>OX463239.1:92284113-93484113 GCA_949820135.1 Sylvilagus floridanus | reverse complement strand
CAGGGGGTTGGAGAGACATTGGCCAAAGAACACACACGGCGTCAGGCAGGAGGAATCAATCCAAGAGATCCATTGCACAACATGGACGGTGACTGTGGTTGATAACAATGCACTGTATACTTGAAGACTGCAAGGAGATTTTCAGTCTTCACAACACAAATACATGATAAGTATATGAGGTAATGCATATGTTAATTAGTTCAATTTAGCGATTTGGCAATGAATGCATATTTCAAAACACGGTGCTGCGCACTATAAATATATTCAATTTTATTGTCAATTAAAAAGGAAAAGTAGAAGGAAAAAACCTTGCTGATCTATGCTGGAGACAGCGTGGAGGCTTTTCACACTGACGATAAAAGAGAAATTTTTAAGAAAGAAAAAAAGAGAGAGATCTTCAGGATGATCTAAAAATGAACACAAATTTTTATCAGCTTTTTTGTTTGTTTGTTTGCAACATTGAATGTAAGAAGACAATGTCAGGGCTGGCATTGTGGTGCAGCGGATTGAGTTGCTGCCTGCGATGCCGGCATCCCCTGTGAGCACCAGCTTGAGTCCGGGCTGCTCCACTTCCAATCCAGCTCCCTGCTAATGTGCCTGGGAGGCAGCAGATAATGGCTCAAGTACTTGGGCCCCTGCTACCCATGTGGGACACCAAGAAGGAGTTCCTGGATCCCCAGTAGGCCTGGCCCAGACCTGGTTGTTGGAGGCATTTGGGAAGTGAAACCAGGGGTGGAAGATCTCTTTCTGTCCTCTGTCTTTCATATAAATAAACTCATTAATTAAAAACAGGGCCAGCATTGTGGTGTAGTAAGCTAAGCTGTTACCTGAAGCACTGGCATCCCATACGGGAACTGGAAAACTATTCTCTCTCTCTCTCTTGTTTTTTAAGATTTTATTTATTTATTTAAGAGGTAGAGTTACAGACAATGGGAGGACAAGACAGAGAGAGAGGTCTTCCATCCACTGGTTCACTCCTCAAATGGCTGCAACGGCTGGAGCTGCACTGATCCAAAACCAGGAGCCAGGAGCATCTTCCAGGTCTCCCATATAGGTGCATGGGTGCACACATTTGGGCCATCTTCTACTGCTTTTCCAGGCCACAGCTGAGAGCTAGATTGGAAGAGGAGCAGCCAGGACTCAAACCGGCGCCCATATGGGACACCAGCGCCACAGGAGGAGGATTAATCTGCTGCACCACAGCTCCAGCCCCAAGACCTTTCTCTCTCTGTCTCTGCCTCTGTCTGTCTGTAACTCTACCTCTCAAATGAATAAATTAAATCTTAAAAAAAGTACACTATTACTGTGTAGCCCATGCACTATATTTCATTCTGTCTATTTTTATTTTCTCACACATGCATTTATGTATTCTTTTTAATAGAATGAACCCATGAATTCACCACCCACCCAACCAATAATGTCTATGAGCTCCTTGCCTTTCCCATCCTCCAGCCCCTACCCCCCAATTAAAGGTGACCACCTTTGGAATTCTGTGTTCTCTTTTTTCCCCTCCTTAAAAACAGTTTTATCACCCCTATGGGTGCCTGGACAATGTATCTGGTTTTTTTACTTGGTTTAGAACCTTACACAAAGGATTATACTCTGAGGTTTAAAAATATTGCATTGATGTTGCTTTTAGAGATTTATTTATTTGAAAGGCAGAGTGACAGAGAGAGAGAGAGAGAGCAAGGGCTAGAGCGAGTTAGCAAGAGAGAGCAAGCTGGGGGGGGGGGGTTCACTCCCCAAATGCCTGCAACAGCTGGGGGTAGGCCAGGCCCAAGGCAGGAGTCAGAAGCTCCATCTGGGCCCCCACGTGGGTTGCAGGAGCCCAAGTACCTGAGCTGTCACCTGCTGCCTGCCAGGTGCATTAGCAGGAAGTTCAGTCAGAAAGGCAGGGCAGCCAGGACTCCAACCCGCACCCTGATACAGGATGTGGGTGTCCCAAGAGGCAGCTTAACCTGCTGAGCCACCCTGTGTGCGTTTTTCCATTCATTACGATACTGGCCAAATTTGTGCCTGTTGTTTGCTGGTTCTATAGTTCATTCATTTTTTTAAAGATGTGTAATTTTCCATTGTGCAAATATACTAAAGTATGGACATTCTCCTTCCAACTTGGGAGGATTTAGAAGGGGTATGTGTGTGTGTGTGTGTGTGTGTGTGTGTGTGTGTGTGTAGTAACCATGAAAGAGTTCAATCTTTTTCTTCTACAGTGGAAGTGGAAAGTCACCAGATGATAACCACAACTGAAACATCAAGAATCAGCAGAGAGAGAGAGAGAGAGAGAGAGAGAGAGATCTTCCATCTGCTGGCTCACTCCCCAAATGGCTTCAACAGCCAGAGATGCGCCGGTCCGAAGCCAGGAGCCAGGAGCTTCTTCCGGGTCTCCCAGGTGGGTGGCAGGGGCCCAGATACTTGGACTATTTTCTGCTGCTTTCCCAGGCGCATTAGCAGGGATCTGAGTCAGAAGTGGAGGAGCCGGGACTTGAACCAGCACCCATATGAGATGCCGGCTCTGCTATGGCACAGCGCTGGCCTATGATTTGACTCTTATACTAAGTACGCGTATAATATTGATAGAAGGGGGGGGTATGGTGGTTAAGCTGCTGCTTGGGAAGCTCACATCCCATATAACAGAGTGTGGTCCAAGTCCCAGCTGCTCTGCTTCACCCTAGCTTCCTGCTAGCGCAGACCCTGGGCCCCTGCCACCCATGTGGGAGACTGGGACAGAGTTCTTGACTCCTGGATTGGCCCTGGCCCAGCCCTGGCTGTCGCAGTCATTTGGGGAGTGAACCAGCAATGAAAGATTCTCTCTCTCTCTCTCTCAAATAAAATGAAAAGAAATAAGTAAACACTTTTTAACATTGAAAAATTAAGGTTAAACATTAGAACAACAGATGAGGCTAGTGCTATGGCACAGTAGGCAAAGCCTCTGCCTGCAGGGCCGGCATCCCATATGGGCGCTGGTTGGATTCCTAGCTGCTCCACTTCCAATCCAGCTCTCTGCTGTGGCCTGGGAAGGCAGTGGAGGATGGCTCAAGTCCTTGGGCCCCTGCACCTGCATGGGAGACCCAAAGGAAGCTCCTGGCTCCTGACTTCTAATTGGCCCAGCTCCGGCCATTGCAGCCATTTGGAAAGTAAACCAGCAGATGGAAGACCTCTCTCTGTGTCTCCCCCCTCTGTCTGGCCTTAACTCTACCTCTCAAACAAACTTTTAAAAAAAAAATCTAAAAAAAAAAAGAAAGAAAAAAAAAAAGAAAAGAAAAAGAACCACAGATACCTTGCAAAGCTTTAGTGAAAAAAAAATGGAACAAGGTGCAGTGAGTTCAACAAATGTTAGGAGAGGACACAAGAAAAGCAATCCCTCTTAAAAAGTAGCAAAAACAAAACCCAATTAGTGAAACAAAGGAGGTGCATCTGGTTTCTGTATGACATATCGCTACAGAGTGGGGGTGGCTTAAACAGCCCGGATGTGTGACCTCACGGTTCTTCCTGGGAGTCAGGCCCAGG
The DNA here is from genome assembly GCA_949820135.1 of Sylvilagus floridanus. Taxonomy (NCBI): domain Eukaryota; kingdom Metazoa; phylum Chordata; class Mammalia; order Lagomorpha; family Leporidae; genus Sylvilagus; species Sylvilagus floridanus. The sequence goes on along the minus strand of OX463239.1, from coordinate 93,480,606 downwards.
AGGGTGTGGGTGGCTGGTGCTCTCGGGAGCCCCGGAAGAAAACCCCTTGTCCCACCTTCTCCAGGGCCCTGCCGGTTGTACTGGTCCCACCAGCAGCATGTAGCCTGACCTTACTATTTCGAGGTCAACCCTAATTTCCCCTTTACCTGGAAAAGGGACACATTACAGATCGTGGGGATCAGGGTGTGGGACGTCCCAAGGGAGGACATTATTCTGCCTCCCACGAAAAAGTGTTGCTAATGAAAAACAAGGGCAGGTGCAGAAGGGGAGTGGGGGTGGGGAAGCGGAGAGGAGGAAGTGACTTCACACCCAGTGCAGGTGAGGTCCTTGGAATTAAACCAACAGGCTGGCACAGACCGTGAGGCTGAAGGAGATGCAGAAAACTCACACCCGTGCAAAGGAGAGGGCGATCGAAGAGTGTCGCAAGGGGAACCGTTTTTAAGTTTGCGAGAGGCGGGAGAGATTGAATCAAGGCTGCAAAGAGCAATCCCTCCGTGGCAGAACTGACGCAAAAAGACTTTTTTTTTTTGACAGGCAGAGTGGACAGTGAGAGAGACAGAGAGAAAGGTCTTCCTTTTGCCGTTGGTTCACCCTCCAATGGCTGCCGCGGACGGCGCACTGTGGCCAGTGCGTCGCGCTGATCCGAAGCCAGGAGCCAGGTGCTTCTCCTGGTCTCCCATGGGCTGCAGGGCCCAAGCACCTGGGCCATCCTCCACTGCACTCCTGGGCCACAGCAGAGAGCTGGCCTGGAAGAGGGGCAACCAGGACAGAATCCGGCGCCCCGACCAGGACTAGAACCTGGTGTGCCGGCGCCGCAAGGCTAGACAGCTCACATGGTGCATCCATCGGCACTCTCGCTGGAATATGAGGACCTAACAAAAGATGCCCCCAGGCGCTCTAGGCCTGAGAGGGTTAGCACAGAGAGAGACCCACCCCACAGCCTGCAGCCAGCGGGGCTCCGCTCCGGGCTCAGAGGCTCAACCGCATCAGTTCTGTCCAGGACTCAACTGGGACAAAGATCTGCGCTAGAGACACTGCTCTTTAGCTTTGTTTCTTTTTGATTTAGATTTATTTATTTAATTGATAGGCAGAGTGACATGTGGTGGTGAGGTGGGGAAAGAGAGAGAGAGAGAGAGAGAGAGAGAGAGGGAGAGAGAGAGATCTTCCATCCTCTGGTTCACTCCCCAGATGGCTGCAGCAGCCAGGGCTGGACCAGGCTGGAGCCAGGAGCCAGGAACTCTATCCGGGTCTCCCACATAGGTGGCAGGGGCCCTAGCACTTAGGCCACCTTCCATTGCGTTCCCAGGTGCATTAGTAAGAAGAGGCATCAGAAATGGAGCAGCCAGGGGCCAGCGTTCTGTGTGCAATGGGTTAAGCCTCTATCTACGACATGGGCATCCCATTTGGGTGCTGGTTCAAGTCCCAGCTGCTCTGCTTCCAATCCAGCTCCCTGCTAATGCATCTGGGAAAGTAGTAGAAGACGACCCAAGTATCTGGGCCCCTGCACCCTCGTGGGAGACCCTGATGAAGCTCCTGGCTCCTGGCTTTGGTCTGGCACAGTGCTAGCCATTGTGGCTATCTGGAGAGTGAACCAGAGGATAGAAGATCTCTCTCTCTCCCATATATCTGTCTTTCCCTCTCTCTCTGTAACTCTGACTTTCAAATAAATTGTTAATTAAAAAAAAAAATGGAGCAGCTAGGACTTGAACTGTTACTGTGATACAGGATGTTTATGTCACCAGTGGCAGCTTAATCTGCTGCACCCCAAGGCCAGCTCCTAGAAGTTTGTTTTTTAAATAGTAGGAGAGACATATAGATAGTATCAGAGATATATGGATTAAGAGTAATCAGATTTGTCTTTAAAAAAAAAAGTCTAAGGAAAGAAGGAAGGAAGGAAGAAGAGGGAGAGAGGAATGGAAGCATCACTTCTTAGAATTATGTCTCTGAACTACACTGAATTTGTTCTCTTTGTATTAATATCACATTAACATGAGAATTGGTGAGAATAGTGTTGTAGCAATTATCACATATTTGCTCTGGCCCTGAGAATTTAATGTATTAATAAATTTCTTTTCTTTTCTTTTCTTTTCTTTCTTTTTTTTTTTTTTTTTTTTTTTTTTTGGACAGGCAGAGTGGACAGTGAGAGAGAGAGAGAGACAGAGAGAAAGGTCTTCCTTTGCCATTGGTTCACCCTCCAATGGCTGTTCCAGCGGTGCGCTGTACTGATAGGAAGCCAGGAGCCAGGTGCTTCTCCTGGTCTCCCATGCGGGCGCAAGGCCTAAGCACTTGGGCCATCCTCCACTGCACTCCCGGGCCACAGCAGAGAGCTGGCCTGGAAGAGGGGCAACCGGGACAGAATCCGGTGCCCTGACTGGGACTAGAACCCGGGGTGCCGGCGCCACAGGGGGAGGATTTGCCTAGTGAGCTGCGGCACCGGCCTAATAAATTTATTTAAAAATAAAAGGAAATAAAAAGAAGAATTAAAAAATCTAAGGGAAAAGTAAGAGGCAATATATGTGGAGAGGTGCTATGACGGAGTATTGTCTTCTTAGAGGGGAGATACAGAAAGTAATTTTTTAAAAGATAAGATCAAATAAAAAGAAAGAAGAATTAACCAACTAAGTTAGTGGGAACATTTCCAATTAGAAAAAGAATTACAACAGTACATCGAAAAGTTTGCAGAAACGGATTCAAAAGATACGTTTGTTTTAATGTAAAAATAAACTTGAAATCCATGGATACAAAAGGTCCTCAAAAAGCTCATAGAAAAATAGAAAAAAAAATAGAAATAGGAAAAAAATCATGGATTTCAAAAGTTTTTGCACCAAAATAAGCTGTTTATAATGTTTATGCATTTTTAAATTTTAAACATTTAAAATAAAATTAAAATTTTTAAAAAATTATTTACTTGTGAGGGAGAGAGAGAGAGAGGGAGAGATCCCATCTGCTAGTTTACTCTCTAAATGTCCACAATAGCTAGGGCTGGGCTTGGCCAAAGCCAAGAGCTGGGAACCCAGGCCAGGTCTCCCACATGGGAGGCAGGAACCCGCTTTCTTGAGCCGTCACCACTGCTGCCCAGGAAGCTGGAGTGGGGAGCCGGAGCCAAGCGTCAAACCCAGTACTCTGATGCGGGCACAGGCACGTTAACTCGCTCAAACACCTGCCCCAGACTTACCTGGTAAGTCATTTCCACGGATGTTCTGAAATGCTATCCTATAATAATCATAAACAGCCTAAATTCCTCCTCTAAAAGATATCGAGGGAAATACTGGACTGTTAAAATTCAGCTATATGAAATCTACTCAGAACATAAGTAACACACGCTTTGAAAGTAAAAAGACAGGGCTGGAACTGTGGCGTAGTGAGCTAAGCCTCTGCCTGAGGCGCTGGCATTCCATATGGGCGTTTGTGTGAGTCCTGCCTGCTCCAGAGAGCTGGACCGGAAGAGGAGCAACCCGGACTAGAACCCCGGGGTGCCGGCGCTGCAGGTGGAGGATTAGCCGAGTGAACCACTGCACCAGCCTATACACTATAGTTTTAACGATCTGTGATTAAAATTTACTGTGAAAAAGCGTATTTTGTAAGAACAAGAGAAAAAAAAGCTTAGTGTTTCCATAACTATGAAAAAAAATTAATCAGTGGTTTAAAAATCTTTCCACAGGAAAACACCAGGCCTAAAGATTTTTTTTCCAGAGGCCCAAAAATGTTGAAGGAATCTACCAAATTTTCAATAAACAGATTTACCCATTTAATCCAAGGTTTCACTTTCAGTCTTTCAGGTAAAGATAATGCTGATGCTGAAACTAGACAAAGATGTACGAAAGGATAATCACATTAATATAGATGTCAAATGCCCAAACAAGGTGTGTTCAACCAAAGCCAAAGCTTATAAAAAACACAATACACAATGACCGACACAGATTCATCACAGGTGGAAAGCAATGATCAGAAAATCTAGTAGTAAGACAGTGAGACACAGAAGCAGGGATGAGTCATAGAAATAAAACATAAGTTGAAAAATAAGGCCCCAAATACTACAGAGAGTGAGCTTCCTTCACCTAAAGTTGAAAACATCGGGCCAGCACTGTGGCATAGTGGATAAAGTCGTCGCATGTGGTGCTGGCATCCCATCTGGGCGCCAGTTTGAGTCCCGGCTGCTCCACTTCCAATCCAGCTCCCTGCTATGGCCTGGGAAAGCAGTGGAAGATGGCCCAAGAGCTTGGGTCCCTGCACCCATGTGGGAAACCCAGAGGAAGCTCCTGGCTCCTGGCTTTGGGTTGGTGCAGCCAAATGGGGAATGAACCAGCAGATGGAAGACTTCTCTCTCTCTCCCTCTCTCCTTCCCTCTGCCACTCTGTAATTCTACCTTTCAAATAAATAAATATATCTTTTTAAAAAAAGTTGAAAACAACTCAAAAATATATAATTGTTAGGTACAGTAATCCTCTCTTATCCACAGGGGATGCAGTCTTCCAAGCTCCCCAGTGAACTCTACAGCCTACATTTTCCCTTTACATATAGGCTTGCAAAGCTCCAGGTCAAGGACTGGTGTTGTGGAGGGGTGGGTGAAGCTGCTGTTTGGGACACCAATATCCCCCGTCAGGACACCGGTTCAAATCCCAGCTGCTCTGCTTCTGACCCAGCTCCCTGCTAATGCACCTGAGAAGATAAAAGTGACCCCAGGGCTTGGGCCCCTGCAGCCCATGTAGGAGACCCAGAGGGAGTTCCTGGCTCCTGATTTTGGCCTGGGCCAGACCAGGCTGTTGCAGCCATTTGGAAGTGAACGAGCCGATGGAAGATCTCTCTCTCTCTCCCTCTCACTCTCTCTCTTTCTCTGTCACTCTTTCAAATAATTAAAATAAATCTTTAAAGAAAAGTTCCGATGTATCAGTTAGGCGCGCTAAGACAACAACAGCTAACAATAGCAGAATGGTTATAATAAGAACGTAATGTGATAAAAACTATGGGAACGTGGTTGCTATCTTAAAATACCTCCTGGCATTGTCCTGGCCTCTGTCCCTGAGGCATGTGAGATGAATGAAGGGAAGTGAGGACGGACTCTGAATACAGCTGTCACATAAGGGCTGAACACAGCACTGTGACAGAGGAGGCTGTTGGGTGACCGACTGGAGGGAGCTTCCGCTGCAGGGATTCCCCCTGACAAAGGGATGACTCACGCCCCAGGCAGGACAGAGCCGCCTGCCCCAACACAAGACTTCATTATGCAGGGTGGGCACAATTGAAAAGTCAGGAACTGCTGATTTGGGGAATTTTCCACTCAATGCTATCAGAACCTGGTTGGCCCCAGGTAACCAAAAGGGCAAAAGTGAGGCTGCAGATGCGGGGGGGGGGGGGGGGGGGGGGGGGGGCTACTGTGCACACGGTGGGGGGGGCTACTGTGCACACAGGGTGCAGTGCAACAACTCTAGGAATGGGGTAACGCTTATCTTGGGGGAAGCCTGGAAGCGACCCATCAGGACAGGGCACACAAGAGGGGGCTTCGAAAGGTGTGCCGGGAAATGGAATTAAAAGATAGATTTATTTTGGTGCAAAGCATCTTAAAGAGCATTATATTTTTTATTTGCATGTATTCCTTCTTAGAACTTATTTGAAAGGCAACAAGGCAGAGAGCTTCCAGCGTCACTCATGCCTCAGAGGCCTGCAGCAGCCAGGGCTGGGCCCGGCTGAAGTCAAAGCTCGGCACTCAGTGGGGATCCCCCACGTGAGCAGCGACTGCTTTGAGGTACACTTTCCCAGGAAGCTTGAATCGACAGAGGACCTGGGACTGGGGCCCTGGCACCCTGATGGGGCGTTCGGGCATCCCAGAGTGGTCTAACCACAGCATCAATGCCTGCTATGTGGCATGAAAAATTATTTTTAAAATTTATCTTATTTGTTTGAAACACAGAGTTACAGAGAGAGAGGTCTTCCATTCCGCTGGTTCACTTTCCAAATGAAAACAGCCAGAGCTAAGTTGATCTGAAGCCAGGAGCCCGGAGCTTCCTCGGCTCTCCCATGTGGGTTCAAGGACCCAAGGAGTTGGGCCGTCTTCCACTGCTTTCCCAGGACACAGCAGAGCTGGATCGGAAGAGGAGAAGCTGGGACTCGAACCGGAGCCCATATGAGATGCCGGCTCTGCAGGCTAGAGCTTTAACTGCTGTGCCACAGCGCTGGCCCCCTTAAAAATTGTTGAAATCCACGAGTTTAAGGAATCTTCAAAACACTTAGGGAAAAATGCATGCTATGAAGAACTATGAAAGGATTTCTTTTTTATGATTTATTTATTTATTTGAAAGAGTTACAAAAAGAGAGGGAGAGTCAGAGAGAGATCCTCCACCTGCTGGTTCACTCCCCAGATGGCCACAACAACCAGGGCTGGACCAGGCAGAAGCCAGGAGCCAGGAGCTTCCTCTGGGCCTCCACATGGGTGGCAGGAGTTCAAACACTTGAGCCACCGTCTGTTGTTTTTCCCAGGCGCATTAGAAAGGAGCTGGATTGGAAATGGAGCAGCGGAGTCTCAAACTGGCGCCCATATGGGATGCGGCATCACAGGTGGTGATTTAACCCTCCACACCACAACACTGGCCCCTGCTTTTTAAAAAAAGGTTTGTTTTGGAGCCGGCGCCCATGTGGGTACCAGTTCTAATCCTGGCTGCTCCTCTTCCAATCCAGCTCTCTGCTGTGGCCTGGGAGAGCAGTGGAAGATGGCTCAAGTGCTTAGGCCCCTGCACCCACGTGGGAGACCCCGAAGAAGCTCCTGGCTCCCGGCTTTGGATTGGCCCGGGGCTCTGGCCGTTCTGGCCACTTGGGAGTAAACCAGCAGAGGGAAGACCTCCCTCTCTCTCTCTCTCTCTCTGCATCTCTACCTTTAAAATAAATAAATAAATCTTTAAAAAAAAATTTAAAAAGCTTCTAAGGGCTGCAAATTGGGAGCCGGCGGATGTGCGGGCACAACAGGTGGGGGCGGTGGTTGAGCAGGTCCATCTCTCTCCACCTTTCTCTGGAAGTGGGGATCGTCCACAGCTGTCCGCCTTTCTCAGTAGTGTCTGCATTTCTGCCAGCCCAGGAAAAGCTCCAGGAAGGTTCTTTCTGCACTTTCTTTCAAAGTGACCTTATGCCGAGGGCGCACACTCCAGGAGGGGGTATTTCCGTCCCTCCCCAGGGAGTCTCTCCTGCTCTCTACCCAACCCACCCTCTACTCAGAGACCTCAGGGCATGGGGAAGCCTCCAAACAATGTCAGTACAACAAATGCCACCTTTACTTTCTCTTTTTTAAAAGCCAGGTGGGTAAAGCCACCACCTGCCATGCCGGCATCCCACATGGGCACTGGTTCAAGTCCCGGCTGCTCTACTTTCGATCCAGCTCTCTGCTATGGCCTGGGAAAGCAGTAGAAGATGGCCCAAGTTCTTGGGCTCCTGCACCTGCATGGGAGACCTGGAAGAGGCTCCTGGCTCCTGGCTTTGGATCGGCACAGCTCTGGCCATTGAGGCCAATTGGGGAGTGAACCAATGGATGGAAGATCTCTCTCTCTCTCTCTCTCTCTCTCTCTCTCTCTGCCTCTCCTTCTCTCTGTGTGTAACTCTGACTTTCAAACAAATAAAATAAATCTTTTTTTAAAAAAACCTTTATTTGAAAGGCAGGGAGGGAAAGAGAGACAGGAAGCCAGAGAGAAACAGACAGACAGGGAGAGAGTGCTCCCATTCACCGATTTACCTCCCCAATACTCACAGTGTGCAGGACTAAGCAGGGCCAATTGGAGCTGGGAACTGAATCCAGGTGTCCTGAGCAGGTGGCAGGAGATCAACGACATGAGCCACCCCTGCCGCCTCCCAGGTCTGCATGAGCAGGAAGCTGGGGTCAGCAGCCGGAGTCAGGTCTGGCGCCCAGGCACACTACTGCGGGACACGGGAGTCAACTGTTAGACGGAACTCCCACCCATCTGGGAGCGTTTGAGTAAGATACGACTCCTCTGGGCAGAGGCACACGGGCGGCTTGCAAGTGCAGGAAAGGGCTGGCGACTCGTGACACTCGATGTAGAAACCTCACGGTGCGCGCCAGCTGTCGGCCACAGCTTCTTCGGGGGAACCGGCACCCCGTGCCAAGGAACGAGGGTCGGAATAGACGAGATGGAGTTACAGCCGATTTCTGGCTCATTTGATAAGTGTGCACTGAGCGGCTACTGCATGTCATGCACTGAACCGATGCAGAGGTGCCTCAGCAGAAAAGCAACCATTGTACCAGTGCTTCCAGCTAATTCCATCTGACAAGGGCGTTTAGAAGTGTAAATATGGCCGGCGCCACGGCTCACTAGGCTAATCCTCCGCCTTGCAGCACCAGCACACCGGGTTCTAGTCCCGGTCGGGGCACCGGATTCTGTCCCAGTTGCCCCTCTTCCAGGCCAGCTCTCTGCTGTGGCCCGGGAGTGCAGTGGAGGATGGCCCAAGTGCTTGGGCCCTGCACTCCATGGGAGACCAGGACAAGCACCTGGCTCCTGCCATCGGATGAGCGAGGTGCGCCGGCCGCGACGGCCATTGGAGGGTGAACCAATGGCAAAGGAAGACCTTTCTCTCTGTCTCTCTCTCTCAATATCCACTCTGCCTGTCAAAAAAATAAAAATAAAAATAAATAAATAGAAGTATAAATATGGGGCCAGCATCGTGGCACAGTGGGTTAAGCCCCGCCTATGACATCAGCATCCTAAATGAGTGCCAGGTCAAGTCCTGGCTGTTCCACCTCCCATCCAGCTCCCTGCTAATGCACCTGGGAAAGCAGCAGAAGATGGGCCAAGTGCTTGGGCCCCTGCACCCACATGGGAGACCTGGCTGGAGTTTCTGTCTCCTGGCTTTAGCCTGGCCAAGGACCTGGCATTGCAGCCATTTGGGGAGTGAACCGGCAAATGGAAGATTCTCTCTCTCTCTCTCTCTCTCTCTCTCTGTGTGTGTGTGTGTGTGAGTGAGAGAGAGAGAGAGAGAAAGGGAGAGAGACTCTGCCTCTCAAATAAATAAATATTTTCTTAAAAATGCAAGGACTAGAAGGGAAGAGCTAAAGCTGTCATTGTTTGTGTCACTCAAAGAAAAACAACTTAAATCTAAACTTCACACTATGACTAGATATAGGGTCAGGTATTTTTGGAAAAATGAATACTGTTCTGCAGCCGCCACCAACCACTGATAAGTACAACAGAAAAAGGGGGAAATGATACCAGAGCTAATGACGTGAGTTTGGCAGTGTCCCTGAATACAAGGTGGAGAGACATAAATAACTTCTAGAGATGATCCCTAACTTAAAATGGGTCAGTTTACAACTCTTCAGTGTTGTCATGATATACAGCCATACACAGGGACAGGCGCTGTGGCGTGGCGGGTAAAGCCACCGCCTGCAGTGCCGGCATCCCATAGGCTACCGGTTCAAGTCCTGGCTGCTGTACTTCTAATCCAGCTCTCTACTGTGGCCTGGGAAAACAGCAGAAGATGGCTCAAGTCCCTGCACCCACATGGGAGGCCCAGAAGAAGCTCCTGGCTCCCGGCTTCAGCCAGGTCCATCCCTCGCCATTGTGAGCATTTGGAGACTGAAGTAGTGGATGGAAGACCTCTCTCTCTCTCTCTCTCTCTCTCTCTCTCTCTCTCTCTCTCTGTCCTCTCCCTCCCTGTCACTCTACCTTTCAAATAATCTGTTTTTTAAAAAAGGTAGGATGTTCCAGAGGTTAGGTGTATTAAACGCCATTTTGACATGATGTTTTCAACTTACTAGCAATGCATCAGGATACAGTCCACTGTGAAAAGACCTCGGCACTGGGTCTGGGAAGAGAGGGGCGGTGAGGCGGGAGGAGAGGACTGAACCGAGTTCGGGCACTGGGAGGAAGGCGAGGGAGGGCTGAGGTAGTTTTGAGGAGGGGAGGCAGAAGCCACGCAGGGAGACTGTGCACGCAGATTATCCCTGTCATCAGATCACCTGGTGCATTGCAGACAGGGCCAGTGAGGGTTCTGTCTGCGGGAGAATGGGGGCTTCAGGTCTGGGAAGGCACAGAGCTGCCCTGAGCGGGAGAGGCTGGGACGGAGCGGTCGCGTGGGTGCATAGTTTCCAGCTTGGAGACAGACACCAATGTGTATCAGTGCACACCTACTGTCCCGAGTTGCGTCCACGGAGCGGGGCCTGGAAGAAGCAACACTCCTGAACCTGCCTGAACCAGGTCTGGTGCAGACCTGGGGGTAGGGCAATGCCTGATCAGAGAGCTGCTCCTGGCACCCAGCCAGACCAGCCAGCCAGGGTCACGGAAAAGTCCCTGGAAACCACACATCACCAAAACCGAAAAAAAGGAGGAGACTGGCAATCTGCAGAGTCCTGGAACTGTTAAGGACACGGAGCACGTGCTTGAAAAAACAAAAGGTTCACACACGCACAGGTGCAGAAGCACACACACACACACACACACACACACACGCTTGCACACACACAGGTCCTGCTCCAAGGGGAGAATGTATTGCTGTGCACACATCATATTAGAGAGAAAGAGATTTTCCAAAATCAACTTTCCTTCATAAATAACTAGAAAAAGAAAAGGCAATTAAACACAAAGGGGAGAGAGAAGGACGAGAAGAAATCAATACGATAGAAAACAGACAAACCTTAGAGAAAAATCGATGAAGCCAAAAGCTAGTTCTCTGAAGGGATCAATAAAATTGATAAGCCTGTAGATAGACTGATCAAGAAAACAGAAAGGAAGCCGCCAATCACCAGCAGGTGTTGATTTACTCTTGGGTTAAGCATTCATATGATTATAGACGTAAATTTTAAAAACAAGGTAGATGCAAACACGCCACACCTCTTCTTCATTGTCTCTGGCTTTTTCCTCTGCTCCTGGAAACAATATTACTTATTCTCTGTGGCTTAGCTTCCATTGTTTAGCCAAAGAATTTGTACACGGAATGGAGCTTCGTGTGAATACCAAGGAACTTCAAAAAGTTCATGCAAAATGGAAGTAAAAGAGAACATTTATATTGGTGCAAATATTTTAAACCCATGCACTTCAAAAGTTCGTGGGAACTGCATAGTCTGAAAAAAATACACAAAATTTCAAAAATGTTTGGGCCAAAATAAATGTATCTTTTAAATTCCACTTTTCCACAAAACCTTTTGAAGCACCCTTGTATAATTTGCTTCCCATAGAATCGATATGTTGGAACTAAAACCTCATGGTGTGTTCAGAAACATGAGCTCAGTGGAGCAACGAACGAGGCCCCGGTCAATATGTTTCCTTTTTTCTTTTTTAAGAATTATTTATTTATTTGAAAGAGTTACACAGAGAGAGAAGGCAAGGCAGAGAGAGAGAGAAGGAGAGAGGGCTTCCATCTGCTGGTTCACTCCTCAATTGGCCGCAATGGCCGGAGACATGCCAATCCAAGCCAGGAGCCAGGAACTTCCTCCTGGTCTCCCACATGGGTGCAGGGGTCCAAGGACTTGGGCCATCTTCCACTACTTTCCTAGGCCATAGCAGAGAGCTGGATAGGAAATGGAGCAGCCAGGACCCGAACTGGGGCCCATTTGGGATGCCAGCACTGCAGGTGGCAGCTGTACCCACTGCACCACTACACCATAGCACCAGCCCGGTCATTACGGTTCTGCAGAGACCATGGGAGGAGTCGTGAACAAGCACTGAGACCAGCTTCTGTGTGGTTTCCTGTGCTAAGCCCAGGGAGACGCCATAACCAGACTTCCTAACTGGATGCAGTCTTCAACTGCTAATAACTGTAAGCTTTACATTGCTCTTTTCTCTCCTTGTGAACCACTGGGGATTTTTGGTTGATTTCTTTTTTTTCTTTTTTCTTTTTTTTTTTACAGGCAGAGTGGACAGTGAGAGAGACAGAGACAGAGAGAAAGGTCTTCCTTTGCCGTTGGTTCACCCTCCAATGGCCACCGCAGCCGGCGTGCTGCGGCCAGAGCACCGCGCTGATCCGAAGTCAGGAGCCAGGTGCTTGTCCTGGTCTCCCATGGGGTGCAGGGCCCAAGCACTTGGGCCATCCTCCACTGCACTCCCGGGCCACAGCAGAGAGCTGGCCTGGAAGAGGGGCAACCGGGACAGAATCTGGCGCCCCGACTGGGACTAGAACCCGGTGTGCTGGTGCCGCAGGCGGAGGATTAGCCTATTGAGCCATGGCGCAGGCCTTGTTGATTTCTTTTTTACAAAATGCAGTTATTTACTTGAAAGACAAAGTTACAGAGAGAGAGAGGCAGAGAGAAAAAGGCAGAGACAGATCTCCCATTGACTGGTGCACTCCCCACATGGCCGCAAAAGAAGCCAGGAGCCTGGAGCTCCTCCCATGTGGGTGGTGGGGGCCCAAGTGCTTGGGTTGTCTGCTGCTGCTTCCCCAGGTGCATTAGCAGGGAGCTGGATCGAAACTGGAGCAGCGGGGACTTGAACCGGCGCTCATATGAATCTTAGTGTTGCAAGTGGTGGCTTCTCCTGCTGTACCACAGGGCTGATCGCTAATTTTTTTTAGATCTGATCAATATATGTGTGTATTCAATTGTTAATGAAAAATTCAGTATAAGAGAAGTGGCCACCAAAGGCAGAAGGTGACAAAAGACTGAAGAAAGAGGATGCCAAATCCAGGAACATAGAGGGTAATTTATTAAGAACTCACTGACAGGGGCCAGCGCTGTGGCACTGCAGGTTAAAGCCCTGGCCTGAAGCACCGGCATCCCATAAGGGCTCCAGTTCTAGTCCTGGCTGCTCCTCTTCTGATCCAGCTCTCTGCTATGGCCTGGGAAAGCAGTCGAAGATGGCCGAAGTCCTTGAGCCCCTGCACCCATGTGGGAGACCGAGAATAAGCTCCTGGCTCCTGGTTCCTGGCTTCGGATCGGCGCAGCTCTGGCCATTGCAGAAGTAAACCAATGGAAGGAGTGAACCAGCAGATGGAAGACCTCTCTCTCTCTCTCTCTCTCTCTCTCTACCTCTCTCTGTAACTCTGTCTTTCAAATAAATAAAATAAATCTTAAAAAAAAAAAAAAACCCTATGCGTAAGAACTCACTGACAATAACACGTCTGGGGTGACAGCAAGACAAGAGGATCCCTGTGCCACCAGGTGTGACAAAAAGGTGGTTTTTGTTTTGAAATTTATTAATTTATTTGAGAGGCAGAGTTACAGACAGAGAGAGGTACCCCATCCACCAGTTCACTCCTCAAATGGCCACAATGGCAGAAGCCATGCTGATCCGAAGCCAAGAACCAGGAGCTTCTTCCAGGCCTCCCACATGGGTACAGGGGCCCAAACACTTGGGCCATTCTCCACTGCCCTCCCAGGCCATCAGCAGAGAGCTGGACCGGAAGTGGAGCAGCTGGGACCTGAACCAGCATCCATATGGGATGCCTGCAGGGCAGGCGGAGGCTTAGCCCACTATGCCACAGAGGAAGAGGGTTTTATATGCTAAACTAGACACAGGTGGCCTCTGGCCAACCAGAATTTACCTGGACCATCTCAAGAAATGTCAACATTGGGCCGGCGCTGTGGCTCAACAGGCTAATCCTCCGCCTTGCAGCACCAGCACACCGGGTTCTAGTCCCAGTTGGGGCGCCGGATTCTGTCCCAATTGCCCCTCTTCCAGGCCAGCCCTCTGCTGTGGCCCGGGAGTGCAGTGGAGGATGGCCCAAGTGCTTGGGCCCTGCACCCCATGGGGAGACCAGGAGAAGCACCTGGCTCCTGGCTCCTGCCATCGGATGAGCACGGCGGCCATTGGAGGGTGAACCAACGGCAAAGGAAGACCTTTCTCTCTGTCTCTCTCTCTCACTGTCCACTCTGCCTGTCCAAAAAAAAAAAAAAAAAAGAAATGTCAACATGTGTTTATTTATTTATTTATTTGAAAGTCAGAGTTACACAGAGAGAGAGGTCTTCCATCCACTGGTTCACTCCCTAATTGGCCACAACGGCCAGAACTATGTTAGTCCAAAGCCAGGAGCCAGGAGCTTCTTCCGGGTCTCCTATGCAGGGGCCCAAGGACTTGGGTCATCTTCCACTGCCTTCCCAGGCCATAGCAGAGAGCTGGATCAGAAGAGGAGCAGCTGGGACTCGAACCAGACCCATATGGGATGCTGGTGCTGCAGGCGGCAGCTTTATCCGCTAAGCCACAGCCTCGGCCCCAGAAATGTCAGCATTTCTAAGAGATGTTCTAGGTGTCAAGGAGCAGCAGATTAGGACTTTGCAATGACCTCTAGGGCCGGAGTCCTACAGCCAAGAGGCTCCTAAAACATGACACATCAGACTTGGCAAAAGAAAGTGGCTGGGCCGGCGCCGTGGCTCAACAGGCTAATCCTCCGCCTTGCGGCGCCGGCACACCGGGTTCTAGTCCCGGTCGGGGCACCGGATTCTGTCCCGGTTGCCCCTCTTCCAGGCCAGCCCTCTGCTGTGGCCCGGGAGTGCAGTGGAGGATGGCCCAAGTGCTTGGGCCCTGCACCCCATGGGAGACCAGGAAAAAGCACCTAGCACCTGGCTCCTGCCATCGGATGAGCGCGGTGCGCCGGCCGCAGCGCGCCATCCGCGGCAGCCATTGGAGGGTGAACCAACGGCAACGGAAGACCTTTCTCTCTGTCTCTCTGTCTCACTGTCCACTCTGCCTGTCACAAAAAAAAAAAAAAAAAAAAAAAAAAAAAGAAAGTGGCTGATGGCAAACATCTTTCTTTAGGATTTATTTATTTATTTGCATGCGTTTCATAAATACAACTTTAGGAGCATGGTGATTCTTCCCACTGTACCCCCCCTTCCACCCACACTCCCTCCCCTCTTCCTCCTCCCTCTCCTATTCCCACCTTATTTTCAATGAACTTTATACACAGCAGATTAACTCTATTCTAGGTAAAGAGTTCAACACTTTGCACAAGAAAGAAAAAGAGAAAGAAAAAAACTGCTTATGGCAAACATTTTAAATGGATCATTCAGAAAATGGGAAAAAATGAAAGCGAACTGAGGGTATTTCCATGAGACACACGCATACACATTTAAGGCATCTTGAGAAAGTTCTCGGAAAAAAACTGTGTTTCCAAGCATGAATCTTGGAATCTCTGGCACCACAATGAACTTACCTCTGAATTCCATTTTCTGTGATGTTTGAAGTGCTCTTACCTGCATATGAGAGAGACTGTTATTGCAAAATATTTTAAATGTTTGTGTGATTTAGAGCTTTAAAAACCTTCATTTTGGGCCGGCGCCGTGGCTCAACAGGCTAATCCTCCGCCTTGCGGCGCCGGCACACCGGGTTCTAGTCCCGGCCGGGGCACCGGATTCTGTCCCGGTTGCCCCTCTTCCAGGCCAGCCCTCTGCTGTGGCCCGGGAGTGCAGTGGAGGATGGCCCAAGTGCTTGGGCCGTGCACCCCATGGGAGACCAGGAAAAAGCACCTAGTACCTGGCTCCTGCCATCGGATCAGCGCGGTGTGCCGGCCGCAGCGCGCCAGCTGCGGCGGCCATTGGAGGGTGAACCAACGGCAAAGGAAGACCTTTCTCTCTGTCTCTCTCTCTCACTGTCCACTCTGCCTGTCAAAAAAAAAAAAAAAAAACCTTCATTTTAAGACAAACTTAAATCTCACATTAGAGAAATTAGAAGCTCAAACCTGTATCACATTGATTACCTTACTAGCAGTTAATAACATTTTGGGCTTGAGAAAGAACCAGTGTATTTCCTAGTCAGACAAGAGGCAGTTAAAGTCCAGGTGCAGGTGGTCCCAGAGCAGCGAATCCTTTCTCCTTTTCTTTGAGACTCTAACCTGATTTAGAGTTCAGACAGGTCTGGGTAATTCTCACTACAGTGTCATGAAACACAATAGTTCTTATTTTAAAAACAAAAGGAATTTTAACATACCCCTAGGGGTACATAAGAGAGGATATTTACTAGGAGATAGGGCTTTATGTGAGCAATAAGGGTGGGAATATAGAGAAATACATATTTCTGAGGTATACACAAAATTATCCTTTTGGATTTTAGGTCTTTTGCTTAGCAATCCTTTTTCTTTCTGAAAATTATTGTGTTTATTTGAAAGATAGAGTTACAGAGAGAGGGAAACAGATGGCCATGAAGGCCAGGGCTAGGCCAAGCCAAAGCCAGGGGCCAGGAGCTTCATCCGGGTCTCTCACATGGCTGCAGGGCCCAAGCACTTGGGTCGTCCTCTGCTGCTTTCCCAGGGGCACCAGCAGGGAGCAGGATGGGAAGTGGAGCAGCCGGAGCCCATATGAGATGCAGGCAGTGCAGAGGGAGGCTCTGCCAGCTATGCCACAGCACCAGCCGTTGGATCCACTTTTTCTTAAAGGTAAATGTGCATACTTAATTCCCTTACAAAATTATCTTTCAATACTGTTGAACTCCAGTTATTCATAAATATTTGGACAAATGGACGTATTTCAGTATTATTTTATCCCATTAATCCTCAAAGCATTGATTATAAAAACTACATGAATATTAAAATATATGAATACTATCTCCAATAATAATTAGAGAAATGCTACACTCCAAAAGTGTTACCCAGAAAGTTTAAGGAAAGAATTCTATAGGTTCACACATTTTTAAAATAAATTTACCATAGTATTTGAATCTCACAGGGACTGAGGTATTCAAAGCAGACTGGATCACATCACAATTTTCAATTTTCAAATTAAAGCAATTTTTATTCACTTTCTTGATTTGAGAGGCAGAGAGACAGACAGACAAATAGGCAGGCAGAGCTCTCCCACCTGCTGGTTCCAAAGGCCCCCAGCAGCCAGGACAGGGCCAGACAGAAGCCGCAAGTACAGAACTTCATTCAGGACTCTCGCGTCGGTGGCAGGGACCAACTGCTTGCCAGGAGGAAGGGGGCACACTAGCAGAGAGCTGGAGTCGGGTGTAGACAGGACTGCGACCCAGGCACGTCCGAGCCACCCCACCCAGCAAGCGCCTGCTCCCGTCTTTATTTTATTTCATGAAACAACTGAAGTTTAAGGCCATGCTTGCATCTGTCAGCTTTTGCCTCCATTTGTAACTAAATGATGCAGTTTTTTTTTCATTGCGCCAAAAATTACCTAACGCTAAGAACAGCCATTCTTCCGTGTACAGTTCAGCTGTGTTAGGTATGTTTAACATGAATGCACTCACCCTGCCAACTGGAGCTCTATACCCATTAAACACTAATGAAACGACCTCACTCCAGTAATTAGCATCCGGAGCCAAAAAGTTTCTGAACTTTTAATGGAGATTCTTTTTTATTCCAATGGGCAATATTAAGCAAATACCCGAAGTATTACTAAATTTCCCCGTTTCATGATGTCACACATTCCATTCCCAAATTTGGAATGATGTGTCTTGGGGAAAAAAGAAAAAAAGGAGAACATATACCCAACACCCGGGGATTTTCGCAGGAAGAATACAAAGCACGGCAGTTCCTCTTCCCGTGATTTTGCCGGCCGGGATCTGAGGGTCTCTTGCTCCCACTCTGCTGTTCAGACTTGAGCTCTAGAGGGACGTGCACGCTACCACACTTTCCAGTTTTTTTTTTTTTTTTTAAGATTTATTTATTTACTTGAAAGTCAGAGTTACAGAGAGAGAGAAGGAGAAGCAGAGAGAGAGAGAGAGAGAGAGAGAGGTCTTCCATCCGTTGGTTCACTCCCCAATTGGCTGCAATGGCCGGAGCTTCGCCAATCCAAAGCCAGGAGCCAGGAGCTTCCTCCCGGTCTCCCATGCAGGTGCAGGGGCCCAAGGACTTGGGCCATCTTCCACTGCTTTCCCAGGCCATAGCAGAGAGCTGGATGGGAAGTAGAGCTGCCGAGACCCGAACCGGCGCCCGTGTGGGATGCCAGCACTGCAGGTGGCTGCTTTAGCTGCCACACCACTGTGCAGCCCCACTTTTCCAGTTTTTATCGTGCTCAAATCCACGTACAGAATGTACTGGCCTTTGCATGTTAGTGTACGGTGCACGGGGGTGGAACACATTCTCGGTGCTGAGGCGCCATCACCACCAGCCGTCTCCACAACGCTCTCCTTCTTGCACACTAACTCCCTGTTCGCCCCTCCCTCGAGCCCTGGAGGCCACCGTTCTACCTGCTGCTCTGAATGTAACCACTTTCAACACCCAATACAGGGCGGGTGCTGTTGTGCAGTGGATAAGCCACTGCTTGTGACGCCGCCTCCCATGCAGGTTGTCCCAGCTGCTCCACTTCCCATCCAGCTCCCTGTTAATATGCCTGGGAAAGCAGCAGCCGATGACCCAAGTACTGGAGTCCTTGGTACCCACCTGGGAGACCCAGCCGGAGCTCCAGGCTTGGCGCAGCGGGGAGTGAGCCAGCAGATGGAAGATCTTCTCTGGTTTTACCGTGGCCTCCTAGTAGGTGAGAGGCGGCTTCCATCATGATGGGCGATGATGAGCCTGTCTCTCCTTGTGTATCTTTGGAGAAACACGCTACTGTATTTTCACCCTCGCCTCTTATTTACCACTTGCTTGTCAAGACGGTTCTTGGTGTGAGATTGATTTTGTTCACAAATTGAATTTTTTATGCTTTGTTACCGTCATAGAATTGACCGGTTCTTTCTGAAGGCTGCTGGCACTCAAAGGCTGATATGGAGAACTCAGTCCTCTGTCTCTGCACTCAGCCTCCGATTTTAACTTCTTTAATTTCCTCCCTGGCATTTTCTTCTGTTTCCAAGAGCAGCCATGAACAATCAGGCCTTGATTTTTTTTTTTTAAGATTTATTTATTTATTTATGGACTGGAAAGGCAAAGCAACAGAGAGGGAGAGACAGAGAAAGAGAGAGATCTTCTACCAGCTGACTCACTCCCCACGTGCACACAACAGCCAGCTCTAGGCCAGGCCAAAGCCAGGAGCCAGCAACTCCATTCTAGTCTCCCAAGAGGTTGGGCCGTCTCCTGCTACGTTCTAGGCACATTAGCAGGAAGCTGGATCTGAAGCAGAGTGGTTGGGACTACCCTGAAATGGCACTCTGATATGAGATTGCAGTGTCACTGGCAACAACTTAACTTGTTGTGCCACAATGCTGTTTCCCTTGATTCTTAAAATTCAGGACACTGGGACCAGTGCTGTGGCATGGAACGTTAAGCTGCCATCCACAGCTGGCATCCCACATGGGCGCCAGTTTGAGTCCTGGCTGCTCCACTTCCAATCCAGCTCTCTGCTATGGCCTGGGAAAGCAGTAGAAGACGGCCCAAGTCCTTGGGCTCCTGCACCTGCGTAGGAGACCCAGAAGAAGCTCCTGGCTCCTGGCTCCTGGCTCCTGGCTCCTGGCACCTGGCTCCTGGCTCCTGCCTTTGGATCTGCTCATCTCTGGCCGCTGAAACCATTTGGGGAGTGAAAGAGCAGATGGAAGACCTCTCTCCCCCTGTCTCTCCCTCTCTCTGTAACTCTGCCTCTGAAATAAATAAATAAAATCTTCTAAAAAATTTATTAGAAAATAAAGTAGGATTTGCCTCTGCCAGGTTGACTTTACTTCTGTAGCTTTTGTCTTCTTTTCATTTCTGTATTCCTTTGTTTCTTCTGTCTTTTGTATGAAGTAGGTATTTTCTAGTGAACCATTTCAATCCCCTCGATGCGTAAACCCATTAAAGGGGGGTGTGTGCATTGTTGCAACCAAATAAACACTCAGAGTTGAGTCATGTAAAGTTCTCTAATTTCAAATTCTTTCTGGAAATAACTTTTATTTTCCTAGAATTGATCGGCGCTTTGTCGATTTCATGTATTTGGCCTTCTGTTGCCTGGTACTAATCCATAAGCACATTCTCTACCAGAATTCTAAATACTCTCCATAATATCAAACACGCCAGGTGATAGTCCATTTTTTTTTAACACATTGGCGACATGCTTCCTGGAGCCGTCATCATTCATTGGTTTCAAACATTACTGAGAACCTCCCGCGTGACAAGGCTGCTTAGGTACCGGGATACGCCATAGACAGGAATAGATGATAAATGCTATGAGGAAGAATCAAGGCGGTAAGTAGACAGTGCTGGGAGAGAGGGATTTCATAGGATGATCAGGAAAAGCCTTCCTAAAGGGGGGATTTGGGCAGGGACCCAAATTAAATAATGGAACGAATCATTTGGCATTGGGTAGAAGAATGTTCCTTCCAGACAAAAGTCAATAAGGACTCAGAACATTGGGTCATGAATTAAAAATGAGATAATGGGCAGGCATTTGGCTTGGCGGTTAAGGTGCCAGTCGGCCGCCCACACCCAGCATCAGGGTGCCTGAGTTCAGTTCCCAGCTCCACTAATGCAGGCTGAGAGGGCAACAGCTGGCTCAGTCACATGGGAGACGGGGACTATGTTCCAGCTCCCGGCTTCAGCGCCAGCCCGGGGTCACTGTGAGCATTTGAAGAGTGACTCAGAGGTGGGGTGTACACTCTCTATCTTGCAAATAAATAAATGCAATTTTCAGTGGCATGATTCAGTGGGAACACGACTTCCCAGCAGTTTCCAGAGTCAGTGGGGAGTCGGAGTAACCTGGGTTAGAGTTTTGCCTGACAAGGTGCAAGGGAGCAGCTGTGATGACTCCACAGTGGCAGCGAAACTGTCAGAGGGTCGCTGGGTGGGAGGGGCCACCGAGAGCATGATGGGAGGGTGGGACAGTCCGGCAAGGCAGAGGCATTGATGGCAGGGAAAAGTGAGCTAAAATAAGAGAGGTGACCAGAGAGCTCTGTGCTCAGCGAATGAGCTTTTGTTTATTTATTTATTTATTTACTTACTTACTGGAGAGGCAGAGAGAACTTCCGTCCACTAGTTCATTCTCAAAGCATCCACAAACACCCAAGGCTGGATCAGGTCGAAACTGGAAGCCGGGCGCCCCATTCAGCTCTCCCATATGAGTGGCAGGGACCCAAGTACCCTTGAGCCCCCACCTGCTGCCTCCCATGGGCAGCACTCAAACCCAGGCACGCTGATATGCATCTGCAGGAAGTCCAACCAGGCTCCTAAATGCCAGGCTAAATGATCACCCGGAACTGAGCTTTGAAGAGTAAAGGAAGAGCGAAGATAGGAGAAAGACCACTGACGCAGGGGAGAAAGAAGCGTTCCTGGAAGCGAGGAAGCCAGCCTGCTGCGTGCTGTAGCGACCTGGGGTGTGAGGTCCTCCAGAAAGGGCACGAGAGACGTGGTCCAGAAAGATGGTGGACCGGGTGCTAGGCTGTTGAATGAATGGCACCCGTGGCTTTGCGGGTGGTGGGTGATGATGACAAAGAGGGGCTACGGGGAGTTAGACGTGGCCACGCGTCTGGACGAGGAGGACATGCACGGGTGCAGAGAGGTGGGGACGTGGAGGGAGCCCAGTCCTAAGGCAGTGGAGTCCCGCCCACGCATCCATCACCGTCCCTGAGCCTGGACCCCCCCCCCCCGAGGAAATGCCTTGCTCTAATTCATTCCAGGGGTCACTAAAAAGACAGTGACCGCAGGAGAGGTCCTCCATGGCGCAGCGCTGCCCAGAGAGCCGGGATTCGTGGGCATTCGCAGGCGGGGCTCGAGATGCACACCCATCCCTAGCAGGCTGATGTTTGAGTTGATCATTTTGTGAGGCCCAGTGGACTGAGCTATAAATATCCCAATGGCTCTAGGCAGAAAGGAGAGTGCAGGGGAAGGGCGTGTTCCCACCGAGGGGTGGCGATGCCAGGAGCCCGCTGATGGGAGACCCTCAGTGGCAGAATGCATGCTGGGAGTTTCCGGGTAAAAGCTGACCCCGTGGAAAATGTAGAAGCTTAGCATTATTGCGGAGGGCTGGCAGAATCTCTAACAGATTTTTAAAAATGCATAAAGGCCAAATTTTAAATCAATGGATTTGGCCATTTACAGAGTGCCCCATGGACAAAGTGGACAGACTACTGACCGTCTGCGTGGACACTGCAAAGTCGAGAAGATAGTCGGAGCCAGAAGCTTCGAGAACCCCTGCAAGTCAGCAAGGAAGAGACAGGAAACCCAATGACGCTGGGCGAAGGATTCCATGGAGACCTCAGTGAGGGAAAGCGTGGCTGGCAGAGAGAGGGAGGCCAAGAAGCAGCACTCGGCAGGCAGGCGGGGGCGGGGGCTGGTGTGAACAGGAAGTGGAGCAGCTGCCTGGAGGGCCACCTGGGAAGAACACACACTCAGGGCCCGTAGTCAGCCTTGTGGTTGGGCCACCGTCTCTAGCACCGGAGACCCTGCATCTGTTCCCAGCTCCTGGCTTATGCAGACCCGGGGAACCAGCGGTGATGGCGCAGGTGACGGTTCCTGCCACCCAGGTGAGAGACCCGGATTGTGGCTCCCCGCTTCAGCCCCAGCTCAGGCTTGGCCTTCGCAGGCATTTGGGGAGTGAGCAAGCCAATGGGAGCTCTGTGTCTGTCTCTATCTGCTCCCCTCCCTCTGCCCCTCAAATAACTTAACTAAAACATTTTTAAACTTCTTTTTAGATTTATTTTATTTATTTGAAATGCAGGGTTATAGAAAGAGAGAGATCTTCCACCCGCTGGTTCACTCCCCAAATGGCCACAATGGCCAGGGTTCAGCCAGGCAGAAGCCAGGAGCCAGGAGCTTCCTCCGGTCTCCCACATGGGTGCAGGGCCCAAGCATTTGGACCATCCTCCACTGCTTTCCTAGGCACGTTAGCAGGGAGCCGGATTGGAAGTGGAGCAGCCGGGACATAAACTGGTGCCCATCTGGGATGCTAACGCTGCAGGTGGAGCCATGGCGTCTCTGGTGCCACAGCACCAGCCCCAATAAAAAAAAAAAAATTTAAAAAGAAAGAACACAGATTCCCTAGGTCAGCAATGCTTCTGTCGAGGATACACCCTCCCAAAGCTGTCTTGCAGAGGCTTCCAGGTTTACAACCATCAATCACATCATCCTAATGAGGAGCTGGATGCGGGTCAGGAGCTGGATGGTCAGTGGAGTGGATGAGGAGGATGTGGGAGATGTTTTTAGTGGAAGGCTGTGCAGCAACGCAGGAAAAATCACCCAGCCCATGAGGGGCGAACATTCCTGATGTATAGGGCTATACCACTACATTTTTAATTGTAATGATAATTTTAAAAGCATCAACCCAGGCCAGCACCATGGCTCACTTGGCTAATCCTCCACCTGCGGCGCTGGCACCCCAGGTTCTAGTCCCGGTTGGGGTGCCGGATTCTGTCCTGGTTGCTCCCCTTCCAGTCCAGCTGTCTGCTGTGGCCCGGGAAGGCAGTGGAGGATGGTCCAGGCCCTTGAGCCCTGCACCCGTGTGGAAGACCAGGAGGAAGCACCTGGCTTCGGATCAGCGCAGGGCGTCAGCCATAGCGGCCATCTGGGGGGTGAACCAACGGAAGGAAGACCTTTCTCTCTGTCTCTCTCTCTCTCTCTAACTCTGCTTGTCAAAAAAAAAAAAAAAAAATCGACCCAAAACAGGACTTGGTATGTTTTCAAGAACTGACACATCCTTAAGGTTTTTTGTTTGTCTGTTTGTTTTGAGAGGCAGAGAGAGTGCTCATCCACGGGTCTTCTCTCCAAATGTCCGCAACACCCACGCCTGGGCTACATGGAAGCAGGAAGCTGGGAAATGGTACTGAGACCAGGGACTTGAGTCGTCGAGCTGGGCCAACGTGACACAGGCAACGTACATGTCTCAGATGCCAGCCCGAACAGTTTTTTAAATATTTTTATTTATTTGTGTGAAAGACTATAATGGAGATATGTGCACACTCACACACAGAGAGGGAATTTTCCATCCTCTGATCCACTCCCCAAATGGCCACAATGGCCTGGACTGGGCCAGGCTGAACTCCTGGGACTCCACCTGGGTCTCCCCTGTGGGTGGCAGGAGTCCAGATACTGGGCCATCTTCTGCCGCTTTCCCAGGCTCGTTGTTAGCCGGGAGCTGGATCAGAAACCAAGTAGCTGGGACGCGAATCAGAGCTCCAAGGTGGGACACGGGAGTCTCAGGCGGTGGCTTCACCCGCGGGGCCGCCGTGTCAGCCCCACGGTCCAAGCAAGGCTGTCTCTTTCCGCGTGGCGTCTTCCCAGGCTGCTGATTCTCAGCTGGAAGCTGGGCTGGGCTGGCAGGGCCCAGACAGCAAGGTGACAGCCAAGCCACGGTGTGAGGCACGACGGTGTGGCTGTGGGGGCCTTAGATCGTAGAGGGGTTGTTTTCGACAAACGTGGAATAACTTCCAAGATCTCCTGGTAAGGGGGAAACGCGGGCCACAGAGCTTGGGGTGGGCAGTGGGCAGTGGGCGGTGGGCGGTGGGCGGTGGGCGGATGCCGTGTGCCAGGAATGCAGGGTGCTCTCGCAGAGAGAGTGGTGGCTCGGAGGAAGGAAAGTGAGATGCCTGGGAAATCTCCTGGGAGGGACTTGACGATTCGTTGGCACTTTGCAAGTTTGCATTCTGCGTCCATGTTTATTTTTTTTAAGCTCTTTTAAAAATGACTTGATAGGCAGGGGCAAGGTAAGAGCGGAAAGGGGGGGGGCTCCCTTCCGCTGGTCCACTCTCCAAGTGTGCGAGGTAGCCTAGGCCGAGGCTGAAGCTGAGAGCTGGGAACTCAATCCAGGTCTCCCACGTGAGTGGCAGGGACGCAGTCACACGGGGGGTCACCGCCACCTGCCAGGGTCTGCGTTACCAGGCAGCTGGAGTCGGGAGCCAGAAGCACTACTGAGTAGGTGCTCTGATGTGGGATGCAGGCGTCTTAACGGTTAGGCAAAATGCCTGACTCTCCATACATATATATTTTTTAAAGATTTATTTATTTGAAAGAGTGACACAGAGAGAGAAGGAGAGACAGAGAGAGAGAGAGAGAAAGAGAGGTCTTCCATCTGCTCGTTCGCTCCTCGGTTGGCTGAAATGGCCGGAGATGTGCTGATCCGATGCCAGGAGCCGGGAGCTTCTTCCGGGTCTCCCACGTGGGTGCAGGAGGCCAAGGACTTGGGCCATCTGCTGCTGCTTTCCCAGGCCATAGCAGAGAGCTGGATCAGAAGTGGAGCAGCCGGGACTGGAACCACTGCCCAAATGGGATGCTGGCCCTGCAGGAGGCGGCTTTACCTGCTACGCCACAACGCTGGCCCTGATGTACATATATTTTTAATGTGTGTGTGTGTTTGTGTAGGTTGGCAGAATAAATTATGGCCATTTATATAACATGAAATACAATAGAAACATTAAAAATGTGTCTACAGATTTCCATTTCTGGTTCTGTCTCCCGCAGCACTCCTATGGAAAAGCTGAACACGTAGAAGCTATGTGTGTGAAATCATCTGAGAGCTAAGAAGAGGTAAAGCATTCCTGAGCAGGATCTGGAGCAGAGGACGGGCTGGGTGGGTGAGGTCAGGCTCGAGGGCCGTCTCTCTGCCGGGGCTGTTTGCCAGTTCTTCAGGGAGACTGACGGGCTGAGAGGCGCTCTCAGCAGAGTCAAGGGGCTAGGAGGGCAAACATTAGAGTAAATACAAATTCATAAAGTAGATGTCCAGACCAGGGGACAGGGAGAATGATAACAGTATCAAAACCATGGAATTCAAGGCCAACACTATGGCATAGCAGGTTAAGTCTCCTCTTGCGACGCCAGCATCCCACATGGGCACTAGTTCGGGTCCTGGCTGCTCCAATTCCCATCAGTTCCCTGATAATTTGCCTAGGAAAACAGTGTAACATGGTCCAAGTCTTTGGGCCCCTGCACCCACATGGGAGACCTGGAAGAAGCTCCTGGCTTCGGATCTGCCCAGCTCCAGCTGTTGTGGCCA
Organism: Sylvilagus floridanus; assembly: GCA_949820135.1. Classification (NCBI taxonomy): domain Eukaryota; kingdom Metazoa; phylum Chordata; class Mammalia; order Lagomorpha; family Leporidae; genus Sylvilagus; species Sylvilagus floridanus. Next base: position 93,454,916 of record OX463239.1, on the reverse strand, counting down.
TTTGAGGAGTGAACCAGTGGATGGAAGATCGTTTTCCCTGTCTCTCCCTCTGTAACTCTGCCTCTCAAATAAAACTATGGAGAAAAATACACCACAGAAACCCACATAAAGAAGGTTGTAGTTTGTTTAAATAGACATTAAAGTAGGAAGCATTGCTGAGGATAAACAGGCATATTTCATAATAATACAAGAGAGCAATCCACAAGAAGATATTACAGGGGCCTGGTGCTGTGGTGTAGTAGGTAAAGTCACTGTCTACGGTGCTGGTATCCCATAGTGGTGCAGTTTGAGACCCAACTGCTCCACTTCCGATCCAGCTCTCTGCTATGGCCTGGGAAAGCAGTAGAAGATGGCCCAAGTCCTTGGGCCCCTGCACCCATGTGGGAGACTAGGAAGAAGCTCCTGGCTTCAAATAAATAGGTAAAATCTTAAAAGAGAGAGAGAGAATATTATAGTCCTAAATTTGTATACACCCAATAATATGATCTTTTTTTTTTTTTTTTTTTGACAGGCAGAGTGGACAGTGAGAGAGAGAGAGAGAGAGAAAGGTCTTCCTTTGCTGTTGGTTCACCCTCCAATGGCCGCCACGGCCGGTGCACCATGCTGATCCGATGGCAGGAGCCAGGTGCTTTTCCTGGTCTCCCATGGGGTGCAGGGCCCAAGCACCTGGGCCATCCTCCACTGCACTTCCGGGCCACAGCAGAGAGCTGGCCTGGAAGAGGGGCAACCGGGACAGAATCCGGCGCCCTGATCGGGACTAGAACCCAGTGTGCCGGCACCACAATAATATGATCTTAAAACTTATAAAGGAAAAACTGACAAGGCTAAAAGAAAAAGCGAGAATCCATAATCACTATGGCAAGTTGATGGCACTCATCTTTGTAACTGAGAGAGATTAAAACTCAACAACTGATCAGAAGATCAGAAGATCACTAGCAAAGCTGGCTTAACTGGCGTGTATGGGACACCCAGCAACCACAGCGTCCACATTGCTTTCAGCCTTCAAACGGGACGTTTACTGGTAGGCTGGGCCATAAAACAAGCCTCAGCATATTCCAAAGTATTACAATCACAGAACATGTGGTCTGCCATGGAATTCAAGTGGAAATCAATTACAAAAGAAAATCCCCAAATGTGTGGAAATGCAGCTGCTCCTCGTACTTCTAAGCAATTCAAGAGTCAAATAGAAATCTTTGGAGTTGAAGAATAATAAAAATGCAAGTATGAAGTGTGACATCCTGGCCAAGCCCATGCGGCCAGCTTCCCACTCTTTCTGTTCATGAGGGTGGGCTCTTGTTGGGATGTGCAGTGAGCAGAAATAGATTCTCATATTGTGATGTCAAGCTTTTTTTTTGGGTAGCAAAATGAACTTATGAATTACTTCCCTTCTCCATGAACATCTTGGACACCCCCATATGCGTGCAGTGAGAAGTAATGAACATGTGACTCTCAGCTGTGCGGGACCCAGAGTGTGCTGGCAGGGTCAAGAGGAGGGAATTCGTGTCCACAGGACCAGCTTTCATGGAGGGGAGAGTGGAGACTGAGGGACTCACGCAGCCCTGGGGCTGGAGCAGCTCACAGCCAGGTGGCCCCCTGTGGCACTGGGAAGGCCAGGTGTCAATGTCACAGACAAGCCAGGACAGGCTGCATCGGGGCCAGACGCAGACTTAGCCAAGGTGCTGGGTCCACAGGACCACTCTTCCTGGCAAACAAACTCCCACTTTTTTTTAAGTTAAAGATTTATTTATTTATTTATTTGAGAGGCAGAGTTATAGGCAGAGAGAGAGAAAGAGACAAAGAGCAAGGTCTTCCATCTGCTGGTTCACTCCCCAGATGGCTACAAAGGGTACAGGGGCCCAAGCACTTGGGCCATCTTCCACTGCTTTCCCAGGCCGTAGCAGAGAGCTGGATCGGAAAAGGAGCAGTCAGGACTTGAATCTGTGTCCATATGGGATGCCAGGGCCACAGGTGGAGACTTACCCTAGTTACGTCACACAAATTCCCACTTTTATACAAAGCCCAGTGAAAAGTTTTCTGATAAATATTTATATAAATAAATATATACATATATAAATGTATGAGATGTCTTTAAAACTGTGATTAGTTTTGTATGAGCAAATTAAAAAGAAAACCAATTGTGTAGCTACTCCAAAAAAAAAACCTAGAAAATAACATCCAAAGTAAGATGAAAAAAGACAATGATAACAGCAGAAATTAATAAATAGAATACAAATTTTGTTTTCTTTCAAAAACAAATAAAACCATTGGCAAGACTATGCGAGAGAGAGAGAGAGAGGAGAGACGGAAGTACCAACACCTATTATTAGGATCAGGAATTGGAAAGTGAATATCATTAAAGAACCTACAAACATTGAGAAGGTAAGGCCAGTGCTGTGGCATAGCAGGTTGCAGGTTGGACCACCGCCTGCAGTGCTGCCAGCCCATATGGGTTCCTGTTTGAGTCCCGGCTGCTCCACTTCCCATCTAGCTCCCTGAGAATGCACCTGGGAAAGCAGCGGACAATGGCCCAAGGCTTGGGCTCCTGCACCCACATAGGACACCCAGATGATGCTCCTGGTTCCTGGCTTCAACCTGGCCCAGCCCCTAAGGGGTGGACCAGTGGATGGGAGTTACCTCTTTCTCTCCCCCTCCCCTCTGTCTCTCTCTCCCTCTCTTTCTGGAACTCTGCCTTTGAAGTAAGATAAATAAATATTTTTTAAAAAATAATAAGAGAATACAATGAAAACTATGACAATAAATTTGAAAATGGACTAATTACTAGAAAAACACAATTTACCCAAATGGACAGAAGAAAATCTGAGTAGTTTTAAAACCAACATAAGAACTAAATCTTAAAAAAAAAAAAAAAAAGTTTTGAGAGACAGGGAGAGCTCCTCTCTGCTGGGAGCCAGGAGCCAGGAGCCGGGAACCAGGAGCCAGGAGCCAGGAACTCCATCCAGGTCTCCCACGTAGGGGCAGGGGCCCAAGTTCCACATTGCCAGGAAGGTGGAGTCGGGAGCCCGAGCCGTGTATTGAACTCAGGCACTCAGATCCAAGACACAAGTGTCTCAACTGCTAGGCTAAATCGAATCTTACCTTAAATGGATCCAAATATTTATGGAGGAAAGAATTCCAATCTTAAACAAATTCTTCCAGAGAATAGAAAAAGAAGGAATACTTATATAACTCATTTTATGAGGTCTGTATAATTTTAATATCAGAAGAATGCTTACCAGGAGAAAAACTGCAGATGAATCTCACTGAGGACTGAAGATGCAAAAATCTAAATAAAACCTAAAATACAATATTAGCAAATCTAATTAGCAATGTGTAAAAAGGGTAGCACATCACAATCGATTTCCAGAACGCCAAGTTGGCTTAACATTTGGAAATCAGTCTGTGTAACTCACATAAGCAGAATAAAAGATGGAATGGTATTTTCATCTTAATAGATGGCAAAAAGCATTTGATAAAATTCAATATAAATCCATGATTTAATATTCATAGCATGGAGCTGGTGTTGTGGCACAGTGGGTTAAAGCTCCAGCCTGCAGCGCCGGCATCCCAAAGGGGCAAGGGTTTGAGTCCCAGCTGCTCCACTTCCAATCCAGCTCTCTGCTGTGGCCTGGGAAAGCAGCAGAAGATGCCCAGGTCCTTAGGCCACTGCACCGACGTGGGAGACCTGGAAGATGCTCCTGGCTCCTGGCTTCGGATTGGCTTAGCTCTGGCCATTGTGGCCACTTGGAGAGTGAACCAGCGAATGGAAGACCTCTCTCTCTGTCTCTGTCCCTCTCTCTGTAACTCTGTTTTTCAAATAAATAAAATAAATTTTTTTTTAAAAAAAAGCCTCATAACAAAGAGGAGCAATAAGTAATTTCTTAATTTTTTTAATAAAAGCTCCATCTACTTTTAAAAAAAAGATTTATTTATTTATTTAAAAGTCAGAATTACAAGAGAAAGGGATTGAGAGAGAGAGAGAGAGAGAGAGAGAGAGAGAGAGGTCTTCCATGCGCTGGATCACTCCCAAAATGGCTGTAACAGCTGAGGCTAGGCCAGGCTGATGCCAGGACTCCATAACTCCATCTGGGTCTCCCGCATGGATGCAAGGGCCCAGACACTTGGGCCATCGTCCTCCGCTTTCCCAGGTGCATTAGCGTGGAAGTGGACGGGAAGTGGAGCAGCAGGACTCAAAGGGGCGCTCATCTGGGATACCAGAGTCGCAGGCAGAGGCTTAAACTGCTACAACTCAGCGCCAGCCCCTTCAGCTACTTCTCAATAGTAAATACTAAAAGCTCTCTTCCTGAGATCAGAAAAAAAAATCACTTCTGTTTACCATTCCTATTCAGCTTATACTGGAAGTCCGACCAGTAAACCAAAGCAAGAACAACAAACAAAAGTTGTGAGGTTGGAAAGAAGACAATGAAACCCTCCTTAGCAACAGACAGTATGACTCCGTATGCAGAAAATCCTGAAAAAGATCTGCAGTGAAACTGTTAGAAATAATAAGCAAATTTAGCAAGCTTGCTGGATCTAAGATCGCTATGCAAATTCAGTTATGCGCTAGGCACAGGTAGCAAAGAATTACGGCGTCGATTCTGCCCAAATGGATCCGAAGATTCAATGCAATGCCAATCAAACCCTTGACAATACTTTTTCTCCCCCCACAAAATGTGACAAGCTGATTCTACATCTTAAGTGGAAAATGACACAAAGTATGAAGAGTAGCCAAGGCAGGCAAGAAGAAAAGCCAAGTGGGAACACGGGTAACGCCAGGTGGCAGGACTCGAAAGAAAGCCGTAGTAATAAGGTGGCGATGTTGACGGGGAACCAAGACCAGCGGAACAGAAGGAAGAATCCAGAAAAGACAAACAGACGCAGGATGTAGAGGATCCTGCAGCCCGGCTGGGGAGAGATGGGCTCATCGGGAACCAGAGCTGACTCGGTTGGACACCTGTAGGCAAAACATAAAGCAAGCTTGTCTCCTGCCTCGCAGATTACACAACAGCCTATTTCATTTTTTTTTTATTTTTTTGACAGGCAGAGTGGACAGTGAGAGAGAGAGACAGAGAGAAAGGTCTTCCTTTGCCGTTGGTTCACCCTCCAATGGCTGCCGCGGATGGCGCGCTGCGGCCGGCGCACCACGCTCATCCGATGGCAGGAGCCAGGTGCTAGGTGCTTTTTTCCTGGTCTCCCATGGGGTGCAGGGCCCAAGCACATGGGCCATCCTCCACTGCACTCCTGGGCCACAGCAGAGGGCTGGCCTGGAAGAGGGGCAACCGGGACAGAATCCGGCGCCCCGACCGGGACTAGAACCCGGTGTGCCGGCGCCGCAAGGCGGAGGATTAGCCTGTTGAGCCACGGCGCCGGCCAGCCTATTTCATTTATAGACATGCATGTGCACGGCAAGTCCAAAAATACATAAGTCAATAAACACCCTTTAACTGGGGGCAGGCACTTGGTGCAATGGTTAAGACAGTGCCTGGGGCCAGTGCTGTGGTGTGGGGGTGAAGTCGCCACTTGCAGTGCTGGCATCCCATGTGGGTGCTGGTTCCAGTCCTGGCTGCTCCACTTCTGATCCAGCTCCTTGCTATTGTGCCTGGGAAAACAGTGGAAGATGGCCAGAGTGCTTGGGCCCCTGCATCCAGAAGAAGCTCCTGGCTCCTGGCTTTGTATCGGCCCAGCTCTGGCCATTGCAGCCACTGGGGAAGTGAATCAACAGATGGAAGATAATCTCTCTCTCTCTCTCTCTCTCTCTCTCTCTCTCTCTATCTCGTTGCAGCCATTGGTGAAGTGAACCAACAGATGGAAACTCGCTCTCTCTTTTTCTCTCTCTCTCTGTCTCTGTGTGTGTCTCTCTCTCTGCCTTTCATATAAGTAAATAAATCTTTTTTTTGTTTTTTAAGAAAAAGAGAAGATAGTCTGGCGCCGTGGCTCACTAGGCTAATCATCCGCCTGCAGCGTCGGCACACCGGGTTGTAGTCCCGGTCGGGGCGCCGGTTCTGTCCTGGTTGCTCCTCTTCCAGGCCAGCTCTCTGCTGTGGCCCAGGAGTGCAGTGGAGGATGGAGGAGGAGGAGGAGGAGGAGGAGGAGCAGGAGGAAGAAGGTAGATGGGCATGGGGTGCTGAAAACCTTGGGGAGCAGGTGCCAGGTGCTCCCTTAGTGATAAACCTTTAAGCTAAACCTGTTTGCTTTGTGGACATCTGTGTGTGTGTGTGTGTGTGTGTGTGTTGTTTTACACTTAGAAAGAGAGGATTCAAGGGCACGAGTCCCCCTCCTGAAGTGTCACGAGGCGATGATGGGCACGGTCTTCGTCAGGCTGTGTGAACACACATCTGTGCGCGTTTCTGGAGACCGAGTGATCTGGAGCCACACGGACAGGGGTGCTTGTGCTGAGCGCAACTGCAGAGCCTTGTGGGTTTATGTGTGTGTCTGTGTGTTTTCCGATCTTTCCGTAATATGCCTTTATTGCTTTTCTAATAAGAAATAACGTCATTTTGTAGTATTGACTGGGGAATAAACCAGCGGGTCGATCGCACAGAATAGAAAACAGAGAGAGATTCCATAGATATAAGAATTTGACATGTGATAAAGTTGGGGTTTCGAATCAATGGGGAGAGATGGGCAGCTCATACAGCTATGGGCTCCACTGGCCAACAGTCTGGGAAGCTAGAGTTGGGCTCTGCCCCCTGCCTGATGCAACCCATACATTGCTTAAAAGCAACCAGACGCTTGCAAGGTTGATGGTTTTTTAAGCAGCAACATGAAAGTCTCGAAGGACGGAGAAGCCACTAGTCCCAGCATCTTGGAGTGGGGACGGCTGGGCTAAGCCTGGTAGTGAGTACAAAGGAGAAGCCTGGCAGATTTGGCGATAGAACCAGAGGCAATTTCGATACGAAGACAGGCCGTTCACAATAAGAGACGCCGTGAAGCACCTGTGAATAAGCTTGCCAAGAACTGTGGAATGCCCGTATGACAAGAACTGTGAAGCTTCACCCGAGGACGTGAGGGCAGACCTGGGAAAGCAGAGCACTCCGAGCAGGTGGTGGATTTATCCACTGCAGATCGGCTTACGGGTAAGAGGGGGGAGACCGGTGTTTGGCGCAGCAGGTAAGCTACAGCTTGAGACGCCCCCATGCCAGGTCAGAGGCCTGGCTTAGAGTCCCAGCTCTGCCTCCAGTTCCGGCTTCCTGCTAAGGGACACCCTGGGAGGTAGCAGGTGACGGCTCAAGTACCTGGTCCCTGCCACCCACGTGGGGGACCTGGAGGGAGGTCTGGGCTCCAGCCTAGCTCCGGCTGTTTCGGGCATCGGAGGAGTAAACCAATGGATGGAAAATACCCCTCTGCCTGCCTCTGTCTCTCTGCCTTTTAAGTTAATAACAGACATTTCAAAAGAGACAGCAAGCTGAGATGCTGGTGAGTAGGATAACCCTAAGAGACATACTGCGGTTAAAAAGACTGTCCTAACTGTGCATCTACTTCCTCCTAGAACGAGAGCCTGTGTCCCTTTCCCTCACACAGCCCAAGTCTGGAGGAGGAAGCCACCGCCCTGCACTGCCCCCTCCCAGCATGTCCCGGCTCCGGGGCAGCTCCCAGGCTGCCTTGCGGCAGGCTTGGCTACACCTCACCATCTGCCCACACACCGGGATCTACTGCTCGGCTTCAATCTCCCTCACCTCGGGACTGCCCAGATGCCCAGGCTCAGCCCAGGATCTGCTCCCGTCCAGCTTCTACCCCCAGGGAGTCCCAAGTGAGGCTGTAGCGGTCATGGCCAGGCCTGCTACCTTGGCTCTTCCCAGGTCTGTCACACGCAGCAGGCATTCACTTTATAGCCTTGTGGCTCCGGGGGAGAAAGAAACTGTCCCACGACCCCAGTTGCTCAGCCTGGGGATGTAGGTAGCCAAAAGAGCAGCACAGAGGTTAAGAACTCAAATTCTGAGGGCCACTGTTGCAGCACGGAGGGTTAAACCATCCATTGCGACACCGGCATCCCATGCTGGTTCGAGTCCCAGCTGCTCCATTTCCGATCCAGCTCCCTGCTAATGCACTTGAGAACTGGATGGAGTTCCAGGCTCCGGGCCCAGCCCCAGCTATTGTGACCATTTGGGGAACAAACCAGCGGATGGAAGATCCCTTTCTCTTTCTGTGTCTCTCCCTCTTTCTCTGTTAACTTTGCCTGTCAAATAAATACATCTTTAAATATTTATTCTTTGAAAAATAGAACACAGATTTTGGGGTTAGCCTTTGTGGCACAGCACGTTATGCTGACACTTGCCATCATGCTGGCACCCCACATTGGAACGCTGGTTCTGGTCACGGCTGCTCCACTTCTGATCCAGTTTCCTGCTGATGCACCTGGGAAGGCAGCGGATCCTACTCACCCGTATGGGAGATCTGGATGGAGCTCTAGGCTCCTGGCTTTGCCCTGGCCCGGACCTGGGTGTTACAGCCATCTGGGGGAGTGAACCAGAGGATAGGAGATCTCTCTCTGTCTGTCTCTCCCTCTGTCGATCTGCCTCTTAGAGAGAGAGAGAGAGAGCGAGCAAGAGCGAGCGAGAGCGAGCAGCTCTTGCCTGGCCTGCATTCAAGCCTTGATTCTACATGTGCTAGCCAGCTGTGTGGCCTTGGCCAAGTTCTTAAACACTCGGAGCCTCAGGTCTGTCCTCTGTCGTACTAAACGCTGCAGGAGTCATTATTACCTCCCTGGGCTCTCAGGAGGACAACAGGTGTTGGTACGGTCTAAGTCGCCTTGGCAGCTGGCTGGCCAGGGTAACGATGGAGGCCATACTTGTCATTACAGTGGAATCAGAGACTCAGAACCCTTGCTCAGGCAGAGCTCATGCCAGACAGGCTGGCTACCCCAGCCCCTCCCAAGAGGGAACCCAGGAACCTGGAGAAGCCCCTTGCACAGCGCCCCCTGCCTGTCATCACCTGGCGGTGCAGAGCTGGAATGCAGAAACAGCTTGGGCCATACCAGACACCAGTTCTCACGCTGGGCCATTCCCACGCCAGGCATTGGCTCGTGGAAAATGCTTATTACGAAAAACTATGCATGGATTTCAAAAATGCACCAAAATAAGTGTATCTTTCTTTTAAAGGTATGTTTATTTATTTGAAAGGCAGAGCAACAAGAGAGATGGGGGGTGGGGAGGGAGAGAGGAGAGAGAGAATCTTCCACCCATTGGTTCACTCCCTGGATGGCAGCAACAGCTCTGGGCCAGGAGTCTGGAACTCCATCCTGGTCTCCCCCATGGGTGGCAGGGGCCGTGTTCCACTGCCTTTCCAGTCACATTAGTGGGAAGATGGATTGAAAGCAGAGTAAGCCAGGATTTGAACCACTGCTCCGATATGCCCATGTCACAAGAAGCTGTTTAACCCACCGTGCCACAAGGCCAATCACAGATTTATCTTTCAATCCATTTCTCCACAAAATTTTAGAAGTGCCCTGGCATGGAAGATAGAGAGTTAAAGTGATATCTAGGGGTTATAGTTGTGGCAAAACAGGTTAAACCGCCACCTGCAGTGCTGGCATCCCATATGGGCGCCACTGCTCCCTGACACCGCCGCTCTCTGGCCTTGGCACACCTGGGCCACTTCACCTGCCAGGCACGGCGGCCCCGAGCTGGTTCTGCCACAATGTCGGCAACCCCAGAAACAGACAACAAGAAAACAGAAACGACTGGCTCTGAGAATTTAGAAATGGCGCAGTCACAATTAGCAGATATTTAGCGACCAGCAAATGTCCTGTGGCAACCAGGCAGTAGCAATGGGGCTCTCAGGTAGTTATAAAGTAATTATTTCATTGGGGATGCAGGTGCCACCCGGAGTCAGGGTGTCTTTGGCCTGCAATGATCTTCAGGGGCGTTGGTTAAAAAGGCAGGGAACAGGCCGGCGCTGTGGTGCAGTGGGGTAAGGGGCCAGCATTCCATGTGGGCACCTGTTCCAGTCCTGGCTGCTCCACTTCCGATCCAACTCCCTGCTGATGGCCTGGGAAATCGGCGGAAGACGGCCCAAGTGCCTGCATCCCTGCACCCACATGGGAGACCTGGATGGAGCTCCTGGCTCCAGCTTGGCCAATAACGGACCATGCTGTTGTGGCCATTTGGGGAGTGAACCAGCAGATGGAAGAGTCTCTCTCTCTCTCTCTCTCTCTCTCTCTTTCCCTGTAACTGCCTTTCAAGTAAATAAGTATATCTTGGTGTGTGTGGGGGGGGGGGGGGGGGGGGATATAGCCAAGTCCTTGACCAAGACCTGCTCATTTCACTGCTCCTCTGAGCTAACCCAGTTTCTTGGGTCTCTAAGTTTGACCCAGGAGGATAACAGCTCAAAAAGAATTCAGGATGGGAGCAGAGTTGTGGTGCAGTGGGCTCAGCTGCTGCCTACGATGCCCACAACGCAGATCCGAGTCCTGGCTACTCGGCATCCAACCCAGCTCCCTGCTAATGTGCCTGAGAAGCAGCGGGTGGATGGCCCAAGCGCTTGGATCCCTGCCACCCCCGTGGGAGACTCAGACGGAGTCTCCTGCCTCCTGGCTTCCACTTGACCTAACCCTGGCTGTTGTGGTCATTTGGGAAACTGAACCAGCAGGTGAAGATCTCTTTCTGTCTCGCCGTCGTTTAAACAAATACCTTTGAAAAAGGCGCTCTCCGTAGTTAACATGGTTTCACAAATACAAGCTCTAGAAGAGACGTCATCACGCACATTCTCTCTCTCTCACTTGTCATCTAATTGACGACCAAGGCCCGTCCATCCTGCCTCTTTTAGTTCCTCTGGAATCTGAGCCTGGCATTCAGTGCTGTGGCTGAGATGCCCGTATCCAGCATCAGAGTGTCTGGGTTTTGAGTCCTGGCTCCTCTCCCAGTTCCAGCTTTCTGCCGATGCACGCCCTGGGAGGCAGCACGTAATGGAATCTGGCTGCTGACTTTGGCTAGGCCGAGCCCTGGCCATGGCTGGCATCTGAGAAATGAGCCAACGATAGGAGCTCGCTCTCTCTACTCCCCGTGCCCCTCCAATAAATAAATAAAAATGTTAAAAAATAATACAAAAAATACAACACTTTGTTTTAGCTCAGCACGTATCTGTAACGTGAGTGGAGGAACCATATATGAGGGTACTTCACAAAGCTCCTTGTTGGGCCGGCGCTGTGGTGTAGCAGGTTAAGCTGCCACCTTCGGTACTGGCATCCTCTTGTGGGCTCTGGTTCAAGTCCTGGCTGCTCGTCTTCTGATCCAGCTCCCTGCTAAGGGGCCTGGGAAATAATGGAGGATGACCTAAGTGCTTGGGCCCCTGCACCCATGTGGGAGACCCAAAAGAAGCTCCTAGCTTCTGGCTTCAGCCTGGCCCAGCCCTGGCTGTTGTGGCCATGTGGGGAGTGAGCCAGCAGATGGAAGATGTCTCATCCTCTCTCTCTCTCTCTCTCTCTCTCTCTCTCTCTCTTTCTTTGTGACCCTGCCTTTCAAATAAATAAATCAATCCTAAAAAAAAAAAAAAAAAAAAAAAAAGTTCATTGTTCTGGTGCAAACATTTTTATATCCATACATACAAGGGGTCTTCAATTTTTTTAAAAAAAAATATTTAAATATTTATTTAAAATGGAGCATCACAGAGAGAGAGAGAGAGATCTTCCATCTACCAGTTCACTCCCTAAACAACCACAACAGCCGGGGCTGGGCCAGGCTGAAGCCAGGAGCCTGGAACTCCACCCTGGTCTCCCACATGGGTGCAGGGACCCACACACTTGGGCCACCTTCTGCTGCCTCCCCAGGGAGCTGGATCAGAAGTGGAACAGCTGGGACTCCAACTGGTGCTTCATATGGGATGTGGGTACAGAGAGCTGCACCACAATGCGAGCCCCAGAATACACTTGGCTTTTAATGCCATGTTCCCATGAATTCCCTGAAGAACTCCAGCACACGAATGCAAACACCCCTGGTAGACACTTGGGTAAGTTACAGAGAAACAGAGGTTTGGCGGGGTCCCCCACATGTTGTGCTTGGACGAAACGGGCTGAGACTCGTCCGACTTCTTCCCTTCATGAGTGAGAGACGCAGGCCAGTGTCCAGTGTGCAGTGTCCCTTGGCAGATGGAGTCGGCTCTGAGATAGACCCAGCCTCTGAATTGCAGTCTGGATTTTTCTCCATCACTCTAGGCGGCCTGACCACCCAATGCTCTTGTCCAAGGCCTGGTGCCTTGTCAGTGTTTCCTCGATGCAGCAGAACACCTAAGACACGCTGCTTACCACGGTCGTGGTTCTGGAGGGTCACAGGCCAAGGTCGGGCAGCTCTCTGGCTCCGCCTCCGGTGATGGTGTCTTGCTGGCAGGGTCCCCGGGAGACCCAGGCTGTCACATTACAAGAGGGGACACAAGTGTCTGTCATGCCCTCCTTATAAAGCCGCCAGGCTTCCTCACAGGGCTCCACCCTGGGGATCTAATCAGAGCCAGTCACTTCCCAAAAGCTATCCATAAACACCACAATTGGATTACGTTCCCGCCCCCTCCATATTATTAGCATTAAGACTCAAGGGCCCAGGCTGGCATCGAGACGCAGCAGGTGAAGCTGCCACTTGCCACACTAGCATCCCGAGAAGGCAGCAGATGATGGTCCAAGTGCTTGGGCCCCAGAGGGAGCGTTCCCAGCTCCTGGCTTCAGCCTGGCCCCATCCCAGGCATTGCAGCCAATTGGGGAATAAACCAGAGGGTGGACAATAGATCTCTCTCTCTCTTTTTCTCTCTGTTTCTCCCCTTCTGTTTTCCTCTCTATCATGCTGCCTTTCAAATAAATAAAAATAAATCTTTAAAAATAAAAGACTTTGGGTCCAAGCCTTTAACACATGGGCCTTCGGGGAAACACCCAAACTAAGATCCAAGCCACAGCACCTGTTATTGAGAGATTCTGTTGCCTGGCTCCCTGCCCCAGGTACCCCCAGCCAACTCCATGCCTTCACCCTTTTCAATGAAGCCCCTGGGCCATCCATTCATTTACTTGCGTGGGAAGTGATGGGAGTTGTGGCCCTCCCACCAGAAGCCTCAGAATCACGCGGGGAGAAGAATGATTGCAAACACCATTCTCTAACACCAGCCCAGGCCCATTACAGGTGAGTGTCCTCCCACAAAATGCTTGGGACGAGAAGTGTTTTTGGATTGCAGAATGTTTTGGATTTTGCAATATTTGCATAGACATAATAAGACATGTCGGGCATGGGGTCCAAGTCTAAACATGGAATTGATTTGTGCTTCACATGCACCTTACGCCTGTAGTCTGAAGGGGATTTTGGACAATGATTTTCATAATTTCACGCATAAAGCAAAGTGTGAGTATCACAGTTGAAAGGCTGAGGGGGTCTTTCCCCCCGGGGGACGCTGAATAAACCGCGTGCTGTGCACCTGCACCCTGACGGTGAACGGTCACGTGAGGTCAGCTGTGGAACTGTCCACTTGTCGGCGCTCAGCAAGTTTTCAATTTCTTGAGCGTTTTTGGATTCTGGCTTTTCAGGTTGGGGGTGCTCCCCCTGTGCATCGCTGACTCTGGAAAGGTCCCCCGAAACGTGCATTGTGTCTGTGTGCTGCTGACGGGCCTGAGACTGGTAACACCAAGGGCGCCGAGAAGAGGGGGCTTGTAGGCAGCAATGGAAGAACCGTCTGTACTTGTACAATGCTGAACCGGCGCCTCCGGGGAGCGTTTCACCTGCTGCTTGGGCCGCCCGCATCTCCCATCAGAGTGCCTGGTTCCAGTCCCGGCTCCTCCCAGTTCCAGCTCCCTGGGAGGCTGCCCATGATGCTGCCAGTGGGTCAGTCCCTGCCACCCACGTGGGAGACTTGGACTGAGTTCAGGCTCCTGGCTTTGGCCTGGCCCAGCCTTGGCTGTTGCAGGGTCTGGGGGAATGAACCAGAGAGGGGGAGATATCTCTCTCTGTCTCTGTCTCTCTGCCTTTCAAATAAACGAATAAAGATTGTCAAAAATAGTAATAGTGAACAATTTTGAACCATGCGAATGTATTTGCTCTTAATACATAGAATAACTTTTTAAAGGAAATAAATAGAACAACCAGACAGAAATCGAAATGGAAATCCAGAATATGATCAACACTATAGACCAATCGGACTTAACTGATTTGCATAGAAAACTCCGCCCCTCATGTGGAACAGTCTCCAGGGTGGGCCACACAACAAGCCTTAACAAATCTCAAGACCTACATCATAGACAGCCTCTGTTGCAATAGCAAAAGAAGTAAGCTAGAAATCAACAGCAGAAGGAAACCCCAGAAATTGCTGGAAATTAAACCACACACTCTTAAATAATGGAAGGCTCAAAGAAGTCACAAAGGAAGTTGGAAATTATCCTGAAACAAAAGAAAAACAAGACACACAACATAGCAAAGCTTAAGGGAAGTCTTTACAGCTGAACACCTACGTGGAAAACAAAGAGCACACACCAACAACCTGACTTTACACCACAGAAACGAGAAAAAGAACAAACTAAACCCAAAGACAGCAAAAGGAAGGAAATACTAAAGATTAAAGATAATTGAAGTACAGAATGGAAAGAAATCAACAGGACAAAGAGTTGGTTTGTTGAAGATCGAAAGGGGCCGGCGCTGTGGTTCAGGGGGTTAAAGCCCTGGCTTGAAGCGCTGGCATCCCATATGGGCGCCAGTTCAAATCCCAGCTGCTCCTCTTCTGATCCAGCTCTCTGCTGTGGCCTGGGAAAGCAGTGGAGGATGGCCCAAGTCCTTGGGCCCCTGCACCTGCGTGGGAGACCTGGAGGAAGCTCCTGGCTCCTGGCTCCTGGCTTCGGATCTGCATAGCTCCAGCTGTTGTGGCCAAATTGGGGAGTGAACCAGTGGATGGAAGACCTCTCCTTCTCTCTGCCTCTCCTCTCTCTGTGTAACTCTGATTTTCAGTAAATAAATAAATATTTTTTAAAAAGTTTACAAAAAGAAAAGAAATGAGAGAAGATAATAAATGGTGCCGGGAAAACTGGATTTCCAAATGCAAAAGAATGAACCTGGAGCCTTATCTTTCACTGTGCTCAAACATCAACTCACAAGGGATAAAAGACGTGCATGCGAGACCTGAAACCAGAAAACTCGCAGAGAAGCTCCTGAGCTTCTCCCTTGACACTGGCCTTGACAATGAGCGTTTGGATCTCACACCAAAGCTCAGGCTACAAAGGTAAAAATAAACAAATAGGACGGCATCACGCTAAAAGGCTGCTGAATAACAAAACAATCAGCAACAACCTAGGGCCTGGGGAAACGTGCACACCGCGTATCTGTGCATGGGGTTAATATCCGAGTCTGCTGAGAATATGCCTACGGGGTGGGTGGGCGTTCGTGCAGCACTTGGGCCACCAGAAACTTGTTTCAGAGCCTCTGGGTTCAAGTCCCGGCTCCTGCAGCTTCCTGCTGGTGGGCACTCGGGGGAGGCAGCACACAGTGGCACAGTGGTTGGGTCCCTGCTACCCACGTGGGACTGTGGAGAGCTGGATAGAGTCTCAGGCTCCTGGCTTTGACCTGGCCCCGCCTTGGCTGTTGTGGGCATTCCAGCAGATGGAAAATCTCTCTCTCTCTGTCTCTCTCTTTCTGTCTCTCTCTTTCTCAAATAAAAAAATAAAGAACCGTTATAACTCATAGCAGATAAACAAACAACCAAAGTAAAAAAAAATGGACAAAGAACCTGAACAAACATTTATTCAAAAGAAGACATAGCCGGCGCCGTGGCTCAACAGGCTAATCCTCCGCCTTGCGGCGCCGGCACACCGGGTTCTAGTCCCAGTCGGGGCACCGGATTCTGTCCCGGTTGCCCCTCTTCCAGGCCAGCCCTCTGCTGTGGCCCAGGAGTGCAGTGGAGGATGGCCCAAGTGCTTGGGCCCTGTACCCCATGGGAGACCAGGAAAAAGCACCTAGCACCTGGCTCCTGCCATCGGATCAGCGCGGTACGCCGGCCGCAGCGCGCTGACCGCGGCAGCCATTGGAGGGTGAACCAACGGCAACGGAAGACCTTTCTCTCTGTCTCTCTCTCTCACTGTCCACTCTGCCTGTCAAAAAAAAAAAAAAAAAAGAAGACATAAAAATGCCCAACAGGAACATGAAAAGGTTCTCAGCATCACTAGTTACCGGGGAAATGCAAATTAAGACCCACTATAGGGGCCAGCACTGTGTCGCAGCCAGTAAAGCCACCACCTGCAGTGCCGGCATCCCATATGGGCGCCAGTTTGAATCCCAGCTGCTCCACTTCCCATCCAGCTCTCAGTTATGGCCTGGGAAAGCAGTGGATGATGGCCTAAGTGCTTGGGCCCCTGCACCTGTGTGGAAGACCTGGAAGAAGCTCGTGGCTCCTGGCTTTGTATTGGCTCTGCTCTGGCCATTGTGACCATTTAGGGAGTGAACCAGTGGATGGAAGACCTCTCTGTCTCTCTCTCTCTCTCTCTCTCTCTCTCTCTCTCTCTCTGCCTCTGCCTCTCTGTAACTCTGCCTTTCAAGTGGATAGATGGATCTTAAAAAATAAAAATAAAAATAAAAATAAGCCCCACTGAGTGCTGACTGCATACCCAGGAGGATGTCTATTTGCAGAAAGACGAAAGGTATCTAGTGTTGGCCGGAGGGCAGAGACAAGGCACCCTTGGAACACTGTTGATAGGTGTAGGATGGCGCAGTTTGGAGCTTCCTTAACAAATTAAACTAGGACTATAGAACCCAGCAATCCTCGATGAAATTATCACCTTGTAAGGACACCTCACTCCCATGCTCACTGAAGCACGGCTCACCATCATTAAGACGTGGAAATTGGCCGGTGCCGCGGCTCAATAGGCTAATCCTCTGCCTTGCTGCGCCGGCACACTGGGTTCTAGTCCTGGTCGGGGCGCCAGATTCTGTCCCAGTTGCCCCTCTTCAGGCCAGCTCTCTGCTGTGGCCCGGGAGTGCAGTGGAGGATGGCCCAAGTGCTTGGGCCCTGCACCCCATGGGGAGACCAGGAAAAGCACCTGGCTCCTGGCTTTGGATCAGCTCGGTGCGCCGGCCGCAGTGTGCCAGCCGCGGCGGCCATTGGAGGGTGAACCAATGGCAAAAAGGAAGACCTTTCTCTCTCTCACTATCCACTCTGCCTGTAAAAGAAAAAAAAGATGTGGAAATCACCTGAGCATCCACAGACAGACCAATGGATAGGGAAGATGTGATGTGGATCTGTGATGGACTATTACTCAGCCCTGAAAAAGGAAGTTCTGCCATTTGCTACAACATGGATGGGCCTGGAGGTTGTAATGCCAAAAGAAGTGAGCCAAAATAAGATATTATGCCAAATGAAACATGCTACATGATCATCTGTCCCATTTATAGAAAATTTTTTAAAATAAAATAAGTCAAATATGCAGAGATAGAGAATCAAACCATGCTTGCAATGGATCAAGGTGGAAGAAGAGAGGGAATGGGAGGTGTGGACCAAAGGATACAGAACAGCAGGCACGAAACGCAAGTCGCTGACTAAAGTAATAAAAATGCATCACAGCAGGATTTGTGTTAAATTAGCAGACTCTAACTGTCCTTGTCACAAACAGTAATTATGTGGGACAATCGGTAGAGCCTTCATTGTAGGAACAAGTTTACCATCCATTTATATTCTGTAACTTCACATGGCGAACCTCAACTGAACACAATACAATTTATTTTTACATAGTGACATTACAACAAATACTACAGAAATGAAAGAAATTATGAGAATTGTTTGCCAACAAATACGATAACACAGAAGAAATGGATACATTCTTAGAAACCTACAACCTACCAAGACTATATGGTAAAGAAACAGAAAATCTTAGCAGAGCGCTAACTAGCAAGAAGATTGGACCAGTAACCAAAACCTTTCCAGTGAAGGAGAGTGCAGAGCCAGCTGTCTACACTGAAGTCTATCAAACAGTGAACAAATTAATACCCTCCCCCCTCAACCACTTCCAGAAAACTGGAGAGGAGAGCACTCTCCCAAACTCAGTTTATGAGGCCGGCATTACCCTAACAACAAACCCAAAGACTAAAAGAAAAGACAGCTGGAGTCCAGTATCCATGCAGAATATTGATGCCAACATCTTCAACAAAATACTACAAACCGAACTCACTAGTCACTAAACGGATTATGCACCATGACCAGGTGGGATTTAGTCCTGCCATGCAAGGATGGCTCAGCATACGAAACCAGTGTCCTGCACCACATTAGTAGAACAAGGGACAAAAGGCACCTGATGGGCCCAGCACTGCTGTGGAGCAGCTAAGCGTCCCTGCGAGGGAGGGGTTAGAGCCCCGGCTGCTCCACTTCCAATCCATGCCTGGAAAAGCAGTGGAAGACGGCCCAAGAACTTGGGTCACCACCACCCGCAGGGGAGACCCAGATGCAGTTCTTGGTTCCTTGACTCGGCTGGGCCCAGCCCCAGTCCTCATGACCATCTGTAAACCAGTGGATGGAAGATATTCTCTCTCTCTCTCTCTCTCTCTCTCCCTCCCTCCCTCCCTCCCCCGATTCTCTCCCTCCCTCTCTGTTACCCTGACTTTCAAATAAATAAATAAATCTTAAAAAAAAAAAAAAAAACCACTGCATCTGCATTGATGCAGAAAAGCACTTGACAAAAACAGCATTTTTTTCTTGATAGAAACACTCAACAATCAGGAGTAGAAGGAAGCCACCTCGACAAGATAAAGGCCAGCCACGAAAAGCCCCGGCTGACATCACACCCAAGGGCGAAAAACCAAAGCTTTTCCTCTCCTTTTCTTAAAGATGGAGGTGAACGCAGGTGTCTAACTTCAGCAGCTTTTTACATTTTTCTCTATTTGAAAGGCAGAGAGACAGAGACAGACGAACGCAGAGGGTGAGCTCCCATCTGCTTGTTTACTCCCCAGACGCCCACAACGGCAGGGGCTGGGCCACCAGAGCTAGGCACCAAGAACTCCATTTGAGGCCGGCGCCGTGGCTCAACAGGCTAATCCTCCGCCTTGCGGCGCCGGCACACCGGGTTCTAGTCCCGGTCGGGGCGCCGGATTCTGTCCCGGTTGCCCCTCTTCCAGGCCAGCCCTCTGCTGTGGCCCAGGAGTGCAGTGGAGGATGGCCCAAGTGCTTGGGCCCTGCACCCCATGGGAGACCAGGAAAAAGCACCTAGCACCTGGCTCCTGCCATCGGACAGACGCGGTGCGCCGGCCGCAGCGCGCCATCCGCGGCAGCCATTGGAGGGTGAATCAACGGCAAAGGAAGACCTTTCTCTCTGTCTCTCTCTCTCACTGTCCACTCTGCCTGTCAAAAAAAAAAAAAAAAAGACCTCTCTTTCTCTCTCTCTCTCTCTCTCTCCTTCTCTCCCTGTGTAATTCTGACTTTCAAGTAAATAAATAAATCTTTAAAAAAAAAAGTCAGTCTTACTCAGAGTCACCTACAGATTCAGTGGAATCCCTATCAAAAATTCAAACGTGATTTTTTTTTTACAGAAATAAGAAAATCCAACCCCAAATTCATAGCGAACCTTCAAGGGCCCCCAGATAGCCAAAAAGACCTTGAGAAAGAACATAGTTGGGGCGCTCACACCTCCTGATTGCAAAACTAACCAGAAAGACACGGGGACAAAAACACGCAGAACCGGCAGGGCCAACGGAACAGCAGAGAAGTGGCCGACGCGGTCAGGTGGTCTCCACCAGGGTGCCGAGGCCACTGGGTGGGCAAAGGGCAATCTCTCCTGCAGTAAATGAGGGTGAGGACCCGGTCGTGCACAAGCGAAAGAATGAAGCTGGACTCTGACGTCAGAGACAAAAATTAATCCAAGACCTAAATGTAAGGCCTCAAGCTGTGAAACCCTTCGAAGCACATGAGGGGACCAGCGTGGTGGCGCAGCAGGTGAAGCCACTGTCTGCCCATGTCCACTGTGGGAAGCCCCATTCAAGTCCCGGATGCTCCACCTCCGACCCAGCTCTCTGCTATGGTCTGGGAAAGCAGTGGAGGACGGCCCGGGCCTTGGGCCCTGCACCTGCGTGGGAGACCTGGAGAAGGCTCCTGGCTCCCGGCTTCTGATCTGCACAGCTCTGGCCGTTGCAGCCAATTGGGGAGTGAACCAGCAGATGGAAGACCTCTCTCTCTCTCTCTTTCTCTCTCTGCCTCTCCTCTCTCTGTGTAGCTCTGACTTTCAATTAAATAAGAAATAAAAATCTTTAGAAGGAGGAGGAGGAGGAGAAGGGGAAAGGCTTTACGACACTGGATTTGGTAATGAGTTCTTAGCTCTGTTCCAGGCTCCTGCCTCTCTCTTTCAAATAAATGAAAATAAATAAACATTGACAAAGGGCTTGAACACACAATTCTTCAAAGATGATGGAGAAACATAAAAACCTTGGAGAAGTTACTAATCGCTGGAAAATGCAAATCACAAATCACCTGACCCCCATTAGCATAAGGACTGTTGGGCTGGCATTGGGATGCAGCCAGCTCAACCACCATCTGCAATGCCCGCAGCCCATATTAGAGCGCCCGTGTGGTCCCGGATGCTCCGCTTCCAGCTCAACTCCCTGCTAATGCGCTAGGAGGCAGCGGGTGATAGCTTGGCTTTTTGAGTCCCTTCCACCTACCCTGGGAGCCCTAGATGGAGTTCCAGGCTCCCAGCTTCAGCCTGACTGAGTTGCAACTGTGGAGGGCATTTGGGGAGTGAGTCAGCAGATGGAAGGTCTCTCTCTCTATCTTTTTCAAATAAATAAATAAACTTTTTAAAGTATGTTTAAGGGGGCTGGCACTGTGGCATAGTGGGTGAGGCCACCACCTGCAGCGCCTGCATCCTATATGGGAGCCAGTTCAAGACCCGGCTGCTCCACTTCCCATCTGGCTCTCTGCCGTGGCCTGGGAAAGCAATGGAGGATGACCCAAGTCCTTGGGCCCCTGCACCCATGTGAAAGACCCAGAGGAACTCCTGGCTCCTGACTTTAGATCGGCGCAGCTCCAGCCGTTGTGGCCAATTGGGGAGTGAACCAGCAGATAGGAGACCTCTCTCTGTGTCTCTCCATGTGTAACTCTGACTTTCAATAAATAAATTAATCTTTTAAAAATGATTAAGATGAGGCCGGCGCCATGACTCACTAGGCTAATCCTTTGCCTGCAGTGCTGGTACCCCAGGTTCTAGTCCTGGTTGGGGTGCCGGATTCTGTCCCGGTTGCCCCTCTTCCAGGCCAGCTCTCTGCTGTGGCCCGGGAGTGCAGTGGAGGATGGCCCAAGTGCTTGGGCCCTGCACCCCATGGGAGACCAGGAGGAAGCACCTGGCTCCTGGCTTCGGATTGGCGCAGCGGCCGGCCATATCGACCATTCTGGGGGTGAACCAACGGAAGGAAGACCTTTCTCTCTGTCTCTCACTGTCTAACTCGGCCTGTCAAAAGCAAATGTTTAAGGTGATATATTTTATGGTATTGTTTTTTATCACACATTTAATCATGCAGGGAAAACAACGTAAAAGACAAAAGAAAGAAGGAAAAAGCCCCAGAGGAGTCAGAGGTGCTTCAGGTTTGGAAAGCAGTGATCCAAAGCGATCCTGGAGGCGGCGGTTGAGGGGGGCTGCCGGGCATGTGGGTGTCTCCTGGGCCTGTTTCCTCTTCTGTGTAAGTGGCATGGGGGAGAAGCCACCGAGAGCCTGGGTTCCATCCAGGGCTGAGGTGTGGTCCCTCCCTGTGCCCGCCCTGCCTGGCCAGACCCTGCCCTTTCTGGGTGCTGAGGCAGGCCAGTGGACAGATTTCAGGGTCTGAGACCCGGCGAACCTGTTTCGGAAGCGCCTGCGGGGGTGCACCTGCGCTCTGGTTAGCCCTCACGCAGCGGGCCAGGTGGAGAGTCGCATGCCCGTGGTGCCTTCAGCAAGTGGACCTAGCAGCTGTGCAGGAAAGCTGGCCTGAACCAAGGGCCCTGCAGCCGGGTAGACCCGGGTCACTGATGAACGGGGAGCAAGTAGGTGCCCCTCCCCCCGCCTCCACCCAGCACTCCCAAGTCTCGGCAGCAGGTCTCTGGGTACCTGCTCTGCTCTGGCTGCACAGCACCGTGGGAAGCCGGGCTGCCCTCCCCCCACCCCCACCCCTGCTTCCCCCCAGCACTGGGGGCGTGGGCTGGTGCGGGGGGGACACCTCAAGCCGCCGCGAGCGCCCTCTGCTGGAGGCCCCTGCTCTGCCCCGGCTGCAGGTGCTGGGCTCCCGGCCAGGACGGCTTGCATTTTTTAGTAGGCTGATAGGATGTCAGCAACGATATATTCATTACAGCTGGCTGAATAGCAACCTGCGGTTCCAGGCAGGACAGCGCCCTGGCCCCTGAGACTCCACCCACCCCAGAGGACTGGCTTCTACACCGGAATCGGCTTCCAAAGAATGGAGAATTCGAGAAACCAGGCCGGGAAGCTGGCCACAGGTGGCCTTCACAGGGCAGGGGGTCCGTGTTCCCAAAAAGCAAGGCGGCGAGGCGAGGCGGCTGGTCACAGGATCGCTCACCGTAGGGCGCACGGCTGCTGCCAGGAACAAGGAGGAGCGAGGTTTTCAAGTCCAGGCAACCCTGCCCGCTGGGACCCTCCGGCATCTCCTCTAAGCTGTCACAGCTGTATGACACTCCGGGAACAGAGCGATGCCGCCCAGGACCTGACAGCTGGAGGCCGGGATCCGGGTGCGGGTCTGGCTGCCCCTGAGGCTGGCCGCCTGCTCTCCACCACCCCCTGCCTTTGTCCCTCTAGCGGTCTCACCCCGAGCACCCCCTGGATCAGGGAGCCCAGCCCAGACCAAGCCTGTGCTGCTATGTCCCGGTGCGGTTGCCTCCCTCTCCGCGCTCCAGGGCGGTCGGCAACTCCAGGCTCAGAGAAGCAGCGAGCAGTCCGAGGTCCCGCGGCTCCTCCAGAACCTAAAGGAAGCGAGTTCCTGGGTGACCCAGGAAAGCTGGCGACCTCAGCTGTTCAGACAGCAGCGCAAGGGCTCTGCCGTGGTCTCCCCAGCAGTCCCCAGAGGGCAGCAAACAGCCTGTGGGTAAGATCTCAAGGGTCCGGCATTGAGGGGCAGTGGAAAACGCTCCCACCTGCAACACCGGCATCACACATGAGCACCAGTTCGAGTCCCAGCTGCTCCACTTCCCATCCAGCTCCCTGCTAATGTGCCTGGGAAAGCAGCAGAAGATGGCCCAAGTGCTTGGGCCCCTGCACCTGTGTCGGAGACCTGGGTGAAGCTCCTGGCTCCTGGCTTCAGCCTGGCCCAGCCCTGGCTGTTGCAGACATTTGGGGTGAACCAGAGGATGGAAGATCTCTCTCTCTCTCTCTCTCTCTCTCTCTCTCTCTCTCTCTCTCTCCCTCTCTCCCTCCTTCACTCTGCCCTTCAAAATAAATAGAACAAATCTTCTTTAAAAAAAAAAAAGCCCTTGAGACAGCGTCACCCCTCCCCCCGACCCAGAGTGCACCCTCAGTAGCACGTGCTGTTTTCTCATCATTCTTCCTCTTTTGTCTTCCTCTTCCTCTTCCCTCGCCATGGACTGCATTCCTCGTCGGGAAAACATTGTGCTGCTGGCCCCCTGTGTGGGCCACAGACTGGGATTTTCACAGTGAGCTCACAGGCGCACGCTGTGTGCACCCACACACGTCCGAGGTTTCCATGTGCCCAGTTTAGAGATGAGACAATAAAGGCTCGGCGTGGCTGCTCACGGTTTGTTCAAGTCGCACAGTTCCTAAGCTGCACCTGCAGCTAAACCGGGCACTGCACCCCGTGGTTCCCACTGAGAGGTTGCCAAACTGTGGCTGGCTCTGGCCCTCTCGCTTCCAGAACCTTCCAGCCGACAGGGCACTGGAGCACGCCTGTGAGCGAGGCCAGGTGCGAAGACGCCAGGCTAGTGGCAGGAGTGTTTGTCTGTAGCGTTGCTGGTTCCGTAAGTTGAGGGCTCGCTCCAGGTCCTGTCACTGCCCGTCACGTCATTCCAGCCCCGAAACTTCATGCTTTAGGAGGTGAATCCCGCTGAGAAAAGTGGGGACAGCTTGTGGGTGCCAAGATGAGGATTTGCGCCTAGCTCCGACTGATAAACGAGCCCTTGCCTTTAGCCCCCTCTGCCCCTGGCCTGCCAGGTTTCCTGTTCTAAACATGATGTGGACGTCTCTGCCCTTGGAAATGGGCCAGGAGGCGCTGGGCTGGCCAGTGTGGCCACCGGGACGCCCAGGACCCCTGCGTTTGCTGCCGGATTGGCGCTGACTCGGGCCAGCTCCCTATCCCTGCGGGAGGAACGCTCTGGTCTCAGGCTGGGAGCCAGCTGACAGCTAGCGTGTGTGCTGGAGCCCTGGGAACATATGGGCCACGTCTATTTGGAGTTTCAGAGGAGACAGGAGCTCACACTGTTTAAAAACAATTCCTTTTCTCTCAGCAAGACGGGTGTGGAGACAAGGAGAAAGCGAGCCAGCAAGGGCTCTTTGGATTGTAAGCGACAGAAAACCCAATCCAACCGGTTAGAGCAGAAAGTAGACTTATCAGCTGATAGAGCACAAAAGCCGGGGGTAGGCTGGTCGTCAGGTGCAGCTGGATCAAGGGACCAAAGGCTGACTCCAAGTCCCGGCTTCTGAGCTGTGCGCCCCCTGTCCCTTCCCTCTCCTGTTGTTGCAAGGCGATGACCCCAGCCCCAGCCCTGGCTCTCCCAGGCACGGGGGACAAACTGAGGTCTAAGAAGTGAAAGCTCTCCTCGAGTTTCACTGGCTCTAGCTGGCCTGGGCTGGCCCAATGCTGATGCTGTTGATTGGCTCTGGCATAGCACTACCCAATGTGTAGACTTGGAGGAGGGAGGGGAAGGAAACCAACATTATTATAAATAAGTAGATAACAGCATCTTAGAAACCAACTGCATTGCAAGAAGCAGAAGGATGGAGGAGTGGATGTCGGATCCAGAAGTTCGTTTGTAAATCAGCTCAGCACTCAGAGCCCATTTTTACCTGCGTGGGGAGAACGGAGGGGCAATTGTGCATCGCGAGGTTCCCAGGCTAGCCCTAAGCATTTTTGTTTAATGTAACCCGTAGTGGGGGGGTGGACATGCTGGGCAGCCACAAGAGAACACGGAAAGCAGAACTTACAGCCGTGGATGATAAATCAGAAAGATTTGGGATCTGAAGCCTCATCTTCGCGTGCTGGGAGTGCCGAAGCTTGAGGGGACGCGAGTTTAATTAATGGGAACGAAGCAGCAGATGGAGGCCCCCGTGGGGATCCGAAGGGGCTCTGAGCAGCTCCCAGGCTCTCTCCCATGTGGACCCTCCCTGCCCGAGTTGGGGTCCGCCTGGCTCCTGCTGGAGGTGCCCCCAGGAGCACAACTCCTCTTGTGTTATTCTGTGGCAGGTGCACAAGGACGACCAGGGGCCCCCTGCCGTGTCGATCGCCACCTTGACACGTGTGCCAGTCTGCGTCTCACCGATGCTCAGCAGTTCCTCTCCCACACCATGCAGGCGGATAGGGACAGCAACCAGCTGTGTCTTGGCCCAGGGCCCTACTCCATGTTGTCGGCTGGGGAAGACAATGCTCAGATGCATGCGTGTGTGCCTTCCAGGGCCCTGAAGCAGGCAGGCTATGAGGGACCCGCCTCCGTCTCCCTTCCCCACACGGGGCCACAGCTGTCTCTTATCTGAGTCTGTGATGTGCACCTGCTCCAAGCTTCCCGGGGTGGCCCAGTGCCTGTAGCAGTAAAATGCTTCTTTATTTCTATTTATCTGAAAAGGAGAGAAAGAGATCTTACATCTACTGGTTCACTCACCAAGTGACTACAATAGCTGGAGCTGGTCTAAGACAAAGCCAGGAGCCTGGAGCTCCCTCCAGCACTCCCACGTGGGTGGCAGGGGCCCACATAATTGAGTCACCTTCTGCTTCCTCCCAGGGTGCATTAGCAGGAAGCTGAATGGGAAACGGAGCAGCCAGGACTCGAACCCAGAACAACCCAAGCAGCAGCAGCACAAGTTGTGTCACAGCGCCCGCTCCGAGCAGTATTTCCAATACATTCCTTAGGCCCCCAGGTTTCGGCCAAATCCGCTTAAGAAACCCTCCATGCCATTCCATTCTTGCATGATCGCGCCACACACGTGTGCTCTAATCAAAGGATGTCTCTGCATTTTTCTTCGTAGTCATCCACACTTACCCACAGCTTCCTCACCTGTGCTTGAGGGTGCTCTGAAAATCTTCCATGGAAAATTCCAGAATCAAACCATTCTTGAGTTTAAAATAGCAGGCGTGGCAGGATATTGCACCGTCCTGTTTTATTAGCAGTCACCGTGCCTAACTTACAAATTAGCCTTTGCCGGCGGAGTGTCGGGAGCAAGTTCCCGACCACCTGCCGTCTTGGACGGACTCAGCAAACATCCCTGCCAAGGCGGGGTGGGCGGCTGCCTTTCCTTCCTCCTTCCTTCCGGTTTGCGACAAGAAAAGCTGCCTGTCCCAGGAGCCCCATTCAAGTGATTGTTCCACTCGCTTTCCCGTCCAGGGTTTCCTGAGCACTTACTAAGTGGCAGGCACTCGCCTTGCGGCTCGAGCAAGATGAGCTGGCTGCTGGCCGTGCCTGAACACATCCCTGCCACGTGGCCCCAGCGGCCCCTCGTGCCCGTGAGCCAAGGAGGCAAGAAACTCAGTCTTGTAAACAATTCTAGGTGCACAAGTGGGGCACCATGGCTGGGGCTTCCCAGGGACGTAACCTGCTCAGGGGCTCAGGAGGGCTTCCTGGAGAGGGGGGCAGCCTAGCGAAGACCAGAGGTGCAGGCTGGGGTGCATTTGGGAGCCGCGAGGCTGGTGGGCAGTGAGCAGGCAGCCGGGCCGAGTGACCTGGAAAGAAGAGGTGGGAGTAACAGGCAGAGTCCCCAGTCTCCTAGAAGAAGATCGGGGTCAGCAGACCTGGGTGGGCCTGGGGACCAGTTCTTAGCCTCACTCTGCGGCTGTTTGCCTCTCTGCAAAACACAGCACTTTTCCCAAGTCCTGGCAAAACCGAATGAGCTCGTAACTCCGTGGCGGGTGTGTCCCTTCTGCTCACAGGGAGCCTAGGAGATGAGGTATCATGAGAAAGGTGTCCCTGGGGGTGGGGGTGGGGAACAGTGTCTATGTGCCAGTGCCACAGGGCGACCTGACACACACCATGACAGCTGTGATGTCACTGCACTTCCAAAAGTGCATGGAATCAAATGATAAACCAATGCTGGTGCAAATATATATATTCATTTATTTAAAGATTTTTTTATTTTACTTGAAAGTCAGAGTTACACAGAGAGAAGGAGAGGCAGAGAGAGAGAAAGAGAGAGAGAGAGAGAGAGAGGTCTTTCATCGCTGGTTCACTCCCCAATTGGCTGCAATAGTCAGAGCTGTACTGATCAGAAGCCAGGAGCCAGGAGCTTCTTCCTGGTCTCCCACATGGGTGCAGGGGCCCAAGGGCTTGGGCCATCTTCTACTGCTTTCCCAGGCCATAATAGAGAGCTGGATCGGAAGTGGAGCAGCAGGGTCTTGAACCGGCGCCCCTATGGGATGCCAGCACTGCAGGCGGTGACTTTACCCGCTATGCAGTGTGCTGGTCAATAATTTTAAAATCTATGCATGGAAGAGTCTTCAAAGAACTGGAAAAGCCATAATTTGGAAAAAAAAATCTGTGCATGGATTTCAACTTTTTTTTTTTTTGCACCAAAACCACCTTATCTTTTAATTCCATCTTTCCAGAAACTTCTGGAAGCACCCTTGTAGAATCTTCTGGGACTACCATGGTCAATGCAGCGAGGGGGATGGTCTCTCGTTAACTGAAACATGTGCAGACCCCAACTCCCACGTAGCAGGCGGAGCGGGGGACGGCAGCCACTTGTCAGGGGTGTGGCACAGCTGGCACATGGTAGCTGCCCAGCTGTTGTTTTTTTTTTTTTTTTAAGATTTATTTATTTGAAAGGCAGAGTTACGGAGGCAGAGGTAGAGAGAGAATGAGAGTTTTCCAACCACTGGTTCACTCCCCAAACGGCTGCAACAGCCAGAGGTGGGCCAGGCCAGAGCCAGGAGCCTCCTCCAGGTCTCCCGTGTGGGTGCAGGGCCCAAGCACTTGGGTCATGTTCTGCTGCTCTCCCAGGTGCATTAGCAGGGAGCTGGATCGGAAGTGGAGCAGCCGGGACTGGAACTGGCGCTCATATGGGATCCCGTATGGTAGGTGGTGGCCTCCTTGCAGAAAGGGCTGGGAAGCCAAGTAGGCGACGCAGGACCATCAGCCCCTGCCCCTACCCGCTGCCAAGGGTTCCCCTAAGTTCCCCATTTCCAAGTTTGGGCCCAGAAGGCAAAGGGGACAGGAGAAGTTAAAGCAACGGCCCTTACTCTTCACGCAGCGCCCTGGGAGCTGTGCGATGGCTGTGTGTGTGAGCACCTTCTTGGAGTTTGGTTCCTGGTCCCCGTATTTTCTCTTAAGAAACCCAATTCCTGGTTCTTTGGACCATTGCAGTTTAAACCACGTATACAGCTGCTTATATAATAAAACAGATGACTTCTGAAATTATTAAAGCGGTCTGCCTTTGCGGTTTTGTTGTCATCACGTTTTCTTTTCAAATTACACCAGTGTAAGGCAGGCATTGGACACAGCAGTTAAGATGCCACTTGGAGGCCGGCGCTGTGGCCTAGCGGGTAAAGCCACCGCCTGCAGTGCCGGCATCCCATTTGGGCACCAGTTCGAGACCCAGCTGCTCCACTTCCGATCCAGCTCTCTGCTGTGGCCTGGGAAAGCAGTGGAAGATGGCCCAAGTCCTTGGGCCCTGCACCCGTGTGGGAGAGCTGGAAGAAACTCCTGGCTCCTGGCTTTGGATCCGCAGTCTGGGGAGTGAACCAGTGGATGGACGACCTGTCTCTCTCTCTCTCTCTCTCTCTCTCTGCCTCTGCCTCTCTGTACCTCTGCCTTTCAAATAAATAAATGAATCTGGAGGAAAAAAAAAGAAGAAGAAATTGCCCAAGTAATACATGACTAGATAATTGTTACAAAAAGATTCATACACTTGGAATAAAGCAGATTGTAGACTCCCCTGCGTGAGCGCTGTGCTATCGGCTCCCACATGGCCATTGGAATGCTTACTGGAGACTATGCACGTAATCCAGCCACACAAAAATATACCATCTTGTTTTGCTTTTGCTTCATCTGTTTACTTATTAAGACTTATTTTATTTATTTGAATGAGTCACAGAGAGCTGGTGCTGCAGCTCACTAGGCTAATCTGCCTGTGGCACCAGCACTCCAGGTTCTAGTCCCGGTCAGGATGCTGGATTCTGTCCCGGTTGCCCCTCTTCCAGGCCAGCTCTCTGCTGTGGCCCGGGAGTGCAGTGGAGGATGGCCCAAGTGCTTGGGCCCTGCACCCCATGGGAGACCAGGAGAAGCACCTGGCTCCTGGCTTCGGATCAGCGCGATGTGCAGGCCGTGGCGGCCATTTTGGGGGTGAACCAACGGAAAGAAGACCTTTCTCTCTGTCTCTCTCTCATTGTCTAACTCTGCCTGTCAAAAAAAAAAAAAAAAGATTTTATTTATTTATTTAAGAGATAGAGTCACAGACAGTGAGAGGGAGAGACAGAGAGAAAGGTCTTGCTACCCTTGATTCACTCCCCAGATGGCCACAACGGCTGGAGCTGTGCCAATCTGAAGCCAGGAGCCAGGTGCTTCTTCCCGGTCTCCCATGCAGGTGCAGGACCCAAGGACTTGGACATTTTCCACTGTTTTCCCAGGCCATAGCAGAGAGCTGGATCGGAAGTGGAGCAGCCAGGACTAGAACCGGCGCCCATATGCGATGCCAGCACTGAAGGCGGCAACTTCACCCACTACGCCACAGCACTGGCCCCTCCTCTCTTCATTTTAATGCTATACCTAGGAGATTATTTTTGTTTTCTTAGCATAGCAAAGCTTGGCTTATTTATGGAAGCAGAAATGGGCTTTCTTCCCTTAATTTCACCCATTGATTCTCTCTCTCTCTCTCTCTCTCTCTCTCTCTTTTTTTTTTAAAGATTTATTTATTTGAAAGACAGAGTTACAGAGGCAGAGACAGAGAGAGATCTTCCATCCACTGGTTCACTCCCCCAGATGGCTGCAATGGCCAGAGCTAGGCCAAGATGAAACCAGGAGCCAGGAACTTCTCCTGGGTCTCCCAGGTGGGTGGCAGGGTCTCAAATACTCAGGCCATCTTCTGCTGCTTTCCCAGGCCATTAGCAGGCAGCTGGGTTAGAAGTGGAGCAGCCTGGACTCGAACCTGCAATGCCGGTGCTCTCTGTTGATTTGAAGTTTAGAAGATCATTTCATCTGCCAGCATTTGAAAGTGTCTACTTTATTTTCTTATAATTTTATTTTTGTGATCTGATCTTTTAAAAACATGATGATTTAGTCCAGATAGAATTTATTTGCTGTATTATATGAAGGATGAGTACAATATTTTTTCCTCTAAATTTCCAGGTGATGAGCCCAAACTGATGTGATAACACTTCCTTCTCCTGTCAAGCTTCCCCATCACCTGTCCCACTGGGAGCTGTGTCGATGAGTCGTTCTGAACTACCGATTTTAATCGATTGAAGCGATGACGCCTGGGCTAGCACTGTGGCCCAGCGCGTTAAGCCACTCCTGGAGCCTCCTGTCCCGCCCCATGATTCCATTTCCAACCCAGCTTCCTGTCAATGCTCCAGAGAAGGCAATACATGACGCCCCATGTGCTCGGGCCCCAGCCACCCAGATGGAAACACCCAGAATGAAGTGCCTGACTATTGGCTTCAGTCTGCCTCAGCCTTGGGTGTTTCACACATTTGGGGTGTGAACCAGCAGTAAATAAATAAACCCTTCAACAAAACAAAACTATGCTTTATTGCCTAATACTGCACATTCTTAACTACTACAGCTTTATGCTTCAGATCTAGAAGGTCCGTTCCTTCCACCTTCTATTTCACAAAATTCTCTTCGAAATTCTGCCTGTTTATTCTAAGTGAATTTTAAACCATTTTGCAAAAGCTTGACATAAAGTCACATAGATTTATAGTAAGCCTATAAGTTATTTGCTCTTTCCATTATGTAGTTTTTGGGTTTTTTTTTTTTTTTTTAAGGTTTATTTATTTACTTGAAAGAGTTACACAGAGAGGAGAGGCAGAGAGAGAGAAAGAGAGAGAGAGAGGTCTTCCATTTGCTGGTTCACTCCCCAAGTGACCACAATGGCCAGAGCTGCACTGATCGGAAGCCAGGAGCCAGGAGCTTCTTCCAGGTCTCCCACGTAGGTACAGGGGCCTAAGGACTTGGACCACTTTCTACTGCTTTCTCAGGCCACTGCAGAGAGCTGGATTGGAAGTGGAGCAGCCGGGACTTGAACCAGCACCTATATGGGATGCTGGCACTGCAGGAGGCAGCTTTACCTGCTACTCTACAGTGCTGGCTCCCCTTATGTAACTTTTGTATCTGGTACAGAATATGCTTCTCCATCTTCGGGTCTTTTTTTTTTTTTTCCCAAGATTTACAGAGAGAGAAAAGGAGAGACAGAGAGAGGTCTTCCATCCATTGGCAGAGATGGCTGGAGCTTCACCAGTCCAAAGCCAGGAGCCAAGAGCTTCCTCCGGGTCTCCCACACAGGTGCAGGGGCCCAAGCACTTGGGCCATCTTCCACTTTCCCAGGCCATAGCAGAGAGCTGGATCAGAAGTGGAGCAACTGGGACTACAACCAGCACCCATATGGGATTCCGGGGACAGGGCTAGGCCAGGACAAGGCCCAGAACCTGGAACTCCCATCTGGATCTCCCATGTGGGTGGGAGGGACCCAAAGACTTGGGCCATCTTCTGCTGCTTTCCCAGGCGCGTTAGCAGGGAGCTGGATCTGGAGTGGAGCAGCAGGGGCTGGAATCATCGCTCAGATGAGATCCAGTGTCACGGGCAGCAGCTTAGCCTGCTGTGCCACAAGGGTGCCCAAGTACCAGATTCTGCAGCGCAACTGCAAATGGAAATTGACAAGAGGCTGAGGACATGCAACCCGCAGTTTATCAGGGCTCCTGCTGGAACTCAGGGGGACAGCAGGCGGGAAGAGGCTCCCTGCCTGGCTCCCCACCAGGAGTAGAACAGGTGATTTTATGGGGGTTGGAAAGGAGTGGGAGTTCCCTCTCAGCAAGCCGCTTCCATCTGCACCGGTCCTGAAGTCCGGCTCATCCCCCTGGGCACCCAGCTGCGGTTTGCACCCGGCTCTCTTGGTGTTCTGCGCAGGCGCTGTTTTGTTTTTGCTTTTGTTTTTTGTACACCCTACCCCCAGGAAGGTGCTGTCTGGGTTAGACCACAGTGGTCTTTTGTGGTTAGGGTGTGCAGGATCCTTGCTCCTGATTGGTTTGGAGCTGGAAGATGGACAGAGAGTGGGAGAGGCAAACAGGTGAGGTGAGGAGGGGCTGGGCTGAGGGAGTCCCTGCTGTCTCACTCTGTCCTGGGGTAATTTATGTAAGATAGGTTACCCCGGCTTCAAAACTTAAAAAGATGTCCCCCACCCCCAGAAAAACCTATGTGGGCTCAGAGCTTCGGGGAACTCATGGGACTGTCTTAAATTCTTCCTCAACATATTAATTCATTAGATTAGTGCAGTAGGGAGGGGTAGGCCCGGAGCAAAAGCAGTTTTCTCAACAATTACCTCGAGATCCAGCATTTCCTTTCAAAAAAAAAGTTTGCTTTAAAACAGAGTTGTCTCTTTTCAGGGAGCTGGCAAGAAAAAGGAAAGTGAACTAATGAAGCACAGGCCCCTCCCAGAAGGGCAGAAAAGAAAGGGGGGGGGGGCAAAGGAGCTATAGCATGAGGTGGGTGGGAGACCTGTGTCCAGGGTGCAACCCGACTTCAAGAAGTTGACTTTGATGCAAAAAAAAAAAACCCTTTGAAATCCATGCCTAGTTTTTTTCTTAATGCACATTTCCGATGAACTTGTTTTAAAGATTTTATCGTAAAAGCAGAAAATGAGAGACACAGAGAGCTGTTCCATCTGCTGGTTCACTCCCCAGATGCTCACAACAGTCAGGACTGCACCAGGCCGAAGCAGGAAGCAGGAAGTCCACCTAGTCTCCACTGAGAGCGCAGGAACGCCGAGTACTTGGGCCATCGCTGGCTGTCTCCCGGGCGCACTGGCAGGAAGCCCGATCCGAGTGGAGGCAGCACGCTACCCCACACACTCCGGAAGGGATGCTGGTGCCCCAGGCAGGCGCTTACCCCACTGCTGTGAGACATCACCCACCCCTCCCTTGGGCTGCCTAAAGACTCCTTTGCACAGATTTCAAATGTTTTAAACTTCTCTTTTATTTCCATTTTCCACGAGCCTGTACTCAAACATCTGAGCAGACACTGAAGGGGATGGTGTAGATATTTCAGTTCCCATTCTGTCAAAGGTAGAAACTTCTCTATTATCTTTTCCAGAAAATTATCTATTTCGTTGAAGCTTTCAACAATTTCACCCCATATCCTTTTATATTTTAATAGCCCTCTATTTCTGTTGTCATCTCCACCATTTCAGCCAATCCTGTGTTTGTTTCTGGTGGGTTTTTCTTCCTTATATTTGTGTGTTGTGCTGTTTAGACGTTTTTACAGAAAAGAACCAAATCAAGACATATGTGTTCATTCTACTATTTTTCTTTTCTCTAATTTATTCTAATTTATGCTTTTCTCTTATTTTTTCCTTCCTCGCCCTTATTTGTTTTTTTTTTTTTAATTTTCAAATGATTTCAGGAATGATTCTTCTGTTTGGCTTTTTCTGAGTTCAAGAATAAACTCCTTTCAAAATTGACATTTTTGCGTGTGTTCCGTCAGTTTCCATAGGTGCAGTTCTTCCTAAATTAACACTTTATTGCCCTCCTTCATCAGAAAGCCCTGCTGGAGAATTTTAAGTAGCTGATTCATAGCACCAACGTCTAGTTTTAGCATTCTGCAAGCAGGGAACGTGGTCCAGAAGACATCTCTGCATTCACATTTATTGGGACTTTCCTTGTGATGGAAAATACGACCCGGGCTTAACATTATTTTGCAGATTCTGGAAAACTCTCTGCATAACTTTAAGGGCCCAACCCCACGTCCAGATCTCCAGGGGAGAGAAGGAAATGTGACCAGGAAATAAGTTTCAAAGAGGAAATGATTCCCATGGCAAAGAATGGGATTTTTTCCCCAAGCTTCCGTAAGCAGGGCTCCGGGGCCAGCGCTGGGCTTAGGATTCTCCAAGCAGGAAACAGGCTCAGCCATGCCAGTCTGAGGTTGGCCCCTCGTGTCCCCCCTTTCTGTGCTGGGAAGTCACTCGGCCAAGACGTCTAAGACGCAGTTGAATCATCACCTCCTACGGGTAGGCTTCCCACGAGAAGAGCTGGGTCGCCTTTTCCGCTCTCCCAGAGTCAGCTGCTTTCTTTCTGGCCATCATCCTGGGTCCTGGGTTGCCTGGGAGACCCGTGAAGGTGACACACATGCTGTGGGTACTCAATTAAAAAAAAAAAGGTGAGAGTGGGCATTAAGGCAGAGCGACCACTTGGGACACCCACAACCCGGCCAGGAGGGCCTGGAATTGAATTCCACCTCTGCTTCCCATCCGGCTT
Organism: Sylvilagus floridanus; assembly: GCA_949820135.1. Classification (NCBI taxonomy): domain Eukaryota; kingdom Metazoa; phylum Chordata; class Mammalia; order Lagomorpha; family Leporidae; genus Sylvilagus; species Sylvilagus floridanus. Next base: position 93,420,402 of record OX463239.1, on the reverse strand, counting down.
CTTGCCAATGTGCCTGGAAGGTAGAGGAGGATGGCCTGGCTACTTTAGCCTCTGCAGATGGAGTGTCTGGCTCCTGCCTTCAGCCTGGCCCAGCCCCAGCTGTTGTGGGCATTTGGGGAGTGAACCAGCAGATAGAAGATCTGTGTGTGTGTGTGTGTGTGTGTGTATGTGTGTGTGTGGCTCTGCCTTTCGAACACAACTTTTTTTTTATATATATATTTATTTATTTGAAAGTCAGAATTACATAGAGGAGAGGTTGGGAGAGAGAGAGGTCTTCCATCCAATGGTTCACTCCCAATTGGGCACAACAGCTGGAGCTGGGCCGATCCGAAGCCAGGAGCCAGGATCTTCTCCCAGGTCTCCCACTTGGGTGCAGGGGCCCAAGGACTTGGGCCATCTTCTACTGCTTTCTCAGGCCATAGCAGAGAGCTGGATTGGATAGGAAGTGGAGCAGCCGGGTCTCAAACCGGTGCCCACATGAGATGCCGGCGCTTCAGGCCAGGGTGTTAACCTGCTGCACCACAGCACCAGCCCCTTTCTAAGAAAAACAAAACAGGCAAAGGGAGGAGGCTAGAAAGAGCAGGAGCACAGCCAAGCCCTCTAGAGAGTGACACACCTGGACCGGCCTCCCGTGGAAAAGGTGCGGCTTGCCGGGCTAACACTGACCTCAATGGCTCCTTTGCCGGGATACCCCTGATGTTAAGGCTCCTTCCGCGTCCTAGCCCATTTCACCGGCGGTGACACATTCAGAGCCCGAGTCTGGCCAAGGTCACCGAGGCCAACTCCATATTCGAACTCGAGGCCAGGTCTCTGTGACTGTGATGCGGACACACCACCCACCCGCACCTGCTGCTGGGGACCACCTGCTGGTCCCTCCTGCCCTCCCATCGCCCCAGCCTCACAATAAAGTCTTTTTCAGGCTGCTTAATCGTGCCTCAGAGGAAAGGCCTGCGAGCGAGCCCTGATGCCACCTGCCCGTTGATGCGTCGATTCGGATGGACAGTGTTTGCTGAGCCCTGTGAGTGCAGCGCCAAGCCCGGACGCGACAAGAAGATCAGGTGTAGGCTGGGGAGGAGCCTCAGCCCATCTGTGGGACAGGAGCTTCCCGCCCAGCCTCCTCCTCCCCGCTCCCACCCCGCACTCCCTTTCTCTCCCTTCACAAAAAGCGCTATTCTCTGTTTGCACAATGCACTTTCACAATAGATGGCCTTTTCAACCCAGCGCCCAAATCATCAGCAGCAGAAGCGCTGGTTCCTCTTTCCTCCGGGGGCTCCCAGCCCGTCCTAGGGGCAGCAAGGGTAAGACCGGAAGCCCCGCCCCTCCTTGGCCTGGATCTGTTCCCCATGGACTGTGGGATGCCGAGAGGTGGAGACCTTGCTCTCTAATGGTGTGTTATTGTGTAGAAATAACACAACCATTCTTTGCACACAAAACAAAACACTAAAGGAGTCCATGGATATTGTAGGCACCTTGACCGTGGAGGTTGAAACGTGTGCACATGTAGGTTCAAATTCACCAAACTGTGTGCAATTTTAAAATATTTATTTATTTATTTGAAAGAGTTACAGAGAGAGTGTGAGAGAGAAGAGATTCCATGCATTGGCACACACCTCAAATAGCTGCAACTGCCAGAGTGGGGATCCCACACGGATGCAGGGGCCCAGGCACTTGGGCCATCTTCTGCTGCTTTCCCAGGCACATTAACAGAGAGCCGGATTGAAGTGGAGCAGCCAGGACTTGAACCAGTGCTCAAATGGGATGCTGGAGAAGCAATGGCTTAATTCATTGTGCCACAACACTGGCCTTGAATTATGTGAAATTTTTTTTAAGATTTATTTATTTATCTGAAAGGCAGAGTTATAGAAAGGCAGAGCCAGAGAGAGAGAGAGAGGTCTTCCATCCTCTGGTTCACTCCCCACATGACCATAATGGCCCGACCTGTGCCAATCTGAAGCCAGGAGCCAGGAACTTCTTCCGGGTCTTCTCACATGGGTGCAGGGACCCAAGCACTTGGGCCATCTTCTACTGCTTTCCCAGGCCATAGCAGAGAGCTGGATTGGAAGTGGAGCAGCTGAGACACGAACCAGCGCCTTAAGGGGATACCAGCATGGTAGGCAGCAGCTTTACCCCCTACACCACAGCGCTGGCCCCAATGTGCAATTTTTTATAGATCAATTATACCTTAATAAAGCTGGAGACGAAAAAATAAACATGGCCTTCTCTGGGTGGGTGTTACAGTGCAGGGGGTTAAGCTGTGGCTTGGGATGCCGCATACTCTAACAGAGTATCAGTTCAAGTCCTAGCGACTCTGCTTCTGATCCAGCTCCCGGCTTATGCACATCCTGGGAGGCAGAAGATGATGGCTCAGGTCCCCACATGGGACACCCAGACCCAGCTGTGGGCTCCTGATTTGACCACGCCTGGCCCCGGTTGTTGCAGGCATTTGGGAAGCGAACCAACAGAAGATCTCTCTCTCTCTCTCTCTCTCTCTCTCTCTCTCTCTTCTCCTCCTCCTCCTCCTCCTCGTCTAAGCTTGTGTTTCAAATAAATACAATAAATCTTTTAAGGGTTAACTTAAGAACTTGAGAGTCGGGGCTGGTGCTGTGGTGTAGCAGGTAAAGCCACTGCCTGTGGTGCCGGCATCCCATATGGGCGCTGGTTCAAATCCCGGCTGCCCTACTTCTGGTCCAGCTCTCTTCTACAGTCTGCGAAAGCAGTAGAAAATGGCCCAAGTCCTTGGACCCAGCACCTGTGTAGGAGACTGAGGAATCGCCTGGCTCTTGGCTTTGGATCAGCACTTGCAGCCATCTGGGAGTGAACCAGTAGATGGAAGACCTCTCTCTCTTTCTCTCTCTGCCTCTGCCTCTCTGTAACTCTGCTTTTCAAATAAATAAAATAAATCTTAAAAAAAAAAAAACTTAAGTATCTAAGACTTCATTGTGTTATAAAAACCCAAACAACGCAAGATAATCCCTGTACTGTGTTGCTTTGTTGTTGTCTTCAGAATATCTGCAAAAATACATAAAAGCTTGACATTTTAAAAAATCACCTAGATTTCCAAAAACAAAAAAAAAAACTTTTTTTTAAACAGGCAGAGTTAGACAGTGAGAGAGAGAGAGAGAGAGAGAAAGGTCTTCCTTCCATTGGTTCACCCTCCAATGGCCGCTACGGCCGGTGCACTGCGCTGATCCAAAGCCAGGAGCCAGGTGCTTCTCCTGGTCTCCCATGGGGTGCAGGGCCCAAGCACTTGGGCCATCCTCCACTGCCTTTCCGGGCCACAGCAGAGAGCTGGACTGGAAGAGGAGCAACTGGGACAGAATCCAGTGCCCCAACCAGGACTAGAACCCGGTGTGCCGGCGCTGCAGGCAGAGGATTAGCCTAGTGAGCCTCAGCGCCGGCCACAAAAAAAAAAAAAAAAAAAAAAAAAAAAACTTTTTAACTTATGGTAATTACTTCTAAGTCTTTTTCTGTCTAAATACATACAAAATGTATATATGTATGTATGTATATATACACCCACATTTTAGAAAAATAGAATTCTGATGCACATACAACTTCATATGTCACTCAGCATATTACAGTTATTTCCCAAGTCACAGAACACTTGTCAAACACTTCATCTGAGCAGCTCCTATAAGCTCCACGGCGCCCACAGGCGGGCAGGCCGCGGCTTCTCAGGACTTGGATACGCCTTGCCGTTGGCTGCTCCGGTTATCTCCTTCTGGCCCTCGTGGTCGCTGTGTTTCACTGTGCTGATATAAATGATCTGGTGATAAGCACCCCGCACACACATCTTTGTTCACACTGCCGGTGATTTCTCTCCGATAGACATCTAGAACCAAAGGCGCTGGATCAAAGGTCAGAAACGTTCTGAGTTCTTTTGGCAGGCATTTGGCCGGGCAGTTAAAGTGCTACTTGGGGCGCCATCACCCCAAATCAGAGCACATGGACTCAAGTTCTAGCTCTGCTTCCAGTCCAACTTTCTGCCTCTCTGCACCCTGGGAGGCGGCAGATGACGGCCCCAGTACAGAGTATTAAGCTGCTGCCTGAAATGCTGGCATCCCACATGGATGCAGGTTCAAGCCCCCGCTACTCCACTTCTGATCCAGCTCCTTGCTAATGTGCCTGGGAAAGCAGCAGAAGATGGCCCAAGTGCTTCAGCCCTTGCACCCACGTGGGAGACCCGGATGAAGCTCCTGACTCCTGGGTTCTGCTTGGCCCAGCCCTGGCCATTGCAGCCATTTTGGGAAGTGAACCAGTGGATGGAGGATCTCTCTCTCTCCTTCTCTCTCTGCAATTCTGTATTTCAAATATATCTTTAAAAAGAAAAGGTCAAAAGAAACTTTTGCTCTCCATCTACAGTGTCAAATTACTTTCCAAGTTTTGAACCAATTTTTCCTTCCATGGTCAAAAGTGTCACCACTGTGGTGTTACAGTTTTAATATTTGGGGAAGCTGGCAGATCCCAGCTTCCTGTTATAGGTCAGTGGCCCATATTTCTCGGGGCATAGTTTCGTTCTTACGTTCAGGTGCGTAAGCCCAGTTAACGTATCGGTTAAGCCAGGATGGGAATGAACCTACGTAAATACGCACCCTGGACGCCGTCAGAGGAGGCGGGCATTTTGGTGCATCCCGTGTTACTTTTGGACAATAATTTGCAAGCTCCATCTATCCATGCAGACTTTTTGCTCTCTTGGAAGTTTTCTCTGAAAACTCTAAGTGTTCCTGCACTGTCAGAAAACTTCAGACAATTCTGGATTTTGCTGCCCAACACGTCTTGCCGCGTAGGTCATGACCTTAATGCTCAGTGACTCCCTACAGTCCCCAGCTGCCCCTGTGGGTCTCGGACAAGCTGGTCCCTTCAGGGTCCCCGATCCACCTGCAGCACCTAATTCAGCCCTGTCGCTGGCTGGATTATTCCAGTTGGGACACTTACATGAAAAATCAACCACTTGCTATTGCAAAGCCACCACCCCTCTTAAAAGGCGTGCTTGCTGTGTCAAAAAGAGAAGCAGATGTTCAGCCTCACCTGCTAATCTCCTGGCAGAGCTCCTGCCGGGAACAGGTGAGCTCACACACCGGAGGGCTATGTTCCAGGCCCTTCCTCAGGTTACGAGATTCCTCAGATTTTCAGAGATGGCTAGGAACATTCTGGAAGGTCTGGCATGAATGCATCCTCTCTCAAGGAGATCTGGAGAATGAACCGACCTTGTCACAAACCAGCTTCACATCTCAGTTCTAAGCGGGGTAACTGCCGGGCCCCGAATGCCCAGGGGAGGAGGCCTGAAGTTGCTGCCTCCCATCAGAACCAGCTGATTTATCTCGGTCCAGTGTGCATCTGTCATGTACTCTGTGTTGTGAGTTACCTCCTTCCCTGCCTCCCGGCAGCCCCAGGAGGCGGCCACACTGAGGTTAAAGAGGTGAGGGAGGGGCGTGCATTGTGGGGCAGCCAGGGCCAGGCCAGCATCCGCCAGCATCCGGTATCAGCGTGAGTGTTGCTGTCCCTCCTCCGTTTCCAATCCAGCTTCCTGCTAAGCACACCCCGGGAGGCGGCAGAGAATGGCTCAAATGCCTGAGCCCCTCCCATTCATGCAGGAGACCAGGACGGAGTTCTGGACTCCTGGCTTCAGCCTGGCCCAGCCCTGGCTGCTGCAGCCATTTGCAGAGTGAACCAGCAGAGGAAAGATCTTCCAAAATAGTTAAGGTGTCAGGAGAAGGAAGTGAACCACTGCCCAGACAGGTCGTCAGAGAGAAACAATGTGTTACAGACAGCCCACAGGAGCCCGGGGCAAAGGCGCTGGACACAAAAGGGGAAATCCCTGTAAACAGCTCCCACCCAGAAGCCCTGCTGCGACTTCTGGCTGCCGAGAATTTTCAGGTTTTTCTGTGCCCGTCTTCTCAGCCACCAAATGACCATCAGAACAGGACATCTCCCTTCCTGGAAGTGCTAGTCCAAGCCTGGTCCTCACAGTCACATCTATAAAAGAAAAGAAAAAAATCCCACAATGCCAACAATTTAAACACACGCGCTGCGGAATAACATCCATTTAGAATGAAATCGGGGTGGCTGGCCCCGTGACACAGTGGGTTAAACTTCTACCTTTGACGCTGACATTCCATAGGAGCCCCAGTCCCAGCTGCTCAGCTTCTGATCCAGCTCCCTGCTAATGAACCTGGGAAAGCAGCAGAGGACCGCCCAAGTCCCCGCTGCCCGTGAAGGAGGCAGCATGGAGTTCCAGACTCCTGGCTTTGGCCTGGCCCAGCCCCAGCCCCAGCTGTTGCAACCATCTGGGGGAGTGAACCGGTGAATGCAAGGTCTCTGTCCCTCCACTTTTCAAAAAAAAAAAAAAAAAAATGAAAATGGGGATATTTATATACAGGAAAAGATGTTTTGGACATATTACTGGGGGAAAGTGGTTGCAACTGGGTGGCTATGGTGTTATACTATTGTTGTTAATTTTTAATTTTGGACATATAACATATCTACATGTAATGTCAGTTGCTCAACAATATTTATTTGCATTGTTTTGTGCACCTAGATGTAGAGGATATAAAACATCCAAGATCATACACCAAAACATAGAGGCACTTGAGTGGGGTTCTTTTTCAGGTTTGCTTGGTTGATTTTCAAATTCTTTAGCAAAAAGCAGTATAATAAAAAAAAAAAAAATAGGGGTTAGCACTGTGGTATAGCAGGTGAAGCAGCCTGCAGTGCCAGAATCCCATGTGGGCACCAGTTCAAGTCTTGGCTGGTCCACTTCTGATCCAGCTCTCTGCTGTGGCCTGGGAAAGCAGTAACAGATGGCCCAAGTCTTTGGGGGCCTGTACCCTTGTGGGAGACCCGGAGGAAGCTTCTGGTTCCTGGCTTTGGATCGGCACAGCTCCAGCCATTGTGGCTATCTGGGGAGTGAATCAGTGGATGGAAGACCTCTCTCTTTCTGTAACTCTGCCACTCAAATACATAAATCTCTTTTTTTAAAGATTTACTTATTTACTTGAAAGTAAGAGTTACACAGAAAGAGGAGAGAGGTCTTCCGTCGATGGTTCACTCCCCAATTGGCTGCAACAGCCAGGAGCTTCTTCTGGGTCTCCCTTGCAGATGCAGGGGCCCACAGACTTGGGCCATCTTCTACTGCTTTCCCAGGCCACAACAGAGAGCTGGATCGGAAGTGGAGCAGCTGGGACTTGAACCGGTGCCCATCTGGGATGCCGCTGTTTCAGGCCAGGGTGTTAACCCGCTGTGCCACAGAGCTGGCCAATAAATAATTTTTTTTTTTTTGACAGGCAGAGTGGACAGGGAGAGAGAGACAGAGAGAAAGGTCTTCCCTTGCCGTTGGTTCACCCTCCAATGGCCACAGCCACCTGCGTGCTGCGGCCAGCGCACCGCGCTGATCCGAAGCCAGGAGCCAGGTGCTTCTCTTGGTCTCCCATGGGGTGCAGGGCCCAAGCACTAGGGCCATCCTCCACTGCCTTCCTGGGGCCACAGCAGAGAGCTGGCCTGGAAGAGGGGCAACCGGGACATAATCTGGCGCCCCAACTGGGACTAGAACCCAGTGTGCCTGGGACTAGAACCCAGTGTGCCAACGCAGCAAGGCGGAGGATTAGCCTATTGAGCCGAGGCACCGGCCCTAAATAAATCTTAAAAAAACATAAAAGCAGTGTGAATTGTTTACAAGGCAGGGACGGGAACACTGGCATTTGCCTGGAACTGGGGGGGCATGCTGATGATGCCCATGGAGCCGTGGAGGAGCGTGTGATCCCCGGCCCCCGCCGGCACTGCCCTGTGTGGACTTCTGGGCCTCTGGTCTCCCTTGAGCCCTCTCCCAAGGGTCACCCTCCTCTGATGGGTCTCTGTTCTTCAGCCACAGCTGCGACATCCGGCTGTGCTGGTGAGGACACCCTGGCCGTGTGGACCAGACATGGGTGTTCCCCAGGCCCATCCACCTCACTGGGTTTCTGGTGAGTCACTCTTGGTTTCAACCCATCATCTCATTTTCAGGTTACAGGGGCACCTCCCTGTCACTCCCTCGCGGACGGGCACAGCCATTAAAACCTCCCACGAGCTGGTGCTTGGACACGGAACCTCACACAAGGCCGGGGCCCCTGTACGCCTCACACCTGACCCCGCTCACCTTGGCCCCGCCGCCACCCTCAGTCTCCACTTGCAAGCACTTGAACTCTTGACACTTCCAAGAACCTCTGGGAATGCGTTTTCTTGGCCCGGGGCCCTTGGACAGGCTGTTCCCTCCCGTGCCCTGGGCTGGCACAGGCCTGCTCCTCCAGGGAGCCACCCCTGAACACTCGAAATGCAAAGCACCCTCCACCCTGGGCACGTAGCACCCAGTATCTGTTGAATGAATACTTGATGCTGCATTTTTCCTTGTTGGATATCACAGCTTAAGTGTGTTGAGCAACCAGGGGCTTCTACTAGGGGCTTCGTGCCATGGTGTGTCTCCTTCTGAACCAACTGTCAGCCTACTGCTCTCTTACCTCCAGCCAGAAACAAATCATGTTCTGAGTGACTGGAGTCATCATGGCTCACAGCACAAGGAGCTGGTGGAGGGTGGGGTGGGGGGCCGAGGCCTTGGGGCTCCGCGCTGGGGGAGGGGTGAGGACAGGCAGGTCCCGTCCCCAGAAGGCTGCAGCCACTGGGGGACAGACAATGGGGCTCGGCATCTGCTTCTCGCTGGGAGAAGGGACCCTCCAGCGAACAGCTAGGGAGAGCAGGGAAGTGTGGGAGGAATTGATGAAGAGAAGGGGCGGAGCCGGGAGATGCAGCCGGGAGGGAGGGAGGGAGGGAGGAAGGAAGGGAGGAAGGGGAAGGAAGACAGGGCGGGGAGGGGATCCAGGCGTTCCTTCTCCTCCGTGACCCGGTCCTGCGCTGCTGCAACCCCCTCCCCCCATTGTTTCCTGCGGAAACTCTCGGGGGCCACCCAAAGCCCCACGTTTTCTTCCCTGGCTGCAGCGCCAGTGCGAGGGCCAGGCATCCAGCAGGTGCTCAATGCTGACTTGGGAAAAAACCAGAAATGCGACCAACTTTGCTCTGGGAACTTTTTCGTCTCCCCCCTCCTCCTTCCCTCCCCCCCCCCCCCCCCCCGTCTTCGCTCCACTCCTCCAGAGAAGCCGAGGACAGAGCAGGTCTTGGGAGCACGCCCAGGCGCCCCATGAATAATTGACCCTTCCGTGGGCGGCTCTGCGCGCCGGCTCGCCCGGCCCGCCCCACGGCCGAGGCCAGCAGCGGCTCGGAGCGGCGGGTGCCCGGGCTGCCCCGGGAGCCGGGGGGAGGCGAGGCCGCGGCCACGCCTCGGCGCCCCCCGAGCTCTGGGCCCGGGGAGCCGGCGAGGGGCCCCGACCGCGCCCGGGCCCGCGCCGCTCCCTCGAGTCCGGCCGTCCAGGGCCCGGCCGACAGCTGTTGCAGGCGCTCTGGCCGCTCGAGGCTCTGCGGGGACGTTTGTTCGCAAGCCCATCTGCCTACTTTCAAAAACCTCTAAGTCAACACGCACCTCTGGGAGGGGGGCGGCCGCGGCGCCCCCCAGCCCGCGCTCGCCCAGGAGGCCGGCACCCACGCCCCAGCCCCGGACGGGCCTCCGGGGAGGGCGCCCCAGGGCCTCCAGGGGGGCGGGGCCCCGGCCCCCTTTGTGCAGGGCCCCCAGCTTCCAGGCAAGCTTCCGACGCTCGCTCGCTCTCCCCCGCTTCAGTTAATCTTTGTTCCCCTTTTCTGCTGAGAGAAGGAAAAAAAAAAAAAACAGAAAGAGAAAGAAAGAAAAGAAGGAAAAAAGGCGTGACTTGATTTTCAAACGAAACTCCCACAGCAAACAAAACCCTTTTAGAGAAATAAGAAAGGAGGAAGGAGGAAGAAAAGAGGGAAGGGGGCTGAGCGCGAGCGAGCGAGCCCTGCAGGCTTTCGGTTCGAGTGGCAGAGTTGAGCCGAGAGGGAGAGAAAGAAAAGGCAGAAAAAGCCCTCGCTGCGGTGGAAAGAGAAAACTTGGGCTGCCAGGCGGGGGTGCTGGGGGTGGAAGGAAGTGCGAAAACAAAAGAGAGATAAAAGGGCCGCTGCTCTGTCTCTTCCTCGGGAACCGGCTTAGGAGGAGCTCTTTTGCATCCCTTCACGTCAGCCCTGCCTCGCTCCCTTCTTCCAGGGAGGGAGAGCGCGAGCGAGAGAGCGAGGATAGAGGAGAGGGAGAGAGGAGGGGGCAGAGAGAGAGAGAGAGAGAGAGAGAGAGAGAGAGAGAGAAGAGGAGCCGGAGGGAGGGCGGCGGAGCGGCGGCGGGCGCGCGTGGAGGCGGGCGCGCAGCAGCAGCCCCGGCCGTGGGCAGCCAGGAGCCCCCCGGCCCGGCCCGCCCGGCCCGGCCCGCCGCGGGCCCCAGCGCAGGAGCCGCGCCCGGACCGGGGTGAGTGTCCCGCGCGGCCCCGCAGCCCCCGGGGCGGCGCGCCGGCGGGGGGCGCGGGGGGCGCGGGGGTGGGTCGCGGCCGGCCCGCCCCCCGCCTCTCCCCGGGGACGGCGGCGCGCAGGCCCGCGCCGCGCTGCAAACATGTCGTCTTTTCCTTTCACTTCCACATTCCCTCATGCCGGCGAGCTGGAGGGAGAGCGGGAGAGCCGGGGAAAGAGCGAGAGATGGCGTCTGAGCGGGGGGGAGGGGGAGAGGGAGAGGGGGAAGGGCAGGGGGAGGGCGCGAGCGGGGAGAGCGCGCGAAGGAGCGAGGGAGAGGGAGAGAGGGAAGCAAAAATGAAAGGAGAGCGCCGCGGCGGTGGCGGCGGCGGCGGCCGCGGCGCGGGAGGCCGGGGAGGCGGCGGCGGCGACGCCGGGGCCGCACGTGGGTGTCCCGCGCTGGCTGCGCTCCCCCGCGCCGGGCCCGGGACGCGAAGTTTCACCCCCTCGCCGCCCCGCCCCTGCGGCCGCCCGCAAACTTTATTCTGCAGCCGGGTGGGGTGGCTGCGCGTTCCCCGCCGGCCGCTGCGGGGGTCGGGGCGCCCGGGAGGACCGCGGGCGCCGCTGCGCTCTGGGCACCGCGGGGACCCCCCCCCCAAACCCGGCCGCGGCGGGGCGCCCCCGGCCCAGACCTGTTGAAGGCTCCGGCTCGCCGGCTCTGGGTTGTGGGGGGCTCCGGGGGGTCCCCGCGACAGCTCTTCAGCCTCCCAGGGTTCATCTCCTCTCCTGGACGGCCTCTCCCCGTCTCCTTGCGGTCATTTTCCTAATTGGACGGAGCTGCGGGGCGTGATCGGCGGCGTCAGATCTGGGCCCCCTCCCGGCTGCCGGGTGGACCCAGAGGCTGGGAACCGACCGGGCAGCCCCGCTGTCCCCACCGGGGCGCGCAGAGCCGTCGGGTCCGGCCCTGGTGCCACCGCCCCCCTAAACCGCGGACTTGCTAACTAGTGCGTATCGGGGGTGTGTGTGTGTGTTTTTCAACTTGCCTTTTAAGATGACTTTTATGGTCGCTGCAGCTGTTTGCCTCCGGTCTGAACTGTAGTTTGGGAAGATTGAAGAGGCCAGGGAGGTGCCTGGGTGTCGCTTAGCCAGCGCCGAGCGGGCCGACGCGGCCACAGTAGGCCGGCTGCGTTCTCGGGGCCACAGCCTGGGGCCGGCCCCTCCCGGCGCCCTAGGGGCGCACCCTTGAGCGTCTCAGTGCGGTGATGGAGCCTCCCTGCCAGTCGGCCATCTGGAGGGGTCGGAACCAGTCCCCCTGGGCACTTGGGAAATTCACAAAACTCCCCCACAGGTGTGTGCCGAGAAGGACTTTGGCTCCTGGGGGGTTACCCGGCCAGCTCTGAAGCTGCTCTCGCGGGCCGGCGGCTGTACAAGTGTAAGTAAAAACAGCCAGAGTTCTTTTCTGCCAAGTGTGGGGCCGGGGCCCCTGCCTCTCCATGGCGTCCTCACCAGGGGCTTCTCGCAGACCCGGTGGGGCCCCCTGGGGACAGGGGAGGAAGGGTCCTTGTCCCTCAGTAGGTGTTAGGATGAGTATTCTTGGTTGCCGTCGAAACTGATGGGCCTGTCTGGTTTGGTTTCTGAGACCTAGTATGGCCAAAGCGAGTATTTTCTAGAACTTTCCTGGTGGTTCCGTGGGGTGGCGGGGAAAGAGCACCTGTCATTCGTCACCTGCAGCTCCCGCCGGGCTGGTGCTCTTGGCTTTCCTGTGTGTTGGGCAGTGGGATAGAGCTGCTCGCTTTTGGTAAGGCGTGTTGGACATTTGGGTCATACTCAGGGTGCCTGGAGTGGGGAGCCCCTAGTGCCTTTTGCTGGTCTCCAGGCTGGTTCCTGCGGCAGCCCCCATCCCATGATAAGTGGCCAGCAAACCATGCTTCTTGCTGGGGGGAGGAGAGGGTCACTTCCAGTCCAGCCACAGAGAAACTTCTTTTAGGCTGTCTGTGTAGAGGCGAGGAGACAGCCAGGGTCTGGAACGGTGCTGGAGTGGGAAGAAGGAAGATTAACGGGACCAGCGGAGATTGTGGCTCGGGATATCCCCAGCAAGGCGGTGGGGTTGGCAGGAAGCTCCACTTGTTTCTAGAGGGAGGGAGTGAGAACAAGGAAGAGTCTGGTGCATTGCAGAGGAGACCCTGTGCCCAGTGTTGAAGCTGGGGGCGGGTCCTCACTGGGCACTGTTTACCCCCGGACGCCTCAGCCTAGCCAGGGCCTGGCCCAGAGCAGGGGCTCCGTCTGTGGGATTCAGGAATCCACCTGCCGAGTCTCACGTGCAGGGGGTTGGGCCAGCCCTAAGACATCAAAGCTGGCAGAGAGGACCCTAGAGATGGTCTGAAAGAAACCGGAAGAGGCAGGTCCCACGCCTGGGACCACACAGTCAGTGGCAGCGTGGCTGCTGAAACCTGAGCTTCCAGGGTCAGTTTCCCCCGTGCCGCTGCCACATGGGGCATCCCTGGTGCGGCTCGGCTATGAGAGCGTGAAACCTGGGCTTGTGCCTAGCGCTGCGTGCCTGGGCGGGGTGAAGGGGCTGTTTCCGGGTGCGTTATACTCACTGCTCTGGAGGATCCTGTGGCCAGTGGGACTATCAGGGGGACCTGGCTGCCTCTGCCTGCTCCGGCGCTGACTTCTTCAAAGTCCATCTGTTCCAAAGTGCAGCTGAGTTGTCGGGGTGTTCCAGAATCCCCAAGGACTTTCTGTGTACTTGGATGTGGTTTGTCTCAGCTGGGTCAGGTGGAAGGGTGAGGATACCCAGAAGGGTCGGAGACCTGAACCCATCTCTGTCTGTGGTCTTTGCCTTGTTCACTGCTGGCAAGACCCAAGCCCAAGCGCCCTGTAGGGCTGGTGCCTGGTGGGCCCTGGACGTGAGACATGAAGGAACCCATGAATGACACACACAGAGGCGGGGACCTGCAGGTGATTGATGGGACTGCAGAGCTGTGCTGTGAGTCACTGCCTCAAACCGGCTCCAGGCAGGTGAGGCAGGAGGGGGCTGGGAGGAGTGGAGCCTGCCTGGGGTGGAGCCTTGCAGGCGACAAAGGAGAGGTTTTGAGCTGGACTGAGGAACGAGCAGGATGACGACACTAACGATGACATGCTAGGCCACCATTATGCGAAGGGCTTCCTGCCCGTCATCCCCCGCGGTCCTGTTCTCATCTGGTAGACTGGGAAGCAGCACAGAAGAGTTAACTTGTCCAGGGCCACAGAGCTGGTCTCTGACACCCAGATGGGCTGATGGCAGACGGTGTCTCTCTGCGCATGCCAGGGAGCTTTGGGGTTCCAGAAAGGTGGGGGCCGGGGTGGCAGCATCGTGTATCCAAGCACCACAACAGCCAGTGTTGGGTGAATCCGAGGCCAGGAGCCCCTTCCGGGTCTCCCAAGTGTGTGCAGGGGCCCAAGCACTTGAGCCATCTTCCCCTACTTTCCCAGGCCATAAGCAGGGAGCTGGATCAGAAGTGGCACAGCCGGGACTTGAACTGGCACCCTTATGGGATGCTGGTGTTGGCGAGCGGAGGCTTAACCTACTACACCGCAGCGCCAGCCCTTGTCACTCTGTCTTTCAAACAAATCTTTAAAAAGAAAACTAGAAAACAGTGGTTTGGTCTGTAGCAGAGGGAGGCAGGCCCGGGAGTCTGTCTGGCCTCCTTTGCCAGTATACTCCTGGTGCCGGGGGCTGGCGGATGCAGTGGGTGTACAAGGGAATGCTTATTTTGGGGGTGCCTAACTGTTCCCCCGGCAGAGTGGCTAGAACCCCATCAGGACTGTTTTGTACTTGATAAAGGTTTAGGAGACCTTTTGATTGCAAAAGGTCTTCAACATTGGTTGGCATGTATGTATGCGTGGATGTCAAAAACTTTTTGCACCAAAATAAGTTTATCTTTTAGTCCTGTTTCCCGTGAACTTTTCGAAGTGCTCTTGAAGTTGGAACTTGGGGACATTTTAAAACGAAGAAGCCTTCCTGTTGGCCTTGTGCCTCTGGAAGATGCTCCCCAGGTGTGCAGACCCTCACCTGTGGACTCCAGTGTGATGCACTAGATCCGGTGCAGGTCCATCCCTCTTGGGGCTCGCAGCCTCCCTGGGAGGCAGGCAGGCAGGGAACTAATAATTACACAAGTACTCTTTAATTACGTTGTTACCCAGGCTTCAAAGGAAGAAGTACAGAGGCATGGTCAGGGCAGGGCGAGGGACCAACAGTGACCTGAACGGTGAGGGGAAGCTGCCCTACCCAGGGGGGTACAGGCCGCAAACCCGGCTGCTTGCGGGTGGTCCCTGGCTGGCAGCATCAGCAGTCTTTGGCGCTTGGTACCAATGCAGAACCTCTCCCCCCTAGACTTGCTGAATGGGCATCTTCGCAAGAACCCTGTGCAAGGTGGTGTGAACCCGGAAGTGCAAGGGTGACCTCGGGCAAGGCCTTGCTCAGCCAGCTGGAGTCATCCCACAGATGCCTCCTGACTTTTCATGGGTGGTGCTTGTTACGGGGTGAGGACCGGGGCCTGCGCAGCCTTGACTTAAGGGCAGGGGTCTGGCAGCTCTCATCCAGACTGGGGTCCCACTTCAGGCAGCCACGAAGATGAGCCGGGCCCCGGAGCTTCTCCAGAGAATCATTCATTCCCAAAACACATGTGGAGCTCTGCCCCTGGGAGGGTTCAGTAAGAGAAAACCGGGAAGGGTCAGAGGCTTTGGGGAAGAACGGTAATTGTTCTGCCCCCCCCCCAAAAAAAAAAACCCACAGCCAGGGCAGAGAGCTGTCCAGAGCCCCATCCCTGAGAGCCTCAGATCCCTGAGGAGAGGCGGTGTGGGGGGGGGGTGCTGGGCTCCAGGGCACAGGACAGTGCCCGGGTTCTGTGTGTGCACTCTTGGGGGGCTTGTCAGCTTCAAAGGGGTCTGGGCCCTTAAAGCCTGGAGTCGCCCAGCTCTTTGGTTGAACAGCCAGGCACGATTCTAAGTACCGTGGAAAGAAAGTTCCTGGGGAAGTGGATTCAAACATGCATTTGTTTTGGTGCAAACTTTTTTAAAAGAAGATTTATTTATTTGAAAGGCAGAGAGAGAGCGAGAGAGATCTCCCACCTGCTGGATGGCCTCCATGGCCTGGGCTGGTCTGGGCCAAAGCCAGGAGCCAAAAGCTCCATTTGGGGCTCCCATGTCGGGACAGGGACCCAAGTACGTGGGCCATCGTCTGCTCCCCTCCCAGGCGCATTAGCAGGGAGCTGGATCGGAAGAGGAGCAGCAGGGACTCCCAGGGGTGCCAGCATTGCAGATGGTGGCTTCACCCACTGTGCCACTGAGCCGTTCTGAAAGTCCCGTGTTTCATTATGCATATTTTCCATGAAGTTTCTAAAGGTCTCTCAAAAAAGTATTTTCATTTATGTATTTGAGAGACACTCAGGAAGAGAAAGATCGATCTCCTCTCCACTGGTTCACTCTCCAAACACCTACGGTGACTAGGGTTGGGCTGCGGCCCAAGCCAGAGCTAAGAACTCAGTCTACATCTGTCACATGGGTGGCAGGAAGCTGGAGTTCAAGGCCAGAGCCAGGACTCAGCCCCGGGCACTCTGGGAAGGAATGTGGATCCCAAGCAACATCTAAACCACTGCACCAAAATAAAATTATCTCTTAATTTCATTTTTCCATGAACTCTTAAAATTTAATTGTTTATTTTGGAGGGAGGAAGCTGGAGTCAGAGACCGGAGTCAGAGACCAGAGACAGGTACCAGAGCCAGGCATGCCCATGGGTGACACAGGCCTCTACACCAGTAACTGCTAAGCCAAATGCCAGCCCCTCCAGGAAATTATTTATTGATTTATTGATTTTCATTTTATTTGAAAGGCAAGAGACATAGAGATCGTTCATCTACTTGTTTGCTCCCCAGATACCTGTAACAGCCAGAGCTGAGCCAGGCTGAAACCAGGCCAGAACTCAATGCAGGTTACCCATGTGGGTGGCAGGGACCCAAATACTTGAGCCATCACCTCCCAGGGTGTGCATTAGCAAGAAACTGGATTGGAGCTGGGATCAGGCCCTCCTGATATGGGATGTGAGCATTTTAACCGATTTGCCAAACGCCTGTTCCCTCTTGAAGGTGTCTCACTTTATCTGATTTAGCTTGAATACCCTTCCTGAGGTCACACACCTAGCAAGTGTCAGAGCCAGGATTGGAATCCCGGGCAACCAGGTCCCTACCTTAGTAGCAGGGTGGGCAGGACTAGGGACAAGCTGTGGGCTCTTTTGCAGCTGTCTCCAGTTATCCATGTGTAAACCAGGAAGGATTTTCCCAAAGAAGCCTATTGCCACGTGCCAGGATGCCAGGCCAGCCCAGGAAAGCGTCTGTCACAGTTGGACCCAGCTCATCGAAAACCAGGTTGCTGCCCCACCAAAGGCTAAGTTAAAAGTTCTAGAATCGGGAAGAAGACACTTGAAGAGCCACATCCTTAAATTAGGGGGAGTGTGAGGATAACAGGAAGTCGGGGTAGTTCTGAAAGGGAGGGATTAAAGGGTGTTAGAACCAAGGCAGTGCCAAGTCTATGTAAAAGCAGCAGCTTCAAAAGGCCAAAATCACCGGTTTTCACTGCCTGCTAATTAACGTGCGTGGCTCCACCCTTCCCCCATCCCTAATGCCTTACCCAGGTACAGAGGCCTGACCCTTCCCCCATCCCTAATGCCTTACCCCGGGTACAGAGGCCTGACCCTTCCCCCATCCCTAATGCCTTACCCAGGTACAGAGGCCTGACCCTTCCCCCATCCCTAATGCCTTACCCCGGGTACAGAGGCCTGACCCTTCCCCCATCCCTAATGCCTTACCCCGGGTACAGAGGCCTTTTCTTCATTCATTTCTGTGCTATTGGGATTTCTCTATGCTTTTTGTTTTGTTTTTAAGATTTATTTATTTATTTGAAAGTCAGAGTTACACCCAGAGAGAAGGAGAGGCAGAGAGAGAGAGAGAGAGAGAGAGAGGTCTTCCTTCTGCTGGTTCACTCCCCATTTGGCTTGCAACAGCCAGAGCTGTGCCAATCCGAAGCCAGGAGCCAGGAGCTCTTCCGGGTCTCCCACATGGGTGCAGGACTTGGGCCATCTTCCACTGCTTTCCCAGGCCGTAGCAGAGAGCTGGATTGGAAGTGGAGCAGCTGTAACTCAAACCGGTGCCCATATGGGATGCCGGCACTGCAGCCGGCGGCTTTATCTGTTACGCCACAGCGCAGGCCCCTGACTATGCATTATTTTGACTGCATATGAATATACTTATTTGTAAACACAGTAGAAGCCTATTAGAAATGTGTTGGTTTTGCTTGGGTCTTCGACAGCCACCACTGTCCAGGGGTCTCTGGTGTTGGACGTGGGTTCTATCGTGTGTACTGCGGGAGGTACTCAGAGAACTGACGGACACGGGAGGGTGTGCAGTGCAGTCAGAAGCTGAGGATAAGGGATCGCACAGTGGCCCGACTTCTTCCCTACCTCTTACATATGTGGGAACAAGAGTACTTTGAATATTTGTGGGAAATGGAATGAAAAGGTAAGAGTATTTTGGTGCAAAAAAAGAAAAATGGAGGAATCCTGCATAGTTCTTTCATAATATGCATTTTCTGCGAACCTTTTGAAAACCCCTCCTACGTGTGGAATCAGTGAGAATAATCGCTACAGAAAGCAGGAAGCCACCCTCCAAGCTCCACGCCGCTTTGGTGGCGACTCCCGGGGGGGTGTGGTTTGGTTTTTGTGTGGTGCCAGACACTGCTGTGAACCCCACCTCTTGGGCTTGCAGATTGGGTGGCCGTCCTGCATGTGCCACACAGGAGCCGTGTGTGCAAGCCATCCCCTCAGGAAGGACCAGACACCCCTGGTGGCTGCTGGTGCTGATGCTGGGGTCCTGGGTTCACCTCCCCTCAGGGCCTCCTTCTCCAGCTGTAGAGCACTGGCCACTAGGAGACAACCATTACTCAGAAACAACTTAACCACTGTCCTTGAAACAGCCCTGCCCACCCCCACCTTGAGCTGCAAAACCTGTGCTGGCCCTGGGCCATTCTCCACTGCCCACTGCCAGTCCCACCCTTGTTCTTCCGTGTCCTGTCCTGCCTGAGACCCCACCTCTCCCTGCACCCCAGTCCCCCATGACAGCTGTAGACTTGCCTCCTGCATCCCTTCCCCTCCAAGGATTTCAGGAGAGTCCACCCTTTCTCTCCTCTCTCCCCATCTCCTCCTCGACAACAGCGGAGAGTACTTTCCCCATGCACACCACTCCAGGCTCTCCCAGAGGAGAGTCACATCCATTGTGTGACTTTCCCTAAGTACTCTGTGGTAGCTATTGTCATGGATAGTCTTGTCCCATTCCGGAGCTGGCCATCTCTCTGGGTCCCTTCTCTCCCTGCCATACTCCGGTGCCTTGGCTATGGTTCTCTGCCACTTGCTTTCGCCTGCCTGGTGAGGTCTCTTAGCCTATGTCCCTGTCCTCCTGTCCCCTATAGCTAGACTAGAGCTGAGTTTCCTTTTGTTTTTAAATCCAGTCTGACATCTTTGTGGTTTAACTGGAGAGCTTAGGCCATTTACATTTGTTGTAGTTTTGTATACATACACATTTCTTCCTACCATTTTTTAAAAAAAGATTCTATTTATTTATTTGAGAGGTAGAGTTACAGGCAGTGAGAAGGAGAGACAGAGAGAGAGATCTTCCATCTTCTGCTTCACTCTCCAAATGGCCACAACAGTCAGAACTGTGCCGATCCAGAGCCAGGAGCCAGGAGCTTCCTCCAGGTCTCCCACATGGGTGCAGGGGCCCAAGGACTTGGGCCATCTTCTACTGCTTTCCCAGACCATAACAGAGAGCTGGATCAGAAGTGGAGCAGCCAGGACTCGAACCGGTGCCCATATGGGATACTGGTACTGCAGGCAGAGGATTAACCTACCACGCCATGGCGCCTGCCCCGCCATCCTGTTTTGTGCTTTCTGTGTGTTCTTTTTCTGATTCTTCTGTTTGTTCTTTTAAATTGATTGAATTTTTTTCTTTTGGTCATTCTGTTCTCTTTACCACTTTGGAACTTATACTTGATTTCATTCTTTTGATGCGTGCAGCCTGCATGAGATTTAAAGTTCACTGGTGTCTCTCTCTCTCTCTTTTTTTTTTTTTCAAACAAAGCTGGACATAAAGTCACCTCTGTCCCTGCTCACGTTCAGGTGTCACACGGTGGGTTAGCTTTATCTTGTTTGCCTCTTAAAGCCCACAAATTGGGTGCTGTTTTATCTTTGTAAGTGGCTCATCTTTGCCTTGATTTTCCATACATTTCCATTTGGTGTACTCACTTTTCATCTCAGAACATCATGTGGGAAGGTCTTACAGTACTAAGCTTTCAGTTTCTGCTTAGCTGAACTTGCATTTATTCCGTCCTTATTCTCGGGAGGTGGTCTCACCAGGGATGAGACGTTGGCTCTGTCCAGTACTGGCAATCAGAACGCCACCGTGTTCCGGCTTTCATTTCTGATAATGAGAAGCTGGTAGCCCAGTGACTGTCCTCTCGGGTAAATTCTTCAGCTTGGGGTCTGTGTGTGTGTGTGTGTGTGTGTGTGTGTGTGTGTTCATGTGTCGAGCTTTGCCATTTAGTATCCTGAGGAGCAAACTGTATCCTATCTGGCTGAAGATTTGCTGGGATTCTTGACACCACACTGGTTCCTCTCTACAGGCTCTGCCTTGGGACCTCCCATTCAGTGTGTGTGCAGTTCTATTCTGGCTTTTTGTCTCTTTTTTTTCACTTCTCATCTTTTTCTTAACTTTGGATATTTTCATGGTAATGTCTTCCAGTTCACTAATTCTCCCTCTAGCTACCTCTTGTCTTATGGTTAGCCCTTCCAGTGAAGTGTTTCAGTACCAATATTAACTCGCAGATTTAATATATGTGACGCATTTTAATCCATTGGCGTTATTTTTTATGCTCATCCAGTGAGTTTAATAGACATTCTATATTTAATCATACTGAGCATTTATTTTGTATTCTCTTCCCAATAATTCCAAGATGTGAAGTGTTTGCAGGTGTGGTTCTGTTATGTGTCTCTGTTGACTCTCACATGAGAATGAAAAAGTAAGAGTATTTTGGTGCAAAAAAAAATTATGTGTGTCTTTTTAAAAAAATTTTTTTTATTAAAATGAAGAGAACAGATTTCACAGATACAGTTCTAAGAAGATAAGTGGTTCGCGGGTATTTCTGATTTTCGACTGTGCGTTAGAATTCCATTGGTGAGAATCCTTTGAGGGATGGGATGAGGGCACCTTCTCCCAGGACGGGCTTGTGTTTTCCTTCATTCTGCCGGATACCCAAAGGCCCTACGGGTGGATCCTCTTCCTCGTAATTCTCAGCTCTCCCTTTGGGGCCCAGAACACAAACCCACATGAAGGCCTGCCAGTGACCACAGATTTTCAGAGAAGCCTTCTTCTGTTAAAACTCTGCCCACAGCCAGCACTGAGTCACTTCCCTTCCTCTCTGCCAGACACGCTGCCTCGTCCCATCGTCGCCTCACTGCTGAACGCTCTCACTTGATGTTTGGTCCAAGTAGCGCTGGTGCGAGCCCCAGCTGAGAACCAGGCATCTCTGATCCCTGCACACACCACGCCCTGCGGGATGAACCAGGCTTTGCACGCGCCCAGGCGCCTCTTGCCTCCTCTTCCTTACTCTTTTGAGCTTGCTGACAGCTCAGCTGTGTCATTTACTTCTGGAGAGCCTGCCTTGCTATTGGGCAGAGTGCCTGTTTAATAAATATCTATTGATTGCACAGAATTTCTGGCAAAATCGATGCTTCTCCTTGAATAGTAATAAAAAGAAACTCCAAACGCTAAGCTGCTCTGTCCGTGGTCATAGCAAGTCTGGGATCCCAGGGGGCCACACCTCCTGGGGTCCCAGCGTCCTTAGCTGTGACGTGAGAGGTCTCTGCTCTGTTACTGAGGGGCAGTACAGCTTGTGTGACTGTCAGGCTTGGTACTAGGGAGCAACTCTTGGCTCACAAGTGGGAGGGCAGTGGAGAGAAAGAGTTTGGTTCTGAGATAACCAGGCCTGAGCTGGCAGAGAGGAGATAAACTAAAGATGGCTTTTTGTGTCTGGAGACAATTAGACAGCTATCTTTAAAAATGAATGCATTATGAAAAAGTTAATTTCAGATGATTACAGACGATAATTATTTTTTTCAAAAGTACACTTGGAGAAATACTTTCTAAATATGACGTCAAACCCAGAAGCCGTGAAAAATGTAATAAATTTGGCCCTACACAAGTAAAGAATTTCTGTGTGGCAAAATTGTCACTAACAAAGCCAAAAAGGTCTCCAGTTCTTACAGCTAGAAAGACATTTTTGCAACATATTTCAGATTGAACTCGTTCCCTTACCATCTAAAAAGCTGCTGTAAATCAATGAGAAAAAGGTCATCGTGGCTGGCATTGTGACACAGTGCATGAAGCCACTGCTTGCGAAGCTGGCGCCCTGCATCAGAGTTCTGGCTGCTCCACTTCTGATCTAGCCTCCTGCTAATGCGCTTGGAAAGCCCCAAGGACTTGGGCACCTGCCACTCATGTGGTAGACCCAGCTAGAGTTCCTGGTTTCTGCCTTTGGCCCGGCCCAGCCCCAGCTGTTGCAGCCATTTGGGGAATGAATCAGTGGATAGACGATCTCTCTCTCCCTCTGTCTCACCCTGCCTTTCAAATAAATACCTCTTTTTTAAAAAGTAAAAGAAAAAGACCATCAACACAGTTTGTAAAGGAGGGCTAAGCAGATGGACCATACACAGAAAAGGAAATTCAGACGATACGAGAAGGTGTTCAGCCCACTGGCAATGAGAGAAATGCAGATTTACTCTGGAGATGTGACAGCCAGGAACAATGCTCTCATCACTGTTGATGGAAGTGTAAATCAGAGAGGATCCTGACTGTATTTATTAAAATCACAAGTGCACGCGCAGTTCCACTCCTGGGAATTTCTTATACAGATATGTGCCTACATGTGCGATGGTGCATTTTTTTTAGATAATTCATTGCATCATTGCTGGTAGCAAAACAAGAACAAAACCAAAATGTCCACGAGTAGAGAGTTGGTAAATAGATTGTCCACCACCATTCATTGCAGCTTTATCTGTAAGAAAGCACGGGAGGGGGGCCAGTGTTGTGACACAGCCAGTTAGGGCCCCACTGCCTGCAGCGCCTGCATCCCATAAGGGCACCGATTCGTGTCCAGGCTGGTCCACCTCCGATCCAGCTCCCTGCTAATGCGCCTGGGAAAGCAGCAGAAGATGGCCCAAGTGCTTGGGCTCCTGCACCCACATGGGAAACTCAGATGGAGTTCCAGGCTCCTGGCTGAGGCCTGGCCCAGCTAGCCATTCCAGCCATTTGGGGAGTGAACCAGCTGATGGAAGAGCTTTCTCCATCTCTGTCTCTAACTCTGCCTTCCAAATAGATATTAAAAAACAAAACAAAACAAAATATGGGCCCACATGTCCATACACGCTCCATGCTGGCTAAGATACCGTCTGTCCTAAGTGAGCAAGTAAGGGGACACTGGGGACAGTGGCTTCCTGTGCTGGGGCTGACTTCTCAGAAGTGGGGCCAGAGCTGTAGTGCAGTAGGTTAATCCTCCACATGCAATGCCAGCATCCCCTATAGGCACCGGTTCGAGTCCCAGCTGCTCCTCTTCCCATCCAGCTCTCTGTTGTGGCCTGGGAAAGCAGTAGAAGATGGCCCAAGTCCTTGGGCCCCTGCACCCGCGTGGGAGACCTGGAGGAATCTCCTGGCTCCTGGCTTCAGATAGGCCCAGCTCTGGCCATTGCAGTCATTTGGGGAGTGAACCTGTGAATGGAAGACCTTTCACCCTGCGTTTTTTTTTTTTTTTTTTAATTCCTGCTTTTTTTTCTTGAAGTATTTTGTGTTTGAGAGACAGAGAACCTCCCATCCAGTGGTTCATTCTCCAGATGTCCACAGTAGCCAGGGCAGGGCCAGGCTAAAAGCCAGGAGCCCAGAACTGCATCCAGGTCTCCCATATGGGTGGCAGGAACCCAAGTACTTGAGCCATCATCTGCTGTCTCCCAGGGTGTGCATTAGCAGGAAGTTGGAATTAGGAGCCGGAGCCGGGAATTGAACCTATGTACTCTGATGTGAGACTTGAGCATTGTACCTGCAAGACCAGATGCTCTCTCCTCTGTGTCAGAACTGCCTTCTCATTGGTCCAGGGCTGGTGGCATCACACCAGGTCTATACACCGTAACCTAGGTCCCTCCCTCCTAAGGGAGTGAATGAGTGTGAACTTGGACTCCCTCCTCCCGGCTGGCTGAGGCCTATGGGCAAAGTCAGGGCAGAGAAGGTGGGGAGGGGAAGCCCAGAAGCCAGCCCCCGCATGAGACAATGAGGAGGGTTAGGAATGGGCTCTGCAGCCCTGCCTTTGAAGTTGGTGGCTTTTATTGGAGCGTCTGAACCTTCGTGTTATTTCAAGGGAGCTTTTATTACCGTCTGTGAACTGGCCTCAGGTGGGTACCAGCTGCTGCCAGGTGTCGAAGGAGCGTTTCCCAGTGCCCTACGCTGCTGCCGTCACTGTTCTGCAGCACGGAGGTTTCAGGGCGATGGCCACTTGGTACTTGGAAGATTCGGGCAGAATAACTTCGTAAAAGATTCTTCTCTCCTAAGGTGCAACTGGCTGGCGTCTCATTAATTGGCGGGAGGAGATGCGCGTTGCTTAATTTGTCTCCAAAACACCTGCACTGCTTTTCAAAGTAGAGCTGCGGCTGCTCCCCCTTGGCGTAGAGAAATGCTGTGCGGAGAACAAAGCTAAAGATGCCGCTGTAGTAATGGGAGGCTGTAATTTATAGGCTACAGCTCGCCCCGGGGGAAGAGTGAGCATCTTCAAGAGTCCCTGGGTCATCCCGCACCAGCTGCCCTCGCGGCCGGGCGGTATTTATTTTCTGAGTCAGAGGCATCGATCCCGAAGGAGATCAGGTCCCTTTGGGCTGGGCAAGGTGTGCCGCGGAGGATCTGAGGGCCCGAGCCGGCGTGTCCAGCACGCTGCCACTGCCGCGAGGCCTCGTTCCAGGGGACACAGCCCCGCCACCCAGCTCGCCCTGTTTGGTTTGCTTGGGTGGTGGAGGTGGCAGTGTCTAGATTGTCACGTTCCTGCCCAGCAGTGCTGTGTGTGAATGGAGGGTAGGTACCCAGGAATCATTTCCCAAATGGGTGCACTAAGATGGATTTTAAAGCTTTTGGAGGTGTGTGTGTGTGTGTGTGTGGTGTGTAAGGAAAACATTTACTTATTTGAAAGGCAGAGTAACACAGAGAGAGAGAAAGAGGGAGACACGGAGAGGTCTTCCATCCGCTGGCTCCCTCCCCAGATCTGGGTCTGGGCTCCCACATGGATAGCAGAGCGCCAAGCACTTGGGCCATGTTCCACCACTTTCCCAGGTGCACTAGCAGGGAGCTGGATCGGAAGTGGAGCAGCGGGACCTCGAGCCCCGGGGCCGTTGGGCCGTGGGAATTGCCTGGTGGTTCTGAAGAGCCAGGCTTCCTGCTGGGGGAGCCCACACTTCAGCACCCACTAGGGTTCTGGGGCCTTCCAGCTCCTCTTACTGCAGACCCCAGGTGCTCATGGGATTTTTGGACATCACTGCCTGTGTCTGTTTTTTAATCCCGCGAAGGCTGAGTGTCCGAGAGATGAAGCCACTGGATCGTGGATCTCTGTGTTCTAAGAATCACCTTGTGCATGTTTCTGTCCTCTTCCAATGAGATTTCTGGTCATCGCAGAGAATTTAGCAATAAATAACTAAGTAAACCAAAGCCACTAACAGTTCTGAATATTTAGTATCTTGTAGATCTTTCTACCACCTTATTATTTTTTCTTGTTGCTTTCACTTCAGACGTTATCAAAATTTCCACCATTAATCCTCCAGTTCACTGAAAGAGCTGTGTGATCAGATCCAAATGGTCTCGCTAGGCAGTCTCCTGGATCCGGTGGTTTCCTCCTTCTCTCTTACAAAGCGCGCTGGTGCTGGGGTGAACATCTTTGGGTATTGTTGCCTGCAGCCTTGGTCTCTTCCTTGGGATCAGTTTCTAGAAGGCATCATTTGGCCAAGGACCGCTTCTAAAGCCTCTTGATTTAGGTGTTAAATTGCCCTCCAGAAATGGGTAATACGAGGGTACTTGAAAAAGTGTGCAAAAGTGGAGTCCTGGCTGCTCCACTTCCAACCCAGTTCCCTGCCGATGCTCCTGGGAAGAACGGAAGGTGGCCCTGCCAGCCACGCCGGAGACCCAGATGAAGCTCCTGACTCCCGGCTTCAGCCCCGGAGGTTGTGGGCATTTTGGGGAGTGAACCAGTGAATGGAAGATCTCTCTCTCTCTCTCTCTCATGTGTGTGTGTCTCCACTCTCTTACTGACTTTCAGATAAGTAAATAAAGGATGATAGAGGGCCAGCGCTATGGTGTAGCAAGTGAAGCTACACCTGCAGTGCCGGCATCCCATATGGACACTGGTTTGAGTCCCAGATGCTCCACTTCCGACCCAGCGCTCTGCTATGGCCTGGGAAAGCAGTAGAAGATGGTCCTAGTCCTTGGGCCCCTGCACCCACGTGGGAGACCGGAAGAAGCTCCTAGCTCCTAGCTTCTAGCTTCGGATCAGCACAGTTCTGACCATTGCAGCCATCTGGGGAGGGAACCAGTGGATGGAAAACCTCTCTCTCTGTCTCTCTGCCTCTGCCTCTCTGTAACTCTGCCTTTCAAATAAAATAAATAAACCTTAATAAAAAAAGATTGATTGGAATTAAAAGATACCTTTAATGGGTGCAGAAAACTTTGAAACCCCTGCATACGTGGGGTCTTCAGAGAGTTCTGGAAAATGCATATTATGAAAAAACCGCATGAATTTTTCCTTTTTATGCCCAAATAAACATCATTTTAGGGGAAATATTTCTTTACTTATTCAAAAGGCAGAGTGAGAGAGACATCCAGCAGGAAATAGAAATGTCACTATGGGATGTGGGTATCCACTGTGCCACAATGCCCACCCCAACTTATCTTTTAATTCCACTTTCTGGGAACTTTTTCAAGTACCTTAGTACTTGATTCCTTTTAACCGAACACCAAGCCTTACTTTCTTCTTTTTTTACGATTTATTTATAGACAAGAAATATCTCATCTGAACTCCCCAAATGCCTGCAACAGCCAGGGCTGGGCCAGGCATAAACCAGGAGCCGGAGCTCCATCCGGGTCTCCCGTGTGCGTGGCTGGGCCAGGCATAAACCAGGAGCCGGAGCTCCATCCGGGTCTCCCGTGTGCGTGGCTGGGCCAGGCATAAACCAGGAGCCGGAGCTCCATCCGGGTCTCCCGTGTGCGTGGCTGGGCCAGGCATAAACCAGGAGCCGGAGCTCCATCCGGGTCTCCCGTGTGCGTGGCAGGGACCCAGTCACTTATGCCCTATCTGCTGCCTCCCAGGGTGCACGTTAGCAGGGAGCCGGAGCCAGGGTTTGAACCGGGGCCTCTGATAGGGATGCTGGTATCCCAGCTGACACAGCAGTCACAGTGCCAAACACCCACACTAAGATTTCTGCTTTCAAAACATAGTTGCGAATTTTTGTTTTTTTTTTTCAAGATGTACTTATCTGAAAGAGTTACAGAGAAAGAGAGAGAGAGATTCCATGGGCTGGGTCACTCCCCAAATGGCTGCAACAGCCAGGGCTGGGCCAGGCTGAAGCCGGGAGCTTCATCTGGGTCTCGCACGCAGGTGGCAGGTGCCCACGCACGTGAGCCACCTTCTGCTGCTTTCCCAGGCGCCTTAGCAGGGAGCTGCTGTCTGTGCCACACATGCGGGTTGAGAGCCAGTGCCGGCAGGAGGCCGGGGTACAGCTATGGGAGACACTGGCCCATCCCCGCCCGCCCTGGCTCTCCAGGGGGATCTCCTCCCCAGGCGCCCTCGATTTGGGTGCTGGCGCAGGGCTGGCCTGCGGACGCCACCGTCTGTCAGGGAACCAGGCGGTCCTTGGTGAGGCAAACATCCTGCCGTGTCTCGGGGGACCCCCCGGCGGTGCGGGGAGCCGGAGGATTTCCTGTGCTGGCCACCACCGCCGGGGAGCCCGCCTCTGCCCAGCCCTCCGCAGCCCAGCCCTGCTGGACGGGACAGAACTGCTGAGGAAGTCACATCCGCGCTGGCTAAATTGGGCCTTCCTGTTCCCGCCGCCGCCGGCTCTTCCTCCTTGCCCGCCCTCTTCCTCCTCGGCGGGGCCTCCCCTAACTGCCGGCTTCTTCCGTCCCTTGCTGCCCCTCCACGTCTGGCCGCGTCCGTGCTGGTCACTGCTGCGCCTGCGCCCTCCCGCGCTCCCCTCCCAGGCTGGCCAGGTCGGCCGCAGGGGCTCGCGGGGCTCCGGGCTGCCTCCCCCAGGGGACGCAGCGTGCCAGCTGCTGCCCGGATGGGTTACAGAAAACAGAAACGCAAGCCCCGGCCCCTGGGGGTGAGGGCTGCGGTGGGTTACAGGCTGCAGACTGCTCCCGGGCTGGGAGAGAGTGGTACAGCAGGGTGGGAGACGGCGGCCGGGCTCCCTGGGGGTGGGCTTTCTGAAATTTTAATAGGCTCTTCCTCACTTTCCAAGGCCGGCCTCCTGGCTCCCCGCCCGACACCGCAGGGACCCCAACCACGATCTGGGAACTGGGTGACCCGTGTCACTTACTCCAACCAGTGGAGGTCCTGGGAAGGCAGGGGTCAGTGTGACACACCAGGGGCAGGAGGAGTGGCAGCTGTGGCGTCCTGGGAGAGGCCAAGAGACAATGGCACATGTCCCTCCATGGTGGGCTGCCCGGGTCACGTGTGTGCCGGGGCCAGATCTGAAGGACCCCCACAAAGGTGAGGGGAGACCCCCGCCCTGCTCCTTCAAGGCAGGGCCTCAGGATCAGAAGAGCTGCCTCATGGTCCACCAGCCTCGACGCACCACAGCCTTGGGAGCCTCGGGTTCGTGGTGTGTGCTCGCGTCTGCATGGTGGTCACTGTTACCTGTGGACCACAGGGCTGCACAGCTGGGAGAGAGGCCTGAATCCTCCGTCCCCGTAAAACCCACCTCCGCCATCTCCGTTCATGCAGTCAGCAGATGTTTGCCAAGAACCTGCCATGCTGTGGGCTAGAAGGGAAGTTCCCAGGCCAGAAGGGGTGCTGGGGCCAGATACTGCACAGGAAGGCAGGGGTGCAGGGGTGCTGGGGCCGGCGGGTGCAGGGAGGGCTGCTTGGTGGAGGTGGTGTTCAGCGGAGTCTCTGCAGGCAGAGGGACACATCCTGGGAGACGGTGGGTTGGTGTGGCTCGGAGGGCAAGCGGAGAAGGGTGGGGCCCAGCTGAGGACGTGGCCGGGGCTTTGCTTCCTCAGGGCCTGGGAGCCGGCAGTGGGGTCTGAGCAGAGAAGGAGCCCTGTGGTCATTCTGGCGTGAATCGGTGCGGGGAGCCCCCTTGGAGATGTTGCCGGAGAGTGAAGAGGGTGCTCGAGGCGCCATTTGCTTGAACTCTTCCCGTCCCTCCCAGGATTTCTGCTCCGTATCCGTTGTTTGCGGGTCCGTCTTTTACAGAAACGCATTTCCTGTGCTTGGCTGCGTTTCTTAAAACTCACCGATTCAGACGACATGGCGCAGCGGGGGAAGCCGCCACTTGGGACACCCCCATCCCGCATGGGAGCTCTGGTGGCTGGAGTCCTGGCTGCTCCGCTTCCTAAACAGTTCCCTGCTAATGTGCCTGGGAGGCAGCTAACGGCGGCTCAGGTGCTTGGTCCCTGCCACCTGCGTGGCAGACCCAGATGGAGTTCCTGGCTCCTGGTTTCAATCGGCCCAACCCTGGCTATTGCAGGTGTTTGGGGAGTGGGCCAGGGGATGAAAGATCCATCTCTCCTTCTCTCTGTCTGTCTCTCACTTTATCTGCCACTCTGCCTTTCAAATAAATTAATAAATGTTTAGAAAGAAAAAGCTGCCTGGGGCTCTTTCCCCTGTCATGCCCCCCACCTAAATCCCACTCAGACACTGAGCGACCCCCAGGGCACTGCTGTATGCCTGCCTGTCCCAGTGCTTCTGTCTGGCCTTAGCCATGTTTCGTTTTTTTAAAGATGTATTTATTTATTTGAAAGGCAGAGTTACAGAGGCAGAGAGCAAGGAGTCTTCCATTTGCTGGTTCACTCCCCAGACGGCCCCAATGGCCAGAGCTGGGCCCATCCGAAGCCAGGAGCTTCTTCCAGTCTCCCATGCAGGTACAGGGGCCCAAGGACTTGGGCCAACTTCCATTGCTTTCCCAGGCCATAGCAGAGAGCTGAATGGGAAGTGGAGCAGCCAGGACTTGAACCGGCATCCATATGGGATGTCAGCGCTGCAGGCGGCAGCTTTACCCGCTATGCCAGAGTGCTGGCCCCTGACTGTCTTCTGGGCCAGGAGTCTGCTCCCTTGATGTGACCTTTGGTGTTTTGAGGGCCCAGACCGGCTGCTGGCGGAGGTCCTCGGAATCCACTTGCAGTCTGGCAGCTGACCGTGGGCTGCAAGTGCAGTGTCTTGAGCGGGCCGTCAAGGTCACCAGCAGAAGAAGGAAAGACAAAGGCTGTGTGGTCCGTGGTGGTAATTGCCGTTCCTCTGGGTAGCTCAGCCAGTCCTGGAGAGTGGGGAGTGTGCAGGGCTCCAGGGGGCTCTCCTGGGCGCCCGCAGGGCGCATCTCCTCCTGCAGAGCCCGAGAGGCCTGTGGGGTTCCTCACGGGACCCCCGACTTCAGATGGCAGTGGACTTTGGGGTCCAGATCTGCTTATTCTTGGTGCTGGCTGGGGGAGCCTTTGGAGAAACCCTGTTTTCTCCTTCTTAGGCAAATCAGCGTGTCAGGGAATCTCGTTATGAAGTGGGCATACAGGAAATCTGATAAATACAGAGAGTCGGTCAAGAAGGGGAGAGTTCTTCATAGTCTCACAGACTAGAGAGCCCCACCACCATCGGATCCTCTAATGCGTTTCTTTTTCAGTGCATGTATGCCATGGACTGTATTTTAAATACGGTCATGGGGCGGGCATTTGCTGCAGGAGTTGACGCCTGCCTGCTGTACCGGAATGCCTGGGCTCAGGTCCTGCTTATGAACAGTCCAGCTTCCTGCTGATGTGCGCCTGGTGGGCAGTGGTGATGGCTCAAGTCCTTGGGCTCCTGCCACCCACGTGGGAGACCCTGGATGGAGTTCCAGGATCCTGGCTTCAGTGTGGTCCAGCCCTGGCTGTTGTGAGCACTTGGGGAGTGAACTGGCAGATGAGAGAGCTCTCTTTATATCTGTCTCTCTGTCTTTCAAATAATTTTTTGATTGATTGATTGATTGATTTGAAAGGCAGAGAGAGAGGTCTTCAATCCCCTGGTACACTCCCCAAATGGCTGCAATGGTCGGAGCTGGGCTGATCTGAAGCCAGAAGCCAGGAGCTTCTTCCGGGTCTCCCACGCGGGTGCAGGGGCCCAAGGACTTGGGCCATCTTCCACTGCTTTCCCAGGCCACAGCAGAGAGCTGGGTCGGAAGTGGAGCAGCCGGGACTAGAACGAGTGCCCATATGGGATGCCAGCACTGCAGGCGGCAGCTTTACCCGCTATGCCACAGCACTGGCCCCTTTCAAAGTAATTTTTAAAAAAGGGAACAAAGAAATAATCAATGTGGTCACAAGCACCGTGACCTTCGAGTCCTTTGGACATGACATGTGGCGAGCCGGAGCTTTGACACACCACTGGGCTCTGCAGGTGAGAGGGCCGCAGGCGTTTCTGTCTGCGCCCAGTCCCCGAACAGCAGTGTGCCGGTGGGGGAGGAAACGAGGCAAAAACGCAGCAAAACCGTGGCAAATGTATACAAACTACAACTAAAACGCAGCCACTGAAGAACACGGAAGGCGCTCACTGAAGCTGCAGCTGGGTCAGGAAGATGGAACGGATGCAGGGGCAAGGGTCAGTGGGTCAGACCGTGGCTTGTGACACCAGCGTCCCTCCCGGTGCCGGTGCCGGTGTGAGTCCTGGCGGCACCACTGGCGGCTCCCTGCTAATGCTGATGCGCCTGGGAGAGGAGGACGGCCCAAGTGCCTGGGGCTCTGCTGTGCCTGTGGAGCCCCGGGTGGAGTTCTCGGCTCCTGGCTTCAGCCTCGCCAGGCCCTGGCTGTCACGGCCATTTGGAGAGTGAACCCGCGGATGGAAGAGTTCTCTGTCCCTCCTTCTCTCTGTCCTCTGCCGTTCAAATTAATAAATCAGCCTTTAGGAAGCATTGAAAACCAGTCTCACTGGCTAGACCTAAGGGAGACAGCTGGTGCTGTTAAATACTTTTATTATTAAAAAGAGAAAGAGAGAAAGAATAAACCAGACCTTCAGCCGGAGAGCTTAGAAAGTAAAATGAAACCAGCCCCTACAGAAAAGGGGAGAGAAAAAAATAGTAAAGATAAAGGCGGAAATAAATGAACGAGGGAATGGAAACAGTGAAATTAGCAAATATACCCAAGAGCTGATTCTGTTTTTAAACAAACAATAAAGTAGAGTAACCTCCAGCAAACCTAGGATAGAAATAAAAGAAAAGGAAAAGATAAAAGAATGAGAAAGGAGACCTTGCAATACTTAGAGAGATTTTAAAATCGGAGGAAATATAGGCATAACAATAAGCTTGAATCAGAAAATCCCAGGGAGATGTATACATAGCTAATTGAGGAAAAATTGGCAATTTTTATCAAAGCAGTGCCCCCTGGGCCCAAAGACGACACTGGTCCCAAGTGTCCTTGGTAGTTAATTTCCAATCTGATAATGCTGATAACATTGAGCCTTCCTGGCTTAGAGAGAGAGAGAGCTCGCCAGTCCTTTCTACAAAGCAAAATAGCCTGACATTAAACATGGCAGAGAGACCGTATTAAAGGATGAAAATGCTAGGTAGGAAATAGAATTCAATAATATATTAAACAAGCCATCCCCCCCGTAGCCAGTGGGGCAGCGAGGTAAGACCAGTCAATATTAGGAAAGCTTAATATAGTAACCGCATCATGGTAATGAGCTGAAGAAATAAAACTGCATCACGCCCAATATATGCAGGGAGAAATTGATTACATCAAGCAGCGATTTCTGCCTGATCGATACGCCAGAAAAAGGAACAAAAGGCCGCCTTCTTAGCATGATCAAGAATATCCGTTTTAAATCAATAGCCAATGTCATAAATAACCAATAAAACGAGGCATTCCTGTTGAAATCAGAGACAAAACAAGGAGGCCTGTTCCCACACTGTGTCACATTGATTTTGAATTTTGGTCAACCCAGTAATACTGGGACAGAAATACGTAGATACTACTTACTGTTATATTTTATTCCTTCACAAAGTTTGTGGAAATGTAGAGTTAAAAGTTGAGTTATTTTGGTGTCCAAAAAATTGAAATCCATCCATGCACAGTTTTTTGTTCCCATAATATGCATTTCCTGTGAACCTTCGGAAGACTTCCATACAATCTAATCTTGGGCTAGGGGTTGATTTCCAGAGTTTAGCTCTAATAGAGAAAGTCATCCCCTAAAATTCAACAGATTTGACTATATGAAAAACTATGAATCCGTATGTAGGCTATAAAACAATTTGAGAATCTGGGAAGAAAAAGGTAGATTTTATCATAAAATACATAAAGGGTTGATATTTTAATTCTACCAAGATCATATATGGTTTTATGTTTTAAAAAAATTCACAATTTAAACTTGAAGATAATATAACCAGACAATATAACAGAGTCAATGCCTGAAACCAACACAAAGTGCTCGTGGTCAGCTGCCTGAGGCCAGGGCCATGCCAGACGTTGTGTGGACAGACTTAATAATTAATAATTAAGGCTGGCGCTGCAGCTCAACAGGCTAATCCTCCACCTTGCAGCGCCGGCACACCGGGTTCTAGTCCCAGTTGGGGCGCCGGATTCTGTCCCGGTTGCCCCTCTTCCAGGCCAGCCCTCCACTCTGCCTGTCACACACAAAAAAAATAATAATAATTAATAAATTACTAATTAAATTAAATAATAGTGGAATGATACATAATTGTATGAATAGATAATTTTAAAAGTGTGGTACCATTTTTACCTTTTAAATTAGCAAGTTTTTTTTCAAGGTCTTAGTATGAAAAAGCTTTAAGTATATAGAACAGTTGAAATCATTTGGTGTAAATATCCGCAGGCCTGGGGCCGGGTGCAGCAGGTGCAGCCATTTGCCACCGTTACTTCCCTGTACGTGCTTATGTTTTTCCCCGAACCTTTTACTGTTGTTGTTGGTTTCTGTCATTTATTTGAATGGCAGACACGCAGAGTTAGAGATCTTCCACTCACTGGTCCATTCCCCACGTGCCTGCAGTGGCAAATTCTGGGGCCGGCAACTGAGAACTCAGTCCAGGGCTTCCATGTGAGTGACAGGGACCCAACTGCCTGAGCCGCCACCTGCCGCTTTTCCAGGGTGCGTGTTGGCAGGAAGCTGGGATCAAAGCTACAGCCAGGTGCTGTGGTGTAGTGGGTTAATGCCCTGGCCTGAAGCACCTGCATCCCATATGGGCGCCAGTTCGAGACCCAGCTGGTCCACTTCCTGTCCAGCTCTCTGCTATGGCCCGGGATAGCAGTAAAGATGGTCCAAGTCCTTGGGCCCCTGCACCTACGTGGGAGACCCGGAAGAAGCTCCTGGCTCCTGGCTTTGGATTGGCACAGCTCCGGCCATTGGGGATATCTGGGGAGTGAACCAGTGGTTGAAAGACCTCTCTCTCTGCCTCTCCTCTCTCTGTGTAACTGTGACTTTCAAATAAATAAATAAATCTTTATAAAAAAAAAAAGAAAGAAAGAAAGAAAGCAAGCAAGCAAGCAAACAAGCTACAGCCAGGACTCAAACCCAGGAAGCTGGGCATCCCAAGTGACATCTTTTTTTTAATTTAAAAGGCAGAGTTACAGAGAGGCAGAGACAGAGAGAGAGGGCTTCCATCCACTGGTTCACACCCCAGATGGCCGCAACGGCCAGAGCTGGGCCGATCTGTAGCTAGGAGCCAGGAGCTTCTTCCAGGTCTCCCACATGGGTGCATAGGCCCAAGGATTGGACCATCTTTACTGCTATCCCGGGCCATAGCAGAGAACTGGACAGGAAGTGGAGCAGCCGGGTCTCGAACTGGGGCCCATATGGGATGCCGGCACTGCAGGCTGGGACTTTAACCCACTTCACCACAGTGCTGGCCCCAAAATCTTTAATTTTAAAATTATGGGAACCGTGGCTGTGGTACAGCAGGTAAGCCACCCCCGTGACAGCAGCATCCCATATGGGCGCCAGTTCGAGTCTCAGCTGCTCCATTTTCCATCCAGCTCCTTGATAGTGCGCCTGGGGAAGCAGCAGAAGAGGCCCCAGTACATGGGTCCCTGCCACCCACATGGGAGACCTGGATGGAGTTCCATTCTCCTCGCTCCTCCCTTCAACCTGGCCCAGCCGACCCAGCCCAGCTGCTGTAGCCGTTTGGGGAGTGAACCAACAGATGGAAGATCTCTCTCTCTCCCACTCTCTCTCTCTAGCTCTCCGTCTCTCCCTTTCTCTCTGTAACTCTGTTTCAAATAAATAAATAAATAAATCTTTTTAAAGAAATTTTAAACATTAAAAAGCCATGAAGTGTGTAGAAAAATGGAATTAAAAGATAAATTTATCTTGGTGCAAAGAAACCTTGCAAAATCCATGCATTTTTTTTCCATGAACATAAGCGTGGAAGTCAGAATTTTTTTTAAGTAAACTCACCTTTTCATCCCACTTTCCCCAGGCACTTTCCAGTGGAGTGAGCTCTGCTCACCGATGGCCCCTTATTTCCCGGCACACAGCCCCCTGCCTGACATACTGGCAAGTGCAGACTTGGGGTGTCACGGGGTGGGGCGTTTGCAGGGCAGTCAGCACCCCTGGTCCAGTAAGGCCCATCCTGGCCATCCGGCATCACCCGTGGGGAACAGAGTCTGCAGCACAGATGGGGCTGGGTTTGATGTCACTCTCGGATCTTCAGACTTGGCAGTCATGACCGTGTGAGCAGCTCTGTGTTGATCAGACCACAGGCTGGGTGCCTCTCCAGGCGCCCCCTCATTCTGTTCTCACAACAACCACAGGAGCCACGAGGACTCTGAGGCACAGAGCAAAGAGGCTGGGTTCTAAGGCAAACCTTGGTCCTGCGGAGAACTTGGCTTGCAGCAGATCAGTTCCTTGTCCATGACCAATGACAGCGGATGTTAGCTGAGTGCTTGCTACGTGCTGGACTCTGGCTGCAGACTCTGAACACAAACTCCCAGAGCATGAGGCGGTGGGGGCCCCACACAGGTCCCAAGAGGGCGGAAGGTGAAGCCACCTTCCCAGGGAATGAGCCCATGTGGCCGGCAGGAGAGGGGAGTATCCCTTCCAGTGCTAGGGGCTGTGGAGGGGGCTGTGTGCCAGAACCTTAAAAATTGCTTGAGGGGGGCCGGCGCTGCGGCTCACTGGGCTAATCCTCCGCCTGCAGCGCCGGCACTCCAGGTTCTAGTCCCGGTTGGGGTACCGGTTCTGTCCCAGTTGCCCCTCTTCCAGTCCAGCTCTCTGCTGTGGCCCGGGAGTGCAGTGGAGGAAGACCCAAGTGCTTGGGCCCTGCACCCCATGGGAGACCAGGAGAAGCACCTGGCTCCTGGCTTTGGATTGGCGCAGTTCCAGACGTTGCGGCCATCTGGGGAGTGAACCAGTGGATGGAAGACCTCTCTCTGTGTCTCTACCTCTCTCTGTAACTGTGTCTTTCAAATAAATAAAATAAATCTTAAAAAAAAAAAAGCAAAAAAAGTGCAGCCCCAGATGTGCTGGGCCAGACTCCTCCCTCCTACCTGCTTGGAGGAAATCAGATCAAAGAGGTTAAGTGATTCACACCCAAGGGTGCAGACAGTTCTAGAAAGTCAGACGCTGGTTTCTCAACACCAGGGCTCTTTCCTTACCTGCTTGTCCCCGTGGCATAAACCCAGCTGGTTGGCCTGGGCCCCTTTTGCTGTCCTAAGACCAAATCTTCCCAGGCACTGGAGGCGTCTGTCCCTCCTGCCTCTTCTGCCATGGCCGCGACATTGAGCATTTCCCATGGAGGAGCTTGCTCAAATGCAGCCTGGGCCCAGCCCCAAACCCAAGATCTGTATCTTAAAATACCCTCCTGCCCGTGCTTCCGGGTGCTGGAGTCGTGGCCAACTTGGGCCGACCAGTTGCATCCAGGGGCATCTTCTTCTGCCAGCAAACCTGCCGGCTCTGAGCTGCTGTCAGCCAAAGCCCGTTTTCTTCCGAGGCCCCAGCAGAGCTGGGAGCGTGGCTCGGGCCTGCAGACTGCGTGCCGTGTTCTGAACACTGGTGGATTCCTCGTGGATGGAGCATTCTCTTGAGCCCCAGCTCCGTGGGGCTCAGCAGGCCTCATGGAGTTGAATGGAAATTCCAGAGACACTTAAGAAACTTACCCGTATGACTTTCTGTTTTCTGCGGTCACACATTCTTAGGCCAGTGCCACACAAGTGCGAGGGGACCTCAAAAGTTCATCGAAATGGAATTAAAAGAGAAGTTTGTTTAGGTGCAAAAAAAGTTTTTTTTGGAAATCCATGCATGTGACAAATCTTCGAAAAGAATTTTCGGAAGTCCCCGAGTGCAGGCCGCGGGCCAGGGCTGATCTGTGCAGTGACCCAACCAAGAGGAAGAACGCAGAGGCCAGGATGATGCTCGGAACCGTTCAGAGCTTGGCATTGCCTCCACGGCATCCAAGTGGGCGAGCAGTGGCCACATCTGTAACTGAGGGGGGCCGGCGTGGGGATCCGTGGCCCCCAGGTCTCGGCGCCAGGCCAGCTGCCTGCTGGTGTCGTTGGTGAGGGACCAGACAGCTGGTGTGTGCTGGAGGGCATTTGAGAAGCAGTGAGGCTGTTGGCAGTGGGAAAGGTGCTTTTAAGCATGCGTACTGGGAAGTGAGGAGTGGGCATTTGCCACAGTGAGACCCCCGTCCCGGACCAGCGTGGGTGAGTGCAAGTCCTGGCAGGCAGAGTGGACAGTGAGAGAGAGAGAGACAGAGAAAGGTCTTCCTTTTGCCGTTGGTTCACCCTCCAATGGCCACCGCAGGAGCCAGGTGCCAGGTGCTTTTCCTGGTCTCCCGTAGGGTGCAGGGCCCAAGCACTTGGGCCATCCTCCACTGCACTCCTGGGCCACAGCAGAGAGCTGGCCTGGAAGAGGGGCAACCAGGACAGAATCCGGCGCCCCAACCGGGACTAGAACCCGGTGTGCCAGCACCGCAGGCGGAGGATTAGCCTAGTGAGCCGCGGTGCCGGCCTGGCTCCACTTTTCATTCGAGCTTCCTGCTAATCCGCACTCTGGGAGGTAATGGGGATGGCCTAAGTGCTTGGTACCTGCCACCCACATGGGAGACCCAGATGGGGTGCCCGGCCCCTGGCTTCAACCTGGCCCAGAGCTGGTTGTTGAGGGCATGGGAGATCTGTGCTGTCTGTCTATATGTCTACCTTTCCAATAAACAATAAATGCCGTAGTTTTTTTTAAGAAGCGGAGAAGAGTTGGGCCAGGCAGGGGGCTTCCACCCACCCTTCACGCCTCACGGTGCAGTGCATACAGAAGGGGGGTTGGCCGACCCCTGGGTGGAGTCCCCCCTCCCCCATCTCATAGGATGAGTTTGAACCCTCGTCACAGAGGCTGGGAGAGAGAATCATGTTCCAGCCCTGCCAGGCCTGGTGTGACAACACAGCCACTACCAGCTGTGTGACCTTGGGCGCCAACTTTGCTTATCTGTGCCCTGGGGTCTAGAAACTAGGAATGGCGGTTCCTCCTGGAGGAGTCCCTGCACAAGGGTGAGATGACAGTGCGGGGCCGTGAGTGACCAGCCACGCTCAGGACAGGAGGGTCCTGGGTGTTCACCTGCATTTGAAAACGTGGATCGCATTGTGGGGCCCCGGGAGGTGCCCAGCTACCATCCCCGTTCCCAGCTCCCCTGGGTGTGCTCCTCGTGTGTGCGCCCTTGGTGGCAGCAGCAGCCGGTTTCCTGCTGATTAGCTGGGCCCCAGGAGGGCTGTCCCTGGCAGTGAGGGAAGCCCAGGGCCTGGGCGGGCCTCACCCCTACTTGTCCTTTTAAGAGGCCCGCCTGCCCTCCTGGACGCCCTCACAGCTGCCGAGCTGGCTTTGTTCTGGCGTCCGGGTGGGGCCCCCCAGCTTCCAGCTCCCTCGGGTTTTGCCTGCAGGCGCGTCTCCAGTGCACACCTGCACCTGTGCAGGACAGGCCTCTGCCAAGTCGGTCCCGGCTGGGGCTGAGCGAGCCGGATCGTTTGAATCGCAAGCCCTTGAAAGCGAGGCTGGCAGGGCCCCTGGCTGCCGGAGAAGGAGGCCTGGTGGCAGGGTGCCGGCTTTGACTCTCCCTGCTGGTGATCGGGGCGCTCCCCTCCCAGGAGGGAAGGTCTGGTGGGGGGAAGAGGCCGTAGCTGGGTTTCTGGGTCCCTGGCCTGCCTCTTGGCCTGTGAGTGAAGAAGCAGACAGAGAACTGTGATGGGGAAGTGGGAGAGGCTGGCCTGTGGCCGAGGAGACCAGTGGGACACGTGGGGACTCGGTGACCCCACGCGAGGCCTGGTGGGGGCCTCTGGGGGCTGAGACACGAGGCTATGGTCGAGTGCGCTGGCTCGTGGCTTCCTGCGTGGCTTGGCAAAGCTGCCCCGAGAAGTGACCCCTCCCTCCCCTGGGCTCCCAGATGTGGCTGGCTCCGTGCTTGCTGCTGCTGCCTGTGCGGCGAGCTCACCGTCACCGTGTCAGGCCGGCTCCTGGGCTGGTTTGGGGTCCTCGACGTCACACGGCCTCTTGCTGAGCTGGGGATCGGGTCTGGACCCCTTTGTGCCTTGTGGCCGGCAGCCACTGGCTTCATCTTGCCGCCGATGCTTCCCAGTGTGCACCCTGCTCCGCACCGCCAGGCCGGGCCCTCCAGCCGGGGTGGGAAGCCCTGTACCTCCCAGTACCCAGGCTGAGTCAACACGGCAGGGAAGACGTGTGTTTAGATAGCAAACACGGAGCAGCCGCTGGAGCCGGCCCCCTGCCGCCCTGCTCCCGCCTCCCTGGCACACATGTCCTCTGCAAAGGTCAGCCGGGCCCAGCCGTGTAATTTGCAGGGACAGGTGCACAATAACAGCATAGGCCCCGCGTTAGAAAATCAGTAAGAATTTCAAGACGGCCTGAAGCCGAGAACCGCCCTTCTGAGTCCCCGGGGGTCCCCGGAGCAGCCCGGAGGTCCGTGTTTCCCAACTTGATAATGCTGGCGAGGCGGCAACTCTAGGCTTCCGCGTGGCTGGAGAGACCTCCACGTGGAAGCAAAACTAGCTTCCGCTTCCCTCTGCCTGGTTTTCCCTTTCTTGGCCTGGGCACTCCCTCCCTCTCCCCTCCCCTTTCTCCCTCCCTCAATCCCTTGCTTTGACCTGGGTGCAAACCCTTTGCTGGTTCGCCCCACAGTGTTTCCCACAAGGCCAGTGCGCCAGGCTCCCGGCTTCCGAAGGAGCCACGTCCTCCCCGCTGTGGGGGGGGGGGGGGGGAGGGGACAGGGACGGCCCTTTGCGGCTCCGGCTCTGTCCAGATGGTCTCTGCCCACTGGGAGCCTGGAATCACTCTCCTTGCCAGCTGTCATCGCTGCCCGCCCACCCCGAGCCCTGGTGACAGACCTGGCCCTCCTGCCTTGAGCTAGGGGAGGGGGGCAGGGCGTGTGAAAGGGTGAAGAGAGCAGCCCAGGAGGGTCCTGGCCTCGGTGTCCCCTCTGCACGGTGCAGGAGGGTCTTCAAGGACCATCTTGCAGGTCCTCCTCCAGGGGAAACAGGAGCCCCCTGCCCCCCCCCCCCCGAGCTCACTGAGGCTGTCCCGCATCCTGGACATGGCCAGTCCCGGGAGACCCTCGGCACTGCCTTGCCCAGAGCCCCCCTGCTCTCTCTGAACTGGTCCCCGCATCTGCCCCCCTCGAGGGGGCCCAGCTGCCCATGAGACACTCGAGCCACACCCGGCAGCTCTGGGAAGGCGGAGAGGTGGAGGGGCCCGCTGGGAGGAAGGGGGCTGGAGGGGCAGGGGCAGGAGCGGGGGCTAAGTCAAAAGCCTCCTCAGCCAAAAGGACCTGGCCCCTAGGGTGGGGGCTCTGGAGTCTGACACACTTTCTTTTCTCTTTTTTTTTATTTTAAGATTTATTTATTCGAAAGGCAGAGTTAGAGAAACAACAGACCTTCCACCCTCTGGTTCACTCCCCAGATGGCCGCAATGGCCAGGGCTGGGTCAGACCAAAGCCAGGAGCCTGGAGCTCCATCTGGGTCTCCCATGGGGGTGGCAGGGACCCCTAGCACTTGGGCCATCTCCTGCTGCCTCCCAGACGCATTAACAGGGAGCTGGATGGGAAGTGGAGCTGGCGTCACAGGCAGTGGCTTGACCCACTGAGCCATAACACCGGCCCCTCTGGTGCACTTTCAAACCACCTAACAGGCTTTCAGAGTCCCTGAGGGTGGACCAGGCCTTACAGTGTTTGTTCTTGGGGGCCCGCAGTGCTCGGAGTCCCGCAGGAGCTGCTGGTATGCCCACAGCCCGGGTGCCCTGGGGTTTCCTCTCTGCTTGAAGGGCGCCTGCCTTGCTCAGTTGGTCCCGGGCCCCTGGGCAGAAGGAACCCAGGAGGCACTCAGCAGCGATGGGCACTCAGCTAGAGGGCACCTGGTCAGGAGGGGACCCTGAGGCCTGGGCACCCGGTGCTCAGCCTTCACCACCTGGCTGGGTCAAAGGACTGCTGAGCTGAGCACTGCCGGGGGATGGTTGTGACTGTGGGAGCATCTTTGGGGCTCCCAGGCTCCGCTGTGGGCGGGTGGGGGACTGGAGACTGCCCTCGGAGGAGTCAGGGCCTCCAGAGGGGGGCGGGTGTGGACCCTGGGGCAGGTGCATGGCACAGCTGGCTGAGCACCTGCTTGGGAAACCCGCATTCCATATCAGATGCGCCAGGGAAGACAGGAGAGGGTGGGCTGCTGCCACCCATGGGGGACCCGGATGGTGCCTGGCCTAGCCCTGGCTGTTGGCAGTGAAGCAGTAGATGGAAGATTCTATCTATCTATCTATCTATCTTGCTTTGTTTTTCAAATAAATAAAAATAACAAAACGTGGACCCTGTGCTTCTGGGCTGTAGGAGACAGGCTTGAGGGAGGGAGGAGAGGACCCCCCTCCCCC
Organism: Sylvilagus floridanus; assembly: GCA_949820135.1. NCBI lineage: Eukaryota > Metazoa > Chordata > Mammalia > Lagomorpha > Leporidae > Sylvilagus > Sylvilagus floridanus. Next base: position 93,378,831 of record OX463239.1, on the reverse strand, counting down.
ATCGCAAGACTCCAGGAAGATGCAGAGGTGAGAGAGGGTGTGGTGTCTGCCCCGCTGGCTTGACCTTCCTGCTGGCCCAATGGACCAAGTGCAGGGCACCCCGCTCAGCATCAGGCACCATGCTGGGCCCAGATGGTGAGTTCCCTGCCCTGGGGCAGCTGCTGCCCACGGCCAGTGCGGTGTAGCCCTGGGCTGTTTACTCTGGGTGCAGTCCACGTGCTCGGCTCCCCGTGCGCCATGCCCACGTGCACCCGGCAGCCGACCTGGCTCCATCATAGTCGCAGCCCTGGCCCAGCCCCCAGCCTGCGTGCCTTGGTTCCTTGTGACGTTTTTTATGAAGTGTCCAAATCTAAAGAGGTAAGCCCCCTCGCCCGGACTCCCCCATGGTTACCGTTTGGCCACCTTTGCTTCCTCTTGCTCTTTGAAACATCTTTGCTGAGTCATCTGAAAGTGAGCCGCGGATGCTCCGCCCCTCAGTGCCTCAGCAGGTGCCTTGAGGAGCAAGGACGTCCCCGTGCAGCCACGAGGCCGTCCCCGTGCAGCCACGAGGCCACCAATCAGTAGCAGCCTCCCCTCTTCGGCCCTAACCAGGGTTCCCCTGTTGTCCTCCAGAGACACTTCCCGTGGCTTGCTTCCTGGTCCAGAAAGCTGAGTGCATTACGTGTGGTTGTGGGTTTCTGTCGCTCCTTCTACTGGGACAGTCCCCTGAGTGGAGGGGGTGGGGGTGTTTGTGACATTGGCCTCGAGGGTGGACAGGAAGTGGCCCCAGTGACACTGGTGGACATTTAGAGAACCTGCTGGCTGGCTGGCTGGCTGGCTGGCTGGCTGGAAGAGCCCGGCCCTGGGGCCCATGGTGGGACTCAGCTGGGGCAGAATCACCCCAGGACGGGGTCAGTCATGTGATGGTCCCACAGTGCACACATCCCCAACATCGGCACCGCGAGTTTGGGTGTGGTGTGACCACCCTGCTGACCACGCATCCTGGTTCCAGGCTTTAGTTACAGTGCTGAGGTCCCCTGGTGTTACAGTGCCACCGTCCCACCGTGCCCCTGGCTGCCTTCCGCCCTGGGAGTGAGTGGCACCCATCTGCCTCCCCGCCCCCCTCTCATTGGCAGCTCCCCTCTGCAGGTGGGTGAGAAGCCAGCGTCCACACTTGCTGGGACAGTCTGCAGGCCCTGGGGAAGGGCTCTGTCCCCTGAAGGGAACAGTGCTTGGCACCCACATTTGGCATCGGATGAAATTACAGGCTTCCTGAGCCTTGAGGGCAGGGTGCTCTGCCGTCTCTGCTCTATGTGGGGGTTTGAGGTTACCGGAGATGCAGGATATACGTGAGGAGAGAGTGTGTGTGTGTGTGTGTGTGTGTGTGTGCGCGCGCGCACCTACACGCGTGCATGGGAGTGCCAGAGCATGGAGACGCTTGGGGCGTGGCGACCGCACAGCTGAGTGACCACACAGGTGGCTGGGGCTTGGGAGGGAGCAACCCAGAGCTTCCTGTGACTAGGGGGCCTCCCCCGCGTGCAGTGGTGCTGTACGGCCAAGGAGGGCAGCTGGCTTCATAAGTAACCCCCTCCCCGACATTGCACAGGCCACTACCCGAGGGGCTTCCTGGGCTCCCTGTGCCCGGGTCTTGTGGGTGAAGCCCTGGGCCTGGCCCGTGCACTTTGCCCCAGGGTGCTCGCTGCCAGTCTGTAAGCACGTTCCCTGGGGCAGGAGCTCCCTGCCTCTCTTCCTTCTTGAGGGACTTTCTACTCCTAAATTCTAAGCGTGCCACCCCTTCTGTCTTCCTGGCGTGCTGCCCCAAGGAGTTCACGGTGATCCCTTTAGCTTCAGCACAGACTCACCAAGCCTGTTTTGCTTGTTTGCTTAGCGTCAGTTTTTTTTTTTTTTTTTTTTTTGACAATAATACACATGCATCTTTCGGAGCAGTGCCTGCCGGCACCGCCGGAGCCGCCCCTCTCCCCCAGCGCCAGCCCCAGCTCTGCCTGCCTTTCTGCTGCCCCCTGTTTCGAGAGAATCTGCTTCTCGCCGCTGTGTTCTTGATTTACCCACTCTGGACACATCCGTCCCTCGAGTTCCTGCAGGCGGGAGTTTCTCACTCCACCGCCCTGTCGTTGCCCTTATTAATATTAAATCGCCATTTTGGGTGAGGTCCACGAATATAACCGATGTTCCCTGTTGAGCCCAGCACTGAGCTACAATCACTTATTTTTAAAGAGCCAACAATTGTCTCCAGTCACCCTTGCCGGGGTCGCTTTGAGCCTATTTCTGACCCCTTCCTGCGCACCAGCAGGAGGTCATGGCTTATCTATGTATGCATCAATCAATTCCATTTTTTTTCTAGACACTGGACTATCGACATTCTCCAAAGCTTTCAAAAATGAATGAAAATTTAGTTCACTTTTATATTTCATTCTATTTCTATATTATTTATGTATTTATTTTATTTGAAAGGCAGAATGACAGAGAGAGGAGGAGAAAGAGAAAGAGAACAATTTGGCATTCACTGGTTCACTCCCCAGCTGGCCACAACAGCCAGGGCTGGACCAGGCCAAAGCCGGAGCCAGGAGCTCCGCTGGGGAGTCCCAGGTGGGTGCAGGGGCCCAAGCACTGGGGCGGTCCTCTGCTGCTCCCCAGGGCCCATTAGCAGGGAGCTGGATCAGAAACAGAGCAGCGGCTGGCCCTGTAACCCGTGCTGTAATGTGGGGTGCCGACATAGCAAGAGGGGAATTAACCCACTGCGCCCCAAGGCTGGCTCTCTCTCCTAGAATTTACCATAACAGAATGCTGCTCCCTGTGAAAGCCCGCAGCCCCACACCCTGCAGGCTGCCCCGCCCGGGGTGGGGGGGATCTCCCCTCCCAGCCCTCCTCACACTGCCCTTTAATTGCCAGGTTCCTGGCTTGTGGCTCCTGCTGCATCGCAGGTTCCCGGGGACAGGGCCCCGGGCTGGGGCGCGCTCACTGCTGGCTGTCTCCCTGGGCGGCGCAGGAGCCACCTGGCGCATAGTAGGATTTGCGATGATTGGCGTTTCTGCGGCGGCTGGGGGGGGGGGGGTACGCCTGGTCCCCTGTATTCTCTGGGGCCTTGCCTTGAGCCTTCGGGTTGGACCTGGAGGCCCGTGTGGGGCCTGTTCTGACTCACTCAGTCTCCCAGATGCAGATAACACAGGCAGGGCTTTCTCCCCCAATCCACCGTGCCCTGAGCGCGCACACACCACACACCGTACATACTACCCACACACTACACACACACACGCACGCACGCAGCGCTCACACCACACATGCACACACACACACGGTCAGCCTGGAGCACATTGGAGCCCCCGATTTGTCCCCATCACTCCCCCGGTCCCTGCCCGCACCGCCGAGCTCAGCACGAGACCCACTGGCGGTCGGGGAGTGAGGCTGAGACTCGCGCAATCCATCAATCAATACACCCATCCGTCTTCCTCCACGCGGCCTCCCGGGCGCTTCACTCCCCAGCCGGCAGCTGTGCAGAGACAGAAGGAGTGGAAAGGTGACCCCGTGGCGGCTCTGCCGTGGCGCGCTCTTATCCACACACGGGAACCCCGCGAAGGCAAGGCGGGAGAGGGGGACCCGGGGACCCGGCCGTTCGCCAGAGATCTGAGGGACCTTCTGGGAGGCCGAGTGAGGCTGAGCTCCGGCCGGGCCCTGGCCTGGACGGAGCTGTCTGGGGCCCGTAGAAGCGGAGGACTGGCGGTCCAAGGCCGGCCGGGGCAGTTCCATTTCCTGTAGTCTCTGGGTCTCGACCCCGCAGGAAGTGCTGTCCGCAGAGGACGCCGCACAGGACCGCCACGCCCTCCTGAGCCCGGGTGGCCGGGCTGCCTGGCAGCTGGGCACTCATCCCGCACGTGGACACGGCGGGAGCCCTGGGCGCGCTCCAAGCCGGGACAGGGGCCCCGAAGGCCCTCGTGCCCAGGACCCTGGGCTCAGGCAGCAGCCCAGGGGGCCCCCCAGAAGGCATCACGGCCAGGGGAGGGGGAGCCTCACCCAGGGCCACGTGGGAGGCAGCCGCCTGCAGTGGGCTGCTGACCCCAAATAAAGGCCATGGCTTCTGGCCTGGGGCGCCCCTGGGTGGGGGCTCTTCTCTGGGGGTGCCCTTCCCAGCCTCCCCTACCCCCCAAAGGAGGCAAGAAAGGGCCCAGTTGTGCCTCTCCCCCCCCCTTTCATTCCCAGCTTGCCTCCCTTGGGGACACTCTCCTCTCTCTCTCTCTCTCTCTCTCTCTCTCTCCCCTTTCCCCTTCTATTCAGTCCCTTGCCTTTTGCCTCTCCCTCTTTTTCATTCTGTTTTTCTTCCTCCTTGTCAATAGTGCTTCTGTTTCCGCGGGAGCGCCTGGGGGGAGGGGAGGATGGGAGGTGACGGCAGGCCTGGAGCTGGCTGGTGGGTGTGGGATCACACACCAGTCTGCCTGGCCCCGGGGTGGGGCTCGATGGGAGGGTAAAGGTCAGAGGTCAGAGGTGGCTATGGCTCCTCCGAGCCCCTCCCCTGTGGCAGCTGGTGCAGTGTGAAGACGCCTGCGGGGTGTGGGCCTCTGCTCAGCCTGGAGCCCAGGAAGAGGAGGCCTGCAGGGTCTCCCTGGGCAGGGCCCGGGCCGCACGCTCTCCTCCGTGGAGGGGCCCTGAACCGCAGGTCTGCAGTGCTCGCCTGGGAGCGGCAGAGCGCGCCCGCCTAGGTTCTCCTGTGTCCATCAGAACAGTCCGGCTCTCTCAGGAGGCCTCTTGGTTCTTTAAAGCCGAGGAGGGGAGCTTCCTCTGGGGGCTGACGGCCTGTCCACCAGGCGCGTGCACCTGCCTGCTTAGCGCGGCTACTGCTTCTCGTGCATGGCGGCTCCTGTCGTGTGGCGGGGGCAGCGGGCAGGGTATCCCCGCTGGGGGCCGGAGTACCCTGACTGCCGCAGGTGTGTCAGTGCCTGTGTGGGCTGCGGCTCAAACCCTCACACTGCCTCACACAGCCCTAGTTTCCTGCTCCCTGCCTTGGAACCCACCGAACTCCTGCACGTCCTGCAAAACCCTGCTCAGGTGCCCCTTTGAACATTTCCAACCCCGAGTCAAACACGTCTGCCGAGACTTGATGGTGTGCCAGCCACCAACTCTCTAAGGTCTCACCCTCTCTTCTCCGCGGCTCCTTGAGGGCAGACCATTCTGAGTTCCTGGGAGAAGGGTGTGGCCACTGGAGCCATCTGCTGCTGCTTTCCTAGGCGCAAAAGCAGGGAGCTGGACGGGAAGTGGAGCAGCCGGGACTCGAACCTGCTGTGCCACAGTGCCAGCCCCCACCGGTGTTTGCTGAAATCAGATGGTACAGCCCAGCGCTGTGCGGTCATGAAGCCGCCTGCAAGGCATCCAACTGGTGGGCTGTCACTCCCCACCCCGCCCCCAAGTCAGGGCCAGCTGTGAAAGCACACAGGAGCTGGAAATGACCAAGGCCAGACCCCTAGCTGGAGGAGGGGGACACGTGCACAGGTCTCTCTGTGGCCACCAGGGACAGTAGGATACTGAACCCCGAGGAGGGTGGACTGTCAGGAGACTCCCTTGGAGCCCTGGCTGTGGTGAGTGCAGGTGTGCTGGGTGATGGAGACTTCCCAGGAGGGGAGCCTGGGGCCCAAGAGGGCCGGGGAGATGCCCGAGTCCCCCTCCCCCCGGGGGCAGTGAGCAGTGGGCAGGGGCGCTCCAGGAAAGGGGTGGGGAAGGCTGGGGCAGCCCCACCCATAGCAGTGTCTCCCTAACCCAGGACGGCCCCCGATGGGCAGGGCCTTCACTGCCCTGGCTGGCCAGCAGGTTTTTCCAGTTTGGGCAAGAACAGCACCTTCCACCCTTCCACGCCATGAAGGCACACCCTTCTACCTCCGAGCTGGCTGGAGATAGGAGTGGGGGAAGGGCGGCAAGAGTCTGTGTCTGGGAGCTGGCTTTAGAGATGTGTTTCCGGGGCCCCAGGACTAGCACCGTGGGGTGGGCTCCTCCAGGAAGTGGCTGTGCAGTCACGGGAGCAGCCAGGCTCTGCTGTCCGCGCTCTGCAGGCTTTACCTGGTAAGCCAGGAGAAGCAATCACACACCTCTGGGGAGCAGCAGAGGCGGGGCATGGCCTGGGCTGTTGGTTGGGGCTCCTGTAGAAAGGGCTTGGGCGTGCCCAGAACCTCGGCAGATGTGTGAGCCGGCCATCGGGGCGCACCTCAGCGACGGCTCAGCACCCCCAGCCTGGTCGGTCCACCCGATGTCCAGCACTGCCCAGTGGCGGAGCAGCCTTCCCTCACTCATCATTCATCTGAGGCAGAGATCTATCCCCTGGTTCCCTGCCCCAGATGCTAACAAGAGCGCGGCTGGGCCAGGCCTCACCGATGGACGGCAGCGATCCAGTCGCCGCCTGCTGCCCAGGGTGTGTGTTAGCAGGAAGCCGGGTCAGAAGCAGAGGAGGGGCCGGTGCTGTGGATAGTGGGTAAAGCCCCTGCCTGCAGCACCGGCATCCCATATGGACGCTGGTCCAAGTCCCGGCTGCTCCACTTCCCATCCAGCTCCCTGCTGATGCGCCTGGGAGAGCAGTAGAAGATGGTCCAAGTGCTTGGGCCCTGCACCCGTGTGGGAGACTCAGAGGAAGCTCCTGGCTCCTGGCTTCAGCCTGGGCCAGCCTAGCCACTGTAGCCATCTGGGGAGTGAGCCAGCAGATGAGAAAGATTCTCTTTCTGTCTCTCCGTCTCTATAACGCTGCTTTTCAAATAAATAAATCTTTTTTTTTAAAGGGCAGAGGAGCCAGGACTCAAACCAGGACCCCCAAACTGGGATATGGGAGTGCCAAGCGGTGGCTTTACCCATTGCACCAAATGCCTTCCCCACTACGCAGGCAGCCAGAGGCCCCCTCGCTCTCTGGCTTTGAGGACCAATGCTCTGATGCAGTTCGTGAGGTTTCTGTGCCTCCGTTTCCATAGTTGCAAAATGGGGTGATAGGGCTCGTGCCAGCCACAGGAGTGAGCTAAGGAGCTCAGAGGTGGCCCGGGCTGGCACCATAACGCAGGGTTGCCGGCCAGCCCGCTGACATGGATTTTGCCCTGGGAGTGAGAACCCACACGGAGGCTGGCAGGAGGCTTGGTGATGTCATGCGTGAGAAGCGCTGCGCCGGGCCGGGGCCGGTGCTCGCTCTGAGTCACGGAAGAGCTTGCGTTTCCTTGGCCCAGGGGATCTGGCGATCCTGCCCTGCGATCCTGCGGGGGGGGGGGGGGGGGGGGGGTGAGGGGGGGGCTGCTGCAGCACAGCAGGGCTCAGGCGCAGACTGGGGAGAGGCGGGGAAGTGGGTTTGGAAATTCAGGCAGCAACAGGATCCTTTGCTCCGCCTTGTGGAGTTGGGGGATTTGGGAAGAGTCGGTGTCCGCGATGAGAGGTTCCAGCTCACTGGGGTCCCCTCTGGCTCCTGGGGCACAAGGGACCCTGCCAGTCCCATGGGCAAAAGAACTGGAAGTGGAGGCTCCTAGCATCTCACTCCCTCCCGGGGCCCCATTTGGTGCCTTTTTCACAGGCGCATCCTCTCCCCGCTCCTTCTCGGGGTTCAGATGTGTTTAGTAATGATCAGAACGTGCCCAACACAGAAGACACATGTGGGCTGCCACGTGAGGGCTGGCCATGGCCGTCTGTCACCCGCCAGCCCGCGTGCCGGGGTGTCCGTCTCGTTGCCGTCTTTCATCTTCTCCAGCGTTCCGGGGCAGAAGGGGCTGATGTCCCCACTTTACAGGTGAAAAAACTGAGGCTCTGAGAAGTCACCTGGGCAGTCAGGAAGCAGCCCGCTGACTCCAGGGACTCACCGCAGGGAGAAGCCCCCAGCACTTGCCTGCTGTGCGAGGGTCACCTTTTAACCCTTGGGTTGCATGAAAGCCCCCTACCCACAGGCACTTCTGAAGCCCTGGAGGCCGGCCCTTGGGACCCAGATTGACGAGGATACAGCCGCAGCCACCTTGGGCGCCATCCCCTCTGCTGTCCAGGGACCTGCCTCCCCCGAAATGGGCCCCACAACCACCACCTCCTCTGCAGGTCCCTGATAACAAACAGACCCCAGGCGCCTGGCTGGGCTGCCCCCATCTGCAGCTCCTGCCTTGTCCGAACCTCGTATCTCAGGCACGCATCTGCCCTTCCCAGCTAGACCGAGAGTCGAGTGTGGATGCGCAGCTTCCACCCCATCTGCAGGTCCTGCCCCTGCGCTCACTGTGTGTAGGTCCTCCTTGCCAGGCGATGGTGACATCCTGTGTGCTCGGCCGCCTGCATCTGATGTCTGTGTGTGTGTGTGTGCGCGCGCCTGCACTGCCAGCCAAAATGTTTCGCCAGCAGTCCCTCCCCTTGGAGAGCCACGGAGGCATTACGTGAATGAGAGCGGCATTCTCCACTCCTCTCCTGGCACGAATCCGGGCTTGAGTCGGGAGCGTGGGTGACTGCAAAATAAACGGAGACTGCGCCGCCAGCTTCGGAGGCAGCACCGCCAGGGGCTCTGCCAGGCCAAAGGCCGCAGAGGAGCCATGCTGGCTGCTGGGAGGGAGCAAAGGGCGCGGGGCCCGACCTCGCACCTGCCCCCTGCGGTGTGCCACTCCCCTGCGCCCTCTCTTCTGCTCTCGTGCTCCTCCCCTGTGCCCACCGTCTGGGCAAGCCCCTCGGCATCGCTCACCAGATCCGCCTGCCCGATTGGCTCCGCCACCTTGAGACCTCCCCAGAACCCTCAGCCCAGCCAGAGGCTGAGTTCAAACCCCTGACAGCTCCCAGAGTGCCAGTTTCCATAGAAAACATTCTTGATTCCTTAAGTTGGGGGCTGTGGAGGGACAACACAGAAGTGCCCGTCTCCTGTCTGTTTTGCACCTGTCTCGTGTCTCACCAAACTCTGAGGTCCCCGAGGCCAGTAGCTGTGACTCCCTCTGAGTCCTGACGCACACTGGCCTGGTTCCCAGACATTGATTTCTTTCCCTTCTCTCTCTGGTCCTCAAAGCGCAGGCACTGAAGTTGGGCCTAATCTCCACCTCTGATGAGACCGGTGACCTTGGCTGAGTCTCTCAGCTCTTCTGGGCCTTGCTCTCCTCCTCTGTGAAATGGGTCTTGTCACATGATCATACCAGGCAACAGGGCCTGGCCTGCCGGAAGGGCTCAGGGTGTGCTTGGTCCCTCTTGTCACTGTCCCGTTGCGGACAAGGAGCCCAAGTCCTGGGGAGGCTAAGGAACTTGTCCAAGTGTGCAGAGCTGGGGGTGGGACACAGGGCTGGGCTCCTTCTGCCGTCTGCAGAGGGAGGGCCGACTTCCTGGGCTCCTTCCGCTTGCCCTCACTTCCTCCTGGGGCCAGCCTGGGAGGGGACGAGCGCTGCTGGCCCGTCATTGTCACCTCTGTGGGTCACAGACCCCAGGACTTGCTGCATCCCGCGGCAGGGCCTTGCCATGGGCACAGGCCAGACAGCCGCTCCCGCTGGGCCTATGGAGCCCAGAACCAGAGGCTCATGTAGCCTGGAGCCGCCTGGAGCCTCCTGGAGACCTGGGCCTTGCTCTCTCTGTGATTTTGAGACCAGGGGCCACGCTGTGATCGGCTTGCTCTTTTTTTCTGGGGTCGATCTCTCTTCCGGAACTCTGGCTGGCCTCCTCATTTCCCATCACCCCACGCGCTACATGGCCGTGGAGGAGCGGCAGGGAGGCTGGGCCAGGATGGCGGAGACCCGGCCCTTCCTGGGAGCACAGGAGGAGAGACGCGGTCTGCTGTGCCTTGTAGGCAGGGCACGGTGCCTTCCCTGAGCATTAGTGGCCGTTACACAGCCTTCTCCCCGCACAGCCTGGACCGCGCCCGGATGGTTCTGCGCGGGGACTCCCTGTGTTACACCGGAACTGCGCGTGTCTCCGATTGTCGTGCACCCAAAGAAGCGTCTTGTGGTTCAGCTTTCCACGGACTTGTTGACTGGCCCTCGTGGGAGCTCAGGACAGGGAGGCTGAGAGGGCCGTGGTGTGCGTCAACCGCAGTGGGTTCTCCCTGACACCCAGGAAGTGGAGTGTGGGTGGGCGAGTCCCTGCGTGCTCCCTGCAGGGGCGTGGGCAAGAGCGGGTCCGGAAGCTCCGCCCTGTTTGGGATGCAGGGGAGCCGCGTGCATTGAGCATCTGCTTGGTGCCTCGGCCTGGGGGGAGGGGAGCCCCGCGGGCAGGGGTGGAGGTCCCTGGGCAGCGCCGTCGTTGAGGGGTTCTGGGCCTGGGTCGCCCCAGGTTCCGGGTGCTGACCCTGCTCCGTCCGCAGCAGGCCCGGCTCCCTGGGCTTCTCCTCCCCTGGGGCCTCGCCTGCTGCCCACCTTCCCTCCACAGGTGAGGCGGGGAGAGAGCGCAGCCCTCAGAGAGCCGCCGGGACCACTGCTCGCTCGCTCTCCTTCCTTTTTTCTTTATTTTTGAGCAAGAGATAAATAAATGCCGCCCTGAGATGACTCCAAGAACACTGAGGGAGATAAAAGGAGAGTAAAAGGGAGCGAGAGACCAGACGCTAAGGACAGAGGGGGTGTGGCCCCAGCGCCGCCATGAGCGGGGGATGAAAGGAAAGAGAGAGATGAGATGGGAACGCAGGACCAAGTGTTGGAGCGCAGGGTGGGGTTGCCACGGAAACGGAAGAGAGGAGGAACGGAGGGAGAGGAAGAGGGATGGAGAAGGCGCAGAGCCGGCTGAGGGTGGGGGAGGGGCCCATTGGGGCCCCCAGGTCTGGATCAGGCTGTGTGTGAGGACACCGAGGCTGGCCAGAGAGGAAGACTCGGCCCAGGAAGCCCATCCCTGCCGAGGGAGAGCTGGCGCCTGCTCCTCCCTGCCTGCCCGAGCCTGCCTCGGTTTCCTCCTCCGTGTGGCAAAAATGGCGCTCACACGACTCTTGTCTTTGTGCCTTGAACCTGGGAGCCACGGCTCTGGGAGTGTTTTTCCCCGTTGCCCCAAGCCGGCCATGTTCGGGTCCTGCAGAGTGTGCCTGTTGGAGGAGACGGAGGTGCTGTTTGCTTCTGGGATCGGAGGGCGGTCAGGCACTGGACCAGACGCCCAGCCAGGCACAGGCAGTCCAGGACCCCACACGCACCCGGGTTCCCATCCAGAGCTGGGCTCAGTCAGCATGCGGCTTGGTTTCGAAGTCGGCTTGTTTGTCACTTGAGCGTGGTGGTCTCCGAAGGACGGCTGATCCTGTGTGTGTCCCCGGCTAGGGGTGCAGAGGGGCAGCCAGGGCTCAGCCCTCGGGGTGGGAAGGGGCCTGGAGTGCAGCTACTGTGCAAGTGATTGAGTTGTTAACACACCTTAACAACGATGCTCTAGTCCAACAAGGAGCTGCTGAGGACACGGGGACCCAGCCTGGTTTGGGGGTCAGGGGAGGATGAGGAGTGAGGAAGCACATTCCAGGTACTGGGAACAGCATACGTGAGGAGGCAGAGTGCAGACAAGGTCTCTGAAGGGAAAATGAATGGGGGCAGACTTTAGGATGCAGCAGATTAAGTATTAGAACGCTGGTTCAAGTCCCAGCTGCTCCACTTCCGATCCAGTTCCCTGCTAATGCCCCTGGGAGAGCCATGGAAGGCGGCTCAGGTCTTTGGGTCCCTGCCACCCGCGTGGGAGGCCCGGATGGAGTTCCTGGCTCCTGGCTTCCATCTGGCCCAGGCCTGGTTGTTGCAGCCATCTGGGGAGCAAACCAGAGGATGGGAGATCTGTGTGTGTGCGTACATGCGTGTGTGTGTGTGTGAGAGAGAGAGAGACTGTGACTTTGAAGCACAAGACAGGAACCAGACAGGCCAGTTTCATGGGTCCTCGGTGGGGTTTGGCCTGGGTTGCGAGACGCTGGGAAGTGACTGGGGTTTTGTGGCTGGCGGGCTGTGGCGGCCGACGGGTGCCAGCACAAGGCTTGTTTCAGTTCTCTGTCCCTTGATCGACTGTTGTAGCCTTTGAGGGCCAGAGCCAGCCACGTGGCAGAACTCGTGAGAGCTAAAGACACTCCTGCAGCGGGGTGGAATGGGGGAAGTGCTTGCTCCCACCAGGCCCCCAGACCATGGAAGGCAGGGGCCCGGGTAGAGGGCCCCGGTCGGGGAGGGCGCTGTGCCAGTCTAGTCTCCATGGTGGGGTAGGGGCCTGGCTTGCCTGGAGGGTCCCGTAGTTTCTTCCAGCCTTGCCGGTGAAGATTCCAAGCCCTGCCTTGAGGTTGCACAGCCGAGGTGGCCAAGGCTTGGGGTCTTCGGGGGGACAACCAGAGACGTGGGAGCACCTGGCGGCCCTCCTCTGTGGTAGGAATGTGCCTGCCCAGCAGGTATGGGGCTGTCAGGCCAGCTTCAGGACCCGGACTTCAGCTCGGAGGCAGCATGGCCACCCCAGAACGCAGCCGCAGGCCCGTTCGTTCATTCTTTAGTTCTTGGGCCTGACTGTTGATTTCTTTCCCTCTGCTGTGGTCTTGCAGGACACTCCCTTCCCAGGCTCTCTCTGTGCCCCCACCGCCATTGTCCCCTGGGGCTGGGCCATTTGCAGGGGAGGATGACCGGGGACAGACCCAGTTCTGAGTCAGCGTGGTTGCATCTGAGCAGATTTCTTCCAAGAAGAGGGGGCTCGGAGACCCAAGGACGCGCAGGCCTGCGTGCCGGTGCTCAACCGACCGCTTGCAGACACTCATGACGTGACATCCACAGGATACTCGGATGGCAGCGTCTGCCCTCACGTCTGCCCTCCCACCAGGCTCAGCCACGGGGACACGGCAAAGTGACGTTCTCAGGCCCTTGTCCTGCCCCAGAACCCTCCCCCGGGCCAGTGCCTGCACCGAATCCTAAAGGCGGAGGGGAACTTCAGCCAGTGCAGAGGGGTCAGCCTGTGCAAAGGCCCTGGGGTAGGCACATCAGCGTGGTAGAGCCTGACAGAGGACACACTGAGGCGGGGGCCTTTATCTGCAGGCCGCGTGGCCAAGGGCCACGTCCTAGCCTGCGTCCTAGCCCACGCTTCACCACGGTCTCCTTGCGCCTCAGGCTGCTTCTCTGTAAGGAGAAGGAGCAGCACGCGGTGAGCGTCAGGCCCTTGTGTGGTCCCTGGGTCAGGGGCCCAGCTACTGTGACCCTAGACGCGGGGCCCTGCCCGTCTGGCCGCAGGGGAAAGGGGAAGCTGAGGCAGAGAGAGGATCCCAGCAGGAAGGGACGCACACTTCCCCATGCTCTCCCCGCCCCCAGCCGCCCCAGCACCTGCTGGCCGCTCGCTGCTGAGTCAAGGCCTTGTGGGCGGCGCAGAAGGGAGACTGCAGCAGGGATCCCCGAGCCTCGCACAAGCCCCGCTTTCACTTCCTCTTCCTTCCTGGGCTGTGTGCAGACGAGGAGGAGGAAGGGGATGCGAACAGGGCGAACAGGAGGTGAAGTCCCAGGAGGCTTGTTCTACAGCTGCATGCCTGCCTGCCACTTCCTTGCCCCTCCCCTCCCCTGGGGCAAAGGGCCCAGTGAGGGCGAGGTGCCGAGAAAGGGGGAGCAAGACTCCCCCCCCCCCGTGGCTCCGGTGGGCCCTGGCACAGCACCTGCTCTCTCCCAAGATCTCGGCGCTTCACCTGCTGGGGCAGCTCCCTGCTGTGTCCCCACCACCAAGGACAGCAGCGCACACCTGCTAGGCACTCAGTTCGTGGGTGTTGGGTCAGTGATTCAGTGGCCATCGGAGGCCAAGGGGCAGGCTGTCCTCACAGCATAAGCACTGGTCCTTGCTGAGGTTGTACCGGGGAGTGGGGACCTACCAGGCCCTCAGGAATGGCCACGAGTTGGTCACAGGGGCCTGGGGATGCGCATGCTGGGCTGGCAAAAGCTGCAGAGCGTGGAGATAGGACTCAGCCTAGGGACACACAGATGGTCAGCGGGTCCCGTGGCTTAAGCAAAACCAGGCCTTGAGCGCCTTCCTCCTCTGTGCTCTGCTCCAGGGGTCACTGGCCACCCTGATCCCGCCCACATCTCCCCTGCCCTCAGAGGAGGGGTGTGGGAAGAGGCTGTCCCAAGAGGAAAAGATGTGAGAGCAGTGTGGATTGACAGGACGCGCCATCGCATCTTGGGGAGGGGACCCTGTGTGACGGACAGGTAGACCAAGGAGGAACCTGCCCTCGGGGTTCCCTGTCTACCCAGTGCCTGTCTTTAGAAAATATATATGTATTTAGTTAGTTATTGCAAGGCAGAGTTACAGAGAGAGGAGGGAAGATGCAGAGAGAGAGAGAGAGAGATCTTCCATCTGCTGGGTCACTCCCCTAATGGCCGCAGCAGCCAGGACTGGAGCCAGGAGCTTCTTCTGGGTCTCCCACGTGGGTGCAGGGGCCCAAGCACTTGCTTTCCCAGGCGCATCAGCAGGGAGCTGGATCAGAAGTGGAGCACCCGGGACTCGAACCCGCACTGTAGACAGCCTCCCCCACCGCCCCTGCCGCTGTGCCCATCTTAGAGATGAGCAAACAGAGACCCTGAAGGACCTGGTGACTGGCCCAGTGGCCTGGCAGTAGACGGAGCAGCAGGGAGAGACGTTGGGGTTCTGGGGGCCTGGGTCCCTGCTTGGGAGGGGAAGGACTCCTGCTGGCCTGGCCTGGGGATGAGACTTCATTCCCGCCCTGCTCTGGGGCTGGCCTGGCCTGGCCTGGCCCTCAGGCTGGGAGGTGGTGGGGAAGCGCTGCACCCTGGGAAACAGGGCAGGGCCCCTGCCCATCCCCCTCCCCTGCTTTGTGTCTAGGCCTGCACAGCCTCTTTCTCACCCTCCCCTAGGCTCCTCCTCTTCCTTGTGTCTCCATTCCTCCCTCTCTCTCTCTCTCTCTCTCTCCCTCCCTCCCTCCCTGCCTCCCCTCCCCCACTCCCAGCACAACTACAGTCTGGCAGCTGCTCCGTTTCTCTCGTCCTTGCCTTTAACATTTACCTCCTGCCCACTCTGGGGACCGGGGGTGCCCTGGGAGGAGGCCACACTGCAGCCCCTCTGGCCACCCCTAGTCTCCTGAGCCAGGCCCTGCGAGAGCCCAGAGCTTTTGTTCAAGTCCTCTGCATGCGTGGAGGGGAGAAGCCTGAGAATGGGGTGCCCCAAGGGGATTACCCCTCACCCTAACAGGGACAGAAGGGCTCTACGGTGGGGTGGGGAGGGGACCCTGGCAGACAGGTGCCGTGCACCTGGCCTGCAGGGCATAAAGCAGAGGGCGTGGCCTGTGGGAAGGAACCAGGCCCAAGCCTGGGAGAAGTGAATCAGAAAGCCAAAGGTGGGGTGGAGGGGAGTGGACAGGGTCAGAGTCCCCGGCCCCGACTCAGATGACCGGCAGGCAGCGGGCCAGCGAGCCTCTTCATACACATACAGCCTGCCCCAGGAGCCCCACTGGTCGGCACTGCCCGGGTGGCCTTCGTTCTGTCCAGGCAAGTCCCACCCAGTGGGCGGGAGAAGGCTTCTGGCAGAAGCAGATATCCCAAGAGGGGCTCTGGCCACCCTCAGAGCTGGCCCTGGGCCTAGGTGAGGCCCGAGAGGCCTGGGTGCAGACCCAGCTCACGCCCCCTCCCCCACGCTGAGCAAGGTTGAGACATGGGGGAACACACTACCGCGCCCCCGCAACATACACACACCCCATGGGGTTGATCTGGGGATCCGCTGGCTCACCGGGGACCTGTCCGGCATGAGAGCGGTGGCTCCGCCTCCGTATTTGTGTTTCGTTGTTTGCACCCCTCTGTGGCCACAGGGCTTTGGGACTCTCACATCAAACCACCCGCCCACGCCCGGCAGGTGTGGTCTGTAGCTGGTGACCATGAGTGGACAGTCAGGGCCCACGGACCCGTGCACCTGCTCCCCTGGGCAGGTGTCGCTTGGCCTGTTTGCATCTCTGCACCTGTTCCGAGGGGGGGGGCGGGGCCTGGGATGGGCACCTCATCCCCGCGTGAGAAGAGGACATGGAGGCGTGGGCCGTGCCCTCGCTGGTCAGCACTTGCTCCCGCGGGCCCGGCCTTGGGGAAGTCGGGGGGAAAAACCGCTGAGTGGATCAGCCCACTGCCAGCCGACAGACATGGGGGCCACCGAGTCAGGAGGCGGCGGGGGCCAGCTTGGGGGAGGCGGGGGAGGGGAGGCTCCCAGCGTGGCTGGGCCAGGCCCTGAAGGTTGGGACCCGGCCTCACCACTCACCTGGTACCTCCAGCCCCAGCATTTGGCAAATCTTGGCTGCACAGGTGACCGGATGAGTGATTAGTCCCAGGTGGCCGGCCTTAGACTCGCTCTCAGTGACCACACCGCCGGGGCCAGGCTCCTGGGCGCAGCTGAATGACCTGGCAGTGACCGATGCACGTGTGTGGGGAGGGGGCAGGTTCTGAAACAGCCCCCACCCCCAGGCTTCCCAGGGCACGCTGAGCCCCCGCCCCCGCCGCAGGTCCCCTCCTATTGCTCCCTTCCACGAGAGCTCGCTCCCGGCTTAATAATTTAATCTGTACTGTCCGCTTCAAGGAGGCCGAATTCCTGTCTGGGGTATTTTTAGCCTCAGGAAAGGGAAGCTCCGCTGGGCGCTGGGGGAGGGCGGAACCAGGCCAGGCCGTTTCCTGAGGAACGTCCAGCAGGCCCTGGCCCTGGCCTGGGAGGAGAGCCCGAGGGACAGGCGGGAGTCGCCCCAGGAACGCCAGCCCCTTCCTCTGCCGGGCTGGGCACTGAGCCAGGGCCAGGGGGACAGGCAGGAATTCCGAGGCCCAGAGGCAGCACCAGACCCCCACGGGCGCAGCTGGGCGCTGCACAGTCCTGGGGGAGCCTGGAGAGTCTGGGCCAGGGGAGGGGGTCCTTGAGGACCTCCTGGGAGTCCAGAGGAGGGGCAGGGCCCCTGGGGAGGGAGGAAGCACTGCAGTGGTGGGCACCTGGGCATGTGGGCGCCCAGGCGTCCAACAGAAGAACATATTAAAACCGAAACCTTGACCTCGAACCCCGCAGCTGGTTTTGGCATTCAAGGCCAACCGGGGGCGCCGCCGTGGGAGGCGGTCAGGGTGTCTCACACCAGGGCTGACGGGGAACCCCAGCATGGAGGCCAGATAAAAGCCGTACTCTTACCCATATCCATTCACGTATTTATGTATGGAACCTTTAGAATCCAAGGACGCAGGGGGCCATAGTGATGTCTGAGGCGTTGGGCGTCCAGGCTGCCGGTCCCTTGTTTATGGGGGTCTTCAGAAAGTTCATGGAAAATGCATATTGTGAAAAACTTCGCCTAGATTTTTTTTTTTATAAAAAGATTGATTTATTTGAGAGGCAGAGTTACACCCATATGGGATGCGGGCGCTGCAGGCAGAGGCTTAACCTACTTCACCACAGCGCCAGCCCATATAGATTTTTTTTTTAAACACCAAGATAAACAAACTTAGCTTTTAATTCCACTTTGCACCACCTCTTTAAAGTTCCTTCATTCCTACAGCCACACCATTACAAATGTGACAGCTGGCCACCAGCCACGGTGCCGGCATCCCACATGGGCACCGGTTCATGTCCCAGCTGTTCACCGCTTCCCGGTCCAGCTCCCTCCTAATGCATCTGGGAAAGCTGCAGAGGATGGCTCACGTGCTTGGGGCCCTGCACCCACAAGAGGGAGCCCGAAGAAGTTCCTGGCTTTAGCCCTGGCCATTTGGGGAGTGAACCAACATATGTCTCTGTCTCTCCCTCTGCCTTTCAAATAAATAAAAACATTTTTTAAAATTTACTTATTTATTTTTAAGGCAGAGTGACAGAGAGAATGAGAGACAGAGAGAGATCTTCCATCCCCTGATTCACTCCCCAAGTAACTACAATGGCCAGGGCTGGGACAGGCAGAAGCCAGGAGCCAGGCACTTCATCCAGGTCTCTCGTATGGATGGAGGGCCATCTCCACTGCAGGTGCCTTAGCAGGGAGCTGGATCGGAAGTGGAGCAGCCAGGACTCGAACCAGTGCCCAGATGGGATGCCAGCACTGCAGGCGGCTGCACCACAGCACCAGCCCAGTAAAAAAAAAAAAAGAGAGAGAACGGTGACAGCTGTCTGGCACCGCACCCACCAGGCAGTCTCAGAGTTTGTGCACAATTAATCACCCTGGCGGCCAAGCCAGCGGGGCGTGCAGTGTGTGGGCGTGCGGCACACACTCATTGGAGAAGGGGAATTTGGAAAGTCCGTTCTGAGAATAGTCTTCAGTTCCTGTCAGATTTTTGAGGAAGTATGCAAGGACCTGCAGTACACGGTTTGAGAAAATCCAACCACCCCGTTTTACAGATGGGAAGACTGAGGCCGGCCGGGGACGGGCAGGCCTCACCCAGGGTGCCACAGGGAGACGGAGGAGATGGATTGATACACAGAGGGTGTCATTGCGCTCCCTAATTAATTACTAGTGTGTGTGTCTCCAAAGCAGGGGACAGACGTCAGGGCCAGACACACCCAGCGGTAGCTGCGGCCCTGAGCTGTGGTCTGTGCGGCCCTGAGCCGCGGACACTCACGTTGCTCTCCCTCCCACAGCCATGCCCGCCTAGCCGGCCGCCGCGGGATGGAGGGCTTCATGGACTCAGGGACACAGACGGACGCCGTGGTGGTGCTGTCCTTGGCGCAGGCCGCCGTGCTGGGCCTGGTCTCGGAAAATGAGCTCTTCGGAGCCACCATAAGCGCCCAGGCCTTCTACCAGGACCTGGGCCCCGAGCTGCCGGGGCCGGCCCTGGGCGAGCCGGGGCCGCCGGGCCCCGAGGTCTACCAGCTGGCCTGCAACGGGCGCGCCCTGGAGGAGCCGGCCGAGGAGGAGGTGCTGGAGGTGGAGGCGGCCTGCGAGAAGCACACCCGGCGGAAGACGCGGCCCCCGGTGCGGCTGGTGCCCAAGGTCAAGTTCGAGAAGGTGGAGGAGGAGGAGCAGGAGGTGTACGAGGTCTCTGTGCCCGGGGACAAGGATGCAGGCCCGGCCGAGGCCCCCGCCGAGGCGGCAGGTGGCGGCTGCGAGGCCCTGGTGCAGAGCAGCGCCGTCAAGATGATCGACCTCAGCGCCTTCAGCCGCAAGCCGCGGACGCTCCGGCACCTGCCGCGGACCCCCAGGCCCGAGCTGGACGCGGCCCCGTACGAGCCTCACTTCCCGGAGCCGGCCCGGGACGGCTTCCCCGAGCCCAGCCTGGCGCTGCCCGGGCCGGAGGCCTTGCCGGCCGAGTGTGGCTTCGAGCCACCGGCACACCTGGCCCCGCTGAGTGACCCCGAGCCCCCCGCCCTGGCGTCACCGGAGCCCGTGAAGCCGGAGCAGGGCTTTGTGTGGCAGGAGGCGGGCGAGTTCGAGGCGGACGCGGCCGGCTCCACGGCGGAGCGGCACAAGAAGGCGCAGCTGGACCGGCTGGACATCAACGTGCAGATCGACGACTCGTACCTGGTGGAGGCGGGCGACCGGCAGAAGCGCTGGCAGTGCCGCATGTGCGAGAAGTCCTACACGTCCAAGTACAACCTGGTGACGCACATCCTGGGCCACAACGGCATCAAGCCACACTCCTGCCCGCACTGCGGCAAGCTCTTCAAGCAGCCCAGCCACCTGCAGACGCACCTGCTCACGCACCAGGGCACGCGGCCCCACAAGTGCCAGGTGTGCCACAAGGCCTTCACGCAGACCAGCCACCTGAAGCGCCACATGCTGCTGCACTCGGAGGTCAAGCCCTACAGCTGCCACTTCTGCGGCCGCGGCTTCGCCTACCCCAGCGAGCTCAAGGCGCACGAGGTGAAGCACGAGAGCGGGCGCTGCCACGTGTGCGTCGAGTGCGGCCTGGACTTCTCCACCCTGACGCAGCTCAAGCGCCACCTGGCCTCCCACCAGGGCCCCACCCTCTACCAGTGCCTGGAGTGCGACAAGTCCTTCCACTACCGCAGCCAGCTGCAGAACCACATGCTCAAGCACCAGAACGTGCGGCCCTTCGTGTGCACCGAGTGCGGCATGGAGTTCAGCCAGATCCACCACCTGAAGCAGCACTCGCTCACCCACAAGGTAAGGCGGGCTCGGCCCCGCCCCCGGCCCCGCCCCATGGCCCCACCCCCGGCCCCGCCTGCCCTGGGCGTCACCCCGCCCCCCACCCTGGGTGACGTCATGCAGGGGCTGGACAGACAGACGCCTCCCCTTACCTTTATACTTGTGTATTTGTTTTGGATGAGAACTAGGAAGAAAGAGCTGCAATTCCTATTCTCCACCAGAAAACCTTTCTTATTTAAATGGAAAGAAACTTTAAAGAAATATTTATTTGTTTGAAGGGCAGAATTACAAAGAGAGAGAGACAGGTCTTTTACCTGCTGGTTCACTCCCCAAATGGCCACACGGCTGGAGCTGTGCCAGTCCAAAGCCAGGAGCTTTCTCTGGGTCTCCCACGCGGGTGCAGGGCCCAAGGACTTGGGTTGTTCTCTGCTGCTTTCCCATAGCAGAGAGCTGGATGGGAAGTGGAGCAGCTGGGACTCGAACCCTGCAGGGCCCCACAGGACTGAGTTTGAGTGCTGCCGAGGGAGTCTGGCCTCCTGCTTTTTGGACAGAGGCCATGGTCAGACACGGAGGGCGGCCCCTCCCCTCCCCTCCCCGGAGCAGTGGATCCTGCTCCAGGCGACCTCCCTGTAGGTGACCTCCCTGTGGGCGACCTCCCTGTGGGCGGAGGCTGAGTGTATTTAGTTGTAAACGGGAGGAAATGGAAGGACGAGTATTTGCTGTAGAGCATGCAAAGGGTTCTAGAATGTGGCACGAATGGGTTTATAAGCCGGTGCGTGGCAGGGCCCCCTGCTGGCCACACGCCCCGGCGTGTCCCCGGGCTGCACCTCTGCAGGCTCCGCCCCACGCGTCAGCCGTGACACACACAGGGAAGTGGGGAATTCCAGGAGGAAACTTTGCACCAGCCTAGCACGCGGCTGTGCATCCGGGGCCCTCCTAAGTGATTTACAAACCTGAGTCCTCCACGGGCAACACCTGGGACCCCTGTGCACCCAGCACCCGGAACCCTCCAGAAGTCAGCTCCAGACCGGAGACGACCAGGGGCACCCCCGACCTGTCCCCGGGGCTGAGACAAGAGCTGCCGGGGAGGCCTGGGGGGAATCCGTGTCCCAGGGCCCCTCCCGGGCCCCACTGCGAAACCGCCTGTGGTCCAACAAGTGCAGGCAGCTCTTGGAAAACGCCCTCCCTGGGGGCCACAGCCATGATCATATTCACGGAGACCCCAAGAGTTAGCATTGAGGAGAAGGACGGACCCCCGACCCCGGATCCCGAAGTGGTTGCTGAGTGAAGGAATGAATGAGTGATTGAATGAATGCACACACGTGGGCCTCAGTGCACACCGGATAGCAACAGGAAGACACGATTTCTGCCATCACTGGAGGACTTCCTGGAGTAAGAGGCGGTACCTGGTTGGATACCCCCAGAGGCGGGGCCTGTGTGATGCCACGGCTCTGACACCTGCCCCGCTGGGTTCCACCTGGACTGCTGTGCCCGGACGTTGTGTGGCCCTGACCGCTGTCCTTCCCCCACCCCGCACAGGGCGTGAAGGAGTTCAAGTGTGAGGTGTGTGGCCGGGAGTTCACCCTGCAGGCGAACATGAAGCGACACATGCTGATCCACACCAGCGTCCGGCCCTACCAGTGCCACATCTGCTTCAAGACCTTCGTGCAGAAGCAGACCCTCAAGACCCACATGATTGTACACTCGCCCGTGAAGCCATTCAAGTGCAAGGTACCGCCCGGGGCGCGGGGCGGGACGGGGGTCGCGGCCTGGCTGCCCGAAGCCTTGCTGGGGCTCAGGGTTGAGATGGGCAGGTGCAGCCCGGAGCCCAGGAGCGGCTACAGTCGTGTTTCTTGTGAGCCGCACGCAGGTCAAGGTGTGGCCACGAGAAAAGGCCCAGGCTCGGTACTTGGTGCCTTTGGGGGCGCCAGCTCTGGGAGGGGGCGCAGCAGAGCCCCTGGAAGTGACTGGAAGCTCTGGCTTGTTTCTCGGCCTCCGGGGGCTCGGGCGGGAGTTGTGGCCCAGCCGTGGAGGTGGGAGCAGGCTGGCGGTGTGCAGCAGGCTCCCGGGCTGACGGGCCGCGTGGGTGTGTCCTAGGTGTGCGGGAAGTCCTTCAACCGCATGTACAACCTGCTGGGCCACATGCACCTGCACGCGGGCAGCAAGCCCTTCAAGTGCCCCTACTGCTCCAGCAAGTTCAACCTCAAGGGCAACCTGAGCCGCCACATGAAGGTCAAGCACGGCGTCATGGACATCGGCCTGGACAGCCAAGGTGGGTGGGCCGTGCGCAGCAGACAGAGCGGGAGCGATGCCGGCGTGGCGCACACAGGAGCCTCCGTGAGGGCGGCGGGGGCGCTGGCCAAGGCCGCGACGCCCCTGGGGGGGGCTCGGGTCTGCAGAGGGGGAGCCCTGGAGAGTCATCGTGGCCGTGGTGCTGGGCACCTACGTCTCCTTCAAAGGACTTAAATGGGCTCACGTAAACACTAATAAAGGCAATGAGTGACCTTCGCTGAGTGCCGTGTGCCAGGCCTTTATTATCTCCCGAGATCCACACAGCAGGGTCGGCTGGGAGATCATCCCCGTTCCACACAGACGCAGCCACTGGAGGGCAGACACACTGGCACTGCACACAGGATCACAACACATAGGAGGTGACGGACAGTTGATCTCATCACCACGAGACAGCCGGTAGCATAAGTGCATGGGGAATTAAGTAACAAGAGGAGAAATGGCAGCTGGAAAGATAAGGGAGAGCCAGGGCGGGTCACAACTCCAGGTACACTGCGGGAGAGCCTGTGGATATGCAGAGGAGAGCGATGAGCTTCCTGGCAGCCAACACAAAGAGTGAAACCCAATCGGTCACTCTTCACAGGGGCTGCCCAAGAGACTGTAACCCACACACTCAGGAGAGGGCCACACGGTCCCACCGTTAGGATCCGGGAGAAATTTCCAGAGAGGATCCCACACCAATCTGGATTGAGTTAAACTTGCAAAGGCCACTGGCTAGAAATCATCCCCTACTCTCAGCAGCAGCTGTGCCTGAGTGACAGCACGTCCGCGCCCCCGCAGGGCTGCCAGGCTTTCCAGTCCCAGACAGAGAGGGTCTTTGAGCAGGGAAGAGGGAGCTGGGGCACTTCAGGAAGGCTCCCGATGCAGCTTGGAGCTTCTTCCAGTCCTCCCAGGGCAACTAAGCGGGCCTGTGCCTCCGCGCTGTCCCGGTGAGATGACTGCGTGTGATGATTCCCTGGGAGCCGGCCGGGCATCGCGGGACAGCCGCGGCAGCGCGGGTCTGCAGAGGGGGCCCTGCGAGCTGCCGCCCAGTGCCCGGCCTGGTGTCTCGCTTGGGCTGTTGACTCTCAGTTGTCTGTCACAGCTGCTTCCGTAGGTGCCGGCTGCAGCCAGGAGAGCCCTGGGGCCTTGTGCCAGCCCAATGAGGCCAGCGGCCTGGGCGGCACCTGCGCCTTGCCCGGAACACAGGCTCTCAGCCCACAGCCCTGCCCTGCAGGCCCGAATCTGCCATGCACAGATCCCCGGGGCAGGGCCTGGGGATCACCTGGGTGGGGAGGGGCTTGTTAAACCACAGGCCCCTCCCCCAGAGCCTGGGGCTCAGCAGGTCGGGGGTGGGGCAGTCAGGGGATTGGCCCTCCCCAGCCAGCTGGGGCTCAGGACCTCCCTGAGAACCTCCGTCCAGACCCGCCCCGCTGCGGGAGTCACCTGAGCCTGTTTTTTCCAGGGACAGCAGCAGCAGCTCAAATGTCACTGACCGGGAAGTGGCCGGGTGGTTCCCTGCGCACTGGTTTCAGAGCCCTGCCCTGTGGCTGAGCAGGCCTCTGGGAAGTAACGGGCCATCAGAGGGGCCTGCAGACCCTGACCCAGGCGCGGTGCGGGGGCGGGGGGCGTTCCGAACTTCCTCCTCGACTCTGACGGGTGACAGATGGCGGCTGAGCCTGGCCCCAGATGCCCGGAGCTGCTGTGCACCTGTCAT
Organism: Sylvilagus floridanus; assembly: GCA_949820135.1. NCBI lineage: Eukaryota > Metazoa > Chordata > Mammalia > Lagomorpha > Leporidae > Sylvilagus > Sylvilagus floridanus. The sequence goes on along the minus strand of OX463239.1, from coordinate 93,354,955 downwards.
GGCTCCCATGCACCCTGGGTGGAATTACCTAGAAACCTGAGGGGCCGGGATCTGGGGAGGTGGGCGCACATCCCCGTAGCTAGAAGCGCAGACTGTTCCCGGGGGCCCGCTGGACAGGACAGCGCTTTGGTAACGTGGGGACGTCTGGCGTGGAGGTGCCGATTTCCCAGGGCGCTGTTTTTAGCCTGTTCCTGCGGCCAGCTGTACCATGCAAGGCTGTGGCTCCAGGATTGGGAGCAGTTGTGTGGGGGGTAACACGCCCACTCAGCCTGGCTTTGGTAAGAAGGGAGCGGGTTAAGAGCCGACTTGAAGTCCAGGTGGCCCTCAGAGGTGGCTGATTCAGCTCCTTGTTGATGACCCCGGGGTCAGGCTCTCTGTGCCCCCGCCACAGCATTGGCAGGGATTCTCCTCGTAGCCACAAGATGGCTGCCGGTGCCCAGCCAGGCACTATGCTTCCTTGTTCACATCTCGTGGGAGGGTAGGAGCCTGTTCTCTGCAGAATGGGGTCATGTGCCTGTTCCTGAACCCCTGTTGGCAAGCAGTGAGATTACCCCTACCCCAGCGCTGTCAGCTGGGGGGGTGAGTCTGCTGTCAGCTGACATCTAGACATGTCTGCAGACGTGTTTTTTAAAGACAAAAATTTCACTTTATTTCTAGGATTTACTTATTTGGAAGGCAGAGCAATAGATAGGGAGACAGAGACGGAGAGAGAGAGAGAATCTTCCATCCGCTGGTTCACTCCCCAAATACCTACAACCACCATGGCTGGGCCAGGCCGAAGCCTGGAGCCAGGAACTCCACGCGGGCCTCGCACAGGGGTGCAGGGGCCCAACTACTCGAGCCATCACTGCTACTTTCCCAGGCGCATCAGGCTGGGCTCAGGTGCAGCAGCGGGGACCTGAACCAGAGCCTATGTGGGTCGCGGGCGTTGCCAAGCGCGGCCTAACCCGCTGTGCCAGAGCACCGGCCCTGCAGACATCTTGGGTTATCCTAACTGGGGGATGCTCCCGGCAGCCAGCGGGCAAGGCCGGGCCCGGTGATAGACACTCCCCTCTCTTGCAGACCCCATGATGGAGCTGACAGGCCCCGAGCCCTCGGAGCTGGACGGCCAGCAGGAGCTGGAGGACTTCGAGGACAACGCTTACCCCTACGCAGGTGTGGACGGCGGCGCCGAGGCCAGCGTGCTCTCGGAGCAGGCCATGAAAGAGATGGCCTACTACAACGTGCTATAGCGAGGAGGGGCGGGGCTGTGGCTGCCCCCCCCCCACCCCGCAGCTGAGAAGCAAACTACTGCCCCACCGGCCCCACCCCGCCCCCCGCCCCAGGCGTTTGCACCACTAGGGACTGTAGACCAAATGGATTCAGTACTACTGGCCTGGTCAGAGCCGGCGCCGGCCCCTGGCGTTCTGGCCAGGGAAGCGTAGTGCAGGAGGCCCAGGCCTGTGGCCGCGGGAGGAGCGGAGGAAGGCCGAGGCAGCACAAGGCCGGGCATTGCTCTTCAGGGCTCCTGACCCTGCAGGCCGCGGTCCCCTCTGACCAGCCGCGGTGGTCCCCTCCAGGGACCGCTGCTCTGCACAGCCCACCCCCAGCCCACCAGGCCCGAGCGTCGCCGCCAGCCAGGCAGGGCCCCCCTGCCTTCTACCTCCTGGGGCTCCCTGGTGCTGCAGCCAGGAGTGCCCGGAAGGCCCCCAGCCCCCAACATGGGCTCCAGCAAGTCACCCCAGGGTCCCCCCACCCGTCCTGCCCCAGCATGACCCAGGCAGGACACCTGGAGACGAGGCCCCGGCACCAGGGCGGGGTGGGAGGGGGCTGGAATCGTTCTGATGAGCCAGGACGCGCTGCAGGCCGGGGAGGCGCGGGCTCCGGGCAGAGCACCGGAGTGGAACCGAAGACGAAGACTGCGGGCAAACAAATCTTGGCGCGCACACGGGGGTGTTTTGAAGGTAATTTATTATTTGTTCTTTCCAACTCCGTGTCGCCTGTTACCTTGTCGGATGGAGACGCCGTTCCTTTTCCAGACGTGAGCTTTCTCGTGTGCTGCGCGTGCTGTGCGCCCCCCGACCCTAGGGCAGCCGGGCCGGACAGGGCTCTTGCTCAGCAGGGGCCTGCCCTCCCGCCCAGGGGCTTGGCCCGCTGGCTGTCCCTGTCCCCAGCCCCGGGCCTGTGGCTCGGGGCACTGAGCTAGCACATTCAGGAACGCCTGGGCCCACGGCCTCCTGCCCGCTCGCCTCCTGAGGCCTCGGTGGGGAGAGACGGGCAGGGCCAGCCCCAGCAGGCACAGGTGTAGCCGGCAGCTTCACCCAGAAACTGGAGGGGAAAGCAGCCGGCATGGGGGGAACCCCACGGCCGGGCCTCAGGGCGACCGCGATCAGGACGGAGGGGCGGACAAGGTGGCCCAAGGGTGGCTCCCAGGTGCCCGCCCTGCGGACCGTCAGGTGGCAGTGAGCCCGTCGCTGCAGAAGGCACCGTCCCCTGCAAACTACCTCTTCCCACATCTTTCCCCCTGGTACCAAAAAAGAACCCTGTACCTCCTCCTCCTCCTCCTCCTGCTGCCAGCGCAGTGGCCTTGGTCTGGGACTCGCCCCAGGCCGGGGTCTCCTCCCCTGCCCCGCCCCCAGCGGCACCGCCCTCTGCAAGACGGGATACTTGAACGCCCCCTTCCCCAGGGAAAGCTCGGAGGAGGATGCGCACGACCCCCGTGCACCCCGCGCACCGCGGCGGCCTCAGCAACGCTCCCCAACCCCTTCCCAGCCCCCTCCGACGACTCGGGTGACCGGGCAGCTCCTGGCGAACCCACTCTAACTTATTTTGCCGTGTGTACAAACCAACCGTTTAGACACTCACGTGTGCAGAGCCCTACTGTGTTTCTATGTTCCTGTTTCAGAGAAGTTTACTTAGCAATAATTATAAATAAATGGATATTCTTTAGCAAGGTGACTGCAGAGTTCTTTCCACAGCTCTTGGGAACCTCCCCCTCACCAGCCACTGGCACTGGTGGGGAGGGGGCTGACCTCTGGGCTAGGACCTCCAGCGCCAAGCCCGGGGTGGGGGGGGCCACGGCCCCACGATCCCCACCACGTGCAGAGGGCCCACGGCGGACACCAGCCTGGGCTTCAGGGACTGTTTTGGCCTGACCCAGGTACTTGACCCCCTGCCGCCCACCTGGCCAGCTGGCTGAGGTTCTGGGCTCCTAGCTCTGGCCCGCCTAGCCCTTTGGGGACTGAGCCAGCAAATGGAAGTGCTGCTGGCTCTCTCTAACTCTGCTTTTCAAGTAAATAGAATAAATCTTCAAAAGGGAAAAGCAGAGGCCTGCAGCCTCGGGCTTCCTCGCAGGAGCTGGGCCGCCGCAGCCAGCTCTCCACCAGGAGCGAAGCCGTGGGGGGCAGGGAGGGCGGGGGCGGGGCGGGGCCCACCTTCCAGCAGCAGAGCGTGGATGGCAGTGGTTCCCAGGCACTGGAGTTCAGGAGCCAACCAATTAAGAGTCTCATGGAAATGAGGGCACCTCAACTAGGTCGTGGGAAAAGCAGGATTAAAAGGGAAGCTTATTTTGCTGCGGAAACATTTGGAAAGTGGACAAGGGTGTTGTCCTGACACGCGTTTTTCCACGGACTGTGTGAAGACGTTGGTACAGTCATCCCCCGGGTCCCAAAGTCCGCGGATGCTCAGTGGTGCAGTCATTTTCAGAGGGCTCTTCAGGAAGTTCATGGATAGGGGCCGCCAACAGGGTGTGCTGGCTTAAGCTACCGCTCACAGCACCAGCCTCCCATGAGGGCACCAGTTCAAGTCCTGGCTGTTCTACCTTTTTTTTTTGGTTAAAGATTTATTAATTTATTTGAAAGGTAGAATTACAGAGAGGCAGAGAGAGAGGTCTTCCATCCAGTGGTTCACTCCTAAATGGCCTCAACAGTCAGAGCTGGGCTGATCAGAGCCAGGAGCTCCTTCTGGGTCTCCCATGTGAGTGCAGGGGCCCAAGGACTTGGGCCATCTTCTGCTGCTTTCCCAGGCCACAGCAGAGAGCTAGATCGGAAGTGGAGCAGCCGGGACTTGAACCAGTGCCCATGTGGGATGCCAGCACTGCAGGTAGTGGCTCTACCTGCTATGCCACACTGCCGGCCCCTGTTCTACTTCTGATCCAGCTCATTGCTAATGTACCTGGGAAAGCAGTGGAGCACGGCCCAAGTGTTTAGGCCCCTGGACCCATGTGGGGGACATGGAGGAGGCTCCTGGCTCTGGTTTCAGCCTGGCCCAGCCCCAGCCCCAGCCCTGCAGTGCATCTGGGGAGCGAACCAGCAGCGGAAGATCTCTCTGTCTCTCCCTTCTTCTGTAACTCTGCCTTTCAAATCAATCAATCTTTCTTCTTTAAAAAAGTTCATGGATAAATGGAACTGAAAGGTAAGTTTGTTTTGGTATAACAAATGTAAAATATTTGAAGTCCACACGCAGCTTTTTCCCATGAACTTTCTGCGTGGGTTTAAGATTTTTTTGCACCAGAACAAACTCACCTTTGAGCTCTTCCCTGCAGCCTTCCGGCAGTGTCCCTGCATCCCCTACACACATCTTCTCCCCTCAGTAACACCTCGCACAGTGTAATGCTACCTAAGCAGTTACATTATTCAGGGAAGAAAGACAGGAAAAAGTCTGTCCATGCTAAGTGCATACACATTGGCAGTGGGCGGTTCTTTCATTTGAAGGTAGACAGAAACTTTCCATCTTCTGGTTCATTCCTCAAATGCCCACAGCAGCCTGAGGCCAGGTCAAAGCCAGGAGCCAGCAACTCCAGGTGGGTCTCCCACGTGGGCGGCAGGGCCCACGTGTGTGAGCCGGCACCTGCCGCCTTCCAGACGGCGCAGCAGCAGGAAGCGGAGCCCTTTGATGCGGGATGCAGCTGTCCCACGTGCTGTCTTCACGTGCCCGCCCTGGCTGGGCTGCAGTCGGTTGCAATCTGCAGCTGGTGGAGTCCACAGAGGCAAAGCTTGCATTCCCAGAGGGCCGACCTCGTTTAGTAGAGACGGATGGGGCAGGTGTTCGGCCCACCGCTTAAGACGCCACTCGGGACGCCCATGTGCCGTACCACGGGGCCCGGGTTGGAGCCGCAGCTTCTGCTTCTGATCCAGCGTTCTGCTGGCGTGCACCAGGGAGGCGGTGACGATGGCTCTGTGGCCCACGTGGGAGGCCTGGACTGAGCACTGGGCCCCTGGCTTCGGCCTGGCCCAGCCCTGGCTGTTGCACATTTGGGGACTGACCCAGCAGCTGGGTGTTGTCTGTCTCTGCTTTTCAAATACAGTAAATGAGAAAACAAACCATTTCCTAAGGGTTATGCAACGCTCCCCCAGGTCATTCAGATTCAGAGTAGAAATTCAGTCGCTGCACAGAGGATGGCGTTGGACGCAGAAGTAGCGTTAGAGCGACGCGCTACAACCTGACTTTTCCGTTTTGCCTTCATGTGGCCGAAACGGGCCCAAGTGTGGGAACCACCGAGCGAGACCACGAGGGAGCCCCACTCACACACCCCCCCTCTAAACCCCGTGCTTGGTAGAGAGGAAGCGAAGAAAGGCCTGGAGCGGTTTAGGGCAAAACAAACAAAAACAAAAGTGACCCAGAAATCAGGCAGACCCTGACCCCGACAACGGGCAGAGGAACGCCACCGCGGTGCCAGGGAAGGGCCCCGGTGCTGGGAGGACGGCCACCAGCAGGAACACACGCACACAGCTTTACGAAGAGCGCTTTAGTAGCTAAATGTGGCACCAAGTGTCCCCAGGGTGCTATAAATTACAGTGTGCCAAAGACACCAGCTGGCTGAGGTAAGACGCCGCTCCCGCTCACGTGGCCGTGTCGGGACGCACGCACGCCCGTTCTAAGAGCGTCCCCGGGGCGCCCCTACTGCTTGCCCAGGGCTCTGTCCAGGTTGCTCTTGATGGTGTCCAGGAAATCCGTGGTGTTCAGGAAGTGCTCGTTCAGCTTCACGCTGCCGAGAGAACAGCGCCCTCGTCAGGCCTGCCCGGCTCACTGCAGGAAGCGAGCTGGGCACAGGCGCTCCTGGCCGGCGCCGGGAGACGGGTGCAGGTGGGACGGCAGGGGCCAGGACAGGGGCTAGGCCTGAGCTGCCCCTCATGGCTGTGGGCCCGCCCCAGCCAGCTTACAAGGGGAGCTGCATGGGGCTCCTCCATTTCCACCCACTGGTCCCCCATCCACCCCCAACCCCATCTCATACTTGCTAAGGCCATGGATGCAGCCGGCCAGGTCCTTCGTCATGGCACCGCTCTCTACCGTCTCCACGCACACCTTCTCCAGGGTCTGGGCAAACCTGCAGGGCACAGGCAGAGTGAGACCCTGGCTGGGCCCCCAGCCAAGATCCAGAGTCCACCCGGCGGCGAATTAGCGGTGGGGGAGGGGAGGAGACGGGGAGCAGCTGAGGCCCCGCCCTCTGCACGCACCTGATGAGGTCCTGGTTACTGTCCAGCTTCCCCCGGTGCTCCAGGCCCCGAGTCCAGGCAAAGATGCTGGCGATAGGGTTGGTACTGGTGGGCCGGCCCTGCGCACAGGGGTCGCAAGGGATCAGGAAGCGAGGCTCAGCCCTCCTCCCCTCGCCCCGGCCCTCGGGGCCCATCAGCAGGTGTGGGCCCCTGGCGGAGACGGGCCGCACACATACACCTGGCCCTAACTCACCTTCTGGTGCTCCCGGTAGTGACGGGTGACCGTGCCGTGGGCAGCTTCGGCCTCGATGGTCTTCCCGTCCGGGCAGACCAGCACAGAGGTCATCAGGCCCAGAGAGCCAAAGCCTGGAGGGCAGAAAGACCCTCCGCTCAGTGTCAGCGCCTCAGCCCCGGCGCCCAGGGCCCCCCTGGGCAGTCTGCAGCTGTCTCCACCCGCCCTCCCTGGCTGTAACTGTGCGGACAGCCCAGCCTCTCACCCCTTGTGGGTCTCCAGGGGCCACTCGTGAGCATGTCAACACCCTTCAGCGTCCTGCCTCCAGGCCCCTGCCCCGAGCCTGCCCAGCCCGCCTGGCTCAGGGCCAGGACGCTCGTCCAAGCAGAGAACCCTGCGTGAGCTCTTTCACAACCACCACTTTCTCTGCTGGGCTTTTTCAGCCCCTTTCCAGCTGTCGGATTTACTTCCAAATGTTCCCAAAGGCCGAGGTCCACTCGGTGACCTGTTCTGGCATCAAGGACTAGGGGGCTTCAGATGCACCCCCCACCTCTGCAAGGCCAGAGTGGTGGCGGCTCCAAAGGGAAGCGGCTGCTTCACTTCCGCTGGGGCGATGCCCCTCTGGAGCGGGGGGCCTTTACCCTCACCGCTGCCCACGCACTGGAGGCCAGCTCCAGCAGCGCTCCCTGCCCGGCCCAGGGGCACTGCTCTGGCGAACTTTGCCCAGCAAAGCCCGACGCGTCACAACGCGCTGAGCCCCCTGCCTCCTCTGCACAGGCTGAGCCTCGCCCGCCTCCTCACTCCCAGCTGCTCCTCCCTCTCCGGGCCTTGCACGGGGCCCCTCTCACCATCTCCCCCCCCCTTTTTTTTTTACACTCTTAAAATGTCCTCTATCTGAGAGGAAGAGAGCATTCCCATCCATTGGTTCAGTCTCCAAATACCCATAATGGCCGGGGGCCAGGGGCAAAGCTGGGGATGGAGCCCAGGCACTCTGATGGGGGTGCTCAGCTGATTATGGGGGGTTATCGTCCCCACATTCCTAATGTTTGCTGTACAAAAAGTCCTCCCCGTGATGGAAGGATGAAGGCAGTCCTGCCTGATCCCGGCCCGCCGGGGTCACCTGGCCCCGCCCACCACGGACAGGAAGGAACCCAGGTCTTTGGGACGTGACTCCCTGTAAGGGCAGCCTTGGCGATGCACCAGTTCAAGGCTAGTTTCTGATCCTCTCTCCGGTGGATGCCAGGGAGTGCCTGGCCCTGCTGTCCACAGGGGGCCTGGAGCGAGTCCCACGCCACTACAGTCTGTCCGTTCTACCTAAGGGGACTGCAGAGCCAGCCCACCCAGCCCGTGCCGCCCCATCCCCTGTCAGGCAGCAGGGCCCGGCCAGCGCACCCTGCGCCAGGATGTCCGACTGCACATCGCCATCGTAGTTCTTGCAGGCCCACACGAAGCCGCCAGAAGACTTGAGGACCTGAGCCACCATGTCGTCGATCAGCCGGTGTTCGTACCAGATCTTGTTCTTGTCGAAGTCGGTCTTATAGTGCCTGGGAGAGCAAGGGTGCGTTGCGGGGGCAGGGCGGGAGGCTGGCAGGCCTGGGTGCTCTCCCTGAGCGCCAGGGCTGAGCCAGAGGTCCTGGGACCACGCTCCCCCACCCCCGCCCCCGTATTAGGCAACAGAGAGGGCAGCGGGGTCCCCGGGAGGCGGGAGCAGGGAGAGGCCGTTACTTGTCAAAGATCTCCTGGAAGATGTCCTTGAAGCGCCCGTCGTAGGCCTTCAGGATGGTGTTCTTGGTGCTCATGTACAGCGGCCACTTCTTCTGGATGGCGTACTGGAAGCAGCTGTGCGCGAAACCCGAGATGGACTGCAGGGGGGAGAAGGCCTGGCTGGGTCCCCGGCCTGGGGACTGCCAGCTCGGCGGTGGCTCCCGGGCCAGCAGGCCCAGACTCCAAGAACAGCATGCCGGCCTCCACCGCACTACTAGCCCTAGCGACACGGCGAGAGAGCAGCTGCCACTTCCGGGACCGCACCTCCCACCCAACGTCGCTTTGCAAAGCCACTGCCCCATCCATCCCCAATTCCTAGACCAAGCGGCTGGGTGGGGCTAATTCTTCCTTCTTCTAGGATTGGCTGTGTGTATCCCGGCTTAGCCAATCAGAGACCCCTACCCCACCCTGCTCTCAGTGATTGGCTCAGAGGCGATCATGTGACCCGCAAGGCTGGCAGGGCAGAGCCTGGAGCCGCCGGCGGCCATCCTTGCCGCTTCCTGGCTGAGACTGGAGGGGAGTGGGAGCCCAGAACCCCGACCGGGACTCACCTCGTCGGTGTTGTACATGCCCATGCCCACGCCGCCTCCAGGGAAGTTGTACACCTCCCACTCCTTGGCGCTGCTGCCATCCTTCGGGCTGAAGACCATCTTGAAGGTGCCCGCCCGGTCCACCACGAAGTCTGTGGCTTTGTACTGCAGGGACGAGGTGGCTCAGGCCCGGGGCTCTGGTGGCAGCGGGCAGGGGGCACCCGGGTGTCCGCCCTACCTGGTCGCCGTGGGCGTGCCTGCCAATGGTGATGGGCTTGGTCCAGCCGGGCACGAGGCGGGGGATGTTTTTGCAGATGATGGGCTCACGGAAGACGGTGCCCCCGAGGATGTTCCGGATGGTTCCATTGGGGCTCTTCCACATCTTCTTCAGCTTGAACTCTGTGAGAACGGAGAGGGCGTGGGCTCCCTCTAGCCCGCGGCTGCCAACCAGAATGCTCAGGCGAACAGGCGGCCAGGCAGGGGCCCTGAAAGTCATGTGGGGGGGGCAGCACCCGGAGTGCAACTGTGTGGGCTCTGGACTCCGCTGATCATTATTTTCTAAGATTTATCTATGTATTGGCGAGACAGAGAGAGAGAGCTTCCACCCGCTGGGTCACTCCCCAAACAGCTACAAAGCAGGAGTGCAGAACTCTATCTGTCTCAAGCAAGCGGCAGAGACCCCAAGCACTTGGTCCATCACCCACGCCTTTCAGGTGCACATGCAGGGAAGTGGGTCAGAAGCAGAGCAGCTGGGACTTGAACCACTGCTCTGACGCGGGCTGCCAGCAAGCTCGGTGGCTCAACCCGCTGCCCAGTCCCTGAGGCTTATTATACAAGAGGCTCGGCCTGAGCTGTGAAGTCAAAGGGTGGATAACATGCCCAGCCTCCTGGCTCATCATGAGGGCTACATGATCTCCGCACCTGGCCCGTGGTGCGCGCCCAAGGCCATTTTCATTCTTGTGTACTATGTGGAAGCAGGGCTTGTCTCTGAACCCCCACCGCACACTGCCTCCCGCCAGAGCCCCAGCGCGGGCACCGGCACTGCCCAAGTCACTGTGATTGGCTGTGTGTATCCCGGTTTAGCCAATCAGAGCCCTCACCCCACACTGCTCTCAGTGATTGGCTCAGGGGTGATCATATGACCATTGCCCTTATGGCGGGGATCCATAAGTTTCCAGAGTTCAAGAGGACTCAAACACCCCCAAAAGAGCCCAGTGCCACACGACCACAATCCTCCACGGCCAGGTGGAACCAGGGCCCTAGAGAGCTTGCATCCTTCCAGCCAGCCCAGCTGCGGGGACAGGGAGAACCTGGAAGCTCCGAAACCACCCTTTATTTCTATTTTTTCCCCATTTACTTGAAATGTAGGGCAAGAGAGACAGAAACAGAATGAGAGAACTTCCTTCCACAGGTTTACTCCCCAGATGCTTGGGAAAGGCCAAAGCCAGTAGCTGGGAACTCCAGCTGGGCCTGGGCACTTGGGCCCTCATCTGCTACCTCCCCGGATGCATCAGCATGGAGCTGGACCAGAAGCAAAACAGCCAGGACTCACATGGCACTTTGATATGGGATATGTGTATTTTTTTTTTTTAAGATTTATGTGTTTATTTGAAAGGCAGAGTTACAGAGAGATCTTCCATCCACTGGTTCACTCCCCCAAATGGCCAGGACTAGGCCAGGCCAAAGCCAGGAGCCAGGAGCTTCTTCCAGGTCTCCCATGGAGCTACGGGGGTGCAAGCACTTGGGCCATCTTCTCACTGCTTTCCCAGGCACATTAGTAGGGAGTTGAATTGGAAGTGGAGCAGCCGGGACTCGAACCTACACTCATATGGGATGTCAGCGCTGCACCACAAGCCAGTCCCTGGGATACGCCCACTGGGCCACAGCGCCCACCCTACACCACCCTTTCTTGAACTATCACTGAGACCATCTCCTGGCACCCTTGAGAGTAGCCCCCAGAGGCAAGGACAGGCAGTCAGGCTGGGGGGCACCTCGCCGAGGGGACTGGGGGACACCCAAGTGTGAGTCTGATGGGAGGGCCCCCGCAAGTCCCCAGATTCCTGGGGGCTCCTGACTCCCAACTCTCTCCAGAAACTGCCTGCAAAACAGCCCCAAATATCGGCCAGCACTGTCTTCACCGTCCCTCCGTGTAACACCTGCCACGGGCCACAGCCACGGAGCAGTGGCCCAGAGCCAGGGCACATGGAGCTTGGCTGCTTCCAGACACGAACCCTAAGGCCAACCCCTTACCATGCCTCTGCCAGTCTCTCCTCCAGAAACCTCAGAGTCCCACTGACCTCCAGGCCCTGCCGGGGAGATGGGGGTCCCCTGCCTGTCCCCACCATCCCAGCCCCACACGCTGCCAGCCTCAGGAAAGCCCCAGCTCCGAGAACTCCCTACCGCTCTGTCCCAAGATGAGCCACAGGACGATCAAACCACCTCCCTCCCCGACGTGGGGAGCAGGCAGTGACCGTGCGCCTCCCCAGTGCCGCCCCCCACACCTCGCACCTTCCACGCGGGCCTCGTCGGGAGTGATGGTGGCACACTTGACAGCCACGCTGTACTTCTGGGTGGCCAAGGCAGAGTCGATGGTGACCTGGTCATCCGTCTTGTCACGGTTCGGGAGCCCGAGGTCAAAATACTTGAGCTGGACGTCCACGTGGGGCAGGATGAGCTGGGGACGGAGCCAGAGTGAGGAGCCAGCTGGCCCAGAAGGCGGTGACTGAGAAGTCTCTAGACCATGGCAGGGCTCGGCAGCCAGGCCAGGGACAGGGAAGCCGGCGGAGGGGGCGCCACGGAGGGTTAGGGTCAGTCCTTCGTCAATGCGACCTGGCCAAGGCCCACAGGAGGCCGGGCTCTGGGGAGGGGCAGGCAGAGCAGGCCGCGGCCCAGCAACCCCAAGACCAGCCGGATTTCTCGACACAGTGGGCTCCTGCCTTGTCCTCCAACTGTGCTGAGACCTTCACAGGTGGAAGTGGCCAATCCCAGCCCTTCCTTGCTGGAGGCAGGGCGGGGAGCTCACGTGGACAGCACACTCCCTCGGGCTCACCCTCGGCTACTCGGGAAAGGCCGGGCAGCCGCCCCGGGGGACCTCCCTGCACAGCAGCCCCGCTCCCTTTCGCGTGCTCTGGAGAGGGAACCAGCAGATGCAGAGGACACAAGATGTGTGATTCAGGCTGAGCTTTGCAGCTGCTCACGTCCAGGAAAGCGAGCAGGCTTGGCCCGAGGACTTCACTCCTAACAGTGCAGGCATGAACCAGGGTCGCACGGAAGTGGAGAGACAGGCGCGCCAGGGTGACAGGTGACCCTGGGACCCTGTGGGACTGAGCGCCAGCCACCATGGGAGGGGGCTCTACCTTCTCCTTGATGAATTGCCAGATGATCCGCGTCATCTCATCCCCGTCCATCTCCACCACCGGCTTCGACACCTTGATCCTCTTGTCGGCATCTAGAACCAGGCACAGCCAGCGCCATCAGCCTCCCGGCCAGCTCCACTGCTCACCAGGGAGGGAGTGGAGGACAGCCGGGGCTCCGGCTGCTCGGGGTACCCTCTGTCTTCAGCAGAAGCAGCGTCCTGCCTCCCCTGTGGGTATGGCCAGGTAGGCCCAGCCAGGAAGATGCACGGCCCCCCCCAGCCGGGGGCTGAGGCCAGCCTGACCCATCTGATCCTCTCGCCTGGAATCCGGAGGCAGAAAGCAGCAGAGATGAGTGACAGCAGCCGGGGCCGCCTTGCGCACGGGCTCTGCCAGCCAGCTGCCCCAGACTCAACTCTCGCGTGTCCCCGGGACTCTGAGTGACCTTGTGCCTTTCCAACAAAATCCTCCCATGGTCCTCCAGTCACAAACTTTGTTGCTTGCAACCCAAGAGCCCCAACCTGCGAGGGCCTGCTATGTGCCTGAACACTGTCATCTGTGATTCCACTGAATTCGCAGAGCTACCCCAAAGGGAGGGATCATCCCCATTTTAAAGGTAGGAAAACTGAGGCTCGGTTTTACCCGCCCCCCCCCCCCCGAAATCAGCAGAGCCAGGTTGACTCAGACCTCAGCCATAGAGAAGGCAGGGGATGGCCCCTGCAGGTGGGGGTCCCCATGCCACGCCGGCTCAGAAAGGTCAGCCCTCCCACCCCGAAGAAGCATCAGAGGACTGAACCAGTGGCTAACCAGGGTCCAGGGAGACAGTGAAGGGAAACAGAGGCTGGGGGGGGGGGGGGGGTCCTTTAGGAAAATGTCTCAATCCTTGGGGAAAACCAAGGTTCTGGGACCTGAACTCCAAAGAAATCTCAAGGTCTGGTTAATCAGTTGCGGGCTGCGTGGGACGAGGTAGCTGGACCCTGGCCTGCAGCAGGTGGACCCCGAGTGCCCAAACCTGAGACGCAGCAGCACGGGCAGGTAGGAATGAAACAGAGCCTGGGCCATCGTGACCCTCAAGGGCTGGCAGCACGGCCAGGGGCAGGAAGGCTCCTCTGGCTCTCAGAGCCCCTGCGCGCTCAGGCTACGCCGGGTCGTCACAGGTGTGGCTGCGCGTCTTCCCACCCCAATACACAGCACAGCAGAGGAAGGCAAGATGCCCACTTGAAAACTGAGTCAGGGGTCGGCGCTGTGGTGGAGCAGGTAAAACCTGCACCTACTCAAGACCCCCATCCCGGCTGCTCCACTTCCAATCCAGCTCCCTGCTGATGAGCCTGGGGAAGCATCGGAAGATGGCCCACGAGCTTGGGCCCCTGCACCCTCACGGGAGACCAGGAAGAAGCTCCTGGCTCCTGATTCAGCCTGGCCCAGCCCCAGCCGTTGTGGCTGGTTGGGGAATGAACCAGCAGAGGGAAGACCTCTCTGTCTCGTCTCTCTCTTTCCCTTTCTCTCTGTAACTCTGCCTTTCAAATAAACAAAAAATCTTGGACACAGAGAGAGAAAACAGTCACAGGAAGTGACAACTGAGCACCTGACAGCGAGGCACAGAAACTCGGCATGATCTCCTAGGCACACTTGAAACAAAAAGCAACCAAAGCCTAACAGATCTCAAACATGTCATCTTCCTACGACACCCCCAAGCCATGACTCACAGGGACATCTCTGACCGCTAAGACAAACATTAAATCACGTGCAGCAAAACTACTTCCCACACAAAGGCAAACAGATTTCTTTTTTTTTAATCTATCAGGAGTGTGCAGATCACTCAGGAAGGAAAATGAGACCCAGGGCATGTGGCGTGTGTCGGAGGCAGGACCCGAAGCACACAGGTCCCCGGCTCCAGTCCGGCCCCGGGAAGCCCTGGGTCAGAGCAGCCCTGGACTGGAAATGTCCCATCCCCTGGGGAACAAAAGGTGGACACTGCTGGACCTCCACCCTTCCCCAAACTGCAAATTTTTCTGGCCTTGACCTTGAGCAGCAGAGCTGGCTTTCTGCTTTTCAGGTGCATCTAGGAATCGAATCAAGGCCAGAATCAGCCTCATCAGGAAGCCTAAGGAGAGACCGGCCGGGGCCGGTTCCACAGGTTGCAGCCTCCACCTGGGCGCCCCATTTGTCCCTTGAGCCAGGCACAGCCACCTGTAGACTGGGGACACGGCACCTCCTCTCTGGGGAGTTTCAAGGTCAAGATCGCAGGGCCTACTTATTTACTCAACAGCCAGGTGTCAGCACCATGGGGGAGTGGGTGCGGAAGGGAAAGCCCAGGGGTCCCAGATAGGAGAGCAAGCATTGCCGGGGTCCTAACCAGCGTGCTGAGCCAGCCAACAGCAGGCTTATTTGGTGGGGCCCAGGTAGTCACTTTAAAAAAAAAATCTTTACTGATGACCAAAGTTTAAAAATTAGATTAAAAAAAAACTTAATAAACTCAATAAACGAGCAAAACACTTGAACCAACACCTCTCCAAAGCACTAACAAAGCCATGAAAAGATGCACAACGCTGCTCCTCATTAGGGAAACGCAAATCAAAAGCAAAAATGAGATTCCTCCTCGTCTTGTCCTCACACTCATTTCGAATGGCACTGTTTATAAAAAAAAAAAAGAAAGAAAGAAAGAAAGAAAGAAAGAGAGAAAAATAATCAGAAGCCAGCAAGTGCCAGCAAGGATGGGGAGAAACTGGAACTCTGCTGGTGGGGATGGAAGACGGTGAGAACAAGTAGCCGGCAGAGCCACTTCTGGGATCTACCCCAGAGAACCGGCAGCAGGGACTGGAAGGGACAGCTGTTCACGGGCGGCGGCTTTGTGACAGCCCAAAGGGTGGGAGCCACCTGTGTGCCCATCAGAGGATGAACCGGCAAACACCAAAGGATTCTACTCACGGCCGCCCAGAGTAGGTGAAGACGATGGGGGGAGGGGGCGTTCCCAGGGAGGAGGAGCAAATGGGGAGCTGCGGTTAACAGCTTCAGGGGCCCCTTAACCTCAGGGGCTCCACTCTGCAAGATGAGATGGAGGGAGGGAGCGATGGCTGGATGGTTGCCCGCCTGTGTCAGTGCTTAACACCACTGGGTCAATTTTGGGTTACCTTTTTAGGTTACCAAAGTGGGAAAAAAAAAAAAACCATCAACGAGCCAAACAAGCGAGCAGGAGATTTGAACATAAGACTCCGGCTGTACTGCTCCCCTCCCCGGGGGGTTGGGGACGCCTCCTCCTTCGCGCCCACCCACCGTGTGCCCCCTGGACTGACCCAGAGTGTGAGAGCCCTGCCCGTTGTTCCTGTATGGGGCAGCCACCACCTGCCCCTCTCCAGGGAGCCAAGTGGGGACAAGCGACCCGCGATGTGGGAGCAGCGGCCACCAGGCGTCTACGGAGATGACCAGCACAGCCCTCCTGGCCAGAGGGTGGGACAGAATCAGTGCAGCCCAGGAGGCACGCTGGGCGGCCCCTCCCTGCCCCCACTCTGAGGAAGGGCTCTGAGCCCACCCCGCTTTCAGGACCTGCTCGCGGCTCCCAGATGGAGGCAGTAGTCTAAGCAGCAGCAGACGCCCGCAGGCCTGCCCCGCTGCTCACCGCAGAGGGCCTGCCCGGCCAGCACGGCCCGGCGAGGAAGCCCCCAGTTCCCGGGCAGCGGTCTGGAAGTGACTCCAGGGTGCTCCTTGGCAGCACCCTTGGTCCCCCCTTTCTCCCACACCCACATCCAAGCCATCGAAAAACCCGACTGGCTCTTGCTGCAAAACACACTTTGAACCCAACCAGGGCTCAGGAGCCAGAGCGCCACCACCCAGGTTGGAACCACCCTCTTCCCCAGGTCGCTGAGGTCAGGGTGCCCTTGGGAACAAGTGACAGGATCCCAGCAGTCATCTCACAACCCAGCACTGCCCCTTCCACTCGGGGTGGGACCAGGCGCTCCAGGTGTCCAGACACAGCCGCACCCCGCTCACCCCCTCTGCCATCACTCTCCACGGTGCACGCCTTGAAAACCTGTAGGTCCGTCTTCCCTTGCCTGAAGGCCAGCCTCTGCCCCTCAGCAGTTCATCTCCTGGGGCCCTGGCTGCCGGACAGCCCTGTCCCAGGACTCACACCCCTTCCCTGCTGGCTCCTTCTCCCGCGCCCAGCCCACAGAGCCCAGTACCACCTCCTGCTTATCATCTGCCCCTCCTGCGCTGGGATGTCAGAGCCCTCAGGACAGGAATCTTTGCTGGTCTGGCCCCAGCTCAGTCCTCACACCCTGCAAGGTGTTTGGCACACTGTAGGAGCACAGGGTTTGTCTTAGGCATGGATAAAGGGCGTATGAAGGACAAATGGGTCTGCGGTCAGGGCTGCCCTCCTGGCCCACTCTCTGGCGGTGTGTTCTTACCGGCATACTGCACCAGAGGCATGGGGCGCGTCCAGCCAGGCCACACGCACCTGCCCCGGAGAAGCTCACGTCTGCTGGTTCACTCCTCAAATACCCACAACAGCCAGGGCTGGGCCAGGCTGAAGCCAGAAGCCTGGAGCTCAATCTGGGTCTCCCACATGGGGGGCAGGGACCCAACACCTTGAGCCATCGCCACTGCCTCCCAGCTGGCAGAAAGCTGGAATCAGAGTGTGATGGAACCCAGGCTCTCCAACATGGGACGCAAACATCCTCAAACAGCTGCTTCAAAGCCCTGGCCCTCTGCTAGCATTTGTAAGGTGGCCTTACAGAGTATAATCCTCAGGGCACACTAGAGAGCCGTTAGCAGCACCTGCTTGGCCTAAGAGGCCTCAACCTCAGAGAGATTGGGGACAGCCCCAGGCTTCCCAGAGAGATTTGCCTTCAATAGCAAGCGAACCCAAACAGAGGCACCCAGAACAGCTCTGGGGAAAGCAAGGGTGGGGTGGGGGGTGTCTTATCTGACAGGCTTGAACAAGACTCAGCAGAGAACAGATAAAAACTTTCTCCTGGTGAGTTTGCAAAACTTTGAACTTGGAGAGCTCAGCGCACAAGCAAGCTACCAAGATCTGAAAACTTAAGGGGCAAGGTTGGCAAAGAAACGCAGAGCTGGGCTGGCCGTGCAAGACAGGCAGCCTGGAGAAGCCATTCCCGCGCCCTCCCTCCTCCAGGATGCAGCTTGGCAGATCCGCCAGCAGCAGTCGCTACAGGCCTGCAGGGCTGCAGTGGGAGGCGCGGGCGGGAATCACCAGGCAGCAGAGATGCAAGGCTATTTTAGCCGAAAAGTATTTTGTCCTTGTCATGGGGGAATGCCAAGTACTCTGTTTCCAGCAGTGAGCTGGGTGAAGTGCTGGCAGGGCTGTCAACTGTATGGCCCCGTGTCCAGCTCCAGCACCGGGCATTCTCTCCATTAATAAACCAGCTCACGCGGGGACTGCTGCCTTCCCGGGCATCCGAGCTCAGGCCCCAGAGGGGCTCCGCTTTCTTGTTTTCTGTTGTTCGCTTTCCTTTCTCTTGTGAACAGGGAGAGCTGGAGGCTGTAGCTAGCCTCTCTCATACTTTGCTGAACATGCTGGGATCTTGAAGGCCCGGTCCCTTTGAGACAGATCCCAGGAGTACAAAAGCAGAAATAACCCTTTCTCCTTGGCAGGCAGGGGTGTGGAGGGAGGGGGGCGCCGGGCTGGGGGCCAAGCCCCTCCCCTCCTCTCCACCCTCTGCTCTGGTCAGCTGCTCCCACGCTTGGTTGTTAAAGATTACCCCTAGGGGAGGCAGGCCAGGCCTGGGCCCTACCCCCTCTCCCTTACCCACCCCCCAGGGCGCACCCCAAGGACTCCTGCCAGGGTCTGAATGGGAGTTTCCCCAGCAACAGGCATCAGATGGGTGCCAGGAGTCCCACAGTGCCCCCCGCCTTTTGTGCCTGGCATTGGGCAACCGGGGCCAGGGCAGCTGGATGCCCACACGCAGAAGGGCAACTCGCCCTGGAAAGGGGGGCTCGGCCTACGTCCCACTAGGGATGCCCCGACCACGTCTTCCCGCCCAACAGGGACCTAAAATTCCCCCAGAGACTGTGGGAACCCCTGGAGAAAGTAGCATTGGCGCGCCGGCTGCCAGGTCTCCGCGGTGGGGCTGGGGGAGCCGGGCCGGAGCCGGCGGCAACAGCTCAGGATGGAGCTGCCAGTGCAGCCAGCGAGGCGAAAAGGGGGTGGCGGCCAAACAAAGGGGGAAACGCAAAGCTCGCTCCTCCAGCTGTCGAGCAAGGGCTCCAAAAATAGCTGACGTGGGCCTGGTGGCGGCGAGGAGGGCTCAGAGCGCGCCAGAAAAGGAAGGGGAAGTCGACGCTTCCCGCGCCCGCCTTTGTCTAGGCGAGGGCCGCGCCGCGACCCCCCTCTTGCCCCGGGAGCCGGCGGGGCGCTCCGGCCCCCTCGGCTGCGCGCCTCCCGCCGGGGGCGCAGGACTCCCGGAGACCCCACTCTCGGAACCCCCGGGGGCGCAGGGCAGTCCAGAGCCTGCGCCTCTGCTGGGCCAGCAAACACCCGGGCCACCAGTTGCCCCAGTCCTTCAATTCGCCACCCCCTGCTCCCGGGGCGGCCCGGAAGCGCCCGGCGTGGGGCGCGTTCAGCGAGGCTGCCCCCCAGGCTTCCGCTTACCCCAGCCCCGCCGCCGCCCCCGGGCCCGCGTGCCGCGCTCCCCGGCCCCCGCCTCCGGCCCAGTCGCCACGTCGCGACTCCAGGCGCGCGCCCGCCCGGATCCCCCGCGCGGCACTCACAGTGGCGCCGTGGCTGCTCTTGCAAGGTAGGTGTCGCCAGGGCCGCAGGCGCCCAGGCCGGCCCGGAGCCCTGGGCTCTGCAGAGCGAGCGCACGACCCGCAGGTAGCCGGCCATCCCGAGCAGGCGAGCGCACGGTGGGCACCGGCGAGCTCCGAGCGCGCACCGAGCCTCCCGCTGCCGCCGCGGTCCGCCGCACACGGCCGGGGCGGGGCTGCCGGCTCCCGCCGCCCCATTGGGCCTCGGCGGGGCAGAGGCGGAGCCTGGCGCGCCCGACCCCACTGAGGGCCTCGCAGGAACCCGGCCCCGCCGCCACCGCCGCCGCGCCGGACCGGTGCCTCCCCGCGCACCGCGGCCTGCTCTCCTCCGAGAGTTGTGAGGCCGGCCCCGGCCTGCGAGAGGCCAGCCGCTCCGGGATGCCCGGTATCAACCAGGTGTCGGCTGCCCACCCATCCATCTAAACCCAGTGGCAAACCTGAGCAAGGCCCTGGGCCCGAGGCGCAGCAGCCCTGCGTGGGGTCTGCGTCCTTGCGTTCGGAGCGCCGGCACCCAGGCTCCCGGCAGGCTCACCCTGGAATCGGGGAGCCTGAACCCAGTGGGCCAACGGGAATTGGGGCAATAACAGGGCTACTAGGAGACGGAGATGAGATTACGGAAATCCAGTGCCCATGGCCACTGCAGGTGTTCCCTGCATTCCAAGGGCAGCGCGCAGCACAGCCACGGATCACGGGTCCATGCTTGTCTATTTGCATACAAAGGATCGTGGGGATTGGTTTTGCCACAAACAAGCAAAGTCTCTCTCTTCACCCATTTTTCTTGAAATGAGATACCAGAGCAGAGCTGGGTTTTGCTTGGAAATCGCTGACCTCCTCCCCCCTTCCGCCACTCTCACTTTCCCAATCACCAATTCCCTCCAACCGGGAGCAGGCGTCCGGGCCCAGGAGCCCAGCTGTCCCCCTCCGCGGCTTCGTGGTCAGCGTTGCCAGGTGGAGCTGCGCCAGGAAAGCCACCTTGAACTATTGATGTTGACGGTTCCCTCCCCAGCACCAGCCCTGCAGAGCCCTGGGATGCAGCAGGCTGTGCCCGGCACCACCCCCCAGCCCCAAGCCTCTGTCAAAACCCTCCAGGGGGCCCGCCTGTTCCAGAACGACCCCTACACTGGGTCCCCGGATAACACACTAACAGAGACGGTGGAAGCGTCTGGCGTTTGGCTCTCAGGCCAGCCAGGTATCCCTGGAATTCAGGGTCCACACCCGACACTTGGGAATGGGGCTGAGGACCCTTCGGGTTCCAAGAGGCGGAATCAGCTTTGTGGTTGCAGCAGGCTCTGCCGCTGCCCGTGTGGGCTCCCCAGTTCCTCTCCATGGGGGGACCCCAGTCTCAGAGGCGTGGCAAAAGGCAGCGCCGCCCAGAGTCCCGATCTGCTCGGGAGTCTAGTAAGTTCTCCGTGGGGACACGCAGACAGCAGGCTGGGAGGGGAGAGACCTGCCAGGCGGAGCGCAGAGGGGATGTGGGGACACGCGGCATGGGACTGGCCCTGCGCTGGGCTCCCGGGACCCTCCCGAGGGGCAGGACTCCGGAGGGGGGCGTGGAGGGCATGGAATCTTCAGGAGCTCAGCCCCCCCCCCCGGCGCGGGGCGGGGCGAGGGGAGGGGTCGGTGACTCGGTGACGCAGGCGCCCATCCCTCGGCAATGCCATGATTAGAAGTTGGAACAGCGGAGGAGGAGGGGGATGTGATGACAACAGAGCTATTTATGGTCACCTCCAAAGTGACTTCCCGGCCAGCAGCCCGCGCACCTCCCCTCCCCCGCCCGCCGACGCCGGGCACACAGGCCCTGGGCAGTGCCCTGGGCAGTCGCTTTGCACCTGTAGTAGCTCCCTACTGCCTGGGGCAACACAATCAGAACAACTAGGAACATTCCACGGCCTTCACCTCCCCGCCACCCCTCTCTTCCACTATTTCCTCTACCCAAGAACCCCAAGTTTAGACATTCCCGGGAGGAGGCCCTGCCACTGTCCCTTCCTCCCACGAGGTCCCCCCCCCCCCACAGCCAGACTACACTCGCGGCTGGTGGCTGCTCTGAACCGAATGGGTGTGTACCCCAAATCCCCATGTTGAAGCCCTGGCCCCTGATCTGGTGGTTTTTGGAGGCGGGTCCGTGGGCGGTATTTAGGGCAGTAGGTGGAGCCCTCGGAGTGGGATTGGCCCCCTTATGAGAGGTGAGGCGCCAGCCGTGGGTTAAGCCTCCCATATCAGAGGGCATGAGATCAAGCCCCACCTCTACTTCCGGTCCAGCTTCCTGCTAATGCTGGGAGGCTCAGGACTTGGGTCCCTGCCACCCCGTGGGAGATCCAGGTGGAGTTCCAGGCTTTGGCCTGGGTTCAGGCATTTGGACAGGGAACCCTCCAATGAAAGATACACATCTCGCTCTCGCTCTCCCTTTTGAATATATATAAATGAATAGATTTTAAAAGAAGAGACCTAAGAGAGACGATTTGCCTCTCCACCACAAGGCCCTGCCCAGGAACCAAGTTCACGGGCACCTTGCCCTCGAACCCCATAGACTGCAGCCCTGTGAGGGAAGCAGTTTCTCCGTGGTCGCTTAAACCACCCGGTCTAGGATGTTTCTGCTAAAGCAGCCCAAGCTGATGAAGACCACGGCCAAGTCCAAGTACTGACGTCCCAAGCCTCCCCTGGCAGGGGTGGGGAAGACAGCATGTGAGGCACTCAACCCCAAGCCCCCAATAAAAGCACAGAATACCAGTCTGATTCTAACCTTGTCAGGGTGACAGCAAGGGGATTCAGAAGCAAATTTGTATGACTTAAAAATACTATTTAATTCCATGAAATTTTCCCCGGGGCCGGTGCTGTGGCTCAGCAGGTTAAAGCCCTGTCCTGCAGTACCAGCATCCTATATGGATGCCGGTTCGAGTACTGGCTGCTCCACTTCTGATCCAGCTCCCTGCAAATGTGCCTGGGAAAGCAGTGAGGATGGCCCAAGTCTTTGGGGCCCTGCACCCGTGTGGGAGACCTGAAAGAAGCTCCTGGCTCCTGGCTTTGGATCAGCACAGTTATACAGAGAAGGAAAGGCGAGGGGGGTGTCTTCCATCTGCTGGTTCACTCCCCAGTTGGCCGCAACAGCTGGAGCTGCGCCAATCTGAAGCCAGGAGCCAGGAGCTTCTTCTGGGTCTCCCACATGGGTGCAGGGGCCCAAGCACTTGGGCCATCCTCACCGCTTTCCCAGGCCGTAGCAGAGAGCTGGATCGGAAGTGAAGCAGCTGGGACCCAAACCAGCACCCCATATGGGATGCCGGCACTGCAGGCAGCGGCTTTACCCGCTACGCCACAGCACCGGCCCCAATAAATCTTTTATTTTTTTTAAGAAATTTTCCTCATGCAGCTTATGTTAATCCTGAAAGTTCCGAATAAAGCCAGGGAACTAGAGGCAAGGCGGGGAGAAAAAAAGCCGTGAAAACAACCACGTGCAACACTAGCGCACTGGCAGCCGGTCCCAGGGCACGGAGGTTTCTCCCAGTCTGTGGAAGTCATTGTGTGCATAAGGAGCTCGTGGCCTGGGCTTGTCACTCTCTAAGCCTTACTTTCTTCCTCTGCAAAGAGGGCATGGACAATAAGGGTGTCTACTCCTAGGGTAGTTCTGAGGATGCAGCCCATGCAGATCAAATGTTGGAACGGAGCCTGTGCACACACGGGGCCCTGCTGCTGGCAGTGGCGATATTTGCCACATCATTCCTGGCACTCCTCACCAGCTCGCTGAGCCTCGGTCACACAGCAGGCCTGTCCCGGGGTGGACAAGAGGGTCCACTCCCTTCCTGAGAGGGCCTGGGTCCAATGGAGGATGTGGAAGGGCTGGGGGTGTAATCGGGTCCTTCTGAAATCCAGTGCGTGTGGCTGAGGAACAGTTGGGTGAGTTTGGTCCCCGAGGGAGATGCTGCGGCATCCATGCACTGCTGGAGGCAGCCTCAGGCCTTTCACTTTGAGGGACTGACACCACAGAAATATGCACCTAAGTGTGCAGAAAGAGAGGTACAAGGTGTCTACTGAGGCTTTGCTTGTAACAGATAAACATTGAGAATGACCCGAACGTCCATTGTCGGCTATATTGAGATAGAGCTTCTGTACATTTGCTGATATGGGAAAGCGTTCTGTGCGGGTGGCGTTTGGCATAGCTGTTAGTCCCTGCTGGGGGCACCCACATTCCAAATCAGAGTGCCTGGTTCAGGCCCTAGCTCCTTCACTTCCAATCCAGCGTCCTGCTCGTTCACACTCTAGAAGGCAACAGGTGATGGCTCAAGGACTTGGGTCCCTGCCGCCCACGTGGGAGATCTGGTTGAGCTCCAGGCTTCCGGCTTCAGCATGGTCCAGCTCTGGCTGTGGCAGGCATTAGGAGAAGGGAACCAGCAGTTGAAAGAGCTCTCTTCATCTGTCTCCCTCTGACTTGGTCACTCTGTCCTTCAAATAAAATGGGAAAAAAATTAAGATTCATTTATTTATTTATTTGAAAGTCACAGTTACACAGAGAGAGAAGGAGAAGCAGTGAGAGAGGTCTTCCATCCACTGGTTCACTCTCCAATTGGCTGCAATGGCTGGAGCTACACCGATCCAAAGCCAGGAGCCAGGAGCTTCTTCTGGGTCTCCCACGTGGTTGCAGGGGCCCAAGGACTTGGGCCATCTTCTACTGCTTTCCCAGGCCACAGCAGAGAGCTGGATCAGAAGTGGAGCAGCCGGGACCCAAACAGGTGCCCCATATGGATGCCAGCACTGCAGGCGGTGACTTTACCTGCTATGCCACAGCACTGGCCCCCCAAAACAAGTTTTTTAAGAAAAGAAAGGGCTGGGGCCGGCACTGTGGCTCACTTGGTTAATCCTCCATCTGCGGTGCTGGCAGCCCATATGGGCGCCGGGTCCTAGTCCTGGTTGCTCCTCTTCCAGGCCAGCTCTCTGCTGTGGCCCGGGAGTGCAGTGGAGGGTGGCCCAAGTGCTTGGGCCCTGCACCTGCATGGGAGACCAGGAAGAAGCACCTGGCTCCTGGCTTCTGATGGGCGCGGCCATTTGGGGGGGTGAACCAACAGAAGGAAGACCTTTCTCTCTGTCTCTCTTTCTCACTAACTCTGTCAAATAAATTTTAAAAAGAAAAAAAAGAAAAGAGGTGGGCATTTAGGCACAGCTGGCTGAGCCACTGCTTGGGGAGCTCACACCCCGTATCAGAGTGCTGGTCCACTTCAGATCCAGCTTCCTGCCAGTCTGCCTGGAAAGGCAGTAGATGGTGGCCCACGGGAGAGGGTGGCCCACTGCCGCCCAGTGGAGTTCCAAGCTCCTTGGCTTCTAAGCCTGGCCCAGCCCCAGCTGTTGCAGGCATTTAGGGAGTAAACCAGCAAATGCAAGATCTCCTCCATCTGTCATTCTGTGTGTGTGTGTCTCTCTCTGTCTTTCTGCTTTTCAAATACAAGTGAAAATAAATTGTAAAATTTGATTAAAAATTTTCAGAGCCCTCCAGGGGTACAATTTACCCCCTGCCTGCCCTATTTAAGGCCCCTCCCTCACACTACCTCCATCCCTGGGGGAAACACGGAGGAGGAAAGGAAAAACCGGAAAGGAGGGTGAGGGGCCCACACCAAACCCCAGTGGTTGCCACCCAGAATTGCACCTGCTGGGAGCAGTCACTCCCAACAGGGCGTGGGGGGGGGGGCGCTGCCGGCCAGAGGGAGCCCCCAGGTGCTGCAGCCAGCACAGGAGGACAGGAGACAGGAACAAGAGAAGCTGGGCAGAGGCCTGGACGGGTGCTTCCACCTAGGGCCCCGGGTCTCAGCCGCCGGTGGAGTGGGATCGTGAGAGCTTCGGTATCCTGGAATCAGAGCCGCTGTCGCACCAGTGCTGAGCTGTCCTTTCCCTTCTCGCTGGGCTTGGGTGGTACAGGCGGTGCAAAGGCGGGGGTGGGGAAGTTAGCACCCACCCAGAATGTAACAGGGGTCTTCAAAAAGTTTCCCCAAAAACGTGTGATGCAAAAGCTATGTGTGGATTTCAATACTTTTTGACCATAAGTAAACTTATCTTTTTATTCCATTTTCCATGGAATTAAGCACCCTCATATCTGCAGACTGCATGCAGAAGCATATATGAGAATCCCGCTGGGGGTCGGTGCTGTGTCATAGCAGGTTAACCCTCCGCTTACGACATAGGCAGCCCATATGGTGCCAGTTCAAGTCCCAGCTGCTCCACTTCTGATCCTGCTCACTCCTAATGCACCTGGGAAAGCAGAAGAAGATAGCCCAAGTGCTTGGGTCCCTGCTGCTCACATGGGAGACCCACACGAAGCTCCTGGCTCCTGGCTTTGGTCTGGCCCAATCTGGGCTGTTGCAGCCATTTGGGGAGTGCACCAGCAGATGGAAGGTCTCTCTCTGACTCTCCCTTTCAAATAAATAAATATATCTCTTAAAAAAGAATCCTGCCACTTGTATTGTCAGCTAGTAAGAGATTTGCAGAAATGTAAACAATAAGTCTGGTGTTGTGGCACAGTGGGTTAAAAGCCACCACCTGCAATGCCAAGGCCGGCATCCCATGTGAGTTCCAGTTCGAGTCCCGGCTGTTTCACTTCTGATCCAGCTCCTCACTGATGCACCTAGGAAAACAGTGGAAGATGCCCCAAGTGACTGGAACCCTGCCATCCATGTAGGGGACCCAGATGGGGCTCCGGGCTCCTAGCTTGGCCCAGCCCCAACCATAGCAGCCACGTGGGGAGTGAATCAACAGATGCAAGAGAACTTTCTCTCTCTCTCTCTCTCTCTCTCTCTCTCTCTCTCTTTCCCTCTCTAACTTTCAAATAAGTAAATCTGTTTAAGAATGTAAACAATGCAACTTTTCCATGAATTTTTTAATTTTGCAAACTGTAGTTCTTTTTAAAATAATAAATATTTTAAAAAATTTTTAGATTTTTTTTTGTTTTTATTTGAAAGTCAGAGTTACACAGAGAGAGTGTGAAGTCTTCCATCTGCTGGTTCACTCCCCAAGTGACCACAACAGCCAGAGCTGAGCCAATCCGAAGCCAGGAGCCAGGAGCTTCTTCCAGATCTCCCATATGAGTGCAGGGGCCCAAGGACTTGGGCCATCTTCTACTGCTTTCCCAGGCCATAGCAGACAGCTGGATCGGAAGTGGAGCAGCCAGGACTCGAACAGCCGCCCATATGGGATGCCGGCACTGCAGGTGGAGGCTTCACCTGCTACGCCACAGTGCCGGCCCCAGGAACATATCTTTAAATTGCAAACACATAGGGTTTAGGGACTCTCTTTTTGATAGTGCTTTTATATTGTATTGCACTAGGTCTTACTGAGGAAAAATCATTCAAGGCACTTGTTGAAGATGGGAAGGCAGCCTTTTTTAAAAATGCAAAGGCGGGATGGGGGTGGCTTTGCGGCACAGTAGTTTGCACCTGCCTCCTGCAGACGCCGGCATCCCATGAGTGCTGGTTCTAGTCCCTGCTGCTCCACTTCTGACCCAGTTCCCTGCTAATGCACTTGGGAAAGATCCAGCTCCCTGTTAATGCACCTGGGGAAGCAGCAGAAGATGGCCTGAGTGACTGGGGCCCTGCCACCCATGTGGGAGACCCGGATGGGGTTCCAGGCCCCTGGCTTCGGCCTGGCCCAGCTCTGGCCATTGCAGGCATTTGGGGGAATGAAGCAGTGGACGGAACATTCTCTCTCTCTCTCTCTCTCTCTCTCTCTCTCTCTCTCTCTCTCTCTCTCTCCCACACACACACACACACACACACTTTGAACATTGCTTTTCAAATAATAAAATAAGTAAATCAATAAAATAAAATATTAAGTAGAAATTTAAAGGAGGAATGACAGAGAAACGTCTTCCTATTCACTGGTTTACTTGCCAGATGACCAAACCAGCCTGGGATGGATGCCAGTATGGGATGCTTAACCCGCTACAGCCAGCACCAGCCTAGGGCGTTGTGATCATGGTGGCTCCTGGCAATAGGTATAAAGACGCTGCTCACGGGGTCTTACAACTGGGGAGAGAGAGACTGAACTCAACTCCGATTCCAGCCAGGGGCAACGGAAACTAATAAATAAGGAGTAGGGGCCAGCACTGTAGCATAACAGGGAAAGCCACCACCTGCAGGGCCAGCATCCCACATGGGCGCCGGTTCTAGTCCTGGCTGCTTCATTTCTGATCCAGCTCTGTGCTGTGGCATGGGAAAGCGGTAGAAGATGGCCCAAGTCCTTGGGCCCCTGCGCCTGCGTGGGAGAACCGGAAGCAGCTCCCGGCTCTTGGCTTCGGATCGGCGTAGCACTGGCAGTTGCAGTCATGTGGGGAGTGAACCAGTGGATGGAAGACTTCTCTCTGCCTCTGCCTCTCTATAACTCTGCCTTTTAAATAAATAAATAAATCTTTTTAAAGAAATATAAATAGGGCCGGCGCCGTGGCTCAACAGGCTAATCCTCCGCCTTGCGGCGCCGGCACACCGGGTTCTAGTCCCGGTCGGGGCGCCGGATTCTGTCCCGGTTGCCCCTCTTCCAGGCCAGCCCTCTGCTGTGGCCCAGGAGTGCAGTGGAGGATGGCCCAGGTGCTTGGGCCCTGCACCCCATGGGGAGACCAGGAAAAGCACCTGGCTCCTGGCTCCTGCCATCGGACAAGCGTGGTGCGCCGGCCGCAGCGCGCCAGCCGCGGTGGCCATTGGAGGGTGAACCAACGGCAAAAGGAAGACCTTTCTCTCTGTCTCTCTCTCTCACTGTCCACTCTGCCTGTAAAAAAAAAAAAAAAAAAAAAAAAAAAAAAGAAATATAAATAAATAAAAAGGAGCAGCGATCAGAAAACTCCAGAAGAGACCTTTCCTGGATACAGGGGCTTCGGCTGAGCGGAAGACAAGACGTGGAGGTGGGGGAGTTTCACTCACCTGACTAGGCAAGATTCTCACCCACCCGGGACTCCGTGAGGACAGAAAGGGAAGTTCAAGGTCAGGTATAGCGAAGTCGAGGACCCAGAGGAGCCCTGCCAGAGTCCAGGCCGAGGCAGAGTCTTGGTCAGTCTCTGTGATGTGTCTTCTTTGGCACCTGCGGTCCAACACGGGTCAAACTTGTAAGTTCCAAGTGTTCTTGAAAACAAGAAGGGAGAGCCCAGTGTTCTGGCGTAGCAGGTTAAGCTGCTGCCTGGGCCGCCGGCATCTCTTATCAGAGTATCAGTCCCGGCTGCTCCACTGCCCCTCCAGCTCCCTGCTGTGCACCTGGGCAAGCAGCAGCAGATGGCCCAAGACTCCTGCCACCTACGTGGGAGACCCAGATGCAGTGCCTGGCTCGTGGCCTCTGAATGGCCCAGCCTCTGCTGCTGCAGTCATTTGGGGCGTGAACCAGCTGTCTCTCTGTCTCTCTGTCACTCCACAAATAAAATAAATCTTTAAAAGCAAAATAAACAAAAAAATAGGAGAACAAGAAGGTAGCTCCGAACCAAGAGCTGCATTGCTCCGATGCCGCCCCTTGCGTAGCTCTTTTCTCTCAGCTCTTCCAGCCGGTGCTCTCGTGAACTCTCATGAGCTTCCACAGGCTGGGGCTCAGTTCCGAGAGCGCTGCTACCGTACCCCAAGGCTGGAGGGTCTCAGGCTGCTAAGTCGCCACTTGAGATACCTGAAACCTGCGGGCGCCAAGGCTCAACAGGCTAATCCTCCGCCTGCGGCGCCGGCACCCCGGGTTCTAGTCCCGGTCGGGGCGCCGGATTCCGTCCCGGTTGCCCCTCTTCCAGGCCAGCCCTCTGCTGTGGCCCAGGAGTGCAGTGGAGGATGGCCCAGGTGCTTGGGCCCTGCACCCCATGGGAGACCAGGAGAAGCACCTGGCTCCTGGCTTCGGATTGGCGCAGCGCACCGGCTGCGGCAGCCATTGGAGGGTGAACCAACGGAAAAGGAAGACCTTTCTCTCTGTCTCTGTCTTTCTCACTAACTCTGCCTGTCAAAAAATAAAATAAAAATAAATAAAAAAGTGCAGTCTCCCAATGTGGTCATGGACGTGTCTACTTCCAACATTTTATGCTATCCCATCATCCCTAGAGACCAGAGAGGGAGTCATACCCAGGACTTCCCATGGATACCCAAATCCAAGGATACTCCAGGTCCTATTATAAAACGGTGCAGGGGAGGTGCTGTGGGGTAGCAAGTAAAGCCACTGCCTGCAGTGCCAGCATCTCATATGGGCGCCAGTTCAAATCTCGGCTGCTCTACTTCTGATCCAGCTCTCTGCTGTGGCCTGGGAAAGCAGCAGAAGATGGCCCAAGTCCTTGGGCCCCTGCACTCATATGGGAGATTTGGAGGAAGCTCCTGGCTCCTAGCTTTGGATCAGCCCAGCTATGGGCACTGTGGCCGTTTAGGGAGTGAACCAGCAGATGAGAGCTCGCTCGCTCTCTCTCTCTCTCTCCCCCTCTATCTCTCCCTCTCTATAACACTGCCTTAAAAGAAATAAATAAATCTTTAAAAATTTTTTTTGCTCAATTTTCTGATTAATAACTGGAGGACACCATTGAACAGGTCTTTTTTTTTTTTTAATTATTTTCTTTATTTGAAAAACAGAGTTTCAGAGAAAGACTGAGAATCTTCCGTCTGCTGGTTCAATACCCAAATGACTGCAACAGCCAGAGCTAGAGTAGGCCAAAGTGGGAGCCAGGAGCTTCATCCAGATACCCCACATGGATATAGGGGCCCCAGCACGTGGGCCATCCTCCACTGCTTTCCCAGGTGCATTGGCAGGGAGCTGGATGGGAAGTGGAGCAGCCAGAACCAGAACCAGCAGCCATATAGGATGCCAGTGCTGTAGGGGGCAACTTATCCCACTATGTCCTAACACTGATAACCCACCCCAGTTCTTTCAACAAACATCTGTGAGTAGGGGTGGGCCTTTGACCCAGTAGCTAAGACGTTGGTTAGGACACCTTGTCCCACATCCAAATGTCTAGATTCAACTCCTGGCTCTAGCTCCAGATTCCAGATTTCTGCTAATTCAGACCCTGGGAGGTAGCAGTTGGTGGCTCAAGTACTTGGATCTCTGATGCCACTTGGAAGCATGGGAGACCTAGATCCTCTTCCTGGCTCCTGGCTTGGGCCTAGCCTGGCCCCACTCTTCTTTATTTTCGTTTTTTTTGTTTGTTTGTTTGTTTTTGTTTTAAGATTTACTTATTTAATTTTAAAAGGTAGAGTGATATATATATATATATATAGAGAGAGAGAGAGAGAGAGAGAGAGAGAGAGAGATCTACTGGTTCCCTCCCCCAAAGAGCCACAACAGCCCTGGCCGGGCCAGGCTGAAGCAAGGAGCCAGGAACTCCATCCAGATCTCCCACGTGGGTGGCAGAGGCCCAAGCACTCAGACCACCTTCTGCTGCTTTCGCATTAGCGGGAAGCTGGATTGGAAGCAGAGCAGCTGGGACTCGAACCGGCGCTCCATTACGGGATGCTGGCATCACAAGCGGTGGCTTAACCCACTGCACCACAATGCCTACCCGTAGCCCCAGCCCTTGGGCACATTTGCAGTGAATCAGCAAATGCGAGATCTCTAACTGTCCATCTGTGTGTGTGCGCAGGCGCGTGTTCCAAATAAATACAAATTTTTAAAATTTGCTTTAAGATTCCAGTCTTCCAACGTGATCATCTAATTGATAAGTCTACGTGCACTGTGTGAGACTTCCAGTTCCGCTGTGGCTTCAGTAACAGATGACGTTGTCATTCTTCTCAGTTTTAGTCATGCTGGTGGGTACAGTGGTATCCCAGTGTGGTGTTAGATTGCATTTCCCTGGGGGCCAATGGGTCGCATTCCTTTCCATGTGCTTGCTATCTATTCTCTTTTTTCCTGTTGCAAGACTTTTCCCCATTTCCCAGCAAAATGCTGGACTGGACGCAGATAGGAGACTCAATCCCACATATTTTTTTAAAAAGATGTATTTATTTGTAGGGCAGAGGTCAGGAGGAAGAGAGGGAGAGGGAGAGAGAAGGAAAGGTCTTCTATCCACTGGTTCACTCCCCAAATGACCACAGCAGCCAGGGCAGGGCCAGGCCAAAGCCAGGAGCCAGGAGCTTCTTCCAGGTCTCCCACAGGGTGCAGGGGCCCAAGGACTTGGGCATCTTATCTTCTTCTGCCCTTTCAGGTGCATTAGCAGGGAGCTGAATTAGAAGCAGAGCAGGTGGGACTCGAACCAGTGCCCAGATGGGGTGCTGGCTTTGCAAGCAGCAGCTTACCCCAACACACCAAATCGTGGGCCCTGGTCCTGGCTACTTTGATGTGGAACGTGGGCATCCCAAGCGGCAGCTTCATCGGCTGTACCGCAATGCCTGCCCTGATTTTTGCTTCTTTAAAAGACAGAATTTTCCAGATGCTAGGTCACTCCCTCAAACGGCCAGGCCTGGGTCATGGCGAAGTCAAGAGCCTAGAGTTCAAGCCGGGTGTTCTGTGTGGGTGGCAGACACTCATGCACCTGAGCCATCACCAGTGTCTCCCGGGTGTACATCAGCGGGAAGCTGGAATCTGGAACAGAGCCGAGACTCAACCCCAGGCACTCCGATACGGGCTGCAGGAGTCCCGGGGGGCATCTTTTTTTTTTTTTCCATTTTTTTTTCTTTCTTTTTTTTTTTTTTCCATTTTTTTTTCTTTCTTTTTTTTTTTTTCCATTTTTTTTTTCTTGGACAGGCAGAGTGGACAGTGAGAGAGAGAGAGACAGAGAGAAAGGTCTTCCTTTGCCGTTGGTTCACCCTCCAATGGCTGCCGCGGACGGTGCGCTGTGGCCGGCGCACTGCGCTCATCCAATGGCAGGAGCCAGGTGCTAGGTGCTTCTCCTGGTCTCCCATAGGGTGCAGGGCCCAAGTACTTGGGCCATCCTCCACTGCACTCCTGGGCCACAGCAGAGGGCTGGCCTGGAAGAGGGGCAACCGGGACAGAATCCGGCGCCCCGACCGGGACTAGAACCCAGTGTGCCGGCGCCACAAGGCGGAGGATTAGCCTGTTGAGCCATGGCGCCGGCCCCGGGGGGCATCTTAACCATTGCACCAATCACTGGCTGCCCCAACAAGCCACTTAGACTCCCTGGATGCAGAAGAGCACTTGGTGCAGCAGTTGGGGTGGTTTTGCGACACTGCTTAGAAGGCCTGCATCCAACGGCAGAGTGCCTGGGCGCAGGTCCCGGGTCCAGCTTCCCCCTCATTTGCACTCTGGGCGGCAGCAGGTGCTTGTGTGAATTTGCAGAAGCCAGGTCGCTAGATGGGTCTGTGTGAGCTGGAGGCCTCTGAAAGCCCCAAACATAATTCTCTCCTCCTACTTCGGTCAAAACTCCCCCTTTCCCAGTGTGCACCTGCTACATCCGGGACCTGAGGGGACATGCTTTGAAAATGTGGGTATTGCGCTTCACGTGGAATTTGTGGGGATTGTCATAAGATCCCCAGGTGGCTTCACTTGCAATGCAGAGGTGCCACCTCCTCCCCTCCCCAGCAGCTGGGGGAGGAGAGCTGTCTTTCACTGCAGACCTGGGGTGCTCCCTGCGGTGTGCGCACTCCCTCGCTCTCTTGGCTATTCTCTTGTGGAAATGTCCATTTTCTCTCTCACTGGTCAATAAATCCTGGTCCTATTCATGCACCTTATAAATGCCTGCGCTGAGAATGTTCATCTTTATGTGAGACAAGGACTTTCAGTAAATTAAATCCCCTTCTGCCCCCCACATGGGAGGCCCGAGTGGAGTTCCAGGCTCCTGGCTTCTGCCCCACGCCAGTTATTGTGGACATCTGAGGAGTGAACCAGCAGAGGGAAGCTCTCCTTCTCTCTGTGTGCCTTTCAGATAATAAAGATAAAAATTTTTAAAAATAAAAGTCTTTAGGCTTTGGTCTTCAGGGATGGTGGCCAGGTCCTGAGCTGAGCTGGTTACATAGTGGGATCTCAATTCCTAATTAATAATTGATTGACCTAAAACACTACATCAACGGAAACAGTGGATCATTAACTCCATAGAACAGTCTCACGCACCCATGAAAGGCCCCTAAAGACCTGGGTTGGGCTCTGTGAGCCCACGTGACCAAGACAATAAAACCCAACAGCTGCGGCGTTGGCACGATGGCTACCAGTGGCCACTTAATCTGACTCCCTTATCAGATGATCAGCCTCTCCTGGAGCTGGTGGTGCAGAGAGGGCGCCAGCCTTGTCCCAGCAGGCTGCCTCGGGCAGGGTTGCCCAACTTCACTGCAGGGGGCTTGTTCATCAGCAAAACAGGCAGGGGGCCCCGTGGTGAGGGCATGCCAGAACTCAGCAGGGGTGAGTGATCAGCCATGATCACCTTTGGTGGGACACTGGGACCCCCATGAGGCAGCTCTCCCAGATGCTGGACTGGGGACACCCAAGGCTGGACTGGGCCGTGGAGCAGGTGGAGAAATGGCTAAAGACAAGCTTGCTAGAGTCCGTTTACCCAACCAAGTGCTGCTGAGTCTTTCACAATGAGCACTTGTACATACACGTGCGTGTGTGTGTGCGTGTGTGGGGGGTGCGTGTGTGTGTTTTGTGCATTGATTTGCAGCATTAGCTGATTCTTTTTGTTTGTTTTTATTTGAAAGGCAGAGTTACAGAGAGGCAGAGAGAGAGAGAGTTCACAGAAAAATGGAGACCAAAAATTTTATTTTGGTGCAACAAAATTTTGAAATTTGTGCATAGGTTTTCTTTTTTATTATTTTTATTTTTTATTTTTTTGACAGGCAGAGTGGACAGTGAGAGAGAGAGACAGAGAGAAAGGTCTTCCTTTGCCGTTGGTTCACCCTCCAATGGCCGCTGCGGCTGGCACACTGCGGCCGGTGCACCGAGCTGATCCAAAGCCAGGAGCCAGGTGCTTCTCCTGGTCTCCCATGGGGTGCAGGGCCCAAGGGCTTGGGCCATCCTCCACTGCACTCCCGGACCACAGCAGAGAGCTGGACTGGAAGAGGAGCAACCGGGACAGAATCCGGTGCCCCAACAGGGACTAGAACCCGGGGTGCCGGCGCCTCAGGAGGAGGATTACCCTATTGAGCCATGGCGCCAGTCTGTGCATAGGTTTTCCGTGAGATTTTTCTCTTTAAAAATTTTTAAATTTTTATTACTTATTTGAGAGGCAGCAAGAGAAGAAGATAGAGAGTGAGAGCTCTCATCTGCTAATTCACTCCCCAGTTGCCTGCCACGGATGGGGCTGGATCGGGACAGAGCTGGGAACCAGGACCTCCATCCAGGTCGCCCACATGGGAAGCAGGGACCCAAGCACTTTAGCCATCATCACTGCCTCCCTGGGCCTGCTGGAGCCAGGAACTGGTCACGGGTATCAAACCCAGGTACTCCAGCATGGGATATGGGCATCTTCACCAGCGTCTTAGCCACTGTGTCAAACACCCATCCCGCCACAAAGTTCTGGAAGACCCCACCTATGCACCAGTGTCAATTGTTCTGTACCTAAATAAGCCTTGAATTCCACTCCCCACCCCCCAAACCTTTTAAATCACCCTCGTGTAAGTCATCCTCTCATAATGGCTGTGTTTAACCAGAGGCTTGCAAAAATTCCTGACAACTTAACAGCAGCTCCGGGCACCAGCCACAACCAGTCGGTTTCCTGGAGCCTGTAATTACGGGTACATAGCAACCAGTGCTGGTGTGCGATCCCCTGGCTCCCCTGGCAGCTGGATCCCCTCCCCCAGGGCACAGCCCCGAAGGTCACCTTTTCCTTCCGGGCTCCAAGCTGGTTAACACTGTGATCCCTCTGCCCCTCCCCCACTGCCTCAGGAATGCCTGGGCACAGAGGGCATTGTGGCCCTTGGCTGGCCGGCCAGCCCGCCCGCCTGTCCGTCAGGTGCTCCCAAGGTCATCCAGACTTCTGGACCCTCAGCCCCGCCCCATCTGCACTCCTGGATTAGCAAGGCCTGGCACCAGACCCCAGCAGGTCACCCACTGCCCTTGGGAGTCCCAATGGCCAGTTCTCAGGTTAATCTCACTCCACCGCATCTCTCCCCTGCACATCAGCACAGGGGCAGGCCCCGTGTTGACAGCTGCCCGCACCAGGTGCTCGCTCTGGAATGACCCCGCTGGATCCTTCCAACAAGCCTGTGAAGCCAGCACTATTCTTATCCCCCGGCTCTGTGCTGAGAGCCTCGGGTCACAGGATAGGGCTCGAACTCACCACAAACCCTGGTCTGTGAAATCCAAGTACTTTATCTTTTTGTTTTGTTTTGTTTTAATATGTATCTATTTATTTGAAAAGTGGAGTTACAGAGGGGGCACTGTGGCGTAGTGGGTATGGCCAAAGTCTGCAGTGCTGGCATCCCATATAGGTGCTGGTTCAAATCCCAGCTGCTCCACTTCTGATCCAGCTCTTTGCTATGGCCTGGGAAAGCAGTAGAAGATGGCCCAAGTCCTTGGGCCCTTGCACCCACATGGGAGACCCGGAAGAGGCTCCTGGCTCCTGGCTCCGAATCAGCCCAGCTCTGGCCTTTGCGGCCAATTGAGGAGTGAGCCAGCAGATGGAAGACCTCTCTCTCTCTGCCTTTCCTTCTCTCTGTGTGTATTTCTGCTTTAAAATAAATAAATAAATCTTTTTTAAAAATGTGGAGTTACAGACAGATGGGGAGATGTTAGGCAGGAAGTCAGTTATGAGCTTATGTGTGTGTGACATAAAGGCCTAAAGAGAAGACATCTATGTCCAGCATATGCACCTGCATCTCAGAGTCATCCTGACAGTGTTTCAGGGGCAGCCCGGCCTTCGCATCCTGCCCCGCCCCCCTCTACCTGATAACCTGCCAGGTGGGGGTCCCCGCCCCTTCTGCCTGACAAATCTTCCACAGTCTCCTAGCTGCAGCCCAGTATCTGCATTTCAAACACCCTGCTTTGGATCCCCATTCTCCAGGGGGTCTTGCTCACCCTCCCTCCAAACTCAGGATGGCGCCAGCTAGGCTTCCTCCTGTCTGATACCTTCAGGGGAAAACTCACAAGTTTTTCTATTTGCATCCAAAAAGCCCCTTGTTCCAAGAGGAGCAGAGGTGGGGAAGCAAGACCCATCTCCTTAAAAACCCCCGGCCTCAACCAGACTGCGTGCCTCTCTGCTGGGCTGCCCGCCTGACCTGGTCAGTGTAATCTCTCCACTCAACCATGTAAACCCCCCCCCCCAGTCTCTCAGGCTCTGTCTGGAGAGGTGCCCACCCGTCCTTACGGATGTCCCTTCCCTAATAAACCTTGCTATTTTACCTCCCACTACTCTCTGTCTCACGCCTGAATTCTTTCTTGCGCTAAGACAAGAACCCTGCAGATTTCTCCCATAACAATAAGAGATGCGGGCAGCCAGCGCCGCGGCTCAACAGGCTAATCCTCTCCCTAGCAGCGCCAGCACCGGATTCTGTCCCGGAGGGTGAACCAACGGCAAAGGAAGACCTTTCTCTCTGTCTCTCTCTCTCACTGTCCACTCTGCCTGTCCAAAAAAAAAAAAAAAAAAAAAATAGAGAGAGAGAGAGATGCGGGCATCAGAGGCCGTGGCCCACGCCACAACACCAATGCTCTGAGTCCCGCCCCCCAGGGACTTCCGCCACGTGGTGTGCTCAGCTCAAACAGGATTCCTCGCTGTGCTGCTTACTGCAAAGGGCCTCGGCATACATGGCTCTGAAATGATGGCTGAGAGAGAGAGACAGAGAGCGAGCGAGCGAGGGCTGTGAGGGGCCCACAGGGGACGTGGCAGAGGAGCCCGATGAAGATGCTGGCACAGAAGGCGCAGAATGTCCCTGGGGAGACGCCGGCAGGGGCCGGCCCACCGCAGGGAGGCTGTGAGGAGCACAAGAAAAGGAGCACCAAACGTGCCACGGACCAAGAGGCAGTCGGCGGCCACGACTGAGGCGGCTGAGCTGGGCGGGCGGGAGCCGCTGGCAGCCGGGGCAGGAGAGGCTGGGAGGTGACACCAGAGCAGGTGTCGCTCCCAGGAAGGCCAAGCCCTAGGCCTCTGAGGCAGAGGGGGGCGTGGAGCAGGGAGCAGGGAGTGAGCCCTGGAGCTGCAGAAGCAGCGCTGGGGAAGACAGCGGCGTGGGAAGTGATGCGGGCGCCGGGTCAGCCGCCCCTGCATTCACTGTGTCTCGAGCCCTCCAGCCTGTTCCTATCTCCTCTCTGGCTTCCTTCGCCCTTGGGGGTGACGCTCTCCGCTCCCCTCCCCCCAGGCCCTGGGGACAGCTCACCCTGGCCCCCTGTGAGACCACATGTCTGGATTTCTTTCTTTTTTTCCCCTTCCTCGTGCAGGATGAGCAAGTTCTTGTTTCTGCCCAGAACACAAGCCGGACCTCTGGTTCCAGGTGAGTGATTTTTTCCAGTGTCACGAGATGTCGCACAAAGTCTCCCGAGCCCGCCCCTTGCTTGGTCAAATAAAAGCCGCGTCCTTGGAATCGGCGCTCCCACACCCAGCCTGGGCGGAAGAGCTCATGGCAGGAGCTGCCCTTTGCGCTGGAAGCTGGCCTGCCTCTCCAGTCGTTCCGGCCGGAGTCTCCTTAGCTAACAGGTGCGCCCCCCGGCCTGCCACCTCTGACGCCTCCTGCAGTGGCCGCAGGGAGCCAGGCCTGCCTGCCCTCTGCTCGGGCTGGTGATAGAAACAGGCTTGGCCTTGGAGTCTTCAAAGGGATGAGGTCTATGGGCTCCCTGCGGGCTCTCTGCAGAGCAATTCACACTGAGCGTCTGTGTGTCCATTTGGTGGGCTCCAGAGAGCGCCACTCAACAGAGCTCCTGCAGGTGACGCGTCCCCTCCTGCCAGGCACCGACAGCCGTGGGCATGACTCCCTGGCAAGGTCGCCTCCTGGCACCCAGACCCCAGGAGCTGGGGCAGCCAGGGGACTGGCAGGAAGAATGCTGGGTCTGTATCCCTGCCAGGGGCAGGCACACCGTGTACTGAACGCGGCTCTGGGTCCCTGTGGATTTGGATTCTGTGGGCCCGCGTGGGGCAGGGACGTCCTTTCTGAGAGGATGACCCAGAATTCAGTCCTGAGCCCCAGGACGGGGGGGGGGGGGGGGGGGGGGGGCTGTGCAAGTTGGAGGGCCTGGAACTGTTAGCTCCAGAGGGGAAAATCGAGCCAGGAATGGACCATAAAGGCTGCTCCAGGCTGGAGGACCAATGAGGGCCCCAGGATTTGATCTTTGAGTTGCAAACCAAAGAACAAAGGAGCCAACCCCCCCCCCCCCCCCCCCCCCCCGCGCGCCCCGCCCCGCCCCTGTCCTGGGGGAGGGTTGCTGAGCAGAAAGAACAGGAGATGTGCAAAGGCCCTGGGGCTGAACCAGGCTTGGAATCCAGGGTCAGAGAGGATGTGCACAGAGGGTGGTGAGCCGCCTCCTCCAGGATCCCCGGGATCCCCAAGATCCTCCAAGATCCCCAGGAAACTGAGGCTGAGTGGGACCGACGCTGTGGTCCAGATCCAAAATCCATATCTGGTCTTTGTCCCCGTTTCCATGCTTGCAGTCTCTAAGTGACCACGGCCTTCTTGTACACGCTTGAGCTGACAGGAGGCCGGGGGCTCCCGCATGGCCTCCCAATAGCAGGTGGGTTTAGGAGGGATGGGAGGCAGATAGCCTCAACTTCACTTAGGAGGACGTGGTGGGAGCACTTCCGGCTGTGTGCTCCGTGAGTGTAGACATTCTCCCATGAAGGACCTTCTGGTAAGCCCCACCCAGGCCCCACGTGGACCCCACAAAGGAGCAAAGAGGTGAACCTGAGTCGCACGGCTAAGCTTGGGTCTGAGCAGCTTCAGAAGTCCCAGGGCAAAATCCAGGGGAAAGAGCCAAGTTCAAGGGTGCCTTAGCAATCCCCAGGGACCCCAGGAGGGTACCCCCTGCCTCCAGGACATCTGACAGCCACGGCTGGGGTGGGAGGGGGAGCTGGCCCTCTGCTCAGCCAGCCCACGACTGGGTCAGGGTAATCTTTGAGGTGTCCGGCTGGAGGTCAAATATGCCACGGTTGGCCAGGGTGGGGACCCAGGACCCCGATGTTGGAGTCAGCCTGCTGTGCAGGGTGGGGGGGGAGCTTCCTGGAAAGGGAGCAGCGACAGATCAGGGGTCTCAAGCCAGGGAAGGGGGCAGTGTGGAGTGGATGGCTGAGCAGCAGACACAGGGTGACCGGTGTCTCAGGGGTGCCCAGGAACCCCACCTACCCCGGCAGAGCCTGCAGGGGCCTGGGCCTCCCCAGACAAGGGCAGAGCACTGTCCTCACAGATCCCAGAGTCTCAGGCAGGACACTGGTCAGTGTGGTCAGCCAGTGCCCTCCCAGACTGGCGCGTGGGGAGGGGAGCTGAACAGCTGAGTCTGCCGGGGGTGCCTGCTGGGGGCTCAGAAATCAGTACCCCAAAGGTGGTGCTCTGGCGTGCCAAGTACTTGCGGCTGCGACAAGGGAGGGGCCTCAGAAGTAAAGTCTCAGGGTGACCGTCCCCCCCCTTCCTCTCCCAGGAGGACAGCCACACCCTGCAATGCCTTTCCTGGAAGCTAGAACACCCATAACACCTGCAAATACTGCGCTCACCTTCCCTCTCTCCGGTGCAAGAGCTGGTGGGGGCGGGTGGGGGGAGGGAACGGATGTTGTGGCCCAGGGGATAAAGACACTGTGACTTGTGAGGACACAGGTGCCCCATATCAGTCCCCGGCTGCTCCGCTTCTGATTCAGCTCCCTGCTAATGCGCCTGGGAAAGCAGCAGGCGATGGCCCAAGTGCTTGGGCCCCTGCACCCACCCTGGAGAGCTGGATGGAGATGTTGCAGGCAGTTAAGAGAGTGAACCAGCAGATGGAAGATTCTCTCTCTCTCTCTTGCTGTAACTCTTTCAAATAAATAAATCATAGGGAGGGGGGGGAGGAGGGAAAAGGAAGAAACGTTCAGCCTTCCTTGTCTGCTGGGAGATCCCAAGACCCCCCCCCCCTTCAGAGGCATGCAGCCCGGTACAGGGGTGGGGGCACACAGAGAGCCCTTGCACAGGTGCCCCCTCCAAGCCTGGAGGCCAACCTCCCTCTGGGCACTCTCTTTCTGCCACCCCTTCCTCATCAAACCCAAGCCAAAAACCTGCCTGGGGCTTGAGGTCCTGGTGCTGTAGGCCCCCACGGGGACTAACTCAGCATGCTCCACTGGCCTTCTGTGGGGGCGGGGTGTAGGCAGGCAAGGAATCACACCATCTGCCCACCCCAACCCCCAGCCCCTCAGGCTCATGACTCACGGAGGCCAGGCTGGAGAGTGTCCACAGTTCAGAGAGAGAGATAGCAAATCATCACGTGGGAGACCAGCCACTGCAGGTATTTGGGGAATGAACCAATGGATGAGAGCTTCTCTCTCTTTCTCCCTCATTTTACAAATAACTTTATTTTTAAAGATACATTATTTATTTGAAAGTCAGAGAGAGAGACAGGGAGAGGCGGAGAGATCTTCCATCTGCTGGTTCACTCCCCAGATGGTCACAATGGCTGAGGCTGGGTCAGGATGACTTGGGCCATCTTCCACTGCTTTCCCAGGCGCGTTAGCAGGGAACTGGATCAGAAGTGCAGCAGCCGGGACTCGAACCTGTGCTAGGGGTGTGTGGTGTCTGTTGCAAGTGGCAGCTTAACCCGCCATGCCACAGCACCAGGCCCCCTCACCAGCCACAGTGACAGTCCTGGGGGAGTGGGAGCCCCCAGCGAGCCCTGCCCAGAACCAACCAGCAAAGCTCCCTCAGGAGAATTACAACAGTGAAGGTCCTGGGAAGACCCCAGTGGCAGGAGGGCAAAAGACTGGGGTGGGCTTTTTTTTTCCAGCTTTATTGAGGTCTACACCATGTGATGGTTTGATACATGCATTATACATTGTGACATAATTACCACAATCAAGTTAATGATCACATCCAACACCTCCTTTTCTGTTGTTGTTGAGAATACTTGAGAGCTAGTCTTGGGGGCTGGCGCTGTTGCATAGCGGGTAAAGATGCCACCTACAATCCCAGCATCCCAGATGGGCACCAGTTCGAGTCCCGGCTCCTCCCTCTTCCAATCCAGCTCTCTGCTGTGGCCTGGGAAAGCAGTAGAAGACGGCCCAAGCCCTTGCTGGAAGAAACTCCTGGCTCCTGGCTTTGGATCGGCACAGCTCAGGCTGTTGTGGCTAATCTGGAAAGTGAACCAGCAGATGGAAGACTCTCTCTCTCTCTCTGCCTCTCCTTTTCTCTGTGTAACTCTGACTTTCAAGTAAATAAATCATAAAAAAAAAAAAAAAGAGCTACTCTTGGGAGACGTGGCCCAACAGGTTCACTTGTCCTGGCAATGCCTGCCTCCCCTACCGGAGCACCGGTTGAGTCCTGCTGCTCCGCTTCCTATCCAGCTTCCTGCTTGGGCCCCTGCCTCCCACATGGGAGACCCGGATGGAGATCCAGATGGAGTTCCTTGCTCCTGGCTTCTGCCTGACCCAACCGTGTTGTTGTGGCAATTTGGGGAATGTATGTGTGTGTGTATGTGCGTGTATGTGTGTGTGTGTGTGTGTTCTGCCTTTCAAGTAGATGAAAATTATTTTAAAAAATAAAATAAACATTTAAGAAAATATATCTGGCCCAGCATTGTGGTGTAGCTAGTAAAGCCACCATGTGCAATGCCAGCATCCTGTATGGGTGCCCATTCCTGTCCCGGCTGCTCCACTTCTCAGCCAACTCCCTGCGAATGGCCTGGGAAAGCAGTCGAAGATGGCCCAAGTACTTGGGCCCCTGCCATCCATGTAGGAGACCCAGAAGAAGCTCCTGGCTCCTGGCTTCGATTTGACCCAGTCCCAGCTAGTGCAGCCATTTTGGGGAGTGAA
The DNA here is from genome assembly GCA_949820135.1 of Sylvilagus floridanus. NCBI lineage: Eukaryota > Metazoa > Chordata > Mammalia > Lagomorpha > Leporidae > Sylvilagus > Sylvilagus floridanus. Next base: position 93,313,142 of record OX463239.1, on the reverse strand, counting down.
CCAGTGGATGGAAGGTCTTGGGAGCTCTGAGTGTGTGTGTGTGTATAACTCGGCCTTTCAAATAAATAAATAAATAAATAAATCTTTGGAAAAATATAGGAGCCGGCGCAGTAGGTTAATCTTCCACCTGTGGCTCCGGCATTCCATATGGGTGCCGGTTCTAGCCCGGCTGCTCCTCTTCCAATCCAGCTCTCTGCTATAGCCTAGGATAGCAGTAGAAGATGGCCAAAGTGCTTGGGCACCTGTACCCACGTGGGAGATCTGGAAGAAGCTCCTGGATCTTGGCTTTGGATTGGCGCAGCTCTGGCCGTTGCAGCCATCGGGGAGTGAATCAGCAGATGAAAGACCGCTCTCTCTGTCTCTCCCTCTCTCTGCCTATAATTCTACCCCTCAAATAAATAAATAAATAAATCTAAAAAAAAAGAAAAAGAAAAAGAAAAATGAAACTATATCCACTCTCGGGACAGGCGTTTGGCCTAGCAGTTGGGCCACATCAGACTTGGGTTCAATTCCCCACTCCAGCTCCTGACTTCAGCTCCCTGCTAATGTGGACCCTGGGAGACGAAAATAATTGGATTCCTGCTCCCCACACTGGAGACCTGGATTGAGCTACCAGCAACAGGCCCGTCTGGCTTCAGTCTGGCCCAACAACCAGCAGGTGGGTGCCTGCTCGCGCGTGCGCTCTCTCTCTCTGCCTCTCGCAAACAGACAAAAAAAAAAAAATACAAGACGGGGATGTTAGCAGGGACAGGAAGCCTGGTTCCATCCACGGGTTCCCCCTTAGGAATGCCTGTCGCCGCAGGTGGGAGGAGTCGGTTGACAAAGAGCCAGAAGGGGGCAGTGTCTCCCCAGGGAGGGGCAGCGGGCAGGGCCCCAGGCTGGGGCACCGTCCCTCCCACAGCCAGAGCCCGGCTGCCCCTCCCCCAGGCCTGGTGGGCACGCTGGTCTGCCCGTTGGGTGAGGCCAGGCAGGGACACGGGGCCTGAGAGTGACAACTGCCCAGGCTGGGCCACCTGCGCAGCTGCGTTCTAAACACAAGTTCCTCCTGCCCCCACCCCACCGGCAGGGAGACCCCACCCCCGCCGCCACCCTGCCGCCCTCCCCTGGCCCCAGGCCCCCACTGCTGCCCTCCTGAGCCCCCCTGCCTGCCCCGTGCAGCCCCACCCCCACCTGCTCCTCCTCACAGAGAAAACTGTCCCAGGATTCACATGGCATCTCCAGGGGTCCTGCATGAGCAGGAGGGTCTCGAGAGACAGCCAGGCGGCAGGAGTCCCACCCCCTCACTACCCAGTTCCCCTCAGAGCCTCGGCCATCAAAGACCAGCAGACAGACGCGGTGGGGGCTGAGTTTGGCAGAACGACCTCGCCAAGTTTGGCAGAACAACCCCCGGGGAAACTGGGCGTCCCACTCGTGAGAGAATGAAACGGGACCTTCCTCCTAACACCGTGCCCAAAATGTCACGCAAATCTCCACACCAGGAATGTCGTGCCCTAGCCCAGGCTGCATGGGATTAAATGAGTGTTCCCCTTGTTTTAAAGATTGATTGGTTGATTTGCCAATTACAGAGAAAGAGAGGGAGAGACACGGAAAGAGAGACATCTTCCATCTGATGGCTCACTCCCCAGATGGCCACAACAGCCGGAGCTGGGCCAGGCTGAATCCAGGAGCTTCTTCCGGGTCTCCCATGTGAGTGCAGGGGCCCAAGCACTTGGGCCATCATCTGCTGCTTTCTCAGGTGCACTAGCAGGGAGCTGGATCTGAAGTAGAGCAGCCGGGACTTGAACTGGTGCCCATATGGGATGCTGGTGTCGCAGGTGGTGAGTTAACCCACTTGGCCACAGCACCAGCCCCATGGGAGTTCATTGAATGATGACCCATGACCCCCTAACCATTCCTCCTTTACGAGTACTCATTTCTGTCCATTCACGGATGACTTTTGACAAATCAAGGAGTCCAGAAATAGAGACAAAACAGGTGTCAGGGGCAGGTGTTTGGCCAATAGTTAAGATGCAGCTTCAGATACCCACATCCCTCACCAAAGAGTGGCTGGGCTCCATCCCCGGCTGCACCCATGCGAGAGACCGGGACTGAGTGCCTGGCTCCCCACTTCTACCTGGCTCAGCCCGGCCACTGTGGGCATCTGGGGGCAGGTGGGAACATTCTCTCTCTCTCTCTCTCTCTCTCTCTCACACACACACACACAAATAAATTTTAAAAATAGATATTTTTTAATGTTAGAAGAGCGAATCCTCTGCCTGCGGCACCGGCACACCGGGTTCTAGTCCCGGTCAGGGTGCTGGATTCTGTCCCAGTTGCCCCTCTTCCAGGCCAGCTCTCTGCTGTGGCCAGGGAGTGCAGTGGAGGATGGCCCAAGTGCTTGGGCCCTGCACCCCATGGGAGACCAGGAGAAGCACCTGGTTGTATCAGCGTGATGCGCCAGCCGCAGCGCACCGGCCGCGGCGGCCATTGGAGGGTGAACCAACGGCAAAGGAAGACCTTTCTCTCTATCTCTCTCTCTCACTGTCCACTCTGCCTGTCAAAAAAAAAAAAAGAAGAAGAAGAAGAAGAAGACGACGACGACAAGAGCGACTGGCATTGTGACACAGTAGGTGTGGCCATCTGGGGAGTAAATCAGCAAATGGAAGATCTCTCTCTCTCTCTCTAATTGTGCCTTACAAATAAGTAAATATCTTTTTCCTTCTTTTTATTTAATATTTATTTATATGTTTGAAAGGCACAGACAGAGAGAGAGAGAGAGGTCCTCCATCTGCTGGTTCACTCCCCAAATGACTGCAACAGACAGAGCTGTGCCACTCCAAAGCCTGGAGCCAGGAGCTTCCTCCGGGTCTCTTTGCTGCTGTTCTTTGTAACATAATTGTTAAGCCAGTACCTTACATCTTTTTAAAATTTTCTTTCTTTCTTTTTAATTTGAGAGACAGAAAGAGAGAGAGAGATCGTCTATCCACTGGTTCGTTCCCCAGATGCCCTTATCAGCCAGGTCTTCCTAGTGGGTGGCAGGGACCATCCCCTGCTGCCCCCCAGGGTGCACCTTAGCAGGAAGCTGGGAAGAAGAATGGAGCCCAGACTGAGGACCAGGGGCGCTGATAGGGGCGCGGCATCCCAGGTGGAGTCTTCTGCACCAAACACCTCCCCTTTATTTTTTTCTTAAGATTTATTTTTTAAAGATTTATTTATTTATTTAAAAGTCAGAGTTACACAGAGAGAGGAGAGGCAGAGAGAGAGAGAGAGATCTTCCATCTGCTGGTTCACTCCCCAGTTGGCTGCAACGGTCGGAGCTGCGCCAACCTAAAGCCAGGAGTCAGGAGCTTCCTGCAGGTCTCCCACATGGGTGCAGGGGCCCAAGGACTTGGGCCATCTTTTACTGCTTTCCCAGGCCACAGCAGAGAGCTGGATCAGAAGCAGAGCAGCCGGGTCTCGAACCTGTGCCCATATGGGATGCCAGCGCTTCAGGCCAGGTGTTAAGCCACTTTGCCACAGCGCCAGACCCAAAGATTTATTTATTTATTTGAAAAGCAGAGGCAGAATGAGAGAGAGAGAGAGAGAGAGAGAGGAGAGAGAGAGAGAGAGAGAGGTCTTCTACTCACTAGTTCACTCCCCAGTTGGCTGCAATGGTCAGAGCTGGGCCAATCTGAAGCCAGGAGCCAGAAGCCTCTTCTGGGTCTCCCACTTGAGTGCAAGAGCCCAAGCCCTTGAGCCATCTTCCACTGTTTTCCCAGGCCATAGAAGAGAGCTGGGGCCGGCGCAGTGGCTCAACAGGCTAATCCTCCGCCTTGCGGCGCCGGCACACCGGGTTCTAGTCCCGGTCGGTGCGCCGGATTCTGTCCCGGTTGCCCCTCTTCCAGGCCAGCCCTCTGCTGTGGCCCGGGAGTGCAGAGGAGGATGGCCCAAGTGCTTGGACCCTGCACCCCATGGGAGACCAGGAAAAAGCACCTAGCGCCTGGCTCCTGCCATCGGATGAGCGCAGTGCGCCGGCCGCAGCGCGCCGGCCGCAGCAGCCATTGGAGGGTGAACCAACGGCAAAAGGAAGACCTTTCTCTCTATCTCTCTCTCTCACTGTCCACTCTGCCTGTCAAAAAAAAAAAAAAAGAAGAGAGCTGGATCAGAAGTGGAGCAGCCGGGACTCGAACTGGTGCCCATCTGGGATGGTGGCACTGTAGGCAACAGCTTTATCCAATACGCCACAGCACTGGCCCCCAAACACCTCCCTTTTATAATTCTTTATAATAAAGCCCCATTCTCTCCACCACCACCACTCCCATCACCACCCCCATACTATGGAGAGCCTACTGAGTCTGTTTCTTTGGAGAATCTTAGCTAAGCCAGAGAACAAAAAAAAACAAACAAAAAAAAAAAAACAGAAAATCAGGGATGGGAAGGATGTGGAGAAACTGGAACCCTGTGCACTGCTGGCAGGAAAAGTAACCCAGTCCCGTGGAAAAATCTGGAAGCTGCTCACAAAATCCAAAACAGAGCTACCTCCAACGCAGACGCGTCTCTTCCCGGGGTACCTAAATGACCCAGAAGCAGGGCCTGAACAGGCTTTTGTTCTATGCTCTTAGCAGGGCAGCGCCCAACAGCCAAACCACAAGGACACACACAATGAGACCTCCTTGTCTCAGACAGGAAGGAAATCCCGACACCTGCTACAACACGGACAAACCTCGCGGGCATCCGATTCGGCGAAACAGGCCGCTCAAGGAAGGACAAACGCTGGAGGCTTCCACTTCTGAGAAGTGGGGGGACGGGGTGGCAGGGGCTGGGCAGGGGGCGAGGGGGCGCCAGCGTCTGATGCGGACAGCTTTGGTCTGAGAAGCCGGGAAGATGGTGCTCTGGGGGTGGATGGCGGTGACAGCTGCGCTCCAAACGGTGGGACCGTGTGCTCCAGAGCGGGAGGAGTGAGGGGCGGGGTAAGCTGCCGCTCAGGACGCCTGGTGCAGTCCTGGCTCTGCTTTGATCCAGCTCCTGAAGGAGCTCCAGGCTCCTGGCTTCAAGCTCATGTCTGGCCTCTGGGGAGTGGACCAATGGATGGAAGTCTCTCTCTCTCTCTCTCTCTCTCTCTCTCTCTTCCTGCTTTTCAAGTAGATGAACATAAACATTTAAAAATGATGCAGATAGTAAATTTCATGTTTTATTGCAATAAGACAGCCATCCCGGGCCCCGCTGTCACCAGGGGGTTTCTCCTGGCCCCCAGCCCCACCGAGGCTCAGGCCCCGCCCCTTGGTCTTCCCAGCCTTCACCTCCGCCATCTTCTCCCATCTTCTCCTCTCTTTGGGGGTCCCCGAGTTCCCGTTCTGGTTGCCCCCTCTGTGAAGCTGTTCAGTTCTTGTGTGTTCAACCGTCTCCCCTCTCCCAGGCCCTTGGCCCCTGCCCTTCTTCTACCCAAGTAGCTGGCGAGACATTTTCCTGGACAAAAACCCCCCCACCTGCCTGACGCATGGACGACTTGCAGCCTGGGGTGCATACGGCAGACTCCTGAGCAATGGATGGGTCCTCACGCCCCGCTGGGGCTGGGGTCTCCTCGCCAGCACCTGCCAGGCTGAGGGACAGCCGGTGCCCATACTGCATCTGTCGGGGTACAGTGGGGAAGTGCCCAGAGGTCTCAGGCGACAGGGAGGGGAAGGGCAAGAGCGAGGGCTCTCGTGGGCGAGTACAGTGAACCAGGCCTGTAAGGAGTGGAGGGAAGCTGAGGGCAGCCCGGGGAGTGGCCTGGAGACTCAGGACCCAGGGCTGCCCTTTGCCAAGGGCTCACCACACGCCAGGGGCTCCACACCGATGGCGGCTGCCGGTCTCGGCCGTCGCTCCAGGCAGCCACTGTCCACTAAGCCCAGGTGCGAGCCACAGATGGAGTTTCAAGCTGTCCAGTAGCTGTGCTTTTAAAAGCTAATACAAACCCTACAGGGAATTAGCTGTAATAATTCAAGAAGTCTATACAAAATTCAAAGAAAATGAATATTACCAAAAAATACATGGAATTTAATTTTCTCTGATACAAAAACAGTTACCATTTTTTAAAAATATACTTTTTTGTTTTTTTTAGAACCTAGTTTCTTTTTTCATTTTTTAAACGTTTATTTATGTATTTGAAAGTTACAGAGATGGAGAGGCAGAGGCAGAGAGAGAGATGAGAGAGAGAGAAACAGAGAGAGGTCTTCAATCCACTGGTTCACTCTCCAAATGGCCGCAATGGCCAGAGCTGAGCCGATCCCAAGCCAAGAGACAGAAGCTTCTTTTGGGGTCTGAGGACTTGGGCCATCTTCCATTGCTTTCCCAGGCCATTAGCAGGAAGCTGGATCAGAAGTGGAGCAGCCGGGACTTGAACTGGTGCCCACGTGGGATGCTGGCACTGCAGGCAGCAGCTTTACCCACTATGCGACAACGTCGGTCCCCAACGTTGTCTTGTTATAAATTTATTTATTTTGTTTATTTAGTTAATTATTTTGTTTATAACTCCTAATTCCACGATTGTGGGGGCTGGGCTGAGGGCAAAGACAGGAGCTGGGGATTCGGCCTGGATTTCCCGTGTGGGTGGGGGGCACCCAAGAAATCGAGCCAACAGCCAGTGGTTGCATTAGCAGCAATCGGGAAGCAGGAGCAGAACTGGCGCCCAAATCCAGGCACTGTGATGTGGGGCGCAGGCGGCTCAGTGGTATTTTAACGACTAGGACAAATGCCCACACGTGAACTTTTATTTTATATGTTTTTACATTTTTATCCATTTTCACTTTATATCAATGGCAGAGACAAGACCTTCTGGTTTATTTCCCTACCTGCTCATAGCAGCCGTAGCTGGGCCAGGTTAAACCAGGAGCCTGGAACTCAATCCAACCTCCCACATGCCGGCAGGGACTCAGCCACTGGAGCCAGCGCCCTGTGCCTCCCAGAGCGCATGTTAGCTGACAGCTGGGATGGGAAGGAGAACCAGGGCTCAAGCCAGGCTCCGATCTGGGGTGCAGATGTCCCAAGTGGTGTCTCAACAGTTGCACAGAACACCCACCCCTGACATTATCTCTCTCTCTCTCTCTTTTAAAGATTTATTTGTTTGTTTGAAAGGCAAAGTTACAAGAGGCAGAGGAGAGAGAGAGAGAGAGAGAGAGAGAGAGAGACAGGTCTTCCATCCGATGGTTCACTTCTCAACTGGTTGCAATGGCTGGCGCTGCACCAATCCGAAGCCAGGAGCCAGGAGCCTCTTCTGGGTCTCCCACGTGGGTGCAGGGGCCCAAGGACTTGGGCCATCTTCTACTGCTTTCCCAGGCCTTAGATGAGATCTGGATTGGAAGTAGAGCATCCGAGACTCAAATCACTGCCCATATGGAATGCATATTTTATATAACCCAACAGAGGCAAAATATCATCATTTCAACACGTCATCACTCTAAGAAATTAACAGTGAGTTATTTTACCTGGTTTTGTATTAAACCTTCAAAATCCTATGTGAAACCACATTTACATCTCAATTTGAACAACTCACATTCCAAGGGCTCCGTGGGCACCTGTGACTGAGGGCCGCCAGCACCGGACCAGGCAAGGTACGCGTGTCGGGTTCGTGAGCTCACTCAGGGCTCACAGCCACCCCGCTGTCCTCCTCGTGTTACAGATGAGGTCATTGGAACCGCAAGGGCAGTGGGTGGAGCTGCCACTGGTGATGTTGGCACCCCGTATAAGTAATGGTTTGAGTCCCAAGTCCCAGCTGCTCCACTTCTGATCCAGCTCCCTGCTAATGCACCTGGGAAAGCAGCAGCAGACGGCCCAGTTTCTTGGAACCCTGCACCCACGTGGGAAACCCGGATGGAGCTCCTGGCTCCTGGCTTTGACCTGGCTCCACCCTGGTCATTGTGGTCATTTAGGGGAGTGAACCAGCAGATGGAAGATCTTTCTCTCTCTCTGTCTCTCTCTGTGTCTCTCCCTTTCTCTGCACCATTTTATATGCCATCTCTCTCTTTTCTAATTTTTAAAATTACCTGTGTTTTTGTTTTTATTTGAGAGAGAAAGAGAGAGCTCCAGCCAGTGGTTTATTTCCCCAATGCCTGCAACAGCCAGAACTGGAGCAGGGCCCAAGTCGGGAGACAGAGACTCAGTCGGGGTCTCCAGCGTGGGTGTCGGGGGTCCGACCACGGCAGCCCCCACCTCTGCCTCCAGTGGTCTACACCAGCAGGAAGCTGTAGCCAGGAGCCAGCGCCCGATATGGCCCCCGGGCACTGCGATTGTGGATATGAGCATCTTTCCCGCCGTCTCAACCACTTGGCCAAATGCCCCGCCCATCATCATTCCTTTCATCGTCTTCTAGTGGGGGCAACTTTTCACTAACACCAACTGCCCTGCAATGAGCATTCTCAGAAATTATTTTTTCTAGTAACTCAACGTGCAGGCAAGACCCTCTAATTCTCCATTGCTTAATTGTCTGAAATGCAAAGAGTCCCAGGCATCTTCAAAAAGTTCATAAAAATGTGCACTATGAAAAAAAAAACCGCATAGATTTCAAAATTTGTACTTGAGAGGCAGAGGGACAAGGAGGGCGGGAGAGACAGAGATAAGGATGTTTCATCTGCTGCTTCCCTCCCCAAAAGGCTGCAGCAGCCAGAGACAGGCCAGACTGAAGCCTGGAGCCAGGAACTCCATCCGGGTCTCCCATGTGGGTGCAGGGACCCAAGCACCTGGGCCGTCTTCTGCTGCTTTCCCAGGCGCATCAGCAGGGAGCTGGATCGGAAGTGGAGCAGGGGACAGGAACCAGCTCCCAAATGAGATGCTGACACTGCAGGCGGTGGCTTAAACCACCCTGCTACAATGCCGGTCCCTAAACTTTGTTACAGCCCTTTGGGCAGTGAACCAGCAGATGGAAGATCTCTCTCTCTCTCTCTCTCTCTCTCTCTCTCTGTGTGTGTGTGTGTGTGTGTGTGTGTGTGTGTGTCTCCCTCTATCTCTACCACTCAGCCTTTCGAATAAATAAATAAATCTTCAGAAAAGAGCAAAACCCCGGTGCAGGTACCAAACATGCCCACAGTTCCGTCTTCTCATCACACCGGCCAGTCTCATCCATGCTGGACGTGGGTCCCGCCATCTTGCACCTTGATGAGTTTCAGCTCCAAAGGGAGCCGTGCTGGGGCCACAGGGACTGCGGGCGGCTCTCCCATCAGCACGGGACACGGGACACTCGTCTCCCAGGTCCTCTGTTCTCCCTCTGCCCCCAGGACGCCTTCCCTGCTTGCTGGCATCCGTGTCGTGGCGATGCTTTTGTGCAGGGATCCCCGCCTTCCTGTCACCTCCCAGCCTGGCCTTGTCTCCTGCTCTCTGGGCAGTCTCTGCACTGGCGGGAGCCCAGCTGAAACAGGTCCATCACTCGCTGCTTTGTTTTATATTGTGAATGAGTGCACAGGCTTTTAATGAGGGTGTGAGATGCTGGAGACAGGAAGACACAACTGCCCCGCCTTAGTGTGCAGAGGATAAGACACTGGTTGGGACACTCGCATCCCACTTGGGGGTGCCGGGGTTCAACTCCCAGTTCTGCTCCTGATTCCAGCTCCTTGCTAACACAGTCCCTGGGAGGCAACAGATGTAGCTCAAGTACTTGGGTCTCTGCCACCCACGTGGGAGTCCTGGATGGAGTCCTGAGCTCCCAGCATCAGCCTGGGCCAGCCCTGGCCCTTGCAGATATTTGGGGAGTGAACCAGTGAATGGAATCTCTCTCTCTCCCTCTCTCCCCATGTGTCTATGTCCTTCTCAAATAAATAAATAAAAGTTCATTTTGCTGCAAAAATAAGATTTTGGAATCTATGCATAACTTTTGATAATACACATTTTTAAAAAAAGATTTATTTATTTGAAAGACAGAGTTACAGAGAGAGAGAGACAGAGACAGAGGGAGAGAGGAGAGAGGTCTTCCATCCACTGGCTCACTACCCAAATGGCCGCAACAGCTGGGGCTGGGCCAGGCCAAAGCCAGGATCCAGCAGCTTCTTCTGAGTCTCCTACATGGGTGCAGGGGCCCAAGCACTGGGGCCATCTTCCACTGCTTTCCCAGGTGCACTAGCAGGGAGCTGGATCAGAAGACGAGCAGCCGGGTCTTGAACTGGTGCCCATGTGGGATGCTAGTGTCACAGGCAGCCATGCCACAGTGCAGGCCCCAATAATACACATGTTCAAGAAATTGTCTGAAGCCCCTCCCCTCCACCATACAAGCTACTACCGGGAGCAGCCTTGTCCCTGCACCTGTTCACGTGGGTGTCCTACAAAACAGGCTCCTGGTGCCGGGGCTGCTGCTGCGTGGCACCTTTGGGCACATTCACAAGGATTCCATAGGACTGTTCTGCCGAAGCCTCTAGAAAACGTTAATGATCAGAGCCCCCTCTAAAAGGAAACGAGAAGCGAGGTACTTAAAGACAGGGAGACGGTCAGCACCGCTTCCTGGAGGCGTGAGAGCCCAGCGCACTTGCGGTCCTGGGCTGGTGGCTGCTGCTCCTGCTGTAGCTTCCTACCTAGCTGGAGCCCCTGCCTTTTCCTTCTTGGGCTTCTGTTACCTTGTATGGTGGGGGACATAAACAGCTGTCAGAACACTAGGGTGGGGGCCGCACTGTGGTGTAGCAGGTAAAGCCGCCACCTGCAGTGCAGGCATCCCATATGGGTGTGGGTTTGAGTCCCGGCTGCTTCACTTCTGATCCAGCTCCCTGCTAGTGCTCCTGGGAAAGCAGCAGAAGATGGCCTGAGTGACTGGGGCCCTGCCACCCATGTGGGAGACCGGGATGGAGTTCCAGGCTCCTGGCCTGGCCTGGTCCTCGTTGTTGTGACCATTTGGGGAGTGAACAAGCAGATGGAAGATTTCTCTCCCTCGCTCGCTCTCTCGCTCCCCCTGTCACTCTGCCTGTTAAACAAACAAATCATAACAAAAGAGAGAGAGATGGGGCCGGTGCTGTGGCATAGTGGGTAAAGCTGCCGGCTGCAGTGCTGACGTCCCATATGGGCACCAGTTCGAGTCCCAGCTGCTCCACTTCCAATCCAACTCCCTACTATGGCCTGGGAAAGCAGTAGAGGATGGCCCAAGTGCTTGGACCCCTGCACCTGCATGGGAAACTTGGAGGAAGCTCCTGGCTCCTGGCCTCAGATCGGTGCAGCTCTGAAGGATGCGGCCAACTGGGGAGTGAACCAGCAGATGGAATACCTTTCTCTCTCTCTCTCTCTCTCTCTCTCTCTCTCTCTCTCTCTCTGCCTCTCCTTCTCTCTTTGCTCTCTTTGTGTAACTCTTTCAAATAAATCTTTAAAAAGAGAGAGAGAGAGCAGAAGACAAGACTGTTAAAGGCCATTCCGGTTTCTGAAAGGAGAAAATGGGAGCTCCATCACTGGCCTGAGGCTGGATTACGGTGCAGTGAGTTGAGCTACCAGCATCCCATATCACAGTGTCTGTGCAAGTCCCGGGTTCGCTGCTTTTAGTCCAGCCCCCTGCCAATGCGCCTAGGAAAGCAGCAGAAGATGAACCAAGTACGCGGGCCCCTGCCACCCACACAGAAGACTCAGATGCAGTTCCCGGCCCCTGGCTTCAGCTTGGCCCAACCCTGTCTATTGTAGCCATTTGGGGCATGAACCAACAGGTGGAAGATCCCTCTCTTTGTCACTCTGTCTTTAAAATAAATAAGTCTTTAACACACACACAAACACACACAGAAACAGCAAACATTGGACCTGAGGTTGAGCAAGAAGGAAGGGGTGATTTGGGAACCCCAGGAAAAACACATAATCCATGGGAACCAAAACAGGTGCCTCAGCCCCGGCACAGACCAACACCTGCCTGTGTTGCCAAGCAGGTGTCTAGCCCAGTGATTGGCCTAAGGGTGCTCCTTTGTCCCTGGAGAGTGAGGGACTGAGGGAAGGGTTCGGGACCCGTCTCATCCGCATCCTGGGGAGAAGTCCAGAGCAGGGGTAGCGCTACTCCTGGGAACAGCCTTCTCCCTCCCTGGAGAAAGCCACCGTCCATGGTGCAGAGGTGGTCAGTGAGTCAGAGCAAGTTCCCGCGTGGTCGGTGGCTGGGATCACGTGGGATGGCGTCTCTGCGACTCTCCTGGCCTCCGACACGTGGTGCCCAGGGACCTGTCCGCACAGAGCAGGAGGAAAGAACACCTGACGCTTGTTCCCTTAGGGCACCCGGAGCTTCCCCAGAGTACCCCTAGGTCTCCCTGGTGGCGGCCGCGTCCCAGGGCTGCTCCTAGCTGCAAGGCAGGCTGGGAACGCGCGCTCTTCCTGTCCCTAGGAGAGACAGGAGAGGGAGAAGGGGCCTGGGACCCGGTTTGTGACACACGGGAGGAGGCGCTCCCAATTCCTGGACAGCTCCGCCTCTGGAGTTGCGGCCGCCGATCTCGGCTCCAGCCTGAGCAGGAAGCCAGCACTCGAAAGGCAAAGACTCACACCCCACAGGGGCCGAGCGTGTGGAGGCCAAGTTCACAGAGGAGGGAATGCAGACAGCTCCTCCACTCACGAACAAACGCCCAACCCCACACTCGATGCCACGTCTCACCGGTCAGACTGGCCAGCGTCCACGTGGTTGGCAGCACATTGTGCTGGTGAGGCTGCGGGGACCAGGCACTCTCCGGCACAGCGCTGTGGTGCACAGGTGTAAGTCACTGCGCGCCACACCTGCAGAGGGCCTGGGGTTCAAGCCCCCACTCTGCTTCTAATCCAGCTCCCTGCTAATGCACACTCCGGGAAGCAGCAGGTGATGGCCAAGTCCTTGGGCCCCTGCCACCAACATGGGAGACCTGGATGGAGTTCTGGGCTCCTGGCCTTGGGCCCGGCCCAGCCCTGGCTAATGCAGGCATTTGGAGTGAACCAGCAAATGGAAGATCTCTCTCTCTTGCTCTCTCTCTCTCTCCCTCTCTCTGTCCTCCCTCTCTTTCTGCCTTTCAAGTAATTATCAATAAATAAGTCAACATTTCTTTTTTCAAAAGAAGGGCATGCACACACACACCCAGAGAGGGGAAGGGGTGGACAGACGGACACGGGACCTGGGGTCCACAGCCCTCACTGAGGAGCTGCTCCTGGGGCCCGCCTTCACCACCCGTCAAGCGACACAGGGACTGTCACCTCTGAGCACATCTGTGGCTCAGGGTTCTCTTACTTGGGAGACAAAGCATCCAGAGGGTGCCCCTGCTGCCCCAGCCTGAGCCCCAGCCCACACGACAGAGTGTAGCTGGGCCATCCGGCGCACAGCCAGGTTCAAGTCCAAAGGCTGAGGACGGCGCCGAGAGCAGAAGCCCTCCCTGGGGCCGCCAGCGGCTGCAAAGCAGTGAGCCGGATGACAGCGGCTCCTGGGAGCCGGAACCTGAACTCTAGGTATTTTACTCACTTGCTTGTCTTCAGCTGAGTTTCTCCCTCACTCAGCAACTTTCTGATCCCGGAACATTTCCAGATCGTGTGGCAATCGCATTATCCCGTTGTGAATAAAGGCGCTTGCGTTCTGTTTGTCTTTTGAAAAATTACCAGCAACGGACGGACAGGCCCGCTTGGACCTCTCTCTGAACCTCGCTCATTGTCCTAAGCAACCGGCTCCTGCCCTTAAACCCCCACCCCCACCCCTCGGCTTTGGGTGCTACATTCGGTAACCAGCCCAGTGACCAGGACGAACAACCCTGCAGCACAGCACATCCCGAGTGGACAGCTGCCCCCTGGCGTCGGCCAGAGCCCGTGCAGGCAGGAACTGCACCAGCCGCCCGCGCTCTCTGCACGGCGCGCCTGGCTTCCGGCACTCGGAACCCTCAAGGCTGCGGGGACCCAAGGGCTCAGCTTTCTCCCTTGGGGACAGAGGCAGGGGCAGGACAAGGGCTTACCCAGCAGAACCTCGCCAGGGCTGTGCCAGTGGGGGATGCCCTAACGGTTCCTGGGGAAGACATAGGTCTGTCCGGGCAGGAAGAGGCATCAGTGGGCCGGGGGAGGTGGGGGACCTGGACGTGGCTTGTATGTGATGGAGTGTGTGACAGCCACACGGTAGTAACAAGAAGTGGGGTCTCTGCCACCATGAGGGTCATTGCCAGGTGTGTCTCAGCGCCGCAGGAGGCACGCTGGCTGTACCCCCAAGGAGGTGTGGATGCTGCCCCTTCCTCGACATTCCCCACCCCACCCCCAGACCCTAGAAGGCCCCAGTCGGTGGGCCTGGCGACCCTCCAGACTCCTCGCAAACCCAGTTTGCTGCCCTCGGCGGCCGCCCACGGCGTGCGGCTCTCAGTACTTCCTTGGCTGTTTAGTTACTCTTGTGTCTGTGTTGCAATTGTTTGCTGGTGTCATCTGTGTATGCTGTGTCTAAACCAGAGAGAGGCTCCCGGGAGCGTCAGGTCTTTTTCCAATCTTCCTCCTCCTCCACAACTGCCCCCTGCCCCCAGTAACACCCAAACAGCCAGCACCCGATCCAGGGCATTACGTAACAGGGACAAAAATGCTTGTAAATGAGTTCACGCAGACACGAAGAGCTCTGCTCCCACTACAAACAAACACCGTGCGGGCTGGAAGCCGAGGAATGCGAGCAGGGGCGCGCGCTGCTTTTACAGCCTATTTAATAGATGACGTGCTCACGAGGAGACTCCAAAAATGCACGGAAAATGGAACTCAAAGACGAGGTTAGGGGCCAGCGTCGCGGCACAGCCGCCACCTGCGACTCTGGCATCCCGTATCGGAGCGCCAGTTGGAATCCTCCCCGCCCTGCTTCCGATCCAGCACCCCCACTAATGCACCTGGGAAAGCAGCAGAAGACGGCCCAAGGGCTTAGGCTCCAGCCACCCACACGGGAATTCCAGGCTCCTGGCTTTGGCCTGGCCAGCCTCAGCTACTGCAGACATTTGCAGAATGAACCGGTGGATGGAAGATTCTCTCTCTCTCTCTCTCTCTCTCTCTCTCTCTCTCTCTCTCTCTTCCCCCCTCCCTTTTTCTCTCTCTCTCAGTCTTTCTCTGCAATTACATTTCAAATAAATAAATAACTCTTTTCCTTAAAAAAATATAAGCTTATTTTGGTACAGAAAACTTTGAAATCCAACTTCTAGACTTAATTATGACTGACCTAATATCTGAGCAAGCAGTCTTGCTGCTAATGGAAATCTTAATTTGCCAGTTCAGGATAACAGAGTCATTCCTGGAATAAAATTTAGCGCTTTTATATATATATTTAAAAAAAAAAACTTGGAACCTGTGCACATGGGGGTGTCTTCCAAAAACTCATGGAAAATACATGGTTTTAGGTTGGCGCTTCGGCTCAATAGGCTTATCCTCCACCTGCGGCGCAGGCACACCGGGTTCTAGTCCCAGTCAGAGAGCCAGATTCTGTCCCGGTTGCCCCTCTTCCAGGCCAGCTCTCTGCTGTGGCCAGGGAGTGCAGTGGAGGATGGCCCAAGTTCTTGGGCCCTGCACCCCATGGGAGACCAGGAGAAGCACCTGGCTCCTGCCATCGGATCAGCGTGGTGCACCGGCCGCAGCGGCCATTGGATGGTGAACGAATGACAAAAGGAAGACCTTTCTCTCTGTCTCTCTCCATCACTGTCCACTCTGCCTGTCCAAAAAAAAAAAAAAAAAACGTGGTTTTAGAATTTTTTTGGACCAAAATAAACTTAATTTCATTTTTCTGCCTCCTGTTCAAAGTAGCCGGATATTCGCCCTGACAGGGCTGTTAGATCCATTTAAAGAATGGAAGAAGGCAGGTGCCACACTTACAGAAACCGTGTGCCCGGGAGACCTTTGCAGAGCTGCCAATCACTAAAGCCACCATTTTCAGGCACCCCTCCCCCACTCAGCAGTGTTAAGCGAATCCAAGTCAAGAAACTTGCCTCTGACTTTGCAAAACCCAAAACGGCTTTCTCCAAGAGTGTGGGATTCCCTGAGAGATGCACCTGATCAGCTTTGCAGAAATGGATTTTCTTTTAAAACAATCACGACCAAGGCGAATTCTCTCTCTGCAGGTACCCAAGGTGCTGGGAGGCTCCTGGCCACCAGGGGGCGGGTTCTCCCCAGGCCTGGGCGAAGGCGCTGCCCCGGGACTCCAGGGGTCCCCAAACTCAGAACAGCAGGGCCAGGAGGACAACCCTGAAGCGATGACCAGCAGGCCACGGACCTGTTCCCAGTGGGCTCAGGAGAGCTGAGGGCCATGAGTGGAGTGGTCAGGCTCTGGGGAGGTCAGGTTCAAGTGACAAACAGGGCGGGAGAGCTGTGCTGACGGCTGTACCAGGAGCCAACAGGGCGGGAGTGTCTGGGGCATGACCCTGGGAGGCAGTGGGACTGGGTAGGGTGCTGGGTGGAGTCTGGCTGGTGAGGCCGAGAGAGAGAGAGAGAGAGAGAGAGAGAGAGAGAGAGAGAGAGAGAGAGAGGCTGCCACGCAGAGCCTGGCCAGCAGCCCTGCAGGGGTGGGGCCCGTGTGACGTGGTCAAGACAAAGTCTAGTTTCTCTCCTGGTGCAGTCAGCCCCGGGGGGAAGCGCCCTCACAGATGTAGACCTGGTCACCTTCTTCATACTTGTTCCCCTTTATAGGAAACGCTCCAGGTCCCTCCAGGTCCCTCCCAGTCCCCGCAGCGTCCACAGGGACCCACTTGGTGTTTGTTGACTGAATGAGCGAGGTGGTCGTGTCCATCTCTGACATCACAGCCCAGGGGGGCAGGAGGCGGGACGCTCGGCCGCTCCGCTGCCACTACAGACAGGCGGAGGTGCTCAACCTGAGCTGCCACTTCTGGTTTTCCTTCTGGGAAAATCTTCCGAGCCCGGCCGCCGGCACGGGGAACAGCGCCAAGACTGCATTTCCTACTTGTGTTTCTTCTTTGTCTCGGCAGAGAAAGCAAAGAGGGCGCCTTTGTGAAGAAAGGCATCTCCCACCGATGGCCTCCGGCGCACGGCCCCTTTCCTGAGACCGATTCAGAGAGCTCCAGGCTTCCGGCAGCCTGTTAGGGGATCCTGCTATACCTGTTTACCAGACAGGGAAACTGAGGCTCGGGGGTGGGGCCGTCCCAAGGCACAGAGCTTTGGGAAGCAGCGAGCCCACTTCAAGACCCATGCACTGGGCTGAGTATTTGGTCCAGCGGTGGAGCCACTGGCTGGTGTACCCACATCCCACATCAGGGTGCCTGGTCAATTCCCAGCTCCACTTTTTAAAAAAAAATAATGATTTATTTATTTATTTGAAAGTCAGAGTTACACAGAGAGAGAAGAGAGGCAGAGAGAGAAAGAGAGAGAGGTCTTCCATCTGCTGGTTCACTCCCTAATTGGCTGCAAAGGCCAAAGCTGGGCTGATCCAAAGCTAGGAGCCAAGTGCTTCTTTGGGGTCTCCCATGTAGGTGCAGGGGCCCAAGGACTTGGGCCATCTTCTACTGCTTTCCCAGGCCACAGATGAGAGCTGGATTGGAAGTGGAGCAGCCAGGACTTGAACCAGCGTCCATATGGGAGACCATACAAGACTCATGGAGTTCCAGGCTCTGGGCTTTGGCCTGGTCTAGCCCTGGCTATTGACTGGCAGGCATTCAGGGAGCCAGCCAGCCGATGGAAGATCTCTGCTTTTCAAATAAAATGCAAATAAACACAAATGAAATCTCTGTGTTGCCTGAGGCTTTCCATAGGTCCCCTCAGGGCAGGCTTGGGGAAAGCTGACATCTTGTCCCACGACACAGAGGCAGGCAGGCCGGGATTGTGGACCCCGGAACCCAGGACGCCAGGGGCTTCACGACCTCTCTCTGTGCAGCTGTGAGGAGGGGTTTTCTCCTAAATCTGCGTGTCCGTCTGTTTCGTAATCTGTGACACAGGGACCACAGTGGTACGTGCCTCCCCGGCTGGTCCCCAGGGCTAAGTGAAATGACACCCCTGGCGGCGGCAGCAGATCTGTAAGTAGACGCTATTGTAATGACAGCACGGGGCCCCGCTCGGGGTCACGAGTTGGCCACTCCCTGCCACAGGAGAACCAGATCCCGTGGGAGCCCCTTCCCGGCCCAGGTGCTCCTGGGGCCCAGAGCAGGTGCCTGGGAAAGTCTACAAGGCCAACATAGGCAACAAAGGCTCCAGGTGCTGGGTCATGCCTGGCCTGGCGCGGGGCCAGTTTCCTGCTGGCTCAGGTTGCTCACGGCTGGCTGGGCTCCTGGAGCTGACCCCTCCTCCTCCCTGCCCCTGGCAGCTGAGCCCTGAGGGTTGGGCCCGGCCTGGGCGACACACTTCCCTTTGGGAGCCCAGTGCTGGGGTGTCACTGTTGCAGCAAGAAGCCCTGAGACATGGGGAGGGTCCGTCTGGGCCCTCCTTCCTGCCCTGTGGCCTTGTAAACCCCCTTCTGAGCGCCCCCACCCATGCCCAGAGCCTTGGCTAGGGCACAGAGGCTGGGGCCCAAGCCCTGGTGTTGCAGGAGGGAGCAGCAGGTGGCCTGGGCATGTTGCTGTCTAGTGGTGGGCTGCAAACCCTGTGCTGGCCACGGATGAAGCCTCGGCAAGCCCCTGGCCACAACCTAAAGGACCCAGCTGAGAGCGTGTTAGTCCAACAGCAACCCTGCCCCTGCATGCCCCTCCCCCAGCCCCGCTGCTCCCGGCCCCCTGCCCTGTTTGCCCTCCTTGTGCAGTTTGTGCCTGTCTGGGGCGTTTGAGCTCTCTGTCCCCTTGTTCTGGAACACTTGGCACTCCAGGTCTTTGCATGGCTGTCCTTGTCACTCAGGCCCTGCCCTCAGGTGCCCCCTCCTCAGAGAAGCCTTCCTTGGTGACCCCCTGACCCGTGTTCCTATCCCTGTTTCATTTCAGGCCTAGGAACCCCCTCCCCACAGCTCCCCATTTGGGGGCACTGCCTCCGTCCACCAGATCCTAAGCTTCGTGAGGACAGGGACTTTTCTCCTGCTGCCCCCAGGGTCCAGAGCAGCGCCCCAAAAAACTCCCTGGTGGTGTCCCTCCCTGTGCAACCCATCTCTCTTTTTTCTAAGATCTATTTTTTTATTTTATTTTATTTATTTGAAAGGCAGAGTTACGGGTGCGGAGGGGGTCAGGGGACAGAGAGATATCTCCCATCTGCTGGTTCACTCCCCAAATGGTTATAACAGCCTGACTGAAGCCAGGAACCTAGAATTCCATCCGGGTCTCCCACGTAAGTGCAGTGGCCCACTACTTGAGCCACCTTTCACTGCTTTCCCAGGCCATCAGCAGGGAGCTGGATCAGAAGTGGAGCAGCCGGGACTTGAACTGGCGCCCATAGGGGATGCTGGCACCGCAGATGGCAGCTGCACCTGCTACACCATGGCGCCGGCCCTGTGACTCCTGTGAACGGGGGTCCTCTCTGTCCCCGGCAGTGGATACACTGTGACAGGGCAGCTCTGAGCGGGGGGCAGCTCCAGAGGTTCCCCAAAGACTCTCCCGTGGCACCTCGCTGCACCGTGCAGCTCCAAGGGACAGGTCGAGCAGGATCATAAACCCGACTCCATGGATAAGCAAGTGGAGGCATCAGAGGCTTAAGCGCCTACCTTGTGCCATTTGCCTCCCTCAGTGCCGCACCAAGACTCGAATGCCCGTCTCAGGCGGCTCTCCTGCTTTTGAGATCTATTTATTTATTTGCAAGGCAGAGAGGAGAGATCTTCCATTCACTGGCGCACTTCCCAAATGCCCACCACTGCCAGGGCCGGGCCAGGCCGAAACCAAGAGCCTAGAACTCCATCCGGGTTTCCCATGTGGGTGCAGGAGCCCAAGCTCTAGGGCCATCTTCTGCTGTTTTCCCAGGCCATAGCAGAGAGCTGGACTGGAAGTGGAGCAGCCGGGACCCCCACTCGTCTATGGGATGACGGTGCCACATCAGACAGCTCTTTGCAGGACCCCGAGCCAGACGGGGGATTGCCTTTGAGGACAGAAGCCACACCTTTCTGTGGGTGATGACTTAGACATACAACACATTTAGAATCACTGTATGGTGTGTGTGTGTGGGGGGGTGGCGTCCTCTGGTCACTGAGGTTCTTCCTTGCTCCAGATTTTTCTAGGACTCCAGGATGCCTTAGCCCCCCGCCCCAGGACCCCAGCAGTCACCCAAATCCTCAGAAGTACAAGCCTCTTATACAAAATGGTGTGGTGTCTGCAAAGAAGTTCTGCTCCTCCTCCCACAGACTTTGTTATCTTTTTTAATGATTTATTTATTTGAACAGAGAACAGAGCAACAGAGACAGAGAAAGAGAGATCTTCCACCCACTGGTTCACTCTCCAGACTGCAACAGCTGGGGCTGGGCCACACTGAAGCCAAGAGCCAGGAACTCCATCATGGTCTCCCACACAGATGGCGCCGGCCCAGTGTTTGGGCCGTCATTCACTGCTTCTCAGGTACCTTAGCAGGGAGCTGGATCAGAAACAGTATCCACGACTCGACCAGTGCTTGGATATGGGATGCAGGCACTGATATGGGAGGAAGGGGTCCCAATCTGTGCTTAACCCGCTGTGCCACAACACCCTCTCCTCCTTAGTCCTGTCAATCTCCTCTTGTCAATCCTCTCTAGATGACTTACGGCACCTGATGCAATGTCAATGCTGTCTAAATAGTTGTTACATTGTATCATTCAGGGGATAATGAGGGGAAAAGAAGTGGGCCTGTTCAGATGTAACCAGGTAGGGCTAACCACCTTCTGGCTCTGAGGTGAGCTGAATCCCTGGAAGCAAAGCTGGTGGATATGGAGGGTGGACTGCACATGTTACCTAAAATCCTTGCCCCCTTCCGGGGATGGGAAGTCCCATTTTGTTCCCCGTTCTCCTGTCTTGGAATCCCAGCAGTGCCAGAGTGTGCTCCGCCCTCTTCCCACAAATCAGCTGAACGGGCAGTTCAGAGGGGCCTGCCCTCACACGGTGATGGCAGCGAGGCGGGTCTAGAATCCAGCCAGTTTGACTCCAAGCAGGCGTGAACTCACTCCCAGCTGCATGGAAAATGAAGTTCTTCCTGGCTAAATTGTTAAAGTCATCACACAGGCTTTGGATCACCGTGTTAAGGGCTTAGTCAGTCTTCGGATGGCCTTCTGCTAAGTCTGTTGGCAAGAGAGGGAGGGGACCAGAGACTCCTGGCCACACCTACTTGATGGATCACAGGAATCAACGCATGGGGCACAGGAGGGCACAGCGCTTGAGACACCACAGGTTCCAGTCCCAGCTGCTCCACTTTGCACCAGCTCCCTGCTAACACACCAGGGGAGCAGCAGAGGACGGCCCAAGCGGTTGGGCCCTGCCACCCACATGGAGGCCTGGATGGAGTTCAGGCTCCTAACTTCAGCCTGGCCCAGCCCTAACTGTTGCGGGCATTTGGGGATGGAAGATCTTTTAGTCTCTCTGTGTCTCTCTTTCAAATGAAATAAAAAATAAATTAAAATTAAAAAAAGAAATTGATGCATATTAGAAGTTTGTAAATATGTGCCTATGTGAGGTGCAGGTGCACATGAAAAGTTTGGAAGTCTCCAGAAAGTCTCCAAAATGCCAGAGGTAGGGGCGGGTGTGTGGTGCAGTGGGAAAGGCATTGCTTGGGAGACCTGATGGAGTGCCAGGCTCTTGGCTTCAGCCTAGCCCCGCCCAGCTGTTGTAGGCACTGGGGGAATGAACCAGTGGATGGAAGATCTCCCTCTACCTATCTCTTTGTCTCTTTCTCTGAGTTTGAAATAACGATTTTTTAAAAAGATTTATTTATGTATTTGAAAGTCAGGTGCTCAGCTCTCTGCCGCTCAGCTGAGCCGCCCGCCTGGCCTGCCCAGGTGTATTCTCTCCACTCAGCCATGTCACCTCACTCTCCCCTCCGTCCCAGCGACTGGGCGCTCTCTCTGTCCCTTCCGTTCTGATGGATGCCCTATCCCCAATGAGGCCTTATCTCTCCGCTCTTTGAATTCTTTCTTGCGTGAAGACAAGAACCCCACAGCTTCCACGGCCTTTCCTTTTGTAGCATTTCTGGCAATGATGAAGGGACCCACACAGGAGGGGATCTAGGCACAGAGGGACCCACGCACAAAGGATCCACTAAGAAATCTACAAGGGAATTCACAAAGGGGTGAGGAAGGGATTGAAAGGAAACTCCATCCAGTGCTCTGCTATGGCCTGGGAAAGCAGTGGAAGATGGTCCAGGTCCTTGGGCCCCTGCACCCGCCTGGGAGACCTGGAGGAAGCTCCTGGCTCCTGGCTTCAGATTGGCGCAGCTCCGGCCTTTGCAGCCAACAGGGGAGTGAAACAGCGGATGGAAGACCCCCCCCCCCATCTCACTCTATAACTCTTTCAAATAAATAAAATAAACCTTTTTTTTTTTTTAAGTCAGAGTTACACAGAGAGAAAAGGAGAGGCTGAGAGAGAAAGAGAGAGAGAGAGAGAGGTCTTCCAACCACTGGTTCACTCCCCAACTGGCTGCAATGGCCAGAACTTCGCCAATCTGAAGCCAGGAGCCAGGAGCTTCTTCCAGGTCTCCCTTGTGGGTGCAGGAGCCCAAGGACTTGGGCCATCTTCTACTGCTTTCCTAGGCCACAGCAGAGAGCTGGACAGGAAGTGAAGCAACTGGGTCTCAGACTGGCACTCGTTTGGGATGCTGGCACTGCAGGCAGTGGCTTTACCAGCCGCGCCACAGTGCTGGCCCCTAAATAATAATTTTTTAAGAAATGCTAATAATATGGGCTGGCATTGTAGTATGGAGGGTTAAACCACCATCTGTGACACCAACATCCCATATGAGAGTGGGTTCGAGTCCCAGCTGCTCCACTTCTGATCCAGCTCCCTGCTAATGCTTCTGGGAAAGCAGCCGGTGATGCCCCCCAAGTGCTTGGGCCCCTGCCACCCACGTGGGAGACCCAGATGGAGTTCCAGCCTCCTGGTTTGGGCTTGGTCCAGTCCTGGCCATTGCAGCCACTTGGGGAGTCAACCAGTGGATGAAAGATGTCTCTGTTGGCCGGCGCCGTGGCTCAACAGGCTAATCCTCCGCCTTGCGGCGCCGGCACACCGGGTTCTAGTCCCGGTTGGGGCACCGGATTCTGTCCCGGTTGCCCCTCTTCCAGGCCAGCCCTCTGCTGTGGCCCAGGAGTGCAGTGGAGGATGGCCCAGGTGCTTGGGCCCTGCACCCCATGGGGAGACCAGGAAAAGCACCTGTCACCTGGCTCCTGCCATCGGATGAGCGTGGTGCGCCGGCCACAGCGCGCCGACCACTGCGGCCATTGGAGGGTGAACCAACGGCAAAGGAAGACCTTTCTCTCTTTCTCTCTCTCTCACTGTCCACTCTGCCTGTAAAAAAAAAAAAAAAAAAAGAAAGATGTCTCTGTCTCTGTAACTTTCAAATAAATAAATCTTTTAAAGGAAAATGCCCATGGAACATCTCCAGGGATAAACTTGTGGGTGACTTTTCACTCTTCTTAATTCTTTTCGGTATTGTCTAAAACTTTATTATACAATGAGCAAGCATTTCCTTTATAACCAAGAAAAAAAAAAAGAATAAAGCCAAGTTCATTTTGAAAAGAAAGTGAAAATGCCACCGACTGGAAGAAGGGAGGGGGAGAGATCACGACCCACACATTGATGGGGTTTGCGGTCCAGGCCCAGTGGCTCTGGGATGGTTGGCAGCTGGAACTCTGTGCCAGCTGCCATGGATCCTGCATGTGGGGCACACTCCAGGCACGAATGAGGACCAAGTGGATGTCTCCCCTTAATCCCCCCCTGCACTCCCTTCAAACAAGCTTCAGCTTCCTTCGATCCCAGGTGACTGATGTCACAAGCCCTTAAGGGAAACTGAGAGTGAAAATGCTTGTTTACGGGGTGACTGTGCCTGAGTCAGCCTCGCTCATGGCTCTGGATTTTCCAGACTGTTAACCTGCCTGCGCTCGTGAGTCAGGCCCAGTCAGCGCCGGCTGTGTGCACACACACCTGTCCTGGCCCTGCTCCTGCCCGGCCCGGCCGCAGCCCAGGCCCTTAGCAGCCTCCTCATCCATAGATCCTGGGAGGTGCTCTGGCTGCGGGGGGTACACACAGCCCTCCTGGGTGCCAAGATCGGGCTGCAGCTGGCAGATAGGAACCAAAGAAGGGAAAATAAACATCGTCTCGCACATGGTGCAGCAGGCAGGCTGTAGCTTAGCAGTAAGTAGTGCTTCGAGAAGAATCGGAAGCAACACACGTGTCTGTTCTCAGGCACCGTGGTAGAGCCAGAGGAGAAAATAGGAGACAGCTGAAAAAAGTGAGTCAGACCGACAGAAGGTGATGCAGGAAATACTCAGGCCTACAGGTAAGAGGAAAGTCACAGACAGTGGGTATGCTCCCCTCCGGTTTCTGTGAATGTCTATTGTTACTCTTATTTTAAGATTTGTCTTTAATTTGAAAAGCAGTGTTACAGAGAGAAGAGGAGAGACAGAGAGTGAGAGATCTTCCATCTGCTGGCTCACTCCCCTCAAATGGCCTGAGTGGCTGGAACTGGGCCAGGTCAAAGCCAGGAGCCTCTTCCGGGTCTCCCATGTGGGTGCAGGGGCCCAAGGACTTGGGCCATCTTCTGCTGCTTGCCCAGGCCACAGGAGAGAGCTGGACTGGAAGAGGAGCAGCTGGGACTAGAATCGGCGCCCATATGGGGTGCCAGCACTGCAGGCGGAGGATTAACCTACTGCGCCCTGGCCCCAGGCGCCAGCCCCTTATTCTCATTTTAAAAATTACAAATAAGTAGGCACTTGCCTAGTAGGAAGGGTATGGGGAACCTCAGGCCAGGCCGGCCACCTGTGGGGACCTCCTCATTGCAATCTGCCTTAACCTGCTGAGCATAACAAAGTCAAGGAAGTACTGACCGCTAGACATGCAAGAGATACACCTTCAACCTGAGGATATGCATGCCCTTTGATCTGATCCATGGACTGCTCTCCCTAGGGGACCGGGAAGGGATAAGAGACCTGGATAGGGGCGGGAAGTTGAGCAGCCTCTTCAGTCTTTCTCTCCTTCTTTCTCTCGGCTGCTTCTGCTCTTTCTTCTCTCTCTCCTTTCCTTCTGCTATCACTAAAAATAAAAGTTCCTTGAGAACCGATCAACAGCGGTCGTGTCGTGCGTGAATCCGTGGGTTGGACCCTTGCTGGCAAGGGTTCCCGACAGAAGGGTGCTGGCTTAAATGCCTGCCTGCCTCATTGAAGTGTCTGGGTTGGAGTCCTCAGCCCCTGACCCCAGCTTCCTGCTAACGTAGACCCTGGGAGGTGGCAGTGATGGGTCCCTGCCACCCCCCACCATGGGAGACCCGAATTGCGTTCCAGCCCCAAGGAGCAGCCTTTGTGGGCATTTGAGGAGTAAACCAGCAATGAATGAGCTCGCTCGCTCTCCCCTCCTCCTGCTTCTCAAATAAATAGATAACTATTTTTAAAAGAATTTATAACTGCACATTTTCTCATGGTGAAAAGATGAAAAATACAGAGACGTTCAGCAGGAGACACGAAACGCCCCCATCTAGTCAGGGCACCACTAGTCAGGGCAGCCTAAGTTATGCTGGGCCAGCAGACATCTCAAATCTCCAAGGCTTAGACCAGCACAAGTGGACTTCCTGCCTGAGCTTCATCCCCAGTGGGGCTCATGGGGGCTGAGCCCAGTGTGTGATCGCCCCATGGACACCCCCCGGGACATCCCCCACAGGACACTTCCCGCAGGGACACCTGTCCTCTCCTTCCCTCTCATTTCATTGGCCTAACGTCAGAGAGTGTGAAAGTGAAACTTTCCCCTGGACAGGAGAGAGCTGGAACTAGCGGCATCCTCATGGTGTCCCCGGCGCCACCCACCGCACACCCTCCCCCGGGGGGTGTTCACTGATGTGTCCTTCCTGGCCTTCCTGCACACAGTGATAAATGAGCGGACTTCAACAAGTTCATGGCAAAATGGAAATAAAAGATAAGGCTGGGGCAGGTGTTTGGTCACTGGTTAAGATAATGCCTGGCAATCCTGCCTCACATATTGGACTCCTGGCTCCTCTCCCAATACTGACTTCCTGCCAGCATGCACCTGGGAGGCAGCAGATGATGGCGTAAGTACTTGGGTCCCTGTCACCCACGGGAGAGACCTGCGTGGAGCTCCAGCTCCCGGCTTGGCCTGGCCCAGCCCTGGCTGTTGCGGGCATTTGGGGAGTGATCCAGCAGGTGGATAATCTCCCAATCTTTCTTTCAAATAATTCCATTAATCTATTTTTAGCTTTATGCAAAAAACATTTTGGAATCCACACAGATTGGGGGGAGGTCTTCAGAAAGATTACACATCATGAAAAACTATGTGGGTTTCAAAGTTCTTGTGCACCCGGGGCCGGCGCTGTGGCTCAGCGGGTTAACGCCCTGGCCTGAAACACCGGCATCCCGTGGGGGCACCGGTTCTAGTCCTGGCTGCTCCTCTTCTGATCCAGTTCTCTGCTATGGCCTGGGATGGCAGTGGAGGATGGCCCAAGTCCTTGGGCCCCTGCACCTGCGTGGGAGTCCTGGAGGAAGCTCCTAGCTCCTGGCTTCAGATCGGCACAGATCCTGCCGTTGTGGCCATCTGGGGAGTGAACCAGCGGATGGAAGACCTCTCTCTGTCTCTACCTCTCTCTGTAACTCTGTCTTTCAAATGAATAAAATAAATCTATATAAAAAAAAAGTTCTTGTGCACCCAAATAAAGCTATCATGTGTTTGCATTTTCCATGAAGCTTTTAAAGAGAACTATTTTTCTTTAGATTTATTTATTTACTTATTTACTTACTTATTTGAAAGGCAGAGTTACAGAGAAAGAAAAAGAGACAGAGAGGCTTTCCATCCGCCGGGTCACTCCCCGAAGGGCAGCGATAGCTGGTGCTGGGCCAGGCCAAAGCCAAGAGCCAGAAGCTTCTTCCAGGTCTCTCACTTGGGTGCAAGGGCCCAAGCATTCGGGCATCTTCCACTGCTTTCCCAGGCACATTAGCAGGGAGCTGGATTGGAAATGGAACAGCTGGGACTCGAACCAGTGCCCATTTGGGATGCCAGAGACACAGGTGGCTGCTTTACCCAATATGCCACAGCGCCGGCCCCAAATGGCCACAATAGCCGGAGCCAGGCCTGACTGAAGCCAGGAGCCTGGAACTCCATCGAGATCTCCCACATGTGCGGCAGGGGCCCAAGCATTAGTGCCGTCACTGCTGCTTCCCAGGCGCCCGGACAGGGAGCTGGATCAGAAGCTTGGAGTGCTGGGACTGTCCTAGGCACTCTGCTGTGGGATGCGGGCATCGCAAGCAGCGGCTGGACTCACTGGGCTGCAAAGCCCGCCCCAGTCGTTTTATACACATTTTAGAATAGAAAGCAGGCTTGCTTGTCAGACCTAGTTTGAATCCCAAAGAGCGTGTTCACCAGCTGAGGCCCCTTAGACAAGCTCCTGGATCTGGCCAGGACTCCTGTTCCTGCTTCCTGGGTGCAGCTGGGGATTGAAGGTGACGTCATAAACAAGGCCCTGGACACCCAGCCGCTTAGCGGAAAGCGTTACCATGGTAACAGCTGCTTCGAGTGCCTGGAAGCCGCGTGCGCAGAGGAACAAGAAGAGAAAAGCCCTTTCCTTCCTTGGACGGGCCTTCCAGGACAGTCTCTGCTCCAGCTTCTGCATCCCGCAGCCCGGATGCTACCTGAGACCTGAGGAGTGAGAGAGGGGAGTCCTAATGGCAGGTCATTTTTTTTTTTGAAGGTTTATTTATTTATTTGAAAGAGTTACACACAGAGAGAAGGAGAGGCACAAACAGAGAGAGAGAGAGAGAGAGAGAGAGAGAGGTCTTCCATCCGATGGTTCACTCAACTGTCTGCAATGGTCAGAGAGCTGTGCTGATCCAAAGCCAGGAGCCAGGAGCTTATTCCTGGTCTCCCACATGGGCCATCTTCTATTGCTTTCCCAGGCCATAGCAGAGAGCTGGATCGGAAGTGGAGCAGCCGGGACTTGAACCGGCGCCCATATGGGATGCCGGCACTTCAGGTCGGGGGTTCAACTGGCTGCACCACAGCGCCGGCCCCAACACCTGTATCTTGTTTTCCAACCTTCAGTTCCTGCTGGAGAGAGCATAGTGCTCTGGCTATTTGAACATGGACATCAGACCAGATCATACGGTTTATATTATAATATGAACGACAAAAATTAAAAAAGAAGAATCGAAGAGATCCCTATTCTCCCCGCGTTCTCAGCCTGGCCACGTGGTAGACATTGCGGCAGCAAAGACCGTGAGGGGGAGGGGCAGGCCTCGGTTATCTCGCAGATGCTCTGAGCACTTACAAGGACTTCCACTGCGAGTCCAGTTTGCAAAAACAGATTCTGATATAATATCTAAAACGCGTGGCACTTGGCAGGCAGAGAAAAGCGAAAATCGCATCGCAAAGAGAAAGCTAGAGCAACAACACCCAACTCAGCCAATAACCAAGGGAGTTCAGCACCAGGCCCTCAGGTCCCTAATCACCCTGCAAACGGAATTTCAGTCCTCAGGAACTTACCGGAAGGGACTAAGGAGATGACATTGACCTTGCTGTTTAGTCAGCCCCTGGTTTCAAGGAAGCACGCTTAGTACCTGGCAGACCAGGCATCATCTGTGCAGCATTTGAGAATGTTGGGGCCGGCGCTGTGGCGTAGCAGGTAAGGCTGCTGCCTGCAGTGCCGGCATCCCATATGGGCACCGGTTCGAGTCCCAGCTGCTCCACTTCTGATCCAGCTCTCTGCTATGGCCTAGGAAAGCAGTGGAAGATGGCCCAAGTCCTTGGGCCCCTGCACCTGCATGGGAGACCTGGAAGAAGCTCCTGGCTCCTGGCTTCAGATTGGCCCAGCTCCAGCCTTTGGGGCCATTTGGGGAGTGAACCAGGATAGAAGATTTCTCTCTCTACCTCTGCCTCTCTCTAACTCTGCCATGTGGGCGCAGGGCCCCAGCACTTGGGCCATCCTCCACTGCTTTCCCAGGCACATTAATAGGGAGCTGGATCAGAAGTGGAGCAGCTGGGATTTGAACTAGCACCTATATGGGAAGCCTGCCTTGCAGGCCATGGCTTTACCTGCTAAACCACAGCACAGGCCCTGACACCTGAGTCTCCCATCAGAGTACTTGTGTTCAATGTCTGGCTCCTGCTAGCGAAGCTGTGGGAAATAGCAGTGATGGCTCCAGTAGTTCAGCTCCGTACACCTACTTGGGAGGCCTGAATTGAGTTCTCCTCCCCCCCGGGTGGGTATTTGCACAGTGAACTAGGATATGACAGCTCTGCCTGTCTCTCTCTGAAAACAGTTATTTAAAACAGTGTACATCGACAACGGAATTAGAAAGTAAATTTCTTTTGGTGCAAAAACAGTTTGAAACCCATGCACAGGAGAAGGTCTTCAAATGTTGCATGGAGAATGTATATTTAAATAAACAGCTCAGCCTGGGTTTTTCTGCCACAGAATAAACGGAACTTTTACTGGTATTTTCCACAAAGGCTCTGCGGTTCCCTGGTCGTGCCCTGTTTGTCCCCCGGGGCAGGGGGACTCAGTGGGACTGAGCCCGGGCCGGGGTGGGGGTGGGGTGCACGGGGCGGGCAGCCAGCCAGGTGCCCGCGGGACCGGGCCAGAGCTGCCCACGAGGGCTGGCTGCGTGCCGGGAACTCGCTGTCTTTCCATTTAAGCAGACACAGGCCGTCTGTTGAGCCGCTGGAAACATCTGACCTTTCGCAGAGCATCTCAAGAGTGGGGGCGGGGAGCCGGGGGAAGCGCTTGGCTTTCCGGAAATGGTTAACCCTTTCCACGCAAGGCTATCCGGAGGCGGAGGTGGCTGCGGGCCCTTCCCGTGGTGGGCGGCGGCGGGGGCGGGGCGCTGGGAGCAGACCTGCGCGGGCAGCTGCACCTGCAGGGTCCGGGACGGCCACTCGGGGAGCAGGGACCGCCCCCGACTCCTCCAGGTCCCCGGGGGGACAGTACCAGGCGCTGTAAACCCTGCACACCCAGGCGAGCATTCGTGCCTCGGGCAGCACGGACCGCGGTTATGCAATCGCAAGCGCTAGGCTCAAAAACGGGGTGTGGGGAGAGCAAGATGGCTTCCCTCCACCTTTCCAGGTGTCTGTGAAATTAACCGACACGAAGAAGATTCACGGGGGAAACCCAGGCATAATGTTGAGCATGCGCACCGGAGAGCCACAGAGGCGAGGGAAGGGGTGGTCCCTGAGTTGCAGAGGAGTGGGGGGGGGGGGGCGAGAAGCGACCATCGGTCAATTTCCCTGCTGAGGTGGATAACACTGCCCCAGCAGCCCCAGCTGGGCAGGGGGTGGCCTGCCTGGGCGCCCTGGCTGGGGTTCCCGGACAATGACTGGGGACTGTTGGCTCCCTTTGGGAGGCTGTGCGGGCAGATGGGGGAGCTCAGAAAGCGCCTCTGTCACCCGAGCAGCCTGTTTTGGGGTGCAGTTCCCGACCTTCCACAAGGGTTCAGATCTGGGGCCAGCTCTGTGGCCCAGTGGGTTGAGCCTCTACCTGCGAGGCCAGCATGCCATATGGGCCCCGGTTGGAGCCCCAGCTGCTCCACTTCCAATCCAGCTCCCTGCTAATGGCCTGGGGGAAACAGCAGAAGATGGCCCAAGTGTGTGGGCCCCTACACACAAGTGGGAGACCCGGAAGAACCTCCTGACTCTGGCTATGGCCTGGTCCAGCTCCAGCTGTCAGGTGGGAAGTCAGATATGAGCTTGTGAGTGTGACAAAGGCCTAAGGAGACATTTAGGTCCAGCATCTGCATCTCAAAGTCATCCTGATTACCTTTCTGGGGCAGTCCTGTATCTGCATCCTGCCCTGCCCCTTCTACCCCACAACCTGCCTGGTGGGGGTCCCCCTTCTGCCTGATATCTGCATTTCAAATAGCCTGCTCAGATCCTGATCCCCCAGGGGGGGTCCTGCCCATCCTTCCTCTAACCAGTTGACTGACAGCCAGCCAGGCTTCCCCCATCTGATAACTTCAGGGGGAAAACTCAGGAATTCTTCTATTTACATCCAAGAAGTCCTTTGTTCCAAGAGGAGCAGAGGTGGGGAGGCAAGACCCATGCCCTTAAAAACCCCCTGGCCTCAACCAGACTGCGCTCAGCCCTCTGCCTCTCTGCTGAGCCGCCCACCTGGCCTGGCCTGGCCTGGCTAGGTGTACTCTCTCCACTCAACCATGTAACCTCGCTCTTCCCCCAGTCCGAGCGACTGCGCACTCTCTCTCAGGTTCTGTCTGGGGAGGTGCTCATCCGTTCTTACGGATGTCCCTGCCCTAATAAACCTTGCTCTCTTACTTTCCACTACTCTCTGTCTCACGCCTGAATTCTTTCCTGCATGAAGTCAAGGACCCTGCCATTCCCTGGTGGCACAGCCATTGCAGCCATCTGGGGAGTGAACCAGGGGATAGAAGATCTGTGTGTGTGTGTGTGTGTGTGTGTGTGTGTGTGTGTGTGTGTGAGACTTTGTCTTTCAAATAAATAGATAAATGATGCCGGCGTCCCATATTGGAGTGTCTGGGTTCCAGTCCCCTGCTCCACTCCAGTCCAGATTCCTGCTAATGCACACCCTGATAGAAGACCCAGATAGACTTTCTGCTCCCAGGTTTGGCTTGGCCCAGCCCTAGCCAATGCAGGCATTTGGTAAGTGAGCCAGTAGATGAGTACTCTCTCTCTCTCTCCCTCTCTCTCTCTCTCTCTCAAATAAATATATAAAAATTTTTTAAGGTGGGAAAGCTTTGATGTTTAAAGTCTGTTAGGGCTACATTGGAGGAGTGGGAGATAAAGTACTACAGAGGCATGGGAAGTGGGGGGGCAGCTCTGCTGTGCTGCAGGCTGGGGCACCTGCTGGGGACTCCCCTGATTGACTGAAGAGGCTGTAGCAGCAGATCTCTGGGGCGGGGGTGGGGGAGATGGGGAGAGGGATGGTTTGCTAGTGGATGAACCTGTTGGCTGCGTCTCTGTTTTGGAAAAAAAAAAAAAAAAGCCAGTGTAGGAGAAGTGGCTGCCAAAGGCAGTGCTAATTAGAGCGCCAGGAATTTTTCAAGAAATGTGAACATTCAAAGAAACATTCCAGAGGGAGATAAGAACATCAGACAAGAGCCACAGCTTATCTCAGCTGCTTTGTTTCCCCTGTCCTGGGACTGGGGATGACCTAGAGAGTCGCCTACAAGGCAAGCAGGCAGTCATGACCAAGATGGTGGCTACATCACACATGGCCACGGTCCCCTCGGGCTGGATCCTGGCAGTGCCCATTCAGAAAGGGCCCCACAGGCTGGCGCCGTGAGCAGCTGAGCAGGCCACTGCCTGAGACACAGCACCCCACATCCATTCCCAGCAGCAGATGATGGCCCAAGTCCTTGGGCCCCTGCACCCCCATGGGAGACCCAGAAGAAGCTCCTGGCTCCTGGCTTTGGCCTGGCCCAGCCCTGATTGTTAGAGCCAGTGGGGAGTGAACCAGCAGATAGAAGATCTCTCTCTCTCTCTCTCTCTCTCTCTTTCTCTCTCTCTCTCCCCTACCCCCCCCCCTTCAAATAAACAACTACCTGTTTTAAAACAAGGAAGGAGGGGCCAGATGTCCCCTTGGGATATGTAGGACAAAGAGGATCTTCCTCCACCCTCTGAAGTTCCAAACAGTCGAATTTCTGCACCAAGCTGTCTTAAGACAGATCAACGAGGGGAAAAGATTTCCAAATGTGTCACGTGCACAGGGACGCCCCCAGACACAGTGAGTGCCCAACAATCTGTGACCTTTAGGAGTCACTGTGTCTTCCTGGGGGGTGAGAGGGGCAGGCAGACAGCTTTGGGGAGGGTAGGTGACGCTGGGGAGGGAGGAGAGTGGGGCTGGAGAGCAGGTGACGGCCTGGGACAGAGTCCGTCTGCACGTGGTGCTTGCCTGCAGACCTCTCTCCCCACGACGGAGTCCAATGCTCTCTGGATGATCTGGTCCCAGGGCAGGTGAGGGATACTCAGAGAGAGTCTTTAGAATCAGGGACGAGAGACAGGCGGGCAGGAGGAGGTCACAGAGGCCTGGACAGCCCTTTGGTGAACGGCACTCAGCGCGCCCAAGCGCCATGCTTTGGGGTTTCATTTTCTGAGTCCCAACCGATGTTATTGCAAAATACATCTGTCCCTGTCACCATTGTATTGGTGCAGGCCAATGATAGAAATGCACCAGCCGGTTCTGTGTAGACATGTAAAATTTGTCTCACCTGCTCTCCAGCCAGCCAGCCCAAGACCTCCACCCTTTCCAAGACCACGGCCTGGTATCCTCCCTGCAACCTGGAAAACCATAAGGGAGAGCCCCCTTCTGATAACTGCTGCTTGGGGCGAGATGGAAGTGGATGCTACTGGAAGCTTGGGAGAAGACTTAAGAGCATCAGTGCGAGACAGTACAGAGAGGTGACTCAGGGGTGTGGGGGACACAGCGAAGACCCCTGCCACGCATCTGGGAGACCTGAATGGAGCTCCAGGCTCCTGGCTTCATCTCGGCCCAACTCCAACCACTGTGGCCATTTGGAGAGTGAACCAGTGAATGGAAGATGGATCTCTCTCTCTCTCTGCCTTTCAAATAAATAAACAATAAATAAGCCTTTAAAAAAGAACATCCATTAACTTCAAAGAGTAATATAACCTGCTGTCTAGCCATCCATCTATTCCAAGAACATCGCCTACTTCATGGAAGAGTATTATTATTATTTTAATATTTATTTTTATTTGAAAGGCAGAGTTACAGAGAGAGAGAAAGAGACGTCTTCCATCCTCTGGTTCACTCCCCAAATGGCTGCAATGGCTGGAGTTGATCCAATCCAGGTCTCCCCTGTGGGTGGCAGGAATCCACGTACTTAAAGCTCCACCTGCTGCCTCCCCGCAGGTGCATGAGCAGGAAGCTGGAGTCAGGAGACAGAGCTGGGACTTGACCCCTGGCTCTGTGATGGAGCTGTGCGCGTCTAAAACACCACCATACCTGCCAGCCCAAAGGCCCACCCCAGGATGAGGATATTTTAAAGTTCAGAAACAGGGAAGTAAAACTGTATTAGGTAGCAGAGAAATGCAAACAGATAGAAAAGAAAATAGAAAAGAAGATAGCAGTTTTAGATATAGTAGCCTCAAACTCCCCAGACTAGAAGTAAATGAAACAAATTGATATTCACAAAATAAATGCTTCTTAAAGATATTAAAAAAAAAGGGAATGAGCTGTTTATACTCTCAACTCTCAACACCTCCCTGCACAGTGAAAGAAGCCCAACACACAAAGTGTAATGCTGTGACTCCACCTGTATAACATTCTGGAACAGGAAGACCTAATTTACAGCGGTGGGAGTCAAATGAGGGGCTGGCACTGTGGCACAGTGGGTTAAGCTGCTGCCTGCACCACCAACATCCCATGTGAACACCAGTTTGAGTCCTGGCGGCTCCACTTCTTATCTACCTCCTGTTACTGTGCTCAGGAAGGCAATGGTCGGTGACCCCAAGTGCTTGGGTCCCTGCCACCTACACGGAGACCCAGATGGAGTTCCTGGCTCCCAGCTTTAGCCTAGCCCAGCCCTGGTCGTTTGGGCAGTGAACCATTACATGGAAGAGCTCTCTCTCTGTAACTCTGCCTTTCAAATAAATCTTAACAACAACAACAAAAAAGTGAAATGAATGGTTTTCGGGGGGGGGGGCAAAGAGAAGAGATAAGTGGGAAAGCACACAAGGAACTTTTGGGGTGACAGAAATGCTTCACAGCTGGGTCAGGACTGTATCGAGTTGTGTACGTTATCAAAACAAACCAAAATGTGCACATTAAATGTGTTTATATTACTATATAGAAATTATATCTTAATAAAGTTGATCAAAATAATTTGCTATCACTATATATCATTCACATCGGAAATTTAGCTGGATAGTTCCAGGAGTCGGCAAGGTGCAGGCTGGGGCTCTGTGTACAGGCAGCCTGTGAATGAGCGCAAAGACATTCTTGGGGCCGGCGTGGTGGCACAGTGAGTTAAGCTGCTGCTGTGACACCAGCGTCCCATATTGGAATGCGGGTTCGGAGGGCCTGGCTGCTCCGCTTTTGATCCAGCTTCCTGCTAATGCACCTGGGAAGGCTACAGAAGACAACCCAAGTACTTGGGCTCCTGCCACCCATGTGGGAGACAAGGATGGAGCTCCTGGCTCCTGGCTTTGGTCTGGTGCAGCCCTGGCTGTTGTGGCCATTTATGAAGTGAACTACAAAAAATATATATATATATATTTAATATATATATATTTTAATATATATATTTTTAATATATATATATATATATTTTAAGATTTATTTATTTATTTGAGAGGGAGAGTTATAGACAGAGAGAGGGGTCTTCCATCTGCTGGTTCTCTCCCCCAAGTGGCCACAGCTGCCGGAGCTGGGCCAATCTGAAACCAGGAGCTTCTTCAGGGTCTCCTACATGGGTGCAGAGGCCCAAGCACTTGAGCCATCTTCTTCTTCTTTTCCAGGCACATTAGCAGGGAGCTGGATTAGAAATGGAGCAGCCAGGACATGAACCAGCGCTTATATGGGATGCTGGCGCTGTGGGCAGAGGCCACAGCACCGGCCCCACAAAGAAATATTTTAAAAAGTAAATTTTTAAAAAATAAATACATTCTTCCTTGGGTGCAGTTACTTATGGCGTTGGGGGTTGAAGGCAATTTGGGTTCTTGGGGTCACAGACGGATGAACCGTGGGAGGTGCACCTCTGGGAGGACCCTGGGCAGCAAAGAGGGAGGCATCCTTAGATGTGCTCCGAGCAGCACGCACAGGCCTGTGGAATAACAAACTAGGCAACAAAGCAAAGCATGAACAGCATGTAACGTGAGAATATGAAGCAAACAATCCAATTAGAAAACGGGCCAAAGCCATGAACAGGAAACAGGACAGAAGTAGCGCTGAAATTCAAGCCCATCAGGACCTGACCCAAGTCCACCTCCCACCATCTCTGGCCCTGGGCCGCTCACCCAGCTCCAGGCCAAGCAGAGAAGATGAGTACCCACACCCCAGCCACAAAAGACCCCCTGCTGCTTGGACGCCTGCCTAGAGTAGCCCAATGGGGCCCATAGGTGACCTTGGTGGGGTGGCTTTGGAGTGAGTCTTGTGCAAGAATAAAAAACAAAGCACCTTTGCAGAACGCAAGGCTAGAACGGATCCAGGCGCTGGGAGCTGAGGGGGCGCCGGTGCACCTCCCGTCCAGCAGACAGCCCTGCCCAGCTCCCCTTCTTGAGCCGGTGGTACCGGGGCGGCTCTACCCGCAGAGTCTCCCCTGCGCTCCAGCATACATACGCCCCCAGAAACCCTTGTCTGAAGCCAAAGAGCCTTGGGTCTTATCAGACACCTGCCCAAGAGGAGGGATGCGGGGGAACAGCCCCGGAAATGATGCCGAACGAACGTGATTAGCCACCAGGGAGCTGAAATTAAAGTCACAAAATCGCTGTCTCCCTATGAGGACGGCCAGCAGTCACGGGAAACGCTGGTGAGCCTGCGGAGACGCTGCTCTCTCCCGCATTCCTGGTGCGAAACTCCGTGGGAAACAGCGTGCAACTGCTTATAAAGCAAAACGCACGCGCACCGTGGAGGCCTCGGCAGTTACACTCTGGGGCACATATCCCAGAGAAGTGAGAACTCACACGCGTAGAACCTGCACACCGGCGTTACTAGTAGCTCTCTTCGTAATAGCCCCAGACTGGAAACTGCCCAAGTATCCGTCGGCTCAATGAGTGAGCAGAGGGCAGCTCTGGGAGTCGGCCTGGAATACTACTGAGCGAACAGAACTAAAAACCTGATGAACACCATGACTTGGGTGTGTCTCAAGGGCATGAGGATTAGCAAAAAAAAATCTCAAGAAGTTATTCACTGGCCGATTCTCTTTACACAACATTTCTCAAAATTAGAAAACTGAGGTTGGCGCTGTGGCGTAGCAGGTAAAGCCCAGTCTGCAGTGCTGGCATCCCACATGGGCGCTGGTTTGTGTCCCGGCTGCTCCTCTTCTGATCCAGCTCTCTGCTATGGCCTGGGAAAGCAGTTGAAGATGGCCCAAGCCCTTGGACCCCTGCACCCACGTGGGACAACCCAGAAGAAGCTCCAGGCTGCCAGCTTTGAATTGGCCCAGATCCAGTCGTTGTGGCCATTTGAGAATTGAACCAGAGATTGGAAGAACTTTCTCTCTCTCTCTCTGTCTGTCTCTACCTCTCTCTATAACTCTCTTTCAAGTAAATAAATCTTTTTTTAAAAAATTAGGAAACTAGGGTCTGGCGCTGTGGTGCAGCGGGTTAACACCCTGGCCTGAAGTCCCAGCATCCCATATGGTTGCTAGTTCTAGCCCCAGCTGCTCCTCTTTCTATCCAGCTCTGCTACGGCCTGGGAAAGCAGTAGAGGATGGCCCAAGTCCTTGGGCCCCTGCACCCACGTGGGAGACCTGGAAGAAGCTCCTGGCTCCTGGCTTCAGATCAGTACAGCTACAGCTGTTGTGGCTAATTGGGGAGTGAGCCATCAGATGGAAGACCTCTCTCTCTCTCTCTCTCTCTCTGCCTCTCTTCTCTCTGTGTAACTCTCTGACTTTTGAATAAATAAAATCTTAAAAAAAAAAAAAAAAGAGTCAGGAAGCCACTCCAAAAAAAAAAAAAAGTTAAAAAAATTAGGAAACTTTAGAGACAGGGAAGAGATGACGGCTGTCAGGGGACAGGGACAGGAGTGTGACTGTAAAGGCACACCACAAAGTAGTCCCTTGTGGTGCTGGTGGGAGAGTCTGTCATGTAAAAAAAAATTTATTTATTTATTTATTTATTTATTTGAAAGGCAGAGTTTACAGAGAGAAAGAGAGGGGACACACACACAGAGAGAACTCTTCCATTCATTGGTTTACTCTCCAAATGGCTGCAATGGTTGGAGTTAGGCTCTGAAGCCAGGAGCGTCTTCCAGGTCTCCCACGCGGGTGCAGGGGCCCAAGGACTTGGGCCATCTTCCACTGCTTTCCCAGCCCATAGCAGAGAGCTAGATTGGAAGTGGAGCAGCCAGGACTCGAACCAGTGCCCACATGGGATGCCGGCAACAAGCAGCAGCTTTATCTGCTTTGCCACAACGCTGGCCCTCATATATTTTTTTTTTTTTTTAAGATTTACTTATATATTTGAAAGTTAGAGTTACAGAGAAGGAGAGGGAGAGAGGGGGGGGGAAAGAATATGAGGAGGAGAAAGAGGAGAGGAGAGAGGAGAGATCTTGTATATGCTGGTTCACTCCCCAAATGGCCTCAGCAATACAGGCTGAGGCTGAAGCCCGGAACCTGGAACTCCGTCTGGGTCTTGGGACCCAAGTGGTTGGCCTGTCATTCGCTGCTTTCTCAGGTGCATTAGCAGGGAGCTGGGTCAGAAGGGGAGCAGCCGGGACTTCAGCCAGCGCTCCAAAATGGGATGCCGGTATGGCAGGTGGCAGTTTAATCTCTGCACCACAATGCCGCCCCCAGTTCTGTATTATTAATTTACTTAGCAACAGACGGACACACAGAGCGCTGCCATCTGCTGGGTCACTGCCCAAATGCCTGCATTGGTCAAGGCTGGGCCCAGCTTCTGGGAGCTGGGAACTCAACCCAGGTCTCCCATGTGGGTAGCAGGAACCGAGGTCCTTGAGCCACCGCTGCTGCCTCCCAGGGTCTGCAACAGCAGGAAGCTGGAGTCAGGAGCCAGAGCTGAGGATCAAACCCAGGCCCTCTGATGCGGGATGTGGGTGTCTTAACTGCCATTTAACCATCTAGGCCAAAGGCTTGCCCTGCACACAAACCTATTCATGGCATCGAATTGCACAGCACTGTGCTCACACATAGACAAGTGCAGGTAAAAAAAAAAAAAAAAAAAAAAAAAAAAAAAAAAAAACAGCCTGTTTTTAACTGGCTGTTCCAGTTTCTGGTTTTCCTGGGTTTTTTTTAAAAAATGTTATTATTTACTTATTTGAGAAGCAAGGTTACAAAGAGAGGGAGAGGCAGAGAGAACGGGATGCACAGACGGGATTCACTCCCCTGATGGCTGAAGCTGAGCTGCTCCAAATCCAGAGCCTCTTCTACTTGCCCAGGCCATAAGCAGAGAGCTGGACCGGCAGAAGAGCAGCCAGGACTCGAACCAGCGCCCATATGGGATGCTGGCACTGCAGGCAGAGGCTTAGCCTACTAGGCCACAGCACCGGCCCCTGGTTTTGCTGTTTTAACCACAGTTGTATAACTTCACCATGGGAGGAAGCTGGGCGGGCGTCCACAGGACAATGGCTACTGTCTGCAACTTCTCTTGAGTTGATTATTATTTCAACATTGAAAAGTCAAAAAAGTAAAACCACGTGTGCAGTTGTACAAGACACATTTTCCAAGAACAACCGCACACGTATGGGACACTTCAGGAAAGGAGCACATGGAGGGGGGCGTGGGGGGGGAAGGAGGATGAAAGAAAACAGACAGCCCCATTAATCAGGAGCCCCTGGGTGATGTGAGCGGAGTGATGAAACCCCTGCACCTGGGGTCCAGCAGCGAGGGAAGGGGGCGGGGCAGGATCAAGGCCATTAACCACGGGGCCTCTTGTCTGCAACACTGGAGATCTTCCCCTTTGTTCTGGGGAAGGCTGGGGGGAGCATGGAGGAGGAGAAAAGCAGGGCGGGCAGGCAGAAAGAAGGCTAGGGGGCTGCGAGTGCATTCCTCTGCCCAGGGCTCAGGGCTGCTCTGGGGCCACACGGAGGGCAGAAGCCAAGCCCCCTGCACCCCGAGCCCTGAGTGCCACAAGGAAGCCACGTCTCCAGGTGCTTTGCAGAGCAGCCGGGCTCCCAGGGCACTGGGCATTTTTCTGAGCGCCTCCTGCACCATGGCCTCCAGGGGTTGGGCGGCCCAAGGCGGGACCCCCTAATGCAGCCGCCTCCGTGTCCTCAGCAAGCTGAGTCTCCCAGCGCACAGACGGGTGGCACAGTTTTGGAAGCTGTGGGTCCACGCACGCCACCTCAGCTATAGCCGCTGTGTGTTTCCCTAATGGGATGCGTAAGAGGATGAAGGAAAAACACAAGCAAAAGGAAGTCATTGAGGAAGTGTGTGAGAGGTGATTGACAGGGCTAGTCATCCTGATAAGACCTAGGACAAGGAACAACAGGGAGTGGCCATTTGGGGAGTGAACCAGCAGTTGGAGGCCCTCTCTCCCTCTCTTGGCCTCTGCCTCTCTGTAACTCTGCCTTTCAAATAAAAAAGGCTGCATGAGAAATGAAGCTGTGGGGGCCGGCATTGTGGCACAGGGGTTAAGCCCCCGCCTGCAGCGCTTGCATTCCCTATGGGAGCACAGGTTTGAGTCCTGGCTGTCCTGCTTCTGATCCAACTCCCTGTTCAAGCACCTGGGAAAACGGCAGAGGATGGCCACGCGCTTCGGCTCCCGCCCACCCATGTGGGAGATCTGGGTGGAGTTCAGCCTCCTGGCTTGGGACTGGCCCAGCCCTGAACACTGAGGCCATTTGGGGAGTGCACCAGCAGACGGTAGATCTCTCTCTCTTTCTCTCTCTCTCCCTTTCTTTGTCACTCTGCCTTTTAAGTAAATAAATTTTTAGAAAAGCAATACAAATGAACATGTACAAGGATTTTTAATGTTATGGGAAAATGTGGCATTTGTGTCCTAGG
Organism: Sylvilagus floridanus; assembly: GCA_949820135.1. Lineage (NCBI taxonomy): Eukaryota > Metazoa > Chordata > Mammalia > Lagomorpha > Leporidae > Sylvilagus > Sylvilagus floridanus. The sequence continues at coordinate 93,272,632 of OX463239.1, read as the reverse complement.
GAAACATGACAGAGATATCTACTGAATAATCCTTTTTCTAAGAAATATAAATGTACAATTATGCATAGAAAAGAGAATAGTCACCAAAATATCAGCACCAGTAAGACTAAGATTTGTGCACTTTACTGCACATAACTCACATCTCAGTTTTTTAGAAGATATTAACATTGGCAGTCCTCGGGGAAGGTGAACCTACGGGGGATTGTATTTTTCATTGCGTTTTACAACTTTTCGGCAGTAAACACCGCTAACTTCAAAATGCTTGTGGGAACACTGAATGAAGAGATAAGTTTATTTTGGCCCAAAACATTGCTGAAATCCACAAGTAGTTTTGACACACAAGGCATTTTCCATGAACTCCCTGAAGATCCCACGTGGCCAGATTTCAAAATGTGTGTGTTTGCACCAAAACAAGCTGATCTCAACTCAGTTTGTGCACGCAGCTCCCGCAGGCCAAATAACTACCTTTTGCTCTCCCCGGAGGAGCTGCCCCACCCTCTCCCGGGGTCGGGCAGCTCCGCCCAGGGTGATGCAGAGGGACAGCTGTGCGCCAGGGCGCAGCGTGGCCCAGGAAGAGGCTGGCACTGGGCTCTGGTCCCGGGATCAGCCGGCTCTGGCCAGCTGGGCCACTTACAGGCCGAGAACTGGCTGTTTCAGGGACCGCCCTGAAAGCTGCTGTCACTTTCCTGGAAGACACAGAAGCAGCAGGCCTCAAGCGCGCAGTGGCCAAGGTCACCCCGTGCAGGTGAAGGGCCAAGCCAAGGTCCTTTAACCCTGGGCAGGGACGTGGGTGGCCCTGGCCTCCTCGCCGTAAGCAAGAGCTGCCATTATCCAGGGCACGCCCTGCGCCAGGTGTGTGCCTCCAACGCAGCCCCGGGGGCGTCCCTACGCGCGCGGCGCCCACTCTGCGGGCTCAGAGAGCCCAGGACACACAGGCGGTTGGTGGAGTCCAGCTCCATCGAGGCCGGGGTCGGGGAGGCCGGCCCCAGGGCAGCCTGGGGTCGGCGCTGCGGCCAGCGCCCGGGGCCGCGGGCAACCGGAGCCCGAGGGCGCCTCGGGACGGTTCCCGTAAACACGCGCGGGGCGGGCCGCGGGGCGCGGCTTGGCCACGGCCCAGCAGTTCCGGGGAGGCCGCGCGGACCGCCAGCTCGCCGGACACTGCGGGTCCCCGGGGACGGCGTGGGGCCTGTGTGGCGGCGGCACCGAGGCTTGGGTACCTCAGGACCACGCGGTCGCGACCCGCGCCAGGTAGGCTTGGGGACGGCCGGCTGGGGGTCGCGGTCCCGGGTGCCCCGACCAGGCCGAGGCCGCCCCGCAGCCAGTCCCTCATCCAGGAGGGCGCCACCTGCACGCTCTGATGGGCACCGGCGCCCGCCACTGGGGGCGCCGGTTGCCATGGCAGCCGGGAGGTGGGGCCCGCGTTGCCATGGCCACCGGGGGCTTGCGCCGACTCTCTCGCGCCCAGCCCCGCGCCTAAACCTGCCGCGCTCCTCCCGGGCCGGGCGGCGGGAGGCGGTCGGGATTCTGAGAAGGCCTGGCAGTGGGCATGGCCCCCGTGTCACAGCGGACCCAGGGCCCTGGAATGGGGCTGTGGGGCAGCCTCTGCCGAGCCGCTGTGCTCTGGGGAGCCTGGGTCACCTGCAGTCGGTGGCCAGACCTTACCCGCAAAGGGAGGGCGCTAACTGCGTGAAGAATCGCGGGATTCTTGGAAGGGCCCCATGCCACTAAGGCCTGAAATGAGTACAATGAAAAGACAGAAAAGCTATTTTCCCCATGGATCCATAGATACGGGGCACCCCCTCCCCTCCAGCACACAGATCTAGGGTTCTGGGTTTAATGTGGTATCTGACAAGACTGCCCAAAATCAGTCCCCAAGAGCCAGGCGTCTGGCCTCTGAAACCCTGTCTCTTGTTAGCCAGAGAGCTGCTGGGACAGGAGCTGAATGAGCAACCGAACGTTTTGTGTGGGTGAAGCAGGGGGGTGGGCCCTGTGTCTCCCCACCCAGGTGGGGTCTCTAACGTTGCGCAGGACAGGAGGATGGAGGGGGAAGGGGATCCAGGAAGGAACGCGTGAAGGAGTCTTTAAGAGGCGATTTGAGACGGTGTTCACGTTGTAAACCTTTACTGGATGCCTGCTTTTTGCAGGATCTGCCCTGGGGCAGGAGTTAGGCAGGCCCTGCCCCCCGCGGTCTGGGAGCTGGGGTGCACAGGATTGAGGGGCATGTTTGCTGCAACCTAAGGAGTGTCTGAATGGAAATCGGAGCCCCTGTGGAGGGACCCCAGATGAGCACCCCCCCCAAGCCAGCAAGCCGCACAGCCTGGGAGCGCTGCCTGGCTGACCTAGGGTTGGGGACAAAGGGCTGAGTGGTGAAGGCACTTTAAGAAATGAGGACCAGGGCAGGTGTCCCTGGGAAAGAGGCGCTGAAGGGATGCTGACGGCCTGTGAGCGCTGCAGAGGCAGCACAGGAGAAGGTTTGTTGAGTGACTGACAGCAGGAAGGAAGGGAGGAGGGAGGGAGGAGGGAGGAAGAGAGGGAGGGGTGGCTGACATTACCGGAAGGGGAGGACAGGTGGAGACCAAGCCTGGTTGCGTTTGTGACCGCAGGGGGATTGCCTGTGTGGGCAGGTGGAGAGCTGGACCCGGTCCTGATTTGGCCCTGCAGGGCCAGTGGCAAGTCTCCGAACCTCTGTGTGTGTGCAGTGGGACCGTAGCTGTAGTCCCCGTTGTGAGAAGTATATAAACCAGGCCGGTGCCGCGGTCCTTCTCCTGCGGCGCCGGCACACCAGGTTCTAGGCCCGGTCGGGGCACCGGATTCTGTCCCGGTTGCCCCTCTTCCAGGCCAGCTCTCTGCTGTGGCCTGGGAGTGCAGTGGAGGATGGCCCAAGTGCTTGGGCCCTGCACCCCATGGGAGACCAGGAGAGGCCATTGGAGTGTGAACCAACGGCAAAGGAAGACCTTTCTCTCTGTCTCTCTCTCACTGTCCACTGTGCCTGTCAAAAAAAAAAAAAAAAAAAGAGAGAGAGAGAGAGAATTTTATAAACCATCGAACTGTAACAAGTTCAGCGCCCTGCTGCCCCTAGGGTAAACGCCCGATTACTATTCGCCGTACAGTGTTGGCTGTTTCCTGTCGGGTTGTTCTCTCTATTCTAAAAGGAGCTATGGTTTCCTTTAGAACGCAGGAAGGCAAATTGGAAAGCCCCCTTCGTCTGCAGCCGGCACACACCTGAAAGCATGGTGCTTCCCCTTTTCTTTTGGGGGTGGATCTGGTGAGGGCCGCGAGGCCGATCTCCGGGTCATTCTTGGGGCTTACAGCTCCCTGAAGCCCACCTGCGGCCGGAGTGGAAGGGGCCCTGGGAGGAGCAGGCTAAGGCTGTCCTTTCTAGGGGCCGGTGGAGACCACAGCTGGGAAGCTGGAGGTAAGGCATGCGGCTGGGTGGGCCAGCCCCCTGGGAGGCCAGGCTGCTCGCTTGCAGGCCTGGGTACCTGGTGTGCGAGATCCCTGTGTAGGGCATGGGTTTCTGGAGCCACCCTCACACGATATTTTGCAAGTTTTATCTCCTGGTGCCATGCTGTAGTGCGGGAAGTGGGCACACCTCCCTAGGCGGGGCAGTCCTCGGAGCCTCCACCCCGGCCAGCAGGGAGATAATGTAATCGTGGGAGCCACAGCAGCCCACCTGTCCCTCGTGGGAAGGGAGGGGCCCAGGGGAGAGCCTCCGCCTCTGGGCAGAAAAGAAGACCCCAGAGGGTCACAGGGAAGTGGCCAGTGGTCTGGGATTTGTGGGAGGGGGCAGACCCACTTCTTGGCGTCTCAGGAAGCAGGTGTTAGAAGCCAAGGCCCTCTCCTGGCCCCTCACCCTTCTTGCTTCCTGTCCTCACCTGGCCTACAGCACCTGCCTCCCACCTGGGCATGACAGCAGCCCGTGTGCCCGTCCAGGGTGATGGGCGCCAAGCATCAGCCAGGCTCTCCAGCCCCAGGTGAGCAGGCCTGGAGGCCCAAGCAGACTGCACCTCCTGAACTCCCAGCTGGGGGGCAGGGGAGTGACAGTGGCAGCTTCATGTTCTACCCTGTCGGGGCAGGGACAGGTTGAGCCTTGCTGGTTGCACCACAGCCCTGTGGGGCGGAGGGGATCCCCTCCCAGGGAGTGGCCAGCTCAAGCCCTGACAGGCCCCGTGGGGGCGGTGCTGGGCGGCGGGCTCCTCACCACAGCTGGTGCACCGCAGCTGGGGCTGGGCCGGCCGGTTCCCTCTCCCCAGGATTGCAGCCTCCGCAGCAGGTTTGCGGGAGGCAGCTGAGCCTGCGGGGAGAGCCCAGGAGGGGTCTCGGGGATGAGCATCTCAGATGGCCAGCGGCTCTTGCGGCCCGGTGGGGGCCCCTTCCAGATGGGAGAACCAGTGACAGCGCCTGTGTGGCCTAGTCCTCCAGTGCTGCTGCATTTCTCCCCTGCACTGGTCCCAGATGGGGAAGCTGAGGGTCAGGGGCCGTGGGGCTGGCTGGAGGGGCCCCTGCTGGCAGGCGGTGCTGCTCTGTGCTCCTGGTAGGTGAATGCTTGGGCTCAACCCAAGGAGCCCACCATGTGCAGCCGGAAGAATAAGCACCCTGAGGTGGAGGGAATAGAGTCTGGGGAACAGGGACAGGACCACTTATTTGTGTGGATTGCAAAGCCTGACTTAGAGCTGCCTGGGAGACTGGAAGGCAGGATTCGTGCAGACCCTGGGTATAGATGCCCTCAGCTGTAAAGGGCACCGCCCCCAAGGCAGCGCCCAGCCCCCAGGACCTGGCAGCCATTGGCTGATCTGAAAGCAGAGGCAGGGTGTGCCAGCTGGTGTCGCTTCCTCATCAAAACGCATTGATGCTGCAGCTGAGCTGCCGCCCAGCCCCTGGGGAGGAGACAGCAGCAGCAGCCCAGGCAGGGCAGGGCTCGGGGCTACGAGGGGGTGGTGGCAGGGGGCCAGGACCTGGGGAGCTGGGCCGCGGCCAGTGTGTGTCTGCGAGGCCTCGCAGGGCAGCCAGCCAGCAGCACCCGGGAATGAGGAGGAGCTCCAGTGCCACCCCGGGAGGGGCGGGGGGATCTTTGAGCTCAGGCTCTGCTGGGCTTGGCAAGGAGACCCCCTCCCCCGTGAGCAGCAGACAAAAGCAGCAGACAAAAGTGGGTTGCCCTCGGTGGGAATCCGAGCAGGCAGGCCTGGCTTGGGCGCCTCCGTCCGTGCCCAAGGCTGTGGCCTGGCTACCCTGGGCAGAGGCTGGACCTCAGGGTGATTGACGAGCATTGCTCGCTGGATCGGCGGTTCCGCTGCACACCTGGCCCTTTGTAAGATCGAGGGGCAGGCCCGAGTGCCCGTGTTCCTACCCTCAGCTGTCTTCCTCTACTTCCTCCTGCTCACCGGGCCCTGAGTACTTCTCCATTCCCTCTCCCTGTTTTTTTTTTTTTTTTTTTAACCTCCTCTCACGTGCTGCTCCAGGTGTGTTTTTTCTTCCTTCTGTGTTTTTCCATGATAACAGGTATAAGCTTAAGTACTGTGAAACACACAGCTCTTTAGTGTAGGTCCCCGTGTAGTTTAACGTTTGGATGCACTCGGAAAACCAACACCAAGGTCAAGATCCAGGATATCGCCACCGCCCCAGAAGTGTCCCCCAGCCCACACACGTGTGCACTGGACACCCACACGCATGTGCACTGGACAGGCGCTGCTCCACGCTCCACAGAGCAGCTTGGTTGTGTTCCTGTGCACACGGGGCCTCTCATTCTGGTGCTTTTGTCCCTCTGCGTGTCTGTCCTGTGCACGAGAGAGACCCCCAGAGAGAGCGAGGAGGAGGGCGAGGCAGGGGCTGAAGGGCAGGGGCAGGAAAGTGGCTGCAGAGGGGAAGCAGGGCCCCAGGAAGCATCGCTTTGCCTCTCCTTTCTGTACCCCCTTTCCAAGCTGCCCGCCGAGCTCTGGGGAAAGCCCGACTGCTCTGGGAAAGGCTTGGCCATGTCCAAGAGTGGCCGAGGGGAGCAGGCGACACGCCGCTGGCTTGGGAACCTCTCTACCCACAGGAAGTTGGCTCCCATGAGATTTTTCTCTGTCGGTGCTGTCCTGTGTGTTCCAGGCTGGAGGGCACGTTAGCCCCCCCCCCCCCAAGACAGTGACACTGCTGCAGCACGAGGCTGCTCAATGGGGCACGGCTTGGCGGGCTCCCCATGCACTGCTGGGGACCCTCTTTCTGTCAGCCGTGTGGCGGTTCCCCCCCTGCCACCCCTGGAAGGCGGACAGAGGACCTGTCACTGCCCTCTGGGGCCTTGCTGCCCACGTGGCGTAAGACAGACTCGGGAGGCTGCTGAGCAGCCGTGAGCAGGATGTAATTAACCCTGGCGCGAGCACAGAAGTCAGCAAGCCAGGTGTTGCCACGACACTCGGGCAGGCAGGCTCGCCGCGGCTTTCGGAGGCTCCAAAGGTTTGGGCCCTCAACAAACAGCAGTTGAGCACGTGGCCACCTGCCAGGTGCCGTCCTCACTACGCACAGGAGGCAGAAGGCAACGCTGCTGGGTGTCCACAAGATTGCTTGCAGTTTTTCCCATAATAATCTTGGGGATCCAATGGAGAAACAGGGACGGAACAGCACTGGGTGGACACACAGCTCGCTGCTCAGCTACACAGGATGCTGGGGAGAGTTACTGGAGGTCTCTGGTGCATGCCATTGCTTTTGCTTTGGCTCTGCCTCCTCTCCCCTTTTCTCCCAGCTCGAGAACCCAAAGATGTGTATAGAACCACACACACACACACATTCTTGCTGAGTCCTAGAAAGTGACCAGCAGACAACCTGACACTTCGCCTGTTGATGCCAGCGGGTGTCTCTGGGAGATAAGGACTTTGTCATACCTAAGCAATGCCATTATGATACCCAAGAAAAGGAGCAGTCCAACCCTAACGTCACCCAGTACACAAACCCTGTGAAAACATTCCCGGCTGCTCTGGAGCTACTCCCTCCCAGCGTGCACACACACACATGCACACGCACACACACGCACGCGCACACATACACATGCCAGTCAGGCTTCGCACACCGCATTTGGCTTTGTGCCTCTTTAGTCTCCTAGGCTGAAACAGTGCCCCGGTCACCAGGCTGAGGTCTGCTGAAGCGCCCAGGCCGCCCGTGGGGAGGGCACCTGATGCGTCCTCGTTATTAGACACGGGTTGGACACTGCGGGCAAGATTGCAGCAAGGACCGATGTGTGTCCTTCCTCCTCCATCGCATCGGAGGTGGATTATGGCCGGCAGCGCCGTTACAGGCGGCCGCCATGTGCCCCAGCAGAGCGACATTGCCCGTCGGCTCATTAGTGAGTCACCTGCCAACAGATTCAGTTAGTAGTTTCCCACCAGTCTTCCACCCAGTGGTCTGGTGTCCGTTGATGACCCTTGCTTGCATCAGAGTTTTCTAACCGTGTCATTTCCTCTACATTTCTCCTTTACGTTTGTTTTCCGTAAAGGCAAGTTTCCCTTCAGTTCTGCTGGGAACAAATGGACTGTCATTTAATTTGATGCATTTGAATCCATTACTTCATTATGCCTTCGATGCTTGGACTGGTCATCCAGCTGGCTCCTGGGCCCATTAGTCTTTGGTCAAAATTCTTTGCATTCTCGTCCAGCAAAATGTCCTGGGTTTACTTTATACTTTCCCTTTCATTCTCCAAGGAATTCTGGTTCCTTTTGTTGGAGAAACCTCTAACTAGGTACTCATCTGCCCACCTGGTATGTTTTTTAAGATTTATTTATTTTTTTCAAAGATATATTTATTTACTTATTTGAGAGAGTTACACAAAGAGAGAAGGAGAGGCAGAGAGAGAGAGAGAGAGAGGTATTCCATCAGCTGGTTCACTTTCCAGTTGGCCACAATGGCCTGAGCTGCGCCAATCCAAAGCCAGGAGCCAGGAGCTTCTTCCAGGTCTCCCACATGGGTGCAGGGGCCAAAGGACTTGGGCCATCTTTCAGTGCTTTCCCAGTCCATAGCAGAGAGCTGGGTGAAGGTGGAGCATTCGGGACTCAAGCAGGTGCCCATGTGGGATGCTGGCACCCACTGTGCCCCAGCGCCGGCCCCAGAACCCAGCCTGAATAAGGGTATGCAGGATGCTCCCCGTGCGTACGGATTTTGCGTCATCTGACAAAACCGAGCAGGGGATGAAGGGCAACAGTCAACACTCAAAGTGCTCTCAGTAGGATGAAATCTGGGCCAGAACCAATCGATTTTTAGAGATCATTGTGCTTGGTTGAAAAAGTCACTTGCAGCGTTTCAGGTTTGGGGGAACTCTGCTGGCCTGAAGCTGATGTTAAAAATGAGCTCTGGCTGTTACGTGTCCAAGCCAGCAGCATCCTGTGACTCCGGCACCTTCATTCATTCATTCATTCATTCACTTCTTCAGCAGGTACTAACTGACTAACTGAGGCTCTGCCCACCCCTGGCTGTCCTGGAGGCTTGGGATAGGTTCACAAAGTAAACAAGCCAACCCCCTGCCCACACTGCAGGAGGAAGGTCGGGTCAGGCCCAGACAACAAGAAAGCACTGCCGTAAACAAAACCTGCTGTGTGTTTGCTTGGGGGTGTGGGCCAGATCCCTGGCCAGGGGACCCCGGGAGCAAAGGTCTGAAGGAAGCCCCGGACTCAGTTTCTTGGCTGTCTGGTGGAAGAATGCTCTAAGCAGGGCCTCCACACAAGAGCTCCTACAGTGTGTAAGCCCACCTGGATCCAGTCTGTAGTGGTCTCAGCCTGGGAAGCCAGTGGTGGAGGGCGCGAGGGGGCCGGGGCTGGGGGAGGATGATGGATGGGGGCCTTGCAGACATGGCCAGTGAGGCCTGGGCCTTCCAGCTGGGTCACATGAGGACCCACCCAGGAGCTCTGAGCAGTCACCAGGGCTGCTGCCTTGAGCTGTGGGGGCCGGGCAGGAAGGGCTGCCCCCAGCCAGAAGGCCAGTTGGAGGCCCTCAGTGTGGTGCCAGCCCTGGCGAGGGGGTCAGAGTCCAGGCTGCTCGTGGACCGGATGTGAGGAATGAGAGAAGACGGAACGGTCAAGGGGTTCAGCCTTAGTAACGGGATTCTCATCAAAGACAGGAGCACGTCTCTGGGGAGGAGTTAGTGTGGGGCATGTCCAGTTCGGGATGCCTGTGGGACAGCCAGGTGGAAACACTGAGGCCTTTTGGAGGTCAGGACAGAGGTCTGGGGGCCCGGGAGTAGCATCCGAGACCTGGGTAAGGTGGTACCCGGTGCTTGGTGCTGCCAGCCTGCACCATGGACACGACATAGGTGCAGGGGCACCTGGGCCTGTGTGTGCAGACCCCGGGGGTGGCTCTGCACTTGCACGAGTTCCCGCAGGGTGGCCCCCTCGGCCACGGAGAGGACTGGTAGGGGCGTTCACACTGCTTTGGCCACTTGCTGTCACCCTGTGCACATTGTGGAAAAATGGAAACAGGTTTCCCAGAATGTACTCCTCTCCAGTACCCTTTGATGTTCCCTACCTTCTACTTCGGGGTCTTCCCCACCCCTCAGGGCAACAGGGAGTCACCGAATTGACTTCAGAACCCACCCGGATCCAGTCTGTAGTGGGAACCCTCGGTCTTAGCCGAGCCAAGCTCCTGGGGGGGGGGGTGCCCATCGGATTTTGTGGCCGCCTTTAAGGGGTCTTTTCCCCTGCTGGATCACGTGCACGTCTAGGGACGGTCTCTCCTTGGCAGTACCTTAAACCTCATGATTCCACTCGCTCTCTTTCCCTCTCCGGGGGGCTTCGCGTGGGCAGAATGCCAAGCGCGGACGGACGAGCCGCCCCGGCTGGGTGGACTGACTCCCCCCACCTGCACCCTCTACCAGGGAGCCCCGGCCGAGCCCCGGCCGGGTTCAAGCATTCGCAGACAAGTGGGTTCCGGGAGCATGGGGGCAGGGGGCGTGCTAAGGGAGGGGCCAGGGTCTTCTCCGGAAGCGTCCACGAGAGAGGTGCACGCGGGTTCCCAAACCAGCGCCCCCCCCCCCCCGAGGGTTTTCAGGCCCCAGAAGGGCCCGAGGGCGGTGGAGGGTTTGAGAGGGGGGCGAGGGACCGAGGGCCGGCTCGCACGCGTCCCGGCGCCCCAGCGGCTGCGGAGGCCCCGGCTGCCCGGGCCTGGCCGCCCGCAGGAGCCACCGCCCGGCTCCCCTCCTGCCTCTAGCCGGGGAAGGGAGAAAGGCGGGCGAGCCGGGAGAGGCAGGCCCACTCGCCCCACTTCCTCCCGGGACGCCCCCGCAGCGAGGAGACCGGGGCGAGGCGGCGCGGCCAGCCGGGTGGGCGGGGCCCGGTGGGCGGGGCCTGGGCTGGGGGCGGGCCCGGCGCCCGGCTGACCACGTGACGCGTCTCCGGCCCCGCCAGGTCTGGAGGCGTAGGCCCGCGGCGCGACGCGGGGCAGCTCCTGGCGAGTCCACCGGAGCAACCTGAGCCGCGACCCGAGGACGCCGGCGCGCCGCCATGGGCCGAGGGACACGGGCCGCCACCCCGCGGGACGCGCTGCTGGCCGGGCCGCCGCCGCTGCTGCTCGCGCTACCGCTGCTGCTGCTGCCCGCGACGCGCGCGCTCAGCGCCCGGATCAGCCTGCCGCTGGGTGAGTGCCGGGGGGCCGCGGGGGGCGTCGTGCGGCGGCGGCCGCGACAAAGGAGAGCCCGAGAGGGCGCGAGGGAGAGGCGGGGGCTCCGGCCCCTTCCTTGTGTTTTGTTTCTGGGCAAGGAGGGGGCGTCACCGGCTCTGTCGCCCCCCACCCTTCGGGGAGTGCGCTGTCGGCGGTGGCAGGGGCCCCTGCTGTCCACCCGCCCAGCTGCCAGTCCGTGATGCTGACCAGAGCTGGCCGCGGTGCCTCGCGTCCCCCCTCCCCTCCCAGGGGCTTTGACTGCTGGGGTTCTGCCATTCCCAGCAAGCGTTTCCCTGGCCGGCTAGCGCAACTCTGACCCCCAAGGCCCTAGGAGCCTTGGGCATGGGGGGCACCTCTGGGCTGCCCTAGGAGCAGCCCCTCCTGAGGTCCCTGGTGCGGACCTCCGTGGCCACTTCCTCCTCCAGCCCTCCCCACGTGCCCTTCTCCATCCCCTCTTGGGGCTCTCTGGCTCCGGATCCCAAGCCCATGCCATCTGCTCCCCCACTGATTTTCCTCCCCTGCACAATGGCATGGGACCAGGTGTAGACACAGACATAAGGCACATGGGTGCCCAAGCTCTTTAACTTGTTGATTGTGTGAATTATAGGAAAGCGTTGTGAATTCGGGTTCCCTGTGCAGCATCCCCACTCCTAAAAGCATCCCGTTTACACACGGCAATAATAGAACCAGCACTTCAATTCAGGCAGAGCCCTAGTGGCCCTCTCTGAACCCTAGCAGGCGCCAGGCCTGGATTCAAATCCTGCCTCGGCCGCTTGGTTACCTCGTGACCTTGAGCAGGCAGCTCGATTTCCTCATCTGTACAATAGGGATAATAATAGGATTAAATCGCTTCTCCTTAGGAAAGTCCTCAGGACAGGGCTTGGTCCTGAAACTGTTGGGTAGGTGTCAGCCGGCACTGTTGTTATGCATCAAGGTCTGACCGCTCCTTCCTGGTGGGGATGGTGCTGGGGGAGGGGCGGTGGGTTCAGGCCTGCTGCCTGCTACCCTTGACTCCCATCGCTCCTCGCCCTCAGCTTTGGGAGAAGGGGAAGGGAGCTGGGACCGGGCACTGCGCTAGCTCACAGGCCCTGGCCGATGCTGGGGCGCTGGAGCCGGAAGAGGCCCTGCGCGGGGTGGCCACAGGCAGACCCGAGGAGCTGCAGGTGGCCAGGGCGCCTGGGTTCTGCTAACTCCCGCAGCTGCACTTCCACAAACCGTTCTGGTCTCCGGGCTCGCTGGGCACGGCCGCCACAGACGGCTGTGCGTTCTGTGAGCTGTACCAAGGTGTCCAGGGGAGGGTTTCAGGGTACCTGTCCGTATCCTGCTCCAAGCTGAGCATCCAGAGAAAACGACCCCCTCTGCTGTGTTCCTCGGGCTCAGTCTGTCCAGAGGGACCCCATTTTCCAGCCCCCCAGCCCTAGGATGACTCAGCAGTGCCGGCCACACTTGGCTGAGCTGCCCCTACACCCTGGAGTGACACACCCCCCCCCACAGGCAGGCCCTTGCTGGCCTGGAGCCCCCGAGGGGAATGCCCTGGTGACTGCTGGGCAGGCCGTCCCTCTGTGGTGGCTTCCTGTGTCCTCCCTGGGGGCTCGTTAGATGTCCCTGGCAGTGGGCCCCAGGATGGTGACCATGGGATCCAGCCCCGGGCCCCAAGGCCCTTCCCTTACATGCTTCCCAAGGCTGCAGACCCAGAACTGAGGACTGCACCTCTGTCTCCGGCCACCCGCCCGCCCCTGCTGAATCCCCACCCATGCCTCCTCCCACCCCAGGACCCCACTTGCCTTGGGACAGTGAGCTGTGTCTGCTTTAAAACAAAATCCCCTGAGGCAGGTGATGTGCTGCAGTGGGATGAGCCGCTGCACAGGATGCCCACAGTTCGAGTCCCGGCTGCTCCACTTCACATCCAGCTCCTTGCTAACACGCCTAGGAGGCAGCAGGCAATGGCCCAAGTACTTGGGTTCCTGCCACACACATGAGAGACCCTGATGTAGTTCCTGGCTCCATCATGGCCCAGCCCCAGGTGTTGCAGCCATCTGGGAAGTGAAGTAGTGGATGATTTCTCTCTGCCTTTCAAATAAATAAAAATTTCTTAAAAAATAAAATTTCCTGAAGGGGAGCATGGAGTTGGCTCAGCATCTGGGGTCCTTTGTCCGAGACCCTCACTGCTTGTTGAGCAGCAGCTGCTGGGCCCTGGGGGCGGCGCCTGTGGTCTCACCAGCGGCAGGAGGGAGAGGAGTGGGGCCGGGGCTGGGGGCTGCAAGGTCAGCTGGCAGTCTCTGGAAGGAGAATCCTGCAGAGAGCATGTGGAACTCGGGTTCCTTTGCCCTGCAGCCTGCGGTGGGGAGAGTCCCAGGAGCAGGGGGGAGGCTGAGCGGGGGCCATGCGGGGAGAAACAAAACAAACCTGCTCCCCTGGCTCCCCAGAGTCTTCCCGGGGTCCCCTTATTTGGGCAATTACAGCGAGTCACTAATTTCCCCTGCCCTAGAAGTGCCTGGCTGGGCAGCTGTGCACACAGGATTTCTGAACCAGATTGGATAGAAATTCATAGGCCTGCAAATTGCAGGCAACAAAACCCCATTGAGCAGAGAGAACGGGGCGGTTGGCAGGAACGGGCTGTTTGTCCTCTGACCCCGGAGCAGGCCCCAGGGGTCAAGGCCCAGAGGGCCTCTGATGCTGGCGCCTGCGAGTCTTTCCCTCGTTCCTGGCCTCCACGAGTGCAATCCTTTGTTTTCAGCTCTGCCTTGTGGGCACACATCTCCCTCCAGAGCCCAGGGGGAGAGAGCGCTGGCTGCAGCCGCTGAGCTGCCCTGCGGCAGGCGGGTTTTCGTGGGCCATAGCAGCACCCGTCTCCCCAGCTTCTGGGAGCACCGCGGGAAGTAATGTATGTAAAGTGTCTGGCACAGGGCCTGGCGCGTGCTGCGTCCCGGCACAAGGCAGCAGCTCCCAGCCGCCTCGCTCAGCAGGGTTGTCTGCATCCCTTTGGCATCCGAGGTCTGAGCACCAGCTGGATGCAGCTCCCTGCCAGGCCAGGGTTCACCGTGCACAGGGCCTGCAGGAATGCAGACCTCACCGTCTGCCCCGGCGTGGACAGCAGAGCAGAGGCCCTGGGGCCAACTGACGGCCATTCCCAGGGGTCCTGCTTAACGGAGCCCACTTGTCAGGTGCACCCAGTCTGACCCTGTCCAAGTCCCCCTCTGCCCCAAGAACCTCTGCATGGGGTTGGCCTGCAGCCTCCTTCCCTGGCCCTGGTTCTGCTTTGCCCACCCGAGCTGGTGAGAGCCAGAAAGCTCTCCGTGGTCCAGCCACAGGCCGCGTCTGGATATTCCCACATAGTCACCATCCTGGTCAGGGAGACAGAGGGCGACGCCGGACCGGTGGGAGGCCGGAGCCAGTCAGGTTGTCACTTGATGCTCCCTCTCCCCTTCTAAGGGCCACCCCACCTCCAGGGCCGGTTCTGGGCTGGAGAGGCCTCTGCTGTGGCCTTCCCTTGGGGTCAGGGGTGTGTGTAGGGGGACAGCAGAACGTGAGGCTGCACGGTCTGGGCCTGCCCTCGCACAGGTCAACTTTGTGGGCAGCCTGCGCCCTTGGGCTTCCCCAGCTGCACCTCCTTGACCCAGGAGCGCTCCCTGTGTCAGGGAAGGAGGTGGTCCACAACAGACCCCCTGCACCTGTTCTTCCCACGGCCACACCCCTTTCCTCTGTTCCTAGCCCTGGAGGGTCCCCCTGCTCGCTCTTTTATTTTAAAGATTTATTTATTTATTTGAAAGAGTTACAGAAAGAGAGAGAGGCTTCCATCTGCTAATTTACTCCCCAAATGGCTGCAGCAGCTGGCTGCACCGCGTGGGAGACCCTGGCCCAGCCCTGACTGCGGTAGACATCTGGGGCCTGAACCAGCGGACGGGACACCTCTGTCTTTCAAATAGTGAAAAGCACACCTACCGCATGCAGCCACCAGCATGGTGTGGAGGGGTGCTGGTCCCAGGACCTGCCACTTGGGGGGGGGGGGTCGGCACAGTCCTCAGCTCACTAGACTGTGGCCTCTAACTCAGGAACTGTGTCCTTGCCGCGCGAACAGCTGCCTCTCGCCTCGCGGGCGAACCTTGCCATGCAGCAAGGTGGCAGCTCAGCCCTTGGATACTGATGGGTTATGTGTTTTCCTCTGCTACAGGAGCCCATTGAGGTCACTTCCCGGACAGGGCACAGCGTCCAGCTGAGGCCCCCGGGGCATGGCCCCAGGGGGGACGGTGGCAGAGCCAGAGCACCTGGGGCTCTGGGCCAGAGTCAGCCTGGAGGGAGGTTTTGTTTGGTCTCCGAGTGTTTTGAATGACTTGCTGCTATTTAAAATTTAGGAAATTTTATGTAAAAATGCGAGGTGTCCAGCTTTCCCGAGCCCCTGGCCAGCCTGGGCCCCCATCCCATAGAGCAGCAAGTGGCTGGGGGTGTTCAGTGGCCTCCCTTTGGCGTGGCTGCTCCCTCCCCTGCCCATGGCCCAGGCTGCTGTGTGTGTTGACCCGATGGCGTGTGTGCAAGGTCAAGATCAGGGTGGGGAGGAGGGCTGCGAGGGCAGGGCTGGTCTGGAGTGTTGGCACCCACATGCTGCTTCCTCTGACCTTCAATCCCAGCAGTCCCCGAAGGCCGCCTCTCGGGGCAGGAGGCGGGGCCGGGGTCGCACATCCCAGTCAGGCTGAAGTCCAGATTCACACCCAGGTCTTGGGAACACCTGTGGCTTGCCCCATGTCTCCTATGGCCCTTGCAACTGTCACACTGTGTCTGTGGACTCGGAGTGCAGGGCTGAGTGACCAGTGCTTTTCGGGGTGGGGGTGGGGTGGTCAGAGCTTCTCAGACACACGTGAGCATGGTGCTTCTGGACACCCGCACTGTCCCCTTTGCTTTATTTATTTTCATCTACTTGAAAGGCAGAGAGAGCAAGCTGTCTGCCGCCCGCTGGTTCACTCCCCAAATGCCCACGACAGATAGGGCTGGAAAGCCGGGAGCCCAGCCATGCAGGTCTCGCAGGGGGTGCAGAGGCCCGAGCACTTGGGCCATCAGCATGCTGCCTCCCAGGGTGCACGTTAGGGAGCTGGATGGGGAGCGAAGCCACGGGGACTGCAGCTGGGACTCCCACGTGGAACCCGGACATCCCCAGCAGAGCTTCCCCGCGGCACCCACACTGCGCTGTCCCCCGTGAAGCTGGGCCCTACCCTGGAGCAGAGCACTTTCGTTCGTTCAGTCAACAAACGTTTGCTAAACAGCTTGGACCTCCCCTGACCTGGTGGTGCAGATGTGTGGTCCAGGGCTTGATAGAAGAGGCAGGCAGAGGAAGCCCGTCCTTGTTACCAGACCGGCTCACCAGTGCCCTGCAGGGGTGTGAGCAGGAAGCAAGGGTCCCAGAGAAGGACCCTTGCCCAGTTGGCCCTTCTGGAAGGCCTCCTGGGGGAGGCGGGACTGAGCTGAGGCTCCCAGGATGAGTGTGAGTCAGCCGAGAGGAAGGGTCTTGTGGGCAGTGGGACTGTCCCTGCCAAGACTGGAGGTGCGCAGTGGGCCCTGAGGTGCGGGGATGTTGGGGTGAGGGTTTTGTACTGGACCAACACAGTTCCTAAGAGCCACTGGCCACAGCGACCTGGCTCCTCAGGGCTGTGTTCAAGGGGCAGCGAGGGCAAGGATCTGAAGAAATGGGCAGGAGCTGGTGGTAGATGGGGGGGGTCCCTGGGTGAGGGGGAGGGTGGGAGACCAGAGTGACGCCCAGGCGAGTAGTGCCATGGAGAGACCAGGCCCCAGACCCCGGAAGGCCCTGCCGGAGGTGGTGGTCAGTGGTGCCGCCAAGGGGATTGGAGTGTGGCATGCTGGAGGAAGAGCTGAGCTCGGCCGCAGACACTGGGGGCTGCCGGCACCCGTGTCCCCAGGCTCCTGGGCTTGGGTGTGTGGCTGGGGGGCATGGGCCAGGGCCAGAGAAGATCCCAGAGAGCAAGAACCCCCAAGAGCAGAGGCTGCGGGGCTGAGACGCCGCAGGTCTCAGAGGGAGCGCCCCGGAGGGGATGCGAGGTGACCCCTGCGACACAGACGCCAGGGCCAGGCAGGGAGGTGGACACTGCCGGTCTCACTGCCCTGAGGGCGGGGCGGGGCAGAGAGGGCTCGGCAGCTGCTGGGTTCAGGAGTTGGTCCAGAGTGGACAGTGAGGGAGAAGGTGCTTCTGGGAGAAGAGTTGGTGACAAGGGATATGGCCTCCGAGGAGCCCGGGCTGGGGGGGGGGAGGTCTGTATTATTTGTGCCTGGGAGCCCCAGTGTCCTCAGAACGTGGACACATCCTTGAGGGGAGGAGGCAGACCCCAGGGCAGAGGCCACAGGAGAGGGGGTAGACCTGTGGGACGGGCAGGCAGGCGGCCGGGCTCGTGAGGTGCAGGTCCCACCATAGGGCTGGCCGCTTGGGCCTTCGAAGGCCAGGGCTGCGGGCCTGCTCTCTCGAGGCCCTGGCGGTGGGCAGTCGGGGGCGGCACTGACCCTGTGAGGCTGGGCCCCCTGCCCTTCTCCCTTGTTTGCAGCCTCCGCCTCCTGGAGGGTTTTTGCCGCCCCGCCCTGGCCTTGGTGTGGGCAGAGAGTGGCCAGGTGCAGGAAGGAAGGGTGGCAGGCTGCCCAGTCAGCAGTACTGCCAGCCCCTTCCCTGTTCTCCCTGCACGGGGAGGCTGCTCCTCTCCAGCCCAGTCCTGCTGGGGCCTGCGGAGGGCACGGTGTTCAGAGCAGGTCAGCGTCTCAGCAGTGCCCTGAGCCACACAGGAGCGTGCGGTGGGGCGTGATTCTGAGTCACCACGCGCTCTCTGCTCTCTCTCCAGCTCTCTGGCTGGCTGGCCCAGGGTGGGGACGGCCCAGGGTGGAACGGAGCTGAGCCCTGTTCCCATCTCACCCCGCAGCACCCAGCTTCCGGCTGAGTCACGGGGAAGGGGAGAAACTCCTGATGGGGCTGGGGGCTGAGTGGTTCCCACATCACTTCCTGACTTGGGTGGGGAGCCCTGCAGGTGGCTCTGAGGTGCCCAACCCAGAGTGCCCTTCCCAGCAGGCCTGGTGCCGGGCAGCCGGCCCCCTTCCTGCCTTCTTAGAGAGTGGTCTGCCCAGAGGGGATGCTGGCCCTGCGGGGATGGGGTGCCTTGGTCTTGGCTGAGGGAGAACCCAGGGGGCAGATGGACATGGGAACAGTGCCTGGAGCCCAGGAGCCCCATCGAGCTGTGCTGTCTGGAGCTTGGGCCCCGGTGGAGAGCCACAGAGAGCTGGGACTGCCCCAAGGGGTTCCCCTCCACAGAGCGCCTGGGGACGGGGCACAGGCACAGACAAGCCCTGCGGAACAGTGCACAGACACACTTGCGCACACACGCACGCACACACGGGCAAGCTCAGGCAGGGCAGCGCACAGATGTCTTGTGTGGTCACCCTGGAGGTGACCCCAGGCCCCTGGGCACCGAGACGGGAGCGCCACACACAACACCCAGCCCGCAGCACACACATCTGCTCGTCTGAGCCGGGGCCCGGGCAGACCTGGGTTCCCGGCGCCCAGGCTGAGGCGTTCAACCCCACAGGGAAAGAGGCAGGCTCTCCAGGCGGCCCTGCCGGTGTGGCAGCTCTCGCCGGGCTGGATTTTCCTGCAGGGCTTTTAGGGGCTGGTCACGCGCCAGCCCCCGTGCCAGCGTGGGGAGGACGTGTGCGCAGGTGCTCCAAGGCAGGCACCCTCTAACTGCAGGTTATTAAGTGCTGTGTTGTTTACGTGCACAGTCTCATTTCTCCTAACCACCCTGGGAGGCGAAGCGCTATGATTGTCCCCATTCTACAGATAAGAAGAGTGAGGCTGTGAGAGGCCAAGTGGCGCACAGCTGGAGGGCAGCTGCTTTTCTCACCTCTGTGTGTTGAGACTCGCAGGTGGGGAAGCCAGCCCCACTGACCAGTCCCAGTGAGGTCCACAGGGCCAGGGGGTCCTGGGGACCAAGGCCCTTGCTAGACCATGGCTTTGAGCCTGAGCCTCAGGGCAGAGGGATGGGCAAGCGTGGAGGGGAACCTCTCCTCCCCTCCCACAAAGTAGGACTGCCTGGTGGGAGGGGCCCTGCGCCTACTTCCCGAGTCTGTGCCTTTGCCACATCCCGCAGTGGATCCCACCTCGGCTGGAGCAGTGGGCCACCCAGCGCCCAACGGGCACCGGCTGTGCCGGCTTCCACATCCTCTCCCAGGCCTCAGTGGGCTGATGCCACCCAGGCCTTATCTCTGACCGCGGGCGTTGCTGTGTCTGGGCAGAGGCCAGGGGCGGCCTCCCGCAGACACTCGGGGCCCGCCCAGGTGGAAGCCCCTCCGGTGCAGGCAGATAAGCGCTGGGCGGACGCCGGGCTCACGGCTGCTTTGGGACCTGTGCGCGTGTCCCTGTGGTGCGTCTGCAGCAGGGCCTCCCTGATGCCACGCAGAGGGTTGCCTGTCTCGGAGCCACACTGGAGGCTCAGGTTCTGGGGGCGGGCCCAGGGTCAGAGGTTACCTGTTCCAGGTGACTTCATCCCCCACCCCCACCCTCTGCTTCTCGACCTGGGGTTCGAGCAGGAGGCCTCCTGGGCTGCCCCCACGCCAGCTCCTTTTCTGCTGTGAGGCTTTGCATAGATTGCTTAAGTTCTCAGAGTTGCTTTTTGGTTTTATTTGTTTTTGTTTTTGTTTTTGTTTTTGTAAGTTTTGACAGGCAGAGTGGACAGTGAGAGAGAGAGACAGGGAGAAAGGTCTTCCTTTGCCGTTGGTTCACCCTCCAATGGCTGCCACGGACAGCGTGCTGCAGCCGGCGCACCGCACTCATCCGATGGCAGGAGCCAGGTGCTAGGTGCTTCTCCTGGTCTCCCATGGGGTGCAGGGCCCAAGCACCTGGGCCATCCTCCACTGCACTCCTGGGCCACAGCAGAGGGCTGGCCTGGAAGAGGGGCAACCGGGACAGAATCCGGCGCCCCGACCAGGACTAGAACCCGGTGTGCCGGCGCCGCAAGGCGGAGGATTAGCCTGTTGAGCCACGGCGCCGGCCGCTTTTTGGTTTTAAATAACTATTTTTTGAAATGGTTTAGTTATTTATTTGAGACGTGGAATTACAGACACAGAGAGGGAGAGGCAGAGAGAGGAGATCGTCCTTCTGCTGCTTCACTCCCCAAATGGCCACAGCTGGGTCAGTCCGAAGCCAGGAGCCTGGAGCTTCTTCCAGGTCTCCCACATGGGTGCAAGGGTCCAAGGACTTGGGCCATCTTCCACTGCTCTCCCAGGCCATAGCAGAGAGCCGGACCGGAAGTGGAGCAGCCGGGACTCACACCAGTAAGATCTCCCATTCACTGGTTTATTCCCCGGACGCCCACAGCTGGGTGCCCACAACTTCTGAGTCGGCCAGACAGAAGTCAGGAGCCAAGAACTCCTTCCAGGTCTCCCACAGCGGCGGCAGGGACCCAAGTACTTGAGTCCTCACGGCTGCCTTGTAGGGTGCACATTGGCAGGGAGCTGGCACCGGGAGCAGAGCCGGGGCTTGAACCCCGGCACGGTGATATGGGTGTGAGTGTCCCAGAGCACCCTGACTGCTAGGCCCCAAAACTGCCCCCTTGTGAGCTTTGATGAGCTCACTTGTAGACAGGGAATAAGAGATAGGTCTCTCCAGCGGGAGCGCCCAGGAGTAGAGCCCGAGGTCAGGCCGCTCACTCGGAAGGGCTCATCAGCTCACAGCGTGAGCAGGCGCTGTGCTTGGGTGTCGGGAGAAGAGGGGAGGGGTGTCGGGGCTGGAACGTGCCCTCAGCCTCCCGGTGCACAGAGCTGATGGGAAGTGGTGAGGGCTGGGAAGCCAAGGCCGGAGCCCAGCGCCTAGAGTGATTCTGGGCTCAGTAGTTGAAAGAGAAGCCTGCAGTGCTGGCATCTCATGCAGGCACCGGTTCGAGTCCCAGCGGCTCCACGTCCAAACCAGCTCCCTGCTAATGCGCCTGGGAAAGCAGCCGCAGATGGCCCAAGTGCCTGGGCCCTGCAGCCACGTGGGAGACCCCGAAGAAGCTCCTGGCTCCTGGCCCAGCCCTGGCATTTAGGGAGTGACCACTCAATGGAAGATCTCTCTCTCTCTGTAACTCTGCCTTTCAAATAAATAAAATTAAATTTTAAAAAGAGAGAGAGAGGCCCTTGCTGTTCACAGCGAGTTCTTTAACCACAGTGCCCCACATGGCTTCAGGACCAGTGTCTGCGGGCAGGATTTCCTCTGGAACTCTTAGGGGAGCCTCACTTTTTTTTTTTTTTAAAGATTTATTTATTTATTTGAAAAAGTTACAGAAAGAGAGAGAGAGAGAGAGAGAGATCCTACCATCTGCTGGTTCACTCCCCAGATGGCTGCCAGCAGCCAAGACTGGGCCAGGCCCAAGCCAGGCCCAGGCACTTGGGCCATCTTCTGCTGCCTTCCCCAGGCACATCGGCCGGGAGCTGCATCAGAAGTGGAGCAGCTGGGACTCAAACTGGTGCCCCCGTGGGCTGCCGGCATCAGAGGGCGGTTTTACCCACCACTCCACAGCGCCACTTCTAAGTCTGGCTGCAGAACGGGACAGAAACTCCCAGGCACCGCGCCACACATCCCTGACGAAGTCCTGTGCTGGTCTGCGGGGGTGCCTTCTCCCCTTGCCAGGAGAGGTTTTGAGGAGAGGCCTAGGCTCCGCCCTCCTCTCCCCTCTGCCCCCAGGAGGCTCAGCCGACGTGCAGGCCAGCCCCGGGATCTGTGTGGAGCCCTCATGGCCTGCTTCCTTCTCCATCCTGGTTCTGATGTCGTCCTCGGCTCTGTTTCTCCTCTCCTGATTCTCATGTGCATATCTCACATCGGGGCTGACGCTGTGTGCACGGCCGCTCATTGCCCTTCTTCCTCTGCTGCCCCAGGCTGTGTTTGCCTGGCCATGACCCACTGGTCACTTGGGGTCACTAAGGACAGGCCTGGGGCTGCTCGGTGGGGGCCGCTTCTGGCTTGTTTCTCCTTCCTGCTCTTAGCTGCTTAGACTTTTTAAAATTATTTCTCTCCAATCCCATTAGTCTTTTTCAAGGCATAACCAGGTCTCTGGTGGGTAGCTGGGTGGGATGGTTTCTTTTTCTTAAAGATTTATTTATTTGAAAGTCAGATTTACACAGAGAGAGCAGAGGCAGAGAGAGAGTCTTCATCCGATGGTTCACTCCCCAGTTGGCTGCAACGGCCGGAGCCGTGCCAATCCGAAGCCAGGGGCCAGGAGCTTCCTCCGGGTCTCCCACGTGGGCGCAGGGGCCCAGGGACTTGGGCCATCTTCTACTGCTTTCCCAGGCCACAGCAGAGAGCTGGGTCGGAACCGGCGTCCATATGGGATGCCGGCACCACAGGTGGAGGCTTAAGCTACTGCACCACAACATGGGCCCCACCTTTGCAGTTTTAAACGGTGTTAAATAGTACACCTTGGGGCCGGCACTGTGGCACAACGGGTTGAAGCCCTGGCCTGAAGTGCTGGCATCCCATATGTGTGCCGGTTCGAGTCCTGGCTGCTCCTCTTCCAGTCTAGCAATCTGCTTTGGCCTGGGAAAGCAGTAGAAGATGTCCCAAGTCCTTGGGCCCCTGCACCCGCGTGGGAGACCCGGAAGAAGCTCCTGGCTTCAGATCAGCCCAGCTCTGGCCACTGCAATCATTTGGGGATTGAAACAACGGAATGGAAGTCCTCTCTCCCTCTCTCTCTCTGGCTCTACCTGTCTCTGTAACTCTGTCTTTCAAATGAATAAATAATTATTTTTTAAAAATTTACACTTAGCCTCCGGCAGGTGGGCCTTTGTCCAGGGGTGCTGGTCTCCACTCTGCGCAGTGACACCCCCGCCGTGACACCCCCGCCCACCACCGGGCGCCCTGGGTTTCTGTCCTGGGTCCCCGTGTCCACGGTTGAGGCCGGGGCGTTCCGGAAGTCTTCTGTGAGCCACGGGGCTGGTCGCCGCGGGGCCAGCGCGGGCTGTGTTTGTTTTTCTTCTGTCCCGGTCTGACCCCCCCGCAGGGAGAGTGCTCCGTGGGTTTTCCTTTCGTGGATCCCATCGTGTGCTCAGAAACCGCGACTTTTTGCGTTTTCAGGCTTTTCTCGTATTGCTTTGCCTGTTCCTCTGGGATGTTCGACGCGACTCACCAGCTCCGTAGCATCCCTGGGAAGCGGCATCGGCACTGGTTCTCAGCCGGCGCCCCGTGGATGGACTGCCGTTGTTTGCGGTTGCTCACGACTGCAAACGGCTGCCCATCCGGGGTCTGCAGTTGGCTCCCACGGAATGTTCCGGAATGTCTAGAGGAGTACGGCGCCCCCTGCCCACCTGCCTTCCATCAAGCCGGCCCCTCCTGGAGGTTGGTACGAGGGGCCTGCCCAGGTGACGCCGTCTTCCTCTCTCCCCAGGCTCGGAGAAGCGGCCGGTGCTCCGATTTGAAGCTGAGGACGTGTCCAACTACACGGCCCTTCTGCTGAGCCAGGACGGGGGGACCCTGTACGTGGGGGCCCGGGAGGCCCTCTTTGCCCTCAGTAGCAGCCTCAGCTTCCTGCCCGGCGGGGAGTACCAGCAGGTGAGAGGGGTGGCCTGGGGCTGGCCCGGCTGGGCGGAGGGAGGACGGCCGGGAAGCTTGGCCCTCCGGGTCCGAGGGGGAGGCTGGGCGCGGCGTCCATTCCGCGAGCCCCTGACCCCCGCCCTGTCCCCAGCTGCCGTGGAAGGCGGACGCAGAGAGGAAACAGCAGTGCGGCTTCAAGGGCAAGGACCTGCAGGTGAGCCGGCGCCCGGGGGCGGCCTGGGGGGGGGGGGGCCAGGACCCGCAGGTGAGCCGGTGCCCGGAGGCGGCCTGGGCGGGAGGTGGGAGCGGGTGCAGCCAGGCCTGGTGCGAGGGCACAGGCCTCTGCCACGAGGGCCACGCCTGGGTTTGCACCCAGCCCTGGGTGTATTGTCTCCATGACCTTGGGCGGGAAGATTCATCTGTCCGAGCCCTGCCGGGCCCCCTGTAAGATGGGCTGCTGGCGCCTGTCCCCCTGGGCTTGCTGTGAGCCTCGGGTGGGCCAGAGGCAGAAGGCACCCAGTGTCAGCTTCCAGCCTGAGCAGGGATTGGGTGGGGTCGGGGCTGTGCAGGTCCGACAGGTGCCGGTTTGGTTTGGACCAAACCCGACGACTCACCGTTCCCGTGCCAGCAGACTCTTACCAGGCACTTGGTCTGTGCTCGTGTGCCTGCATGCGCTGGGGATGCACCTGCGGGTGTGTGTGTGTGTGTGTGTGTGTGTGTGAGAGAGAGAGAGAGAGAGAGAGAAATCGTTTCGAGGGTGGCCAGATTATATCATCACCAAAGGGCCACCAGAGCCCAGGTCAGGTGAGGGAGTGGACCGGGTGGACCTGGGGGAGGAGGAGCGGCGCTCTGGCCTAAACCTTGAGAGGTGCCGGGGAACCCGCGCAGGGCTGAGCGGTGGTACGGCTGCCCTGGGTTCAGAGGTCACGTGGCAGAGAGGCCTCAGTGGGCGGGGCGATGAGGGAGGCCGGAGCAGGCGGGAGATGACCGTGGCTGCCGTTGGAGCGGCCAGCCTGTAGAGTGTGGGGCCTCAGCTCCTGGACAGGTGGGGCAGCCTGCAGAGGGGTTGTGTTGGGGGTGGTGGGAGGCCCAGTCGGCTCCACGCCTGGGGCTGCGTGGGGCAGGGCGGGACGAGACCATGGGTGTCGGAGGGAAGCTGGGGGTTTTCACAGGGCCCCTGAAGAGGACCCTCAGGCAGAGGAGCGGGATTCTGCCGCCCCATGGAAGGCAGACCTGCACGTGTCCCCCTGGCTGACCAGGCCCTGCCGATATCGCTCTGTGGCCTTCCTGGGGCCTCTGGTGCTCAGGCCCCGGGCCTGGCCGGGAGCTGGTGGAGAGAGCTGGGCAGCGCCCCCTGGTGGTCGGCCTGGGCTGGAGCCTGACCCTGAATACCTCACCTCTCTCCAGCGAGACTGCCAAAACTATGTCAAGATCCTCCTGCCACTCAACAGCAGCCACCTGTTCGCCTGCGGCACGGCCGCCTTCAGCCCCCTGTGCACCTACATCGTGAGTGCCCCCAGCCCCCTGTGCGCCTACATCGTGAGTGCCCCCAGCCCCCTGTGCGCCTACATCGTGAGTGCCCCCAGCCCCCTGTGCGCCTACATCGTGAGTGCCCACCCCTCCTCCTGCCCCAGGGAGCTGTTCCCTAACACCAGGTGGGGTATGGCGGCGTGGGAGTGGGGGCAGTAGCAGGGGGACCTGAGGCTCCCAAGGTGGTGCCCAGCCCCAGTAGCCCAGGTCCATTTATTTGAAATGCAGAGTTACAGGGTAGGAGGAGAGACAGAGAGAGAGAGAGGTCTTCCATCCGCTGGTTCACTTCCTAACTGTCTGCAGCGGCCTGGCCTAGGCCAGGCCAAAGCCAAGAACCAGCAGCTTCTTCCCAGTCTCCCATAGGGGTTCAGGGGATCAAGCACTTGGACCACGTTCTGCTGCTTTCCCAGGCCACCAGCAGGGAGCAGGATAGAAAGTGGAGCAGCTGGGGCTTGAACTGGTGCCCATATGGGATGCCAGCTCTGCAGGCAGAGGCTTAACCTTTCCCGCTGGGCTCGTGCTATTCTTTTCTCTCTCTCTCTCTCTCTCTCTCTCTCTTCCTCCCTCCTTTCCTCTTGAAAGGCAGAGAGAGAGAGAGAGATCATCCGTCTGCTAGTTTAATGCCTGTAACAGCCAGGGCTGGGTCAGGCCTAAACCAGGGACTCCATCCAGATCTCCCGTGTGGGTGGCAGGGGCCCAAGCCTTGAGCCACCGTCCACTGCCTCCCAGGACTGAAAGCAGAGTAGCTGGGACTCCAGCCAGGCCCTGCGAGATGGGATGTAGGCACCAGTGGCTTAGCCCACTGTGCCGCAGCACCCACCCCAGGGTGCCGTTTAACCATGCGCACGATGGGATGATGATGGGGTCAGGGTGGCGGGTGGATCCATCACTGCGTGTCATTCTCGACCATGCCCCTACTCACAGCACACACATGCCCCCCTAGAACCCCTGCCTCCCGCACCCTAGCAGGCCCCAGCCTTGGGGTCAGACACTTGGGCTTGAGTCCTTTCGCTGTCCTGGTTCGCACTGCTTTCCGAGCCTCATCTGCTCCCTGCACAGGGGGCCGTGATGCTCACCCGGACCAGGAGACAGCGGGGCAATGCCCTGGGGGCCCAGCATGGGGACAGCCCTGACACCTGACGCACAGTTGCCTACTCTGGCACCCCCTCCCTTCCCCGGCTCACCCTGAGCCCCCCACCCCGTCTGTCTCCTGCAGAACGTGAGGAATTTCACTCTGGCACGGGACCAAGCCGGGAACGTTCTTCTAGAAGATGGCAAGGGCCGCTGTCCCTTTGACCCCAACTTCAAGTCCACAGCCCTGGTGGTTGGTGAGTGTTGGGGGCAGGGCAGGCTCCAGGTGGGGGAAGCAGGTGCACAGGGCTGGAGGGCTGCTGAGTCCATGCCACACCGACTGCTAGGGGCCAGAGCCACCGCGGGCTGTGCTCGGGTTTGGCTTTTCCGAGTTCCAGCTTCCTTCTGTGACGGGCAGTGCCAGGGATACTCCGAGCCGGAAGAAGGGGCCGTTCCCATGGGAATGTTTTCTTGGCAGACGGCGAGCTGTACACTGGAACAGTCAGCAGCTTCCAGGGCAACGACCCGGCCATCTCCCGGAGCCAAAGCCACCGCCCCACCAAGACCGAGAGCTCCCTCAACTGGCTGCAAGGTGGGGACTTGCAGGGGGCCGGGCGGGCGGGGCGGCGGCCCCGCCTCGGGGCTCCTTCCCGGCTGACTGCACATGCCCCATACCCCCTCCCGCAGACCCAGCCTTTGTGGCCTCAGCCTTCATTCCCGAGAGCCTGGGCAGCCCGCAGGGGGACGACGACAAGATCTACTTCTTCTTCAGCGAGACCGGCCAGAGGTTTGAGTTCATCGAGAACACCATCGTGTCCCGCATCGCTCGCATCTGCAAGGTGAGGGGCTGGGCCAGCCGCAGGGCCGCCCGCACCTGCGGCCTCCGCCCTCCGCCCTCCGCTCTCCGCCCTCCTGCAGGGGGACAGCTTGGCCAGTGGCCTTCCTCTCCTTCCCTTCCAACTGAAATCTCTCTCACTGTTCTCTTCTTTAAAAAGTGTGAAAATAGAAGTTTACGCGCAGATCAGCTACTAGGTGAAGAAGGGGTGTGCATCCTGCCTAGGAGGTTCTGGGGGCAGGCATTCGGCACGGCAGTTAAGGTGCCCCCGGGCCTTGTCACAGTTCCAGCTTCGCTGCGGGTTCCAGCTTCCTGCTCGTGCACGTTCTAGGAGGCGGCCCGTGATGCCTCAGGCGCTTGGCTCCCTGCCACCCACATGGGAGACCCGGAAGGAGTTCTGGGCTCCTGGCTTCTGCATGGCCCAGCCCCAGCTGTTTTGGTCATTTAGGGAGTGAACCAGCGGGTGGAAGATTCTCTCTCTCTCTCTCTCTCTCTGTCTGTCTCTCTGTTGCTGTGCCTTTCAGATAGAAATGCGTGCATGCATACATAGGAAAGGTACAGAGTGAGAGATTCTGCAGGCGGCTGCCTCGGGTGGATCTCAGGAAGTCCCTCAGCCTCTTGCTTGAGCAGGCTCTCGTCTGTTAAATGGGAATAGTGACCACACAAGCCTCAGCAGGTTAAACTCAGGAATCCACAGAAAGCTTAGAAATGTGATCGGCGTTGGCCGCGTGCAGACCGCTGGTGTCATAACCCCTGACCTGGCACCATGGGTGTCTCGGGGTGCTGACACGCATGTGGTTGTGTGTGTGTATGGCTTTGGAGGCTCGTGTGTGTGTGTGTGTGTGTGTGCATGTGTGGGCGGGGGCTATGCGTGTGTGCACGCGTGTGCGCGCACTGCCACTCTGGGGCGCTGTGGCTCCTGTGTGTTCGGCGGTTACAGACACGCAGGGTTTAGACAGGCGCCCCGCGCCCTGGTTTCTCCGAGGCCCGTGTCGGTGTGCAGGCTTCTGCTGGTGCTGTATTTGTGGGCTGGGGCAGCAGGGTGGCCAGGCCTGCAGCCCACAGCCCCGGGCCATCCTCCTTCCCCATGCAGGGCGATGAGGGCGGCGAGCGGGTGCTGCAGCAGCGCTGGACGTCCTTCCTGAAGGCCCAGCTGCTGTGCTCGCGGCCCGAGGACGGCTTCCCCTTCAACGTGCTGCAGGACGTCTTCACGCTGAGCCCCAGCCCCGAGGCCTGGCCTGAGACCCTCTTCTACGGGGTCTTCACCTCCCAGTGGTAAGTCCCCAGGACTTCCTGGGAAGGGGGCTGGGGCCGGGCTCCGGGGTTAATCGGCTGCTTCCTTGGCAGGCACAGGGGCGCCTCGGAGGGCTCGGCCATCTGCGTGTTCACCATGGACGACGTGCAGCATGCCTTCAATGGCCTCTACAAGGAGGTGAACCGGGAGACGCAGCAGTGGTACACCGTGACCCACCCGGTGCCCTCCCCCCGGCCTGGAGCGGTGCGTGCGGGCTCCCCACACCCAGGGCTGGGGCAGCTGGGCGCTGTCGGGGTCGTCCCTCCCCTTGGTGCCCTCTCCCGCTCAGCTGGGGGCTCCTCATTAGTTAGTTAGGCAGCCTGGTGAGCAGGTGTGGGGCCTTCTAGTGTTGTCACCAGGCAGGCTCCCTGGGAGCAGACCCTGGATGCAGATGTGGGCGCAGGGAGGGATCCCAGGGACCAGCCAGAGGGAAAATGAGAGCAAGGGTAGGCACAGCCACAAGGGGAGCATTGGCCAGCATGA
Source organism: Sylvilagus floridanus (assembly GCA_949820135.1). NCBI lineage: Eukaryota > Metazoa > Chordata > Mammalia > Lagomorpha > Leporidae > Sylvilagus > Sylvilagus floridanus. The sequence continues at coordinate 93,244,264 of OX463239.1, read as the reverse complement.
CTGGTGGCTCCGGCAGAGAGGTAGCAGAACTCAGGACGGGCCTGGTAGAGCTGTCGAGCTGTGTGCCTTGTTGGGCGAGGGCCACTCCAGGTTTTAAGTCCCAAACAGAGAAACCTCAGCAGGCACAGGAGCTGGCCAGCTGCACTGGGACACTGCACGGCCAGGGCGTCCTGGGGGCTGGTGGGGGCTGGTGGGAGCAGAGGGGGTGGGGTCTGGAAGCCTTTATGCGTGCGAGGCTGAGCACTGGGCAGGGAGGAGGCCCAGCCAGGACACCCTCCTGGCTCTTGGCTTCCCAGCGCCCTGGCCTGGCTTTGGGCCTTCAGGCTGGTGCTGGCTCCCTGCCGTGGCTGCAGGACGTGACTGTGGCCGCAGGGGAGCGGGCCCTGTGCTGCCTGTTGCCTCACGCTGCCCTCTCCCGCCACAGTGCATCACCAACAGTGCCCGGGAGAGGAAGATCAACTCGTCCCTGCAGCTCCCCGACCGCGTGCTCAACTTCCTCAAGGACCACTTCCTGATGGACAGCAAGGTCCGCAGCCACCTGCTGCTGCTGCAGCCTCAGGCCCGCTACCAGCGCGTGGCCGTGCACCGCGTCTCTGGCCTGAACCGCACCTATGATGTCCTGTTCCTGGGCACCGGTGAGTGCCTGCAGCCAGGCGGGGGTGGGGGTGGGGTCACAGCGATGGCCTCTCCTCTGGGCCTGACTCTTGTCCTGCGGCAGGTGACGGGCAGGGGATGTCACAGGCCATGGCCTCTCCTCTGGGCCTGACTCTTGTCCCGCGGCAGGTGACGGGCAGGGGACGTCACAGGCCATGGCCTCTCCTCTGGGCCTGACTCTTGTCCCGCGGCAGGTGACGGGCAGGGGACGTCACAGGCCATGGCCTCTCCTCTGGGCCTGACTCTTGTCCCGCGGCAGGTGATGGGCGGCTGCACAAAGCAGTGAAGGTGGGCCCGCGAGTGCACATCATTGAGGAGCTGCAGGTCTTCCAGCCGGGGCAGCCCATCCAGAACCTGCTCCTGGACACCCACAGGGTGAGCGGCCAGGGGTCTCTGCACCATCACCACGCGGTCCCGGCCATGGCACGGGGGAGGGTGGGGGGTTGGGGGATGGCCCGGAGGACGGCTCCGGTGCCCGTGCCCCCTCTCACCCCACCTGTGGCCGTGCAGGGACTGCTGTACGCGGCCTCGTACTCGGGCGTGGTCCAGGTGCCTGTGGCCAACTGCAGCCTGTACCAGAGCTGCGGGGACTGCCTCCTCGCCCGCGACCCCTACTGCGCCTGGGACGGCTCCGCCTGCCGCCGCGTCAGCCTCTACCAGCCTGAGCTGGCCTCCAGGTGAGAGCCCCCCGGCCCCGCCGCGCGCCCGCCTGTCCCCGCGCACCGGGCCTCAGCCTCGGCTCCACTCCCGTCAGCTCCCTGCCACTTTCCAGCCACAGTCGGCTCTGCCTCACCTCCCGTAAGTGGCCCGCTGTGAGGGGCCACAGCGGCACAGAGGCCACCGATGGGACCTGGCCAGGGACCGTGTTTGAGTGGCAGCAAGGGCACCGGAAGAGCCCCTCGGCAAAGCCACGCAAACCCACTTAGAGTACAGAATGCTCACTTGGCGGCAGGGGCGAGCACAAGCCACAGTCACCCCCGCTCCGCCACCTGGAGCCGCCGTGCGGCGCGGCTTCCGGGTTTTTCTGTACCCGTGGGAAACACACACAGAAGTCCATGTCTTTTAGATAGAAATGGGACCTGTCCTATTTGCCGTATTTTTTTTTTTACTGATTTTGGTTGAGTTTCTTGTCCTTTTTTTTTCATACATCAAGAATTACTTTTAAACAGAACATACTGTTTTGAAAACACACGACTGATGTGATTTGACTTATGTGTGAGAGCCAGATCGAGAGCTGCCATCTGTAGCGGCCACGGTCGCTGGGGTGGAGCCCGGAGCCTGGAGCTCCATTCAGGCGTCTCCCGCGGCACCGGGACCCCAGCTGAGCCGTCGTCACTGCTGCTCCTCGGGGTTTGCATCGGCAGAAAGCTGGCGTTGGGAGCCAGAGCTGGGTGGTGAGCCCGGGCACCTGGTAACAGGCCATGCACATCTTCACTGCCAGGCTAAGTGCACCCCTCCCCTAACCCTCATTCTTTGAAGATTTTATTTATTTATTTGAGCGGTAGAGTTACAGACAGTGAGAGGGAGAGACAGAGAAAGAGGCCTTCCATCCACTGGTTCACTCCCCAAATGGCCGCAAGGGCCAGAGCTGTGCCAATCCAGAGCCAGGAGCCAGGAGCCTCCTCCAGGTCTCCTAGTCAGGATTTGGGCCATCTTCTGCCGCCCTCCCAGACCACAGCAGAGAGCTGGAGTGGAAGAGGAGCAGCTGGGACTTGAACCGGCGCCCGTTGGAATGCCGGTGCTGCAGGCAGAGGATTAACCCCGTATTTTTTCATGAAACCAAGCAATGCTAAATACGGACCTTTCTGTCCACGCAGGCGTAGCCGGCCCGCCACGCTTCCTGGGGGCACTTGCTGCTCCTGTAATGGGAAGTCCAGCAGTGGCTGCTGTTGGCAGTGTCACAGCAGAGAGGCTGAGCAGAGCCTGTAGGGGCGGGGGTCAGCTCAGGGAAGTCACTCGTGGCTGCGGCAGGCCTGGTCCCGTGCATTGTGGGTGGAGAGCAGGGGCTCCCGGGGCTTCCTGGCTTATCCCAGCCTCTCCTGTCCCAGGCCATGGATCCAGGACATCGAGGGGGCCAATGCCAAGGACCTGTGCGACACCTCCTCGGCCAGCCCCTTGTCTCTCATACCAGCAGGTAAGGTGCCCCTCAGAGGTGGACAAGAGAGGCCGGGCCGGGCCCAGTGGCTGCTGGGCCTTTCCTTGCAAGCAGGGCCCTGGGGAGGGACTCATGCAGTCCCGGGAGTCCTGGAGCTGCCCCCGTGGCACCACAGACAGCCCTGGGTACCTTTCCGCCCGCAGGCAAGAAGCCCTGTGAGCAGGTCCAGTTCCAGCCCAACACCGTGAACACCTTGGCCTGCCCCCTCCTGTCCAACCTGGCCACCCGGCTCTGGCTGCACAACAGCGCCCCCGTCAACTCCTCGGCCTCCTGCCGCGTGCTGCCCACGGGGGACCTGCTGCTGGTGGGCGGCCAGCAGGGGCTGGGGCGCTTCGAGTGCTGGGCGGTGGAGGGGGGCTTCCGGCAGCTGGTGGCCAGCTACTGCCCGGAGGTGGTGGAAGCTGGGGCTGCGGAGCAGACGGAGCGCGGCGGCAGCGTGCCGGTCGTGATCAACACTTCGCGCGTGAGCGCGCCGGCGGCCGGCAAGGCCGGCTGGGGCGCCGACAGGTCCTACTGGAACGAGTTCCTGGTCATGTGCACGCTCTTCGGACTCGCGGTGGTGCTGCTTGTCCTGTTCTTCCTCTACCGGCACCGCGACGGCATGAAGGTCTTCCTGAAGCAGGGCGAGTGCGCCAGCGTGCACCCCAAAGCCCGCCCCGTGGCCCTGCCGCCCGAGACCCGGCCGCTCAACGGCGTCGGCCCGCCCAGCACCCCCCTCGACCACCGAGGCTACCAGGCCTTGTCTGACAGTTCCCCGGGGCCCCGGGTCTTCACGGAGTCCGAGAAGAGGCCGCTCAGCGTCCAGGACAGCTTCGTGGAGGTGTCCCCCGTGTGCCCCCGGCCCCGCGTCCGCCTGGGCTCCGAGATCCGGGACTCCGTGGTGTGAGAGCCGACTCTCAGAGGAGGCCACCCTGGCTTCAGGGGGCCGCCCAAGCCCACAGCCCGCCTTGAGCCACGCCTGTGTGCCTAGCCAGCGGGAGCTGGTTGCCGGCCTCCAGCCAGGTGGAGAAGCCGTGCCTAGAGCCTCCAGCTGCAGAGGGGGCTGCCCAGGTGGCAGAACAGTGCTCCTGGTGTAAACTGAGCCCTTTGTTTAAGAAATAATTGAAAATGTGAAATCGGAGAGAGACATGGAAGGCCATGCACACAGCAGGGGCCACTGGGACTCCTTCCAAGTGGCCGTCTGGGACCGAGTTGGTGACCCCTCGCCTTATCCTACTGCCGCAGGCTGCCTTCCCACCGCAGAGTCCGGGCCTGCTCTGCCAGCCGGCTGAGGACGTCGCTGAGGACGTCGCCACGGCTGCCAGCGTCCCCGCTCAGGGATCAGAGGGCTGGGCCGTGGGCTCAGCCCCCGCCTCTGGACCTTTCCAGCCTGCATCAGGCTGCAGCCACTCGAGAGGGCAGCCTGAGCTACACGGCCTTGCCTGTGGGTCCAGGGAGGAGAGCGCTCAGCCTCCCAGCCCGGAACTTTACTCAGATCCAAACTAGGAAGTTCCCTGCGCCGTCGCCCCAGGCCGCCCCTCGCCCGCCCCTCCACTCTAAGGGATTTTGACACTGCCCAGCCAAGTACAGGGCCCTTGGCTTTAGGTGACTTTTGTATGTTTTTAATAAAATGCACTTTACATTTTTTTTAAGATTGATTTATTTGAAAGGCAGAATTAGAGGCAGAGGCTGAGAGGTCTTCCATCTGCTGGTTCACTCTCGAAATGGCCACAACAGCTGAGCCGATGCAAAGCCAGGAGCTTCCTCCGGGTCTCCCACACAGGTGCAGGGGCCCAAGCACTTGGGTCAGCTTCTACTGCTTTCCCAGGCCACAGCAGAGAGTGGATGGGAAGTGGAGCAGCCGGGACTCAAACCGGCGCCCATATGGGATGCCAATGCTGCAGGCGGCGGCCCCTGGACTGCTGTTTAATCCGGGCCTCTCCTGAAGGGACTGGTACTCTCGGAAGCTGGTCTGCTTCCAATCCCGGGGATGAGGGTGGTCGGGAGCTTAGAGGGGACGGTTAGGGAGCGTGGGTCTTAGGAGGGAGCTCAGCCCCCATGCTTTGGCGGGGTGGGACACGAGCTGGGATGGAGGCCTTTTGTAATGTTTCAGTCGTGATAGGGCTGACCTTTTCATGTATAAATCTTTTCCTTAATGTTGACTTGTTTATTGTCATCTACTGAAAAGGCAGAGTGACAGAGAGAGAGGTATCTCCCATCCACCGGTTCAGGCTCCAAATGCCCACAACTGCTAAAGCCAAGCCAGGCGGAGGCCAGGAGCCTGAGACTCCATCCGGGTCTCCCCCGGGCAGCAGGGGTCCGAGCACTGCGTTACTCGCAAGTTGGGTTAGAAGCAGAGGAGCCGGGACATGAACCAGCAGGCCGACGTGGGACGTGGAGGTTCCAAGCAGTGGCTTAAGCCACCGGGCCACAATGCCCACTAATTCTGACACTATAGAAATTCATGTCGCCAGCACTGCCATCAGGATACCAATCCCTTGTGCTACCTCCTCAGACTCATAACCCCCCCCCCCAATCGCAGTAGGGAATGGGGGTGCAGTCCAGTTGGACTTCCCACAGCCCCTGCTTCCGAGGTTACAGATCTCTGGTGAGACTGAAGGCACCCAGGGGTCCGTGCCTCACCCCAGTGTAGCTACCCTCGCACACGGGGCCAAAACTTCTAAGCCTTTATTACTGTTGAGTAGAAACAAACAGAGCACTTGACGATGGCAGTGAGAAGGGGAGAGGCCCTGACGAGGAGCGCTCTCCCCTGCCCGAGGCCCAGACTGCACGGTGCCAGCTCCAGGCTGGGCCGGCATGGCCGGCCCTGGCACCACAGGTGCACCCCTTGGCCGCAGCTCCGCAGTGGACGGGTTCTTGGACACTTGGGGACTGCTGTCACAGGACAATCTTGAAGGAGCTGAACAAGAGAAGGGTGGGTTGGGTTTGAGGATGGTAGGTTCCAAACCCGAGCTCACCCACCTCCCCTTGGCCCCCAGAACCCTGGGAGACAGCCCCCTCCCTGACACAGAAGTCCGGCTTGTCTCAGATGGGGAGCTTGGGCTCCTAACCGCAGGGGACCCCTGTCATACCTGGCAAAGTCTGGTGAACGTGAGATGACATGCTGGAACTCTGACAGGTTGATGGTGCCGTCCCTGTCGATGTCGGACTCTTCCAGGATCTGGGAGAGGGCTGGCTTCAGGCAGGCCGCCCCCCAACCTCCCTGCACCCCGCCCCCACCCGGGAGCTCACGTTGTCGATGAGCTGCTTCATCTCCGAAGCGCTGAGCCGCGTGTCCTCGCCCTCGCCCGTGAGGCAGTTGACCAGGCGGCTCAGGTCTTCCCTGTCCAAGGTCCCGTCATCGTCAAAGTCTGCAGGGGCCGAGAGGAGGTGGTCAGGGGCTGCCCGCGGCTCCGCCAGCACAGGGCGCACGGGAGCGGCCCCTGGTCCCCTACCGAAGATGCGGAAGGCGTAGTGGGACTTGATGTCTGGGGTTGCCGTGTCACTGAACACGCTGAGCAGGTCCAGGAAGTCCTCGAAGCTCAGGCTGTCTCTGGTTGGGGAGGTGGAGAAGACCCGGCAGATCCGCTCCTTGAAGGGGTTGGCCTAGGAGAGAAAGCCCAGCCCCCAGTGAATGCCACAGGCACAGCCTGCCCACGGGAGGGGGTGGGGCCCTGCACGGGCACCGTGGAGCGCCAGCTGGGGGGGGGTAGCACTTGGGTGCCAGCACGGAGGGCCACGGAGGCCTGGGGTGGCCACTGACCCAGCCAGGGGATGGCTTCCTGGGAGTCGGTGTTTAACCTAAGAGCAGGTGTAACGATCCCATCGGGGTGGCCCACATGTCCGTCTCCAAGCATGACTTGTGTGTACTGGGGACTCCCGGGCTCTTCCACCGGCCAGGCAGCGTGAGAGAGTGGACCGCCGCTGCCCTCCAGCACACACCCAGCCGCACTGAGGGGCTCGTAGCCTATCGTCTCCCCTGCTTCCAGGGCTCTGGTGACCAAGGGCCCACTCGCTGCTTCTGACAGGTTGTTCGGGCTCCCAAGAACGCGCAGTGTTTGTCTTTCTACGCCTGGCTTGCTTCACTTACTCACTCGCTGGTTACGTTAGGACACAAGTACTTCACTGGACACTACTGTGTGACGGCCAGGCCCTTCTCGGGCCCAGACTCCTAACAGCAGGCTGCTCTTACTGTCCGCAGAGCGTAAATCCTACTGAACCCCAAGAGGGTGCCCTAGACCCCTCCGTGTGAAAAGCACCGGTTCTAGATCATTCTGTGAAGCCTTGACTGCATGTTAAGAGCTAAACAGAAAAAAGACCAGAATGGAGGGTGGGGGGAGCAGTGAGCCCCTGATGGCATGACCAGTAGCTGGGGTGGTGGGGGCAGCGAGCCCCTGGTCGCAGGGCCAGTGGCAGGGGTGGGGGTTGGGGGCATGCACCTTGAGCTCCGGAAGGCTGAGGATCCGCTCAAAGGACACCCGGGCCCGCAGGGACTCCTCCACACTCCGGTGTTCCTGCGGCAGCAGCTCACAAAACCGCCTGTGGGCTCTGGACAGAAGGGGCGCCTATGAGCACTCGGCCTCCCGAAGCCCCTGCGGCTGGCCTCCCCACCCCGGTGAAGCCAGGTGAGGAGCCAGGCGCAGCCCGGGAGAGACGTGCCCCAGGTCCCCGCAGGCTGGGAGTCCATGCGTGCAAGGGGTGGGTCTTTCCTGAGGCCCTTCTGAGAGCCAGGCGCTAGCGGGGCACAGCGCACGGATCCTGGAGCCAGGCGCGAGCGGGGCACAGCGCACGGATCCTGGAGCCAGGCGCGAGCGGGGCACAGCGCACGGATCCTGGAGCCAGGCGCGAGCGGGGCACAGCGCACGGATCCTGGAGCCAGGCGCGAGCGGGGCACAGCGCACGGATCCTGGAGCCAGGCGCGAGCGGGGCACAGCGCACGGATCCTGGAGGCTTGGGGACGTTGAGGAAGGAGCCAGAATTTGGCCCCGAAGAACAGCGAGAAATGAGCCAACCCCAAATCCCCCTACCCGTTCTCCACACCAACTGTGTAATCCCGATCCCACCGGGATTCTCTCTGCCAAGGGCTGCAGGAAGCTGCCGGGCGCCCTGGGTCTCTGCACCCGCTTCCCTGCCCTGGGCCTCCCTCCAGGAGGTTAGATGAGGGAGCGCGGGAGACCCGTTCCCGCAGGGGTGCGGGCTCCCTAAGCTAACAGCGACTGCCTGGGTCAGCCGGAAGGAGAGGGAGGGGCCAGGCTCCCTCCGCAGGGCTTCTCCGGTTGCTCAAGCGACCCAGCCAGCCTGGAGCGACAGCAGCCCCCGCCGGACCCGGGACGAGCAGAAGCCAGGGCGGCCGGGGTCAGAGGGCGCCCAGCTCTTCCTGGAGCCTGCGAGGCGGCTCCGTGGGGGCAAAGCCTGGGGGGACGAGGGCAGCCGGGACACGGACTCCTGGCCTGACATTCGGGCTGTCCCCCCCGGGAGGCCTCCGGGGGCCCATCGGGAACAAGGTCGCAGGCGGCTCGGGGCGGCACTTACAAGAGGATCTCCTGCTTCGTCAGGAACGTCAGATCCTGGAAGGCAAACCACGGACAGGGTCAGCGGGCCGCCCCGCCGACGCCCGGGGCCCGCTCCCGGGTGCAGCCCCGCACGCGAGCGTCCGGGAGCGGCGCCCCGCGCACCTGGTACTCGGCCAGCAGCTCCTTGGACAGGCGGCTGCCCGAGCTCCCCATCGTCGCGTCGCGCGCACCGATCCGTCCCGATGACTCTTCCTCGGGACGCCGACAACTTTCTCACTTCCGCCCTCGGGCCGCGTCCCCGCCCCGTCCCCGCGGCAACCGCCCGGGGCTGCCGCCCCCGGGCCCGCCCCTGCTTAAAGCGCCCGGGCGCTCCTAGGCGGGCGTAGCCGGCGAGCTCCGGGCGCCCGGCGGTCCCAGGCGAGCCGGAGGCGGGGCCCGGGGCGGGGCCGGACGCGCTGGGGCGGAGCCCAGGCCGCACGGCCCCGCCTCCCGGTGGGCGGGGCGGGCCGCGCCGCGTGCGTGCGTGCGTGTGTGCGTGCGCGCGCGCGCAGACTGCGCTTGCGTCAAGAGCGACGCGACCTCGCTATGGCCCCGGTAGTGGCTGCGGGGGAGGCCGCGCGGGGCGCACGCCTCCCTGGGGCAGGTGGAGGGGGCGGCCCTGGGCGGGGCTGGAGAGCGACGTCCGGGAGGCTCCGGAGGCGGCGTGTCCGGGAAGCCCGATAGCTGAGTGGGCTGCAGCGGGCGCTGTCCACGGCGCAGCCCACACGCGGCACCTGGAGAGGCAGCGCGTGTGCAGCCCCGAGGAGCGCGGGTGTAGACACGGAGCGCAGCTGCCTGCGGTTCTTAGAGCAGCGGGACAGGTAGGTTTCGGTGACTCGTCCCGGCCTGCGCAGGCTGGCCTCGCTCGCCAGGCTAGATCAGGGCGGTGCAGTGAGTGCCTGTTGCCGGCTCCTCGGTGGCATGGGGTGGCCTGCTCCCTCCCCTGTTCTGTAAGGAACTGCCAGGACCGGAGGCGCAGCCGGGTTGCAGCAGGTGCTTGCCGAACCGCTGTCTTCCCGCACTTCCGAACACGGTGGCCGCCTGAGCGACTCCGGCAGGGCTCGCTAGACCCTGTGTGAGCTGCAGAGTTCGCAGGGCACCAGAGCAGGCCGCGCCTGAGTCGGGAGAGCCCTGTCCCGAGTAGAGCCAGAAGCCACTGCTACACGTGTGTCCGCTGCTGACCGGGGAGAGGACGCACCGGCCAGCCAAGGGCTGCCCTTCCCGGTGAAGACGGGGGAGCTGGGCTTGGGCCCGGGAGCTCGGTCATGCCGTCCGCATCTCCCAGGCGTTTGGGCTGGCTCTGAACCTCTCCCCACGGAACAGCCTGCGCATCGCTTTGCTCCCTGCTGGGTTTTGGACAGTAGGGACCGTATTGATCTGCCACTTGCTCTCCACACAACGAGGAGAGTTGAGTTGCTGATACACTGATATCTAGGACAGGTAGCGAGAGAGCCCGGGACCGGGCTGGGCTGAGGCTGCGGCCCAGGAACGCAATCCAGGCCTCTCCCATGGTGTCGCGGACCCAGTTACTTGAGTTCCGGCACCGCACGAGCTGGAATCGGGAGCCGGAATTGGGAATGCTGCTGCAGGACAAGCGTGGCTTCAGCGTGAGGCGAAACGCCTGCCTTGCCCATTCCTTTTTATCTTGTTTTTCATTTTCATTTATTTGCATTTAGAAGGCAGAAACAGAGAGAGCTTGTTTCCGTTTGGAAAGTGGGTACTTGGGTTGAAAGAATAGAAAGTACCAAGACCCTGAGCAGAAAGAGGCTTAGAGTGGGCAAGGGAAGGGGTGGACGAGAGGAGATGGGACGGGTGGGCACGGACAGCCTGGGAGGGAGACTTTGTCCTTACACGGACGCGGGCCCACGGGCTGGTGAATGGCAAAGGCGGGATGCGCACGGCGGCCGGCGTGGTGATGCCCAGCTCACAGTGGGTTTGGTGTCCCTCTAACGGTGTTTTCCGGTTCCCTGAAGGTTTAATCCTGCTAGGCGGTCACTCCTGATGGGTTGCTATAAAGGACTCCTCTTTCATTCCTAACTAACGCTTCCTGCTGAGTGATTTGCTTTCTCTAGATCTATTGGTTGATGTGTCTTTACTCTTTTTTTTTTTTTGGACAGAGTGGACAGAGAGAGAGAGAGAGAGAAAGGTCTTCCTTTGCCGTTGGTTCACCCTCCAATGGCCGCCACAGCCTGCGCGCTGTGGCCGACGCACCACGCTGATCTGAAGCCAGGAGCCAGGTGCTTCTCCTGGTCTCCCATGGGGTGCAGGGCCCAAGCACTTGGACCATCCTCCACTGCACTCCCGGGCCACAGCAGAGAGCTGGCCTGGAAGAGGAGCAACCAGGACAGAATCCGGCGCCCCGACCGGGACTAGAACCTGGTGTGCCGGCGCCGCAAGGCGGAGGATTAGCCTGTTGAGCTACATCGCCAGCCTCTTTACTCATATTTTTAACCTTTGGGTGTCGTCTTAGTCTTGTCCCAGGCTCTGGCTTTAAATGTCGTTGACTCCAAAGTTATATCCAGACCAGACCTTACCCTTGGCCTCCAGGCTTGACTTTCTCACTGCCTGCACCACTTCCCTTCTTGGGTGTCCAGGCTGCATCTAAAATTCAACAATCAAAATTGATTTTTTTTTTTAAGATTTATGTATTTATTGTTTGGAAAGGGAAAGCAACAGAGAGAGATCTTCCATCCACTTAGTTCACGCCCCAAATAACTACAATGGCCAGGACTGGGCCAGGCCGAAGCCGCCTTCCCAGGTGTGTTAGCAGGGAGCTAGATTGGAAGCGGAGCAGCCAGGACTCAAACTGGCACTCAAACATGGCATATGAGATGCCAGCGTTGCAAGCGATGGCTTAATCCAATGCACCACTGCATCGGCCCCAAAATGGCCACCCCTAGTCAGCCTGTTCCCATCCCAGCTCCTCCACTTCCCCGCCTTGAAATGCCACAAGCATCCTAAGGCCAAGCCCACCCCTTCCCTTGACTTAAAAACTAACAAAAATTTATAGCAGGTTAAAAAAAAATCTAGGGGCAGGTTTGAGTCCTGGCTGTTCCACCTGTGATCCAGCTCCCTACTGATGTGCCTGGGAAAGCTACAGAAGATGGCCCTAGTGTTTGGGCCCCTGCAGCCACATGGGAGACCTGGAAGAAGCTCCTGGCTCCTGGCGTAGGCCTGGCCCGGCAATGGCTGTGGCGACCATTTGGGGAATGAACCAGCAGGTGGAAGATTTTGCTCTCTTCCTCCCTCCCTCTGTCCCTCTCTCTGTAACTCTTTCAAATCAATAAATCTCTCTTTTTTTTTTTTTTAGATCTCACGTATAGTTGACTACCTTAACCATTTCTAAGTGTACGTGCAGTTCCGTACATTAAGTACATTCATATTGTTGTGTAACCTGTCTCCAAAACTTTAGTTTTACAAAACTGAAACGTTAGGGCCAGCGTTGTGGTGTAGCCAATAAAGCTGCCACCTGCGACCCCGGCATCCCATGTGGGCTCCGGTTTGTGTCTCAGCTCCACTTCTGGTCCAGCTCCCTGCTATGGCCTGGGAAAAGCAGGGTAAGATGGTGCAGGTGCTCAGGCCCCTGCACCCATGTGGGAGACCTGGAAGAAGCTCCTGGCCTTAGTCTGGCCCAGCCCTGGCTGTTGAGGCCAACTGGGGAGTGAACCAGAAAATGAAAGATCTCTGTCTCCCCCGACTCCCATCCCACCCCATAACTCTTTAAAATAAATAAGTAAATCCTAAAAAAGCCTGAAACTATGTACCCATTAAACTCAGCTTGACTTTTTAAAAAATTTTTATTTATTTGAAAGGGTTAGAGAGAGAGGGAGAGGTCTTCCATCCACTGGTTCAGTCCTCAGATGGCCCCAGTGGCCAGGACTGGGCCAGGCTAAAGCCAGGAGCTTCCTCCAGGTGGGTGGCAGGGCCCAAGCACGTGAGCCGTCTTCCCCTGCTTTCCCCAGGCCACGGGGTACTGGTGTTGCAGGGGGCAGCTCTGCTCACCATGCCACAGTGCCACCCCTAGCTTGACTTGTTTCTTTAGTAATTAATTTGAGAGGCAGAGCTCTCATCTGCTGGTTAACCCCCTACAGTGCCTGCAGTGTCCCTGGCAAAGAGCTGTCAATGTCAGAGTCAAGCAGGCAGAGTCTTGGACAGTGGCGTGCCACAGTGCTATCCTCAGGGATGGTTCGCTTGTGTCCAGTTTTCCAGGTGCGGAGTTAACCATTGGTGTCCCAGTGGCCCACCAAGTCCTAACAGTGAAGTCCTCTCTGGGTCAGGAACAGGCCCCCTTCCTGAGCCGCTGAGTCCAGGGCTCCAGGAGGCAGGAGCTCATCCAGGGTCTCCCACGAGTGGCAGGAAGCCAGCTAAGTGGGCTGTCATTGCTTCCAGGTGCATTAGCAGGAAGCTGGATTGGAAGTGGAGGAACTTGGACTGGAAGTGGCTCTCCAACAAGGAGATGCAGATGCCTCAAGCAGTGGCTTAACTTGCTGTTCTGCTATGCCTGCCCTGGATTTTATTTTAAAGGGAAATAAAAATACAGCTGCAAAGATGAATGTACAGGATGTTCACAACATTTTGTATGATAGGGTGAAGCCAACGACGGATAGCAGTTGAAGCTTGGTTAAAAAATCAAGATCCACCTGTACTTGACAATGAGGCAAATTGTACATTGTAGTTCTTTCCTGGGTATTGGAATAAGGGGTGTAGTTTATCTTCATTTTTCCTCTGTTATTTACATATGTATGCTTTCAGATAAACGTACATATTTACAAAGAAAAATTACAGCCTATATATGTATGTTTATACATTTAAGATGTATTTGAAAGGCAGAATGACAGAGAGAGACAGAGACAGATCATCCGTCCATTGGTTCACTCCTCAAATGCCTTATCAGCCAAGGGTCGGCCAGGCCAGAGCCAGGAGCCCAGGACTCCACCGGAGTCTCCCACATGCGTGGCAGGGAGCCACGTACTTGAGCGGTCACTGCTGGCTCTCAGGGTGCACTAGTGGGAAGCGGGTCAGAGCCGAGCAGGTGGGGTTCAAACCAGCACCTACAGTGCCTCGCCTGCTGCACCTCAGCACTGGCTGCACGATGTGTGCTGTTAATGTACCACTTACAGCACCTGCTCGCCTGTAAGTGATGAAACTGGGCGTGGCTCCTGTGTTTTCTGAGTGTTTCCCAGAGGAATAACGAAAAGCAAATGTCGTTGCAAGTGGGTCCCCGGCCTGTATTTTCTGTGTCCTGTGGTTTCAGGTCAGCTCCATGGCTCTTCGGCCCGGCCCGGAGGACCTTTCCTACTTGCTGCCTCCAAACAGCCAGGACTGGGAAGGGCGCGCGATTCCTGACTTCACCTATGGGCAGCAGGAACTGGTGGCGGAAGGCATCCAGTGGCCCGAGAGTGCAGCCAGCGCCCTGGACACATGGGCACCGTCTCGCTTCGACTCTGTGCTGCGCTCTGCCTGGAGCCAGCGAGTGGAGCTCGGGCTGTTCCGCTACCGCCTGGGGGAGCTGCAGACCCAGACCCTCCCCGGGGCCCTGGGGCTCGTGGCCCAGCTGAACGTGGAGCGAGGCGTGCAGAGGAGGCGCCCTCAGCCCATCCGGAGCGTGAGGCAGCCCTTCGACCCTGAGCAGTTCAACTTCAACAAGATCCAGCCAGGAGAAATCCTCTTCCGTTTACGCCGGGAGCCCCGCGGCCCCGGGGCTCTCCGGCAAGAAGATATCCTCGTGGTGATTAACGTCAGCCCCCTGGAGTGGGGCCACGTGCTGCTGGTGCCCGCGCCCGCCCGTGGGCTCCCCCAGCGCCTGCTGCCGGGGGCACTGCGCGCCGGGGTCGAGGCTGTGCTGCTGAGCACACACCCAGGCTTCCGTGTCGGCTTCAACAGCCTGGGCGGCTTGGCCTCAGTCAACCACCTGCACCTCCACGGCTACTACCTGGCCCACAGACTGCCCGTGGAGGGGGCGCCGAGCGTGCCCCTGGGCGCTGGGGGCCCGCTGCACCTGCTGCAGACCCTCCCAGCTCCTGGCTTCCTCTTTTACACCAGTGGGCCAGGGCCCGACTTGGACGCCCTGGTGAGCAGGGTGTGTCGGGCCACTGACTATCTGACGGACCATGGGATTGCACATAACTTGTTTGTGACCAGGGGCACCCCGCCTGGGAAGACATCCCCCTCCTCAGCCCTCACAGGCGTCCGGGTCATTCTGTGGGCCCGGAAGCCCAGCTTTGGAATCAAGGAAGCCGAGGCTTTCAACGTCGCCCTCTGCGAGCTGGCTGGGCACCTCCCCATCAAAACGGCCGAGGCCTTCAGCAGCCTGACGGAGACGGCTGCGGTGGCCCTCATTCAGGACTCCCTGCTGCCCCCAGCCCAGGCACACGAGGTGCAGGCAGCGCTGGAGGCCCTGATGGAGCAGGAGGAACAATGACGCTTCCACGGCATTTCTTTTCTATCTGATCGGAGTCCCTTCCCGTAGGGCTGCTCATCACGGTCATCTGGGTGCGGGTTTCACGCGTGCCTTCTTGCCTGTCGCAGCCTGAGGGAAGAGAAGAACTGAACTGGGGAGAAACCGCGGAATAAATCCAGTGCTTGAGCACTCGTGGACCTGTGACTGCTTCTCGCCTTTCGCTCTCGGTCTTTCGTGAATGTATTTCTTTGAAAGGCAGAGAGACAGAGGCGGAGATCTTCAGTGTACTTGTTCACTCCCTAAATGTCTGTAACGCCCAGGACCGGGCCAGACCAAAGCCGGAACCCAGGAGTTCGATCCGGGTCTCTGTGTCGGTGGCAGGGGCCCGCATGCTTGAGCCGTCGCCTGCTGCCTCCCGGAGAAACGTAAGCAGGAAGCTGGCTGGAGTCAGGAGCGCAGCCAGGGCTCTAACCAGGCATTCCAGGAGATGCAGGCCCCAGGTGCACTGTCTTGCCTGCTGCACCAAGCGCCTGCCCCTTCTCACCTCCTCTTAGACCCCAGGTGGGGAGCAAACTTAAGGGAGCGTGTGCAAGAGTTCCACACTTCTTTCTTTTTTAAAAAATATTTATTTATTTATTTATTTAAAAGAGTTACACAGAGGGGGGGGGGGGGAGAGATCTTCCATCCTATGGTTCACTCCTCAATTGGCCACAACGGCCAGAGCTGGGCTGATCCAAAACTAGCAGCCAGGAGCTTCTTCTGGGTCTCCCACGTGGGAGCGGGGCCCCAAGGACTTGGGCCATCTTCTATTGCTTTCCCAGGCCACAGCAGAGAGCTGGATCAGAAGTGGAGCAGTTGGATCTCAAACCAGCGCCCATATGGGATGCCGGCGCTTCAGGCCAGGGTGTTAACCCACTGCGCCATAGCGCTGGCCCCGCACACCCCTTTCTACAGACTTTGTCCTCCTGGACCTCTCAGACATTAGCAGAATGGTAGTTCATGAGCCTGCTGCGTGCTCTTCTCTGTTTTCACTCTGTCTGCTTCTTCCCTTGTTGTAATTTTTAAAAAATATTTATTTATTTATTTATTAGAATTACAGAGTGATGGAGAGAGAGAAAGAGGTCTTCTGTCAGTTGGTTCACCCCCCACCCCCAAGTGGTTGCAGCAGCCAGGGCAGAGCCAGGCAGAGCCAGGATCTTCATCTGGGTCTCAAGCACCTGGGCCATCTTCCGCACTGTTTTTCACCATTCGCAGGGCACTGGATTGGAAGTGGAGCAGCCGGGTCTTGAACCGGCGCCCACATGGGATGTTGGCACTGCAGGTGGCGGTTTTACCCGCTACACAACAGCACCTGCTCCAGTCCAGGTTTCTCAAGTGAGTGTCAAGAACCCGACTACCTGAGCCATCATCTACTGCCTCCCAGAGGGAACAGTGTCAAGAAACTGGATTCGGGAATGGAGCCAGGACTTAAACTCAGGCACTTCAATAAGGGAGGCAGGCGTCCTCTGAGTGGCATTTTAACCACTGTGCCGATTGCCTGCCTCTACTGCTGGCTTTTATTTCTTAGGTCCCTTACCTGTGGCCCTGCTCTGTCCAGGTGCACCTTCTGGAAATCCACGTCGAGCTCTGCACTCCCCAGCACTGAGTGAGGAATGCCCTCGCACGGGCCGTCCTGCAGGAAGACAGGGTGGCCTGGCAACCTTGAAGTTGCCCAGTAACAAGTGTCAGATTTGGTAACTTGTTTGTTATCAGAGGACTCCATTCTGCTTCACCAAAGCCGACTGCCGACTTTGCAGCTCGTCAGACTTTGGTTTAACTTAACAGATAAATGTAATGCTTGCTTGACAGTTCCAGAAACTGGCCTTGACAGAGCCGGCTGAAGTTGCAAAGTAATCTGGCTTGCTTCAGTCAGATGACCAGATAGACGTCTGTTGGCAGAAAGTAAGCCCTGTGACTCCGCCAGCCCCCGATCGCCTGGCCAGAGGCCAACATGTGGCTGGCCCTGTCCTTTGTTCCCCTTGTTCCTGACTTCTGTTTCCTTCAAAAGCTCCCCTGCTACTCTGAGGATTGTCGATGGTCTTGGTGGAGGCCGTCCCCGAGGCTGGGTGTCTGTGGGCCCCTCAGACGTTGGGAGAATGTCATGCAAATGGGCTGCAGGCTGTGACTGGTAGACTTGCTTTGAGACCCGCCAGCATCTACCCGCACCTAAGCTTCCTGTTCTGTATGTGGGAGCCTGTGGTTTTAACCACAGCTTCAAGTCAGTTGCAATCTTCCATCCAGAACTGGCAGAGGAGGGGGGCTGAGCCCCCTAAGGGGAAATCGGGCTGTCTCCACGACCCCCCTGCTATCTCCATGGGCCCCGAGCCAGTCAGCTTACAGTATGTGAAACCCCTGTGCAGTGGGCACCCTCCTAGAATGACCCAGTGAACAGTAAAGCCTTAACAACCCGTGCACTTCCTGAAAACCAGCGTCCCGCTCAGGGCTCTCCGTCCCAGCTCCCCTCAGACGAGACACTCTTTCTGTCGCCATGCAAAAGAGAAAATAAAGTTTCCACTTCTTTGCAGATTGTTTCCCATCTTCTTATTTCTATGCTGAGCTGAGGAAAATTACCCATCAAACGCGCTCCGGTAACCACCCTCCCCTCCGCGCACGGTCACATTGGTGACAGTGATGTCTGCCCTCTCCCTGGACTGCTGGCTTCTAGAGTAAGCCTGGTCTTTGCATCAGCTCTTGTCTCTCGGGTGTTGACCTTTGAACAACGAGCAGCCTGACCTACAGGCAGACATCAGGGCTGAGCTGGGACAGTGGGCACTCAGGACCGTCTCTCCCTGATGGCCGTGCTGTCCTGCAGCCCCTGAGCCCCAGGCAGGCCTCCTCGAGTCTCTCCTTGGCACTTCACAAGCTCCCAATGATGTAGGCAGATCACCAAATCCAGAGGCAAGTCATCTACATGTGAGTCAAATGGAAATCTTTTTTAAAATTTTTATTTTATTTAATTAATTAATTAATTAATTTATTTATTTATTTTTTGGACAGGCAGAGTGGACAGTGAGAGAGAGAGACAGAGAGAAAGGTCTTCCTTTGCCGTTGGTTCACCCTCCAATGGCTGCCGCGGTCGGCACGCTGCGGCCGGCGCACCGCGCTCCTCCGATGGCAGGAGCCAGGTGCTAGGTGCTTTTCCTGGTCTCCCATGGGGTGCAGGGCCCAAGCACTTGGGCCATCCTCCACTGCACTCCTGGGCCACAGCAGAGGGCTGGCCTGGAAGAGGGGCAACTGGGACAGAATCCGGCGCCCCAACCGGGACTAGAACCCGGTGTGCCGGCGCCGCAAGGCGGAGGATTAGTCTGTTGAGCCACGGCGCCGGCCGGAAATCTTATTTTTATTAAAGATTCATTTATCTGAAAGAATTACAGAGAGAGCTCTTCCATCCACTGCTTCACTTCCCAAATGAGTGCAACAGTCAGAGCTGGGAGCCAGGAGCTTCATCCAGGTCTCCCACATGGCTGCGGGGGCCCAAGCACTGGGCCATCCTCTGCTGCTTTCCCAGGCACATCAGCAAGGAGCAGGATGGGAAGTGGGGCAGCCGGGACTCAAACTGGCGCCCATGTGGGATGCTGGCACAGCAAGTGGTGGCTGCACCTGCTACGCCACAGCACCGGCCCCTGGGTGCAGCTTCTTGAGAGACCTCTGCCTCCCTCACTGTCTCACAAGCAACTGCCACTTTTTGGCACCACCCCAAATGACCAGCAGGACACCTTGTGTCCACTAACATGGTGTGTGAGCACTGGCCCAGAGTTAGGCCTTCAGGTAGGTGGCTCCTTGTGTCTAGGCCTAAATGAGAAAGCTTTAATGTAGAATTTTAGTTGGGGGTTTTATATCCCCAAAGATGCAACACAGCCTCCTTGGGGTGAAGCAGAATATGTACCTTTCAGCCATTTTATAAGGAAAACAGCTTGTAAAAATTCTGTCAGCAATTTTATTTTTTGCCACCAACATGGTGTTGGCAAATTGCAGTACATTTAACACCTTTCTCTGCAAGCTTCTGCAGCTACAACCTCCAATAACACTTCATTGCGCTCAGGAGTGCAAACGGCCATCACCAGAAAGTGGATTTTGTGTCTGAGATGGTAGGTTAAATACCAGGATTTTTCCCTCTTTCTCCCTAGGACTGATGTTTCAATGGCAAGCTTTACCCAGCCCTAATACATTTTTCTATAAAAAGAGCCATTGGATTTTAGTTACTGTGACGTTTCTCAGCCATTTATATGCTTTGTGAATTTTTTTTTTTTTTTGAGATCTATTTATTTGAAGGCAGATGGAAAGAGAGAGAGATCTTCCACCTGCTGGTTCACTCCCCAAATGGCTGCAACAGCAGGGGCTGGGCCAGGCTGAAGACAGGAGCTCCACTGGGGTCTCCGGCATGGGTAGCAGGGACCCACCGATTTGGGCCATCTTTCACTGCCTTCCCAGGTGCAACAGCAGGATGCTGGATTGGAAGCGGATCCTCCAGGACTAGAAGCAGTGAGCTGGCACGGGATGCCCATGTCTTTGCAAGCAGCAGCTACAGCTGTGCCACAATGCCGGCCCCACTTTGTGAATCTTTAAGAAGTGGATTTGGACTGAAGCCTTTTCTGAACTTTGGAAGGAGCACAGTTCACGCTCAGAGCCCTGAGCTTCGAGCATGGTGGTTACTGACAGATTCCTTGGCTCGCCTGCAAATACAAGTTGACGAGAGGTCAGAGTGAAACCCAGACAAGGTCTATGGGGCTCATGCTGGAACACGAGGGAGAGGGTGCCATGGGAAGAGGTTCTGACAGGTGCTCGATGGGTGCTTTGATGGGGTTGGGGAGGCGTGCTGGTTTCCCCCGAAGCACTGGGCACTTCCATCTGCACAGGGCCTGGCCCTCTGGCTTGTCCCCTTGGGGTCTGGACACACCTTGGTTTGGAGCTGGAGCTGAACACCTAAGAGGTTGGGATGGGCTTGATTTAGTGAGTGCCGTTTCTGTCCTGTCTCAGTAGGAAGTGCTGATGGGCCTCAGCTAGGTGGAGGGCTTGGCTCTGATCCGATAGGAGGCGTGCTAACTCGGGGAGTACCGTTTCATTTCATGCTGCAGTGGGAAGGAGGGATGAACAGGGATCAGGGACTCCCGTCAGGAGGCTGCTCAATGCTTGCGGACCAGGCGAGGACCACATCCCAAGAGCAGTGCCTGCAGCTCTGCACATTGGTTGACGTGATGGGAAAAGCAACTGGCATGGAAACCAAGGGACTGCAAAGCATCTCAAGAAGGCGCATGTTTAGCTGGCGCCGTGGCTCAACGGGCTAATCCTCCGCCTTGCGGCGCTGGCACACCGGGTTCTAGTCCCAGTTGGGGCGCCGGATTCTGTCCCGGTTGCCCCTCTTCCAGGCCAGCTCTCTGCTGTGGCCCAGGAGTGCAGTGGAGGATGGCCCAGGTGCTTGGGCCCTGCACCCCATGGGAGAACAGGAAAAGCACCTGGCACCTGGCTCCTGCCATCGGATGAGCGCAGTGCGCCGGCCGCAGCGGCCATTGGAGGGTGAACCAACGGCAAAGGAAGACCTTTCTCTCTGTCTCTCTCTCTCACTGTCCACTCTGCCTGTCAAAAATAAAAAAGGGGCATTTTTAAAAACGCATTTTTATTTATTTGAGAGGCAGACAGAGGTCTTCCATCGTCCGTGGGGCTGGGGCTGGGACAGGCAGTACTAGGGTTATCTGGGGCTTCCCACGCTGCGCATTAGCAGGAAGCTGGAGCGGCTGCGGAGCTGGGGCTTGAACCCAGGCACTCCGATGTGGGATCGCATCGCCACTGCTGCACCCCGACCTGCCCGCGCGCACGTCATCCTGAAGAATGGACAAATGTGAGCCGTCCTCTGGATCTGGCCACACCAGACAAGCGGAGTGGACACGCCGGTCTGTGGGTGGAGGGTGACGCTCGCGAAGGGGGAGGCAGCAGTAAAGGAACAAGGAGCTGCGGGTGGGGCGAGCCGGCGGGGAGCGGGAGGCCTACGAGCCCGGGACGCAGCCCAGAGGGGCCGGCACCTCGCGCTCAGCCCCGGCCGGCCCCGCTGCAGCGCGCCCCAAGATGGCCCCGGCCGCGCCCCGGCGGGGTGTGGCTCCGGCAGGCCCCGCCCCCCACAACGCTCCCCCGCCGGGGACCGCCCCCGTGTCCATGGCGACGGCGGCGGCGGCGGCTGCTGTCGTGCCGACGGAGGGGCGGCCGCCGCCGCCGCCGGGCTCTCGGAGCTACGCGCGACCCCTGAGGGGGAGCGGGCTCCCTCCTCGCGACCGGAGGGGACAGGCGGTCCTGCGGCACGGCGAGGCGGCCCCGGAGGCCGGGCAGCACCCAGGAAGAGCTGGAGCTGTCGGAGGGCGGACATGAGCGACCCTCGGAGTCCAGCCCCGGGCTCCTAGGGGCGGACCCAGCAGCCCCTCAGCTCTCCTGGGAACCTGGAGTGGGCAGCGCCCGCCGCGGGCTCTCCGCGCCGCCCTCAGAGCCCAAGGGGTCTCCTCCGCCATCCAGCCCTGGCCCCAGTGTGTAACACATAAGAGAAGCCTGGGACAGGGAAGAGGGCCGGCCTAGGAGACCTTGGGTATCTGGTTGTCTTTAATAGCAGATTTTCCCCAGCCTAACCCCCTCCTCCGCAAACAAAGCCATGGTCATGGCCCGCTGTCTGTCCAAACCTGCGTGCGCCGTGCGGTCGGGACGGCTCCATAGCCCCGGGCATCCCCCGCCCATGCAGCCCCACTGACCTCAAGGTGGGGGGCTCCCCGCGGGAGGTCTGCCGGGTCATTCACCCCCACCTCCTCCCGTAGTACCTAGGAGGATGGAGCAGAGCACCTGTAAGAGCAGTGACTCAGAAGAGGAAGACTATGCTGAGGACGAGGGCCCCGACGAGGAGTGTGTTGAAGGGGACGCTCCCGTTCCGTCTAACCCTTCACCGCAGGCACCCCTAAAGGATGAATGTAAGGCATTTGAGAATGGGATTCCCTTATCCATTGTAGCCAAGAAAATTCCAAAGAAAACCATAGCCCCAACCGATGACTTAGAAGCTGGGAGGAGAAAGAGAAGGCGGAAACACAGGTAACCTCTCCCAGGACCCCTCACCCCTCACCCTTGGCCGTCCCTTCAGCCTTCCGCGGGCCGGGGACTCAGGTCCTCCTGGTAGCCTTCGCGACGGGGAAAGAGCTGGTGCGACAGAAGCAAAACCACTCTTGGGCTGGCTGCGCCTGGAATGCCAGCCCATCTGTGTCCCCCTAGCTGTGACTCTGCGGGCTCTCCCTGGGGTGCCTGGCAGCCCGGGGTCCCTGTGTGTCTCCCACTCTGCCTGGTTTTCTTCCAGACTCCTGACCATCAATCTGACCAGCTGCAAGTATGAGAGTGGTGAGTGAGAGCCCGGCTCCTCGCATGGGGGACACCTGCCCTTGCTGCTCCCACCGTGGGAGGGCCACAGTTGGTAACCAGGTAGACAAATGGCTGAGAGTCACTACTGCCCCCTTTCCTGATTTTACCAGGGATGAGAAAAAGTTAAAACAGTTTTTTAAAGGATTTTTTTTAAAAAAAAGATGTATTTGGAAGGCAGAGTGACAGAGAGAGAATCTTCTATCCACTGGTACGCTCCCCAAATGGCCACAACAATCAGGACTGGGCCAGGCTGAACCCAGGAGCCTGGAACTCCATCCGTGTCTCCCACGTAGGCCCCAAGCACTTAGGCGGTCTTCTGCCGCCTTCCCAGGTGCATTAATGGAGCCGGATAGGAAGTGGAGCAGCTGGGACTTGAACCGGCAGCAAATGAAACACTGGCGTCGCAGGGGGCAGTGTAACTCTGCCAGCCCCTTTTAAGGAAGCTTTGAAGGGGCTTCCGTTGTTAAAAAGTAAACAAAAATCTTCCCAGCTAGGTTAGCAATCTTCCCCCTTCCTGTCCCCACTGGCATCCGTGCAAGGGCCCCTGGCCCCAGAGGACAGACAGGAGCCGAGACCCTGTTTCCAGCTCTCTCTGTCCCGTGCTTTGGAAGGGCCCTGGCAGCCTCCCGATCTTGGAGCCGCCCCGAGGTGGGGTGGTCCCGACCCGTCCCAGCTGCAGTTCTAGGGCTGTGGCTGCCTGCCCTGACCTTGCTGTCTCCGCAGTGCGACGGGCAGCCCAAGTGTGTGGCCTGAAGGAGGTGGGGGAGGAGGAGGAGTGGACTGTGTACTGGACAGACTGCTCCGTGTCGCTGGAACGAGTCATGGAAATGAAGCGGTTCCAGGTACCAACATCCAGGGGGCACCGGAGGCTGCCGCTCTGTGACCGAGTCCCCGTGCAGGCGGGAAGGCACACCCTAGGGGCTCTTGTTCCACTTGGGTCCGGGGCACGTCTGTTTCCTGAAGGAAGCGGCCGGTGTGCCTCGTGTGCTCTGCCTGGTGGTACCTGTGGTGGATGAGCCGGACCTGGGGAGCAGCCTGGGAGGCAGCTTCCTTGAAAGTCCGGGTGGGATTCTGCCAGGCAGCGAGGAAGATGGGCCAGGATCCGCGAGAGGAATGTGACGGCCTCATTGTGGGGTTTTTGTTGTTGTTGTTGTTTTAATTCTCAAATTGGGTTTTGTGGTGCTATTAGCAATTGAGATGGCCACACGTGGCTGGGTGACAGGGATTTGTGCTGAGCCCCCTGGTGGAGATCCCTGGAGGTGCAGACGTCAGGATGCGCTTACCTGAACTAGGACGGCTAAGACGGCACAGGGCTTGATCGCCCAAGGGGCCCCTGCTCGATCTATGGTCTGCCATTGCCCCAGGTGTTGTGACGCAACACAGGGCCATAGGGCCGGAAGTTCAAAGGCTCTGCAGGCTAATCTGGGGGTAGGGGAGAGCCAGGAGGGATCCCAGAACTAGTCTGAGCAGAGGAGCCCCAGAGAGGGGAGGAGGTGGAGGAGGTAGAGCTATCAGATGGCCAGGCCAACAGCTGGGAGCTGAGAAGGCAGTGACAAGTCACAGCTTTTGCTGGGGCTTCCTGTGCACCAGGCCCTGTGCTAAGTGCTTTCACACCGCATCGCTTCACCATCAGCCCCAAGAGGCAGGTGTCCCTTGGTGAAGAAGAGGACCCCAGGCCCAGGGAGACCAGGTACACCCAGGTGGTGACGAGAAAAGCAGTAAGCAGCACTCCACCTTAGCCCAGGGCTGGTGCTGCTGGCCAGAGTGGCCAGGGGTTCCAGCAGGTGCCCCGGCAATGCCATGTCCTCTGGGGGTTCCAGCAGGTGCCCCGGCAATGCCATGTCCTCTGGGGGTTCCAGCAGGTGCCCCGGCAATGCCATGTCCTCTGGGGGCCGTGGCAGTGGTCCCGGGGCTGCTGGCCACAGTCCTTTGAGAAATGTTGTCATCTTACACACCTTGGGCTGCCATGCACCCCTGATGCTTCTGGGACCTGTCCGGGTGTCCAGAGGGAAGTTACAAGGTGGCTCCAAGGTCAAAATCCTGGCTCCCGCCTCTCACTTCCTACCCTCAGCGTGGCTGTGTCAGGAGGAGGCCAAGGAGAGGTTCCTCTCCGGCCTCAGGGAAGCTTCCAGTTTTCCCTCTTAGGGTCCTGGCCACAGTGCTCAGTCTTTTGCTCCTGTCTGAGGCTGCCCGAGCCCCCCAGGAACCGCCGCTTCTGCGGGGTAGGGAATAGGGCCGTAAACCCACCTGCGCCTCCTTTCAGAAAATCAACCACTTCCCCGGCATGACGGAAATCTGCCGCAAAGATCTGCTGGCGCGGAACCTCAACCGCATGCAGAAGCTCTACCCGTCCGAGTACAGCATCTTCCCCCGCACCTGGTGCCTCCCGGCAGAGTGAGTGCAGCCCGGCTCCCCGCCGCAGCGCCCTCCGCTCCCTCCAGCGGCCTAGGAGTTGCTCGCCACCGGGGTGGCAGCGGGGCAAGGGCAGTTTGAGCTGGGTCAAAGGATGTGGGTGTGAGCCCGGGTGCTCAGGACGAGCCTGGACTAGATAGCAGGAAGCCGCCCCCGGGGGCGGGGGACAGCCAGGCTGCAGCCCTTGACCAGCCCCCGTCCACATGCAGCTACGGGGACTTCCAGTCCTACGGCCGCCAGCGAAAGACGCGCACGTACATCTGCAAGCCGGACAGTGGCTGTCAGGGACGCGGCATCTTCATCACGCGGAATCCTCGGGACATCAAGCCGGGGGAGCACATGATTTGCCAGCAATACATCTCCAAGGTGAAGGGCGTCCCAAGCCCTTGGGGGCGCCTCCCGTCTCCCACACCCCAGAGGAAGCCGGTCAGAGGCGCCCACCATTTCTGCTGCCTGCTCCCCCTCCCCCACCCCACCCCGCCACCGTGACCTTGGAGGCAGCGTGGAACCAGCCCCGGGTTCAGATCTCCGATTTTGCACTTCTTAGATCACGTGGCCTCAGGCAGGCTTCTTACCTTGCCATGCCGGTGTGCGTTACTTGTTAAATGAACACGGCACAGCCACCGCTTGACGTGGCTGTGAAAGTTTACACGAGCTGTTAGGTGTGTGAAGCTCTTAAAGCGGTGTGGGGCGAGGAACGCGAAGGAGTCACCGTCACCCCCTCGCGGCCTTGCACGCTCTCAGCCCTTCCTCATCGACGGCTTCAAGTTCGACATGCGCGTCTACGTCCTGATCACATCCTGCGACCCCCTGCGGATCTTCATGTACGAGGAGGGCCTGGCCCGCTTTGCCACCATGCCCTACGTGGAGCCCAGCTCTAACAACCTGGTAAGGGGGCCGGGCGGCACCCCCGTCCCTCCCACTGCCACGGGAGCCCGAGCTCCAGGAATGTCCAAGGCAGAGAGGTTTGCCACTGACACCGGAGGACGAGAAGGAAGGGAGGAGCCAGTGACTGCTGTGAGGAGAGCACTGGGGAGGGGTGGGGACTGAGGAAAAGTCACCCTCTGTGGTAGCCCAGCACAACCTCTTCTCTGAGGAGGGCAGTCCCCCGGTGGGGAGGGACAGGAGCGAGCAACTCTGTGGAGCAGGAGTGACAGACAACAAAGGGCCTGCGAGGCGGGCTGAGAGGTGGGGCTGCTCTTCCCAGGAGGACGTCTGCATGCACCTGACCAACTATGCCATCAACAAGCACAACGAGAACTTTGTACGGGATGATGCCGTGGGCAGTAAGAGGTACGCCCGACTCCGACTCCTTGGTTCCTGCCTCCTCCGCCCCTTAGCCGTACAGCCTCAGAAGCTCAGGAGAACTCTGCCTTCACAGCCCCTTGCCCCTGCCTTCACAGCCCCAAACCCCACCTGGTAGCTCGTTCCCGCTGCCCGCTGCCGGGGCCCCAGGCAGCACTGGGTGCAGGCACAGAGTGTGGGGAAGTGGCCGAGAGCCTGCTGGCCTGTCGGGAGGTCTTCCCTGAGCCCTGGGCCTCACAGGAAGCTGTCAACACTGAACTCCTGGCTGCGTGAGCACAGCTACGAGCCTCGAGAGCTGTGGGGCGACATTGAGGACATCATCATCAAAACCGTCATCTCGGCCCACTCTGTGCTCCGCCACAACTACCGGACCTGTTTCCCCCAATACCTGAGCGGAGGCACATGCGCTTGCTTTGAGATCCTCGGCTTTGACATCTTGCTGGACCACAAGCTAAAGCCCTGGCTGCTGGAGGTGAGGCTTCTCCTTGAACAGGACACCCAGGTGGTGGCACGGACAGAACGGGGGGGGGGGGGGGGGGGACGTGGAAGCCCTGGGGCGGGGCGGGAACCTGCAGCTGTGAGACGGCCACCCTTGGAAGCTGCTGAGTCAAACCTTGGCGGCGTCTGGCTCTAGTGCCGCAATCCAGATGTGGGGTCCCCCGTGTCACTTGGGTAAGCCATGCCTCTAAGACACCACTCTATCCAGAAGCCACACTGTCTGGTTTGCTCCTGCCAGCCTGTGACTTGGAGAGATCTCCGTCAGAGTCCTGTGGCCTGGGACGCCACGGCATCCGGCCTCCCTGGCTGAGGCCACGGCAGGGAAGGTCCCTCCTACCCCCTCCAGTGAGGCCCGCAAGAGACCCCCCTGCCAAGGCAACCACGTGTCTAAGCGGATGATTTTGTGTGGGCCGTGAACAACGTCTGTAAACATCCCAGTGACCCTGGGTGCAGCAAGCCCCCCCCCCCGCCCCTGTAGGGAGCAGGTGGGTAACGAGTCCTCCTGGCAGGTAAACCACTCTCCCAGCTTCACCACGGACTCGCGCCTGGACCGCGAGGTGAAGGACGCGCTCCTCTGTGACGCCATGACCCTGGTCAACCTCCGCGGCTGCGACAAGAAGAAGGTGATGGAGGAAGACAAGCGGCGAGTGAAGGAGCGGCTGTTCCAGTGCCACGCACAGCCCCGAGAGCCCAGGTGCGCCGGGCGTCTGCCCTGTCTCGCTGTGTCTTCTCCACTACTGCTCTCCCTAGAGCCGAAGTCACTCAGGAAGGAGGAGCCTGTGGAACAAACAAAACACAACGAAAAAAGCGAACACGGTGGGGCTGATTCGCTTGTAAGACCAATTTTTGGCAGAGAAAATAATACAGTTTGTATCATAAACAGTTTGTTCAACATTCAGAAGGTACGGGAGGGCCAGGCGTGCGGCCTAGTGGGCAGCATGCTCCGCTCCCAAATCAGAGGACCTGGCTTCGCCAGCTGGCTCCACGCCTCACTGCAGCTTCCTGCGAGTGTAGACGCTGGGGAGCAGCAGTGATGGCTCACTTGGGTCCCTACCACCCACACGGGAGGCCTGTATTGAGTTTCTGGCTCCTAGCTTCCTGGCAGGCATCCAAGGGATGAACCCGCTGATGAGAGCTCTCTCTTTCTCTATGCCTCTCACATTAAAAAAAAAAAAAAAAAAAGGAGAAGAAGAAGAAGATAGCAGTGAAGTCTTTACTCCCCTCTTCTACCCATTCTTCCTCCCCAGAGCCAATCAGTGTTCCCGAGCACGGAGGGAACTTATCTGTGTGTTCATGCAAAGCAATGTTTCATTTATTCAGTTGCCTAACTCCCACGCCCTCTGCCACCCGCTTAGCCATGTATTTTATTTTCCTATTAGAACACGAGGAAATTTATGTGATTTTATTAGCTGTTTTTTGTTTTTAAAGCTTTTTATTTATTTGAGAGGTAGAGCTGCAGACAGAAAGAGAGAGAGAGAGAGAGAGAGAGAGAGAGCGAAGTCTTCCATCTGATGGTTCACTCCCCAATTGGCCCCAAGGGCTGGAGCTGAGCCAAACCAAAACCAGAAGTCAGGAGCTTCTGGGTCTCCCACGTGGGTGCAGGGGCCTAAGGACTTGGGCCATCTTCTACTGCTTTCCCAGGCCATAGCAGAGAGCTGGATCAGAAGAGGAGCAGCCGGGACTAGAACTGGCGCCCATACGGGGTGCCAGCACTGCAGGGTATGGCTTTACCTGCTACATCACGGCAAAGGCCCAGTCAAAATTTTTTATATAAAAGTGAGGACAGATGGTTGGGAACTACTGGACTAAATGGGCAGAAGTACAATTATACACTAGGCAGGCATTTAAAAATATTGTTGTGTGGTCCCATTTTGAAAGAGAGCAAGGGCCGGCGCTGCAGCTCACTAGGCTAATCCTCTGCCTGCTGCGCCGGCACCCCAGGTTCTAGTCCCGGTCAGGGCGCCGGATGCTGTCCTGGTCGCTCTTCTTCCAGTCCAGCTCTCTGCTGTGACCCGGGAGTGCAGTGGAGGATGGCCCAAGTCCTTGGGCCCTGCACCCCATGGGAGACCAGGAGAAGCACCTGGCTCCTGGCTTCGGATCAGTGCGATGCGCCGGCTGTAGCAGCCATTGGAGGGTGAACCAACGGCAAAGGAAGACCTTTCTCTCTGTCTCTCTCTCACTGTCCACTCTGCCTGTCAAAAAAAAAAAAAAAAAAAAAAAAGAGAGAGAGAGCAAGAATGAGAGCAGGCACATGAGCTAGTGAGAGGCAAAACCAGGATCTCAACTCCAGAGGTCCCTCCCTAACTCCTTGCACACAACCAATACACTAATTACATTAAGATCATGGGAGGTTTAAATCTTTTTTTTTTTTTTTGCTCTTTAATTTAAAAAAATTTATTTTGCCTGCACCCCATGGGAGACCAGGATAAGCACCTAGCTCCTGGCTCCTGCCATCGGATGAGCGCGGTGCAGCGCGCTGTCCGCGGCAGCCATTGGAGGGTGAACCAACGGCAAAGGAAGATCTTTCTCTCTGTCTCTCTCTCTCTCACTGTCCACTCTGCCTGTCAAAAAAAAAAAAAATTATTTTGCACCAGCACCATGGCTCACTTGGTTAATCCTCTGCCTGCAGTGCCGGCATCCCATATGGACGCCAGGTTCTAGTTCCGGCTGCTCCTCTTCTAGTCCAGCTCTCTGCTGTGGCCTGGGAGGGCAGTGGAGGATGGCCCAAGTGCTTGGGCCCTGCACCCCATGGGAGACCAGGAGGAAGCACCTGGCTCCTGTTTTCGGATCGGCATAGCTCCAGCTGTAGCAGCCATTTAGGGCGGTGAACCAACAGGAGGAAGATCTTTCTGTCTCTCTCTCGCTGTCTAACTCTATCTCTCAAATAAATTTTTTAAAAAAGATTTATTTTATTTATTTGAAAGTCAGTTAGAGAGAGGGAGCGATCTTCCATCTGCTGGTTCACTCCCCAAATGGCCACGACACACAGGGCTGCTCCAGGCTGAAGGCAGGAGCCTGGAACTTGAGTCATCCAGGTCTCCCACGTGGCGGCAGGAACCCAAGCACTCTAGCCATCTCCTGCTGCTTTGCCAGGTGCATTAGCAGGGAGCTGGATCGGAAGCAGAGCGGCAGGACTCCAAGCAGCACTCATACGGGATGTGGGCACTGCAGGGAGTGGCTTAACCCGCTGCACCGCAATGCTGGCCCCTGCATCACCCTTTCTAATCAGACATCTAGAAGCCTATACATGTGGGGTTTGCCAAAGACAGGCCTGGCAGCTTTGCCCACATGGTCAGAGGCCTGGGTGGCCAAGCAGCTGGTGGGAGGTTCTAGGAGCCTCAGCTGGTCCCCCTGGTCTCCGTGTGCTTGGTTTCCCCAGGCGGGAGCAGGTCGAGTCCTCGCATTTGGCAATGTTGGACCAGCAGCGCTACGAGGACTCCCACCTGGGCGGATACCGGCGCATCTACCCCGGGCCCAACCTGGAGAAGTACGCTCCCTTCTTCAAGCACAACAGCTCCCTCTTCCAGGAGACCGCGGCCTCCAAGGCCAGGGAGGAGTGTGCCAGGTACTCCGCCCCGCGTGCTGCCGCCCGTTTCTTAGTCGGTCTCTTATGATGCTGGCCGTCTCGTCCGGAGAACAGAGCCTGACTCCCTCCTCTCCCCACCCGTTTTCCCTCAGCCCCCTTCTCCCCAACACCCTTTCTCCAGTGTCTGAAGCTGCCTGCTGTGTCTTGTCAGGCAGCAGCTGGAAGAGATCCGCCTGAAGCAGGAACAGCAGGACAGCTCGGGCGCTAGACGGCGAAAGGAAAGCAAGGAGCAGAACCAGGGCGAATCTGCCGGGGAGCGGAGCCGCGCCAGGCCGAGGCCCCGGGGCCCTGCCACTCGCCTGGCTCACAGGAGCCGGATCCAGGAGAGAGAGGTGTCGGGGGCTTTGTGGCTCTTACCTTCCTGCGGGCAAATGGGTCGGGACTCCTAGAGGAAGGACTATGCTGTCCTCTCCTCCCCTTGTATGGGGGAGGGGGGGGGTTGTAATCAGTGATTCCTACTTTTTGGAACAGGAAGGTGAGAGAATGGACAGCAAAGGGAGCCTTGTGTAGATTCGGGGCAGGGGGGGCAGGTGGGCAGGCGGCTCCTGGCTGAGGGTGTCTGAGCCGCACCCTGGAGAGCCCGCCTTTCTCTGTGCTGTGCCTTGTAGCTGGTCCCAGTGCACCTAGACACCATGCAACCTCAAGATATCGTGGAAGAGGAGGAGCTGGAGCGGCTGAAGGCCCTGATACAAAGGGAGAATCTTATCCGAAGCATGGGCATCATACAGCAGCTCACCCGCATGCTGCACCCCAGTCACCAGGGCCAGAAAAAGCTTCATGAGTATCGGGTGAGGGTCCCTACGAAGCTTCCTCCCCCAGACCCAGGGCAGCAGGGCAGTGGGACCGGCACATGGTGGTGGTCGCACCGGAGGCGGTTTACGTGATGGTATCCATCAGCAGAGCCTGGAAAGCAGAGTGCGGCTGGGCCCGGGAGAGGGTCTGTTGGCTTCACCTGTTCCCAGGCTCCCTTGCTTTCGATAGTGACAACCACCAAGGCGTGGTCCCCGGCCCTCTCAGTTATCAGAGACTTGTTCTATATATTTGTGTCTTATAGTCACCCCAGACCCAATGACTGGCAGACAGCAAGGCCACCCCCTGGTGGCTTCTGTGTCATTTTCTCCCAAGCACTTCCAGTGCCCCGATCTAAAGGGAGAGAAGTAAACAGTCTTGGGTCAACAGTCTTGCTGCATTCACTCTTCCCCGGGCTGGTGGCAAACCTTTTGGGTCCTGTTGTCTCTGGCTGAACCCCAAAGAGTAACTGGGTACACAGTGGCCATGGCCTAGAGATTTTTTTCAGTGACCCGTTTCTTCCGACACTCCCCCTGGCCTCCCAAGAGATGTGGTAAGAGGCTGCTCTTCTCCTCCAGCCTAGATGTCACCAGGACGGGCCGGGCAATCAGGAACCACAGATGGTGAATCTGGTCCCACTGATGCTCCTGAGAGGCCCTGCTTCGAGGCAGGCCACTCCTCACCTCCTGCACCTGGTTCGGCCCCAGGAATTGATCCCTAGGATCTTAGGGCCGCTGACAAACGTGGACGCTGCGATTCCACACCAGCCCCGCTGCCACCTGCAGTCCAAGAGCTTCAGCTGGACAGGAGACCCAGCAGTCATCAGCCCCCGTTTCTTGTCAATGAAGAGATCCGGGAGGCACTATTTTTCCAGCACTAGATTCAGGCTCACTGGCAGTAAGTATAGGAAACTAGCCTTTGGTCATTGCGACCTGTGTCAGTTCCCACTAGCAACTACTGCGGACGGGATGCTCCCAAGAGATAACACGGCACTTAGGGCAGTACCGGGAGTGGGGAGGGGCGTGGGCCCCCGTGTTGCCCTCTTTGTAATGCACGGGTCCTGCTGTGCTCGAAGTGGTAGCGCTACAGCACCTCAGCACCGGTCACCAGGGAACCCCACAAGGAAACATCCTGTGACACCTGGTGGGCGGCCTCCAGCCTGGGAAGCCGCTCCCCGGTGCTGGTGACTGGGCCACAGGTGGGAAAGGGGAGAGGCTCTGAGGGACCCATGTTTCCACTGCAGAAGGCCAAGCCAGCAGAAGGCTAGAAGCCATAAACCGCACCCTGACGGGATCAGTGCCGCCCCCCCTAACCCCGAAGCAGGGCTACCTTCTGCGGCCGGAGAGAGCGGCAAGCGAATCGTGGACTGGATGCACTCTGCCCTCCATGATACATTCCGAACGCATAGCGACCAAGCGCCTCACCCTCTGCCGCGCCTCTGCACCCGCGCAGCGCTCCGGCGCCCTCAACCTCACCCAGCACAGGTAAACGCAGGAGGGAAAGCCAGCACCGGACCTCTCCCGGAGACGCCCCTGCGGAGCCCCGAGGGGCAGAGGGGCCACCGGGTTCCAGTTTGACACAGGACCCCCGACTGCACAAGGCCCCAGACACCAAGCATCCCTCAACGCCCCAAGATTGCTCGGGGATCCACGAAGACTCACGGCGAAGGGGAGCCACGGCTGGCCATCGCGCGCATCACTGCTCGTCAAGCCGTAGCCCGTGCTTTACTCGCTGGGCGATGGGTTCGAACCCTGGGTGCGGCCTGGGGCTGGAGATCAACCGGGCGACAAGGAGCCCCGTCCCGGAGGAGCCGAGTGCCCACCGCACGGGGCGTGGGTAGCCTCAGCAGCCGGCCACGGGGGCGCCCTGCCCGCCGCAGGGTGGGGACGGGCCTGGGCAGGCTGGGAAAGGGGGCGGCTTTTGGCAATTGAATCTTTTTATTAAAGTTTATGTCGTTTTCCAGGCGCGTCCTGTACCTCCATTCGACCCTCGCCTCCCTCTGGGAAACCCCTCACCACAGTTAAGAGGCGGCCAGGGTGGGGCGCAAACCACCAAGAGCCCAGCTCTCCCCGGCCCGCGAGCCGGAAGGAATGCTACCCCTACTTCCGGTCCCGGCACGCCTTCCGCTTCCGGGCCCGCCCTCCCGCGTCCGGTGCTGCCGCGTCCGGAGCTGCGAGCAGAAGCTTGGTGTTGCCTCGACATGGCGGGTACCCTGAGCCTGTTGCTGGGCGGGCGTGTCCGCGCTGCCGTCTCCCGCTGTGGGTTCGCGACCCGGGGCGTGGCGGGCCCGGGCCCGGTGGGCCGCGAGCCGGACCCCGATTCCGACTGGGAGCCTGAAGAGCGGGAGCTGCAGGAGCTGGAGAGGTACCAGCTCCTCCTCGGGCCCTCGGCGTGAAGCAGGGCTCTCGGCGCCCCGGCGCTGCAGGCCGCGCGCCCCGGCGCCGGGCCGCCTGCCGTGGCGTCCGCAGCGGCCCCTGGCCAGGGCGCGGGGGAGGCGTGTCCGGCTCCCTGGGGGCCGCCGGTCTCCTCGCTCGTGGCGTATTTCCTCGTGTGTGTAGAGTTCGCCTGCTCGTGGGCAGTTGCTGTTCTAGATGTTAGGTTCCAGGGGGCGGTGCTCGGAGCCCGGCCGCCCCGTGATTCAGCCCCGAGCCAGGCTCTCCAAAACCCATCTTGCTTCCACGCGTGGCCCCTGCCACTGGTTCTCTCCCCCAGCACCCTGAAACGACAGAAAAAAGCAATCCGATTCCAGAAGATTCGGAGGCAAATGGAGGCGCCTGGTGCCCCGCCCAGAACCCTGACGCGGGAGTCCATGGAGCAGATCCGGTAAGGCTGGGGCCCTTACCGTGATGACGAGTGGGGGTAACGCGGGCTTGACTCCTTGGGGCTCTCTATACGGTTTTTTTTTCTTTTTTGGAAAAGTTAAAGTGACAGCAATGTACCTTCCATCTGCTGATGGAGTCCCCAGATGCACGGCTGGACCGGCCCGAGCCAGGGCTCCCACGTGGGCGGCGGGCGCCCCAGGACTTGGGCCGTCTTCTCGCCTTAGGAGCTGCTCACGGGGACCCTGATGGGCAGCAGAACAGCCGTGAGCGACCCACCGAGGCCTGCAGGCGGCACCTCCCCGCCGGCTCCACGGCGCCCGCCCCACGTTTCTCCTTCTGTTGTTGAAATTTGCTGACAGAAAACAGAGTGACGCGTTGTTTCCGGAAGCCTGGCATCGAGGCGTAACAGCTTTGACATCACACAGTTGGTCACAGCTGAACGTTTTGCTGAAATTTTTAAATAGTCGATTGCAAACAGCTCAACATCTAATTTCTGAATAGTAGAGCTTGATGTTCTCTCTTTTTACATTTTGGTGACTGCAGTTTTTTATTTATTTCATTACACAGATAGAGGTAGCAAGATCTTCCATCTGCCGGTTTACTCCCCAGATGGCTGCAACAGCTAGGGCTGGGCTGGGCCAAAGTTAGAAGCCAGGACTCCATCCGGGCCTCCCATATTGGTGGCAGAGGCCCAAGTACTTGGGCTGCCTTCGGCTGGCTGCTCTTTCAGGCCGTTCGCAGGGAGCTGGATCAGAAGTGGAGCAGCCGGGACGGGAACCGGTGCCCCTGCGGGGCGCTGAGTGTCACAGCGGCGGCTGTCCCCTCGGTGCCGCAATGGGGCTCCCCGTCTGCTACGCGCTCCTGCGCGCTCTCCTGAAGAGAGACTGGGGGGCTCCCCGTCTGCTGCGTGCTCATGCGCTCTCTCCTGAAGAGAGACTGGGGGGCTCCCCGTCTGCTGCGTGCTCACGCGCGCTCTCCTGAAGAGAGACTGGGGGGCTCCCCGTCTGCTGCGTGCTCACGCGCTCTCCTGAAGAGAGACTGGGGGGCTCCCCGTCTGCTGCGTGCTCACGCGCTCTCCTGAAGAGAGACTGGGGGGCTCTCCGTCTGCTGCGTGCTCACGCGCGCTCTCCTGAAGAGAGACTGGGGGGCTCCCCGTCTGCTGCGCGCTCACGCGCGCTCTCCTGAAGAGAGACTGGGGGGCTCCCCGTCTGCTGCGTGCTCACGCGCTCTCTCCTGAAGAGAGACTGGGGGGCTCCCCGTCTGCTGCGTGCTCACGCGCTCTCCTGAAGAGAGACTGGGGGGCTCCCCGTCTGCTGCGTGCTCACGCGCGCTCTCCTGAAGAGAGACCCTGTGTCTCCGAGCATCTGTAAGGGGCTCGTCTTTAAGTTGTATTTTTTTGCTGTTATTGTGCTAACAGTGAACGTTATTTGTCCCGCTGGTCTCCTGTGGGTACAGGTTTTGGTGTGTTTTTAAACACCTGTGATGCCATGACTTCGTGGGGAGTGGGTTCTGGCGGCTCAGGCCCCTTTCCGCGTGTGCCACCTGGGCTTCTCTGGGTGGAGCCGGCTGGCGCCTCAGTTGGACCGGGTGCCTCTCTCTGACTTCCTCCTTGTCTGATGGTTTTCCTCAGGAAGCCCTCTTGCCCCCTAGGGTGCTTGTGCTCTGCGCCCCGGGACTCTCCTGGCGGGAATCTGGCCCTTGTCTGTTAGCAGCAGTAGTGCCGCCGACCTGCTGGTGGCGCCGCGGCCTCCAGGGGGCGCTCCTCTAGGAGCAGTTCCCGTTCCCTTGACGTCTGCGCTGTCGCCTTTCCTGTAGAACCCCGTGTTTTCTCCAGATGCCTGGAGAACACGTATCGGGTGCCTCTCCTCTTTCTGTTCGTCATCTTGGCGAGTTACTGAAGATAAGGGTTCTGGCCGAAAAGCCTACGGGTACAGTTTTTTAAATAGTTTTTGTGTCTTTTTCCAGATTTCTTTATGCGAATACAAGCACATATGAATATAAGGTGGTTTTTTTTTTTTTTTTTTTTTTTTTTTTAAGGATTTATTTTACCTATTTGAAAGGCAGAGCCACAGAGGGAGAAAGAGAGCTTCCGTCCACTGGTTCATTCCCCAGATGGCTACAACAACCGGAGCTGGGCCAGTCCTGTGCTAGGAGCCCCTCCCAGGTCTCCCACATGGGTGCAGGGACCCAAGGGCCAGGGCCATCCTCTTTCTCTTTCCCTGGTGCATTAGCAGTTAGCCAGATTGGAGGTGGAGCAGCTGGGACTTGAACCAGCACACATATGGGATGCCAGCGCCACAGGCAGCAGCTTAACCTGCTATGCCACAGTGCCAGCCCCCCCAAATATGAATGATTTTCACGGTCTCGCTCATGGAAAGAAACATACTATAAATACGTTCCTTTGGGGCCAGCTGGAGTAGGTTGGGCTCTGCCTGCAGTGCCAGCTTCCTGGCTGCTCCACTTCTAATCCAGCTCCCTGCTGGTGCACCTGGGAAAGCAGCGGCTGATGGCCCCAGTCCTTGAGCCCCTGCGCTCACGGGGGACACCTGGAAGAAGCGGCCATTTGGGG
The DNA here is from genome assembly GCA_949820135.1 of Sylvilagus floridanus. Lineage (NCBI taxonomy): Eukaryota > Metazoa > Chordata > Mammalia > Lagomorpha > Leporidae > Sylvilagus > Sylvilagus floridanus. Next base: position 93,208,124 of record OX463239.1, on the reverse strand, counting down.
AGTGAAACAGCTTACAGAAGATCTCTCTCTCACTCGCTCTGTCCTCTTTGTGACTCTGCCTTTCAGATGGAAATGTGTGTGTGTGTGTGTGTGTGTGTGTTTATTTTGGATTTCGTTTATTTATTTGAAAGGGAGAGGTACAGAGAGAGGGAGAGACAGAGATCTGTAAATCGACCACTGAGAGAGCTTGAGAATAGAAAGCTACTTGTGAGGGTGCACCGCCTGAAATCCTTCCCTGGCTCACGTTACCTAAACGCAAGGTGATCTGGCCCTGCCTGGCTTTGAACCGAGTCCCAGCAGAGCTGCTGATGGGCGTCTCACCCCCCTCCCCTCTTGACATGACGGCTTTTCGGCCCTCCAGACCAGCTTTAGCTTGGACTTCTTGATGGGCCCAGTCCGGGCTGTTTGTTGGTGACTTGGTTGCCCGCCCCTGGGTTTCCCTTTTGCTGTTCTCCCTGCAGCCTAATAGTCACCATTCGGCCATCTGTGTTAAACTGTGTGCCCCTGGAAGGAAGGGGAGTCCTTGGCCCCAGGATCTAAGGTGGGTGTTACACAGCGTGGGAGGGGTTGAGCTGACACCCCGAGGGGTGCCATGTTGCTGATGGCACGCGGGAAGGGAACACAGCCATTTGACTGGCACAGAGAGCGCTAATACCTGTAGGTCCTCCAAGCCCTCCGTTTGCTTCTCACTAATACTGTCGATAGCTATTCTAATAGGACACGCAACTTGAAAACCTCCTTTTTTCCACAGGTATCTGCATAAGGAGTTTGCAGAGACCTGGTCAGTTCCCAGGTTGGCTGAAGGCTTTGATGTCAGCACTGATGTGATCCGAAGGGTTTTAAAAAGCAAATTTGTACCCTCCTTGGAACAGAAACTGAAGCAGGATCAGAAAGTCCTTGAGCGAGCTGGGCTCGCCCACGCACCGCCGCGGCTCCCTGCAGGCCACTCTGTGTCAGGGGCTTTGCTGGTGCCAGGAGATGAAGCCTCGCCCAAAGGTCAGCGTCCCAGCACAGCTCTGAGAGCAGTCGCAAACACGCCTGGTGCAGGTTCACCAAGGAGACAAAAAGGCAGGAATCCAGGACCCCCGGGCCCCCAGGAAGAGGGCTTGGTGCCTGAAGCTGCAGCCTGGGCTCGGCAGAGGGAGCTTCCGAAGTCCCCCCCTCGGGACTGCACGCGGCCCAGAAGAAAGGGGAGCCAGCTGTCGAGTGACGAGCAGCTGGAGGACTTGAAGGCCGGGGGAGCTGGTGCCGGGAACTTCAGCAGCAAAGTAGTGCAGAGGGGGCGGGAGTTCTTTGACAGCAATGGGAACTTCCTGTACAGAATCTGAGCGTGAGCGGGGGTCTGCCTGGTGGCGATGCCTTGTGAAGCACAGGTGGGCCTGTGTTTTCAGAGCTGCCTGGGTTCCTGCATGTGGATCAGCCACCCTGTGATAGAGGAAGTGGGCGGTGGAAGCTGCCGGGAGCACTCCGTCCGCCCCCGTGAACCTCCCCGCTCGCCCTTCTTGCTCGGGCTCTGTGTTGCAAGCCAGCGTTGCATGTGTTAGGAGCTTCTGTGATCCCTGTGCAATATACACTTGGGAGGAGGTGGAAGTCTGCCTTCTAACCTCATTTCCTTGTCATGAGTGAACACTAGCAGTTCTGGAACTGCCCCGTCAATTGGTTATGTCCTTACGTGTAGAAAAATAAAGTGAAAACGTAGCAGTCCGTGTTGCCTGGTGGTCTCTGGGTTGTGAGCAGGAAATGGGAAAGGAGGGGGATGGATACCATGGGGAGACAGCTGGGCTGAGAGAAATCCCCAAGAGGGGGCTCTGTAGCGCACCCTGCGTGGTGAGGGTGGGGTACTTTTGGTGGTGTTTTGCTTTTTTAAGGATATTTGGGAGAAAGGATTTGAGAGATTAGCCATCTGCTGGCTCCGTAACAACGGGCTGGGCCAAGTGAAAGGGAGAAAGCCAGAGCTCCCACGCAGATGGCAGGAACCCAAGGACTTGAACCATTATCTGCTACCTTCCTGGCCTGTGAAAGGCAGGACAACCAGAGATCTTCCATCTGCTGGCTCAAGCCCCAGATGGCAGCAACAGCCGAGGCTGGGCCAGGCCGAAGCCAGTAGCCAGTAACTTACTCCAAGTGCCACGTAGGTTGCTAGGGCCCAAGTGCTTGAGCCATCTTCTGCTTTCTTGGGTGCATTAGCAGGGAGCTGGATCTGAAGCAGGGAGCTGGGATGCGAACCGGCCCTGCGTTGTAGGATGTTGGCGTTGCAAGCAGCAACTAAACAGCTGTGTGGCTATGCCACTGTTTATTTTTCTTTTTAAGGATTTAGTTGAAAGGCAGAGGGACAGAACTTCCGTCTGGGAGGCAGTTCCTGTTTGTTCCACTGGGTTGGGGCCGTGAGAGTCCATAGGTCCTGTCCCCAGGCATTCCAGTGTGAGGACACGATGAACATCAGCGCCGGACTGGGTGAGGTGGAGCTGCACTCGGGCCCAGGTGACGAGGCTCCGCGGCAGCACCTCACAGCGGTGTTGGGGCCCCGCTCGAGAGGCTGGCAAACTGCAGTGGAGGGGACTTGTCCCTGTGTCCCGTGCTTCAAGGAGGTGTCGGAGTGAAATCCACCGTCTACCCCGTCTGCATTGCTCTCAGCCAAGAGTCAAGCCCACTAAGGGGGAGGGGGAGGGGCTCAGCATAAAATCCTAGGTGAATCCTTGAAGCCCATTGTGAGGGGAGAAGGTTTGCTTTGTGTTGAACCTTGTGGCATAGAACTTTTCAAACACAGAAGTAGAATGTTACGGTGCAGTGAACTGTGTACCCATCACCCAGCTTCAACAAGTGGTTCTCGGGGCTGGCGCTGTGGCGTAGTGGGTAAAGCTGCCCCCTGCAGTGCCAGCATCCCATGTGGGCACCAGTTCGAGTCCTCGCTGCTCCATTCCAGTCCAGCTCTCTGCTATGGCCTAGGAAAGCAGTAGAAGATGGCCCAAGTCCTTGGGCCCCTGTACCTTCATGGGAGACCAGGAAGAAGCTCCTGGCTCCTGGCTTCGGGTCAGCGCAGCTCCAGAGAGTGAACCAGAGGATGGAAGATCTCTTTTTCACTCTGTGTAACTCTGACATTCAAATAAATAAATCTTTAAAAAATAATTATTGGCTGGAGCCATGGCTCAATAGGCTAATCCTCTGCCTGTGGCACCGGCACCCCAGGGTCTAGTCCCGGTCGGGGCGCCAGATTCTGTCCTGGTTGCTCCTCTTCCTGTCCAGCTCTCTGCTGTGGCCTGGGAGTGCAGTGGAGGATGACCCAGGTTCTTGGGCCCTGCACCTGCATGGGAGACCAGGGGAGGCGCCTGGCTCCTGGCTTCGGATCAGCGCGGTGCGCCTGCTGCAGCAGCCATTAGGGGGTGAACCAACGGAAGGAAGACCTTTCTCTCTGTCTCTCTCTCTCACTGTCCACTCTGCCTGTCAAAAAAATAATTATTATCAAATTGAAATATTAAAAAAAGTCCATCTTTTCATTTATTACCCATATACTTGCCCTACTTCTCTCTCTAGGCAATTTTAGAGCAATCCAGGATACTGTATTATTTCATCTGTGTAAGTATGTACTTCCAAGAGATAAGGAGTCCTTTCTATTTTCCTTTTTTAAGGTTTATTTAACTTTTTGAGAGGCAGAGAGAGAGAGAGCTCTTCCATCTGCTGGTTCACTCCCCAAGTGGCTGCAAACGGAAGCCAGGAGTAAAGCAGGTGGGGGCTCTGCCTGCTAGGCCACAGCACCGGCCGCTTATTTTCCTTTTTAATATGAACATACAAACCATTATCAGACCTGGACAGGTTTGGTAGCTCCTTAACACCAGCTGATAGCCTGACAGTGGGCTCTCCTTGTTCCGGAAGCTACTTTTACACTTGGTTTCTTTGGGCTCACACAATGCAGCGTTACATTTTGTTGCAATGTCCCCTGGGCTCTTTGACTCTAAAGTGGTTTGCCCTGCACATTTTCCCCTTGCCATTTACTTTTTGGAGAGGATGAGTGATTTCTTGTATCTTAGATTACAGCTGACTTCATTTCTGTGATGTCCTAGGGGCTGGTGCTCCACCCACACCAGTGTGATGGTGTGACTGATCAGAGTTCAGGCATTGCCAGGCTGCTCCCTCCCTGTCTTCATAAGCCTTTTTTTTTTTTTAATAATTTATTTATTTTGAAAGGTTACACAGAGAAGAGGCAGAGAGAGAGAGAGATAGAGAGAGAGAGAGAGAGAGAGAGAGAGAGGTCCTCTATCCGCAGGTTCACTCTCCAATTGGCTGCAACGGCCAGAGCTGGGACGATCCTAAGCCAGGAGCCAGGAGCCTCTTCTGGGTCTCCCATGCGGGTGCAGGGGCTCAAGGACCTGGGCCATCCTCTACTGCTTTCCCAGGCCACAGCAGAGAGCTGGATCGGAAGAGGAGCATCCGGGACTGCAGGCGGAGGCTTTACCTGCCACGCCACAGCGGCGGCCCCATAAGCTTTCTTTTCTTTTCTTTTTTTAATCGAGATAGGCACGGGTCTGCCATTACCCTAATATTTATTTCTCAGTCCCCATCCCTAAGGCGATCACTTCTCTGAAAATCATTTCGCCCTCGGTTAGTTTCCCTAGCATCCCAGCTGGCTTGTTTCACTTAGTTGTTTTTATTGAGTTTGCTGCAGACTCTCCATTTTCCACAACGGGCATTCACGAGCCAAAGCTCCCACTTCAGAGGGCCACGCAGCCGGCGGGAGAAAGCCTCCTCCTCCGTCCCCGTCTCTCCCCGTGGAGGCCAGGGATCCCCGGCCCGCGGCTCAATTTGATTGACAGCAAAGACCTCAGCGATCGGCACCTTCCAGACTGCGTCGGTTTCGCCCATTCTACGGAGTTGTTGAAAACCGAACAAGGGCCCAACTTGAGGGAGCCAGGAGCCTTAAAAAATGATCTCGAGTATAATCACTTTATCCTAGGAAAATTCCATGTGGCCAGGAACCCGATGGAGGAGTCCGTTCGTGCCTCCGCTTTTTCGAATGTACCTTTCGGCACGCCGTCCCCTTCCCGGCATGCCCAGCGCTGAGCCCGTCAAAGGGACTTCCGGGAGATCCAGGAAGTCGCCTGTCTCCGGCGGGAGGCGGGGTTCCCCGCACGCCGCGGGCTACGGGCACACAGACTGAACCCCGCTACCTGCAGAGTGCGTCCGGGCGGGACACTTGGCTGCAGGTCTGAGACGAGGATCCCGGAGGCTGCGGCTGTGAGGCCGGGGGGTGGCCATTCCTTCCTGGAGTGCTTGGGCAGTGGGCGTCCACGTCGGGCCTGAGGGTAGCCACCCCGCTCTTCCCTGGGCTGTGCCTCCGCCCGCCGTCTCAGGGGAAGGGCAGCCCAGGTGGCCGCTGCCATGGCCTTTCCCCATCGGCCGGACGCCCCTGAGCTCCCTGACTTCTCCATGCTCAAGAGGCTGGCCCGGGACCAACTCATCTACCTCCTGGAGCAGGTCTGTGCCCCGCGCCTGGCGCCTGTACTGACTTACTAGTTGGCCCCCCTGGATGCATGCCCTTTGATGTTGTTCTTGGCCTCGGTGTGGCCCTTAGCGCTGCCGGGAGCTGCGTGGAGCTGTGTCTGAGTTACTGGACATCGCGTTTTTCCGCACAGGCGAGGGGGACAGCACACCTCACTCATCGCCGGGCAAGGACGTCTTTGCCTTAGGGGTCTTACCCTGCAGTGGGAGCCGCAGGAAACACACGTCACCACAAGGGATCAGGCGGCAACCGAGTGAGGGCTCGGGACCCTAGGAGTTCAGAGTGGTCAGCTCTAGCTGGGGAGAGCGTGCTTCGTTCAGGTGGACTGGGGGAGCCACGTCGAGCACCAGGGAGGGGCACGGTATGTACAGGGACAAGGGCTTGCAGAAGTTACGCGGTGGGCACCAGGCAGCCACTGACTTTTTAACCCATTGTGGCATGAAGTAGTCCTTGATGATGATTCTTTTTAAAAGATTTATTTATTTGAAATAAATAAATTTATTTATTTATTATTTGAAAGCATCAGAGAGAAAAGATGAGACAGAAAGGGAGGGCTGTTATCCGCTGGACACTTGCCCAAATGGCTGAAACAGCCAGGTCTGGGCCAGGCGGAAGCCAGCGGCCAGAAACTCCATCCAGAACTCCCGCGTGGGTGGCGGGGCCCAGGCGCTTCTGTCCTCAGCTGCTGCCTCCCCGCGTGCGCTGACACAGAGTCGCATCTCAGGCCGCGTAGCCAGGGCCCAGGACTGGCAGTGCCACATGGGACGATGGTGCTGCAAGCGGCAGCTTCCCCTGCTGCCCCCCAAGAGCCGGCTTGATGAGGACTCTGCAGGGATGTGCGAGGTGGGGTCAGTGGGCAGCAGGAGGCCGGGTAGGACCCTGGATCAGGCTGGGGTCGCAAAGCCCCACACAAACTTGGTGGCTTTGGATGAAGGGAAGTGATGGATTGTTAAGTCCTTGTGAAGGAAGACTCGAACCTACGTCAGGGTTGTTTAAGCTCTGCGATTAGGAAGACAGTGCTGGCACTGTGAGTGTGGCAGACTCCTTGTTGAATCACTCAGATGTTTGCTTACTTCCACGTTTCCCATTAGACTGGAAGGTGCTCCAGGACAAGGGCGTTTGTCTGTTTTGTTCCACACTGTATGTATACCCAGTGAGCACCTGGCTCTGAGCAAGCACGTGCCATGTACGCAATGAGTATTTGTGTCTGAACATTGAATGGAAATGAAAAAAATTAGATGGGGGACAGTGACTGATTTGGATTGGCTGTGAAGGTAAAATGCCAGTAGGAAGTGGAGCTCGGAACATGGAGCAGGTAGAAATGTGGAGCGACAGTTCCATCCTGTGGGCTGGGATGAAGAGGCAGAGGTGGGGGACATCACAGAACCTCAGAGGGTCTGGGACTGTGTTTTATTTCCCTTGTATGTGCTACGGATATATTTCTCTTATAAATGCTCATCTATACAGTGCTAGCGCAGTGATTTGCATGTAAAAGACACTCAACAGAAGTCTGAGGAGCTGAAAAGAGATACAGTTTCATAAAACCCTCTAGTTTGCAGTGAGCTCTTCCTGAAACAGAGTGGAGGGGCCAGCGCTGTGGTGCAGCCAGTTAAAGCCCCAACCTGCAGTGCCGGTGTCTCAAATGGACACCAGTTCAAATCCTGGCAGCTCCTCTTCCAATCCAGCTCCATGCTGTGGCCTGGGAAAGCAGCGTAAAATGGCCCAACTCCTTGGGCCCCTGCACCCATGTGGGAGACCCCAGAAGAATCTCTTGGAACCTGGCTTCGGATCAGCTCAGCTCTCACCATTGCAGCCATTTGGGGAATGAACCAGCAGGTGGAAGACCTCTCTCTCTCTGGCTCAACCTCTCTCTATAATGTTGTCTTTAAAATAAATAAATATTAAAAAAAAAAAAGAAGAAGAAGAAGAAGAAAGAGTAAAAGGGGCCAGTGCTATGGCAAAGGAGGCTAAGCTTCTGCCTCCAGCAGTGGCATCCTATATGGGCACCGGTTCATGTCCCAGCTGCTACTTTTCTGATCCAGCTCTCCGCTACGGCCTGGGAAAGCAGTAGAAGATGGCCCAAGGCCTTAGCCCTGGCACCTGTGTGGGAGACCCAAAAGAAGCTCCTGGCTCCTGGCTTCAGATCAGCCCAGCTCTGGCCGTTGTGGCCATTTGGGGAGTGAACCTGTGGATGGAAGACCTCTCTCTCTGCCTGTAACTCTACCTCTCAAATAAATAAATAAAATCTTGAAAGAAAGAGAGCAGAAGAGACCAAGACTTGAAGCTTGCAAGGGGACTTTAGGTGAGGCAGAGGAGACCATGGGGTGACTCGGCATGGCCAGAGGGCATCTCTGTGCAATAGCATTCTCCACGCTGACTGCTCATTTGATTCTTGTTAGTGAGCACTGCTGTGCAGGCTTACCGCGTCAGCATGGGGCGGGCATCTGGCCTAGTGGTTAGGACACTGGTTTATACGCTGCATCACCCTGGGAGGCAGCAGTGATGACTCAGGTACCTGCGTCTCTGCCTCCCGTCTGGGAGACCCAGGTTGAGTTCCCAGCTCCTGGCTACAGCTTATCCCAGCCCTGGCTGTTGTGGGCATTTGAACCAGCAGAGGGAAAATCTCTGTCTAACTTTGCCTTTCAAAGAAAGAAAGAAAAAACAAGACTTCATCCCATATTGGAGCCCCTGGGTCAGTTCGTGACCCAGGTTCCTACTCCCGATCCCCATCCCAGTTCTGGCTCCCTGCTAACGCAGGCCCTGGGAGGCCACAGTGATAGCTCAAGTAATCGGATTCCTGTCACCCACATGGGAGGCCAGGCTGGAGCTCCTGGCTGCCTGGCTGCCTGTTGTGGGCATGCGGGGAATGAGCCAGTGGATGGGGCTCACTCCCTCCAAACTGAGGAAAATAGACATCGGCATCATCTGTGTTTCATCTTCACCCATTGGCTGCTGAGTCCCGTGGATACTTCCCGACGCGTGATGGTTTTGGTGGTGATTGTAAAATGACACTGTATATTATGGGAAATGTTGAAGACCAAGGAGAATGCAAGGGAAAAGTCACCAGTAACCCTACTGTCAGTTACACTGTTAGTGTCTCTCAAGTGTTTGAAGTCGTGTATTCCATATTCTATCCATAAATACATTCCGTGTTCCATTTACTTCTCACCTAATTCTGAGCACGCCACCACACCTGAATCAGGTCTTCACCATTGCCACGTGCTGGGGCTGCTTAGACTGTTGCACCGACTCCCCACATTTCCACTTCTAATTGACTCAGCCTTCCTTTAGGGTTTCTCAGCCTTAGCACTGTTGACATTTTGGACTGGACAATTCTTTTTTTTTTTTTTTAAAGATTTTTATTTATTTGAAAGAGTTACAGAGAGAAGAGAGGCAGAGAGAAAGGTCTTCCATCCGATGGTTCACTCCCCAACTGGCCGCAACGGCCGGAGCTGTGCCGATCTGAAGCTAGAAGCCAGGAGCTTCTTCTGGGTCTCCCAAGTGGGTGCAGGGGCCCAAGGACTTGGGCCATCTTCCACTGCTTTCCCAGGCCATAGCAGAGAGCTGGATTGGAAGTGGAGCAGCCGGGACTTGAACCAGCACCCATATGGGATGCCGTGGCTTCAAGGCCAGGGTGTTAACCCACTGCACCACAGTGCCAGCCCCCTGGGTAATTCTTTATCTGAGGGTCCTATCCTGGCCATTGCAGGATGTTTGCATTTGCAACATTCCTGGCTTCTGCCCATTAAAGGCCAATGACACCCCCAGTCTGAGCCAGACAACCACAAATGTTCCTGGAGGTTGCCCGATGTCCTCTGGGGTCTCAGCTGCTCCTGACAGAGCCACTGCCCTCCCTGTGTGTTGTGCTTGGGCCCCGCGGAAGCCCTTGTTCTGCCGTTGCTGCTCAGCCTGTGCTGTGCCTTGACCTTTGCTGGGTCGCCCTCAGTGTGAAGGTTCTTTGACAAGTTTGTGGAAAGTTCGTATTATGGGGGGAAAAACAAAAAACTATGCATGGATTTCAAGCAAGACTTTAAAAAAAAAATTATATATTTATTTGAAAGTCAGAGTTACATACAGAGAGGAGAGACACAGAGAGGTCTTCCATCCACTGGTTCGCTGCAGTGGTCGGAGCTGGGCCAATCTGAAGCCAGGAGCCAGAAACTTCCTCCGGGTCTCCCACACAGGTGCAGGGCCCCAAGGCCTTGGGCCATCCTCCACTGCTTTCCCAGGCCACAGCAGAGCGCTGGATCGGAAGTGGAGCAGCCGGGACTCAAGCCGACACCCATTTGGGATGCTGGCACTGCAGACGGCTGTGTTACCGCTATGCCACAGCACCAGTCCCTCAGACAAAACTTCTGTACCAAAAGAAATGTGTCTTTAGATTCCATTCTCCATGAACGGTTTGGAGTCTGCTTTATGTCTCTGTCAACACCTTACCCATTTGTCAAGGCCTGGTTGAGAGGCAGCTTCCCATACCTCCCCCCTCCCTGACACCAGCTGTGCCCTCTCCTTCCCCTGAACACTTGAGAGGGCGCCATCAGGAGAGATGGTGCAGGAATCAGGTGGCAGAGCGTGGGGAGTGAGTGAATGAGATGTCGGTAGGGTTAATCCGGACCTGGGTCTTCTCAGCTTTCTGTGTTGAACGTGTGTTGTTTTTGTGGTCAGGAGGAAACTGCTATTTGGAAAGACACTTAGCAGTTAGTCGAGAGGGTTGCAGGATGCAGGGTAGGCTCTCGCCGTGTTTGGCTTTGTGCAGCAGGAGAGGGGCTTGTTGAGAAGCAGAGTGGAGGAGGGGGCAGTGGGGCAGAGGAACCAGGGTGCAGATCAAGGTCAGGGGCAGGCAGGAGGGTTGAATGAGGAGAGTTAGTGTCTTCCTGCTGGTACAGAGCGTGAGAAGGCGAAGCAGGCGAGTGCACAGAGAACTGTGGTCTGTGGACACAGAGCAGGGGAGGTCCGGTTGCGTCTGGCAGCCCTCCGACGCCAGGACTGTGCTTCAGCGCGATGGGAGTGGGAGGCCGCGGGACCTGTGAGTGACCGCCGTACCCCCCTTCCAGCTTCCTGGAAAAAAAGATTTGTTCATCGAGGCAGATCTCATGAGCCCTTTGGATCGAATTGCCAACGTGTCCATCCTGAAGGTACCGTGCCTTTCCCAAGGGGGGTCGGGCCGCTTTTGTCTTTGAGCTGTTTGTCTCTCGATGAACAGTACGGGTGTCTGAAGCGAGCCTCCCCTTGTGGGGTAAATACAGGGCAGCTCCCCCGGGGGGGAAGAGGGAGATTGATGCTGGTGTTTCCATTGTTTTACCTTTGGTTGTCCCGCAGACGGTGGGAGGAAGGTTCAGTGGTCAGTTGGGGGGCGGGGGGGCAGTTTGGTTCTAGAAGCCGCATAACTAAATAGGAGGCTCCTAAGAAGTTACCTGTCTTTATATTATGCTTCTGCGCACTTCAAGCGCTCTTACATCCGTTGTCTTGTTGGATTCCCTGTAGCAACACGAAGTGGACAAGCTGTACAAGGTGGAGAACAAGCCAGCCCTCAGCTCCAGTGAACAGTGAGTGTCTGCCGATCTGTCTCTCCCCGGCGCACGGGTCCTGCAGGGACCTGGCACGCAGCGTGTGGGTGTGGCACGCTTCACTTCCGGGGCTTTTGCAGTTCCATGCCTAGGACATCGCTTTAGCCTCCCGCTGGGGCCGCCTCTCTGCAGTTTCTCCTCTCCTTGACAGCTCCCCGTCTCATCCATGTGATTGTCTATAACCAGATGGATCCGTCTTGCACATGATTCTCACTGTTGCTTCTCCGGAACCTTCAAGGTTTCCCGGGACCGCACACAGCCCAAATGGCCCATCGCAGACCCTGAGGCCCTCGCCAGTGTGGGGTCACACACTGCCTTTCCAGCCTGTCTCTGGTGTCCTTTTGTTTTTTTTTTTTAAGTTTAAAATGTTATTCATTCACTTAAAAAATGAACAAAATGTGTGTTTCCAATCTTACTAAACCTGCCTGCAACATGTGTACGTAGAGCACAAAGGAGCATAGGGTCAGGTGTTGACATGTGCTTCCACACTGCCCCGGCTCCGTGCAGGCACAGTCCCTCTGCCTCTCCTTCCTGCCCTCGGTGCTTCTGCAGGGAATTCCTGTCCTGGGGAGCGCATGTGGTCAAGCTGTCAAGATGCGGGCTCGGAGGCTCGTGTCCTACGTTGGAGCGCCGAGGTTGCACTCCCAGCTCCGGATCCGGACTCCGGCTTCCTGCTAGTGCAGACCCTGGGAGGCAGCAGTGATGGGTCAAGTGACTGGGCTCCTGCCACTCGTGTGGGAGACCCGGATCGACTTCCTGACTCCCAGCTTGGCCCCAGCCCAGCGCCAGCTGTTGCGGGCTTTTGGGGAGTGAACCAGTAGGTGGAAGCTCTCTGTGTCTGTCTTTCTCTGTCTCTCTGCCTCTAAAATAAATAATTTATTAAAAGTTGAAAAAAAGATCTTCCCGCCCTCCAGAGCCCAGCCCCGCCCCCGTGCAGTGGTTTGTTGCTCTTGTGACCGCTGCTTCCCTCTTCCTCCGGGTTTCCATGGCGTTTTGTGTGTGTCCTGCTTACTGGGCATGCAGTCATGTAGTCAGCACTCCCTGGTGTGTTTTCTTTTCTTTTACAGATTTGTTTGTTTGTTTGAAAGGCAGGGGAGGCAGAGAGGGAGACACAGGTCTTCCTTCCACTGGTTCACTCCTCAGATGGCTGCAGCGGCACAGTTGGTCCAGGCCAAATTCCACCCTGGTCTCCCATGAGGGCGGCAGGGGCCTGAGCACGTGGGCCGTCTTCCGGGTTCAGCAGCAGGGAGCTGGATGGGAAGTGGAACAGCCAGGCCTCAAACTGGCACTCGCACGGGATGCCAGTGTGGCAGGCAGTGGCTTAACCCACTGTGCCGCGATGCTGTACCCATTTTTCTGTTTTTTTTTTTTTTTTCTTGGCAGGGGATTTATTTATTTGTTTAAGCCTTTTTTTTTTTTTTTTTTTTTTTTTGGACAGGCAGAGTGGACAGTGAGAGAGAGAGACAGAGAGAAAGGTCCTCCTTTTCTGTTGGTTTACCCTCCAATGGCCGCTGCGGCCGGCGCACCACGCTGATCCAAAGCCTGGAGCTAGGTGCTTCTCCTGGTCTCCCATGCGGGTGCAAGACCCAAGGACCTGGGCCATCCTCCACTGCACTCCCGGGCCACAGCAGAGAGCTGGACTGGAAGAGGAGCAACCGGGACAGGATCTGGCACCCTGACCGGGACTAGAACCCGGGGTGCCGGCGCCATAGGCGGAGGATTAGCCCATTGAGCCACGGCGCCGGCCGGGATTTATTTATTTGAAACATAGAGTGATATATGTATATATAGAGAGAGAGGTTGAGACAGAGAGAGAGAGTGAGAAATTTTTCCTCTGCTGGTTCACTCTCCAAATGGCTGCAACAGCTAGGGCTGGGTGAGGCTGAAGCCAGGAGTCAGGAACTCCATCCAGTCTTCCATATGGATGGCAGAGACCCAAGCACTTGGACTGTCATTCACTGCTCTCCTAGGTGCATTAGCAAGGAGCTGGACTGAAAACAGAGTAGCCAGGACTTGAACTGGTGCTCCAATATAGGATACTGGTATCAAACCCCTCTCTCTCTTTTTTTTTTTTCCTTAATGCTTCTCAAATGGAAGTAATTTTTATCCTCTCTTAGAAGAAAAAAAATTATCCTGTACGTGTAGAAAAGCCATCCATGGGCCGGCGCCGCGGCTCACTAGGCTAATCCTCCACCTTGCGGCGCCGGCACACCGGGTTCTATTCCCGGTCGTGGCACTGGATTCTGTCCCAGTTGCCCCTCTTCCAGGCCAGCTCTCTGCTGTGGCCAGGGAGTGCAGTGGAGGATGGCCCATGTGCTTGGGCCCTGCACCCCATGGGAGACCAGGAGAGGCACCTGGCTCCTGGCTTCGGATCAGCATGGTGCGCCTGTCACAACGCGCTGGCCGCGGCGGCCATTGGAGGGTGAACCAATGGCAAAGGAAGACCTTTCTCTCTGTCTCTCTCTCTCACTGTCCACTCTGCCTGTCAAAAAATAAAAATTTTTAAAAATTAAATTAAATTAAAAAAAAGAAAAGCCATCCATGGACCCTGGTGTGAAAAGCATTATTTTCTTCTACTTTCTTGTATTTTTTTAGCACTTGAATATTAATAGACTGCATACATATATACATCTTCTGCCTACTGAATTGCAGATTTTTGAGAACAGGAATTCCCAGCTGCACCGTGAAACCAGTCAGTGTCCCTGCTCTGCACGGCCCCCCTGTTGTAGTGGGACGTGTCTCTGTGCTTGGCTGTGGCAGGCTGAGGTGACTGGCCTCGCTGTGGCCGGGGTGAGGCCTGTATGCCCCATCTAGCAGGGCAGGTGGTGGAAGAGCTGATACTGCTTAGTGTCTTCCAAGCTCCCGTCACCACTTCCTGGTTTTCCTCACCGTTTTTTTCTTCCTCTCCCGTAGATTGTGCTTCTTGGTGAGACCCCGCATCAGGAACATGCGATACATTGCCAGTGAGTGTGGTGCTGCAGCACACGTCGCTGTGTGGCAGACCTGGGGAGACGGGGGTAGGGTCTGCAGGCTCGGTGGAAGCTCCCTGGAGTAAGAAGAGTCTCGGGGTGGGCATAGCACTCTCAGAGGGAGGCGGCGGCCCTGCTTCCCGGGCAGCGGGTGGCCCTGGCTTCTAAGGCTCTGTTCCTTCTCTCTGTAGACCTCGTCAATGCTGACAAAGTGGCTGGCCGAACTCGGAAGTACAAGGTGATCTTCAGCCCTCAGAAGGTGAGCTTAGATCCCGTGGCGGTGGAGTGTCAGGGACAGGCCTGGGGCCTGGGCAGGGTCAGGGGCCAGAAGCACTTCTCCCTCAAAGCAGATTATGGTGACCGAACCATGAGCCTGCTGTTGACTTCTCTTTCTTTTCTCAAAGATTTATTAATTTATTTGAGAGAGAGAGAGAGAGAGAGAGAGAGAGAGAGAGAGAGAGAGAGAGAGAGAGAGAGAGGTCTTCCATCTGCTGGTTCATTTACCAGATGGCTGCAACGACTGGGGCTGGGCCTGTTTGAAGCCAGGAGCCAGGAGCTTCTTCTAGGTCTGCACATGGGTGCAGGGGCCCAAGGACTTGGGCCATCCTCTGCTGCTTTACCCAGGCACCTTAACAGGGAGCTGGATTGGAAGTGGAGCAGCCAAGACTCAAACCAGTGCCCATATAGGATGCCGGCACCATAGGTAGTGGCTTTACCCTTCACACCACGGTGCTGGCCGTAGCTTTCTGTAAATGAAGAGCTTCCCACTTATGAAGTAGAACCTGCTGTGCACCCGTGCTAACACAGATCCCTGTCGGGTTGGTGTCCGATGGTGCAGCTGATGTGCGATCTCCCTGTATTCCCTCAGTAGCAGATGGAACAAACCGTACTCATGCCCACCCCTATATGACCCTCCAGATGTGTGGCTGGGTGGGCCCTGGGTTCCTAAAGGCACACCTCCACACACTGGACACGCCTGTTTGATCCTTGGTGCCTAGTGAGTATGCATACGGACGGGGGGCCTTTGCTTATGCAGGAAATCAGTGCTGCACACACCCCCCCCCCCGAGCCCCTGAGAGAGCTGAGGCTCACGCTCTCACAGGGGCTTAGCATAGGCTGCTCCCCCGCCCAGGGTGCAGACCGTCCCAGTGTCGCCATTTCTTTTACTTCTTCTACTTGTTTGAAGGTTAACGTTCTTTACCATAACACCGCGTCATAACATAAAGCCCTGATTTTATGACGTTTTTAAAAATGATTTGTTTATCTGAAAGGCAGAGTTGCAGAGAGGAAGAGACAGAAAGATTCTCCATCCATTTGCTCACTCCCCAAATGGCTGCAAATGCTGGGCCAGGCCAAAGCCAGGAGCCTGGAGCTCCATCCGGGTCTCCCATGTGGTGCAGGGCCCAAGCACGTGGGCCATCTTCCACGGCCTTCCCAGGCCACAGCAGAGAGCTGGATGGGAAGAGGAGCAGCAGGACGTGAACCGGCGCTCACAAGGGGTGCTGGTGCCGCAGGCGGAGGCTTTGCACACTGCTGGGGTGCGGAGCCATTTTTCTGCCAAGGGCCATTTGGGTATTTATAACTGAGGGAAATAAGCCCCTCTGAGACCACCTGCTCGCCAGAGGATGGACTCAGAAACGTGAGGGAAGCAGAAGGTGAGGCGTTTATTGTCCTCCGATCTCCAGAGAGGGGAGCAGCCTGTGGGCGCAGGCGCCGCCCTCAGACACTGAGCTCCTTCTATCCCCGCCTCGCAGAGGTCCCTGCCCCCCCCCCCCCCCACTGGTTGGGAAACCTGTAAAGTACAAGTCTCTCCTAGGCGTGGGGGTTGGGCGGATCTAGGACGGGGAAGGGGAGTTAACACTGGTATCTTCAGGGCTCCAGGAGCTAGAGGCAAGGGCACTGTGTAACAGGCGCGTGGTTACAGAGTACAGAACTGCTGAAGGCTGCGAAGATAAGGAGTAGAACACTGCTTGCAAAGCAAGCCCAGCAGTTGACCTCCTGCAGGGTGTTTGCAGCTCTGTCCTGCGTGCTCCTGAGGCCCAGTATCATGGCTGCGCTAAGGCTAAGCCACGTCCTTTATGAAAATACACCATGGTCCTTTCTTACAAGTCATCACTCACGGGCCATACAAAATTATTAACAAAAATTAGATTTCTATAGATTTGATGAATTTCACATCCCACCCGTGGTTGCCTTGGGAGGGCCAGGCCTCTTGATTTTGTGAGCCTTATCCTTCCCGCAAGCTGTACGTTCACCATCCCTGAGGCACCGCCTCCCAGGGTGCCCGTTACAGGAAGCTGGTATGGAGGGTGGAGCTGGCTTTCCATCCAGGCACCTGATGTGAGTCGGGGTATCTCGGGCAGCATCTTAACCGTCCCGACTCCTTTTCTTGATCCACAAAGCTCCCTGTCACCTCCACAGCAGCTGGGTGCACCATAGGTGTCCTCGGTCTGAGATCAGAAGGAAGGATGGTCCAGGCCTTTGTATTGCCACCCGTAGGCCTATAATGTGTCACACCTAGACCGCACAGAAAGTAGAGCTGAGGGGCCGGCGCTGTGGTGTAGCAGGTAAAGCCGCCACCTGTGGTGCCAGCATCCTGTATAGGCGGCAGTTCGAGTCCTGGCTGCTCCACTTCCGATCCAGCGCTCTGCTGTGGCCTGGGAAGCAGTGGAAGATGCCCAAGTCCTTGGGCCCCCGCACCCACGTGGGAGACCTGGAGGGGGCTCCGGGCTCCTGGCTTCGGATCAGCACAGCTCCAGCCATTGCAGCCATTTGAGGAGTGAACCAGCAAATGGAAGACCTGCCTCTTTCTCTCTCTCTCTGCCTTTCAAATAAATAAATAAATCTTAAAAAAAAAAAAAAAAAAGGAAGAAAGTAAAGCTGAGAGGGATTTATTCCTCTTCAACTTTTTTTTTTTTAATTTTTATTTATTTATTTATTTGAGAGGTAGAGTTGCAGACAGCGAGAGGGAGAGACAGAGAGGAAGGTCTTCCTTCCTTTGGTTCACCCCCCAAACGGCCGCTACAGCTGGAGCTATGCCGATCCAAAGCCAGGAGCCAGGTGGTTCTTCCTGGTCTCCCACAGGGGTGCAGGTGCCCAAGCACTTGGGCCACAGCAGAGAGCCGGACTGGAAGAGGAGCACCTGGGACTAGAACCCGCCACTCATGGGATGCCGGCACCGCAGGCAGAGGATTAGCCAAGTGAGCCACAGCGCCGGCCCCCTCTTCAACTTTTCTAAAAATTTCTAGAGGAAATAGAAGCAATAGCTAAAAGTGACTCTGGGCTGGACTTTGGCAGAGTAGTAGGCTGAGCATCTGCTTGCTACTCCGGCATCCCAAATGGGGGCCAGTTTGTGTCCTGGGCACTCCTCTTCTGATTCAGCTCTCTGCTAATGGCCTAGGAAAGCAGCAGTGGATGGCCCAATTGCTTGAGCCCCTGCCTCCACATGGGAGACTGGAAGAGATCTTCCATCCACTGGTTCACTCCCCAGAAGGCTGCAGCAGCCAGAGATGGGCCAGTCTGAAGCAAGGAGCTAGAAGCTTCTTCCAGGTCTCCCACATGGATTCAGGGGCACAAGTACTTGGGCCATCTTCTGCTTTCTCAGGCATATTAGCAGGGAGCTGGATTGAGACTGGAGCAGCCGGGACTTGAACCGGCGCCCACGTGGGATGCCAGTGCTGCAGAAGGTGGCTTTACCCGCTGTGCCACAGCGCTGGCCCTGCCACTGTCTTGCTTTGTCTGCGTCTGTCTTCACTCTTGTCTACTTCCTTTTAAACACACGCTGCCTTCCTCTCTCTCCGCTCAGGGTCACCCTTCCTTCGTGGCCAGACTCCTGTGTACAATGACTGCCTCCTCTAGTCTCCCTAAGATCCCTGCCTGAATCCAGTGGTGTCTCCTTCGTGCTCACCTGACTTGACTTCTCCGCTGGCGTCTGACACTGTTCTCATTCTTCCTTGCCAGTCCTCTCTTCCCTGCCTAGTTCTGTCTTCTGCTGTGGCCTGAGCGTTCCTTCTCAGTCTCCTCTGCCAGGCCTGGCCCTCTGTGTCTGCATTTTGTGCTAGGTCATTGACTCCCAAGGCTATACACAGGATCTTCAGAAAGCTCACAGAAGGGCTGGCCTTACGGGTTAAGCCCCTGCCCTCAGTGCCAGCATCCCATGTAGAGGCTGGTTCCAGTCCTGGCTGCTCTACTTTCAATCCAGCTCCCTACTCATGTGCTTAGGAAATGCAGCAGAAGATGGCCTGTGTGCTTGGGCCCTTGCCACTCACTTGAGAGACCTGGATGGAATTCCAGGCTCTTGGCCTTGGCCTGGCCCACCCCTGGCTGTTGTGGCCATTTGGAGAGTAAACCAGTGAATGGAAGATCTTGTTTTTTATTTTCTCTCTGTCTCTTCTTCTCTTTCTCTGGAACTGCCTTTCGAATAAAATAAAAAATATATTTTTAAAAAGATTTATTTATTTATTTGAAATTCAGAGTTACACAGAGAGAAAAGAAGAGACAGAGAGAGAAAAGTCTTCCATCTGCTGGTTCACTCCCCAATTGGCTGCAACAGCTGGAGCTGCACCGATCCGGAGCCAGGAGCCACGAGCTTCCACATGGGTGCAGGGCCAAGGACTTGGGCCATCTTCTACTGCTTTCCCAGCCCATAGCAGAGAGCTGGATCAGAAGTGGAACAGCTAGGACTAGAACCAGTGCCCATATGGGATGCCAACACTGCAGGCAGCGGCTTCACCCGCTACACCATGGCTCCAGCCCCAAGAAATAAATCTTAAAGGAAGCTCACAGAGGGAGGGTGTTATCCTCCCATACTGGAGGGGCTGCGTTCAATTCTTAAGTGAGGCTCTGACTCCAGCTTCCTGCTAATGTGACCGGGGAGGCAGTGATGATTGCTTGAGTGATTGGATCCCTGCCACTCATGGGAGAGCCCCGGGTTGTATTCCTGGTTCCTGCTTTTAGCCCCAACCTAGCTCTGGTCATTGGAGCCATATGGGGAATGAACTGGTGGATGGGGACAGCTCAGTCTCTGCCCCCACTGCTCGTTCCCTTTTGCCTCTCCTCCGTGATTTCAGGGCATCATCAGGCCGTTCTTCCCTCCTCTGCCTGCAACACTTCACCCTCCTCCTGTGCAAGGCTCTTCCCGTCCCTCCCGACCCATCCTTCCGAGAGATCAAAAAGCAATTGCCTTAATGTGTGCATAAAACGCATGCAGATGAGTCGGGTGTGGGCACTACAGTGGTCCTTTCTCGATTGCAGTCTCATTGGCCGTGTTTGATAACGGCTGTGCTGTCTGTGTCTGTGGCTGTGGGGCAGCTCCAGAGGCACGGGAAGGATGAAGAAGCCGATGGCTGCTCACCAGCGTCCTTTTTTCTTTCAGTTTTACGCGTGTGAGATGGTGCTGGAGGAAGAGGGGATCTATGGAGGTGAGAGGAGACGAACGTGAGTGGAAGGGAGAGGGGAGAACGGCTGAGCCTGTACCCGTGGCTCTGACAGGAGTCGTGGGAGGGGCTGAAAGGGGTGCTCCGTTCTCGCCCTCCGAGGCTCCCACTGGGGCGGTTGGGCCTCCCCTCCCTTCAGAAAGTTCATGGGAAAGTGGGAAGAGAAGTGTGTTTTGGTGCAGACAATCTTTGCATCTGTGCATAGTCTTTTCCCTAACTTGCATTTTATTTTATTCATTTATTTATTGAAAGGCAAAGAGACTGAGAATCGTCTGTCTGCCAGTTCACTCCTCAAATGCTTGCAACAGCCAGGGCTGAGCCAGGCTGGAGCCAGGAGTCTGGAGCTCAACCCAGGTCTCCCTTGTGTGTGGCAGGGACCCACCTGCTGCCTCCTGGGAGCAGAGCTGGGTCTCAAACCCAGGGGCCCTGAGATGCGAGCACCCCAAGTGGGGTCACATCTGTGCCATATGCCTGCCTCCATCTCAGCATGTGCCATGAACTTTCTGTACAGCCCCCACCCTATTCTCCAGGACACCCCAGCCAGACCATGGCACCCTGGCATGGCTCGGCAGAAAGCCCAGAACCATTACCAGGGCCTCCCGTGCCATGCACAGTTGGACCCCCTGTCACTGTAGCCTCGCCGGGTGCTGGTCCTTCGCCCTGACTCGCTGGCCTCCCACCACCGGGACTGGGCACACGCTTTCCCGGCTGCCTGGAATCCTCTCCGCCCTACAACTTTTTGCCTACCCAAATCTTAACTCACATTCTAAGCTTAATTGTCACTTCTTGAGGGAAGTCTCTCCCATACCCCTAGATGTGGTTCGCTTCCTCTAACACATGTGCCTCCTGTGTGCTGTTTTACCTCTTTGGAGCACAGCTGTAATCAGGGAGTTTGTGTTATAGTTTGTCTCCCAAACTAGATAAGCTGCCGACGACTGGGAGCGTGTGCACTTTGCTCACCCCAGGGCCCCGGCGTGCGTGGTCCTGCCTGTAGGTGGCCTATTAGATTGTCCGCACTTGGCCAGCACTGCAGCACCACACATAGCACGCGCTACATTGCGTCACAGGCTGCTGTGTGCGTGCCTGCGTGCCTGCTTTCGTTACCAGACTGTGCGCAGGGACTGTGTCTGCCCTTCCTTGAGTCTCCCGTGGTAGAGGCAGTGCCGGCGCTGGCAGGCTCTCGCGTGTCTGCTGCCTGACCCTGGCACTCCTCGCCTCGTGGTGGGGAGCTCGCTACCTCCCACGGGGCGGCTGATGCTCTTTGTCCCCACAGATGTGAGCTGTGATGAATGGGCCTTCTCTTTGCTGCCTCTTGATGTGGATCTGCTGAGCATGGAGCTGCCAGAATTTTTCAGGGACTACTTCCTGGTAAATGAGGGTCTATGTATCTTGGTGTCGAGGGTTAGGGACAAACGTGGGGTCCAGTGGGCTAGAAATACTAATGACCCTCTGTGCACACGCGGTCACCAGTGACAGTGGTTTGGGGACTGGAGACTGCAGGTTCACCTCCGGGAGACCTTTGGGGCCACAGTGGGCCGAGTCGGGGGTCCCACATCCTGCAGTTCTCTCCAGGGCGTCCAGGGCTGGCGCCTCTCCAGCTTAGGCACCTCGGGTCGATCCCCATCCCTGCAGGAAGGAGACCAGCGCTGGGTCAACACCGTGGCTCAGGCTTTGCATCTTCTCAGCACCCTCTATGGGCCCTTTCCCAACTGCTACGGCATTGGCCGGTGTGCCAAGGTAAGAGCGCCCGCCGCACTGTTGCCGATGGCCTGTTCCCCTGCTCTGAGTTGGCCGGGGATCACCCAGGGGCTGCTGGGATAGGGTGCTCCTTCAGAAGAGTTGCTCAGGGAGGAGCGCTCTGTAGCTAACAGAAGGGGCCAGGGCCTCCTTGCAACATCCCCACGTCTCCTTTCCGTGGGGACAGGGCCTTTGAATCCTGGTGTCGAGGGACGGGGACACAGGTGGGGCCCAGTGGGCTGGAAGTATGTCGGTACCTGATGTTGGCTTCTTCCTCCCTCACTGGTTTGGGGTGCGTAGAACAGGTTCGTATTGTTCACAGTTGCCTCCCCTCCCAGGGGTGAGAGGTATCAATATGGGAACAGTTGGCTTCTGTAGGTGTGGGCTGCAGCAGGGACTAGCACACAAGATTGAGAATGTCTTGGGCTCTGACAGATGTCCTATGAACTGTGGAGGCAACTGGAAGAGGAAGAGGATGGTGAAACCAAGGGCCGAAGGCCAGAAATCGGGCATATATTTCTGCTGGACAGAGGTAAATTGGGCCAGCACTCCTCTCATCTGTTCCCTGGAAGGCTCGGGAACATGGGCCTCGTGGTGCAGTTAGGATCCTGAAGTCAGGGCTGTGAATCCCAGTGTTGAGGAGGAATACGGCTCGGGTCCTTTGGAAAGTATCTGAGCTGATCTTGAGCAAACCAGGTGGAAGGCCAGCCAGCCTGTGCCTTCACGGTCAGGATGTTGGTTTCAGACGTGGACTTCGTCACGGCGCTTTGCTCCCAGGTGGTTTACGAGGGCCTGGTGGACGACACCTTCCGCATCAAATGTGGTAAGTGCCATGGCAAGGTCTCATGGGGTAGGGCTTGTCGGGGGGCTGAGGGCACGGCTGCTTCCCAGTCTTTGGGGAGATCTTTGCCGGCATTCGGCCAGGGTACGAGAAGGCCTTGTTGGTGACCCCGATGCCCTTCCCTCCGTCCTCGAAGGGAGTGTCGACTTTGGCCCTGAAGTCACATCCTCGGACAAGAGCCTGAAGGTGCTGCTCAATGCTGAGGACAAGGTGCGGACTGGGCCCCGGCTCTGGGAGGGGGCGCATCCCCTGGGCACGGAGTAGGCCCTGGACGTGGACCTGTTGATCCCGTACGTCTGGAGCACGGCCTGTGCCGTCGTCGCCACGCTGACGAGGTGGGAAGGAGCAGGTTATGGTTCTGACCTCCGCGCCTGTCTTGTTCCCCGCACAGGTGTTCAGTGAGATCCGCAACGAGCACTTCTCCAATGTCTTCGGCTTCCTGAGCCAGAAGGCCCGGAACCTGCAGGCCCAGTATGATGTGAGGCTCCAGGCCTCAGTGGCTCCCCTTCTGACCCTGGGCCAGTGTGTCTCAGAGTGGGCGGGTGGTTTCTCGTGCCTGGGGTCCCAGAAGTTGACCTTGGGGGGTCTCCCACAGCGCCGGCGCGGGATGGACATTAAGCAGATGAAGAACTTTGTGTCCCGCGAGCTCAAGGGGCTGAAGCAGGAGCACCGCCTGCTGAGTCTCCGTAGGTTCCCGCTGGGGCTGGGGCTTCTGGGGAAGCGACTGCAGCTTCTTCCCGCGGGGGCTTCTGGGGAAGCGACTGCAGCTTCTTCCCGCGGGGGCTTCTGGGGAAGCGACTGCAGCTTCTTCCCGCCCCTTCCCGCTGGGGCGGGGGCTTCTGGGGAAGCGACTGCAGCTTCTTCCGCCCCTTCCCGCTGGGGCTGGGGCTTCTGGGGAAGCGACTGCAGCTTCTTCCGCCCTTCCCGCTGGGGCTGGGGCTTCTGGGGAAGCGACCCTGCAGCTTCTTCCGCCCCTTCCCGCTGGGGCTGGGGCTTCTGGGGAAGCGACTGCAGCTTCTTCCCGCCCCTTCCCGCTGGGGCTGGGGCTTCTGGGGAAGCGACTCTGCAGCTTCTTCCCGCCCCTTCCCGCTGGGGCTGGGGCTTCTGGGGAAGCGACTGCAGCTTCTTCCGCCCCTTCCCGCTGGGGCTGGGGCTTCTGGGGAAGCGACTCTGCAGCTTCTTCCCGCCCCTTCCCGCTGGGGCTGGGGCTTCTGGGGAAGCGACTGCAGCCTCTTCCCGCCCCTTCCCGCTGGGGCTGGGGCTTCTGGGGAAGCGACTGCAGCTTCTTCCCGCCCCTTCCCGCTGGGGCTGGGGCTTCTGGGGAAGCGACTGCAGCTTCTTCCGCCCCTTCCCGCTGGGGCTGGGGCTTCTGGGGAAGCGACTGCAGCTTCTTCCCGCCCCTTCCCGCTGGGGCTGGGGCTTCTGGGGAAGCGACTGCAGCTTCTTCCCGCCCCTTCCTGCTGGGGCTGGGGCTTCTGGGGAAGCGACTGCAGCTTCTTCCCGCCCCTTCCCGCTGGGGCTGGGGCTTCTGGGGAAGCGACTCTGCAGCTTCTTCCGCCCCTTCCCGCTGGGGCTGGGGCTTCTGGGGAAGCGACTCTGCAGCTTCTTCCGCCCCTTCCCGCTGGGGCTGGGGCTTCTGGGGAAGCGACTGCAGCTTCTTCTGCCCCTTCCCGCTGGGGCTGGGGCTTCTGGGGAAGCGACTGCAGCTTCTTCTGCCCCTTCCCGCTGGGGCTGGGGCTTCTGGGGAAGCGACTCTGCAGCTTCTTCCCGCCCCTTCCCGCTGGGGCTGGGGCTTCTGGGGAAGCGACTCTGCAGCTTCTTCCGCCCCTTCGGCTGTGGGGACCCTTCTCGCTCATCTGGCGAGTGGCGGTGGCATCGGGTCTGACGCGGGAGGTCTTATTCTTGTGAGCATCCGTCTAGAACCAGGGACAGTCAGCTCCCTTTCGGTCTTACCCGCAGACATTGGGGCCTGTGAGTCGATCATGAAGAAGAAAACCAAGCAGGACTTCCAGGAGCTGATCAAGACGGAGCACGGTACCTGCAGCAGCCTGCTGGCCGCTTCTCGCGGGCTCAGGCCCCAGCCGCTCGGCTCCCCACCCCAACAGGACCCTGTCCGGCCCTTGCCTGCCGACACTGGCTCTGTGTGATGCTGGCTGATGCCAGAAGTCGTGGGGCCCCTGGGTCCACCCCAGGGTTGGGGAAAGGTGGGGAGACAGATGCGTGTTAGCACGATGACATCAGGCTCTCCTCTGACGATTCCCAGCGCTGCTGGAGGGGTTCAACATCCGGGAGGGCACCAGCTACATCGAAGAACACATAGACCGGCAGGTGAGTGGCCGGGGCGCGGGGCGGGAAGCAGCGGCCTGCAGCAGAAGGGACAGAGGAGTGTGTGTTTTGAAACCGCAGTTCTGGACTGTTCTTGCTCCGCAGGTGTCACCTATAGAAAGCCTGCGCCTCATGTGCCTCTTGTCCATCACCGAGAACGGTGAGCCCCTAAGACCGGAGCTGACGGTGCCAGGTTGAGACCCCGTGCCTTGGGGACGGGGGACATAATTTCCAAAGACAAGTATCTCAGCAAACAGAATGTTGCCGTCATTTCGGGACTCTTCCTGTAAAGTTAAGCAGCTTTTGTTTTGGGTGAACCCTCACGGGGCCATAGGGCGATTTCTTGCCCCACCCTAAGCAGGAGCATGTGGAGGCCGCCCCAGGATCGGAGGTGTCAGCTGAGTGCCATCCCCCTCACCCCGTCCCCGGCCCGCCTTCAGCGAGCTTTCATGATCAACACGCTTTCCAGAGGGCCGCGGCCGCTCGTTTCCTAACGGCAGGCTCGGCAGCCGGCCGTGGCGGCCGGTTACTGCTAGGGCTTGCAGCGGTGCCTATCCTTAGAGCCTGCGTGCCGCCCAGGGAGTACGTCGTTCGCTTCAGTTTCCTTTGTTGTAGCCGGAAGCCCAGTTCCCACCTCTGCGGAGGAAAACGCACGCGTGGGAGCTCGTTTAACACTTCCTGTAGAGCTGCTCCCTGGCCAGCAGGAAGCGCGCGAGCTCCCTCTTCCGCCACGTTTGCAGGAGCTCCAGCGTGCCTTCCTCGGCCGCCTCCTGACCAAGGGGGCAGGTGCGGCATTCTCTCCGCTGCGCGTTTCAGGGCCCCCGCCCAGGTGGCCTCCTCTCTATACACCCGTCTCTCTGTCCTCGCCCTTAGGTTTGATCCCCAAGGATTACCGGTCTCTGAAAACACAGTATCTGCAGGTAAGGCCTGGAGGGGGACTGCGGAAGGAACGTGGGGGAGGGCGGTCACTGGGCAGTCTTGGAAGAGTTGCAAGAAGTCACGGCCGCATCACTGTCCTGCCTGCGCTGCGGCCTCCCTCTTAGAGCCCCGCTCTGCCCAGCCCGTGTGCCCCAGCTCCTCTCGTGGCGGGCGGCCAGTGCTGGGAGAATGTCCACAGTTGTCTGTGGAACCCAGGGCCGGGTTCCTTCCCCTGGGGCCCTCCGTCATTTCAGCGCACTCATTCGGCTTTCCTTCTTGGTCCTGTGAAATGTGCCTTCCTCCAGGAAGCCCTCCACCCCCGTGCAGCCGCAGCGCTGAGCTGCTCTTTAGCCTCCTGTGCTTGGTGTCGTTGTTTCTGACGTGAGAATCTTTCCCACCACGAGCCGGGAGCCCCTTCAGGCAGACCCCACGTGGCACTTCCGCCCTTGCCTCGTGTAGTGGCCGTGCTCGACCCTTGGAGGCCACTCACTAAATAGCTGGACTCTGTTCCCTCTAGAGCTACGGCCCTGAGCACCTGCTGACCTTCTCCAATCTGCGGCGAGCGGGGCTCCTAACGGAGCAGGCGCCAGGGGACACGCTCACGGCCGTGGAGAGTAAAGTGAGCAAGCTGGTGACCGACAAGGCTGCCGGTGAGCGCGCAGCACAGGTGGCCCCATCCCCCACTGCTGACAGGCACATGCTCTGGGAGGAGAGAGGACTGAGCCCCCCGGTGCTGCCATCACGTCCCCGCCTCTGCTAGCCAGGCCGGCGCCCGTGCACCAAGCACCTAGATGGCCTGAGTCCTTTCTTTGCTTAACAGTTTCACTTTTAGTCTTTAAAGAGGCAAATTCCCTTATTTCTGTTTCACAGATGAGGAAACTCGGGCTTGGAGAATTTTTAGCAAAGGCTGATTATTTATTTGAAAGGCAGGGAGCTGGGTTGGAAGCAGCGCTCCAGTATGGGTGCTGGCGTCACAGGCAGCGGCTTAACCCTCCGCACCACAACGCTGGCTCCCAGGCCTAGAGAAATTAAGCGGCTTGTTCCTGGTCCCTTACGTAGGTCTGTTCGACTCCAAAGCTCATACTGGGCCAATAAACGAGGGCCAGCTTGCAGCCTGCATTAGTGGGTAGCTGGAGTGGGGGAAGGCTGGTTTGTCTTGATCAGTTCCAGGCAATGGTAGGTGAATGGTGTCAAGGGGGCTCTTTGGATGTGGTTGGTCCTGTCATGTCCCAAATGAGGTCGCCTCTGGCAGTGTCCTAAATTCATAGACGTTAGACAGAACCTAAGCCACTGTTTCTTTCCTAGGAAAGATTACCGATGCCTTCAGTTCTCTGGCAAAGAGGAGCAATTTCCGAGCCATCAGCAAAAAACTGAATTTGGTATGTGGACTGGGCTGGATAGGGGAGGCCATGGTTCATGCCTTGTTACTATAAAACCTTTTAGAGAGATTTTCTGTCTGCTGGTTCACTTCCTAAATGGCTGCAATAGCCAGTGTTGGGCCAGGCCAAAGCCAAGAGCCAGGAACTCCTTCTGGGTCTCCCATGTAGGTGACAGGGGCCCAAGCCCTTGGCTGATCATCTGCTGTCTACCCAGGCACATCAGCGGGGAGCTGGATCAGAAGCGCAGAGTAGCTGGGACTCAAACCAAGCACGTGGGATGTGGGCTTCCCAAGCAGCGGCTTAACCTGCCGTGCCACAGTGCCCCCAGCTGGTTTCATTTTGCAATGAATTTTCTTTTTTTGGGGTAGCCTTAAAGTATGAGATTTAATAATTCAATAATGAGACAAGACATAAAATTCCGTTCACTTAACAAATGTGTAACAAGCACCTGCCGATGCCAGAGGATCCTCTTTGTTGCTGCTTGGATGGTGGCCATGTCCCATGTCACACAGGGCCCCTCAGGGACCACAGGGGCTGGACAGTAGCTGTCATTATTGGTTATGGACTCCTATACAGGGCTGTTGCTAGTTCTCCCTCTAGTAGGGATAAGGCCTGTTCTTTGGGATGTGCCATTTTTATCCGACCCTTTAAAGGATCAGAGCTGAGTTGTGCCTTGGCCACTAGATCCCACGTGTGGATGGCGAGTACGACCTGAAGGTGCCCCGGGACATGGCGTACGTCTTCAGTGGAGCTTACGTGCCCCTGAGCTGCCGGATCGTGGAGCTGGTGAGGACACGCCACCCTCGCCCGTGCACGTTCACCCTCTGCTTTTTCTTGGTTCCTGGCCCATCCCAGATTTTCCTTCTTGAGTAGCTGGCAGGGGACGTGGCAGGCTGGCTGCTGCCCGCGCTTGCCTCCCCGAGCCCGCTGCTGGCTGCACACTTGAGCCCAGGGCTCCACCTTCCCAGGTGCTGGAGCGGCGAAGCTGGCAGGGCCTCGATGAGGTGGTGCGGCTGCTGAACTGCAGCGAGTGTGCCTTCACAGGTAGGGGGCGCTGCCGAGCGGGGCCGGGCGGCCTGGCCGGCAGGTCTGTGCGGGAGCTGAGTGGGCTGCTCTCGCAGACATGGCCAAGGAGGACAAGGCTTCCAGCGAGTCCCTGCGCCTCATCTTGGTGGTGTTCTTAGGAGGCTGCACGTTCTCTGAGATCTCGGCCCTCCGCTTCCTGGGCAGAGAGAAAGGTAAGAGAGGGCAGGGATGGGGAGACCAGGCCTGCCCGGAGTCTGGGGCTGGAGTGCGCTGGCCTCTGGGGGCCGTGCAGCAGGCTGCCACGGCAGGGCGCTTGGCAAGTCGTGGCACCGGAAGCCGGGTGTGATGTCTGTCTGCACTGGGGCTCTCCTCCAGCTCCCGCCGGGGGCCTGAGGTCTGCTTCTAGTCTCTTCCGCCACTGCCTTGCCTCCCTAGGGTACAGGTTCATTTTCCTGACGACAGCAGTCACCAACAGTGCCCGCCTTATGGAGGCCATGAGCGAGGTGAAGGCCTGAAGTCTCTGGGGACACACTTCCCAGCTCGCTGCAGCCGCCCTGCTCAGAGCGGGCCAGCCCGGGCTGTGCCGGGGACTTAGAGCGCGGAGCTCCCGGCCTGTCCCGGGACCTTCCTCCTGTGTTAAGGGGGTACAGCCCATGCTGCTAAGATCTGAGGGGCAGAGGTGGCCTTTGCTAAATCCCGTGTGAACATCAGTGTAAATAAAGCCTCTGCTCTCAAACATCGTATCCCTGTGGCTCTGGGCGTGCACTCCTGCCTTGGCTAGCCGAGGTACGGTAGGCTGTCCACAGGGACCCCACGTGCCTCGCGGCCTGGACGCTGCGGTCCCCCTGGGCCTGACCGGGTCCTTCTTTGGAAGAGTCACCAAAATGCTCTGTGCCAGTTCCTCCACCAACCAGTGCATTAGATGGATTCGCTGGCCTGCGGACACCCTTCCAGTGCCAAACGCTGTGATCTGTTATGCTTTATGCAAAGTGCAAAGCACATCCCACATAGGATGCCGGCGCCGCAGGTGGAGGATCAACCCACTGCGCCACTACACCGGCCCTGATTCCTGTTTTCTCCTAAGTCTTCCTAGTCAGCTTTTTTTTTTTTTTTTTTTTTTTTTTTTTTAATATTTATTTGTATGTATTTGAAAGGCACAGTTACAGAGAGAGAGATCCTCCATCTGGTGGTTCACTCTCCAAATACCTGCAATGTCTAGGGCCAGGGCAAGACTGAAGCCAGGAGCCAGGAGCTGCTTCTGGGTCTTCCACAGGGATGGCAGGAGCCCACACACCTGAGCCATCTTCCGCCGCTTTCCCAGGCGCATTAGCCGGGAGCTGTGCTGGAAGTGGAGCAGCTGGGACTTGAACAGGCACCTATATGGGATGCCAACGTCGGGGGCAGTGCTGCAGTGTCGGGCCCCCATAGTCAGCTTTCATGAAATTCCCTGTCCTACAGTGCTCTGTCCCCTTGTCTCTGCCTGCCCGGGTGTTGCCGTGTCCCCTGTCTGTCCTCTCTTGTCCACTTCTAGGCCTCAGGCTTTCCTCTCACTGCTGGAGTTCACTAATGTTTCGCGCCTGGGCCTGCCACCCACAGCCTGCCTGAGTAAGCTCAGAGTGGGAGTCCGCCGTCCCTGTCACACTCCTACGCCTGCTCCTCCTCCTGGTTCCTCTCACTGACACTTTAACCTGCCCAGACTCTGTTCCTGCAAGAAATTATATCCTTGACCCCGGATTTTTTCCATTTGTTGCCCACATTTGGCCAGCCCCGTGCCTCCTAAGTGCCCCTGGCTCATCCTGTCTCACCATCTTGCTGGGTTCCTGGGGCACCACCCACAGAAGATGATGCGTGGCGGAGCCTTTTTCGGGAAAAGGTGTTTCGGGTTTGCAGCCAGATTGTTGATGGTGTTAGATCAAGCCAGTGCACAAGGGCAGTGACACTGCCGACAGGGATTGGTGGCATCCAGAACACCTTCCACGGCCTTGGAGGTAGACCGTGGCCAGGCACTGCGCTTACATTCTAGAACAGCCCCGTCCAGCACGCACATGGCAGCGTTTCACTTGCTGAGTGCAGGCTCGGCCTGGATGTCTTTGCCATGGTTCCGACCTGATTAGCTGCAGACTGGTGTTAAGGACAGGATAGCAAAGTTGCTTATCTCTGAGGACTTAACTATACCGGCCCTGGGACCATGTCTGAAGGCAGAATCTTGAAGTTCTCTGAACAACCTGCTTCCATTCTACTGAATAGAAAACACGCCGGTGCTCCTGCCCTGTCAGCGGACGGACGTCTGGCCTGCTGCAGGCAGGGCTGGGACGGTGCAAGCATGGGTGAGATGTTTTATGGACACTGAGTTTAAGAACACAGAAGCAAACAAGCATCTCCTGCCTTCAGGGAAAACACAGATGAAGAGAATTCATAGAAGTTCTAGTTGGCCAAAAACACGTGAAAATGCGCAAGTTCAGTTATAATCAAATAAGCGCAAATCAATCATGGCAATGCCTTTTAAAAATATTTTCAGATTTATTTATTTGAAAGAGTAACAAAGAGAATTTTCCATCCAGTGGTTTACTTCCCAAATGGCCACAACAGCCAAGGCTGGGCCAGGCTGAAGCCAGGAGCCTGGAGCTTCCTCCGGGTCTCCCACGTGGATGGCAGGGCCCCAAGGACTTGGGCCATCTTCTACTGCTTTCCCAGGCCATAGCAGAGAGCTGGATCGGAAGAGGAGCAGCGGGGACCAGCGCCCATATAGGATGCTGGCGCTTCAGGCCAGGGCGTTAACCCGCTGAGTCACAGCGCTGGCCCCCATTGTGCACATTTGAGGCCAGGCTCTGCTTCTGATCCAGGTTCCTGCTAACGCACCTGGGAAGGCAGTGATCAGTCCCAGCTACTGTGGGTATCTGAGGAGTGAACCAGCGGCTGTAAGATCTCTCTCCGTCTCTCCCTCTCCCTGTAACTGCCTTC
This sequence comes from Sylvilagus floridanus, assembly GCA_949820135.1. Lineage (NCBI taxonomy): Eukaryota > Metazoa > Chordata > Mammalia > Lagomorpha > Leporidae > Sylvilagus > Sylvilagus floridanus. The sequence continues at coordinate 93,177,472 of OX463239.1, read as the reverse complement.
CAAATAAATCAATCTCAAAACTAAATTGCATAAAGTAATTACGATAAGAATCAATAGCAAAATAGTTGGATTATGAAGTAGCCACATGCCAAGATACTTTGCAACCATAAATCACCAGGGAAAATGATGTATAGGCATTTAGGGATGTAGTCTGGGTTCTTCAGAAATGGAGGGTACAAAGGTATGGTGATACTGGTTTTGTTGTGAATTTTTTGTATATAACAATTATACAAGACTACAAAAAGTTTGTAGAATGTGGACTTAAAAGATAAGTTTATTCTGTTGCAAAAAATTGTTAGAAACTATGTATTTTTTCATAATACGCATCTGTGAGCTCCCCAAAACTTTCTGAATCCTTTTTATTTATTTTTACTCATTCGAAAGGCAGAGAGAGGTAGAGGGAGACAGATCTTCCATTCACGGGTTCACCCCCCAGAGGCCACAACAGCTAAGGCCGGGCCAGGCCAAAGCTGGAAGCCTGGAACCCCACCCGGGTCTCCCACAGGGGGGCAGGGACCAGACTGCTTGAGCCAACCTGCTGTTTTCAGGGTGTGCACGAACAGGACGCTCACGTGGGCAGAGCTGGGACTGGGGTCCCGGGGGTGCTGGCTTTTCAGCCCATTTCCCACGAACTCTGTTACGTAACCAAGGTGAGCACATTGCCTGCAGCCACCCAAAGGCAAAAATACAGGAGCCCCGAGGGAGCTCCAACCTCTCCTAAGGAGGCAGGGGCTGGGGTGCACGCGGGGCGGGGAGAAGGGCTTTCTGACTCGGGACGTCAGTCTGCAGGGACTTTGGTTCCTCTGTCCAGCGGAGTTACGTGCGCTAACCAGCGTGCAGGGTCGTGGCCCTCCCCTCCCCTCCGGATGCGGTTTCCTACATCTGGGCAAGATTCCATCAAGGATCAGGTCCCAGGTCTTCCGGAGAGACCAGGGAAACAGGATTTTCCAATAGGTCACCTCCGCGCCGCCGGCGGCAGGTAGCCACGGGGCATCGCGCTCCAGCGGCCGCATCCCGCACCGGGGCTCGGAGGACGCCGGGACGGCGCCGGGCGCACGCGCAGTGACCTCAGACCCCGCCCCGAGCCCTGGCGCGGGTTCACGATTGCGCATTGGCGGCTCCACGCCGCGGGGCGGGGCGGGGCGGGGCTTCGCGGGCCGCGGCGCCAATCGCCGGGCCGCCCGGCCTCACGTCTGGGTTTGAAATTCCGCGGGGCTCAACGGCTCCCAGAGTGGCGACGCGGAGCGAGGTTGCCGGTGCTGCCTGCGCTCGGGCTGTGGTGGAGTGGGCCGGGGCCTCGACGCCCGGCTGCGTGGAGCGTCCGCCATGAGTGGGAGGTGCGAGATGCGGGACGGTCGGAAGGGCTGGGAGGGAGCGACGCCGGCCGCGGGTCCGTGGGCCGGTGCCGCGTCCGACGGACGCTTTCGGCCCGGGAGTAGGGGTCCCCTCGGCCCGCGTCGACCGCGGTCGGGGGCTGCGCGGCGGGGCAGGGCGAGCCGGCTGCAAGTGCGGGGCGCGGCGGGGTTCGCGTGTGCGTGGACGGGGAGACGGCGAGTCCGAGGCTGGAATTCTTTCCTGGTCGTTCCAGCAGCTCCGCAGGCGGGGCCGGCCGGGAGCGAGGGTCCCCGAGTCCTGTCCGCAGGCGGGGCCGGCCGGGAGGGAGGGTCCCCGAGTCCTGTCCGCAGGCGGGGCCGGCCGGGAGGGAGGGTCCCCGAGTCCTGTCCGCAGGCGGGGCCGGCCGGGAGGGAGGGTCCCCGAGTCCTGTCCGCGGGCGGGGCCGGCCGGGAGGGAGGGTCCCTGCATCCTGTCCGCGGGCGGGGCCGGCCGGGAGGGAGGGTCCCCGAGTCCTGTCCGCGGGCGGGGCCGGCCGGGAGGGAGGGTCCCCGAGTCCTGTCCGCGGGCGGGGCCGGCCGGGAGGGAGGGTCCCCGAGTCCTGTCCGCAGGCGGGTCCGGCCGGGAGGGAGGGTCCCCGAGTCCTGTCCGCGGGCGGGGCCGGCCGGGAGCGAGGGTCCCCGAGTCCTGTCCGCGGGCGGGGCCGGCCGGGAGCGAGGGTCCCCGAGTCCTGTCCGCAGGCGGGGCCGGCCGGGAGGGAGGGTCCCCGAGTCCTGTCCGCAGGCGGGGCCGGCCGGGAGCGAGGGTCCCCGAGTCCTGTCCGCGGGCGGGGCCGGCCGGGAGGGAGGGTCCCCGAGTCCTGTCCGCAGGCGGGGCCGGCCGGGAGGGAGGGTCCCCGAGTCCTGTCCGCAGGCGGGGCCGGCCGGGAGGGAGGGTCCCCGAGTCCTGTCCGCAGGCGGGGCCGGCCGGGAGGGAGGGTCCCCGAATCCTGTCCGCAGGCGGGGCCGGCCGGGAGGGAGGGTCCCCGAGTCCTGTCCGCAGGCGGGGCCGGCCGGGAGGGAGGGTCCCTGCATCCTGTCCGCAGGCGGGGCCGGCCGGGAGCGAGGGTCCCCGAGTCCTGTCCGCAGGCGGGGCCGGCCGGGAGCGAGGGTCCCCGAGTCCTGTCCGCAGGCGGGGCCGGCCGGGAGCGAGGGTCCCCGAGTCCTGTCCGCGGGCGGGTCCGGCCGGGAGTGAGGGTCCCTGGAAACTGGCCGGGAGGGAGGGTCCCCGGAGACCGGGCCGGCGGCTGAGCCTTGTGCAGGGCAGAGGCAGAACGCAGGTCTTCTCGCTACCAAAATGATAATATCCGTGCGTGGACTGAGTGCTGACTGTACTTTCTGAAGACAGTGGCAGAGCCTTAAATTCAGCATTACATAATCAAGCTGGTAGCTCTAAGGCCTTTTCTGATTGCTAAGCGGATCCGTGTTTTCCCAAATGCTCGTCCTGTTGGAGAACAGAGTTGGGTCGCAATGACCGGTGCTCCTGGGAAAGCAAGTGGCATTACCCGAAGGACAGCAGGGTTAGGGTGCTGCGGGTTTAAGCTAGTGATGGATCTGAAGACTGGCGGAGCCTTGACTGACACCCACGGGAAAGGCTTACTCGAAGTCCAGTGCAGTTACAGGCCGTTCAGCGGCAGGTGGAGGGGTGGGGAGAGTTATCCATTAACTTTGGTTCCAGGCTGGCGGTGTAATTAGACTTTAAAACTGGAATCACTCTACTAAACAAGCCAGATGTGGGGGTACATCTGGATTTCAGGTAATCATGTATGCTTTTTTAATTTGCAAGGCAGAGAGAGAGATCAATCCTACCTGCTGGGTCGCTCTCCAGTGCCCACAACACCAGGGCTAGGTTGAAACCAGGAGCTGCAGTTCATCCAGGTCCCACCTGGGGGGCAGGAGGCCGTTACCACTGCCCCAGGGTCTTCATGAGCAGAAAGCTGGAACGGGGAGCAGACTTGGGTTTTGAACCCGGGACCTCTTATATGGGAAGCAGGCATTTTTCCTCCTCACTTCACTTGAAAGACAGTGGGAGGGAGAAGGGGACAGAGAGCTCTTCTCTCCACTGGTTCACCCCCAAAATGCCTGCCGCAGCTGGGGCTGGGCCGGAACCCCGTGTGGGTCTCCTAAGCAGGTGGTGGGGACCTCAGTGTGTGAGCTGCTGTCTCCCAGGTGCATTTCACGGGAACTCTGACGTGGGCTCAAGCCCCCCAGATGCCTGGCCCAGGGATTCCTATTTGGAAGGAATGTGAGAAATGGCCTCAGAAACATAATGGCCGCCGGACTGCTCGCGGAGTGAACGGAGTTTTCCATTCCCGACTGGCTGTCCGGGAGAGACGAGGGCCACGGTAGTGCCGGCTGCCTGGAAGCGGGGCGGCGCTGAGGGCCCGGCCCTTCCAGCGGGTGACTCTTGGCCGAGAGACTGAGACTGGAAAAACGGACTCCTGCAGCTCGGGTCCCTGGGCGGCACTCGGCACCGTCAGGTTTGCCGAGATGTGTTCTAGGAAAAAAACCTCAGATTCACTCCTTTCAGGGAATTACTGAAGCCAGGCAGCAAGGCAGTGTAGCTGAGCAGCATCTGAAGGTCACTGCACTTCTTTACGTTGTCGAGTTAGCCATTCAATAATACTCGTTTTTAAAAAAATATTTATTTGAAGGGCAGAGTTAACAGCCGTAATGGCCAGGACTGGGCCAGGCAGAAGCCAGGAATCAGGAGCTATCTCCCGGTCTCCCACGTGGGTGCGGGGGCCCAAGCACTTGGGCCATCCTCTGCTGCTTTCCCAGGCACCTTAGCAGGGAGCTGGATCTGAAGAGGAGCAGCCAGGACTTGAACCAGCGCCCATATGGAATGCCGGCATGGCAGGCAGTGGCTTAACCCATTATGCCACAGTGCCAGCCCCTCAGATAGTATTTCTTGAATGTTGTGTACAAAGTATGATTCTAAGTGTTAGGGATATAGCCTTGAACAGAACTGGCATCCTTGCCTTGATCGTTTACATTGTTTTTGTTTGGTTTTTTGAGATTTATTTATTTATTTGAAAGGCAGAGTTACAGAGAGAAGTGAGAGAGCTTCCATCCGCTGATTCACTCCCCAAGTGGCCACAGGGGCCGGGGCTGGGCTAAGCTGAATCCAGGAACCTGGAACTCCACGCAGGCCTCGAGACCCACATGGGTGCAGGGCCCAAGCACTTGGGCCATCTTCCGCTGCTTTCCCAGCCACGTTAGAGAGCTGGATCGGAAGTGGAGCAGCTGGGACTCAACCCGGTACCCATGTGGGGTACTGGTGTTGACAGACAGCAGCCTAGCCTGCTAAGCTGGGTGGATGATGCTGACCCCATCATTTACATTCTTACAGCAAAGGAAAGGTAACACAACACAGGGAATCTGTGGTGAGTGCCATGGAGAGAACAGCAGGGGGAGGGGCATGGAGTTCTGATGGCCTGGGAGGGGTGCAGTGGAGGGGAGAAGGATCTGGTGGTGGTCTCTGAGCACAGACCTGGGAAGGCAGGGGTCAAGCCCTGGAGCTGGTGGGGGAGGCGGCAGACAGGCCTGAGGCGGGAGAGGGCCGCCGGGCTGCACTGGCGTGCCAGGCGCCAGCCGCTGGAAGGGCCGAGGCGTTTGCTCGAGTGGCCCCTGGAGGGCTGGGCAGCAGGCAGGACGTGGAGCCCCGGGCCCTGTGCTGACAGTGAGCTTGAGGCTTGAGGGCGCCAGGCAGAGCAGGGAGCCCGGTTTCAGTGCCGTTGCTGTGCAGGCAAGAGGTGGGTGGTGGGAGCTGGACCTGGGCAGAAGCAGCTGGAACAGAATGCTGGTGGCGGAGAAGAGGGCTGTTGAGGGCGATTTAAATGCAGCGCAATCCGAATGCTGGGAGGAGTGGACAGTGTTGTGTTTTAATGCCTTGAAAATTGGGCCCTCATGGGAACTGTCCCCAGCTGTAGTGTCTGGTGGTTTTAAATGCCCATGTCCAGCAGGGCAGATACAATCATGTATTACGAGCTCCAGGACAAGCTTCGTGACAAAGGTGTGCACTGCATTTAGCTAGTGACCCACGGCTGGCCGTGAGCAGTCCATTTGCTGTCAAGGCATTTGTCTTGGATTTAATTGGATTTAAGAGCTACAAATTTATGTCCCAACCTTATGTTATTTTGTAAAAGTAATTTGTTTGACTAAATTAGTAAATATTTTAAAGTGTTTCAATTAACACAATAATCAAAAATTTTCAGATTATATGCTAGAGTTTTTTGTTTTAATTCAAAAGACACAGTGATCTTCCATCTGCTGGCTGACTCCCTGAATGCCCGTAACAGCTGGGACTGGGCCAGGCTGAAGGTGGGAGCCTGGAACTCAGTCCTGGTTTCCCACGGGGGTGGCAAGGATCCAGGCACTTGAGCCGTCACAAGCTGCCTCCCAGGGTGCGCATGGCAGGCAGAGCCGGCACGCCAGCCCAGGGACGCCGGCGTCTTGCCCGCGGCAGCAGTTTTTAATGGTTGTCATCCGTGTGCACAACAGCCAGCGATGTGTGAAACTTCCAGTTCTGCTTACGAGCTTGTAGGGTCTGTGTAACACAGGTCGGGAGGCTGGAAACTCAGGAAGGGGTTGATGATTCAGTCTTTTTAGTTCAAAGATTTATTGGTGTTTATTTGTTCTTTTTTTTTTTTAGCTTTATTTATTTGAAAGAGTCAGCGGGGGCGGGGTGGGGGGAGATCTTACATCCTCTGGTTTGCTTCCCAGGTGGCTGCAGTGGCCAGGGCCGGGCCAGGCTGAAGCCAGGAGCTCCCAGAGGGTCTCCCACAGGGTGCAGGGGCCCCAGCACTTGGGCCATCTGCTGCTGCTTTCCCGGGCCGTTTGCAGGAAGCAGCTGGGACTGGAACCGGCACCAGAGGGGCTGCTGGCATTGCAGGCGGTGGCTCTACCTGCTACACCACAGCGCCGGCCCTGACATTTATGCATTTGAAAGGCAGAGTTACAAAGAGGGAGGGAGATACAGAGAGAGAAGTGGCTTCCCTGTACTGTCACTCCCACAGGGCTGCGACACAGGCTGGGCCAGACTGAAGCCAGGCCCGACACTCCCTGCGGGCCAGGTCTCCCACGTGGGAAGCAGCCTGGGGCCGACCTCGGCTTCCCCCGGTGCTAACGCAGGGAACCGGGCGCGGCTCACCTGCGGCCCCGTGCTGTTTGCCTTCCCATGGTAGCCATTCTTTGGATTATTCGCTGTAATTTAAGAATAAAAACAAAACCAGCTATAAGACAGCCAGCGTGGAGCGCCACACACAGGCCCTGTGGCTCCACCGGTGTCTTGGTCGGGTGTTCCTCCAAGGGCAGCGCTCAGTGCAGTCCTGTTTTTACTGCTGAGGAGCCGGGAAGACTGCCCACGTCATCGATGGTGGGTTTGCTCGGCTGGGGCTGCGGCTGCGGCTGGGGGTGGGGGGCGTTCCGAGGCGACTTCAGCTGAGTGCTTTTTTCAGGCTGTCCTAGCCTGCGCCCGCCAAGAAACTAGCGCTTGGTTCCAGGAAACACTGCGTTCAGCCTGCCGGCAGTGACTGACGGGCAGACCTCATTTTTTGCTTCTCAGTGAGGTGTTGGTGGAGGAGACCATAAAATGTTTCCAGAAGGCCTTAAATTACCTTTGGGAAATTTGGGAATCGATTGGGATTCCGGAGGATCAGAAGCAGCAGCGAACTGAGGTGGTGAAGAAGCACGTCAAGGTGAGCTGGGCGGGGCGGGGCCGCGGTGGGCGGGGCCAGGGTGAGAAGCTGGTGTCCCTCCCGCAGAAGGAAGGAGACAGGAGTGAGGGCTGATCAGTGGGACACCACGGCTCTTGCTGGCTGTTTCCGTGCTTTCTTGGCATCTGGGATGATGAGGGGTTGGTGCTGGTGTTGGTGGGTTTTCCCTGTGGCCCCACACGTGGACTCGGCCTTGTAGGAGCTCCTGGAGATGATGATTGCGGAGGAGGAGAGCCTGAAGGAGCGGCTGGTCAAGAGCATTTCCAACTGTCAGAAGGAGCTGAACACCCTGTGCAGCGAGCTGCGCGTGGAGCCCCTTCAGGTGTGCCGCCCGGGGGCCGGGCTCTGCTGTGGGCGGAGGCTTCCTCGCTGGCCGGGGCTGGCCGGGAGCAGTGGACGCTGTGCTGCCTCCTTGGTGGGTTCCAGGGGAGGGAGGAATGCTCACCTCTGCAGAGCTGCTGTGAGGAGGTGATCCGTGCAAGCTGCTTGGCCAATCGTTTTTATTCATTCTGAGGAAGAGGTGGACACAGGTGGTACTGTTCTGGCTTGGGGTTTCTCCGTTTGGGTTTTTTTTAGAATTATTTATTTATTAGAAAGGCAGAGTTACAGAGAGAGACAGACAGATCTTCCATCTGCTGGTTTACTCCCCAAATGGCTGCGACAGCCAGGGCTGGACCAGGCCAAAGCCAAGAGCCTGGAGCTTCTTCTGGGTCTCCCACGTGGGTGCAGGGGCCCAAGCACTTGGGTCATCTGCCGCTGCTTTCCCGGGTGCATTAGCACAGAGCAAGATCAGAAGTGGGGTAGCCGGGTCTTGAACTGGAGCCCATGTGGGATGCTGGCGTCGCAGGCAGAGGCTTAACCTACCAGGCCACAGTGCTGGCCCCGTGCTCTCCATTCTTCTGAAAGAACGTGAAAAGGAAGGGGTTCCTAGGAAGCAAAAGTAACCGGGGAACGTTCTCCAGACCCGGGACTTCATGGCCGGAAGCTGCAGGCCCTGAGCTAAAGACGTGGCTGCTTCAGAAGGAACGTCTCAGTAGCTGGAGCTTGAAGAGCTCTTGGTCCCGCCCAGTGCAGCCCACGGTTCTCCTTCACGTTGCTGAGAGGTGCTGCTGCGTGAGGACCCCAGCCAGGGTCCTGCGAGAGCCGCAGTCAGCCACAAGATAGAGGGGCGGCGCTTCTCGGGTCCCGTGCCTGTTCCAGGAAGAACTGCCTGGTGTGAGCAGCCAGATGGGGCCAGTCGGGGTGGGGGTGGGGGGAAGGGGGGGCTGGAAGGCAGGAGGATGACTCCCACCGCCAGCCAGGGCAGGCCTGAGGGGCTTTCCCGGAATCAGTATAAATGACAACGTGACTGATTTTGGACAAGTTTCGTTTTTGTTTTCTTGTCTTCCTTTTTTCGGCTTTCAGTGTGAAATTGGGTGCTAAGTTAGGTGTACAGTGGCAATCTTCCATACATTATATGACAGTTCCTTTTTTTTTTTAAAGATTTGTTTATTTATTCGCAAGGCAGAGTTACAGGCAGAGGCAAAGAAGGAGGGTTCTTCCAGCCGATGGTTCACTCCCCAGAAGGCTGCAAAGGTTGGAGCTGCGCCGATCTGAAGCCAGAAGTCAGGAGTTTCTTCTAGGTCTCCCAAGTGGATGCAGGGCCCCAAGGACTTGGGCCATCTTCCACTGCTTTCCCAGGCCACGGCAGAGAGCTGGGTCGGAGTGAAGCAGCGGGACTAGAACCAGCGCCCACATGGGATGCCGGCACTGTAGGCGGCGGCTTTACCTGCTGCGCCACAGCGCCGGCCCTGACAGTTCCTATTTCACGAATGTTAACTGAAATTGAATCGATAAGTCCTGTGACTGCCACTTTCCTTTTATCAGTCAGGAGTGGAGCGCTGGACTCCTAAAGCGATTTTTAGTGGTAAAGTGATGCTCATAGTATTATTAGGATGGCTATTTAATTCTTAAAAATGTATTCATTTGAGAGATAGACAGCAAGTGAGCTCTCATCTGCTAGTTCAGTCCCCAAATGCCCAGAAGACGGAAGCTGAGGTGGGATACTCAGTCCAGGTCTCCCACTTGGATGGCAGGAACCCAGCAGCATAAGCCATCAGCGCTCCGTCCCAGGTCCTGCACCAGATGGACGCAGAAGCTGAGAGCCAGAGGCCGGCACTGAACGCAGGCGCTCCCATATGGGACTCCTAGGCTCTCACCTGTCCCAGGGTGAACATTTAGATTGGAACTGCATAAACTGCCCTCCAGCTCACCCCAGCAGGCTTCCCATCCAGTCTACACCGCACAAAGTGTCCTGCCATCCAGAAAAGTCAGACTGATGGAAACAGTAGATAGGTGGTTGCCAGGGGCTGGGGGCAGGGAAACAAGCAGCGTCCAAATGTGATTTGCAGGTGGACAGTGGTGATGGTTGCAAAGCAGTCTGACGTACTGAGTGCCACTAAACTGTACTGAACAATGGTTAGAGGTGGGCGTTCAGTCTGATGGCTCTGACTTCTAACTCAGCTACTGCAGGTCTGGGCAAGTAACTAGGTTCAGATCTCGGCCAGGCAGGAGCCAGGGGCTTCATCCAGGCCTCCTGTGAGGGTGCGGGAGCCCAAGTACTCGGCCATCTTCCGCTGCGTTCCCAGGCCGTACGGGATGCTGGGGCTGCAGGCAGCAGTCTCACCCCCTATGCCACTGCACTGCCCCCTCAAATAAACTTGTTAGAAAGTTTTTTAATGGTTAAAATGTTCAGTTTTATGTTATGTGTTTTTTACTGCAGTCGGAAAAATTAGAAAAAGAAGAAAAAGTCTCCTTGTATCTGTTCCCCTTTCCTTCTCGGTGGCTTTTATAGCAAACTCTGAGCCTCACTCCATTAGCCGGGAGTCTCTTGTTTGCCAGTCTTCACCGAAATCCTGTCCCCAAGCCGCCTCCTGTGCCCGTCTTCCTTGACGGGTGCCTGTCCTCACAGGAGGAAGGAGAAACAACCATCCTGCAGCTGGAGAAGGATCTGCGCACGCAGGTGGAGTTGATGCGAAAACAGAAAAAGGACAGAAAGCAAGAGCTGAAGCTGCTCCGACAGCAAGATCAGGAGCTGTGTGAGATCCTCTGCATGCCGCTGCACGAGGTGGACAGCAACGCCGTGCCCAGCCTGGAGGAGCTCGCCCAGTTCCGGCAGCGCGTGGCCACCCTGAGGGAGACCAAGGTAGGCCGTCTGCACGCGCGCTTGCGGCGGGCCCGTGGGCCTTCTCCCCAGGCAGCCTGTCGTTGTCTTGTCTAGGCGTCCAGGCGTGAGGAGTTTGTCAGCCTGAAGAGGCAGATCATCCTGTGTATGGAAGAACTGGAGCACACCCCGGACACCAGCTTTGAGAGGGACGTGGTGTGTGAGGAGGAAGATGCCTTCTGTCTGTCCCTGGAGAATATCGCGACACTGCAGAAGCTGCTGTGGCAGGTGCCGGCGTCCTCAGATGTGGGAACGCAGCGAGCTCTGTTTTCAATCTTTTTTTTTTTTTTAAGATTTATTTATTTATTTGAAAGAGTTACACAGAGAGAGGAGAGGGGGAGAGGTCCTCCATCCGATGGTTCACTCCCCAATTGGCCACAATGGCCGACGCTGCGCCAGTCCGAAGTTAGGAGCCAGGAGCTTCTTCTGGGTCTCTCACGTGGGTGCAGAGGCCCAAAGACTTGGGCCAGCTTCTACTGCTGTCCCGGGCCATAGCAGAGAGCTGGATCAGAAGTGGAGCAGCCGGGTCTCGAACAGCGCCCATATGGGATGCTGGCACTTCAGGCCAGGGTGATAACCCGCTGCGCCACAGCGCTGGCCCTGTTCTTAGTCTTCAATAAGGAGGGAAGGCAGAAGTGTGAATATGACACACAGCCGTGGTTGCCTTTAACAAACTTGTGTGTTGCTCTCAGGTCATGGAATTGAAATCTTTGCATTTGAAGCAGGCTAGGATTTAGTTGAAAGAACCTGACATTAGCATCCTCATTTCTGTGGTCTGAGATCCAGTGGGGGTGGAGACGGCCTTGCAGCATGAATCGGAAGGCAGGAACAGGCCTCTTGGGACTCTGAGTGCCTCTCTCCTTGTGGGTCTAGGCGTTTTTTAAAAAATTTATTTAATTTATTTGAAACACAGAGTTATAGGAGGGAGAAACAGAGAGAATGAACCACTGATTTATTCCCCAAATGGCCACAATGGCTGGAGCTGAGCTGATTCGGAGCCAGGAGCCAGAAGCTTCCTTCGGTGCAGGGGCCAACCACCTGGGCCATCCTCAGCTGCCTTCCCAGGCACACTAGCAGGCAGCCGGACTGGAACTGGGGCAGCCAGGACTAGAACCGGCACCCATATGGGATGCTGGCGCTGTAGGCAGCGCTTTAACCCAGTGCGCCACAGTGCCAGCCCCTGGGCGTTTCGTGGTGGGAGGCTTCTCTGTACCTGGTTGGGAGTAACCATGTCTTTCCTTGCCACAGTTGGAAATGCGAAAATCACAAAACGAAGCAGTGTGTGAGGGGCTTCGGGCTCAAATCCGAGAGCTGTGGGACAGGTTGGAAATACCCGCTGAAGAGCGAGAAGCTGTGGCCACGGTTATGACTGGGTCGAAGGCCAAGGTCAGGAAAGCGGTAAGAAACCCAGCGAGTGCTGGGCCAGCAGTCTCTGAGGGTGCTTCTGCGCCCAGTCCCGTGGGCGTCAGACCACTGTTGAGACGGTGCTGGGGAAGGTGGCAGTGCCTGCTCACCTCCTGGCTTTTGCACCGGTATCGTTGTCAGAGTATTGATTTGGCTCTGTGGCTTCCTGCTGTAATTTTACTGAAAGCAGGAAACTTGCAAACCCAAAAATGACAGCCACCTCCTGGGTTCCTTCCTCTCAGCTGCAGCTAGAAGTGGATCGCTTGGAGGAGCTGAAGATGCAGAATATGAAGAAGATGATTGAGGCCACGCGAGTGGAGCTGGCGCAGTACTGGGAGCAGTGCTTCTACAGCCAGGAGCAGAGACGCGCTTTCGCCCCCTACTATGCCGGTCAGTAGAGGACAGCGCTGGCCCTGCGGCCGCTCGCCGGTCCTCTGCAAGCCCCGCCGGGCACCAGGGAGTTCTGGGCTTCCTTTTTGAACAGATACGGCCACCTTTTCTAGCTGCCGAGCCTGGTGGCCGTTCTGTGTGGTCAGCGTTTGTGGTGCTGCCGGGAAACAGGGCTCTCTCGTGGTGTTGCCTCCGGCTGTGCTCTTATCAGGGGCAGTGTCAAACCCTCAGCAGAGCTATTTCACATAATCCTGAGTCCTGAGATAGGACTGGGGGCAGAATGTTGAGCAACGTAGCCCGGGGGCAGAGGGCAGGTGAATGCGGAAGGCCTGTGTCTGAGCCCAGACCAGCCTGACTCTGAGCCCAGTGGAATTCTAGCCCAACCCAAACTGAAGGCGAGGGTGAAGCCGTCCTCGCTAAACCCGGCACACGTCCTGGGGCTTTCTCTGTGACCCAGTCCTTGACTGGCTGGGCAAGGCGAAAGGAAGATGACGGAAGGAGTCCAAGGCGAGGCCAGAAAGTCATCTTCCTACAGGCACTTGAGGCAGCCACGGCATACGTGACATACGCAGTTGGTCCTGTGTCGCTTTACATTAAGGAGGGGAAGCGGGGGCCAGCGCCACCCGCCAGGACTCCCCGAAACTGCCGGGCTTGTGTGTTGCAGAGGACTACACGGAGAACCTGCTGCAGCTCCACGACGCGGAGATCGTGCGGTTACGGAACTACTACGAAGTCCACAAGGAGCTCTTTGAAGGGGTGCAGAAGTGGAAGGAGAGCTGGGAGCTGTTCCTGGAGTTCGAGGTCTGTCCTGTTCCCCGAGTGGATGAAGTGCTGAGAGGGCTCCCTGCAGAGAGTCGGGCTCCTCTCACTGGGCCTCGCCAGGCTCCCGCCACACCAAGTCACGACACTGCTCAGAGTTAGGACGGCTCCTCTGTATCCGTGGTTGTTTCCTTTTTTTTTTTTTCTTTTTTTTTTTTTTTTAAAGATTTATTTATTTATTTGAAAGAGTTACACAGAGAGGAGAGGCAGAGAGAGAGAGAGAGAGGTCTTCCATCCGATGCTTCGCTCCCCAGATGGCCACAATGGCTGGAGCTGCGCTGATCCAAAGCCAGGAGCCAGGAGCCAGGAGCTTCTTCCGGGTCTCCCACAGAGGTGCAGGGCCCAAGGACTTGGGCCATCTTCCACTGCTTTCCCAAGCCATAACAGAGAGCTGGACAGGAAGTGGAGCAGCCGGGTCTTAAACTGGCACCCATATGGGATGCTGGCACTTCAGGCCAGGGCGTTAACCCACTGCACCACAGCGCCAGCCCCTGTTGTTGTTTTAATTTAAAATTTTAAAAAAATTTTATTTTCCCCCCAGAAACCTTTTATTTAAGAAATACAGATTTCATAAATACAACTTTAGGAACATAGTGATTCTTCACAGCGTCCCCACCCTTCCCACCCACACTCCCACCCCTCATTCTCCCTCTGCTATTCCCATTCTTGTTTTTTACTAAGATCTATTTTCAGTTAACTTTATAAACATACTTTTTTGTTTGTTTGTTTTTTAAAGATTTATTTATTTGAAAGTCAGAATTACACAGAGAAAGGAGAGACAGAGAGAGAGAAGTCTTCCATCCGTTGGTTCTCTCCCCAGTTGGCCGCAATGGTTGGAGCTGGAGCAATCTGAAGCCAGCAGTCAGGAGTTTCTTCCTGGTCTCCCTTGTGGGTACAGGGGCCCAAGCACTTGAACCATCTTCCACTGCTTTCCCAGGCCATAGCAGAGAGCTGGATCGGAAGTGGAGCGGCCAGGACTTGAACTGGTGCACATGTGGGATGCTGGCACTGTAGGCGGCGGCTGTATCTGCTGCATCATGGTGCCGGCCCCCATGTGCTTAACTCTGTACTAAAGTAAAGAGTTCAGCAACTGGTAGGAAAAAAACCTGCTCCTCAACAGTTGAGACAAGCGCTATTCAATGTTTACTCCTATAGATTACCTTATTACAGGTCAGGGAGAACATATGATATTTGTTTTCCAGTTTCATCCATTTTGCTGTAGATGACAGGATTTTTTTTTACTGCTGTGTAGTATTCCATGGTGTACAGATCCCATAATTTATCCAGTCTTCAGCTGATGGACATTTGAGTTGATTCCACCTCTTTGCTATTGTGAATTAAGCTGCATTCATTTATTTTTAAAGATTTATTTATTTATTTATTTGAAAGAGTTACAGAGAAAGAGGGAGAATCAGAGAGATCTTCTACTTGCGAGTTCACTCCCCAGATGGCCACAGCCACGTCTGGAGCTGGGCCAGGAAGAAGCCAGGAGCCCAAAACCCAATCCGGGTCTCCCTCCTGGGCAGTGGCAGGGCCCCGGGCACTGGAGCATCGCTGCAGCCTTCCGGTGTTGTGTTACAGGAAGCTGGAGGAGCGGAAGAAGCAGGGCTCAACCAGCGCCCAAGGAGGCTGCAGGTGTCGCGTCTCAGGCGGACCTGCCCTGTATTCGTGTCTGTTAAACTGTGCAGGGCAGGATCAGAGAACCTGAAACGAGCAGCTGCTTACATGAGCAACTCCAGAGCGCGCCGGGCAGGCGGGCACCCCTGTGCGCTGCGCGGGGCTCCGTGGCAGAGGAGGCGAGAAGGCCTGGCCGCTCTGCCCCGCGGACGCCTCTGCCCCCACGTCCGCAGCACTTCGCCATCTGCGGCCTGCCAGCTGCCTAGATAATTCCGCGATGTTGGCGCCGTCCCCGAACATCCTCCACCATTCCAGCTTCGGCTGTTTTCTTAGGAAAGTGCCTGACGGGGTGGGCAGGATGCTGGCATCTCACGGGAGCGCTGGGTCAAGTCCTGGTTACTCTGCTTCTGCCCCGGCTTCCTGCTGACGTGCACCCCGGCCTGCAGTCGATGAAGCCTCAAGGATGCGGGGCTCTGCCACCCATGTGAGACCAGGCGGAGTTCCTGGCTGCTGGCCTGCGCCTGGCCAAGGCCTGTTATTGTGCCGTTTGGGGAGAGAACCAGCGGGGGAAGGATCTCTCACTCTCCCTCTTTATCTGTCACTCTGCCTTTCAAATAAACACCTCTTTTAACAAAATAACGAAGACGCTACATTTAAAAAGAAGGACTGCGGCATGAGCAGGGCGCAGCGGCTCCTGGCAGACCTGTGCACGGGAGCGCCTCGTCCTCGGGCAAGGCCGGCCCGGCCAGAGCGCGTAGGCCTGGGCAGCCTCTTCGCTCGGTGCTTTCAGGTTCCCAGGCAGGAGGGGGCTCAGCAGTGAGAGGACCGTGCAGGAGCCGAGCTGGGGAAGGCAGGGGCCCTGTCTCCGTGTGGCTTGCTGCCCGCGGCTGACGTGCTAGAATGAGGAACATCTCAAAGCAGTAGCCGCCACCAGCAGGCAGCCTGGAAGGCACTGGCCTCTGCGTCTGACCTCCAACCACCCAGGACGCTCTGTCAACTTCCTGAGGACTGTCAGAACAAGTTACATCCTCGCGCTGCTGTCCCCATAGGCAGTACACATTATACACTAACAGCAGAGTTGGGGCCGGCGCTGCGGTGCAGTGGGTTAACGCCCTGGCCTGAAGTGCCAGCATCCCATATGGGCGCAGGTTCAAGACCCGGCTGCTCCACTTCTGACCCAGCTCTCTGCTGTGGCCTGGGATAGCAGTAGAAGATGGCCCAAGTCCTTGGGCCCCTGCACCCACATGGGAGACCTGGAAGAAACTCCTGGCTTCGGACTGGCGCAGCTCCGGCCATTGCTGCCAACGAACCAGCAGATAGAAGACCTCTGTGTGTAACTGACTTTCAAATAAAATAAATAAATCTTAAAAAAAAAGTAACAAAAGTTAAGAGGCTGGGGCTTCGACGTGAGGATTAACCCAATCAAAGCCAGGTCTGCAGGTCCCCTCGCCGTGCACCGCCTCCACCAACCAGATGTGAGTGGACAGGAGGCGCTCTGGCTGTGGGGCTCGCCCTGGTCCTCCACGGAGCTCGTGTCACGGTGACACTGACGTCCTCGCCGAGGACGGGAGCTGCGATGCTGCTGTGCACACGGGGGAGCCGTCTTCAGTTAGGAAGGAGACACGGGGGACCTCGCACGAGCCGCCATTCCGCACGCAGAGCACAGGGCGGATTCAGAGCCTTCCAGGGTGGCTTCCGTGGTAGTGTGTATGATTTTAGAGACAGGAGGGGAGCCTAGCAGAAGCAGGTGGTCCGAGCAGCCCCGACGTGGCTCCTCTAACTCGGTGTCTGTGTTCACAGAGGAAAGCTTCCGATCCGGCTCGGTTTACGAACCGCGGAGGCAATCTGCTGAAGGAGGAGAAGCAGCGCGTCAAGCTGCAGAAGACACTCCCAAAGGTGACGCAGCGCGAGGGCTCCGCCGGCTGCTCCGCCCCTCGCCTGTGCGCAGCGTGGCTTTGTTAGTGCCTCAGAACTGTCTCCCTGCAAAGCGAGGCCAGTCCTGTGGCGGACTGCAGTGGGACCGGCTGAGTGCCGTGCCGCCTTAAGTTGCACTCGCCGTGGGTGGGGGCTTACCCAATCGCAGTGTATTTCCTGGGCCTGTAGAGGGCGCCGTCTCCTCCCGGGCCTCCCTGTGGTCTTGGTCTCTGTGTCTGGGGCCTGACCACCACCAGTTCCCGCCTCATGGCCTCGCTTTATCGTAACCACCGCTTCAAAGACCCCGTCTCCAAATGCGTTCCCACTCTGAGGTGGGGAGGTCAGGACGTGCGTGTGTGGATTGTTTGGGGAGGACAGGATTTGCCTCTAACACAAAGCGAGCTGTGGGCACGAGCCGCGGCTCCCCGTCCTCGTGGTCTTGGCCGAGCTGGCCCAGCTGCTCGCAGCGCTTTGCTTCACTCCCGCGTCTCCCCTTCCGAGGTGGGTGGTGTGGCTGGTTCCCATTTCACAGATGAGGGGACTGAGGCCCTGAGACGGGGCCTGCCCACCTTTACACAGCCAGATCAAAGTCCAGCCTGCACGCTCCTGCCCTCGGCGCACACGGCCTCCCAGGGCTGCCTTCTCTCATCCTTGGTGGCCTGACTCCGGAGTCTTCCTCGCGTGCTCCCACCCCGTGGCCTGGATGTCTGGTGTCTGCCCTGTGCCCACGCGGGCCTGGCTGCTCTGGGGAGGGGAGGGGTCGTTTCCGTTGGCTTCAGCCCGAAGCTTCATGAACACGTCCTTGTTTCTGGCCTCAGCTGGAGGAGGACTTGAAGGCACGGATCGAGATGTGGGAGCAGGAGCACTCGATGGCGTTCGTGGTGAACGGGCAGAAGTTCGTGGAATATATGGCAGAGCAACAGGAGCTGCACCGACTGGCCAAGGAGAAAGCCAAGCAGGAGCGAGTAAGAGCAGAACGGAGGCGAGGGGCCGGCGGCCCTGCGGGGTCGGGTGGCTGAGGGCAGGTGGAGGGCTGCGGGCAGCTCACTGGTGCTGGCCCTGCTCTGTCCCGCTGCCGGACCCAGACTGACCCTCGTCACTTCTGGCTTTGACGCAGCAGCTGAAGAACAAGCAGACGGAGCGGGTGCTCGGCGGCACTCCTCAAACCCCGGGCAAGCGGCAAGGCCTGGCCCCCAGCACGCCGAGCAAGCTGCGCAAGGTAACGCAGGGCCCGCTGCTGCTTTTGGTTTGGTTTGATTTATTGATGTAAGAGAGAGGCAGAGACATCTTTCATGCACTGGTTTACTGCCCAGATTCCTGCCACAGCCAGAGCTGGGGACTCAGTCCAGGTCTCTTCGCGTGCAGGAACTCCGCTTTCTCTGCCTCCAGAGTGTGCGCCAGCGGGAAGCTGGATTGGACGCGGGCAGCTGGGCCACACTAGTAGGCCGTGGTTTCCCCAGCGGCTGTTTAGCCTGTGCACCAGATGCCTGCCCTTAGCTTATCTGTTGATTCCATTTCTCCAGAGAGGCTCTGAAATACTCGTACCATGAAGCTGTCCGCACCCACAAGCTAATGAACAGAGCCAGGGCCCAGCGCTCACCAGGCTGCAGTGTGCTGCCCGCCCCTCCGCCCGCCGGCCCACGGCAACCAGGGGCTCGCCCTGGAACTGCGTCCGCGTGCCTGGCTCATATTGTACACGCATAGGTTCATGCAGCGAGAGGGGACCTCGGAATCCTCATGGAGCGCCGGGCATCGGCCTAATGCGGACCCCGGGGCCCTGCCAGCGCAGGGCAGACCTGGCTGGGGGGCCCGGCCCGGCCCGGCCCGGCCTCAGCTGTTGCAGCATTGGCAGAGCCCACTTGCTGTCTCTCAAATGATATCTTTGGAAATGGAATTCAAAGATAAGTTTATTTTGGTGCAAAAAAATTTTAAACCATTTTTTTCATAATTGCATTTTCCATGAATTTTTGGAAATACTATCTTTTTTGTGTGTCTGATTCCATTAGTATAAAGACTTATTTATTTACTTGAAAGGCAGAGTGACAGATCTTCCATCTGCTGGCTCACTCCCCAAATGACCACAACAGCTGAGGTTGGGCCAGGCTGAAGCCAGGAGCCAGGATCTCCACCCAGGTCTCCCATGTGAGTGGCAGGGGCCCAAGCGCCTGGGCCATCTTCCGCTGCTTCCCAGGTGATCCAGGAGTAGACAGGACTCAGTCCAGCCCTCTGATACGGGTCGCCAGCATCACAGGCGGTGGCTTAACCCGCTGCGCCCCACCACCAGCCCTGGCGTCAGTCTTTAGTCTGCGAGTCGCCCGTGGTGCACGTATCGGGAGTCGCTCCTTCTATGCGGGCAGCCTCCCGCTGTCGGTGTGCACCGTGGTCTGCTCTGCTGTCTGTGTGGACAGCTGCTCGTTTCCAGCTTTGGCTGGTGCAGCGAAAGTCGTCTGCACCTGTGTGAGCCTCTGTGGATACACATTCTTCTCTGGGGTAGATGCCCAGGAGTGGAGCGCTTGGGTCGTAGGAAGGTGTCTTGGGCCATCAATAATTGTGTGGTTTTACCGTTCTACTTGCTGGATTTGAATAGGCTGCCAGAGCTCTTCACGGGTTTCCTCACAGCTGTGCAGCCTTGGCCCCACGGGAGCCAGTCCGTCCTGGGTGGCCCTGGGCGGCCCCAGGGCGGGGATGGCTGCAAGTGCTGTGGCTGTCACCTCACGTCAGCGGTCGGTCCCTCCTCTCCCCAGCTCAACCCCAGCAACGCCAGCACCATAGGCAGCAGTAGCAGTCGGCCTCTGTTTGGGGGCACCATCTGCCGCTCCCCCGTGCCCCGACTGCCTCCTTCTGGCAGCAAGGTGAGTGTGGCCAGTGTGTTTAGGCACCGCCCCTGGCACTGCCCTAGTCATTTACCCAGGGTCCCCACGTCCTCACTGTGGTTTCCAAGATGCGGGGTCAGTTAGCACTGAGAGAGGTACACAAGCTAACCCTTGGGTTCGGCCACAAGGAACGGGAGGGAAAAGGACAGTCACCGAGTCCCCCAGCACCCGAGAAAGCACCAGGTGTCTGGGATCCGAGCTGAGGATCGGCCGTCTCTGGGCTCCGTCCAGAGCCTGGCGAGGCCCCCTGCGTGTGGATTCCAGCTCAGAGACGCCGGGTCACCAGAGTAGTCCCGTGCTCGGGAGAGGGGAGGGGAGGGGAGGAGTGCGCTCAGATGCGCCACGTCTCAGGAGCCTCGTCAAAGTGTCAGAATTCCTGTTTCTTTAAAAAACCAGAAGTCTAGGAATACAAATATATGAATAATAGAAAAATGTTATCAGCCTTTGGCCGTGCAGGATTTGTGTTTAAAGACTGATTGATTGATTAGAAAGGCAGAGTGACAGAGAGAAGGGGAGAGAGACCCTCCATCTGCTGGTTCACTTCTCAAATGGCCACAACGGCAGAGCTGGGCCAGTCCAAAGCCAGGGGCTTCCTCTGGGTCTCCCATGTGGCTGGCAGGGGCCCAAACACTTGGGCCATCTCCTGCTGCTTGGTAGAGAGCTGGATCGGAAATGGAGCCACCCGGACTCGAACCGGTGGCGGCTTTCCCACTACGTTCTCAGTGACACGTGGCCCTGTCTCCCCCTCTGCAGCCAGTCCTCACGTCCTCCTGCTCAGGGAAGAAGACGCCCCGTGCCAGCCGGCACGCAGCCGCCAAGGAGAACCTAGAGGTCAATGACAGCATCCTGAGCGGTGGGTACCCCAGCTCGGCCCCCCTCCACTGCAACTTCAGCCTTAACTCTGTTGCCAGCACCTATTCTCAGTTTGCGGTAATTGACGTTTTCTGATATCTACCAGTCTCCGGGGAGCACACAGTTGGGGCAGGGTAGGCATCTTCCCCAGGGCGCCCTAGCTAGGAGGACACTACCTGGGAGGCTGAGAGCCCCTTTCCTGCGAGACTGCGGTGGGGGAGGGGACGGACAGGAAGGAGGCCGCCCGGACTCTCCTGCTAAGAGGCACGGCTCCCTGGCTGCAGGCGGGGCCCTAACCGCTACCCTGCGCTCTCGGTGTAGTTCTTGGTGACTGTCTCAATTCTTTGTTCTTAGAAGAACCCGTCCCTGTCTGACAGCTCCACTGTTGGGCTTCAGGTCTGTACGGCAACCCTTGCATGTCCTGTGTCCCTTTTCCGAACTGATCTGTCTGCTGGCTTCCTCCCCGGGCACAGGGCTGTGCTAACCCCGTCTCAGCCGCACTGGCATGGACCCTCTCTTACTAAGGAGGCAGGAATTCCTACCACGGACTTACACGAAACCTGCTGGCTAAGACTTGTTCAGACTTGAACTGGCTTCTCAGCCCCATCTAAGTCAGGCAGAGGTTTGATCCTGTTGTCCCGGCAGGAGAGCCTGCGGGGCCGGGAAAGGCGGAGTCCCCGACCCTGGGGAGGGGCCCCAGCTGTGTGCTGCTCGGTGAGGCTCCTGGCCTGTGTTCCGAGGACTTGCGGAGTACGCGCCTTGCTCACCGAAGGCCGGGCCCAGCCGAGTTGCTGGAGCCTGTGTGGAGCTGGGTAGAAGCATTTTCCCAGAACGCGCTTCACTGCACAGCCGCCTCTGCGTTCGCTGTCCCCTAACTGCAGTGCCTTTTTCCTAACGACCCGCGCTCACTCCCGTGCCGAGGGGGGTGGTGAGAGGCAGGACCACCCTTCCCCTGGGGTGCTGCGGGACGAGGAGGGGACATTGCCCCAGCTCCCTACGCTGCACGCCACATCCCCTGATGGGGGCGGGGCTGGCCTGAGGCGCTGCCGACTGGACAGAGGTCTGGTTTCGGGCGCCAGTGCCGGCGTTCCCGGCTGGGCTTCCGTCTGCGTGCCTGTGCTGACCGTGCATCGCCCCGAGCTCTGCGGACCCCGGGGCCGTGCCAAAGGCAGGACACGCGCCTCCACTAACACTCCCGCCCAGCCTTCCGCCTCCACCACGGGCAAGGCCTCAGCCCAGGGACTGGTAGACGCGCGGGCCGGCCGCTGTTTCATAAAGGCCTCGGGGCCCACCGCTGCTGGCCCGCGGGGCTCGTCCGGGACGCACCAGGGCCTCCTCTTCAGTGAGGTGTAACCGTGGGCCGGCCGCGGGCACGGGCTCCCGGCCTCCCAGGCACTGTCCTCGGGGGACCTGAGCTTAGAGGGGAGGGGCAGCAGGACGGGGCGGCGCTGCCACTGACGGTGTTTGTCTTCCAACAGCGAGAACTTTCAAAGGCTTCCATGTCTGACGCCACGTCTCGAATCCTCAACTCCACCAACATCCAGTCGTGAGGCCGCCGGGCTGTGGCTTCCTGTGCCGAAACGGAACCCAATTAGACAGGGGCTTTGATTTTCCTTCAGCGTGGGCGTGCTTGAACCCTGGACGGCCCTGGGCCCACCTCACACGTGGGTAGCGTGCCCAGCCAAAGTCCAGCGTAGGCTTAGTGCGGGTCCTTAGAGGCTGGCTTTGATTTTTATTCGAGATACATTAAAACATTGTTTCTAGCAGTAAGCGCAGATATTGTCACGGGGACCTGACCGCTCCGCCCCAGAATTCCACTCGCTTAAGCATGGCCACGGCTTGTTTTATTTCACGTGCTCATTCTGTCCAGCCGTGGGGGGTGGACAGGAAGTGACTTCCTAGTAGGAGCGCCCTTAGCTCGGGGTGCTGGGGTCATGCTGCAGCTGTCCCCACGGTGGCCTGTCCGCAGCCGCCGGCGACCTGCGGGGACAGGAGGTGGGGCGGCAGCTCCTTGGTTGAGCTGCGTGCGGCTCTGGTTCATGGTGCAATGCCCTTTGCGGGTGTGTGTGTGCGTGCATGTGTGTGTCTGACAACACAGGTTTGTGAGGTTTTCTCTGGTCCAGTCGCCCATCCCTGTGCCCACTGTGGCTCAGTCCTCTGTCCCCTGTGCTGCCGGCCTGGTGGGAGGCTCTGGGATTTTGCACACGTCACTACTGGGAGTCATTCCTGCTCTGGGCCGTCCGCGCCGAGGCTCCTCCTCTGCCTCCCGTGTCCATCACTACTGTTCCTCCCAAAGCACTATTATTTATTCCTCTCCGCCTGCACCGTACTGCTGTCAGCACATTAAATGGTTCTCAAAAGCTCACCTGTGTCGGCCTTGCTGCTTAGTTACGTGTACGTACGTCCTGTTTATTATCCTGGAAGCGTGCACTCTAAAGCCGCGTCAGGGCAGGTGTCTGGTCAAGAAGCCGGTCTTAAAGACGCCGCCATCCCACACGGGAGCAGCCAGGGCCCGGCCCCGCCAGCACCTGCTAACGTGGACCCCGGGAGGCGCTGGTGATGGCTCAAGTGATTCGGGTTCCTGCCACCCACGGGGGAGACGTGGAATTTGTTCTGACTCCAACCCAGCTAATGTGGGCATTTGGGGAAAGAACACAGATTGGAAGTTCTCTTGTCAAATAAATCTCTTTTTCTTTAAAACATTACCATAGTGCTTGTTTTCACTCTTCCCACATCAACTGTTGGTGGGTCTGGCCTGAGGACAACAGAGTAGACTAACAGGACACAATGATCTCTATACTTCCTGTGCAGTTCTAAATCTTCAGTGCATCTCATTTCTCTAAAGACATCGTTTGCTAAAAGTCCTGTCTCCCAGTGTAAAGGGAGCCGAGGCAGCGTTGAGAAACTCCCAGTCACAGACAGCAGCGATGCCTCAGGGTGGCAGCGCTTCTCCGAGACACCTCTTGAGGTAACACGGCCGGAAGCTGCGTGTTCCAGGCGTCCACGCTGCCCAGTGTGGACCGCCAGCAGCACAGGGCAGGGACTGAGCAGAGCCGTCGCCCCCTCCGGTCTCCTCCCTCCTCTCGCCCCCGTTTGCAGCCACTGAGCTCCGTCGCTGTAGAGGGGTTTGTATGTTCAGGTCGGATGTAAGCAGACTTAACGGATGAGCTGTTGTACCCACGGTTGTCCGTCCTATCGCGTGGCTGCTCACGGGGCGGGTTCCTGCCTGAAGGCTGGTTCACAGTGGGTTTTCCCAGGTTTCAGCGGGAAGAACAGTGGAGCTGCGGGAATCGGTCCCGCCCCAGCCTTTGCGTGGATGCGGACTTTCTTTTTGAGTAAACGCCTAAGTGGGATGGCTGCGTTATATCTGTGGCTGGTGTGAATTTAGCTTTTTAAGAACTGCCTAACTTTTCGAGGGTTGTTTTAGCATTTTAACATTCCCACCAGGAACAGGGGCTGTCCCCAGTCCCACGCATCCCCAGGTCTGTGTGCCAGTCTAACTCAAGCCGCTTGGCGGGAGGAAGTGGCATCCCACGGCTGAGTGTGCGTGTCTTCGGTGAATAGCGTCCTGTCCCACAGCTGAGTGCGCATGTCTTCGGTGAATGGCGATGCCCTTCCACGTCCCATCGGCCAGCTCAGCTCCAGTGCCCTGCCTCATCACCATCTCCGCCCATTTAAAAAATGGAGTCGTCTGTGCTCTTACTGTTGGGTGTTTCTGTTGTCCTTTTTAAGATCTGAGAGGCAGGGCAGGCTCCCGTCCACCAGCTCACTCCCTAAATGCCCACAGCAGCCCGAGCCAGGAGTTGGGGACCCCTGCTCACCTGAGCCATCACTGCTGCCTCCCAGGGCCTGCATCACCGGGAAGCTGGAATCAGGAACAGAGTCGGGCCCCAAATGCAGACTCTGGTGTGGGACGTAGGCATCTCACACGGCATCTCAGCCACTGTGCCAAAGCCTCCCCCGCTTTTAATGTTACTGTTGGTCTTGAGAGCCCTCTGGGTGGTCCGGAACCAGCCCTTTATCAGACACACGCCTGGCAGAGCTGTCCGCCCAGGGTCTTGCTTCCTGTTTTGGAGAGCAGGGATTATTTTGATGAAGTTCACTTGTTCTTTGGATTGTGCTTTTGTTTTAGCTACAAAACCTTTGCCTAACCCAAGAGCATGACGGTTTTTTCCTGGAAGTTTAAAGTTCTACGTTCACGTTTACATGTGTGATCCACGTCTGCATGTACCAGGTACAGCTCTAAGTCCATCCTTTTAGCATAGGCGTGCAGTTCTCACGAGAAGGGCGGGGCTGTGCAGGTGCACAGGGAGGGGGGCGAAGGAGCGGCCTGGCCTCTGTGAGGAGAGGGCCAGTGAGAGGGACTGCGTGCCCCTCACGCACAGTGAATCCCGGACAGAAGGAAGCAGCAGTCGGGCGTCCGATTGCTCAGTGGGCGCTCTCGTCCCAGTCCTTTGTCCTGGCACCACACGCTGTCCTGATCCTAGACTGCAGCCGGCTGCTGGGGGCCTCCCGCTTTGTGGTCACTACAATGACACTGTGGAGGAGGGTGCCCCCAGGCCCCCATCACGGCCCCCTGCATCCTGCCGGCTCACAGAAGGGCAGTCTCTCCAGGTTTTGTCTCGGAAGTTACCTCGGCTGCTCAGCTCCTTTGTGTGGCTGGATTTCTGAATCTGCTGTCGGTGTCTACGGCGTCCTGCTGGGACTTTGGAGAAGCCTGCACTGGCCCTGCGTCAGCCTGGGGACTGCTCTCGGGTTAGCTTTTCTCGATTTCAGCAACGTTCTGCAGGTCCCTGGGGGCAGATCTTGCCACGTGGATCTTGAGTATGGAATTGTTAGTTACGGTGGCCAGTGACTGGCTGCATTTGTATGTGTACTGATTCTGTATGCTGCACTCTCGCTAGACTGACTTACTAAAGGAAATGAAAACAATTCTCCGAGTCTCTACAGCCGGCCCGTGCCAGGGCGCGCCCCCTCAGCCCTCCTCGCACCCCCGGGCCTTCCTGAGTGCGGCTGCAGCCTGGGTGCCCTGGCCCGAGGGCTTTCAGACGCCTCCTCCCCAGCTCTCCTTGCTGCCTCCGCTCCAGGCTCTCAGGCAGAATCTCACTCACTGCAGACGCTGCTGAGTCGGCAGCGACTGGGCCTTCAGATGCCTGGCGACACCTTCCTCGGGAGCGCAGGACGCATGCCCGCCACTGCTCTCCGAAAGGCCTGTGCCAGCCCTCTGGCGCCTGCTGGTGCACCCCGCGTGCAAGCTGTGGTTCTCGGACCCGCCGCCTGGGTGTGGGACTGCAAAGGCCGCGGCGCTGGGGCCACAGAGAAGCAACCGCTTTATGCCAGCCTCCCTGGTGCTCGTCAGTCTTTTCTTCTTTTACTTATTTGAAAGGCAGAGTTACAGAGGGAGAAAGAGAGAGAGGTCTTCCACCCACTGGCGCACTCCCTAAACGGACACAATGGCCAGAGCTGGGCTGATCAGGAGCCAGGAGCTTCTTCTGGGTCTCCCACGTGGATGCTGGGGCCAAAGAACTTGGGCCGTCTTCCGCTGCTTTCCCAGGTGCACTAGCAGGGAGCGAGATGGGAAACGGAGCAGCGCGGTCTCGAGCCCGCTCCCATATGGGACGCTGGTGTCGCAGCAAGCGGCTCTACCTGCCATGCCACAGCACCGCCCCGGCTGTCAGCCTGGGACTCGCTTCCGGTGGGTTTTGCCAGCGAGTGAGTTGCTTGTGTGGAGAGATGGTGCCTTGGCTTCCCTGCTCCACCATTCCAGCAACACACCCCTCCCGTCCGTGTGCGCACCTCAGGACAGCCCCAGACACGCAAAGCAGCACTGGTACAACGGAGCAGAAACGGAGGGATCCACAGGTACAGCCGGACACAGCGGTCCTCTCCTAGCAACCGATACAAGCAGGCAGAACAGTCGGAACGAGAGGACCGCTGAGCGTCTAGCCCAGGGGTTACGACGCTGCTGGCCGAGACGCTCATGCTCCACGTCGGAGCGCCGGGGTTCTGCCGATGCCGAGGTGGGAGCTGTGGCGAGGATGCCAGCCACCCTGTGGGGGCTTGGATGGTGTCCCAGCCTGAGGTTTGAACATCTGGGAGTGAAACAGCAGAGGGGGCGCTCTCTCTCTCTCCCTCTGTCTCTATGATAAATTTTAAAAACTATACAACTGGGGCCAACGCTGTGGCACAGCGGGTTAAAGCTGCCGCCTGCAGTGCTGGCATCCCACATGGGCACCAGTTCGAGTCCCAGCTGCTCCACTTCTGAGCCAGCTCTCTGCTATGGCCCAGGAAAGCGGTAGAAGACGACCCAAGTATTTGAGTCCCTGAACCCGCATGCTCCACACCCACCCCCTTACTGGAGCACCTGGCTGTGAGTCCTGGCTCCGTCCTGCTACTGCGCAGACTGGAACGCAGTGGGTGAGGGCTCCATTGATCAGGTTCCCGGCTCCTGGCTTTGGCCTGGCTCACCCGAGCTGTCGTGCGGTTGTTGGAGGTGAGCCGGTGGGTGAGCAATCTCTCTTTCACATCCATAAAATAAAATAAATTAAGATGTAAGGAAGCGAATACACTCAGTGCTCATCCACGTGATGTGTGGGTCACAGCGAAGCCCACACTACTTGTGGGCGTATACAGCTGTCCTGCGGTGCAAGGTGCCTTGGGACCTCCGAGTCCCACCCTCGGCGTTCTGCATCAGAACCCGTGCACACGTGCCAGGCGCAGGTGCCGCGCGCCACCGCCACAGCCAGAAACCAGAGACCGCACGCGTGACCGTCAACAAAGGAACTCGCAGCCTGGGCGCCACGCGCACGCAGGAATCCCGTACGGCCCAAACACCAACAACGCGGCCCTGGGCAGCACTTGACAGGTGTTTTCAAGTGCAGACAAGCGAAGGCCCCGCCTCTAAGGGGAGGCTCTCATGGGAAGGGGCCAAGGCAGGACCTCTGGGTGCTACCAATGCACTGCCTTCATCCAGATGGGAGTTCACAGGTTTTAATCTCTAAATATACATTTGTCTTATGCATTTTTCTATGTAACTGTGTATACACACACACGCACACGCACACGCACACAGGTGTATCAGCTCGTCCCTCTCGCCTCAGCATACACGTAGGTGTTCCAGGGCCCGCAGGTGACAGCCTTTACTTGGAGCTGTTCGTTTACAAAGTACTCCACGCGGCAGGGCCGATCCACGCTGGCGGCGTCCGCGTGGCCCAGCTGTCCGTATTTCCCTGAAGAGAAACGCGGCGCGGGGCCTGCTGCTTCCCTCCTGGCTACGCCCCGACCCCGCCGGTGCCTGTGCTGCGACTCCAGGGCACCCCGGGGCCCACAGCCTCAGGGAGGAGGCTCCCTGGGCTCCCCCGCCACTGGGCCAGGGCGCTCCTCTTCACTCCTCGGCCCGGGCCAGGGCCGCAGCACACTTGCTGAACGCTGGCCTTGCAGAACCTCAGGCGGGCAGGCGCCGTCGCACTGCCTCCTCCCTCTCCTGCCCGATCTCCGAGCGTCTGGGTGTGCCTGGGTCTGTCCCAAGCCCAGGGAGGGCGCCCCCGCCTCTTGAGGCCCCATCCTCCCAAGCAGCTGCCCCTGCTGCCCCGTCGGCCTGGCTGTGCCACCTGTGCGGCCCTCCCAGCTCTTCCCTCTCCCAGAAACCAACCCGTCACTTACCCCAGCCCCAGGTGTAGAGCTCGCCCGTTCCTGCAACAGAGGGACAGAAGCGGCTGTCACTACGGTGGGTGACAGGGCGCTCGTCTCGCCTCGCCTGGCCTGGCCCACGCCACAGCCACACGGGCCGTCAGCACGTCTCTAACAGACAACAAGCTCACGGCTTGGCCTGTCTCACGCTGGCTGAGTCTGGGGGGTCTCAGGGGCTGGACGGGGCGTGCAAAGGCTGGAGAACATAAGTCTCCTTCCAGAAGGACCTTCTGGGCCTGGGATTCCGGGAGCTCCCAGGGGAGGAACCGGGGGCTCGGCTGCTGAGGGAGGCAGGGCTCGCTTTGGATGGATGGTTCTCAGTGTCGCGCGAGGCCTCCTGTGTGCAAATGTGAGTCCCTCTGTGAGGTGAGCAGGGATGGCAACTTCTCCCAGGTACGGGCTCAGGGTGGAGCAGAGGGAGAGACAGACCGTGTGCTGTCCCGCGCCACTCAGACCTCTGCCACAGGAGGCCGTGCCCTTGCACTTCAGAACCAGGAGCCGAAACAAACCTCTTTTCCGCAGGAAGTTTAGTCTGCTGCAGGGACTTCCTTGTGCTAACAGAACAGGCCACCGGGGCAGCGCTCCTGAAGGGGTCCCGCCCCGCCCACTCACGTGTCACCACAGCCGTGTGCCGGGACCCACAGCTGGCCTTGACCGCCTCTGCCCCCAGCGGGAGATCCAGCAAGGCGGGGAAGGGCTGCACGGCTATGAAGGCCACGGGGGCTCCGTCCTCACCCGCGGCTGCTCGCCCTGCTTCGCCGCCATCTTCCTGCGGGCTGGTGGCTGTGGGAGGATTGTAACCACGATCGTTAGCTCTTCTATCCACAGGCTCATCCCCCCAAAATGGTCCCCAAATCCGGGGCTGAGACGGGGGAAGCTGAGAGGAACTCCAGCTGTCTCCCAAGTGGGTGCAGGGGCCCAAGGACGCGGGCTGTCTTCCACTGCCTTCCCAGGCACATTAGCAGGGAGCGGAGCAGCCAGGACTGGCATTCACAGGGGAGGCGGGAGCCACAGGCCCCGGCTTAGCCCGAGGCGCCACCACGCCAGCGCTCTCAGGCCCCGAAGCGAGGTGGCCTCACCTTTCCCCACGACGGCCTTTCCGTCCTCTGCCAGGCTCCGGGCGGGCAGGGCCAGCTGCCCTGATTCATTCCAGCCCCACACATAGAGATCCCCAGCCTCTGAAAGACATCAAGGGGACCGCGGAGCTGTGGACCCCGCTCCATCCACCCGAGCTCCCGGCCCCTCCCAAGGCAAGGCCCAAGGTCACGGGGACAGGGTGAGGATCTGGAGCGAGGAAAGTCTAGTTTGATGCATTTAAGTCTCAGTCTCTACACCACACTTAAGGCCTCAACCTCTTTGTGTTTGCAACTCTCTGCTCTCCCTCCTCCAGTCCAGGGTCCGAGTCTGGCTGCCAGCCTAGGCCTACACCTAGAGAACAAGGGGACGGGGAAGGCACTGGGCCGCATTAAAGCTCCAGCTGACCTAAGTCCGAAGTCCTGGGCCTGGACAAAGACCATGTGCTCCCAGCCCCATCCTCTCCGTATGGGCTCCAAGAACCTGGGACATAGCTGCGCCAGGACCACCGGGTCGGGGGCTCCACCTAGCCAAAGTGGACCTCCTCATTCTGGCCCCAGGTGGCCCCACCTCTCCCTGCTCCGCAGGGGGGAGTACCTGTGCTGGACTGGGCCGGCTCTGGCTGGTGGCAGACTGAGGGGGTGCAGGCAGAGCAGGTGGGAGTGGGTGCCAGGGGAGGCAGAGGCAGAGGGGCTGGACTGGGGAGGCATTTATAGGGGTCATAAATGAGTGGATGCTCATCTGGAAGAAGGCTTGGCCAGACCAGCCCCCAAGCTGGAAGAGGAGGAGGAAGGTTTAGACAAGACCCCGGCTCGCTGGAGGCTCCAGGTCACTCACCACTCACACACACGGAGTGCCAGCCCCCCGCGGCCACCTCGGCCATCCGCAGGCCCTGCAACGCCTCCAGCGGCCGTGGCTCCGGCTCGGCCTCCAGAGTCCCGTGGCCCAGCTGTCCGTGCCTGAGCCAGGGAGACGGACCCCTGTCAGCCGCAGAAACACAAGGGACTCCCTCCACCACGTCTCCCAATCCCACTCCGGCCTCCACCAGGCCACGCCCCACTCACCTGCCCCCGCCCCAGGAGAACACCTGGCCCTCGGCGCCCAGCAGTAACGCGTGCTCCGCGCCCAGCTCCAGCCTGCGCGCCCGCAGCGCCGGGGCCAGAGGTCTATAAAGCGGGGGCCGCGGGCTCACGTAGGCGCGGGCGCAGGGCAGCAGGGGCAGCGGTCCAGCCCGGGCCTCGCCGCGCGTGCCGTCTTCTCCCTCGGGCTCCGGCGGCACCTTCCGGGCCCAGAGGGGCTCCCCGCGCAGCGCCGACTCGGGCGCCCAGGCCTGCAGCTCGGCTCCGGGTCCCGGCCCGCCGCACAGCACCGCGACGAGCCCCTCTGCGGCCCACGCGGCCCTGCAGCCGCCCGCCGCGCCGCTCACGGAGCCCGACAGCTCCACGCGGCCTCCACCTGCGGGGCGGAGAGCGGGCGGCGTTGGGGCCGAGCACCTGGGGCCGGGAGGAGGCTGAGGGGCGTTCTCGGGGACCCCGCGGGGCGCTCACGGGTCACGACGGCCGTGTAGCTCCAGGCTGCGCTCACGCAGCAGACGTCGGCGCCCGCCCGCAGCGGCTCCGGGCTGTGCACCTGCCGCCCGCGCCCGCAGCCCAGCGCCTGGCCGAAGCCGCAGAAACCGAAGCCGAACCAGGCCATGTCCGGCAGCGCCCTGTGCCGGCTGCCCCGCGGCGGGGCCCTGGCGGGACACGCAGTCTCCGGCCTTCCGGGGGACCTGAGAAATGGGGGAGACTCGACCTGCTCACCCCGCCGAGGCTTGGGGCGCAAGCGCTCCGCTTTCCCACGACGGCCGCCGGCCGCCCGGCGCCCCTGACCCCTTCCGTGTCCACTCCCCACGCACGCCGGCCGCTGACCTCCTCTTGGCCGCGCGCCCTCCGCCGCCTCAGGCCAGGCTTTCTGGAGGAGACAGCCGGGCGCAGGGGCCGGCGCCAGGGGGGACCGGATTCAAGAGACGCGCGCCGGGAGAGCGGCCAGTGGCGGGGGCGCGGGGACGCCCCCTCGCGGGCGCTCGCCCCTCGGCCGCGGCCGGACCGCTGCAGGCGGCTCCGCGAAGGGCAGCGATCCCCCCGGCAGACGCGGCCCTGCCCCCGGAGGCGTCCGCCGAGCTCGCAGTGGGGCTCCGAGGCACTTAAGGAGTATTATACCCAGGACGGCTCCATGACGACCCCTCCTCTCAGCCCCAGACCGCGACAGCCCTACTGGGCAGGCGCCTCGGGGCGCTCCTCGCCCACTGATTGGCTCAGAGCCTCTCAATTACCTCTGCTGAGCCAATGAGCTCCAAACCTGGCCTAGCCCTCAGAGCGGAAACAGACCCCCGGATGGCCCGCCCAGGCCTTTCCTCCAACCAGGGCGCGCTGTGGGCGGGGCCGCACCTTCCCGGGCACGGGGTGCGGAACCCACTGTATGGTTACCATGCACAGCGTTTCAAAGTCTGGACCCGGCCTTATCCCTGGACCCTCAGTAGGACTACGGGGCCAAGCCTAGGCCTGAGCCCCGGCTCCAGGCTGCTGGCGGAGCAGGGTCTGGATTCTGTCAATCCCACCGGAGACCGGATCGCTTCTGGCTCCTGACACCTGCCAGGCTGTGCGGGGCGCCGGGGGAGTGAACCGGTGGATGGGAGCTATGTCTGCCTCACTCGAAAAAAAAATTTTTTTTTTTTTTAAAGATTGATCTATTTGAAAAGGCAGAGTTAGAGAGCGAGCTTCCAGCCACTGGTTCACTCCCCACATGGCCACAGCGCCTAGGGCCTGGCCAGGCCGAAGCCAGGAGCCACTTCCAAGTCTCCCACGTGGATGACAGGGGCCACGCTATCTTATGTTGCTTTTCCAGGCACAGGGAGCTGGATCCGAAGTGGAGCAGCCGGAACTTGAACCGGCGCTCACATAGGATGCCCACGTCACAGCCAGTGGCTTTACCGGCTATGGCCCAGTGTTTAAAACAAAACAAACAAAACACCACTCAGTGGGCCCTGGGGTGGAGAATCCCTTGTATCCCCTCCACAGAGGTGGCCCTGCTGCTACTCTCACCCAGGGTTCAGCCTGGGACCCCACCCACAGCGCCCTCCCTGCTCAGGAATGGGGCACGCATCTGAGTCCCACACACGTTTATTAGAGGGCTGGGCAGGCTTGCTGGCTGGCCAAGGTGACGCTCACAGCTGGTGAGGCTGCCTTCGCCCCAGCAGTCAGGGCTGAGCCGCCCCAG
Source organism: Sylvilagus floridanus (assembly GCA_949820135.1). NCBI lineage: Eukaryota > Metazoa > Chordata > Mammalia > Lagomorpha > Leporidae > Sylvilagus > Sylvilagus floridanus. The sequence goes on along the minus strand of OX463239.1, from coordinate 93,145,293 downwards.
CGGTCTACAGTAGCACAGAGCCCCTGCGTGAGGCGGAGGCAGTGCGGGCAGAGCAGAGCTGGGTGACAATCGTGGCTCTGATGCAGAGCAGAGAACGTGAACGGGGAGGAGGGGCAGGTGCGCTGCAGCCCAGGGCCTTGCCAGCCAAAGCCGCTTCAGTCCTTGCTCCCTGTGCTGCAACAGGTAGCGTGCATGAGAGCGCTGGGCGCGGGCAGGCCTCACTCCCCACCCTGGCTGGGCTGGATGAGCCCGTACTCCACTGCTTTCGCCAGGCAGGCCGCCGCGGCCCTCGTCACCGGGCCCTCCTCGCCCTTGGCCAGCACCAACAGGATCTCCAGCACCTCACTCTCGATCAGAGTGCTGGCCACCTCCCTCGAGGCGTCCACCATGTTCAACACCACCACGGCGCCCCGGTGCTGCAGTTCCTGACTGCTGCTCAGCAGCAGGGCCTGCAGGATCTCCAGCCAGTGTGTGGTCTGCGGGAAACAGGGCAGGCGTGACCACCAGGCGGGCGACGGGCTCCAGGCTCACCCACGGCAAGGACCGCCCCCCCACAGCCTAGGACCTGCCCCCCGCCCCCCACAACTGCCACGGTGCAGGAAGTCCCGCCCCCACCTCCCCAGAGAGGCACTGACCACTTGGGGGATGCGGCTGCAGAGCGAGGGCCGCAGGGAGGTGAGCATGGCCAGGCCCCCGGCAGCCGCCCTCCGAAGCAGCTCATCTTCCTCCCCGCTGTACAGCACCAGCAGCTTTAGCCGGTCATTGCCCGGGGCCTCAAAGAGGTCCTGCACCTGCGGCCGGATGAGGGGAGCGGACCAGGTCAGCAGGATGCAGAGCCCAGACCCCGCACAGGTGCCTCCGCCCGCCCCCCGCCCCGCCCCGCCGGCCTGTGGTGGCCCCCGGGCCCCACCACACCTCCTTGCTCATGGCCAGGTTACACATGCACTCCGTGGCTGCCCGGCGGATCATCTCGTGCTCCTCAAACATGTAGCCTTCGATCATGGGCACAGCCTTCTCCTTCAGGATCTTCTGCCTGTGGGGCGGAGGCGGAGGGGCCGGCGCCATCAGAGCTCCCGTGTCCACCGCGACCCCTCGCCACATCCCCGTGCGACTGAGCCCTGGTGATGGCTTCCCAGGACCCTTCCCTTCAGCACCAGGTAGGAACTGCAGTGGTTTTCAGCCTTCCAACCAGGCTCAGGGAAACGTTCAGGACCAGGAGGTAGGGCACCAGCGTGCTGGTGACGGCGAGGCTAATAGCCAACATCTGAGCCCTTATCCTGACCAGCACTACAGTGAGGTGCCAGTGGATCGTGACTACAGAGGCACTTCAAAAAGTTCACGGGAAATGGAATTAAAGGATAAGTTTATTGTGGTGCAAAAAAAAATGTGCAACCAATGCCTAGTTTCTCCATAAAAATTAGTTTGCAGGGCCAGCGCTGTGGTACAGCAGGTTAAGTCACTGCCTGTGACCCCAGCGTCCCACATAAGCACCGGTTCAAGTCCCAGCTGCTCCACTTCCAGTCCAGCTCCCTGCTGATGGCTTGGGAGGGCAGCAGAAAATGACCCAAGCGCTTGGGTCCCCACCACCCACGGGGGAGAGCTGGAAGGGAGCTCCTGGCTCCTGGCTTCAGCTGGCGCAGCCCCAGCTATTACAGCCATTTGCGGAGTGAACCAGCCTCTGCAGAGAAGCTGTCTCTGTAACAGACACTTCCAAATAAATGAATAGATCCTTTAATTACACAAGGGATACTTCTTAAGTAAATAAGTAAAAGCATAACAACTACCATGAACTTTCTGAAGATCTCTCATGCATGAATTTCAAATTCTCCTGCACCAAAACAAAGTTTCAATTCCATTTTCCGTGAACTTTGTGAAGTGCCCTTGTATTTCGCAAGAGAGAAAACAGGCCGAGTAGTGAGAAATGTGCCCAGGTGCCAATCGGCAACAGCTACGATGTCTGTGCTGGCCGGGCTCACAGCTGCAGGCCGGCACCACGTGTGTGTTCACTGGGCTCTCCTCACTACTGCGAGCTCGATACCAAGTCATCCATTCGGGCGGACACTGAGGTCACTCGCTGGAGGCTACACGCCAGGGACTGGCAAAGCCAGGATGTGAACCCGTGGAGCCGGACTCCAGCCCACGACGCTACCACCCGAGGCCCTGTTGCTTCCCCTGTCCTTCTCCTGCAGAAAAGGAGGCTCAGCAGCCAACACGAGAGCGCTCTGCGGGGTTCATCCGAATCCTGAAGCCCGGCCCAGGCCCCACAGCCCACGGGGCCTTACCGGAGCCTCTCGCTGATCCCCGCCAGGTTTGTCAGGGCCATGAGTGCCTCGAAGTTCTGCAGACCCGAGCAGTTGAGGTGCAGCAGGGAGACAAGGGGCCGGACCACCTCGTAGATCTGTGATAACACAACCCCGTCTGTCAGGCCCACTGGCCGCAGACCCCCCCTCCCATCCGGGGAATCCACTGTAAGAGGCTTCCCTCCCCGCTGCAGGGCACAGCAAAGCTGCCACTTCCTGTTGGTCCCCGGGAGGAGCCACAGGTCAGGCCACAGGCCATCAGGGTCCGGTGAGGGGGCAAAGGAGAGGCCAGGGCCAGGGCCAGGGCAGTTAGACACATACCCGCTCTCCAGGGAAGGTCATCTCCGGGTTGGAGGTGATGGTGAGCTTGGCGAGAGCCTGGGCCGCCTTCGTCTGCCCCACATCAGTGCCTTCCAGGGCCAGCGGGAGCAGCGCCTGCGGGAACGAGACCATGGGTGCTCACCAGCAGGCCAGAGGCAGCCCCGCTGCTCCTCTCTCCCCGCAGCTTCTCTCCCCGCTCAGCCTCTTTGTCCCTGTCTGTAGTCTCCCACGAAGCTACCGCAGCACCTGCTCAAACACCTATGCAGGCAGACGCGGATGGTGCTGGGTGCTGGGGCCACAGAGGAAGCGAGGCAAGGGGGAAGGAGGGGAGCTCAGGGCCTCAGCAGGGTGAGGGATGCCGAGGAGCCCACCCAGCCCCTCGGCAAGGCTCAGTCCACAGGAGGTCGCTCCTGCTGGGTGAATGCTTTTCCATCCCACATTTAACAGCCCTCTCCGGCACAGCAGCCACTGAGTCACGCTTTATCCAACGATGGCCCAGGACCAGGAAGGAGCCCCCAGGCCAGCTCACCTTGCCCCCTCCCTGAGCGACCACAGTGCCTCGGTCCTCCACGTCTTCCACCAGAGCCAGGAAGACCCTGCAGGGGGTGGGCGGAGAGGGTCACCCCCAGGCTCAGCCAAGGCAGGCAGCCCTAGGACCTGCTCCCTGGGCGGTCACCAGGCAGCCCGAGGCTTGGGAGCAGGAGAGGTCGGGCTCCCCCGGCGCAGCCTCACCTGGACAGCAGCTCTCTGCAGGAACCCGTCAGCACCGGGCTCTCGGTCTTCACCATGCACGTCATGGCCGACACCACGCCCGCCGCCAGCAGCTTCTTCACGCGGGCCCGCACAAAACTCGGCTTGTCCTGGGGAAGGGGGCAGCTTAGAGGGGCCTGGGCTCGCTGGACAGGGACAGGGGAGCACAGAGCGGAAACAAGGCGCGCTCTGGCTGTGGGAGCCCCGGGTGGAGCAGTCCCGATGGTGGGGAGCCCCCAGCCCCTCTGGCAGCCGGCTCACCTTCGGGTGCTGCTCGGGCACGTGCTGCTTGGCATACTTGGCCAGCTCCACCATCTTGGGGTCGGGCTCCTCGTAGTCGTAGCTGTTGGTGCAGTTGACCAGGGCTGAGGCTACAGCAAACAGCACGGCCCTCTCCTCAGACTGGCGGGGCAGAGGGGCGTTCAGTCGGCTAGGGCGGTGCAGAGGTCCACTCTACCCTAGGCTGGACACCAGGAGGGCTCCGGGAACCGGCCCCGGCCCCAGGCACTGGGAGCCCACGAACCTGACCTCCTGACTCCATCTTTCCACAGAGCAGCTGCCCGGCCCCTGGCGCTTCCTCCCCGGAGTCACAGGAGCCCTTGGCCAAGTCCTGCCAGCTCTGCTCCCGGACAGAGTCCCCAGGGTGACAGCAGGGACCCATGGAGTTACCTTGCTGAGCTGGAACAGGGCCTTCAGGGCGGCCTCGTCCTCCACGCACTCCTCCTTCACGTCAGCGTCGAAGGTGAGGTAGGCCAGGCCCTCCACGGCCCAGCGCCGCGTGCCCGCATCGATCTGGTCATTGCACAGCCACCTGGGGGCAGGCAGGACGGTGCACGGCCTTCAGAACTGGGGCGGGGGGAGGAGGCACACAGGACAATGGGGGAAAGCCAGGACCAGGGCACCACACGGATACAGACGCAGTCCATGCACCAGGACCCCGGAGGGTCTGCAGGGGGCAGTGAGGCGGCCCCACCCCCAATCCAGCCTCCATCTCTGGGGCCTAGCCGAGCTGTGGGGGAGCCACGGCCATGCGGGCCTACTCACTTCCGACACTGCTTGGCCAGCTTGAGGGTGGAGCCTTCGGCAAACTGCTTCATGCTGAAGTCGGTCCCTCCAGCCGAGCCGAGCTTACAGAGTCCCTGGAGGAAGAGGGCAAGACCGGTTGCCAGGCCCAGGGAAGAGGCTGGGCTCTCTCCCTGGCACTCTGCCATGGCTCCTGATTGGCGTACACACACAATCAGCACCCCCACACACACACCAAGCTACCTTTTAGAGCCTCAGGTAGTCAAACCAGCTACTGGGGTGGCCACAGGGCTGAGCTGGGTCCCAGTCCCTCCCAGCCTACAGGAAGAACTGCAGTTCCTCTCCATAAAAAGTCTTTGCAACAGGAACTCAGCCAAGGTCAAACCCTCACGGGAGGGAGACACGCAGGGCTCAGTGCCCATGCAAGGCGCACGGCAGCTACAGGCGCACGGAGGCTGCACAGTTGCTGAGCCTCCCGCTCCTGGGGTCGGCACATGCCCCTGCAGGCCCAGTCTTGTGCTGAGGCCGCGCCTGAGATAGAGCGGGCCGGCACCTGGCTGCACCGCCCGCCCGCCCGACTCACCACCAGGGCCCGGATGCGGATGCTGTCCTTCTCGCCGCGCTTGTACAGGTCCTTCAGCAGCGAGACGCCGTTGGCGGTGATGAAGGAGGCCCGCTTGGCCTTGCCGGCTGCGTGGATCAGAGCCTCCACGGCCACCAGCTGCTCCTCCTCCCGCTCAGAGGCACACAGGGCGATCACGCTCTCCATGACGCCGCTCAGCTCCAAGGCCCGGTTGCCGGCGTCACAAGGGCCCTGCAGGAGGCAGGACACCGTCTGGATGGCCCGTAGCTTTCCGGCCAGCCCTTGGCCCTCAAACCAGCTCCTGCGGGGCACAGGACGACAGCTGTCACACGAAAGCAAGAAAGGGACGCCCCTTCCCTCCCATCCCTCCACGGGGCAGACACCCGCAGGACTCGGGCAGAGCAGCAAGAAAAGCTGCCAAGGGGAGACGGGTGTCTTCACCCTGGCGACCGTCGCCAATCTACCTCTGCTTTCGTCTGAGCTGTGCCCACCGACAGACTCCTGTCTGAGTCCCTTCCTACGCTTATGAGACTGGGGCCGGTGTTGTGGCCCCAGGTAAAGCCGCTGCCTGTGACATCAACATCCCCCGACACAGGCACCGGTTTGAGTCCTGGCTGCCACATTTCCAATCCAGCTCCCTGCTAATGCACCTGGGAAAGCAGCGGAAGATGGCCCAGGTGCTTGGGCCCCTGCCCCCATGTGGGAGACCTGGAGGAAACCCCCACCTCCTGGCTTCAGCCTGGCCCAGTCCTGGCCCATCACTGGCCGTTGCAGCCATTGGAGCGGCGACCCAGTGGATGGAAGCTCTGTCTCTCCCTATCTTTGCCTTTCAAATCAATCCATCAATCTTAAAGAAGCAGCTGAAGGCGCTCTGGTTACTGTGTCACGGCTCAGTCTCCTGCACAGCTGTGAGCTCTTTAGGGGAAGGGCGCCTGAGAGGGAGCAGACCCCTCCGTGCCCGGGCTCCCGTGTGTGCAGTGAGCGCCTGCTGTGTCCTTGGAAAATCCACTAAGAACAAGCCTGGTGGGGCCGCTGTGATGCAGGACGCAGGCTTGGGACGCGTTGTGTGGCCCCTGTGACTTCCCCAAGGCTGGTCTCTCCCTGCCGTCCCTCCCCCCGGAGTCGGGGCGCTCCTGCAGGGGCCACACCTGATGTAGTTCTCACAGAGCCGGTGGAAGTTCTCCCGCTCGGCGTCACACTTCAGGTCGTCAAAGAGCTTGCTGAGAAGGATGGAGGCGCTCATGCGGCTGTTGGCGGTCACCGTGAGCTCCCCAGGGGGGTCCTGCAGCGAGCCACCCACCGCCAGAATCTTCTTCAGACCTGCAAAGACAGCCTGTCTAGGCCACGGAACACCAGCGCCCACCAGCACCAGAAAAGGGAGGTGGCTTCCGAGCTGACGTGCGGAGAAGCAGCCCCGGCTCCCCCGGATGAGTCAGGGTTGGGACAACAGCATCAAGAGCAGCTCAGCCGGGCCCGCGCTGTGGCTCAGCAAGTTAACCCAGCGCCTGCAACGCCGGCATCCCACACGAGTCCCAGTCCGAGTCCTGCCTGCTCCACTTCCGATCCAGCTCCCTGCCAACGTGCCCAGGAAAGCAGCATGAGACCTGGATGGAGCTCCAGGCTCCTGGCTTTGGCCCTGCTCAGCCCTGGCCACCGTGGCCAACTGCAGAGTAAATCAGCGGGTGGAAGCTCTCTGTCACTCTGCTGTTCAAATAAATAAAATAAAAATCTTTTTTTTTTTTTTTTTTACAGGCAGAGTGGACAGTGAGAGAGAGAGAGAGAGAGAGAGAGAAAGGTCTTCCTTTTTGCCGTTGGTTCACCCTCCAATGGCCGCCGCGGACGGCGCGCTGCGGCCGGCGCACCGCGCTCGTCCGATGGCAGGAGCCAGGAGCCAGGTGCTTTTCCTGGTCTCCCATGGGGTGCAGGGCCCAAGCACCTGGGCCATCCTCCACTGCACTCCTGGGCCACAGCAGAGGGCTGGCCTGGAAGAGGGGCAACCGGGACAGAATCGGTGCCCCGACCGGGACTAGAACCCGGTGTGCTGGCGCCGCAAGGCGGAGGATTAGCCTGTTGAGCCACGGCGCCGGCTAAAATAAAAATCTTAATTTTTTTTTTAAAGAGCAGCTCGAGAATCTATACAGCCGGTCCATTACCTGGGTGGCAGCTGGAGGGCCAGGCAAAGAGCTGGTAAGTGAAGCTGAAGGCTGGCCCAGCCCAGGCGCCCAGTGCCTGGGGCTTCCTGGTTGCTCATCTGTGGGACCTCTGATAAGAAGGATCAGGGGCTGGTGTGCCACAGCCAGCAACACTTCTGAGTGCTGGTTTGAGTCCCGGCTGCTCCACTTCTGATCTAGCTCCTTGCTAATGCACCTGGGAAAGCAGCGGAAGATGGCCTATGTCCTTGGGCCCCTGGCTTCAGCCTAGTCCAGCCCCAGCTGTTGTAGCCATTTGGAGAGCAAACCAGATGATGAAAGATTGGTCTCTCTCTCCCTTCCTGTCTTTCAAATAAAATTTTTAAAAAGATTTATTTATGTGAAAGGCAGAGTTCCAGAGAGTTAGGGAGAAAGAGAGAGAGGTCTTCCATCCTTTGGTTCACTCCCTGGATGGCCACAATGGCCAGGGCTGGGCCAGGCCAGGAGCCTGGAACTCCACCTGCTTTCCCAGGCACATTAGCAGGGAGCTGGACTGGAAGCGGAGCAGCTCAGACAGGAACTGGTGCCTTTATGGGATGCTGGGATCGTAGGTGGTGGCTTAACCTGCTAAGCCACAATACCGTGCCCCAGTAAATCTTCAAAAAAGAAAAATCAAAGGAGAAGAAGAAAAGAAAGAATGGACGGAGGGGGACCTAGTCCCCTGCTGCAGGATCACTGGGAAAGAGACGCTGAAGCGCCCTGAGAAGGACCCACAGCTGTGCCCATGCAGGGCCTGTGCCGAGCTCGCTTTGTCCGTCTCTGGGGGAAGAGCAGTGCGAGATGACATACTAGACCTCAACTAGTGCTTCTCTGAACACAGAGGTACAGGGTGAGCGCCCCCGGGATGCACTCGGCTGCAGGCACGTGGCTGGGTTCGGCTGCCACATCCCTCGTGTCAGCCACCCAGGCCAGTGTCTGTGAACTGTTTCACCCACCTTGGTCGATGACCCAGAGGGTGAGGCTGTTGTTGGGGTCCTTAGGAGACTTGCGGGGCACCACTTTAATCAGGAGGGTCAGGGCATTGTCCCGGCCTTGGCCGGAGACCCCCTCCTCTGTCAGCAGCTCCAGGAGGTTCCCGATGAGGACTTTGAGCTCCCGGGCAGGATCTGGCAACAAGATGACACCAGTGGGCTCCACAGTGGCTTGGCCCTCTGACCCTCCGCCTTCTCCCCACCCCAGGGAGCCACAGGGAAGGGGTATCTGCATCCTAGGCCACGGGCCAAGCTTCTGCCTTCCCCTAAGACACCATGGCCACTTCAAATTCAGGGTAGCACACCATCACCGCCCATATTCCGAATGACCCGTGGCTACCAGGTCCCAAAGGAACCAGCCCGGCTGGCAGGCAGGCCCTCCCTCCCAGAACAGCATCACCCAAGGGCCCCAGAGCTGCTCCCACTCACCCACAATGATGGCGCCCTCTTTGCCTCGGAAGCCCTTTTTGATGCCTTCCTTGAGGGCATCAAACATGACCTGCAGCAGGTGGCAGGCGGCCAGGGACACGGCCTGATCGTCCACGCCCAGGATGGAGACCACTCGCCGAGTTCCCAGCACGCTCAGGGTTGCCACTGTCTAGGGCGGGAGAGAGGTGGACAGAGGCCTCCGACTGAGGAAGGGCAAGCTCGGATATCCCTAACTGTGAGTCAGAGCTGTGGCCAGTCAGGAGACATCCGGGTGGGAAGACCGGCTCCAGGTGTCTTATGGCGTGAGCCAGGGAGCTGCCATAATAATTCTGATGGAGGGGCTGGTACTGTGGCCTAAGGGTAAAGCCACCGCCTGCAGTGCCAGCATCCCCTGTGGGCACTGGTTCGTATCTCGGCTGCTCCATTTCCAATCCAGCTCTCTGCCATGGCCTGGGAAATCAGTGGAAGATGGCCCAAGTCCTTGGGCCCCTGCGCCCACGTGAGAGACCCGGAAAAAGCTCCTGGCTCCTGGCTTCGGATCAGCTCAGCTCTGGCTGCTGCAGCCAAATGGGGAATGAACCAGCAGATGGAAGACTTCTCTCTCTCTCTCTCTCTCTCTCTCTGCCTTGTCTTCTCTCTGTGTATAATTCTTTCAAATAAATAAATCTTTTAAAAAAATTTGATGGAAAGACTTCCTAAAGGAAACAGTCCCCAGGAGTCCCCCACTTGCTCTGCTCTGCTTGGTGCTGTGGCTCTGAGAGCAGCTGGGAGACACGTCAACGTGACAAAGCCACCTGACAGCAGGCCCACGGACACCCGATCCCTCCCCCGTCCCCGCACTGAGGTCTGTCCACGTTCTGGGGATGCGGAATGCATGAGATGGGCCAGCAAGGCCTCTCTACCCCATTTCTGAGCTGGGCAAACCCAGCAGGTCTGCCTGGGCCTGCTCCTTCACACGGTTTTCCCATTCTTAGCAACGGGAGACCCAGAAACACAGCCCAAGCCTGACCGACAAGCGTTTACCCAACACTTCACAGTTAGACTCTGATCCAGCACCCCGGGGTCAAGTTCCCACTCTGAGGACGAGGCAGCTTGGGGGAGAGGTAGGGGCACAGACTTCATTCACCACCCTGGCCCAGGAGCAGGACTGGGGACACCACGGGCCGTGCTGAGAAGCAGGGCACTACCCCTGCAGTCAGCATGCTCTGGTGCTGTCACTGACCACATCACCCCGGGGAGGAAGAAATGCAAGCTGGATCTTTAGACTTTGCTGGGCACCACGCTGGAGGAGCCAGCGGCCAGCTACCTCCGTGTGAGCAGCTGCAGGAAAGCCTGGGCCACACTGCACACCCACGCCGGGGTGCTGTGGGCTGTTTCTGATCTTCCTGGCCCCACGCCATCCCAACGCACATTGGTGTATGTGTGCCATTTTAATTTCTCCTTTCTAGTCGTAGGCCTCTACCTTCTGATTCTTTTGGAATCAAATGAGGGACAGACAGAATGGACTGAAGTTGTCACTAGATCCCCTGCCCACCTACCCGTGACTGGTGCTCAGAGCAAATGCCAACCAGGGTGCGCAGAGCAGCCAGCATGAGGTCCGTCTCTCCCGTGTCCAGCAGGCGTTGCAAGAGCTGAACCCCATTGCTCCGGAAGATCTTCTCAGCTCCAGCATCCTCCCGGGCCAGCACCACCAGGTTCTGAGACGCCTGTGTCAGAGGATGTGGGTCATAACCTGCATGGCCTGGGACAGGGCAGAGGCCCCGAGCGCTGGACCTCACTCCTCCACTTAGCAGCGAGGTGGCCTTGGCCATGAATTTAACTTCTCGGAAGTGGGCAGAGCCTGCCCTCGGGGTTGATGGTTGGAGTACATGGGGTCCTGAGTCCCCCGCAGAGCCTCAAGGGACGTGGCTCAACCACCCCCGCCCACCCAGCTCCTGGCACAGGGCCTGGCGGGCAAGGACCTCCTAAATACCGCACCCTCTCCCTGGCTCTCGCCAAGGCCCCGGGCCCTCAGAGCTCCTGGCCAGGCCCCACGAGCCCAGGTGCAGCAGACCAGGCCGGCAGGAAACAGGAAGTGGACTGTGGCGGGCAGTGGACTGTGGCGGGAGTCCGGGGCCCGCACCTTCTGCTTTTTCTCGGTGCCCTTCTCTTCTGGATCCAACAGGATCTGAAACATCTGCTCCACTTTGGCGTCCGTTGAGGACATGTACCGCACCTGTGATGAAACCACACGCGTGGAAGACATCCCCTCTGGGCCACGGACACCGCGTGTCCCCGCTTGTCCCCTGCCATCTCTGGGAGGCCCAGTGAGGGTGCATGGACTCCCAATAAGCACCTTGGGCCGGAAGGGACTCGCCGGGCAGCTCCTCCTGAGCTTCCCGCGCTGCGTTGCTTTCTGAGTTACTTCCTGCTTGGGAAGCAGGGACAGCTATGCGGAAACTCGCCCCCAGTGGTGCCACCTTTGTCCTGCGGCGTAAGCACTGGCATTTAAACCAGGGACTCGCAGGCTGTGAGGACGCGCCAATGCGCTTCAGCTCCAAAATTATTCAGGCGTTTTCTTTAGAAAATCATCTGAATGGGACTTGTGCTGTGGCGTAGCAGGTAAAGCTGCTGCCTGCAGTGCCGGCATCCCATATGGGCACCAGTTCTAGCCCCGGCTGCTCCACTTCCAATCCAGCTCCCTGCTATGGCCTGGGAAAGCAGAAGATGGCCCAGGTCCTCGGGCCCCTGCACCCATGTGGGAGACCTGGAGGAAGCTCCTGGCTTCGGATCAGCACACTTCTGGCTGTCTGGGACAGGAACCAGTAGATGGACCCCCCCCCCAACCTCGGTCTCTCTGTAACTGCATTTCCAACAAATAAATAAATCTTTAAAAAAAAATCTGAATGGGTGACAGCGTCCTAGGCCTACTGTCCCACTCCTGCCAGGACCCTGGACGTAGGCAGTGGCACAAAGCCAGCATGCCTACCACCTTCCCCTCCGCTTCTCGCATCCACGGCAGACATGACTAATCACTGGTGGCGGATTCCCCTGCTAAACCTGGGCAGTCTGCTTCCTGGTCCTTCTCAACACAGGACTCTAGGCAGCTGCTGCCAATCACACAGTGCTGGTATGGAGAGGAAAGCTGTTTGCTTTCCTAGCTCCCAACATTCAGTAAAGTGTTTCCATTATGTTACTTACAACGTGTCAGCGCACTTTATAAGACAGCTTAAATATATATACATATATATATATATATACACACAGATACACATACATACATACGGATATACTCCCCCACCCTACCCCTTAAATGAGACGCACAGAGACAGACAGGGAACTCCTAACTCCTGGTTCATTCCCCAAATGCCCACTAGAGGGCGGGGCCAGGCTGACCGCAGGTCCATGAAGGTACAGGGACCCAATCACTGAGCCATTACTTCTGTCTTCCAGGATGCGCATTAGCAGGGAGCCAAAGACAGGAGCGGAGCTGGGGTGTGCACCCAGGCACTCCAATACGGGACGCAGGCATCCCAAGCTGCCTCTTAACTGCTAGGACCAATGCCCACTTTAACACCAAAGTAGCTGCTTAACACGGGCTTGGCGGTAGCTCATGGAAATCGTTAGATTCCGTCTGAAACAGTGCACCACCCACCGTTCCTTCTTTAAGAAATACTGTCGGGCAGGCATTTGTCCTCAGCACACCTGGGCGCCCTATCAGCTTCCTGCTAATGTACATCCTGCCAGACACTGGTAACCACTCGAATAGCTGGCTCACCGCCACCCATGAGCGGGACCTAGACTGGGTCCCCAACTCCCACTTCAGCCTGGTCCACCTCTGGCTGTTGTGGGCACTTGGGGAGTGAACCAGCAGACAGGAACTCTCATATTTTAAACAGCTAAGGGATGACGCAGGGACTCCACTCAATCCCCTTCCTTCCCCAGGGGTCACAGTGTCACTGTTTGATGCCCACACCCCAGGGTAAAGCAGTTTTCGGTGTGGGGGATCATCTTAGCACCCTGTGTGCTACTGGGCAGTCTTTCCTCACTGGATGGCTTTCCCACTGCCACCGATCCGCCTGTTCTGAGTAACCACAACACGGGAGTCTGTAGTGACGACATCACCCTGGTATTTAGCCATTCCCCTCCCGCCAGGCATTTAGGCGAGTTCCAAGTGTTCCTTACTAGAAACGAGGCTGCAATAAACACACGCGTACAACTCGTGCACACAGGCAAGGCCTCTCTAGGGCAGGGGTGGGGAACGTCCAGTGTCTGGGCCATATAAGGCTGCAAAATCATTTGCTCTGGCCCAGGCAACCACAGAAGGGACTCAAAATTCCGCAAGCCCACAGCAGGCTGCTTTTTAAGTCCATCATTCTGTATGGCCCACAATGATGGCGGACAGATCCAAAAGGTTCCCTCGCCCCTGCTCCAGGGAAAACAGCAAGAAGTAAACACATCGGGGTAGGTGTTTGTGGTGGGCAGGTGAAGCTGCAGCTTAGACACCCACATCCATATCAGAGTGCTGGTCTGTCTTGTCTAGTCTGCTTCCAATCCAGCTTCCTGCTAACGCTCACGCCCGGGACGGCAGCAGCAGACAGCCCAAGTGCTTGGGTCCCTGATCTCCCGTGGGAGACCTGGCAGGAGTTCGGGGCTCCTGGCTTCAGCCCGGCCCAACCCCAGCTGTTGCAGGCATTTAGGGAGTGAACCAGCAGATGGAAGCATTCTCTCTCCATCTCTCCCCTTCTCTGTCACTCTGCCTTTCAAATAAATAAATAAATAAAACTTACCCACAAAGGGGGGGGGAGTAAATATACTAGATCACAGGATATGATCATTTAAAACTTCCAGACATTGTACCAAGTTCCACCCCCGCCAGCAGTCACGTGAGCCCCTGACCCCCCAATCTCACCACTTAGGCGGTGACCATTACCAGCACCAGGCTGCACCTGTAATTTGCTCTTCGCCGGGCACCATCCTGTGCACCCACGGCCAGGGAGCTGTGCCTACCCCGCACCACCGCCCGGTGCCCGGCTCCCCCATACCTTCTCCTGAATCTGGCCCGCGATGTTCCGCAGGGCCTCCTGGAAGATTCTGTTCTTGGGCTCCAGGCTCACGCATCTCTGCAGGTCCAGCACGGCCTGGTCCAGGCGGCCCAGCTTCTCCAGGGCCTGGCTCCGCCGGTAGAGTGCTTTGATGTCCCCGCCGTCCTTCTCGATGGCTGAGCACAAACAGGAGGTTGTCAGCCAGTCCGAGTGAGAGCAGAAGAGAAAGCTCTGGAGGGCCAGAGGAAGGGTGGGGGTGGGGGAGACAGAGGTGGGGCTCAGACAAGGTAAAGGAAAGGACGCGGCCCAGCAGGTGCGAAGGGAGGAGGCAGGCGTGCTGGGGGGTCACAGCAGGAGGCGGGGTGGGGATGCAGTGGCCCCAGGATTGTCGCCCGTGGCACAAGCCGGCGCTCGCCCACCTTTCGATGCCTCGGCTTCGGCTCTGTCATAGTCCTCCTGGGAGAGAGCAGGTGCCTGAGCGGAGGGGTCCCCCTCCTCCCGGGGACAGGCCGCAGCAGTCCCCGCGCCCCTCCCATCCATTCCGCGGCCCCCCAGACAGGTGACAAAGCGGGGTGGCCAGGCGGGGGCTCCTCACCAGCCTGAGGTGGCAGGCGGCCAGGTTCCGGTGCAGGACGGCCTGGTCCTGCGGCGTCGCGCCCAGACCCAGGGCCTGGGTGTAGGCCGCCAGGGCGCCCTCGTAGTCTCCGCATTTGAACAGCTCGTTGCCCTCCTTCCGCAGCTGCTCCGCCGAGCTGGCCTGTGGGGAGGGGGCGGCGGGCCGCGTCGCGGTGGGCTCGGGCAGAGGAGGGAGCGCGGCCCGCGGGCGAGCGCCGTGCAGAGCCGGGAACGCGGGAGGCGGTGGCCAGGGTATGGTCAGGGAAGGGGCAAAGGGGTGATGGCGCGGAGGTGCGGGAGGCGGCTATGCACCCCGGGACGGCGGGCCGGGGCTCGGGGTGGGGGTGCCTGGACCACTCACAGTCATCGCAGAGCCGATGTCCCTTCCCCGCGCAGGCGCAGTCTCTGGGGCGGGGGTGTGTCTAGGCTCCGGAAGCCGTCGCGAGAGACTCCGCCCAGCGCTACGTCAGAGAAGGGGCGGAGCCAGGAAGATGACGTGCAGGGAGGGGCGGGGCGCTCCGTGCGCAGGCGCAGAGAGCCCCAGGCGCGCCTTGCGTGTTCACGCGGAGACCCGCAGGGGGCGAGCCGCCGAGGACCAAGAGGGAGGTGCGCGGCGGCCCCGGCGCGGGCTCCGGCCGCGGCAGAAGTGCACCAGGTCTGTGGTCATCAGGGCCACCAGCAGCAGGCTGTAGAGGCCCAGCGCTAGGAGCGGGCCCGGGCCCCTATGGGAGAGGAGAGAGTGTTAGCAGCAGAGAAGTGCAGATCTCCACGTCCTCACTGACGCACACCTTTAGGGGCTTCCAGGTGCCTGGAGCCACCCGTACAGACTCAGGATGGAAACTGGCATCGTGGTGTAATCCACGCGCGACAGGCCCTTCTGAGCCGCCCGACCCCGTCTGCCCCACGGCACACCCCTTGACTCGGGGTGGATGCCCACTTCCCGCACCCCCGGCACTTTCCCATTGCAGAAGTGTGTGTCATGATTGACGGGACTTCGCTCATTGTCCCTGCGCTAATCCGCCACCCCACCCCACCCCACCCGGGAACCTGGGAACAGAGCCCCGGATCCTAGAACCCCTGGCCGGTGGCTCCGGGTTGGGGTCCGCACCTGAGGATGGGCGGGGGCGGAAGGGCGGACAGGTTGACTCGGTGCAGGGCCTCGAATTCCGCCCGCGTGCAGCAGGAGCCCCCGGCAGCCCGCAGGTGGCAGCAGTAGGCCTCCTCCGGGGGGTCGGAGAGCCGAGGGCAGAAGAAACCCCGGTGGAGGCGGCCGTCGGCGTCGGGGCTGGTCTGGCACAAGTGGGGGTGGTGGGCCAAAGCTGAGGAGAGAGGCACGGGGGCTGCAGGCCAGCGGGAGGGGCCTGCCCACGCCAGAAGAGCAGGCTCCCTTCTCCTCCCCTCCGCCCCCAGCAGCCGGCAAACCGCCCGGGAAGTGCAGTACCTGAGAGAGAGGTGGGCCGGGCCAGGGACCCCGGACCCAGGAGCAGCAGTAGCCCCACCCACAGGCCTGTGGGCGAGGGGCCGGGCCCCCTTTTCTGGAAGCCCATGAGAGGTCACCTCGGCCTCCGCCCTGGTGCTAGGAACCCCAGCATCTCCTCGGGCCGGCTGCAGCTGCAGACAGAACACGAGCTCAAAGCCACGAGGCCCTCTGGCCCACGACCCTGACGGAGCTGCTCTGTCCCAGGCTTCTGGAGAGAGATCAAAGGGATGGGGTTTCGCGCCTGAGGTTTTCTGAGCGCAAGGGGGACCGGCCCGGAGTGGAGGGTGGGCGAGAAGTGGGGCCGTGAGCCCCCAGAATAGACGGGCACCAGGAGCTGGGTGAGCTCTTTGCCACCTGCTCTGCAGCTCGCTGGCTGCCCGCGGAAGCCCTGGGAGTTCTCACCCCTCTCTTTCAGCCCCCAGGGACCCCAGCTCCCTCCCTAACCCTGCAGCGTAGCAACCAGCAAGGCTGCATGGAGACCAAGGGTGAGCCCTGCTTGGTAACTTTTCCCTTGAGCTTCACCGGCCCAGCCGCCCGCCTAAACAGAAGTTCCCAATCCGATCGGATGGCGCGTGGCCACCAGGCAACTCCATCTCACTGAGAGGCTCTCTGGGGGTCCCCAGGTGCCTCGAACTCCTCCTCCCTCGTACCTGCCATCCCTAAGACAGGCAGATTTCCAGAAGCCCCGTGGCCACCAGCTGGCTGAGTTCAGTGTCTTTCCAGTGCCTACTGGGGCCTCACAGCGTCATGCTCCCAGGACAACAGGGACAAACACCTGCCACCCTCCACCCCCCACCCCCGGGGGGGTTGCCGAGGCAGGTGCCTGGGGACTGGAGCAGGAGGAGCCCTAATGGCTCTCCACAGCCAACACAAATTCTGTTCCAGTGCCAAGAAGCAGGGCAGTTCCTGTAGAAGCATGGCTGCGGCTGGGCCGGGCTGCCAGGGCAGGCTGAGCTTCCCAGGTCAGGCCCTCGGGCTTCCTGGCTCATCCGTGCAGGGAGAACTGTTTTCCCAGCACCTGGAGATCGCTTAATCTTTCCTGGTGGAAGCCGGCTTGGACCTCCGAGGCTGGGTGGAGTGCCCCAGGCTCCGCACACTGTGAGGCTACTGTGTGCCCACTCTTAGCTGGCTGCAGTTAGGGCCTCCGCGGCGCCAGGGGGCGCTCTAGACGCCCGCGAGCGCAGTGGCCAGCCCCACCCGCGCCATGGGCTCCGAGGCCGCACAGCTGCTGGAGGCCGCCGACTTCGCGGCTCGCAAGCACCGGCAGCAGCGCCGGAAGGACCCCGAAAGGACACCCTACATCAACCACCCGATCGGTGGGCGCGCCCGGCCGGGGAGCAACCGTCGCGGCGCCTGGGGGCGGGGGCTGGGGGGGACCCGGAAGGGGTCGCGGGGCCGTGCGCTTCCTTGAGCGCCCACTTTGTGCCGAGGCTGTGCGGGCAGCGTCCGCGTGGCAGGCCCGGTGGGCCGCGCAGCAAGCCGGCGCAGTGAGCGTGACTGCTCCCTTCGCACGGCTGACACGCAAGCAGGGTGAAGGACTTGCGCAGGGTCGCCCAGCCTGTGAGGGGGTCTCCATCTGGCTGCCCGCGACCCCACAGCCGCCATCCCCCGGCTCCCTCCGGTCTCACGTCCTGTTTTGCCCCCACCCCAATCCCAATGCCCCCGCCAGGTGTGGCTCGGATCCTGACCCATGAGGCGGGAGTCACTGACATTGTGGTGTTACAGGTAACTGCCCCACTTCTCAGGAGGGTTCAGGCCCCCTCCCCACACCCTCAGCAATGGGCACCCCTGGACTGGCATCGCCTGTCCCCAGGCGGCCCTGCTGCACGACACCGTGGAGGACACGGACACCACCCTGGACGAGGTGGAGCTGCACTTCGGGGCGCAGGTGCGGCGCCTGGTGGAGGAGGTGACAGATGACAAGACCCTGCCCAAGCTGGAGAGAAAGCGGCTGCAGGTGGAGCACGCGCCCCACAGCAGCCCGGGGGCCAAACTGGTGAAGCTGGCCGACAAGCTGCACAACCTGAGAGACCTGAAGCGCTGCGCCCCGGAGGGTACGCTGCACCCCAGAGGGTACCTGCACCCCTGAGGGGACGCTGCACCCCAGAGGGTACCTGCACCCGGGAGGGGACGCTGCACCCGGGAGGGGACGCTGCACCCCGGAGGGTACCTGCACCCGGGAGGGGACGCTGCACCCGGGAGGGGACGCTGCACCCGGAGGGGACGCTGCACCCCGGAGGGGACGCTGCACCCCGAGGGGACGCTGCACCCCGGAGGTGACGCTGCACCCGGGAGGGTACCTGCACCCCGGAGGGGACGCTGCGCCCCGGAGGGTACGCTGCACCCCAGAGGGTACCTGCACCCGGGAGGGGACGCTGCACCCCGGAGGGGACGCTGCACCCGGAGGGGACGCTGCACCCGGGAGGGGACGCTGCGCCCCGGAGGGGACGCTGCACCCCGGAGGGGACGCTGCACCCGGGAGGGGACGCTGCACCCCGAGGGGACGCTGCACCCGGGAGGGGACGCTGCACCCCGGAGGGGACGCTGCGCCCCGGAGGGGACGCTGCACCCGGAGGGGACGCTGCACCCCGGAGGGTACACTGCACCCGGGAGGGGACGCTGCACCCGGGAGGGGACGCTGCACCCCGGAGGGGACGCTGCACCCGGGAGGGGACGCTGCACCCCGGAGGGGACGCTGCACCCCGGAGGGGACGCTGCACCCCGGAGGGGACGCTGCACCCCGAGGGGACGCTGCACCCGGGAGGGGACGCTGCACCCCGGAGGGGACGCTGCGCCCCGGAGGGGACGCTGCACCCGGGAGGGGACGCTGCACCCCGGAGGGGACCTGCACCCGGAGGGGACGCTGCGCCCCGAGGGGACGCTGCACCCCGGAGGGGACGCTGCACCCGGGAGGGGACGCTGCACCCGGGAGGGGACGCTGCACCCCGGAGGGGACGCTGCGCCCCGGAGGGGACGCTGCACCCGGAGGGGACGCTGCACCCCGGAGGGGACGCTGCGCCCCGGAGGGGACGCTGCACCCGGGAGGGGACGCTGCACCCCGGAGGGGACGCTGCACCCGGGAGGGGACGCTGCGCCCCAGAGGGTACCTGCACCCCGGAGGGTACGCTGCACCCCGGAGGGTACCTGCACCCCGGAGGGGACGCTGCACCCGGGAGGGGACGCTGCGCCCCAGAGGGTACCTGCACCCCGGAGGGGACGCTGCACCCCGGAGGGGACGCTGCGCCCCAGGGGACGCTCCCCACCCGCACTCCCCTGCTGGCCCTGGGGGAAGGGAGGCCGCAGGTGGCTCCGCGGGCCCCACCCGCGAGGTTGCCCCATCGGGAGCTCGGGCCGGGGCCCTGCACCACACCTTCCGGAAGTGGCCAGCAGCTTCCCGTCCACTCTCGCGCAGGGTGGTCAGAAGCTCGAGTGCAGGAATACTTCGAGTGGGCGGCGCAGGTGGTGAAGGGGCTTCGGGGAACAAACCGGCAGCTGGAAGAGGCCCTCGAGCAGCTGTTCAGCGAGCGCGGGCTGACGCTCTGAGCACGGGGCCAGGCCGCCTGCAGACCCCGGCTTTCGGGGCCTCCCCTTCTCCCTGCGCCCACGTGCACTAGGTTCCCGTCCCTGCAGAGGCTCAGTTCTCCCCAGCGAAGCCGAGCCCGGACGCGGGAAGCGGCTGTAGCCAGTCCGTTCCTGTGCCCACGTCGAAGCCCTGAGATCGCGGGTCCCTCGGGCACGTGGGCTTGTTGACACTCTAGGAGATCAGCCGCCAAGGGAAATAAAGCAGTTGGGTGAAAGGGAGCTGCGGCTGCTCCTTCCTCGCCACTCCCGTCGCCTGGCCTCGCCCTCCCAGCCTCCCTGCCCTAAGCGGGCGGGTGGGCTGTATCCTTAGCAGGAAGCCTCCACCTTGGGAATGTCGCGAGGGATGACGGATGGTTTGGAAAGGAGCGCCGCCCGCCGCCTGGCGGCAAACCAGCCGCCCCCACGACGGAGCCAGGAAACCGAGGCTCGCAGGCTCCTCCCCCGCGCTGCGGTGCTCCGGTTGCTAGGCGACGGGCACTTCCGGCCCCGCCCCTGCGGGCGGTTGGGTGGTGGCTGTGAAGGACACTTAGGTCAAAGGCCGCTGTGTGCTGGACCGCAGGGCTGTTTGCCCAGTGTAGGGCGAAAAGGCGCGGAGCGGGAAGCTCCCGTGTAAACGGATACCCGGAGGCAGACCGGGGCATGGCACGTTTTGGTTTACCTTTTTTTTTTTTTTTTTTTTTTAATTTATTTGAGAGACAGATCTTCCATCTGTTGGTTCACTCCCCAAATGGCTGTAAAGGCCAGGGCTGAGCCAAGCCAAGCCAGGAGCCTGGAGCTTCTTCCAGGTCTCCCATGCAGGTGCAGGGGCCCAACCTCTTGGGCCATCATCTGCTGCTTTCCCAGGCCATTAGCAGGGAGCTGTAACTCTCTCAAATACATCTTTTTTTTTTTTTTTTAAGTGAGTTTTGCAGGAGTGAGATTACAGGAATTTTGACTTTATCCTTAGACAAAAACATATTTAAAAGAAAATTTGCAGTCTTCTGGCTTTTTAAAAATTTATTTATTTGAAAAGCAGAGGGAAAGACAGGGATCTTCCAC
Organism: Sylvilagus floridanus; assembly: GCA_949820135.1. Taxonomy (NCBI): domain Eukaryota; kingdom Metazoa; phylum Chordata; class Mammalia; order Lagomorpha; family Leporidae; genus Sylvilagus; species Sylvilagus floridanus. Next base: position 93,124,988 of record OX463239.1, on the reverse strand, counting down.
CTGCTGGTTCATTCTCAGATGGCTGCAGTAGCCAGAACTGGGCCAGACCAAAGGTAGGAGCTGGGAGCTCCATCCTGGTCTCCCACGTGTGTGGCAGGAGGCGGAGTGTAGGCCATCCTTTACTGCCCATCCTGGTGGGTTAGGAAGCTGGATCAGAAAGGGAGCAACCAGGACTCCAACCAACTTACCCTGCTACTCCATAAAGATTTTCTGTTGTCTTAATTATAAAGTTCTTAATTATAATTTTTATAGTCTTTGAAAAAAAATGTAAAGATTTATTTGAAAGCGTCAGAGACAGGGAGAGAGAAAGAGAAAGATCTTTCATCGGCTGGTTCACTCCCCAGTTGATCGCAACAGCCAGAGCTGCACCAGTCCAAAGCCAGGAGCTTCTCCCGGGTCTCCCATGCAGGTACAGGGGCCCAAGGACTTGGGCCATCTTCTACTGCTTTCCCAGACTATAACAGAGAGCTGGATCAGAAGTGGAGCAGCCAGGACTTGAACTGGTGCTCATATGGGATGCTGGCACTGCAGGTAGTGGCTTTACCCACTACACCACAGTGCCAGCCCCAAAAGTTTTTTCTAAATTTTTAAAATTAATATTTATTTGAAAGTGTTACTGAAGGAGAGGGCACACACACGCCAGAGAGTGGCACAGCTGGGACTTGAACCAGTGCCCATATGGGACGCCGGCATCTTAGGCCCTGGCTTAACTGTGCCACAACGCTGGCTCCCGAAGACACAATCTTGTCTCACAGTCTGGGAGGCTGGGAAGTTGAGATCGGGGTGCTGGCTGGCAAGGGCTGCTCTCTGCTCCCAGGATGGCGCCTTGTGGCTGTGTCCCCACGCACTGAGTGGCCAGGAGGAGGAACACAGGCCGATAAGGGCCTTCATCCCGCTCACAGGGAAGACCCCTGGTGACCTGATTACCTCCTAACGCCCCACCTCTTAATCCTCTTGTATGGGAGATTAAGTCGTGGGCGGACATAAACAGAGGGGCGCCCCAGCGTTCCCGCCGCCCCGAGGCCTCTTCGCAAGGCCTCCAGTGGTGTCCGCCCACGCTCGATCCCTGGCCTGCACTGCCCGGTTCAGTGGAGTCTACTTGAGTTGGGATTTTTTTTCTCAGCTATGGAGGCCCCAGGTCTGAGGCTCCTCTGCTCATCCATTGGCCTTGGCAGCTGTACCCACCTGAGTGTATATCCCCGACTCTGAGAAGCTGGGGTCTGTTGTGAAGGACCTGGCCTCTCTCCTGCCTTTCTTACCCTGAGAATGCTCACTGAGGCATTTGCCCTTTGCCAAGGTTCCTACTGCGGAGAACAAAGGTTGGGAAGCCTCCCATCCACTACCCTAGGTTGACTGATGCCTCCCATCCACCACCCTAGGTTGACTGATGCCTCCCATCCACCACCCTAGGTTGACTGATGCCTCCCATCCACCACCCTAGGTTGACTGATGCCTCCCATCCACTACCCTAGGTTGACTGATGTCTCCGTGAGTGCCTAAAGGGTCTTTTTATGCAGCCCCGTGCAAAGGGCAAGAGAGAAGCAGCTCAAGTTCAGGGTAAAGGTGTTGTTCTCCCTGCACAGGTGCTCAAGGTTGTGCCCACACCCTAGGCCACCTACATCTGGACACAGCCTTCACCTAAGCCCTTAGGCGGTTCACTGAGTGCCTCTCTGAGCCACACAGGCCTTCCTGCTTCATGGAAGCTGGGTGGTTCGAAGGTGGAGGGTTGCAGGGATGAACTGAATTCTTTGCTTCTGGCGTGCCGGCTTCCAGTGTCTCGGGACCGTGAGGCCTCGGGGCCAGAGCTCCGAGGTAAAGGCTGGGTGTTTCAAATAGCAGGCTCATTTCAAATGCCCACAAGAATCAGCTGGGACCTTGTTAAAAATACAAATTCTCCAGAGGCAGGTGTTGGGTCTCGAGGTTAGGATGCTTGCTTCCCACATCTGAGTGACGTCCGATTCCTGGCTCAGGCTTCCTGCCAGTGCAGACCGTGGGAGGCAGCAGTGGCGGCTCACGTGACTGGACTTCCTCCACCCACGCAGGAAACCTGATCCGGGTCCTTGCCACGCATGTGGGAGGCATGGATGAAGTTCTCAGCTCTCCATTTCAGCCCAGGTGTTTAACCAGCAGATGGGAGCTCACTTTCCTTCTGCCTTACAAATTAAAATCAATTTTTTTTCTTAATGCAAATTCTTCGGCTCCTACTGCCAGAGATTGTCGGGAAGGTTGTACTCGGGAATCTGCATCTTCCCCCACCTCTCAGCTCTTGCTCCTGTTACATGGTTGTCTCGGGGCGGCCATGACTCTGCCCAGGATCACTACAGAAGAGCCCTGTTCACCACAGGCCAGAAACCCGTTTTTTGTTGTTTAGATTTATTTGAAAGGCAGAGAGAGGTCTTCCATCTGCTGGTTCACTCCCAAATTGGCCGCGACAGCCAGAACGGTGCTGATCTGAAGCCAGGAGCCAGGAGCCCAAGCCCTTGGGCCATCCTCCACTGCCTCTCCAAGCCACAGCACAGAGCTGGATCGGAAGCAGAGCAGCCGGGACTCGAACCAGCGCCCATACGGGATGCAGGCACTGTAGGCAGCGGCTCCACCCACTTTGCCAGCCCCCAAATCCCGCTTTCAACAAGGGATTCCGGTGACCGGGGACCACACCCTGTGTAGACCTAAGAGGCTAGAGTATAGCACTGACATTGTAACTCTTGTCAGACAACAAGTTCATTCCATGTCAGATCTCCAAAGAGAATATCCTTTATTCTGCTGACTTCCTAGGGGTTCGCAGATTCTCCCCTATCATTTGGTTAAGTTATACCAGCAGATAACACCTGCTATTAGGTAACTGCTCAGCATCCTCAGTGACATGATTATAGCTCCTATCTGTGAGCTCTTGAATGCACAAAAGCAAGACAGGAAGCGCTGCCCGCTGATAATCATCTTCCACCAGCAGAGACAGGATTCCCCGCGTGGGGCAGCTCGGTGGACGGCAGGTGCTCAGTCCCGCCTCTGCAGACCCTCGGGGAGCTGCCGGGCAGGCCCCAGGGACGAAAGGCCCCCAACACACCGCTCCCCTAGTTCTCAGCTCTTTGCAGGACGTGCTACGAATAATTTCCCCCGTATCTGCCATCTGTACTCTGACCTCGATGTTTGCCTCCGAACAGAACTTACAGTATTTTTCGTGTAAAGCCCGTTTCCCTTTCTCTTATTCTCTTAGCTTCGCTATGTGGTTCCCACACTAGAGGTATAAAAATACGTTTTCTTGGGCCCAGTGCTGTGGTGTAGCAGGTAAAGCCACTGCCTGCTATGCCAGCATCCCAGTTTGTCTCCTGGCTGCTTCACTTCCACTCCAGCTCCCTGCTAATGTGGCTGGGAAAGCAGCGAGGATGGCCCAAGGGCTGGGGCCCCTGCACCTGCGTGGGAGACCTGGAGGAAGATCCTGGCTTTGGCCTGGCCCAGCTCTGGTCGTTGTGGCCATGTAGGGAGTGAACCAGCAGATGGAAGATCTCTATCACTCTTTCAAATAATTCTTTTTTTTTTTTTTTTTGACAGGCAGAGTGGACAGTGAGAGAGAGAGACAGAGAGAAAGGTCTTCCTTTGCCGTTGGTTCACCCTCCAATGGCTGCTGCGGCCGGCGCGCTGCGGCCGGCGCAGCGTGCTCATCTGATGGCAGGAGCCAGGTGCTAGGTGCTTTTTCCTGGTCTCCCATGGGGTGCAGGGCCCAAGCACCTGGGCCATCCTCCACTGCACTCCCGGGCCACAGCAGAGGGCTGGCCTGGAAGAGGGGCAACCGGGACAGAATCCAGCACCCCTACCGGGACTAGAACCTGGTGTGCCGGCGCCACAAGGCAGAGGATTAGCCTGTTGAGCCATGGCACCGGCCTCAAATAATTCTTTAAAAAATGGGGGCCGGCACCATGGCATAGTAGGCTAAGCCAACGCCTGCAGCACTGGGATCCCACATGGGCACCGGTTTGAGTCCTGGCTGCTCCACTTCCGATCCAGCTCTCTGCTGTGACCTGGGAAAGCAACAGAAGGTGGCTCAAGTGCTTGGGCCCTGCACCTGCATGGGAGACCCGCAAGAGGTTCCTGGCTTTGGATCGGCGCAGCTCTGGCTGTTGCAGCCATCTGGGGAGAGAAACAGCAGAAGACCTTGCTCTCTGTCTTTCCCTGTCTGTAACTCTACCTCTCAAATAAATCAATCTTTAAAAAATACATACATACACATGTACATTCCCTTGGGGTGGGTTTTTAGCCTAGCAGGGAAAACATCTGTTTCAGATCAGAGAACCCGGGGTGGATTCCTGGCTCCAGTTCCCAGTTGCAGCTTCCTGCTAACACAGACCCTGGGAGGCAGTGGTGATGGCTCAAGTCCTTGGGCCCTGCACCCGCATGGGAGACCAGGAGAAGCACCTGGCTCCTGGCTTCGGATCAACGCAGTGCGCTGGCCGTAGCGGCCATTTGGGGAGTGAACCAACGGAAGGAAGACCTTTCTCTCTCTCTCACTAACTTTGCCTGTCAAAAAAATATATTTTTGAGTAATTTTGTAGTTTTATTTTCTCCCTCTGAAGTTTTTGTGCGACTTTGAGGCAGAGATCTGCCTCTTTAATAGCTAGCTAGCTGCCTCAAAGTACTGCTTCTTAAATGATCCATCTTTGCCGCACTTAAAATACCCCTTTCACATACACTCAACTCACATGCCCCGGCCTGTGTGGTTCACCCCAGGTCACTCTGGACGCACACAGGGGGCGTCAGCTGGGAGACCGGGCAGGTCAGGCCTTCACCCCCCACCCCACCCCAGCATCACCCTAGGGGCCCCTCACGCTTCCTGTTCCAGGTGAACTGTGGAACCTGTTCAGCTCCCAAAGTATCCGGTCTCACTGGCGTACACAACGCCTGGGCTGATGTGGGGCGAATCAGTCTGCAGAGACGTGCGCGTCTGAATGCTCTGAACAGGGCCTCGGTTGATGCGCTCAGGTTGTCCAGGTAGGCAGTTTTATTGTCTATGAATAATGACAGCTGTAGTTTGTCCTTATCTCCCTCATCTGCCTTCCTGCAGGGCGCAGGAGTGCCGGGACACTGCCGCTAATAGCATGCCCCTGGCTAGTCCCTGGGCTAATGGGGATGTCTGTGGCGGTGGCCGCTTCACGAGGCCATCAGCTGGTGGCTTCTGGGAGACCTCGCTGGACACAGGAGGTTTCTCTCTAGTTTCACCTTACTGCGAGTTGTAACGAGGGGTAGATCTTAACTTCTATCACATTATCTTTTCAGGGTCTATAGAGACTAACAGAAGGTGATCTCTATTAACCAAAGGCTCACGAGCAGCCGTGCTGCCTCCTAATTTAGTCTCTAAGTGATAACCGTAGGTCCCTGCGCAGGGAGTTGAAGGATGACTAGAGGTGAGAGCTCAGGGCCCGACCGCCATGCACAGGGGGCCCCGCGGCCCCAAGCCAAGGCACACGTGCCAGGTGGCACGGAGTGGAGCCAACACGGAAAGCAGCTAGGCCCTCAGACTCGGGAGCAGCAGGGAACCCCCTTACTCCCCCAGCCCCCGCTAGCTCCCTGGCCCTCTCCGCCCAGAGTCACCATGACCCTGCTCCCCACGCTGCAGCCAGCTCTCCTGTGCAGGGCCTCGGTCACTGGGCTGTCACCCACGCAGTCTCCCTGGCCCCTGCTTCTCCTACATCCCATTCTGGGGGAAGGATGGGTGCGGGAGCCTGTGTCCAGCTGAGTGGCCACTCCACCAGAAGCAGCGTGACCTGCCTGCCCTGGCCAAGGGCCTTCCTCCCTGACCTTGCCAGCTTCTGCCCTCTCTGCCTGCCATGGCGTTGGGGCTGCCCTTAACACAGAAGCAACAATAAACAGAAAATGAGGGCCGGGCCCAGTCTGACAGTTTGGAGACAGATCGGGAGGGGAGCCCCAGCGTGGCTTGTCCAGCTCCATCTTCACAGAGACAGGCAGCCTCGGGGTACATGCTTCAGGCCACGGGGAGCCCTAACCCAAGCGGACACGGAAGGTGGAGACCTCCATGGGCTCCAGATAGATGTCAGTGCCATTGGAGGGTGCGGCCAGCGGGTACAGCAACGTCAGGGAGGTCGGCTGCAGGAACCCCACGTCCAGGCCCCGGAAGAGGCTCCCCAAGGCCACCTGTGCAGGGGAGATAAGGTGAGCGTGGTGCTGGGTGCAGAGACTCTAGACAAACCCAGCAGGGGGAGGGCGTGTGGTGCAGCGGTAAGTGGCCGGGACACCAGCATCCTGTATCATAGGTCCTGGGTTCAAGTCCTGCACCCGCTTCCAATCCAGCCTTCTGCTCATGCGCACCCCGGGAGGCCACAGTGGTGGCTCAAGTACTCGGGTCCCTGCCGCCCTGGCTTCAGCCCAGCCCAACCCTGGCCGTTGGTAGCATCTCTCGGTCTGTCCCCGCCTTTCAAATAGATCAGAAAAACACCAGGGGAATGGGACCGAAGCTGTGCCCCTCTCAGGAGGCGCGCACCCATCACACGTCCCTGAGAGCCGCTCCAGGGCTGCCACAGCTCCCTGGGGGGGGGGGGGGGTCGCTTCCTTCATAGCAGCCTCTGGAGGCCAGCACAGGACCAGGCTTTTGGGGCATTATGGGGCCACCGAACAAAGGACAGAGCTTACAAAGTAACAGCGGGGTGCCTTTGTGTGTGGGGGGAGGGGTCCTTGTTTGTTCTGCTTTTCAATCTTCATTGTATTTGAAAGGCAAAGAGAGCCAGACAGCCAGATGGTCGGCCCACTGCTCCCCAGATGCCCAGAACAGGGCTGGGCCAGGCTGAACCCCGCCCACTGCTCCCCAGATGCCCAGAACAGGGCTGGGCCAGGCTGAACCCCGCCCACTGCTCCCCAGATGCCCAGAACAGGGCTGGGCCAGGCTGAACCCCGCCCACTGCTCCCCAGATGCCCAGAACAGGGCTGGGCCAGGCTGAACCCCGCCCGCTGCTCCCCAGATGCCCAGAACAGGGCTGGGCCAGGCTGAACCCCGCCCGCTGCTCCCCAGATGCCCAGAACAGGGCTGGGCCAGGCTGAACCCCGCCCACTGCTCCCCAGATGCCCAGAACAGGGCTGGGCCAGGCTGAACCCCGCCCACTGCTCCCCAGACGCCCAGAACAGGGCTGGGCCAGGCTGAACCCCGCCCACTGCTCCCCAGACGCCCAGAACAGGGCTGGGCCAGGCTGAACCCCGCCCACTGCTCCCCAGATGCCCAGAACAGGGCTGGGCCAGGCTGAACCCGGAGCTTAGGACCCCAGCCAGGTCTCCTACGTGGGTGGCAGGCCCCCAGCACTGCAGCTGTCACTGCTGCCAGAAAGGAAAGTGGGTCAGAGCAGAGCCCCGGCCCGGACCGGCGCTCCCACACATGGGCTGAGGGCGTGGGTGTGGGGGGCGTTCTTCTCCCATGCCGCCAGCACGCCTGCCCCTGGCTACCCGGCTCCGACCCCCTGGGCAGAGCTCACCTTGCCCCGGCTCGTGGTGCAGTTGAAGCCCAAGTTCTTGGCCTCAAGGCCGCAGTCGAAACCCTTGCGGTGCAAGATGAGTGCCGAGTCTGGCGCGGGCAGGGCGGCGTCCTGTGGGAGAGCATGGGCAGGCGGGGGGGGGCTCGGTGAGCTGCGGTACGTCCTTCGTCCTGGTCCTTCGTCCTTCGAGGACCAGGGCAGGGAGGGGGGAGCTGAGGGGCGCTCACCTCGGCCGGGAGCGTGCGCAGGTTGAGCAGGTGGAAGTCGCAGGGCAGTGAGGCCGCCAGAGGGTGGAAGGAGCGCAGCACGGGGCCCGGGAGCTGCCTCTTGGCGACCGGCAGGGCCAGCACCGGGGCGTTCAGGTGCACGGAGGTCAGGTGGCTGAGCAGGGACGGGTAGCTGGTAGAGCCAGTGTCCTGGACCTGCAAGACGGGTGGGGCCGGGCTGAGGGGGGAAGGCGGGTGGGAGGCAGGCCCCAGGCACCCCGGGGTGCCCGCCAGCTCCGGGTGCACCAGCTCGGCCGGGCTATTTCTCTGCTTCTCCAACACGGCTAAGGGCACCGTGCTCCCATGGTCGCGTGGAGGCGCAGGCTGGCTGCCTGGGAGCCAGGTCCCAGCGGCCCTGCTGACTGCTGCTCGGGCGGCGTCCCTGGGGGTCACAGCTCTCCTCCGCGGCGGCTACCTCTCTGTGCCCAGCGCCCCTCGCTGCCTCTATCTGCCAGTGGCCGGCACCTTCCAGTTTTTCCCTACTTGCTGTGCCCTTTGCACAGAGCCCCCATGCCCCGCTGTCCGAGTGATGTGCTGGGGCGGGGTCCCGCCGGCGCCCCCCCACCCCGCTCCAGGATGAAGTCCAGGCTGCACCAGGCACTCCAGCTCTCTGTGGTCAGCCAGAGCCTGCACCCGGCCCCCACCCTGACCCCACGCTCCAGCTGGCATGGCCAGCAGTTTCTATAGCACGGAAGTGCGTCACACCCCCGCTGTCCACCGTGCGCGACGCAGGCCTTGTGGTGCGGCAGGTTAAGGTGGCTGGGACGCCTGCATCCCGTATGGGATGTCTGTATGCCTCAGCGTCCAGTCCCGCCTCCCTCTTCCGATCCAGCTCCCTGCTAATGCGCCGGGGAGGCCCCAGATGATGCTCCTGGCTCCTGGCTTTTGCCTGGTCCAGCCCTGGTATTATGGGCATTTGGGGAGTGAACCAGCAGATGGAAGACCTCTGCAGGTCTCCATCTATTCTTCTACCTTTCAAACAAATAAATAAAAATGAACATACACACATTTTTTAAAATGTGGGCAGGAGGAATAAAAGCTGGATTTTTCATTTTCTTTCTTTTTAACTTAAAGTCGCTGCACACGGCTAGCGGCTAACTCTGAACTCGCTGCCCTCCCCTCACTCTGTCGCTCCTGCCTGCCCCAGCTGCGCTCGTCCTTGCGTTCAAACCACATGCTGTTCATTAAAGCCACATGTGGCTGACGCCTCCTCCAAGAAGCCCTCGTGGATGTTACCCTCCCGTGCCTCAGGTGCCAACAGGACATCCTGTCTTGTATTTTCACACACACGTGTCATTGCCCACCCGACTCATGAGCACATCCCCAGGGGAAGCAGCAGAGTCTTAAGTCATTCGCAACCCGCCGAGTCCTTCCAGCAGAGCCACGGGCCCAGGACACGGTAGGCTCTGGCACTGCAGGGTCCAGCCAAGGCCGCCGCCTGCCTGCGCCGGCTGCCCACGCCCACCGCTGCCATTACCTGGTGCTTCCTGCCAGTTTAGAGAGAAAGCCAGGCTGCTGGGGTGGAGAGCGTGAGAGGAGCGGGGCTGGAGGGAGGGGCCGGGCTGCTCCCGCCCCGCCCCGCCCCGCCCCCACCCGGCTCCGGGCCGGCCTAGGTGCTACCTCGCCAGGACTCGTGCCCGCCGTGCGCCTTTCCAGCAGGAGGCGGAATCGGTTGCAGGTCCTCTTGTTGTCCTTGAGCCCCTGGCCGAGGCCCCGGTTGTCATCTTGCATGAGCCGCCGGTCCAAGATCACTTCCAGCTGGCCTGGGGAAGCAAACTGTAAGCCCCCGACCCTGCCTGCAGCCCCGGACTCCGGGCCCTGGGTGCCCCAGCCCGAGTCACAGAGACCCGAGAAGGGCCAGGCTGGGCCGGGCAGCTGACCCCCTCCACGCTCGCTCTGGGACTCCGGAGCAGGGCCTGAGGCAGCGCGGTGATGGGGACCAGCAAGAGGCCAGTGAGGCCGAGGGCGGGGCCAGGCTCCTGCCCGCCTCACCGTTGTCCAGGCTGGAGACGCCCAGGGCCTGGGCAGTGTGCAGCGTGAGGCGCTGCTGCGCGTCCTGGATGTAGGCCATGACGGGCATGGGGTAGAAGTTGGCCTGCAGGGGGAGCTTCTTCAGGTACCGCCGGGGCTGCACCTGCAGGACAGGCAAGGTCGGCAGGTCAAGGGCACGTGGGCACCACGAGGGCCCCGAGGGGACCCCCATCTGGCGCTGCGGCAGGAACCGCTGAGCTATAGCCAGCCCATCCCCCCCTCGCCTTTCATTCCTCCCCGTCCATCAGGGCGGACCACCCCCACCCCCAGCGCCTGGATGGGAGCCAGAAGGCCCAGGCCAAGTTCAGCGGATCTGCGGGCTCACCTGGAAGCCATTGAGATCCGTGAAGAAGGTGCCCTGGCTGTCCACGTCCGTGCGGATGCGCAGGGCCAGCTCCTTGTTGACGTAGTCCCGGATGTCCACCAGGGACGCCATGTCCAGAGACAGCCCCTCCACCCCTGGGCACAGGGACGGAGCAGGAGCGCTGAGAGCCGGCGAGGTGGGGCGGGGCCAGGAGTCGCCCCACCTCCCCACGCCCTTCCTCTGAGACAAGCAGGTTACCTGGCAGGTTGTACAGCCGCACCACCTGGTGCACGTGCTCATAGTAGGCGACCACCTCGGAGAAGAAGGGGCCTTCCGTGACACGCACCACAGGGGGCTCCTTGGGAACGTAGGGCTGGGGAAAGAGCCGGCGGCTGCTGAGCCCAGGGCACGCACAGTGCCAGCCCAGGCTGGGGCGGGAGAACGCTCGTTCCCAGCGGGCTCTGAGCTGACACCTGAGCCAGCTGGGCCTGACCCCCGGTTGCGGGCCTGGCCCTCCAGGGCCCACTGGGCTGTTGGGCAGTGTCGTGCGGGTACCTTGGCCTCGCCGTCCGGCAGGAAGAGGTAGGCGCCGCTCTTGTCTTTGGAAGTTCGGGTGCCATAGATGAGAAATTCCATGTCCACCCGGTGCTCCTGCTCCTCATCCACCCTTCGGATGCTCTGCCGAGAAACACAGCCCTGACCCCTGGCCCCACACCGGCACGTCAGGCCTGCCCCTGAAGGCGGCGCGCCCCGCCCCTGCCCCGCCCCGGGCCTGCTCCGGCCCCGCCCCGGGCCCTGCTCTGGCCCCGCCTCCGCCAGCCCCTCACCTTGAGGAGTCCAGTGAGGCCTGAGAACCAGACCTGCATGTAGGGGTTGCTGAGGGCGAAGTCGCTGGTGCCCGAGTCGATGACGCGGACCGGGAGCGCTTCGTGCCTGCTGACGGACAGCTGCCGGCCGTGCAGGTAGACGCGCACGGAGGACGGCAGCGTGCGGAGCCCGTCCAGGCCCTGTTGCAGCTGCAGCACACCCAGGCCCAGCGCCGGCAGGCGGACGGGCACAGACACCTGTGGGCACGGGAGGCAGGGGCGTCGGCGCTGTGTGCAGGCCTGTAGTGTTCGCTCTGTCCCCGCCAGCCACCTCCCATCCCCAGACCCTCCTCGGATGAAGCTGGGGTCGGCGCTGTGGCACAGTGGATTAACCTGCCTGTCGTTATGAGTGCTGGTTCAAGTCCTGGCTGCTCCACTTCTGATCCAGCTCCCTGCTAGTGCACCTGGGAAAGTAGCTAAGGATGGCCCAAGCGCTTGGGCCCCTGCAGCCATGTGGGAGACCCAGATGGAGTTCTTGGCACTGACCATTTGGGGGAGTGAACCAGATGATGGAAGATCTCTCTCTCTCTCTCTCTGACTTTCAAATAAATAAATAAATCTTTATAGGAAAAGGAAAAGAGTGGTGACACTGCTTGCCCCATTTCTTTTTAAGATCCATTTATTTTATTTGAAAGGCAGAGAGGGAGAGGGAGAGGGAGAGGGAGAGGGAGAGAGAGAGAAAGAGAGAGAGAGAGAGATCTTCCATCTGCTGGTTCATTCCCCAGATGGCCGCAACGGCCAGAGCTGAGCCGATCCTGAGCCAGGAGCCAGGAGCCTCCTTTGTGTCTCCCACAAAGAGATGTCTCCATAAAAAGATGGCTTTGGGCCATCTTCCACTGCTTTCCCAGGCCACAGCAGAGAGCTGGATCAGAAGTGGAGCAGCTGGGTCTCGAACCGGCGCCCATGTGGGATGACAGCGCTGGCCCCTTGCCCCTTCTCTCTTGTCACACTTTGAGTGTCAAGCAATGTTTGGAAGACTTCAAAATGGCCACAGGACACTCACCCCTGAGTGATTACTGGGGAGTGAATGGATGACGGCACCGTCCCCATCACCATGACAACCTTCACCTCCCCGGAAGGGCGCTCTTGGCAGCCTGCCCCCACGCTGGGAGGAAGCAGGACCGGAAGCAGGAGGGTGGGGCGTCCCAGCAAGGCCACTCTGGCAGAGGGCCGGCCTCACCTGGTAGACGTCGGGGACCATGTCCGTGGCAGAGCTCCAGTGCGCGCTGATCTGCACGGCCAGCGGCTGGCCCTCCTCCGAGAGGACGCGCACCCGGGGCGAGTTCACCAGCAGGGACACCACGCTGAGCCGCTCGTGTTCCAGCGGGTTGAAGAGCACCACGAATCTGCGCACGAAGGCGAAGGCGGGCTGAGCCGGGGGCAGAGCGGGCGCACGAGGGCGAAGGCGGGCTGAGCCGGGGGCAGAGCGGGCGCACGAGGGCGAAGGCGGGCTGAGCCGGGGGCAGAGCGGGCGCACGAAGGCGAAGGCGGGCTGAGCCGGGGGCAGAGCGGGCGCACGAAGGCGAAGGCGGGCTGAGCCGGGGGCAGAGCGGGCGCACGAAGGCGAAGGCGGGCTGAGCTGGGGGCAGAGCGGGCGCACGAAGGCGAAGGCGGGCTGAGCCGGGGGCAGAGCGGGCGCACGAAGGCGAAGGCGGGCTGAGCCGGGGGCAAGCAGGCGCACGAAGGCGAAGGCGGGCTGAGCCGGGGGCAGAGCGGGCGCACGAAGGCGAAGGCGGGCTGAGCCGCGGGCAGAGCGGGCGCACGAAGGCGAAGGCGGGCTGAGCCGGGGGCAGAGCGGGCGCACGAAGGCGAAGGCGGGCTGAGCCGGGGGCAGAGCGGGCGCACGAAGGCGAAGGCGGGCTGAGCCGGGGGCCGAGCGGCCGAGGGGCTGCGGAGCGCTGGGGCCCGGCTCACCTGGGGGAGGCATCCAGCGCGATCACCGTGCGCTCGGGCAGGGCGTCGTGGTTCAAGCGGCTGTCATCCTGGAACGACAGGAAGGATGAACCGTCTGGGGGATGGGATGGGCCTCCTCGCCGTCACAGCTCCCTGTCTGGGCTCGGGAGGAGCCACACGCGCCCGACACCCAGAGGGGCTTACCGCCTGGAGGAACGGGGCCTCGGGGTCGAAGCGGTAGGTGCTCTTGTCCCCGAGAACCAGGTAGTGAGCGGCGTTGATGATGACCCGCTTCAGGCTGACGAGCGAGCGCAGAAGCCTGCGTGCGGCCAGGGCACACGGGCGCGGGGAGAGCATGACCATGGGGAGGATGACCACGGGAGCCCGCCCACCGGGCAGCCCGCCCCTCTCTCGGGGGGCCGGAAGGAGAGGGCTCCCACCTGACGCCGTAGTCCACGACCACAGCTTCCTTGGCCGTGCCGGTGATGGCGTCATGGTGCTGGAAGAGCCCCAGCGTGCGCCGCGCGTCCGTCAGGAGGGCGAAGTCGGAGAGCGGGTACTGGGCGGCCAGCCCCGAGCGGCGGGCGTGAGCCACAGCCAGGCTGTACAGGATCTCGGCCCCGCTGCGCAGAGACGCCAGTCAGCCGCAGGTGCCACTCCCGGGGCCCGCCCCTCCCCACCTGCCCGGGCGCGCGTGTGCGGGTGGGTGCCTCACCGCAGGTGGGCTTCCAAGACGCGGTCCAGGCTCTTGTAGAAAGGCCGGGACGTGTAATAGCCTGTCCAGTAATGATCCTCCCGGTCGGCGTAGGAGAAGAAATCTCCGCTCAGCACCGGAAACCCTGGGGGCTGGGCCCCCGGCTCCACGCCCGTCCTCTTGTACAGAGCGTCGAAATAGTCAGAGAGCGTGCCGAACTGCGCCTGTGCGGACCCCAAAAGTCACTGCCTCAGCTCCAGGGCCCCCGGGGCTGCACTGGCAGCACCGGCGGGCACCGAGTAACCCACCCCTCTGGGCTTAGCGGCGCCCCCTCCCCAGCCGTGCACCCCCACACCTGGACGTGCAGGTCAGGCTTGCTGTTAAGAAAGTCGAAGAGCCTCTGGTAGTTGAAGAACTGGGCGTCCCACTCCTGCGGCTTGTCGTATCGGAAGTCGTCGCCCAGTGGCACCAGGAGGACGCTGCTCCGGAACAGCCGGGACTTCTTCCGGTACTGGTCCAGGAGCAGGGCCGCCCTGCAGCGCGCGGCCGAGGTGAGACGCGCGCTCAGCGTGGACAGAGGCCGCGGTGGCGCACGCTGGGGCTGGGCAACCCCGCTTCTGCCCTTTGCCGCCTCCCTGTGCCCCCGGTTCTCTCTCAGACAGCAAACACCTCGCCTTCCCGCTTCTCTTCCTCCGTCCGGTGCCTATGGAACAGTCTAGAACCTGCTCTCTGGCCAGTGTCGCTCAGTCAGGGCCCAGCCTACATAGGGAGGTCGAGGGCACGCCGACACACACTTTCGAGGCCTGTGGCAGCTCCCACCACACCTGTGCCACGCCTGTGCCAGCCTCGCTTCCCACGGCGAAGGGCCTTGTGTTCTCCTCCCGCACAGGGCTGTCCCATTCTGAGCGCTGAGTGGGGGGCAGGGCCTCCCGTCCCCATGGCGCCCCGGCCGGGCGGAGCTGGGCCTCGCAGTCCTGGGAGAGCTCCGGGGGTGGGTCCTGCTGGCAGCGAGGGGCGTCCCAGTGCAGGGACACACCTACTCCTGTGCTGGCCCAGTGTGCATCGCTCAGCTTCACTCTCAAGAGAGGACCCCCTCCCAACCCCACCCCCAGCCCAAGAACCGCCCTTCCCTCATTTATCAGCCTGGTGGGCCTCTCAGAGGAGCCAGTGACCCTCTCAGGGTGGTGCTGTGGCCACTGCCTGCGATGTTGGCATCCCACAGCGGCTGCTCCACTTCCCATCCAGCTCCCTGCCAATGCACCTGGGAAGGCAGGGGCAGAAGGCCCAAGTGCTTGGGCCCCTGCCGTCCCTGTAGGAGACCCGGATGGAGTTCCAGGCCCCTGGCTTTGCCCTGGCACAGCTCTGGTCACTGAAGCCATTTGGGGAGTGAACCAGGGGATGGAAGACCCCCCCCCCCCTGTCTCTCTCCCACCACCCCTTCACTCTTTCAGTTAACTAAGTAAGTCTTAAAAGAAGTCCCTCCTCATGCCTGTTCTCTGTACATCCAGGCTGGTACCAAGAATCACAATTGCTGCTTTGAGAGCCCTAGATCCTTGTCTGGAAAGAGCATTTAGATTCTGGAAACAAAAGAACGCTTTCTTTGCCGCTCCGTCACGTGTCTTACCTCGTGGCCACCACGGAAATCAGAGCACTGCACCATGAAAACCAGTTCAGCTTGCTGAGTTAAAAGGCTCTGGCTAACTCGCTGTTTAATCACTCCCGACCAGGACCTACCTGGGGGAGTCCATCTCAGTAACGGTGAGGTCTTTGGGGGTCCCTGGCGATTCTCGCCCAGGAAACATGCCTGTTTGCCCCGAGGGTGCCGGAACAGCTGAGCTAAACGAAGACACCTCAGCCCCAAGTCCGTAAGGAACACGGGCCGAGGGCCCCTTATACAAAGAAATCCTGGGGCAGCAGTGTTTCAAATTTTGGATTTTTTTCGACTTTGGAATAGCTGCATGAACAGACTGAGGTGTCTCGGGGATGAGACCCCAGTCTCCACGTGGAATGGACTTCAGCTGGGTTTTAGACACACTTTACACACACCGCCCACGGGCAGGTGCACAGTATTCCTAGTGTGCCTCTGTTTTTACTACACACGCACGGTCAGGCGTAGAATTCTCCACATGTGGGGTCACGTGGGTGCCCAACGAGCTTCAGAGTTTGGAACGTTCTGGATTCTGGGTTTTTGGATCAGGGCTGCTCGGCCTGCGCTATCTAACTGGAGAAGCAGCGCCTCAAGGTGAGTCAGCTGGCTCTGGTGGCGTGCTCAGAAAACACACAGAATTCTCCTCGAAGCCACTGCACGCAGAGCACCGCCGCGGTGTGCCTGAACCTGCCGGCCGAGCCAGGTCCCCTGAGCCCCCAACTCCGAGTCCTGTGTGGACAGCGTGCGGCCAAGGGCCCGCCCCACATACCTCTCTGCCACGTTGGCCTCGGTGATGGCCCGGGGCGGCACCTTCCAGGGGCAGTTGATGCGCCCCCCGGGCAGGCGTTTGAAGTCGAACTGGCAGCAGATCTTGGGGTCGGGGCCGCAGGTATGGGGGATGTCATAGCTGTAGAAGGGCATCATGTGGCACAGGATGTCTGTGCTCGAGTCCGGGTCTGCAGAGACACGTCACATGGTGGGCGCAGGCACCGGCACCTGCCCTGACAGATCGGGAGGACGTGCAGGCCGGGGGGCAGGGGGCAGCAGGCAAGGGATGCTGGAGCCACAGCTCCTTCAGGGGGAGGCGCCCAGAGGACACAGTGTGGTGTGCTCCCTTAGCCTGTGGATAGGGAGGGCCTCCCATGCCCCTTGCTGCGCCCTGGCGAAGACTCCCTCTACCCTACCTGGCCTTACCCCACGTCTGCCTCCACATGAACTCCAGGCTGCGGGTGGCGGCGAAATGTTTCTTGATGGCATAGTGCACCCTCTGGATCAGCATGCTGGTCAGGTTGGCGCGGCGCAGCAGGTAAGGCATGGTGGAGCTGTACCCAAAGGGATCCACCGCCCAGCCGGCGCGCGGGGCTGCACCTGGGCAGGACACGGAAGCCACAGGCTCTCAGCAGCTCACGGCCTGGCCTCTTGGTCTCAACGGGGTATGGGAGTCAGCTGGTGGGCCCCTGCTGACGGAATCAGCCTAGCAAGGACGCTTGAAACCCCGGTACTCACAGGCCCGTGCATGGCCAGCCGGGTGGCTGATGGGGGCAGACCCCAGTCCTGGGCCTGGACTCACCGAGGTTCCTCTCCAGCCACTGGTGCCCTTCAATGAGCTGATCGATCAGTGCAAAGTAGTGGGAGTTGGCCTCATCCGGCATCACCCAGCCTCCCGTGGCAATCTCCAGTTGCCCGTTTCCCACCAGCCTGGAGACCACGGGGTCACACTCAGCATGGGGTCGGGATCCGCCAGGGCCCACAGCAGCAGCCTCACAGCACTAGTTCACCGAACCCAGGACCAAGAGAACAAAGTTCCACCCCCTTTCCTCCACCCACCTCCATGGGGTCCTGGCCCTGCCTGTCTCGGGGCCACGCCATGCTTCTAGAAGGAAGGCCCCAGGTGTTCAGACATCTTCCGTTCCTCCTCCTCCTCCTGCTGGCAAGCCCTCAAACCATCACCCCCACCTCTGCCACAGCTCCCAGGGACTCTCCCTGCCACCTCAGCTACCCACCCACCTAGGACCCCGGCAGTCAGCACCCCCACCCCCACGCCTCCCCGACCAGCACTGGCCTCCGGACCGCCGCTCTCTTCTGGGCACTGATGTTGTCCCACCACTTGGCAAAGAAGGAGACCTCAGCCCAGAGGAAGCGCCGCCGGGGGTCCTCCTGCAGCTTGGACACCATGCTGTTGAGGATGTGCTGCGTCTGCTCCGTGTAGTACTTGTCGAAGGTCTTGATCCAGCCTGCGGAGCCAACACAGGGCCCCTGAGGACGCCCCCGGCTTCCTGCACTGCCCGCCCCACGTGCACACGCTGCATCTGCCACGCTCACCTGGGTCGTTGTGCGAGTGTGGCACCACGAACACCAGCAGGTCCTCGGCGTCCCAGTCGTGTGGGCTGTAGGAGATGTCAAAGCCTTGCCGCCACACACCGCCCTCCACGTTGTCGAATGGCAGCGTCTCGGTCACCGCCAGCATCTACCGGGCGGGCGTGCAGGCGGCGTCAGTGCCCCATCCACGGCCACGGCCACGGCCCATTTCCCAGCCCGCCGGCTCTCACTCTTACCTGCAGCTCTGGCTTCTGGCCCTGGCCCCCCAAAGCAAACTGGCAGTCCTGAGGGGAGACAGAGAAGAAGCTGGGCCGGGGCTCCGGCGGCACCACCCAGGAGCCGTTGGCCGTGTGGTAGGGCAGCAGGGCGGGCGGGCCCTCGGCATTGGCCGTCAGCTCCAGCACCGAGTCCTTGATGTGGCTGATGATCTCATGGTTCTCCTCCAACAGCTGCTCCAGCTGCTGGATGCGGTTCTGCAGCACGGAGATCTGGCTCTGCCAAAAAGACCAGGAAGCCATGACCCGCGGCGCCTTCAGCCACAGCCAGGGTTTCTGCCTGTGGGCCCATGGGGACGGAGGGCTCCGGCTGCACAGACAGATGCACACGCGACTCTGAGGCCTGCGATCCACAGCCCTCCCCAGCTCCTGGCGGGCAAGACTTTGTCTCGCCAGCCTACGCTCGACAACCCATGTTGCCTATCTGGATTACCGCGTTCAGGATTGCAGACTGCATTGAGGCTCGGTGGGGAAGAAAGCTGCAATCCATTAGCAATGTCTGCCAAGGACGCAGGAGGGCAGCACACCAGTGCACCTGCTCTTCCTTCTTCTCTCTTTCTTTTTGCCTTCACTGTTTTTAGCTCTGGGTTTCTAGAAAACCCAGTTCCTGTCCTGTGGTGGAACGACGCTCCAGCCAGAGCAACGGCCTAAGGCCAGATGACCTGCGTCCCCAACAGAGGGCCAGGCAGCCGTGACTCACCCGGGGAAAGTTCCCACCGCTCTGGTGTCGGGCGGGGTCGTGCTGCACTCGGTCCAGCATGAGGTAGAGAGAGAAGACCGCCACACAGAAGATAGCAGCCCCACATACTGTCACCTGCTTCTTCAGCTTCATAGTGGCCTCCACGCGCACCTGGTGGGACAGACCCGCTGCAGCGCCCACAGGCAAATGCCCTTCCGTGGCCTTTCCACCGAACGTCCCGTGAGTTCCCCTCAAGGCTGCTCCAAGGAGCACCGTGTTGCCTGAGCAAGGTTCCACGGGTGGGCGTGGTGGCACAGCAGGTGAAGCCACAGCTTGGGATACTACATCCGCCATCAGCGTGCCTGGTTCGAGTCCCAGCTGCTCTACGCTTCTGACCCGGCTTCCTGCCACTGCAGGTGGGGGGCAGCAGCGATGGCCCAGGTGCTTGATCCCTGCCTCCCACGAGGGAGGCCTGGATGCCCAGTTCCTGGCTCCCGGCTTCCACCACGCTCAGCCTTGGCTGTCGGGGGCATTTGGGGAGTGAACCAGCAGGTGGAAGACCTCCACTTGTCTCTCCCTCTCTGTCACTCTGACTTCCCAATAAACAAGTGAATTTTCAGAACAACACAGACCGTACAAGCAGGCTTCGGAGCACCCGCTCCCAATGCGAGCTGTGGGCTCTGACCCACCTTGATCCTCTTCTCACACTTAGGGCTCAGAGTAAGTAGCTTGAGCAGGGCCAGCCCTGCCCCCAGGATGCGGGCACGCACTCCCTCCCCTGATGCTATAAAAAGTGGGTCCCCCAGATTAACCGAGCCCCAGCTGACAGCTCCACCTCACAACCTCCTGACCACAACCAGCGTCCTGCAAGGCCTGCCCACCTGCCAGGAGGTCAGGGGCCAGGCTCCTTGGCCACGCGCTTCTGGTTTCAGATGAACAAACTGGACACAGCCAGGGCCAAACAGGCTGACAGGGACGCCTGCCCCCCTCCCGTGGGAGCAGACTGGCACTCCGCACCAACACGGCCTAGCACAGTCTCTCTCCCTAAGAATTCGCCATGTATTTCTTTCTTAAAAAAAAAAAAAACTATAAACAGATGCTTAGTTTCCAGCGCAAAGACAGGGCTCTATACTTTCTCCCCGGTCCTGCTGACTCCTGCAGTGCTAAACTTTCAGCAGCGGTTAAGGGGCACTTAGGGGACCCCCGCCAAGCCAGCTGAAAGCTCTTAGATTCCGCGGTGGGGAGCGGGGCTGCGGGGCCGCCAGTCCCGGCCCTCGCTGGCCTGCGGGCGGTGGAGGCCCGGCGCCGGCCCCAGGGCAGCGCGCAGGGGAGGACGCCGCAACCGGCCCTATGGCCGGGGACCTGGGTCGCCTCCGCGCCGCGTCCTACTTAGCACGATCGGATCCCGCTCAGGGGCCTCGGGACAACATTTTTAGCCCCTGGATGCTGGGTCCAGGCCAAGGTGCGCGCAGCAAGGGAGAGAGTTGAATCGCAGGACGGGCAGCACCTGCCGCCGCCGCCGGCCCAGCCCCCTTCCCGTCCCGCCTGGCTGGCTCTACCGTCTCCAGCCCCGCAACGACAGCGGCCTGGCCCGGGCCTCGCGCCCCCACAGCCCGCACGCGGCTCACGGGCCCCGCCGCGGCCCGGAGCGCCGCTCCCACCCCCACCCCCACCCCGCGCCGCGCGGCCCGTTACCGTCTGCGGCGGCCTCCGCGCCGCTGCGGGCCCCGCCGGCCGGGTGCGCCCCTCACATGCCCGGGGCGGGCGGCCGCCGCTGCTCCCCCGGCTCAGCGCCGCAGCCGCGCTGCCCCCGGGCCCGCCGCCTCTCGCCGCCGCCGCCGCCGGCCCAGCAGCGCGCGGGGCGGGGACAGCTGAGCCGCCGGCCCCGCCCCGGCCCGCGTGCGCCCCCTGAGCCGGCGGGAGGCCGCCCTGCCCGCCGCGGCCCCGCGGTGCCCGCCGGCCGGCCGCTGCTTCCCCGCGCCCGCCGCGGCCCCGCCGCTGCGCCGAGGACCCGGGTGCGGGCAGCGGGGCCGCAGTGCGCAGCCGCAGCCCGGCGGCCTTGGCGCGACTGGGGGGCTGGGGGCGAGCAACTTTGGCGGTGGGGCATTGGTGGCAATGGCCGGCCCCCGGGTGCCCGGGCCTGGCGGGTGCTGGCTGCGCGGGGTTGCTTCTCAGGCTAAGGGGCTCTCTGGTCCCTGCTGGGGACCCCTCCATGCGTGTTGTAGGGGCTCTCCTTCCTCCTGGACAACTGGGTTGTGTATGATCTTACAGCATAATAAACCATATTGATTAATTCATTCATTCTTTTTAAATTCTTTTTTTAAAGGTTTATTTATTTGAAAGGCAGAGTTACAGAGAGGCAGAGGCAGAGAGAGAGAGATCTTCCATGCGCTGGTTCACTCCCCAAATGGTACCAGCGGCCAGGGGTGGGCCAGGTAGGAGCCAGGAGTCGGGAGCTTCATCCAGCTCTCCCACGTGGGTGACAGTGGGCATCCTCCACCACTTTCCCACGATTGTTAACAGGAAGCTGGAACGGAAGTGGAGCAGCTGGGACTCAAACTGGTGCCCACATGGGATGCCAGTGCTGCAGGCAGTGGCTTTACCCACTAGGCAATGCCAGCCCCAGGCTTTTTAAATTCTT
The DNA here is from genome assembly GCA_949820135.1 of Sylvilagus floridanus. Taxonomy (NCBI): domain Eukaryota; kingdom Metazoa; phylum Chordata; class Mammalia; order Lagomorpha; family Leporidae; genus Sylvilagus; species Sylvilagus floridanus. The sequence continues at coordinate 93,103,903 of OX463239.1, read as the reverse complement.
ACCTGCTGAATGTTTGCAGGCATCTCTCCCAGATTCACAGGTTGAAACCCTAACCCTCACTGAGGCGGGGCGGGGAGTGGGGCTTTTGGCTTGTGATTAGGTCAGGAGGGTGGCACTTTCCAGCCCTTATAAAAGGGTCCCAGGCAGCTGCCCCTTCCACCACCTGAGGGCCTCACTGGAAAGCAGGTGCACCCGACCCAGGACCTGCTGGGGCCTCCATCTGGGTCTTGGCGGTCTCCCAGAGTCCCGAGGAAGAACGTTCTACCGCCCCCTTTAGTCTCTCCCCGTAACTGCCCAAACAGACCAAGGTAAGAGGTGTGCAGCGTTGGGGGTCCCCGGGCCCTGACGAGCCTGGGCTGTGCCAGTTTACGCATCCGTGATAAACTGTGGAACATGGCCTAGGCCACGTTCCATCTGGTTGACCAGATGTAAAACGCCCTCTCATTTAACTCCCATTTCCTTGATCCCGTCAGGAACATTTCCCCAGGTGTGTTTACCAACCGGAGACCACGTGCTCTATGTCAACGCCTTGCCCTGTGCGCTGGGGTGTGTGTGTGTGTGTGTGTGTGTGTGTGTGTGTGTGTGTGTATTTTCCAGGCCTTTATTAAATTTTCCATTTTGGTCATCATCTTTGGATCTTTTGTTTGTTCTCCTTAAAATTGGAAGCATTGGGGTCAGCATTGTGCAGCATTGGCTGCTCCATTTCGGATCCAGCTCCCTGCTGACGCCCCTGGGAAAGCAGCAGAGGATGGCCCAAGTGCTTGTGACCCTGCCACCCATGTGGGAGACCCGGATGAAATTCCTGGCTCCTGGCTTCGGCCTGGCCCAGCCTCAGCTGTTACAGGCATTGGGGGAGTGAACCTGTTGATGGAAGATCTCTCTCTCTCTCTGATGCGCTTTCAAATACATAAAATAAATCTTTTAAAAAATGGAGTATAGCTTACTGGTGGGCCAGATCTGAAGTGCAGAGTGTGACAGGTTTTGATAAATGTACATGTAAGTATAACCAGTACCCACTGCAAAGCACAGACCCTCCCCATCTGCCTTAAAGGTTTGCAGTCCCTAAGTGCATCCTGGCGGCTACCAGGGCCTCTGGACCTGCCACTCTTCGCAGACTCAGCCTGTTGGGAGCGAGCAAGCCCAGACAGAGCAGGCACTCATTACCTGCACAAGCGAGATGGGCGCCGTGTCGGGACAACGCCAAACAGGAGGGACCCATGCCAGGAGGCGTGGCCGAGAGCCTGCAGCTGCACTCAAGGGGAAGAGGAGGGCCAAGTGCGAAGTCCCGGGGAGGCAGGCGAGCCACGGCCAAAGATGGCGGCAGCGCGTTCCTCCCTGGGCTGCAGACCTGCCCTGTTCCAGGAGGAACGGCCTCCCCACCCCCTCGCTCCCCTCCCCCGACTCTTCCACGCGTTCAGCTAAGAATCATTCTCAGCAGCATCCACCAGACGCCTCCACTGGCGGTCCTGACGAGGGCTTGGCCCAAAGCCTTTGCACTTTCCGTAGCATCGTCGGATGAGAATGAGCGGGGACCCCCGCGGCGGCAGTGTACGCTCCGTTGGGAGCTGAGCGCCGGCTGTCTACCCAGTCTTTCCTGTGTCTCCGGCCAGCGTCTGTTCCATCACTTGTTAACACCGCCACCTGTCGGAGACTCAGGGTAGTGAATGCCCCAGGTAGGCACTCTGCTGAAGACTTCTTTGTCCTTAAGTTTTATTTATTTTATTTTTTATGTATTTGAAAGGAGGAGAGAGAGAGACAAAGAGAAAGACAGAGGAACAGATAAAGATCTTCCATTCCCTGGTCTACTCCTCCAAATGCCCACAACATCCAGGGCTGGGCCAAGTTGAAGCCAGGAGACCACAACTCCCTCTGGGTCTCCCATGTGGGTGGCAGGGATCTAAGTACTTGAGCCATCGTCTGCCGCCTTCCAGGGTGTACATTAGCAGGAAGCTGGATCCGAAGCATGATGAGGACTTAAACTTAGGCAGTACAACATCCCAAGTAACTTTATTTTCAGGGTTGACTTATTTGGAAGAGAGAGAAAGAGAGCAAGACAGAGAGATCTTCCATCCACTGGCTTGCTCCCCAAATACCTGCAATAGCCAAGGATTGGCAAGGCTGAAGCCAGGAGCCAGAAACTCCATCTGGATCTTGCATGTGGATAGCAGGGACCAAGGACTTGAGCCATCTTCCACGGCCTTCCCAGGCACATCAGCAGGGAGCTGGATCTGAAGTGGAGCAGCCGGGACTCAAACTGGCACTCAGATAGAGGATGCAAATGTCACAGGTGGTGACTTAGCCTGCTGTACCACAACCAGCCCAAGTGGCATCTTTCTATTATTATTTATTTGAAAGTGAGAGTTAGAGAGATTGATCTTCTATCCGCTGGTTCACTCCCTAAATGGCCGCAACAGACAGGGCTGGACCAGATGGAAGCCAGGAGCCTGGAGCTTCTAGGTTCCCGCATGGATGCAGGGGCCCAAGCCCACTACGCCACATCACCGGCCCCCTAAGAGGCATCTTAATTTCTGTGTCACAAACACCTACTCCTGCTGAATATTCTTGGTTATAAAGGCAGTTCTGGCCAGCGCCATGGCTCACTTGGCTAATCCTCCTCCTGCGGCGCTGGCACCCCAGGTTCTAGTCCTGGTTGGGGCACCGGGTACTAGCCCTGGTTGCTCCTCTTTCAGTCCAGCTCTCTGCTGTGGCCTGGGAGGGCAGCAAAGGATGGTCCAAGTGCTTGGGTCCCTGCACCTGCATGGGAGACTGGGAGGAAGCACCCGGCTCCTGGCCTTGGATCGGCGCAGCACCGGCCGTAGCAGCCATTAGGGGAGTGAACCAATGGAAGGAAGACCTTTCTCTCTGTCTCTCTCTCACTGTCTATAACTCTACCTGTCAAATAAAAATTAAAAAAAAAAAAAAGGCAGTGCTTGTGTCTGGTCAGTTGTCTTTGGAGACTCCAAACACACACCACGGTTGATTTAGGACTTCCTGAATAGATGGTTTGGCCCACATCCTCTGTGCATGTGGGAACTACTGCACCATACCTTGAAACCGCTGTCGACGACAGTCAACATCCAGCAGCCCCCTCAAGAGCAGAGCCGGGGAGGGCTGGCACCACGGTGCAGCGAGTAAAGCCCCAGCTTGCAGCACCAGCGTCCCACGTGTTTGAGTCCTGGCTGCTCCACTTCCAATCCAACTCCCTGCTAATGCACCTGGGAAAGCAGTGGAAGATGGCCCAAGTGCTTGAGCCCCTGCACCCACATGGGAGACCAGGAAGAAGATCCTGGCTCCTGGCTTCAGTCTGGCCCAGCCCTGGCCATTGCGGTCATTTGGGGAGAGAACCAGCAGATGGAAGACCTCTCTCTCTCTCCTCCCTCCCTCGGTATATCTCTGCCTTTCAAATAAATAGATCTTCAAAAACAAATCCTTCCTGATCTTTAAAATAAAAATTAAAAAGAGCAAAGCTGGGGACCCATCATGCATCTGTCAGGTCCAGCCAGGTTTGGTGCCCAGACCACGTGCCCGAGTTCTCCTTGCCACACATGCGTAGTTAGTCTCCAGGCACGTTAGCCGGGCTCCTTCGGCCTCGTGTGCTGGCATCACTAGGCTGTGCTGTGCATGAGTCCCTGTGACGGTGTCCAGGTGACTGTGGGTGTTGCCTGGACAGCACGGTTCCCACCAACTTGTTGGTCCCACTGATGTTCATGGTTAAGAGCTCCTTTTCCATGGGTGTCTGCTTTGGACAGGTGTCAATCTGATGCCATAACACTCTTCCCACAAGGACTTGATTCCAGGCTGGAGCTCTCGCTGCTCCCCACCCCCCACTACGGTAGCAAGGTGCTTACCAAATGACAGGAATCACCCTGGATAGGCCACTGCCTCACGACAGCTGTACAGACCCACCGTGACAATGCCCGGTCCTCTGTATCCACTTCTCTGGCCACAGTGGCTATGGTCAAAGTTCCCTGGAGTTCTGGCACAGCTACCTCCTGGGACACTGGCATCTCATATCAGAGTTCTTGGTCAAGTCCCAGCTGCTCCACTTCCCATCCAGCTCCCTGCCAATGCGCCTGAGAAAGCAGTGGAAGATGGCCCAAGTGCTTGGGCCCCTGCCACTCCTGTGGGAGACCCAGGTGGAGTTCCTGGCTCCTGGCTTCCACCTGGCCTGGCTTTGGCCTGGTCCTGCCCCAGCCATTGTAGCCATTTGGGGAGTGAACCAGTGGATGGAAGATCTCTCTTTCCTGGTCTTTCTTTCTTTCTTTTTTTTTTTTTTTTTTAAGATTTTTTATTTATTTATTTGACAGGTAGAGTTACAGACAGTGAGAGAGAGAGAGAGAGAGAGAAAGGTCTTCCTTCCATTGGTTCACCCCCCCAAAGTGGCCGGCACTGCACTGATCTGAAGCCAGGAGCCAGGTGCTTCCTCCTGGTCTCCCATGCAGGTGCAGGGCCCAAGCACTTGGGCCATCCTCCACTGCACTCCCGGGACACAGCAGATAGCTGGACTGGAAGAGGAGCAACCGGAACTAGAACCCGGCACCCATATGGGATACTGGCGCCGCAGGTGGAGGATTAGCCAAGTGAGCCACGGCACCGGGCCCCTCTTTCCTGGTCTTTCAAATAAAAAGAAAGAAAACCAACCGAAGTGGCGTGGAGCGTGGGGTGGCTTGTCAAGCAGCTGAGCAGCATCCCCAGTCCTGACCCTGCTCTGCTAGTGGCATGGGCCATGCAGCCATGGTTTCCTGAACTTTTACCCAAATTGTCTCTCTTCTTCCTTCTTTCCCTTGTTTTAAAGATTATTTTATTGGGGCTGGAACTATGGCGTAGCGTGTAAAGCTGCTACCTGCGTTGCTGGCATCCCCTATGGGTGCCAGTTCAAGTCTTGGCTGCTGCACTTCCAATCCAGCTCTCTGCTATGGCCTTGGAAGATGGCCCAAGTCCTTGGGCCCTTGCACCTGCATGGGAGACTCAGAAGTTTCTGGCTCCTGGCTTCAGATCGGCCCAGCTCCAGCTGTTGCGGCCATTTGGGGAGTGAACCAGCGGCTGGAAGACTTTTCTCTCTCTCTGCCTTTCCTCTCTGTGTAACTCTGAATTTCAAATAAATAAATAAATCTTTAAGAAATCACTTTATCTTTCTTTTTCTCCTTTATCTTAAAAAAAGTTATTCATTTGAAAGGCACAGTGACAGAGAAGGGGAGAAATCTTCTACCTGCTGGTTCACTCCCCAAATGGCCACAACAACCAGGGCTGAACCAGGCAGAAGCCAGGAGCCAGGAACTCCCTCCCGGTCTCCCACATGGGTCCAGGAGCTCGATCACTTGAGCCATCATCCCCCGCCTCCCCGGGTGCATTAGTGAACTGGACCAGAAGCACAGCAGCTTGGACTTGAACCAGCACTTCATACGGGTTCCAAGCAGCCCTATTGGTGGCTTACGCCACCACACCTCAAGGCCTGCTCCTCTTCGTTCAAGTGGATCCTAGACTGATTGCCACCAATCACCAGGTCGGGTCCTAGCACAGGGGCAGAAGAATGGGCAGTAGCTCCCCCGTGCTTCCTCCAGTTCTGCAAGACCCTGCCTCTCTGGTGTCTGACTCTAAACACAAATGGCGCTGGTTGGGGAACAGGGACTATGGTGAAAAACCACTCAGGGTAGACTCAGACGTTAGCATTTAGTGCAGCACCAGACGCTGTCCTTCTCAGAGTGCCTGGGTTTGAGTCCAGCTCCACTTCTTCTTTTTTTTTTTTAACAATTCATTTACTCGAGATGCATAGTTACAGAGAGAGGTGTTTTCCATCTGCTGGTTCATTCCCCAAATGGCTGCAATGGCCAGAGGTGAGCCAATCCGAAGCCAGGAGCTTCTTCCGGGTCTCCCACATGGGTGCAGGGGACCAAGCACTTGGGTCATCTTCTACTGCTTTCTCAGGCCATCAGCAGGGAGCTGGATCAGAAGTGGAGCAGCCGGGACTTGAACTAGCGCTCATACGAGAGCTGGAGCTACAGGCAGAGGCTTAACCTACTACGCCACAGCGCCAGCCCCCCGGCTCCACTTCTGAACCAGCTTTCCCTGCCAATGCACGCCTTGGGGGGCGGCAGGTATAGTGGGATCTCTGCCTCCACAGGGGATATGCAGAGCAGTCTGGGCTCCGGCTCTGGGCCCAGCTGTTGCAGGGCAAAGCAGCAGATGGAAGATCTTTGTTTCTTTCTCTCTGCCTTTTCTATATCCCTTATTGGAGTTCTGGTTTGAGTCCCAGCTACTCTGCTTCCAATCTAGCTTCCCGCTAATGCACCCAGGAAGTAGGTGATGGCTCAAGTACTTGAGATCCTACCACCCAGATGGGAGATCCAGATGGAATTCCTGGCTCCAGGCTTCAGCCTGGCCTAGCCGCAGCTGTTGCAGCCTTTTAGAGAATGAACCAGTGGATGGAAGATCTGTCACTCCATCTTTCAAATAAATGAACACATTACAAATAAAATAAAATAAAAAAGCTAGGCCAGCGTGGTGTTGCCTTTGCATCCCAAGACAGGGTGGCCCTGAACTGGAAGGACCAAGTGGTTGGAGGCCTGGAGGTCAGCCAGCCAGAAGCTAAGGAGCCAGCTCCCATCACAGCCAAGCAGTGCTGGCACCCGGGAAACTGGAACAGGTGCAAAGCCCTGCACCTAACTGAAACCAGGAAGAGGGGTGAGGTGCGGCCTTGAGCTCCAGCCTGGGCCACCGTCAGCCACGGGGCTCCCCTGCTCCGGAGAAACTGCCAACACTGGGCTGCACCGTGCCCAAGCCTGGCCTCCTGGCCCACGTGGAGGTGTGCGAGGTATCAGGGGTACCAGGGGGGACCTTCTCCTCACACCCCTGCCCATCAACACCTGCCCATCACGTTGATGTCTCTATAGCTTGATTTGCCTGCTCTTGAGAACAAAATGGAGTTACAAATGTGCTCGCTTTCATTTCTAGACTCTTGATGCAACGTCTTTGAGGTTCATCAATGTTGGAGCATGGATCAGCGGTTTGTGGACACTGGGGTCACGTCCAGGTTGTCCTGGCCCTGAGTTCTCTCCGGAAACCTCCATTATTCACATATTCCAGTCCCACAGGCGTCTGAAGTGCCACCCTTGCCTTTCTGTCTCAGGTTAGACAGCTCCTATCAACCCAGCTTCAAGTTCCCTAACCCTGGCCTCTGATGCGGTCGGTCTCTAACCATGATGCACATTTTCTCCTTTAGTTTTATTACAAAACCCATCCAGTGAGTTTGTAATTTGAGAGCTACTTTTCAGTTCAATATGCTCCTTTGATGCCTTTTTCTTTATTTTTATTTTTATTTTTTTTGACAGGCAGAGTGGACAGTGAGAGAGTGAGAGAGAGAGACAGAGAGAAAGGTCTTCCTTTGCCGTTGGTTCACCCTCCAATGGCCGCCGCGGCCGGCGCACTGCGGCTGGCGCACCGCGCTCATCCGATGGCAGGAGCCAGGTGCCAGGTGCTTCTCCTGGTCTCCCATGGGGTGCAGGGCCCAAGCACTTGGGCCATCCTCCACTGCACTCCTGGGCCACAGCAGAGGGCTGGCCTGGAACAGGGGCAACCGGGACAGAATCCGGTGCCCCGACCGGGACTAGAACCCGGTGTGCTGGCGCCGCAAGGCGGAGGATTAGCCTGTTGAGCCACGGCGCCGGCTCTGATGCCTTTTTAATAGCTTCCAATTCTCCTCAAATTTCCCATATTTGCATCTATTTTGTGTATCTTTTTTCTCTAACATATTAATCATAGTTATTTAAAAGACCTGGAACTGGCATTGTGGCGCAGGTTAAGCTAATGCCTATAATGCTAGAATCCCCTGTGAGCACCAGTTTGCACCCCAGCTGCTCCACTTCCAATCCAGCTCCCTGCTAATGCACCTGGGAAAGCAGTGGAAGGCCCAGGGCTTGAGCCCCTGCCATCTCTATGGGAGACTCACATGAAGTTCCAGGCTCCTGGCTTCCCCCTGGGCCAGGCTGTTGTGCCCACTCGGGGACTGAGTCAGCAGATAGATCTCTGTCTCTCTCTCTGCATGTCATTCTGCATTTAAAATCAATTTTTTTAAAGATAATATTTTATTTATTTGAAAGGCAGAGTAACAGAGAGAGAGAGAGAATCTTCCATCTGCTAGTTCACTCCCCAAATGGCCACCACAGCCAGGAGCCAGACGGTAGCCAGGAGCTTCTTCCAGGTCTCCTACGTGGGTGCAGGACCCAAGCACTCAGGCCATTGTCCACTGCTTTCCCAGGTGCATCAGCAGGGAGCTGGGTGGGGAGTGGAGCAGCCGGTACTAGACCGCAGTCCATATGCGATGCCAGTGTTACAGGCAGCTGCTCTACCCGCTACACCACAGCACTGGCCCCTCAAACAAAGTTTTTAAATACATCAAATAAAATCCTGTCTGCCAACTCCATTACCTGGGTCATCTGTGGGTCTGCTTCTAGTGTTCATTTTTTCCCTTGTGTATCAGCCCCACCTTCTCTCCTCCCCACTTTTTTTGGACAAGGGTTATGGTTTTGAGTTCTGTGTCACATATCGGATACAAAAGGATAGAGGCTTCAGACTCACCCCCCCCACCCCGGAAGCCAGCCTCCTCTCTCAATGCCACAGGACTATGAGGCCCGTTCTGCCCGGCCAGAGCAGTAGTGCCCGGTCTCCTGCACTGCCCAGGGACTTAGCGAAGTCCCATGGGGAAGCCTGTGCTCTGCACCAGCTCCTCCACCTCTGGATCCACAGCGCAGCTCCTGCAACCACCAGAAACCGCTCACTTCTCTCTGCCCCTCCTGAGTTGCCATGCTCGGGCCAGGACTGCGCCCCAGCCAGGTTCCCCTGCAAGACACCGGCCACCTACTGCTAGCTCATTCCTTGTCACGTGCATCCGGGTTTCCACCACCACTCTCCATCCTCTTCCTAAACGTGGGTTCTTGTCATCTCATTGGCTTTTCCTAGCTGTTGCCATGGGCGGGGCCAGTGGCCCGGGATGGTTCATCGGTTCTGCTTTCTGTCACTTGCACCCAAGCCAGGATCCCTGAACGTGCGCGGGCGACGGCCGGAGCGACACTCAGGTTCTCCCGGTCTCTGCTTTCGTAACTTCCTCATCTCCGAGCCCTTCTCTGTTGCTGCTGGAAAGGTGACTTGGTAGACAGCAGCCGGCCTCAGGGGCTGCCCGCCAGGCCCCTGCTGTCCAGGAGCCTTGCCTGGAGACAAACTCCTTGGAAAGCATTTTCCTCCGCCTCAGCCCCGGGAGTCTCCCTGGAGTGGGCCCCTTAACTCTCCCTGACTTTCATGCAAACAGCCGTGCATCGGCTGCTCGCCAGCATCTCACGCCAATGCCTTCACACCCCTCGCGCCAGCCCCTGCCTCCATCTGGGCTTCCAGACTCTTCCACCCACACTTGACGTCCACAGGCCCCGTCTCCAGGCTCAGCAGCCACCCCGTGGCTCTGCTCCTCTTCCTGGGATCCTGTTTTGGGGCCGACACTGCCATCTGGTCAAAGCCCGGAGCTCATCCCCCTCGCTCGCCCCCTGTCTTCCCATCCAGCGGCTACCAGCTCGGCCAGCGCTGCGTTCCTTCCCCACGACCGCCGTGCAGGCCCCTCCTGCCCTCCGAGGCAGAGCACAGGCCGAGAGCACTGGCTGGGCACACGTGGCTTTATTATTTCTGCTGAAGAGGAAGTCGTGGCAGGTGCAGGGCGGCGGGCGGGCGGCCGGAGTTTGGGACGGTGAACCGCGTGAGCCGGAGCTGCTCGGAGGTTCGCGGTCGCCTGCAGCGCCCCCTGGCTGGAAGAGGGGGCGCCGGCCTCACCGATGCCGCTTGCGGATGCTTTGCAGCTCCTGGTAGATGGTGCTGAAGTTGGGCCGCTGCCCGGGCTCGTGGGCCCAGCACTGCTCCATGAGCCTGAACACAGCGTCAGGGCACAGCTCTGGGCAGGGCAGGCGGCCCCCTGTGAAGACAGGCACAGCGCGCCAGGCGTGAAGGCAGGGTCTGGGGGGACGGCCAGAGAGCCAAAGGAGCAGCTTCAAAACCCCACAAGGCTCCCCTGACGCCACTCTGGTCCCTCCGAGACCCCAGGGACAGAGGCCTGGGTCCTAACCCCAGACACCCCAGGTACTGCTGGCTAGCTGCAGGCTGCGGGAGCTGCGCCGGCCTCACTGTTTCCATCTACCCCACCTCACAAGGCACGAAGAGTGAATCAGATCATGCAGGGATAGCTACCGAGTGGGTCTCCATCCGCCCCGGGGACAGGAAGAGGCCCAAGCAGGAGCCAAGGAGCAGGGCTTGGCCCCAGCGGCTGCCACCACCTCACCCTTTTCCACAAACTCCCGGGTCTGCTGGTTGCTGAGGTTGGGGTACGGGGAGGCCCCCAGGCTGAAGGTCTCCCATAGCAGGATGCCGAAGCTCCACACGTCACTCTCCGAGGAGTAGCGGCCTGCAGGGCGGGCAGGGCCCGCGTGAGAGGCCGTGCGGACCCCGGGGCCTGGCCCACGTCAGCCCCTGAGGAGGAGGAAGGCCTGGTACCGTACCATAGTTAAGGGCCTCGGGAGCCGTCCACTTCACGGGCACCTGTCTGAGGCCGCCCGAGGCTGCGTAGATCCCGTCGGCTTCCTCCCGGGACATCCCAAAGTCGCTGATCTTCAGGACGTGCTTCTCCGTCACCAGGCAGTTGCGAGCGGCCAGGTCCCTGAGCAGAGCAGGGCGGGGGGTACTGGGCCTGGGCTGCTCCTCGGCCCCCGGGGTGGGGGGCACTCCTGATCTCTCAGCAGAGGCGGCCCCCACCTCCGGAGCTGCCGGCTCACCGATGGATACAGCACTTGCTCTCCAGGTACTCCATGCCGGCCGCCGCATCGCTCACCATCTGCAGCAGCGTCTTCACCCGCAGGCGGCCTCCCTCCGTCCGGAGGAAGGTCAGGAAGTCGCCCCCTGTGGAGCGGGGTTGGTGGGGTGCTCACTGAGCTGCCTGGGCCTGGCGGGCTGAGCCCCCCACATCCACCCTGCCCTGGAGGTCAGGCCCCTGGGCTCACCCTGCACGAGCTCCATAACGATATAGATGGGCTGTTTCTGGGTGCAGACGCCGATGAGGCGCACAATGTTGGGGTGGCTGTACTGCTTCAGGATCCTGGGAGTGGGGAGCGCTGCTGTTTAGACGCCCCCCCTTCCCGGGAGCCCAGGGCAGCCCGTGTGAGACAGAGTGTGACCTTAGCGGGGGCCCGGGCAGCCTCTACCTTGGCCTTGGGGTGGGTAGGGGGCGAGGGTGGATGGAGCTCGAGGATGAAATGACACCACGCAAGCCACGCGCATTAGGCTGGGCCACTCAGAGGAAGCCCCGTGGCCCTGGAGCCTGGGGTGGCTGTGAACTTGACGGCTCACCTCGCTTCCTGCAGAAACTTGGCCTTGAGGTCGGGCGGGAGGGTCTCGCGACAGGACTTCACGGCCACCGGGGTGTTGTCAGCTCGCAGGCGGCCGCTGAACACTTCCCCAAAGTTCCCCTGAAACAGTCCTGGGCTCCTACCAAGGCCTCCGCCGGGCGGCCATCTTTCCTCTGCTCCCGGGCATGGCTGCCTCATCCCCGCCGCGCGGGGCCCAGGCAGGGACCTTCACCTCTGAGATGCCATGCTCACTTAGAGAAGTGACGTTCCAGATCGCAAAGTCACCGTCCCTTCTGTCTAAGGGAGGAGGTGGCAGGGGTGGTGCTGGGGCCTGGGGCTGGGGGAGCTGGCGGCACAGCTGCCCCCTGGCGAGTCTGGGCAGGGGGTCTTCCCCGTTTCCTGGAGGACCGTGGGTGGTGGGGGCTGGGCAGCGAGGAAGGAACAGGACTGGGGAGGGCAGGGCTCAGGGGTGACCCGTGGGCTGCCAGGAAGCAGGGCTGGAGGGAGTGGCAGGTGCAGGGAGGCTCGGCGCAGGCGCACTCACCCGCCCGATCTGCTCACCCAGCACCAGGTCCTCGTGCTTCAGCACCCACTTGTCCTGGGGAGGAGGAAGCGTTCGGGGTCAGCGAGGAGAAGGGACGCTGGACTGGGCCCGCACCAGCTGCCCGCCACCGCCCACTGCCATCGCAAAGTCCTCCGTCCCCTGGAGCCAGCACGTGCGGAGCTTCTAACAGGGCACGTGAGGACCACACCCCGCTGCTGCCCAGACCAGGCCCCGCGTGTGTGGCTCCCAGGGTGACAGCGGCCTTGACGGGTCACCCTGCACCCTGCATGAAGACGGGGACCTGAAAGGCCCTTCCTGCTCTGATCTTGGGTGGGCCTGACCCGCCCCCTGCCCCCCCGTCCCCACTGCACCACAGGCAGCCCAGGCCCGGTGCAGGCTCACCTTGGGCACGGCCCTGCGCAGGACCACACCACTCTTCTTGGTCAGGGGCTGCTGGGATCGCAGCAGGTGGTCGATGAGCAAGGGGATGCTGGGAAAACCATCCCCTTCCAGTCGGTACAGGTTCTGTGGGGCGGGGCGCCTGGGGTCAGCAGCCTCCGTGGCTGAGAGAGAGGGGCAGAGGGCAGGAAGGGCACAGGTCTGCCCGGGCCACCCACTCTCAGGGGACACGGCCTCTTGTCCCCTGGCCACTGGGTCCGGTGTGGAGAGGGCGAGGCCTGGAGGGCCCACTCACGTCCGAGGACTGGATGATGAAGTGGCGGGGCAGGCCGTCCCACAGCACGGACAGCACGGCCTCCTGCTTGCCCTGGCTCTCCCGCACCAGGAAGTCCCCGCAGTGCGTCAGCAGCTCAGCCACCTCGGCCCGGGGGATGGCCCCGTGGTACCACAGCTGCTCGTGCAGCGGCTTCTGCACCTCGGGAACGAGCTGCAGCGGCGGCGGGAGCTGGCGGGGACAGTGGAGGGATGAGTATGTGTGGGGGGTGGCTCAGCCATGGGGCCAGCGAGGGGTCTCTCGCTCCCGTCCCTTACACCCTCTGTCCTCACAACCACCTGTGGGCCATTCAGGCCAGACACAGGCCCCTGGAGCAGGCGGTAGCCTGGCCTAGGCAGGCTCTGGGCAGAACTGGCACGGGGACCCCTGGTTGGCTGACCCCAAACCTTGTCCTGCAAGCCATGGGCTGCCCACTGCTGGAGCGGAAAGGCCGGGGGTTGACCAAGGCTGCGCTGGTCCCTACAGTGCATGGGAGTTGGGGGCAAAGGGGTGCGGCTAGGAGCCTTTCTAGGGTGCCGCAGTGACTGAGCCCATAGGCCATGCAGGGAGGGGGTTAGCGAATCCCAGCCTGCCCCCCCCGGGGTGGGGGTGGGGAGGGACGGGCAGAGCTGCAGCCCCATGTTGGGTGCCACTCACCGAGAACTTGGGGCGGAAGATTCCCGAGATGTGAGTCCTAAGGATCTCCAGCGTGGGCGTCCTGCTCCCCTCTCGCTCCTGCTCCTGAGGCCAGGGATAGACGTCAGCGGGTGGCCAGGCTTGGGGAGGGGGCGGGCGGCGGGCGCAGCGGCAGCGGCGGCGGCTCACCGAGGACGACGTGGAGTGGCGATCATCCTGCAGGAGCAGCACAGGTGGGGGCTCGCCGGGGCCCAGCTGCTCCAGCTTGGCCTGCAGCAGCTCCTGCTGCGCCTGCAGCTTGGCCTGGGTGCACAGAGCTCCCTGCAGCCCCTGCAGCGCCTCCTGCAGCGCCTGCTTCTTGCCCAACAGTTGTACCCTGCAGGTGGGGGCTGGGATGAGAGAGGGGCTGGGGAGGGCAGGAAAGAGGCAGGCGGCTGGTGGTGGGGAGAGGGGGAGCCCGCTTACCGGGCCCGGGGGTGTGTGTTCTGTTCCTCCTCCTGGAGCTCCCGCTGTAACTGAGCGACCACCTCCTGCCGGCTCAGCACCACCTGGCTGGCCGTAGCCAGCTCATCTGTCACCGAGGTCAATCTGAGGCCGAGAGAAACGCCGCGTTGGAGCCGTGGCCCGCAGAGGCAGCCCTGTGTGCTCAGCCCCGGCCGCGTGAGCCCCGGGGTATGCCAGGCCCCCGCCCCGGCCCGGCGCCCCGCTACCACCCACGTGTGCTGCACACTCTCCACGGTCAGCTCGTTCAGCTGCAGCTCCCCGGGCTCCAGCGGCTCGCCCTCCTCAAGGAGCGACTCGTCAAAGGTGACGCAGGGGGGGATGTCGGGGACGGACCTGTGTGGGGACAGTGCCCCCTCAGCGATGAGGCCAGCCGTCCCGGTGCCCCGCAGGCGTGAGGGGGCGGGCTTACCCATACTGTCTCAGGAAGCCTTGGTATTCAGCCTCGGGCTGGATGCGGGCGGCCGCTGCAGCCATCTCCTGGTGAATGGCCACCACTTCATCCTGCACCAGGCTACTGATCTCCAGGTACTCCTGCAGGATCTCCTTCCTGCCCCCCAGAGGTGGGACCACCGTCAGGGCTGGGCGAGCACGACCGGCTCAGCCTGGACGCTAGGGCCACGGTCAGCGTTGTGGCTACGCCATCCCCAGCCTCACCTCCTGAGCCAGCCCCGCCCCTCAGGCAAATCTCTGATGCACAAAATGCAGTCGCTGGAAGCCACAGAGGGAGCCACTGAGATGCGGGGCGTGAGGTCTGGTGTACAGGAAGCGCTCAGCAAACGTGAGCACCAACCCTCTCCCTGCACTGGGCAGCTGCAGGCCATCAACGTGCTGTGGACCCCCAGGTGCAGAGCGCTCAGTCCCAGTGCTGGCCTTGCACATTCACTGCCCCCCCCCCCATCCAAAGGCCCCAGTGAACCCGTCTCAGACACCCCCACTTCCGCTAGCGGAAAGAGAACCCAACTCTCCGTCCGTTCCCACAAGAGCCTCTTTCTGGCCCGCCTGTCTCGGTCCCTGCTGGCGGAGGCCTGCTCTGGTCCCATCATGCCACACTCCTGCTGCACCCACAGCCCAAGTCCTCACGTTGGCTGCTCTGGCTGCTCACGGGCCCTCTGGCACCCGGTGGCTCCCCGAGCCCATGCCCCACTCTGCCCTTCCCTTGCTCTGCAGAAATTCCATTGCTGGCCCCGTACCCTCCTGCCTGGGGGCCTGTGCACCTGCTGTACCTTCTTCTGAAATGGCCTTCCTGTGGTTCCCTCAGAGAGGCCTTCCCAGAACACCCCATTGCACCCAGAGCCTCCTCTCCCACCCTCGGCACTGATGCCTGAGGACAAAGGTGTTTGCCTACATTGCTCTCTGCAGAGCCTGGGAAAAATCCTGGGGTCAGGGCCCCCTGGGTGCAACAGAATCTGGATTGAAGTCCGCTGGTTCCAGGCCTGCCCTCACATAATCACACAACAGGCCGAGCGCTGTTACGGGGAGGGCGGGGCTGTGGCTTACAGGACGCGCGCCATCTCCTCGTGCAGGTCCTGCAGCGACTGCAACAGGCCGGGCAGCAGGAGCTGGTAGTGGTGCTGGTGGTGCAACTGGGCCGCCCGCACGCCCAGCACGTAGCGGTTGTGCTGGGCAAACAGCTTCCACAGGCTGCGCACGTACTTGTCTTTGGCCTTGTCGCGGTCTTTGTCTGCCAGGTGGGACGAGGGCGGGCATGGGTGACAGCACACAGGCCTGGCCCTGACCCCCGTGCACAGGGCAGCAGGGGCCCAGGGTCTCCTTCCCGCTAGCAGGGAAAGTTGCAAACCTTTGCTGGCTTCCTGGTACTTGCGCCTGGCTTGGGCACTGTCCCGTGCCAGGGCTCGGTACTGGCTCTTCAGTTTCTCAATGTCCTGGCTGTGGGTCTGGGGGAGAGAGAGAGAGAGGCCAGTGTGGAGAGGGGAGGCAGCTCTCCCAGCCAAGCAGGAAGCCTCTGCCTAGGGCGAAGGCAGGCAGCACCCCAGGCCGCGTAAGGAGACCAGAGTTAAGGACAGGCCCCTGAGGGTGACGGCCAGGGTCCTCCTTGGCCTGCCAGTGGCATCCTGGTGGCAGGCAGGGCCCACTTCCCGTGCTGCATGCAGTCACGCGGGGCTCCACACGCAGAGCGATCCCCATGCCCCCTTGCCACCATCATGAAATTCTTAGTAATTTTTAACAAGGAACCTCCATTTTCATTTTGCGCTGGCCCCTACACGTGATCTTCCTGGTGGGGTGCACCACAGACTTCCCAGCCCAGGGCTCCTGTATACACAGGCAGACACCGGGCACGCCCCAGTCCTCACCTCTCAACCTCAGTTTCCCCCTTCTGTAACTGAGCAAAACTCATAGCCCACATGGGTCTTTGGCTTCAAGGGCCACAGAGTTAAAGTATCTGAAGCTCTCAGGCCACAGGATCCTAGCTGCAGTGGCTCAGTTTCGCCACCGTGGCTCTACGGTAGTCACCGATGATACGAAGACACACAAAATTTGCTGTGGGAAAACTTTTCTCTCTAAAACAGGGCAGGCCCCCGAATTAGACCATCTGGGATGAAGAGAGACAGACATGGAGCCTGGCTGGCCACTGGGGGCCGCTGTGGGTCCATGGCAGGGGCCGGGCCCTGCCCTCTGCTGGTGGAAGGGGTGTGGCAGGGAGGCTGAGCAGTACACTTGAATGGGAGAACTCAGATAAACAGCCAAGGCCAAAGCCACGCAGCCTTGAGGGCGGCTATGGAGCACACGGGCTGGCTGACTCCACAGTGGGAGCACCCGGCCACCGGGAAGCCACGCTGCTGGCCGGCCTCTGGGGCCCGGGGAGCAGCCTGCCTTGGCCACAGCCAGGCTAGCCCTCCACTGCTCCCTCTCTCGGACCGCAGGAGGCAGAACTCACAACAAGACCCCGTCTCATCCTCCCACACTCAGCACCAGAGCCCCAGAGAGGCCCTGCCCCAGGCCAGCCCAGTGCAGGGAGGAAGCTGCAGAGGGTGGGAGCAAGGCCCTTCCTGGCGGGGCCTGTGGTCAGGGAGTTCCACTTCCCCGCCTCGCCCTGCAAATCCAGGGGCTCCCGTGCACAACCCACCATCTACGTGGGGCTCAGAACGTAGACAAGGGAAGCCCAGGCCGCCCACCCACCTTGGTGAGCTCCTGCTGCAGCTGCTGCCACTGCTCGCTGTAGGTCTTGCGCAACTGCTGGCGCTCCCGGATCAGCAGGCTCAGCTTGCTCAGGGGCCCCGAGTTCAGATCCTCCGCATGCTGCCGCAGCAAGCGGCTGAGACCCTCGGTCTGGCTGGTGATCTCCGCCCAGGACTGCGGCACGGTATGCCGGAGGCAGGGACAGGGGGACAATAGGGGGACAATGGCTCTCATGCCAGGCGCCTGCCAAGGCTCCAAGCCCTCCAGAGGGCTCTGGGGGAGGAGGGAAGAACCCCGCAGAGGCCCACCTGGCTGATGGGGCTGTCGGGGCCCCGGCTCTGGCCCCCGCCGTCCTGTGTGGACATGTGGTGCAGCAGGCCGGCATACTCCCTGTCACTCTTCACCCGCTGGGCCATCCACTTCCTCATGCCTTCCAGCAGGCGCAGCTCGGCCTCCTGCATCTGCTGGACAGCCCCGTGGCCCTGGGGGCTGCACAGCTCCGAAGAGAAGCCCATCGTGCCCTCCTGGGGACAGGGCAGAGGTGGTCACCCAGGGAAAGGCAGCCGCTGGACGAAGGGCGAGAGGCTGGGAGGGGGCTGCCGGGTTGGGAGGAGCAGCAGGTATGCAGGCGGGCCGGCCGGCAGGCGGGGGGTGGGGGCGCAGGACCAGCCCTCTGTGCTCCCCAGGCCAACCCCAGCACCTGAGGTCCCTTTCCCGGGGCCTGGAATGGAACCAGCCTGGAGCCTCCCTCCGCGGCCCTCCTACCCCAAGCCTGCCGCAGCCGCTGGCCCTGGCTGGAGCCCTAGCCGGCCCCCGCCCTTCTGCGGCCCCCACCCGCGCCCAGCTCCCGCCTGCCACCCCCCGCGCGCGCCTGGTTACCGCGCGAGCAGCTGCTCCTGGGCCGCCGCCACCGACTCCGGCCCCAGCCCGACCCCCGGCCAGTTCCTGAATCCGCGCTTCCTCCTCGCGCGGTTTCGGTTGGCTCAGGCCCCTGGGCGGGCCCGGGAGGGGAAGGGGCGGGCGGGAGTGCCCCCCTGCTCCGCGCTGGGCGGCGGCAGCCCTGGCGGCCCCAAGGCCACGGAAACGGAAGGGAGGAGGGGGCCGGGAAAGAATGGCTGCGCGGAGAGCGCCCGGGAACACCGGGCGGCCCGGAAGAGGCAGGGGGTCGCTGGATTCCCCAAGGAGGGCTCAGGCTCCATGCTCCATTTGAATAAAATTCCCAAGTACTGGTACGGGTCAAGGCCTGCCCCCCCCCCCCAACAGGGCTTCTGTCCCAAGGGAAACCTGGGGGGAGTGCAAAGGTATGGAGTTCCCCAGGTGGGCCCCTCCAGGCTCAGACTCCGGGTCAGACCCGCCTAGGGGAAACCAGGGTTGCAGGAGCCAAGTGCTGAGCCCCAGACCCAAGGATCACTGCCCCCGCCCTGGCGGCAGTGCATTGGAGACTGCCGTGGGCCCACCTACAGGCAGGTGGGACTCTTAGACACACCCACCAGGTTCCCAATCCCCATTGGGATCCCCAGCCGGAGCCAGGAAGAACAGCGCCACGCTGGAGAACAGGGCTGGTTTGCATAGTCTGCACGTTTAATCACCTTAAAACCTCTAACATTATCTCGTGTCCATTAAATAGAGCCAACAATGCTGGACCTGTTTAAATTACAAGAAAAAAAAAAATCACTGTGCACCAACCCAGTTATCTTACAAAACCAGCCGGGCTGGCCACGAGGGGGACGGGGTGGGAGGAGGGGGCACCCCTGGGCAGGTGGCTGGGTACTAGGAAGGGCAAGGGGAGAGAAACGGGGACTCCCAGGTGGGAGGGGGCTGATTGTCCTACTGGGAGGGGTGCAAAAGGCACATCAGAAGAGGGGGTTGGGGGCGACAGGCTGGTGCTTCTCTCCACCAGGGCACAGTGTTGGAGGGGGCTCCGTGCCACCACCTGCCCACCCCTGGCACGTGGGGAGTCAGCGCCCCACGCGTGGGCCCTTGGCACGCTGAGCCCCACTGGAAACACAGATGTCAGCCTGCCTCCCCGCCGTGGCCCCCCTTCCTGGAGCCCGCCTCTTCAGGACTTGGGGCTCAGCTACTCCTCAGTCCCCAGCCACCTGCTGCAGCCCCCGCACCTTGGGGCCAGGGCAGCCAGGGAAGGGCAGGGTGGACAGTGGGTGTGAGAAGGTGGGTGGTCCAGCTGCTACCCCCATTAAAAATACAAAAAAAAAAAATCAGCATCTAAAGTGAAATCATCACAAAGTGAAAATATATCCTCAAACAGCTCCTGAGATCCCCACAGGGGAAAGCAGCATCGGGCGGCGGGCGGAGAGGCCAGCGGGGCCAGCGTCCCTCTCCACCGCCACCCAGGGGCTCCGGGACTGTGAGTGCCAACAGCCCAGGCGGCCCCGGGCTCAGAATACAGGGACTTGGGCCCTGGCGGGGCGGGGGGATGGGGGTGCCAGAGAGCAGGGTGGTGGGGATGCCGGCAGACTGGTGCAGCCCGGGGCCGGCTGCGGCGCGGGCATGGAGTGCGGAGGCAGGGCGTGCACCGGGTGGGGGGGCACCTGCCTCACCTTGGTCCCTTCCTATGATCGCCGCTTCCACTGAGGCTCAGCAGAGCTGGGGGACTGCGAAAGGGATGCAAAAGCCCTTGGAGAGGTGGCCGCCGCCTCCAAATCCCTCCTAGGCCAGTCTCCCTGCTGCCTGGACGGGGACCATTATTGCTTTAGAGGGACGGGGGAGGGGCAAGAGCCGCAGCCTGAGCCAGGAATCCCGAAAATGAGGGGGCTGCCCCTCCACTTGGCAGGACTCCAGCCGGGCCCCCCAGGCTTTGCTGCTTCCTCCACCCACAGAAGGTGCTGGGGTGGACGGAGGCCCTCCCCTGTCCCCCAGCTGGTTCCGCCCCACCCCCGGCCAGCTGGGCCCAAGGATGGGGGGGGTGAGACGCAGTCTCTGCCACCCTTCTGGCCTCCCAGCTGGGGCCTGAACCCAGTCCCAAGATAAAAAAATACTTTGGTGAAGTAAAAAGTGCCACAGGAGGGGGTCGGCTCGCGGGGCGGGCAGTGGGCGCGTCAAAGGACGCTCTGGTCTTTGATAAAGGCGGTCCTCTCGCCCCGGCCCTCGTCCTCTTCGGAGTCCGAGGGGCACTCCTCCTGCCAGGCTTCGGGGGGCAGCCCCTTGTAGGAGATGAGGCCTCTGTCCATGGTGTATACCTTCACCCCCCGGAAGCTGAAGCCAGAGCGCAGCTGCAGCACCAGGAAGACCGTGGCGAAGACCAGCACGATGAAGGCGCAGCTGAGCCCCGCCACCACCTCGGGCAGGTGGGAGGGCAGCAGCCCCGCCTGCAGCCGCGGCTCCCCCCCAGCCCCGGGCGGCGGCGGCGGCGGCAGCTGCTGCGGTGGCGACTCGCGGCTGCTCTGGCCTAGCCGAGAGCACACCTGCTCCACGGGGTCCAGGGAGGCGTGGCTGGGGCAGCTGAGGCAGTCCGTGGGGGCCGGCCCCCGACAGGTGGCGCACGAGCTGTGGCAGGGGATGCAGACGCTGGCCCGGATGGTCTCCACGTCGTTCTCGGTGCTGTAGTGCGTATCGAGGACCTGGGGGGCGAAGCCCGGCGGGCAGTGCTGGACACAGCTCTTCTGGTGCAGGGAGAAGCCTTCCTCGCACACTGCGGGTGCGGAAGAGAAAGGGGGGTGTCAGCCATCAGACCTCCCGAGCTCGGTCTCTCCCCGCCCCGAGCCCCCAAACCAGAACAGCAGCCGCTACTGACCCACGCAGGCCTGGCTTGATGTGGGCGTCTTGCAGCCGCTGCTTTCCGGGGGCGCGGGCGGCCCTTCGGGAGCCGTGCCGTACAGCACGAGGGTGAACTTGGTGAGCGTCCCTGTGCCGGGGCGCAGGAGGCAGCAGAGTAAGAGGGTGCTGGCCCCTCGCCCGGCCCCGCCCCCAGGGCCACCCCAGTACCGTAGTTGTTGGCCTCGCTGGTATTCTCGATCTCCAGGACCCACTCGCCGGAGGGGTCCTCGTCCCAGGAATGCGTCGTCATGAAGGCCCAGTCGTTGAAGCCATCTGCAGAGTAGTCGTGCGGCCTGCAGAGGGGAGGCACACGACTGGCATCACGTGAGCGCACAGCCCCCCAAGACACAACAGCGCCTCCCCCAGTGCCAACAGTGCCCCACGGACAGGGGCCGGAAGGGGCAAGCACCTGGCGGCCAGCAGGGTGGAGCGGGTGCCCATGGGGCTGACCAGGTGGATGGCCAGGTCGCCGCGGCGGTTGTAGGACAGGGTGAGCCGCGCCTGAGCGTGCTCCAGCCGGGTGATGTGGCTGGGCTCGCCCAGGCACGCCGTCACCGTCTTGCGCACCTCCAGCCGCTTCCCAATGTCCCTGCGCAGAGAGCACGGGGACGGTCAGCCTGGCCCAGCAGGGTCCCCTGCAACCCCGCCCCCACCCCAGCCCAGGGCCGGCCCTCACTTGGGCTCTGTGAGGATATCAATGATGCATTTCCGCTGGGGGGCCACTGTCGTCCAGTTCTGAGCCAAGGCCACCATGGCACCTGCATCCAGTAGCCCGTAGCCATAGGAGTGGCTCACTGTGGAGGCGGGGGATGCAGGGTCAGCTGAGAGGCACAGGCACCCCACCCCCCCAAGCCCAGCCCCGGGGCCGCCCTGCCCACCTTTGCGGCCCACGCCGTTGGTGGTCCAGTCATTAGCGTTGAGGTGGGCCGGCTTTGAGGTCTGTACCACCAGGTGCTGCATGTCCCGCCAGGTAAGGTTCTTACTGTGAGGAGAGGTCAGGCCTCAACCTTTGTGGAGCGGAGCCGGGCCCAGGGTGGCCCTGCAGGGACCGCGGTGGGGCCAGGGCCGCCCCTCAGCCCCTCAGCCCCTCAGCCCCTTGCCCGCTTACTTGGCCTCCAGGGTGAGTGCAATGATGCCGGCTGCCAGGGGGGCCGAGGCGGAGGTGCCCGTGTGAGACTCTGTGCACTTCTGCCGCAAGTCGGTGGTCACCTACCAGGGGCACAGTGGCGTTGAGGCCTGGGCCGGCTGGAGGGGCAGAGCCACCTGCCTCCCCTCCCCCTCCTGCCGACCAGCACTGGGGACCACGGATGGCCTGGTGAGCCGGGCCGAGAGGCCGCAGCTCCGCCTGCCGCCTCGCTAGCTCACTGCGCAGGCCTCAGTTCCCCGAGAAATGGGGTGGGGTGGGGGACGGTGAGAGCCTGCGCTTCCCCTGGGTGGCTCGGGAGGGGCCTCTCAGGTCAGCACGGCCCGGGGGGACTCACGATCTGCTTCTCGTTCTGGTTGCCGCTGCTGTAGGTGGTGGCCAGCGTGGACGAGCAGGCCTCGCTGTACCAGGGCACGTTGCCCAGCTGCGTGGCGCTGCTGATGGACAGCGTGTAGATGCTGTTGGTGTAGCCGTCACAGTTGCAACTGTCGTGCTCACGGCCCCCGTTC
Source organism: Sylvilagus floridanus (assembly GCA_949820135.1). Taxonomy (NCBI): domain Eukaryota; kingdom Metazoa; phylum Chordata; class Mammalia; order Lagomorpha; family Leporidae; genus Sylvilagus; species Sylvilagus floridanus. Next base: position 93,081,570 of record OX463239.1, on the reverse strand, counting down.
CCCGAGGCCCAGACGAAGATGGAACCGAGCCCCCCTCGGCCCTGCGGACGGAGCGGGCCGGGGTCACTCGGGGTCGGGACTCGAGGGAGACACGTGGTCCCTGGGACCTCCTGTCTGCCTCCCAGGCTCCCCTGGGGTCACTGCACATGCAACAGCCATGTCTGCACACACAAGCCCCAGATGGCGATCACCAGCAAACTGCTCACAGTGGCGACTCTGGGAGGGGGCACTCTGCTTTTAGGCCACTTTCCGGAAAAAAAAAAAAAAGGTATGTATTTGAAAGACAGAATGACGAGAGAGAGAGAGAGAGAGAGAGAGAGAGAGAGAGAAGGAGGGAGGAAACGGAGAGTGGAAGAGATCTTCGATCTGCCAGTTCATTCCCCCAAATGCCTGCAACACGCAGGGCTAGGCCAGGCCAAAACCAGGAGCCTAGAACCCCCTCCAGGTCTCCCAAGCACTTGATCCGTCATCTGCTGCTCCCCAGGACGCATTAGCAGAAGCTGGATTGGAAGTGGAGGAGCCAGGACTTGAACCAGGCACTCCTGGGATGAGGACGTTGCAAATCGCAGCTAACCCTGCTGTGTCACAACACACCCGCCTAAGGAGGCAGGAGGGATTTTTTTTAACCTAGAAATCTTTTCTTTAAGGTACATAAACCTCATGCGTTTCATACATGCAAGGGTTTTTGTTTAACTTTACTCTTTTTCTGTCCCTTAATGTTTAGTAAATATGTTTTAAAAATTTATTTGAAAGTCAGTTACTAGGAAGAGAGAGAGAGAGAGAGAAAGAGAGGGAGAGAGAGAGAATCTTCTACCCACTGGTTCACTCCCAAGACGGCCGTTATGAACAGGGATGGGCCAGGCTGAAGCCAGGAGCCAGAGGCTTCACACGGGTCTGCCACGTGGGCGCAGGGGCCGTCCTCCGCTGTGTCCCAGGCCACAGCAGAGAGCCGGATCGGAAGTGGGGCAGATGCAGGTGCCTGCATCCAATACAGGAATGGGTTTGAGTCCCAGCCACCCTGTGCTGCTGAGCCAGCCTCTGGTCATGCACTTGGGAGGTAGCTGATGGAGAGCTGGATGGAGATCCTGGCTCCTGGTTTCAGCTTGGCTTCTGATCCAGCCCTGTTAACATGTGGGAGACCCGAATGGAGTCCCTGGCTTTGGCTTGGCCCAGTCCTGGCTGTTGTGGTCACTTGGGGGAGTGAATCAGTGGATGGAAGGTCTCAATATCTCTCTGTTTTCAATAAAATAAGTAAATCTTAAAAAAAAATCAACAAATCTTTAAAAACTTAAATACAAGAATAAGCCAAACAAAACAGAAACACCAGGGAGACAGCTGCGGGAAGGCCGGCCCCCAGGCTGGGTGGGGGCCCCGGCTCACCTGGCTGACCCCCCGGAAGAAGGCCTCCTCGGCCAGGCGGGCCGGCCCGTCCACGGTCTTGCCGTCGTCCTCAGGGCCCCAGCTGGCGCTGTAGATGTGGATGTGGTTGGGGTTCAGGCCCAGCGAGCGCGCCTCCACCGCGTCCGTCACCTCGCCGTCCAGCATGCGCACCCCTGGCCGCGGAGGGGGCGGGAAGAGGGGTGCTGCGTGGGTCCGGCTGCCAGGAGCACCCAGGGGACGGCCCGGGAGGGCCGAGGCGGATGCCGGGAAACCTGTCTGCCTCTGCCCCCGGCCATACGACAGGACTACAGGGTGCTTCCGGAGCACGGCCTCCACGGCCTGCCACCGAAGGACTTAGGGAGATGCCCCTGTGTCCACCCTCCCCCCTCAATGCCACCAGCCCCAGGTCCAGCTGAGTCCCCAAGAGCCCTCTTCAGAGTGTCTGCCAGGTCACAAGTGTCCACCGTGGGGAAAGGCAGGAAGGGCCAGATGGGAAGTGGCAGGGAGGTTCCTACGGGAAGGGCCCGCCCACTTGGCCGAGGCCACACCCACCTCCAATTCGGGCATTATAGGCCACGCCCACACCGCAAACACCGTTGTTGGCCACTGCAGCCACTTCGCCTGCGCACCGCGTACCGTGCCTGCCAGGGTCAAGAGCACCGAGTTAGTGGGGTGGACAGGGTACGGCAGGCGCAGCCAGAGGAACGGGAAGAAACCACACACCTAGTGCAGCACCATGACCACCGCCCCACACGTGTGCACGGCCCCGCCTCTCTACTCCGACCACACCCACTGTGGAAAAAGCCTGCAGCCTCTTGGGTGGGGCCCGCCTGCACCCTCGGGGAAAGAGGGGAGGCTGAGGACGGGCGCCTCGGCTTCTTACCTATTATCGTTCATCTGTGTGTACCGGGGCTGGGGGTCAGGGTCCTGGTCATTGACATCGAAACTGGCCCCAGGATCCTGGGAAGCACGAGGCCGTGGTCAGGAGCCCGCTGGCCACACTGGCAACGGGACAGCCCCTGCCCGCCCATGACTGCGTGCACCGCCTCCCTCCCCCGCCTCCTCACATAATTGCCTGCCAAATCCGGGTGGTTCTTCTCAATGCCGTCGTCCAGGATGGAGACCACAATGCCGTGCCCCGTGTAGCCCTGGGCCCAGGCCTCCTTCACGTTCAGGTCCCGCTGAGTGACACCAGACTGCAGAGACACCCGCCCCGGCCACTTAGGAGAGGTGGCTGCTCAGGCAAGGGTGGGCTGCCGTGGGTGTCCCTTCATCACCCTCAAATCTGTCCACCACCCCGGGGGGGCAACCTCCAGGCTCAGCAGGATGGGCCAGGGAGAGACTGCCCGGCAGCAGCAAAGCCAAGGAATCGGACAGGGCCTCCAAGTCGGCCTCACCCTCCCCACGGGAGCTCCCGGACGGAGGCGCGGCACCCACAGAGGCAGCGTACCAGGTACCACTGCTGGGGGAACTTGGGGTCCGTGGGCTCCTGGTACACATCCCGTTTGCTCCGTCGCTTTGCCACCTGCTGCTCCAGCCACTCTACCTGGGTGGGAGGGAAGGAGAGAGAGTATGGGTGGGTGGGGGCGGGGGAAGCGGAGGGAGGCGGAGGGAGGCGGCAGGAGGCATCGGGGCCACACTCACTTGAGGTTCCCTCTGCAGCCGGCTGTGCCGCAGGCGGTGAGGCGACAGCGACCGCTTTGTCACTGCTCGGTGCCAGAAGTGGTAATAGTCGCCGAAGATCTGCAGGAGAGCAGGGAGACTGAGCTGGGCTTTCCATCTGTCAGCCCCCGGGGAGGCGGGGACGGGGGTGGACAGCGGCTCCCTGCCCGGGGCCCAGCAAGAACACACACAGGGGACCAGCAGGGACCTGCTGCCAAAGCCACGGCTGCCCGTACGCCCCAGCAAACCGGCCCGACAATTCCCGGAGGAACACCCACCTGGCCTAGGTTGAGGAATCCATGTTTCCGCGCCACACCGTCAGCCACCGCCGGGCCCCCAGGGATGCGCACGGCCCACGTGTTGGTGAAGACCCTCTGGCTACAGGCGTTGGCTGCCAGCAGGACCAGGGCTCCTGCTGTGGCTAGCACCCATAGCAACCAGGGCCTCAGCTCCATGGAGGGGGCAGGTGGCTGGGACCCCGGAGCACCCGTCTCCTCGGCCTGGTCACAAGGCCTCTGCTTCCCCGTGCCTGCTCGCTGCCTGTGGCCCGGGGCTGACTGGTGGGGGCATGGGGCCGAGGTGGGCAGGTGGGCAGGGCTAGGTGGGCGGCTGCAGGCTCTGGAAGGAACGAGAGGGAAGAGGGGGAAGTCAGCCCCTCCCTGGCATGGAGGGAGGGAAGATGCCCTCCCCACCCCTCGGCTCAGCCCCTGCCTGGAAGGGGCACTGGGGGATGGGGGCCAAAAAAGGAGAATGTCCCAGAAGAAGTTTGGTCCCGCCCCCTCGTCAGCCGGAAGTAGGGACAGATGGACTCCCCATGGCGCCCCACCCCCAGCAAGTGTGACACTGAGAATGGGACGAAGCACATCAAGGCTCCAGCCACTCAAAATCAGAAATGACAAACGAGTCCTTGCTGTCACCAAGGAAAACGGGACACGCGACAGAGCAGGACGGACACAGCATCTCACCTCGTTTTTAAATACCAGGTGAACGACGCAGATTTCTACAGCACCCAGAACAAAATCGGCGGGGGGGGCACACGCTAAAACGTTCACAACGGTCCCCGCGGGGCGGTGACCGCAATTTCGAGGACCTGCTCCGTTCTTCCCTGTGCCACTGTATGCTCCACAACCCCAGGTGCCTTCCACAGAGGAGAAAACATGGCTGTTCTGAAGTTATTTTAACGGAACCTCATCTGCACAACTCACTGGGGTGCCTGGTTCAACAGAACAGATTCAGCCACCGGGGGGCGTTACTGGCAAAGCCCACAGCCCCGGGAGGGAAGTGCGGGTGACCCTGGCTGGGATGGGGCTTGGGGGGCCTCCCAGCTCTGAGTACAGGAGGGTTACAGAGCTGCACCTTCTACTCAGCGGCTGCTGGCAGAGCCCGGCGCCCAAGCTCTTTCTACTGTTTCCTGGGGAACGCAGGGGCCTGGGGGCCCCCTGACTGCCCCCCTGCGTGCTCCACGCCCACCAGCCTTGCGTAACCCGAGCCCGGGCAGCCAGGGCAAACAGTGGCTGCTGAGCCAGGAGAGCCAAGGTGAGGCTGAATCAATAGTCCGCCTGTTGTTTTCCTCCTTCAGCAGAGACGGGACCTCTCTGTCCACGGGGCCACATAACTGTCCCCAAAAACCAAGCCCCTGGGCTGGGGAGAGTTGGCAGGGGTCCCGGCGGGGCTCCCCAGGGTTCCACTTCTGAGCAGCTCTGCCGGACAGGCTTCTGCAGGCGGGGGAGCTGGGGAGCAAGCTCGCCAGGGGAACCCCCATCCACCCCCACCCCCCACTTCTCCAAGGGCCTCCCTGGCTGCGGCACTCCCACCCTGCAGGCGGGGGGATGCCACACACAGTTCCTAGAGTATTTTCAGTTTACACCAAAATAACCTGACAGCTGATGGCAGGAGATCTCCACAGCACAGCTCCTCCAGGCTCCCACGGGCAGAGTCCACAGGGCTTCCTGGCTGGCCTGGGAGCCACAGCCCCGGGGGTGGCTGGGGAAAGCCTGCCTGAGCAAAGACTGGACAGCCCACTGCCCCAGCCCTGGGAGCCACGGGACCCCAAACCTCTCAATTAACAGAGGACGTGGGCCTCTCCCCCACTTCTCCTGCCACAAGGCTGCTTCTTGGGTGCAGATACCGCACAGAGCTCCCTGATCGCGCCAGTGCCTGGAGCCCGAGTCCCCAGTTCAAGGCCGAGTCCATCTGGGTCTAGCCAGGTTCCAGCACGCTGAAGGAGCCACCGCTGCTGGGCGTTAGAGGTGATTAACCAACTATTTAATTATCTTGCAGCACCCGGCAAGGCTGGCTTCAGGCACAACGGAACAGGCCCCTACGAAAGAGGGCATGGGCTCTCAGCCCAGCACCCCAGCCACGGTGCTGGGGAGGATGTGGCTTCCAGTACCCAGAACCCCGGAGACGGCATCCAGGACAGTGCCCCCCCCACACTCCGAAAGAGTAGGGGCTGAGAACAATGAATGAATGGGCCTCTCCCCACCCCCAGCCCAGACACTGACTCACCCTGAGTCCCAGTTGTCTCTAACTGGGAGGAATCGCTGGCTCACTCGCTGTTCCTAGCCACTCAGGACCTGTCTTCCAGGACTCGGCTCTGGGCTGGGGCTGCCCTTCCAGCTGGGGGCCCTCTCCCGGCCGGCCGATGCGCGCGGAACCTCCCCCACACAACGGGCTCTTCCAGGACACCCAAAGTGGACCCCAAGGCCCGCACACAGCCACCGGGGAAGCAGATGGGTCTCCCTCTCTCCGGCAAAGACCGGCAAGCCCGGTCCTGTCGCCGGCACCGGGGGCTCCCGTGAATGTCTGCCTGCCGGCCCTGCTCAAATACTATTTTGCTGTGTGACCTGGGACAAGTCACTTCCTCTCTCTGGGCCTGTTTCCTAGGTGGTAAAAACTGCTAGACCGGTGGTTTTCAAACTTTTTTTTTTTTTTTAAAGCCACAGAAAAATCCCTTCCGTGAAATCAAGTCTCACGAAAAGAACCCACTAGGAAAGTGCAAATCTAGGCTGACATGGCTGCGAGGAGCCCAGGCTTGGCTAGCTCCCGCGCTGTGTCCGCCACACACGCACACCTGGCCGGCAGGCGCCCGGCCCTGGCGAGGCCCGAACACCTGAGTGAGGTCTCCCGGGTCAGAAAGAGGATCCCCAGACGCGGGTCTGCACGGCCAGGGCGCACGGGGCTGGTGGCGACGCGGGCACTGACCAAAAGGCGACTGCCCCCCGAGCTGTCTGGCGGGCCAGCAGGCCGGCCCTAGGTCCCCGGGCAGCAGGGGCCTCCGCCAGGCCCCGAGCCGGCCTGCCACGGCCCGCGGGCCCCGCACCTGCGTCCTCCCTCCACGCAGGTGTGCGGGCGGGCGGGCGCGAGGCCCGGCCGTGAATAATGCCCGCTGCGCCCTGCCGCCGGCCGCTCCTCCCTCCCTGCCCGGCGGGACGGAGGCCCTACCCGGGGCGCGGAGGGGGCGAGCCGGCGGCGGCTCCCCGGGAGCCCCCAGCGCCCCCGGGACGCTGCCCCTCGCCCGCCTCGGCCAGCCCAGGGCCCTGCAGGCGGCTTCCTGAGGTCACAGAGCTCGCCCCGGCCGCGAGCGGAAAAGTACCGGCACGGGCCGGGGGCCCGGCGCGCTCAGGTGGGCTGCGGGCTTCCTCCCGTGGCGCGCGGCTCGCCCCGGGGGCCAGGGCCCGGCGCGGCGGCTCCCCGGGGCCCGGCTCCGCGGCGCCCGGGCCGCGCGCCCTCGCTGCTTACCCCAGGGAGCCCGGGCGGGGAAACTTTTCCGGGCGAGCGCGGCGGCGGCGGCGGCTCCGGCGGGCGCCCTTCGGCCGCGCGGAGAGCCCGGCGGCGGGGCCTGGTGCGGCGCGGTCCGCGCGCCCGGCAGCGGCGTCACGGCGCGGAGGCGGCGAGGCGGCGCGCGGCCTGGCCCGGCCGGCGAGCAGGGCAGGGCTCGGCCTGGGCTCGGGCTCGGGCTCGGGCTCGGGCGGGGGCAGCGGCCCGGCCGCGGCGGCGCGGCTTGTTTACTCGGGCCGCTGTCAGCGCGGCGCGGCGGCGGCCCGGCTCCTCCTCCTCCTCCTCCTCCTCCTCCTTCGCCGCCGCGCCCCTCCCCCTCGCGGCGCCGCCTCCGCGCTCCCGCCGCCGCCGCCCGGCATCCCCGCGGCCTTCCGGGGCGCCCGCCGCCGCCGGCTCCGGGGGTGGGCGCGGGGGGAAGCGGGGCCCCGCGCTGCGCTCCGCCGCCCCCGGGCTCGGCTCTCGGCGCAGTGAGCCCCCCCCCCGCACGGCCGCGCGGACCCGAACTCGGGACCCTCGGGCCGAGCTGGGAAGGGGCGGCGCTCGGAGGGGGGGTCCTTGCGAGCCGAGCCTCGCCTGCCCCCATTCCCGGCCCGTGGACGGCGGAGCTGGGGCCCGCGCGCGCCCAGGCCGCCTTCCCAGCGGCAGAGCCGGCCTCGCGGCCCAGTGTCCCGGGAGACGCGGGTTTAGTTGCTGCTTTACAGACCGGCGGACACACTAGAGGTAGCCCACCTCCTTTGCATGTTTTTTAACCTATTTTTCCCCTGCACCTGATCGCGTGCCGGGCGCCAGTCTGGCCTCCTTATGTTATCTCCCCGGTGTGTCCATTGCTTAACCCGTGAATCCATTTGAGCTGACATTATTAATCCCATTTTACAGATAAGGAAACTGAGGCGCACGGTGAACCCCGAGTCGCACAGCTTGCCGGCCTCCGCAGCCAGAGGAGACTCTGGGTTTTTGTGGCAGAGGCAGACGCCCAGGGCCTTGCAGTGTACCAGCCGGGCCTCTCCCTCCCGGGTCCCTGCCCTAGAAAACGGCTGTGCTGCTTGGCTGAGGCCAACGCTGCTGGAGCAGAGGGAGAAAAAAAAAAAAGGCAAAACGTGGCCAAGGGCTCCCCAGGCTGGGTCATTCCAAGGTCGCAGCATGGCCTCTGCCGGCCGGCATCCCTGTGCCACGTCACCTGGAACATGGCGTGAGCTGTTGTGTCCTTAACACCGGATCCTGGGTCAGGATGCAAACAGGTGCCTCCCACAGCCGACGCAGAGCCAGGCAGCAGTCTGTGCCCGCCTGCCGGTGGTTAACTCATCCTCCCACAAACCCACGAGGTGGCTAAAGTACCTTTTTTCCATGAGGCATCTCTCACCTGTCGCTGTCTGTTATTCAGAGGAGGGCCCTGGGGTCCGATTGCCAGGGCAAGACGTGTGCAGAGTCCCCAGCAGACTGGGGTTCAGGTCCACGTGGTCCCGTGCGGTGCTGTGCAAAGTGGAGGCCGCAAATGAGATCGGCTACTCTGACTAGCAGTGCAAGGAGAAGGGTTCCTCCAGGTGGGGCTGGGAGCTTCCCCCCACCCCCAGGGGAAGACTCTTGGTGGGGTAGCCCCCCAGCAGCCCCAGCCAGGGTTTGCCAGAACAATGCTCACCGTGGGGGAGGAAGTGAGTCATGGCATTGAGGGGAAATACGGATGGGGCTGGCCCGACCTAGCCTCCGAGTCCCCTGGTGCCCTTCCCACGAGTGTCCTCTGGCCTAGGAGGAAGGCTGGCCCAGGAAGAAGGCCACACAGCTGCCTCCATGCCCCACCCCACCCAGAGGCTGGCCCCCAGGGAGCTGCCATGGTCTGGGGCAGGGAGGAGCCGGGCCAGGCCAAGGCAAGGCTCAACTGGCCGCCGGCCAAGCTGCCCGTGCCCCCCAACCCCGACTTGTCCCTTGTCCTGCGTTAGGCAGGATTCCTTGGCTGGCTCTAAGGGTACAGCCATGAGAGGCAGGAGCGGTGGAGGGGGGTGAGCAGATGACCCGGTCACCCAGGGCGGCTTCCCTTTGCGGCCTCTCCTATCTTGGGTTTCATGGGAGAGTGTGTTTTTGCAAGTCAGTCCTCCTGTTCAACCCCAGGGCCTGCAGCTGCTGGCCTCTCCAGGTATTTCCTGGAGACCATTCCTGTGGGCAGGTATTGTTTTCTTTATCACTCCCAAGCTCGCTATCTAAGGCTCTAACGGGAGAGGGAGTCCAACGGGCCCTATCAGTTTGGCGACAAGAGGCTGGGCCCTCTTACCCCACACTGTACAGTACCCCAGTTTTAAATCCACACATCACCCTGACTGCAGACACTCCCCGTGGGTGCCCTCAAACCTCTCTCTCACCTCAGCTACCCCCACCCACCCACACAGAGCAAAGCCAGCCGGCTGGCTTTCACCAAAGTGCCCACAGATGCGCGTGGAAGGGCAGCAGCCGCGTTCCGAGGCGCTTAACCCGACACGAGGGAGAGGAGAACTTTGGGTTTCCCTCTGGGTGCTTACCTGCAGCGTCTGCAGCGTCTGCAGCAACTCGCACAGGAATTAAACCTTTAGCAGGTGGGAAATGCAGCAAAGCATACCTGTCCTGCACCATCGGCTCCACGCCCCCCGGGGTCCCTCCTGGCCGCTGGGCACTGGCTGCGCGGGGTCTGGCAGGCTCCCGGCCCATCCCGGGGTAGGGCCCTTCCTGTTCTGGCTAAACCACTTTATAGGACTGGCATACAAGGGTGCCTGTGGGTGGGGGGAGGGGCCAGAGGCTAGGCGTAAGCTGGCGGTGACATATCTGGTCCTGCTGGGGCTGGCCAGCCCTCCTCATTTTCCCAAGGATTGGGGTGGGTCTGCACCTCCCTGGGACGTGGGGATGCTCTGATGGTATCTTTCCATTGGCTTCGCGGGCCCTGCCTTGGCTGCCGATCAGTGGACGTGGTCTCGAGGGGCAGGCGCTCCTTGAGTGGGAGCTGGGCTGCATGTCCTGGAAGGAGGGCTCTGAGACGCACCAGGGTCTTCCCCTCTTTGCCCTCTGTGGCCTTGCAGTTCCAACAAGCCCCTGCGTCTCCCTTTCATCCCCAGAAGGAAGGCAGCCCAGCCGCATGTCTCTCGCTAAGTTTTCCCATCCATCTGTCATCCCAGTAAGGTTTCCCAACCTCAGCGGAATCGACATCTTGGATTGGCTAATTCGCTGCAGTGGGGGTTGTTCACGCCCTGGTCTGTGCCCGCCGGATGCCAGCAGCGCCCCCACTCCAGCGCCCAGAACCCAGAAGAGCCGTGGACATTGTCAAGTGTCCTCTGGGGGACAGAACCCCTCCCAGTGGGGAGCCGCTGGCCCGGAGTGAGGCGTGGGGCTGTCACAGGGTGGCAGGAATTACCTGCTGGAAACCGAGCGCCAAGGCGCCTCCCGCACCCAAGCTGCCTGGTACGGCTGCACCACGACGGGGCCATTGAGTGTCCTGGGCACACAGAATCCAGCATCTATGTGACATCTGTAGATGCCACGCCCGGATCGGGGGGTCCTCGTGGTGGGGGAGGGGCCCACGCAGTGTTACAGGGGTGCTCTTGGGGAGAGAGACGGGAGATAACTTGGGGCTCGTTGGCTGCCGGTGATCTTGACTGTGGTGGTGACCGTGCACGTCCATCTGAACATATCAAGCTGTCTGCTCTAGATTCGCACAGTTTACAGCGTGCCAATCATTCCTCAATAAAGCTGTCCTTAAAATGTATGTAATGCTTTTGAAAATTAGCTAGCACGCAGTAGCCCGTTTCTTGACCGGGCTAGATAGATAAGACATCACGGTAGGACTTCAAAAAATGAAAACAACAGGGACCGGGGTTGTGGCACAGCTGGTTAAGCCCCTACCTGTGACGCCCGTGGACACCTGTTTGAGTCCCAGCTGCTCCAGTTCCGATCCAGCTCCCTGCCTTGCACTTAGAAGGCGGGGGGAGATGGCCCAAGTGCTTGGGCCCCTGCACCCATAAGGGAGACCTGGATGGAGTGTCAGGCTCCTAGCTTGTGGCCGTCAGGGAAGTGAACAAGCTGATGGAAGATAGTGTGCTCTCTCGCTCGCTCTCTGTAACTCTGATTTTCAAAGTAAAATAAATCTTAGGAAAAAAAGCGCTCATGGGCTAAGGTTAAGCCAAGACAGTGGGGGAAGGGAGGAAGTGGGGGGAGCCCCCCCTTAGGAGCCCTCAGGAGTCTTTCCGCTGGGCGATGCTATCAAGCCAACGTGTCTGGAACAGTAGTATCAGGAACACAGAATAACAAACGCAGTGCTGGCTGCCAGGACGGGAAGACAGGATTCTGAAAATTACAGGCTTCTCCACTCGCCCTAATCCCGAAAACAAACAGCGCAGGGGGAGCAGCCCGGCGGTACCTGCCGGCGGGAGGGGCCAGGCACACCTGGACACAGCAGACGCCGTGCGCCAGCCCGTACCTGCACAGGGCCTGCCCTTGGCAGGGGTGGGGCGGGGGCCTCTGAGCTCCTGGAGACCTCCACCCAGGTTCTAGGGAGCCCCCGGGCGAGGCAGGGGAACAAGGGGAAGGAGGGGGCGAGTTCTGTGCAAGGGAGAGTTCTGCGTGTGGCAGGTTGACTGTGCACCAGGCACGGATCCTGGTTAAGCACCTACTGGATGCAGGACCTCTGCCCAGGCTCCAGTGTCAGGGAGGGAGGCAGATGGCATGCAGACGCGTGCGCCAGAGCATCCGAAGGACTCATAGGGCAGGGATGGGCATTGTGGCACAGTGGTTAAGCCACCACGTGGGGTGCGGTGCCATATCCCATATCCGAGTGCTGGTTCAAGTCCCAGCCACTCCACTGTGATCTAACTCTTTGCTGATCCACTGGAAAGGTGATGGATATGGCCCAGGTCCTTGGGCTCCTACCATCCACGTGGGAGACGCCTATGGAGTTCCTGGCTCTTGGCTTTGGCCTGGCCCAACCCTTGTACCAACTGCAGGGTGAACCAGTGGATGGAAGATCGATCTCTTCTTCTCCCCCACCCCCTCTCTCTCCTTCTCTCTTTCTCTCTATCTCATGCTCTGTCTTTCAAATAAATAATCTTAAAAAAAATAAAGATCAAAGGGGCTCCTAGGGGGAAGAGGGGCTGCTGTCCCTGGGTTAGTCAGGGAGGGCCTCTGGGAGGAGGTGATATTTGAGTTCAAGGAAGAGGCAAAGCTGTGAAGATGGGGAGGAAGTTTTCCAGGCAGAGAGAGGGGCGGGGCCTGAGGCCTGGGGTCTGAGCTCATGCATGTGGCCCGCAGGCAGTTCTTGGAGTGAGCGTGGAGGAGCTGAGATGTGCGGGATGGGCACAGGGTACCTCACCACAGGTGGGTTCCAATGTCGACCTGAACTCCCAGCGCGGTGTTCAGTTTTTGGAAAATTGTACGAATTTACCTTCTTTATTTAATCTCACTTTATTTGAAAGAGAGATTGAGACAGACAAGCGATCCTCTATCGGCTGCTCCACGCTGCAAATGGCCACGACAGCCAGGGCTGGGCCAGGCGGAAGCCAGAAGCCAAATGCCTGCAGTACCCAGGCGTCTGGAACTCCATTCTGGTCTCCCACGTGGGTGCCAGGGACGCAGTACTTGAGCCACCGCCTCCCGCCTCCCAGAGTGCGCCTTAGCGGGAGCTGGCGTTGAAGCAGGGTTGGAACGTGAAGTCGGCCGGGGTCTCAGATAGGGGACGCAGGTGTCCCAATGGCTCCCTGACGGCTGCCCAAACACGGGCCCCTGGTTCACCTTTGAGAAGAGATGCAGTGGGCGGGAGGGGGAACCGGCCACAGCCCCTGCCCGGGCAGCCCCAGGGTGACCCTCCCGAGGGTGCACGGTGGGGCCCGGCCTGGGGAAATCGAGGGTCATCAGCCCGTGAGCAGGAGTGCAAGCCCTGTGTCCAGTGGGGGCAGCGGGGGCCAGCACAGGACCAGCTTGGCAGGGGCGGTCAGCCTGCGGTCCCACAGCCCAGCCCCTTCGGCCCATTCGGCTGCTTCTCCCTCAACCGCACCCCCGTGGGCATCAATGGCAGGAGATCTGGCCGCAGAGGGAGGCAGGCTACAGCTCTCAGGACACACGCGGGCTGCCCCGGGCAGGCACTGTGCTAAGGGCTTTCCGACGGTTGCCTCATTTATTGTTCATAACCCTGGAACCAGCTACAGACCCATTACTACCCCCATTTCACAGATTGGTAAACTGAGGCCTGGAGACTTGCTCAGAGTCCTCGAGGAAAAGAAGCCCTGGGGAGCAAGACTGCTCGCCGCCTCTGGAAGTGGACTGGGCAGGGCTGAGGAGCCACAATCCCTCCGGGGCGAGCTGGTGTGTGGTGCTCAGGTGTGGGTCACCCTTGACATTGGCTTGGGCAAGGCTTGTTCACCTGCCCTCTCAAGGGGGCTTCAAAAGTGTGTGGAAAATTGAATCAAAACATGTTGATTTTGGTGCAAAAGGCTTCTGGAATCTTTGCATAATTGTTACTCCTCTTTTTAAAGATTTGTTGTTTTTATTTGAAAGAGAGCGAGCAAGCAGCCATCTGCTGGTTCATTCTCCAAATGTCCAGAACAGCTGGGGCTGGGCCAGGCTGAAGCCAGGAACCAGGAACTGTTTCCCGGTCTCCCACGTGGGTGGCGGGGACCCACCGCCACGGCCTCCCAGCATACGCTCCAGTGTGGGATGCCGGTGTCCCACGCCGCGGCTTACCCGCGGTGCCTCGGCGCCTGCCTGCCCGTAGCTTTTCCTAAGCGTGCATTCGTTCCCGGGAGTTTTCTGAAAGCCCTATCATGTGCTGAACCACTGAGCCGCCCCTGCCAGCAGGCGGTACAGTGTGCTGGGGGCCAGCCTGGCCCTGGGTTCAGTTCAGTTCAGACACATTCTTGAGCAAAATGTGTGACCTCCCGGAGACTCAGTCTCCTCATCTACAAAATGGGTTCAGGTGAGGACGGTCAGGTGCTCCTCAGAGCCAGCACACGGAGCTCCAGGCTGTGCGGGATCTCCCTTCCTTGTGTGGCAGGGTCACCCTTCTGCCCGGCTGGCCTCCGGACTTTTTTTCCTGGCCCTTCCCTGCCGGCCTGCCTCCAAGCTCTGGGCCATGAATCTCTGCCCTAACTGGAGCTCCTCTTCCGGTGCTGGCCTGCAATCCTGTCTGGTGCAGCCGCTTCCTGGGTGTCCCGTGCCTATGCCGCAAGCTGCCAGAAGTCCCCGGGGGTGGCCCCTCCCACCTTGTTCTCATCAGAGCAGGCAGGCGCCTGGCTAAGGCCGAGGGGCCAGGCTGATGGAGGCTAGCGGGGCTTTGCTTGGGGGTGGAGGGGATCAGGCACACCGGTGGGCACGGCTGTCTGGGGGGGTCCTGGGGGATGCTATCTTCCTCCTGTTCTCACCACTCAGGGTCCTGGCAGGGCCAACCTTCCTAACCTGGCTTTGCAGAGAGACGAGCATGTTCTAGGAAGCTTGCTCTCCTGGGAGTTGGCAGTGCCCATCCTTGCCATGGCCATGGGGCTCTGGCTGGAGCCCTGTGATGTCCCCTGATGGGCAGCAGGCACCCGAAAGCCCCACCCCCACGGCCACCAGCGGTGATTTTTCTCGATGTTGGGAGTATCTTCCTCCATGTAGCTCTTATGTAACTGACACTCCAAGATGAGCAGGAAACGCATGATTCAAAGGTCAAAGCCATGGTGAAGACACACAGAGCGCGGCCTCACTCTCCTTCTGCCCCTCCGATCCCTCCCCCTCCACACCGGAACACCAGTGTTCACGGGTCTGATTTCTCTCTCCGGAGAAAACGGGATCTTCCACCCGCTGGTTCACTCCCCAAATGGCCACAGCAGCTGGGGCTGGGCCAGGCGGAAGCCAGGAGCCCCCTGGAACTCCAGCCGGGTCTCCCACATGGGTGGCAGGGGCCCAAGCACTCGGGCTCCCCAGGTGCGTGAGCAGTGAGTCGGATGGGAAGTGGAGCGGCCAGCACTGGGGCTCATGTGGGATGCGGCGCCCAATGCCGGCCCCTCTGCGGTGTGTCTTTCTGAGATCAAAACAATCATCTGTCATCTATTTATCCATCACCATCGTTCAGCCCTCTATAAATATACAAACGGAATTAAGAGTTTATTTTATACTAAACGTTGCTACCAGCCAATTGTTTCTCATGGAAAATTTTTAAAGGTTTATTTTTATTGATTTGAAAGGCAGAGTTACAAAAAGGCAGAGAGAGAGAGGTCTTCCATCCGCTGGTTCACTCCCTAGTTGGTTGCAATGGCCAGAGCTGCATCCATCTGAAGCCAGGAGCCAGGAGTTTCTTCCAGGTCTCCCCGTGGGTGCCCAAGGACTTGGGCCATCTTCTACTGCTTTCCCAGGCCATAGCAGAGAGCTGGATGGGAAGAGGAGCAGCGGGACTTGAACCAGCACCCACATGGGATGCCAGCACTGCAGCCCTGGGCTTTAACCCATTGTGCCACAGTGCTGGCCCTCCCATGGACCTTTGAGCTGTCTCTGCGTTCTTGGTCTCTCCGTCCTGGGAAAAGGTGGCACGTTACACTTACTTTCTCACTTAGCCACACGTCCACCCCAGAGGTGTTTATATGGTGGACAGACACTCAGCGGCAAGACGCCGCGCAGGCGGGGTGGTGTTGGGCTGAAGCCACCATGCAGTGTGCGGCGACCCGGGTGGGGCTGGCCCGACCAGAGGCCGTGCGCCTGCAGATGCAGCCGCGTGCCCAGGAGTGACTCAGTCTCCCGCTCTTCTCTCCTGGCCTCAGCGCATCGTTTACTCGTTCCATCCGCCTCTGTTCTTCTCTGGGGAGCCAGCAGCAATTCACAAAAAAAACCCTGCTCTGTGCCAACACCGCCGTAAACACACATGCAGCCTTGGGCCGTGAACCCCTGGGTCAGCAGTGCATTGTCGGCTGGTCACGTGGCCAGGGAGGGGCGTGGGGAGCTTCCCGTGTGCTGGCACACTGCTAAGTGCCTTTTTCACCCGTTCTTTTTTTTTTTTTTTTTTTTTTTTTAATTTTTTGACAGGCAGAGTGGGATAGTGAGAGAGAGAGACAGAGAGAAAGGTCTTCCTTTGCCGTTGGTTCACCCTCCAATGGCCGCCACGGCCAGCGTGCTGCACCGGCACACCATGCTGATCTGAAGGCCGGAGCCAGGTGCTTCTCCTGGTCTCCCATGGGGTGCAGGGGCCAAGCACTTGGGCCATCCTCCACTGCACTCCCGGGCCACAGCAGAGAGCTGGCCTGGAAGAGGGGCAACCAGGACAGATTCTGACGCCCTGACTGGGACTAGAACCCGGTGTGCTGGCGCCGCAAGGCGGAGGATTAGCCTACTGAGCCGTGGCGCCGGTTTCATCCGTTCTTATCTTCCCTGGAACCCTAGAAAGAACACACTGCCCATCGGACAGATAAGGGCATCCAGGCCCAGAGGGCTTGAGTAACTTGCTCAAGATCACATGAACAGGAAATGACTTGAACTTGGATCTGCCTGACCTCCAGGCCCACAAAGGGTTGGTGACGGGGCAGGGACCTCACATCAGGTCTGACCACGATCGCTCACCTCGGCCAGCCCTGCTGTGCCAGATGCCAGAAGCCAGGGGCAGGGGTGGAAGGTTTGGAAGGGGAGTGTAGTGGGCACAGCCCCCGTGGGCGGGCCTGGATTCCCCTGGAACTCTGGGTGAAGTGTGCCTATCCTGGCCACGCGACCCTGATCCCGCTCCTCCGGATATCAAAGCGGACGCGCACCCACAAGTGCCATTTGGAAGATACTGATCTATGTCTGTGGCTGCAACAATGACATCCTTGTCAGGTCCTGGCATGGCACCCAGGAGTCAGGATATTCCCGCAGAGCCCCTGGCCGGCGTGCTGGGTGGCCTTCTGAGTGACAGCACGCGACGTGGTCGCCGCACCCTTAGCCTCCCCCTCCTGCCTGCCCGCCTCTCCCCCTACCCCCGCCCCCTCCTCCGCTCGCTTGTCCGTTCTCTGGCCTGGGTCTGTCCCTTTCCCACTGGCACTTGAACCTGTGGTCCCAGGATAGGCAGGCTGGCCTGCAGCCGGAGCCCGGGTCCCCACTCAGTCCCCGAGTCCCAGAGCTCCGAGCGCCAGGGCTTCCTGGGCCAATGACATGTGAAGGACTCCAGTGTGAAGACCGTGACCTGGCCATGTCTGCTGGTGGGAGCTGGCTGCCACCCTCCTGGACAGTGGCTCCAGGCTGGGGATTGGGCCCCCAGGGGACTCCTGGGGACTGTGACTCTCACTGTGGTTGACACACAGACGCCCCGGGCCCGCTCCAATGCCAGGGCACTGCCACTGCCCACCAGAGCCCTCTCCTGGGTCCCCAGAGTGGGCATGGCCAGTCTCAGAGGGCAGCAGGGGAGGGCACTGGCCTGCCCCCCCCCCTTGCTCGGCTCCAGGTGGGCGACCCCTGGTCCCCTTCCCGCCACCCCTCCAGGCCCCACAGCCCACCCCGTTCTGCTCACCCTCTTGCCTCCTGTGGCCATTTAATTTTGCTTGGTCCTAGATCAATATAAATGATTGCAAAAGCTAAGCTGCTCTGAGCCCTTGGCTGCGGTGACGTGGCCACGCCGGGCCTCCCCGGGCTCAGCAGGCTCGGATTTGGATATTCCCAAGCTTTTTGTCTGACTTTGAGCTCTGCTGGGTTTCAGCTCGCATATATTTAAAAACAATGAATTTCTTGCATTACGGAGGACATATGCATGTGTGTGTCTCTCGCCTGTACCGTCTGCACACTTCCCACATCCCCCAGCCACCTGAGATCTCCCTGCTGTCTCCTGGTTCTTTCAACTGCACTGCTGCCCCAGGGCCTTTGCACGGCCTATGACACCCACATGCCTTAGTGCCCTTGTCTCCTTGAGGACTTTTCTCAGACACCGTCTTTGCTGATGGCAGCACGCTGCCCCGGGAGCAGAGCAGTCCCCTCCCCCTCCCTCACTTCATTTTGCCCACAGTGCTTTTCATCACGGCGTGCTCCATAACCCTAGTTGCTTGTTCACTGCCTTCGTCTCCCACTAGGAGAAGGAATTCTGTTTTGCTTGGTGCTGAACCTCCAAGGGCTGGAAGACTGCTGGCCCCGGTGGGTGCTCCGTCAGTGTGCTGAGCGCGTCCTGGGACCCTGGCTCCTGTCCCTTGGTTTCGGCCTAGACCAGCCCTGGTTATTGTGGCTATTTGGGGAGTGAACCAGCTAATGAAGATCCTTCTCTCTCTCTCTCTCTTTCCCTGTCACTCTTTTAAATGAATGAAATTAAATAAACTTTTATTTATTTATTTATAAAGATTATTCATTTGAAAGTCAGAGTTACACAGAAAGAAGAGAGGCAGAGAGAGAGAGAGAGGGAGAGAGAGAGAGGGAGAGAGAGAGAGGGAGAGAGAGAGAGGGAGAGAGAGCGAGGTCTTCCATCCGCTGGTTCACTCCCCAATTGGCTGCAGCAGCTGGGGCTGTGCCAGTCCGAAGCCAGGAGCAGGAGCTTCTTCTAGGTCTCCCACCCGGGTGCAGGGGCCCAAGGACTTGGGCCATCTTCTATTGCTTTCCCAGGCCACAGCAGAGAGCTGGATTGGAAGTGGAGCAGCCGGGACTTGAACCAGCGTCCATATGGGATGCCAGCGCTGTAGGCCAGGGCGTTAACTCCCCACGCCCCAGCATTGGCCCCAGTAAATAAACTTTGAAAACTTGACTCTACATAAAAACACAAAGAAGAAATAAAAGACACTTGGGGGCTGGCGTTGTGGGGTGAAGCTGCCCACTGCAGTGCTGGCATCACCTATGGGCGCCCATTCGAGTCCCAGGAGGCTTGGGAGCAGCAGGTGGAGTGGAATTGCCTGTGAGAGCTGGACAAGGCCACCCCAGGGCGATCAGCACAGACCTGCTTGGCAACGCGGGGCGGGGTGCGCCAGGCAGTCCCCGCGCCCCCAGTGCCTGGGATTCCACCCCTGCCTGCGCTGGGAGGCTCAGAGCTGCCGCCCTGGCAGCCACAGAATCCAGGTCTGGATGTGCCTGTCACCCGGCTGGCTCTGCAGGGCTCTGTGGCATTTGGTGACGGGGTGGGGGTGGGGTCATGGGCGTTTAGGGGCGAGGACTACCGGGAAAGCAGGCAAGAGCGCTGAGTCCAAGGCTTCCAGCCTCGTGACCTGTCAGGTAAACCCTGGGGCAGGGCCCAGAGGCAGAGATCTGGGACAGGAAGTGGCTGCGAGAGGCTGAGCCCATGCAAAATCCCCTCTCCACCATCACCCGGTTTCTCCCAGGGCTCTGTCTGCACTCGAATGGGCTATGGGGACATCCACAGGGAGCATCCAGGGAACTCTCGGCGGGTCCTCGTGGGACAAGACACTGGGACGGCAGACGAGGAGCACACAGACCACCTTGTCCTTGCTACTCCGTGGTAGACATTACTAATCCATCACTGCACAACCGTGGAGCCCTTCTCCCCGCAGGGTTCCAGACACTGCTAATCTGTCAGGATTTGTCACGAGCAGAAGTGGAAAGGTTGCTGCTGTTGGAAGAGTCATCCCTGGGGGTGGGAAAAGAAAGGATTCTTTGGGGCAGGCATTGCAGTGCAGCTAACAGGTTAAACTGCAGCTTGGGGTGCCCCGAACCCACATCAGGGCACTGGGACCAAGTCTCCAATCCAGCTTCCTGCTAGTGCGCCTTAGAAGCAGTGAGTGATGGCGGCCTCATTGGGAAGGTCCTGGATGGGGTTCCTGGCTCCTGGCTTCAGCCTGGCCCAGCCCCAGCTGTGGCCATGGCCATTTGGAAAGTGAACCAGCACATGGAAGATTTCTCTCCGGGCTCCATGAATCAGTGGGACAGCAGTGGACAGGTGCCCAGGACGGGGCTGCTGACCTCATGTGCCCATCTGAACCTTGGCCTTGGGCCTGTGTCCAAGGGCATCTCCCTGTGGGCGTGTGGTGTGGTGACAGACAAGTACCCTCTGTCTCCTGGGTCAACTGTCCAGTGACAGGCAAGCCTTGCTGTGGCCTCTGATGCCCGACCCAGCAATGAGGAAGCTGACTTGTGACTTCACTCTGCTGAGCCTCGGTTTCTTCATCTGTCAAATGGGCGTAATGATGCCTCCCCATGCTGAGCTGTCACAAGGACAGGATGAACCAATTCTGCAAAACACTGGGCTCGGTGCCCTGCACACAGCAGGTGATCTGGGATGATGACCAGACCTGGGCACTTGGTCAGCCCGAAGAGCCCAGCCTGTGAGCCACATCCTCCCGTGGGAGCTGAACACCTCACACCAGCTCTGAAACACCATGGCCAAGCTTCGAGGGTGGGAGAATCGGTTTTTGCTGGTTTAGGGGAAGGGCAAGAGGGGAGGGGAGAGGACACCCTCTTTCTCTGAGGAGTGGCCAAGACATCTCCAAACAGGTGCCAGTGGGTGCCCAGGTCCCCTGTGGCCGCCCTTTGTGTGTTACGCTGCTGTGTGGGGTGAGGGACAGGCTCCTCCCACTCCCCCGAGGCAGGGGTCTCAGAGTGGCTGGAGCCCAGGGTGGGAAGATCGGGGAGACACCCCTGCTCGGAGCCCCCATGTCACGGGCCATGCTTGGGGCAGGGGAGGCGGGGGCGCT
This sequence comes from Sylvilagus floridanus, assembly GCA_949820135.1. Taxonomy (NCBI): domain Eukaryota; kingdom Metazoa; phylum Chordata; class Mammalia; order Lagomorpha; family Leporidae; genus Sylvilagus; species Sylvilagus floridanus. Next base: position 93,061,192 of record OX463239.1, on the reverse strand, counting down.
GCCTGGGAGGACCGGGAGTTGGGTGAGCTTGGTTTGCGTATATTACAACAAGCAAAGGCTCATGGGGAGAACAGAAAGGAGAGAACTGGTTAGAAAGAAGCGTGATGTGCGTGCCGGCAGGAAACCCGCAGCAGGCCCAAGTGGAGCGCTGGGGACTGCACTCTGCTTCCTTGCAGGTGCTAAGCACAGCTTTTCGTGGGGCCCTGAACTGGCTGTCCCCACCCCTTGCAGTGTGGTGACCCCCAGCTGGGATGGGGGCGGGGCACCAGCTCTGGGTCTCCGACCTCCAGATGGTCCTCTCCCTGCCTGCAGGGTCATGGCCACCCTCCCCCGTCCCCTGCCCCCCCCCCCCCCCCCCCCCGCAAGTGCACCCAGCCCCGTGAGCCACCTTTGCCGGCCCCCTGGGGCAGCTGTGGCTCAGACCACGCCCACGAGGGGGCTGACTCCCTGCCGGGAACTGGGCCAGGCGGATGGAAGTGGTGACAAGGGACAGTGACGTTCGCGCCACTTCCTTTCCTGGGCCCTGCTGCGTCTGCTTTGGGGACCCGCACGGGATGTGGCGCGATGTGCCCTGAGATGCACTCGGCTTGTTAAAGGGAATCAGTCCCGTTTGCCGCGGCAGAAGTGACATCCGGTCTCCAAGGCCAGGACATAGGAGGGGTGCAGGCGGCCTCCCCTCTGACCCCATCTGCCACGTTGTGGGGGGCCCAGGCAGCACGGCAGGGTCACGGGTGGGCGTTCCAGCCGGCACCCGATCCATCAGAGCCTCAGGAGGCAGCTGTGCGCGTGAGCAGCCTCTGGGTCTCCCCGCCGAGGCCCCACAGAGCTTGCCCCACTGGCCCCTGTCCAGATCCATGGCCCCCAGTCTCAGCCTAGCCAACAGCTGTCCACCCCTCTGACTGGGAGGCCGCCAAGGGCTTGCACGTGGGTCTCGAGCTCTGGGCGTGTTGGACTGGGTGGGGGACAGTGTGACACGGGGCTGGCCTCACTCATGGGCAGAGTGACGAGCCGGAGGAAGGAGGCCGATGGGGTGGCTGCTGTGCCAGTTGGGGCCCCTGTGTGGCAGGGAGGAGGAACTGGGGGTGGGGGTGGCAAAGAAATGCCCATGCCCACCCCATCTTAGCCACCAACCTGGAGAGTCCTTTAACTGTTATGTGTGTGTGTGTTTTATAAGATTTATTTATTTGAAAGAATACAAAGAGAGAGAGAGAGAGAGAGAGAGAGAGAGAGGGAGAGAGAGGTCTTCCATGTGCTGGTCCATGCCCCAAATGGCTGTAGGGACTGGGGTTGGGCCAGGCTGAAGCCAGGAGCCAGGAACTCCAGCTGGGGCTCCCACGTGGGTGGTGGGGACCCAGGCCCCTGGGCCATGTTCTGCCGCTTTTCCAGGCGTGTTAGCACGGAGCTGGATCAGAGCCGGTGATCCGAAACGGGATGGCAGCATCGCAGGTGGCGGCTTCACCTGCTGCACCACCGTCCCACCAGGCCGGGCCCCTAAGGGCTCCTCGTTGGCGCTGCATTTGGTGAAGTCGGGTCTTTCTTTTCTTTCCATGTGTGCTAATCTGATGGGAGAGGCACAACCAGCCGTTGTTTTCCTTTCCATCTTCTCCCATTTTCCCGTGAGGGAACAGCGCCTTGGCCACGTGGTTCATTCCCCAGAGTTCTGCAACAGCCAAGGCTGGGCCAGGCTGAAGCCAGGAACCGGAAACTCCATCCAGGGCTCCCACAAGGATGGCAGAGACCCAGGTGCTTGAGCCAACATCTGCTGCCTCCCAGGGAGCACCGTAGCAAGAAGCTGCACCGGAAGCAGAGGTGGCACTCAAATCAGCACCCCAACATAGGACGTGGGGTCCGAGCAGCGGCGCAGCCAGCTGTGTCCAATGCCTACCTGGAGCGGAAGACCTACGTGTTCATGTCATTCGACGCATCCACCCTCTCCTTTCCAGCGGATTCTCTGCCTAAGATTTTCTGCTCTCTCTGAAGCCCACGAGGGTTTCTGGGGGTGCTGGTCATGGCCCCCTGAGAACACAGCGGGGCTCTCTCTGGGACTCTCTCAAGGGACCGGTGCTGTAGCACAGCGGCCAGCGAAACCACCAGCATTCCCTACGAGCTCCAGGTCCAGTCCCAGCTGCCCCCCTTCCAGTCCAGCTCCCTGCTAGTGCACCTGGGAAAGCAGTGGAGGATGGCCCAAGGGCTGGGCCCCTGCACCCACGTGGGAGACCCAGAAGAAGCTCCTGGCTTCGGATCAGCCCAGCTCTGGCCATTGTGGCCATTTGGGGAGTGAATCAGCAGACCGAAGACCCCCCCCCAACCTGTAAATCTACCTTTTAAATAAATAAATAATAATAAAAAAAGGAAATAAATTCTATTGAACTACACCCTGAGGACGCCATCACTTTCTGCCGTTATAAATCAAAACAAAATGTTTGCTTAGAAGAGAAAGCATTTATAAAAATAGTCTCCTGTACTTCCGTCCAAACGGGTTGACATTCTGTTTTTCCCATGACAGCCCTGGCTCCACCTGGAGCTGTGTGCACGGCGGTGCTCGGTGAGCATCTAATTTTATTTTGCCGTGTGGAGCGCCACGTGTCCCCACGCCGTTTCTAGACACTCCCGCCTTCTGCCCACCGGCTGCCACCAGCTCTGTCACGTGGCACACGTGGCTCAGCCCCGGGACCCTCCCCTGGCCATCTTTCCTCTTTGTAACCTCACACCCAAGCGGGCCGGCTTTCATTCCTATGGAAGGTGGTCCTGCCTGACAGGACCCCCGGGGAGGAGTTAGGGTGGGGAATGGCCGGAACACTGGGGCTCACTCGGAGGTGAGGAGGATGGCTTGGGAGGCCAAGGCCAAGGCCACAGGGTTGGTGGCTGCAGCAGTGTCCACGTCAGAGTCAGTGGCTCAGCCGCAGGCGCTGGCTGAGAAGTAGCCGAGGTTGGGCCTGACGGGGCGGGGAGCAGACAGGACTAGCCGGAGGACAGAGCCCAGGGATGAGCCAAACACTGAAGGCAAAGATGATGCCAGGGGCTAGGTATTTGGCCAAGCAGATAAGACATTGTTGGCCGGCGCCGTGGCTCAATAGGCTAATCCTCCGCCTTGCGGCGCCGGCACACTGGGTTCTAGTCCCGGTCGGGGCACCGGATTCTGTCCCGGTTGCCCCTCTTCCAGGCCAGCCCTCTGCTGTGGCCCGGGAGGGCAGTGGAGGATGGCCCAAGTGCTTGGGCCCTGCACCCCATGGGAGACCAGGAAAAAGCACCTAGCACCTGGCTCCTGCCATCGGATGAGCGCGGTGCGCCGGCCGCAGTGCGCCAACCACGGCAGCCATTGGAGGGTGAACCAACGGCAAAGGAAGACCTTTCTCTCTGTCTCTCTCTCTCTCACTGTCCACTCTGCCTGTCAAAAAAAAAAAAAAGACATTGTTGGGGCCGGCACTGTGGCATAGCAGGTAAAGCTATAATGCCAGCATCTGGCACCAGTTCGAGTCCTGGCTGCTCCACTTCCAATCCAGCTCTCTGCTGTGGCCTGGGAAAGCAGTGGAAGATGGCCCAAGGCCTTGGGCCCCTGCACCCTCATGGGAGAGCTCCTGGCTCCTGGCTTCAGATTGGCTCAGCTCCGGCCGTTGCAGGCAACTGGGGAGTGAACCAGCGGATGGAACACCTCTCTCTCCCTCTCTCTCTCTTGTCTGTAACTATGCCTCTCAAGTAAATAAATAAATCTTAAAACAAAACAAAACACTGGTTAAGATGTCCGTGTGCCCTAGTGGTGTGGTGGGATTGAGTCCCAGCTCTGGCTCCTGATTCTAGCTCCCTCCCAATGCAGGAGGCAGCAGGCGCTGAATGGTTCAAGCCTTTGGGTCCCTGTCACTCATGTGGGAGACTCACGTTGAGTTCCGGGATCTTCAGCTTGGCCCAACCCTGGCTGTTCTGGATATTTAGGAAGTGAATCAGCAGATGGGATATGTCTGTCTGTCTGTCTCTCACATTTAAAAAACAAGCAAAAAAAAAAAGAGGACTGTGTTTTTTTTTTTTTTTTTTTTTTTTTACAGGCACAGTGGACAGTGAGAGAGAGAGACAGAGAGAAAGGTCTTCCTTTGCCGTTGGTTCACCCTCCAATGGCCGCCGCGGCCGGTGCGCTGCGGCCGGCGCACCGCGCTCGTCTGATGGCAGAAGCCAGGAGCCAGGAGCCAGGTGCTTTTCCTGGTCTCCCCATGGGGTGCAGGGCCCAAGCACCTGGGCCATCCTCCACTGCACTCCTGGACCACAGCAGAGGGCTGGCCTAGAAGAGGGGCAACCGGGACAGAATCAGGTGCCCCGACCGGGACTAGAACCCGGTGTGCCGGCGCCGCAAGGCTGAGGATTAGCCTGTTGAGCCACGGCGCCGGCCAGGACTGAGGTTTTTGACCTACGTAGCTGGGAGGGGGTGGTGTGGCCTGCTGAGCTAAGGAGGCTGGGAGAAGCTGACAGGTGCATACTTGGGAAGTGCCCGGCGCCTGATGGGGTGAACACGTGGCTGGGGGGCTGGTGAGTGAGCCCCCACCTCGGGCAGCCCTCCTGTCTGACAAGCGCAGGCCTGGGGGTCTCAGCGGGGCCGTATCTACTGTGCCCCACTGCAGGCCTGGCCACCTGCCTGCTGTAGTCCTGGGTCCCCAGAATCTCGGTTCCAGGCAGGGGCTCCCAGGCAGCTGCAGCCCCACAGGAGTCCCTGGGCACCCAGTGTGGGCAGAAGTCTCTCCGTGGGCTGCGGGCCTGCCTCCCTCCCTGGTTAAGGAGGCCTGGGTGGGCCTCTCTGTCATTTAGGGGGCAGGCAGAGGCCCCGCTCTGGGGCAGCTCCTGGCCACAGAGGCCCTGCTTGCTGTGGGTGGAGGATGGGGGCCGCCTCTGGCTCCTGTCCTGGGCTGTTAGGAAAACATTGCAGTCCCTAAAGCCCTGGCCTTGGGCTGAGACATTTCTCTCATTTCTGGAGCAAGTCTTCAGCCAGGGTGGAGTCTTTTTGGCTCAGCCTGGGGTGGGGCCGCGTGCGGGTGTGAATGTGTGTACTCGTGAGTATATGTCTATGTGTCCGTTGTGCCTGTACACAGCCCTGCAGGCTTCTTCCAGCTACTCACAACATCCAGACCTGTTTTTTTTTTTTTTTTTTTTTGACAGGCAGAGTGGACAGTGAGAGAGAGAGAGACAGAGAGAAAGGCCTTCCTTTGCCGTTGGTTCACCCTCCAATGGCCAGGTGCCTCTCCTGGTCTCCCATGGGGTGCAGGGCCCAAGCACTTGGGCCATCCTCCACTGCACTCCCAGGCCACAGCAGAGAGCTGGCCTGGAAGAGGGGCAACCGGGACAGAATCAGGTGCCCCGACCGGGACTAGAACCTGGTGTGCTGGCGCCGCAGGTGGAGGATTAGCCTAGTGAGCTGCGGCACTGGCCTCAGACCTGTTTTGAGGCCTGTCTGGGCACGGGATCCATGTCCTGTGACCAGCATGGCAGAAGACGAAAGAAGGGAGGGCCCCCTGGTTCTCAGATCCCCAAGGAACTGAGGTGCAGAGGGGAAGAGACCAGGTGTGGGAAGATGGGGGGGGAGGCTGAGCTGGGGGCACGGGGTGCCCAGCCTGAAGCACCCTCTGCCCGCCATCACCTTGGCCACAGGGAACCAGAGGCAGCCTTCAAACAGGGCCTGATATAACACAGCGGGCCAGGAAGGAGGGCGGATGGAGGGGTGGAGCTAGGTTTTTTTTTTTTTTAAAGATTTATTTATTTATTTGAAAGTCAGAGTTATGCAGAGAAAGAAGGAGAGGTAGAGAGAGAGAGAGAGAGAGAGAGAGAGAGAGAGAGAGGTCATGCATCTGCTGGTTCACTCCAGTTGGCCGCAACGGCCGGAGCTGCACCCATCTGAAGCCGGGAGCCAGGAGCATCTTCCAGGTCTCCCACACAGGAGCAGGGGCCCAAGGACTTGGGCCATCTTCTGTTGCTTTCCCAGGCCAGAGCAGAGAACTGATCAGAAGTGGAGCAGCTGGGGCTCGAACCAGTGCTTATATGGGATGCTGTCACTATAGGCGGTGGCTTTACCCACTATGCCACAGCACCGGCCCCAGGGGCGGCATTTATAAAGCACCTGCTCCATGCCCTACCCGCACCCGGGCTCTTGCCCGCTGCCAGGCCTTGGCTTGGTGACTCTGGCTGCGGGGGAGGGGGGTGTCAAGTGAGAGATTGCAAGCAGAGGCCCGCACCCAGTGTTGGCGGCCAAGGTTGTCACCGGTCCAGAGCCGTGACCTTCCCTCCCTGTGACTCGCTCAGTACCCCCAGCAACTTTCAAGTGAATTCTCTTCTTAGTCCCATTTTACAGACAGAGAAATCGAGGCACAGAGACGTTCAGTCACTTGCCTGGGGCCACAGGACCAGTAATGACATGGAACCAGACTTCTGACTCAGGGAACCATCATGTATGGGGCGATTAAATAAACCAGGCAGGGGCATCGAAGCGGCGTTTCTCAAGGTGAGCTCCCCGGACATGCATCCACGCAGGCGCAAGCTTGTGGCTCGGTGGTTCAAATGCCCGGATGCCTGGCTCAAGTCCTGAGCACTCAGCTTCCTATCCAGCTTCCTGCTAATGCGCACCCTGGGGCACAGCAGGTGAGGGCTCAGGCATTTGGCCCCATGTGAGATGCTGTTGCATCCATTTGGGGAGTGAATCAGCATCGGATGGAAGATCTCTCTCTCTCTCTCTCTCTCTCTCTCTCTCTCTCTCTGTCACCATCAGATAAGCATGGAAAACACCGGAACATTGCTTGTCTCCTGTGACCAGGCCCGCGCTGCCGGAGCTGTGTGCTTTGCTTCTTGGCTCTGAGGCATGTGTGTTGCCACGCAGCGTGAAGGCCGTGCGTCCTCACCAGGCGCTGATGTTGTCCCCTTTCCCAGAAGCCTCGGCTTGAGGATCCTTGTTGTGCCTTTGCTCCCATTCATTCATTCATTCATTCTTCCAAACGTCCCTTGAGCTTTTGCAGACACAGCGAGAGCTAGGCAAGGTGTAGTTTCTGTCTTAGCAGCCTCCCAAGTGCCAGGGGAGAGAGAGGGGTGGGATCTGGAGGCGAGAGGGGGAGGAACATTTGGCCAAGTGGTTGGGACGCCCACATCCCCTATCCGAGTTCCTGGGTTCGAGTCCCAGCTCTGCTCCTGAATCCAGCTTCCCGCTGATGTGAACCCTGGGACGCAGCAGGTGGTAACTCAACCCCTTGGGTCCCTGCCACCCACAATGGAGACCCGGGCTGAGTTCCTGACCCCCAGCTTTGGCCTGGCCCAGCCCCAGCTTTTGTGGGCCCCTGAGGAGTGAGGCAGTAGATGGGAAATCTCCCACTGTCTCAGTCTCTGCCATTTTCACACAGATCTCTCATCCGCTGGGTCACCCTCCAAATGGCCGCAATGGCCAGGACTGGTCCAGGCTGAAACTAGAGGCATCAAACTCCATCCGGGTCTCCCACGTGGGTGCAGGGGCCCAAGCACTCGGGCCATCTTCCACTGCTTTCCCAGGCCATTAGCAAGGAGCTGGATCGGAAGTGGAGCAGCCGGGACCTGAGCCAGCACTCACATAGGGTGCCGGCGTCACAGGCAGAGGCTTAACCCACTATGCCACAGCGCCAGCAGCCTCTGTCCCTTAGGGAACCTGGTAGACGGCGGGAGTACCACGTCCAGGCTTCCTGGAGAAGGTGAGGGCTAAGCTGCTGGACAGAGACGTCGGGTGCTGTCGCAGGGGGACACTTGTGCATCGGTGCAGGTGCGAGACGCTGCAGGCTTGTCTGGCGCCTGCTGTAGACACTGTTTGACATCTCAGAGACTGCAGGGAAGGGACACCCCACCTTCCAGCAGGAGCCCGTGACTCCACCCCACCCGCTCTGCCTCCCTCTGCATGCTCGTTCCGTTCCTGGCCTGTGTGTGGGTCTCTCTGGGGCCCGTGGAAGCAGCTGCCTGACTCCCTTAGGTGATTCAGGGGTAGAATAAAATCCTTTCTTTTTTTTTTTTAACATTTATTTATTTATTTGAAAGATAGAGTACAAAGAGAGGGGGAGGGAGAGAGAGAGAGAGAGAGCTTCTATCCACTGGGTCACTCCCCAAATGGCTGCAATGGCTGGAGCTGAGCTGATCAGAAGCCAGGAGCCAGGAGCTTCTTCTGGGTCTCCCACACAGGTGCAGGGGCTCAAGGACTTGGGCCATCTTCTACTGCTTTCCCAGGCCACAGCAGAGAGCTGGATCGGAAGTGGAGCAGCTGGGACTCGAACCAGTATTTGAATACGGGATGTTGGCATTGTAGGTGGCTGCTTAACCTGCTGTGACACAATGCCGGCCCCAAATCTTGTTTTAAAAATATACTTATTTATTTGAAAGATCTTCACTCATTGGTTCAGTCCCCACATGGCCATCACAGCCAGTCTGGGCCTTCCACGTGGGCTGCAGGGAACGCAGTCTGTGGGCGGTGATCTGCTGCCTTCCCAGGCACGTTGGCAGGGAGCTGGGTGGGAAGCGGAGCAGCCGCGACTGAACCCAGAGCTCTGCTGTGGGGGGTGCGGTTGCAGGAGGTGGCTTCCCAGCTACACCACAGCGCCGGCCCCAGGGTGGGCATTGTGGCGCAGTGGGTTAAGCTGCCGCTTCCGATGGCCACATCCCATATCAGAGTGCTGGTCTGAGTCTTAGCTGCTCCACTTTCCATACAGCTTCCTGCTAATGTGCCCGGGAAGCAGCAGAAGATGACCCGAGTACCTGTGACCTTACCATCCACATAGGAGACCCCGATGGAGTTCAGGCCCCTGGCTTCTGTGCAGCTCATGCCCAGATGTTGCAGGCATTTGGGGAGCGAACCAGTGGATAGGAGCCTGCGCTCTCTCTCTGATGCTCTGCCTTTCAAAGCAGATAAAAGTAAACTTTTATTTTTTAGTTGTTCCGCAGGGCGGCAGGTGGAGTCTGGGGTGATGGACAGGAGCTGGAAGGGCGGGGTTTCCAGCCGCCACTCGCAGGGCGGAGGGCCCTGAAGGGAAAGGAGGACGCGCTAGGGATCACGCGCCAGGCGGGCACGTGTGTGTCCGTGAGTGGGGGCCGTGGGCCCGCGTGCGTGTGCACGGGGGCCCCGTCGAGGCACGGGGCGATTGGGCCGTGTGTTCAGCGAGCTCCCCCAGCTCAGGGGTCCCCACCACACACACACCGCAGGTGGCTGGGAACATTTATCTACTCGGGTCTGAAACCAAAAGACACATCCGCCACCAACTTGAGAACCAGCAGATTTGCATTTGCGATCTTCAAATCGGAGAGCCCCTCCCCTTCTACTGAGGCTGGAGGGGGGTTACTGGGGAGGGGACGGGACAGCTGACTGCGCGGCTGTGCTGACTCAGGTAGCCTGGGACCCAGGCGATCTGGAGAAGCTGGTCTCTGGGAGGCTCTGCCGGCTTCCTGGAAGCGTCAACCTGACGTCTGTCATTGGCGGGACTGACTCCATTTTGACTTGGTCCGGTCGGGGTGGGGCAGGAGCTCTGGTCTAGAGCAACCCTGTCCGGTCCTTTTGTGTTTCTCACCAGGGAGATTCCACAAATGCTTATTAGAATTGTTAGCCCGAGGCACAAGAGCTCTTAAATCAATTAGCTAAAAAATTCCTGAAATGCTCAAAAAAAAAAGGCGAAAGAATTCGGGTTGTCCATCTAAGGACATCTAAGGGAAGCCGGCTGGGGCTGCGCAGCCTGGGTGGCTTCAGGCTCCAGCACAAATGGTGGAGCCCTTCCCTGCTCATCTCTGTCTTGTCCCGAGGCTGTGGTACCCAGCGGGGCCCTCCTGGGACGGGCTTGGGAGACACTGCTGGTTGTGGGTGGAGCTTAAGGTTAAGGTCACAGTACAGGAGCTGGCGTTGTGACTTGGGACACTCTTACTCACTTCCCCTCTCAGAATGCTGGTTCAAGTCCCAGCTACTCTGCACATTTTGTTTGCTTAAGATTTATTTATTTATTTGAAAGGCAGAGTTATATATAGAGATTTGCATCCATTGGTTCACTCCCCCAGGTTGTTACTGGGTGAAACCTCAATTCTTTGTCTCACATGGAAGCAGATTTTCCAAGCGGAGAAGGCAGAGAGGAAAGCAAGGTGTATTTAAAAGCAGGATTTATTTAAGTCGGAGACATCCTGGTGGACTGGCCAGGAGGGAGGTTCCAAGAAGGGAAAAACCAGGGGGGCTGCTGGTGCCGGGTTTTTAAGCACAATTTTGGAGAAGCAAAAACCTGACTTGACCTTCAGTTACAAGGCAAGGACAGAACCCAGGAAGAGACTCCGATCTGTAATCTTATTTGCCGAGGGGGGGGATAGGTAATTTGTTTATTTTTTTTACAGTAAACTGTGAGCTCAGGAGGCTGGACTCACCTCCCCCTGAGCCTTAGATCTGTGTTGACCTCTCACCTCCCTAGAGCAAGTAACCTGCACTTCTCTGCCCAGCTCATACCGCCCCGCCCTGCCTGGGCTGCTGGACACTCCACTCTCTGAAGGGTCCCTCCGCCGGCCTGAGCTCCCCCCACTCCTCCCAAACTCTCTGCCCCCAACTCAGCAGCTCAGCCCCGCCTCAGCCTCAGCTCCCAGCTCCCACTGTGCTCTCGCGGGAACTTGAGAAGGAGCGAAGCTCTGCCTCTCAGACCCCCAAGCCCCTTCGCTGACACTTCGTGCTGTGTTAACGACGCGTCTGTAAGGGAGGGGTCTTTCTCTGCTGTGTGCTCGCTGGCAGCTCCGCCACGGCACACCTGGAGTGACCCGCTCCTGGGCTTTATTCTTTAGACTGAACCTGGCCTGGCCGGGGCTTCACGCCGTCTCTTCTTTCCCGACAAACGGGACGCCCCCGAGGACTGGGGCAGGTACTTTTGACCTCGCTAAAGGTAACTTTTGGGGGAAGTAAGCATTTTGCACCCTCAGTCTCTACCAGCACCAACCTGACTGCCTATTAACCAGTCTGGCTGGGCCAACGCCAGGAGCCAGGAGCTTCTCCTGGGTCTCCTATATGGGTGCAGGAGCTTAAGTACTTGGGCCACTTCCTACTGCTTTCCCAGGCACATTGGCAGGGAGCCGGGTAGGAAGTAGAACAGCTGGGACTCGAACCAGAGCCCATATGGGATGCTGGTGCCCATAGGCGGGCTGCATGACATCTGCCCTTACTCTGTATTTCTGATCCAGCTTCCTGCTCATGCAACTTGGAGACAGTAGTCCATAGGAGACCGGATGAAGCTCTTGACTCCTGGCTTTGGCCTGGCCCAGCCCTGGCTGTTGGGGCCATTTGGGGAGTGAGCCTGCATATATCTCTCTGGTACTTTGCCTTGCAAAACAAATAAATCTTAAAAAAAAAAAAAAGTAGACAATGTAGCATGGAGGGGTCAGGGCTGGGTGGAGGGGCCTGGAGGGCCTATGAGTACAGAGGACGCCCCAGGGGAGGTCCCTGCTGCTGAGGGCCAGATTTGGCCAAGGGGAAGAGAATGCCGGCCTTGTCCAGTACCGGCCAGGAGCTGACGTCACTCCAGGTACGAAGGGCAGAGCTGGGGGCAGAGGCCTATGCAGGGCGGAGCTGGGGGCAGAGGCCGGCCTCAGCTGTGTTTACTTCCTGGGAGCTGGCTGATCCGTGGCAGGAAGTCCAGCAGGAACCCCTGGGGTCCCTCAGCTCTGCCCACACCAGCTCCTCCCAGCCCCGCCCTCCGCGGGGTGACACTGGAGCTGTGCCCCTCGGGTGCAGCCTTGGTGCAGCTCCCGGGGTGGGGGTGGGGGCCCTTTTGAAGCTGTTGCCTCCTGGCATCCTACCCAGGGGACTTCTCCCACAACTCCCAACATGCAAAGGGATGGATGACTGGGGAGCTGACGCTGGCCCGTGTGTCCAGCTGTGGGGGATGGAAGAGTGTCAGGGTACCCACACTCCAGGGTGTGGTGAGCCCAAGGTGGAGCCGGCTCTTACGGGAGGGGGCTCGTGAGCGCCCCCTGCAGGCACAGTTCCCTCTCTGTGTCTTGATGCCTTGGAGGGAGGAGCCCCAGGTGCCCCCTCAGCGCACCTGCTGTGCGTGGCTCCGTTGCCACCTGGCTCTGGTGACGTCGAGTGACTCATCCTGCAGTCTCCTCAATTTACCTCCTCCCGGGTGACATGGGCACCTGTAGAGCAGGAGGGGTCTGCCCGAGGTGAAGGTGGCGTGGGTTTGCCCCGAGGTGGGGCCGGGGTCTGCAAGGAGGGGGATGGCTCAGTGCTCGGGTGTCACCTGCTCTGGGTGTGTCCAGGGGTGGGTGGTGCTGAGTTCATTTCCTGAGATAGGGAGAGCAACCCAGGGGTGCAATGGTGACAGCATTGCTGGGGTGGGGGTAGGGTGACCTCAGCTCACCCCCCCATCTGGGGCATGCCCTGATGCCCAGCGAGTGAGCTGTGATTGTGTGAGCAGTGTGGGATACTGTGTTAAAGAGATAGCACTCTGAGGGGTTCCCGGGGCTTTGAAGCCCGGGCCCAGCTCACCCAAGACCCTCCACTGTGATCAGTGCCGCCCCCGGTGCCCCCGCCCCTCAGCCAGCTCTGCGAAGTGAGGCTTGGTGCTTCCTTCACTACTGTGTCCCTGTCCCCCTCCTGCTCCGCTGCCCCCCCCCACTCAAGCTCCCATCTCATTATCATTCTTTCAACAAACCTTAAACTAAAAATAGTGGAGAGATCGCACATTCTCTTCTTTATTCCTATCAAGGAGCTTATCGTGTCCCTGTTCTCGGGAGGAGACACAGTCTCCAAGGGCTAGGGACTTGGCTGGGCTCGGCATGCCTCCCTGCCTGCTGGGCACCAGGCCCTCGCCTGGGCTCCAGGCCACGAGGGTGAGGCAGAGCCAGGGCAGCCCACGGGGCTCACAGCCACAGGGAGGGATGATGGGAACCCCGAGGAGGGGGCCCGCCAGCCTGGGGGGTCTTGCCAGGGCAGGCTCCCGGGGGAGGGCCTCCTGGTAGAGGAAGAAGCAGGTGCGAAGGCTGGCTGGTGTGGGAAGCAGAGCTCAGACAGGGCGGCTAGATGTGGGGTGCAAATGGCAGAAGCTGGGGCTCTGCTCGAGAGGTAGAGGTGAGGGGTGAGGGTGACGGGGACAGACGGGTCTCAGGGAGCTCACCCTGGCTGCAGGGGGACAGCTCCAGCCAGGTGTGTCCCAGATCCTTCTGGGATGGGCACCTGCCACAGGGACTGAGGGTCCCAGGACAGGGACAGGCACCCCTGGCAAGCGGGGCTCAGGGGTGCTTCCAGGCAGGGCGCCCCAGTGCCACCCGGGCTCTCCAGAGACTCGGTCCTGTCGCCATCTTCCTTCAAGGCTCATTTACACTAAAGTGTCAGGGACTCAGCGCTTCTCGACTCCGGCTGCTCAGAAGAGCCATCTGCAGGGTTGCATGTGCGTGCCTGCGTGTCTGCATGCGTGTTCATGCGTGTGCATGTGTGTTCATGCGTGTGCATGTGTGTAGGCATTCAGCAAAGCAGTTAAGATGCCCCTGGAGACACTTGCATCCCATTCCGGAGCGCTGGGTCCAGCCTTGCTCCCAATCCCAGCTTCCTGCCGTGTGCACCCTGGGAAACAGCAAGTACTGTTCAAGTGCTGGGTCCCTGACACCCCAGTGTGACCCGGATGGAGTTCCTGGCTCCTGGCTTCAGCCTGGCGCATCTGAACATCCGGGCAACCTAACCCGTGTCTTACCCACTGGGCCAAGCACTTCAAGGGTGAGATTTTTATGTTTTTAATTATTACCTATTAGAGAGGCCGAGAGAAAGGAAGACGAGGAGCTCTCGTGTGCTGGTTCGCTCCCCCAAATGCCCTAAGTGACTGGGGCTGGGCTGGGCTGAAGCCGGGAGCCAGGAACTCCCCCCAGGTCTCCCGTGAAGGTGGCAGGAACCCAAGTACGTGAGTCGTCATGCTGCCTCCCAGGGTCTGCATTTTCAGGAAGCTGGACGCCTTCTGTGCTGTTCAGGGCTGGGCTGCTGCTCCGGCCACCATATCCCGTGTGGGAGACGCAGTTGCTCCACTTCCGATCCAGCTTCCTGCCAATGCGCACCTTGGCCTCTGCCAGCCACATGAGAGACCCGGATGGAGTTCCAGGCTCCTGGCTTTGGCCTGGACCAGCCCTGGTTGTTGCAGCCATTTGGGGAGTGAACCAGTAGATGGAAGCCCTCTCTCTCTTTCCCTCTCTCTCTTTGGCTCTGCCTCTCTATAACCCTGCCTTTCAAATAAATCTTTAAAAATAACAAACATTGTTAGTACTCGTAAAAGCACTCTTCTAAGCCGTTTGCTGAATTTCCTTGCTGAGCGGTGCTAAGCCCTCTGGCCTCTTCCATGTTCACTTTCCCAGGTGGCACACGGCTGGGTCTGGGAAGTCCCTGCCCCTGCTGGGCGTGGCAGTGGGCGTGGCTTGCGGAAAAACCGAGGGATTTTTCTGAGCTCTTGCAGGTTCTCCGATGCCCAGCACCAAGGCCAGCAGGCTCCGCCCCAGTTGCTGCCCTTCCCGGCGTTCCTCCTCCGCCGGCTTCTGCTCCAGGTGCTGGGTGGCCCCCGCGGCCTGGACGCCGCCTCTCCGACACCGCCCTGCGCGCACCTGCTCCGCGACTCCTGCTCCTCCCACTCGTGGGCCACTGGCTCCCTAAGTCTTCTCTGCCTCGGGCTGCGTGGGTCTCCGGGGGGGACAGACATGCTTGCGGCCGTGTGGCTCCGGTCTGCTGCTCCGTGGCCTGCGAAAGCCCCCGCTGAGGCCGCCCTTACTACAGGTCTCTTCCGGCCCCTGCAGCACCCGGAGCCCCGGGCCCCTTCTGCCTACCCGGGGGCGGGCACCTCCAAAGCGCCCATTGGTCTTCTTGGCTTGTGGGTCCACGCCCCTCCTTTCAAACAATTGCACCTGCATCCTCCGCTCACTCTGCCCCTTTGAAGCCTACAAACCCCAGGGCCCATGCCCCAAAGCTCTGGGGCTGCGGCCGGGACCTGTCCCTCCCCAGCCGGAGGGACGTGGGTGCGTGTGCCTGGCCTGAGCCTGAGCCGTGAGATCGAAGGCACGCAGCTCTGCCGAGGGGAACCCGTGCGCTGGACACCTGGGTGCACAAACCTGATCCCCAGCCTCCTACTGGCGAAGTGCCCTGCCCAAGGTCACACAGCACGTGCGCGCCAGACAGGTTGGAAGATCTGGCGAGGCTGACTCCAGATCTGGGGCCTGGGACTAGGGGAGCCCACCCCGAGGGCAGCACCCCCTGCTGTGGAGGAACTGGCCATGGCCTTCCCGGGGAACGCGACCCTGCGCTCGCGGGAGGGCTGCTAGACCCAGGGCCCCGACCTTCCCCGCCCCCTACCCCCCCCCCCCCCGGAGCGGCCCCGCCTCCCGCGTCCAGGCCCCGCCCTGCTCGGGGGCTCACTGGTGACCCCGGGACGCATGCTGGTCTGGGGTGGGGGCAGGCAGGAAATCGGGGCTGGGGGCTGGGGGCTGGGGAGGTGTCGGGTCCGGCCGCATCCGTCCGGGAGGGAGCTGCCAGCACAGTTTGGTCAGAGACTGACCTCAAGCTTGACCCTCCCACCGTGACCTGCCCCACGCGTCCTGAGTGGGGCGGCCTGGTGACGTCAGCCAGCCAGGAGCGGAGCGTTTGGGTCCAGACCTGACTCGATGATTCAGATGCAAGAGGGGACAAGCAGTGGGGTCAGAGCGCCGCACCGCGCTGAGGACACAGCTCAGGCCCGGGGGCGGCACCAGTCACTCAGTGGGCACGCTCAGAATAGACCCATGCCACAAGGTAACCAGTATTTTATTAGCGCATTTTTTTTTTAAGAGATGGGAAAAGGAACCTCACTGTTTACCTTAAAGCTGTGGTTTAATTTCTCCCTGGGACATTTCTTTTTTTTTTTTAAGATTTATTTATTTATATAAGCGGCAGAGTGACAGAGAGGAAGAGAAAGAGAGAGGTCTTCCATCCGCTGATTCACTCCCCAAATGGCCACAACAGCCAGGGCTGGGCCAGGCTGCAGCCAGGAGCCTGGCGCTCCATCCAGGTCTCCCACGTAGATGACAAGGGCCCAAGCACTTGGACCATCCTTTGCTGTGGGAACTGGATTGCAAGTGGAGAGGCCAGGACGGGAACTGGCGCTCTGCTGGGGGTGCACACAGGCGGCAGCTCAGCCTGCTGGGCGGCACCACCAGCCCCTCTCGGGGGCACTCCTGGAAATGTCCCCTCCCCCCAGGTCCTGTGGATTATTCAGTCCCAGTCTCCCCCACAATGGAGGCTGGTCATGTCCCTCCCCCTGTGTGTGCCCCGGGGGGAGTGTGTGGCACCTGCCACACTCCCGGGAAATACTCGCAGCACATCTGCACGGGGACTCAAGAAGTTCATGGAAAATTTGTGCTTTGAAAAATACCACATGGATTCCAGAATTTTTACGTCAAAACTTCAAAAAAAATCCCACTATATTTGAGAGACAGAGAGAGTTTCCATCCACTGGTTCAGTCCCTAAATGCCCACAACAGTTAGGACTGAACTGGGAGCCAGGAACTCCACCTGGGTCTCCCATGGGGGTGCACAGGCGTGCAGGGGCCCAAGGATTTCAGTCTCCTGTTGCTGCTCTCCCATGGGCATTAGCAAGGAGCTGGGTGGGGAGTGGAGCAGCCGGGACTCACTGGGGGATGCCTACAAGGATGCTG
Source organism: Sylvilagus floridanus (assembly GCA_949820135.1). Classification (NCBI taxonomy): domain Eukaryota; kingdom Metazoa; phylum Chordata; class Mammalia; order Lagomorpha; family Leporidae; genus Sylvilagus; species Sylvilagus floridanus. The sequence goes on along the minus strand of OX463239.1, from coordinate 93,044,545 downwards.
GCATAACAGGCAGCTTTATCAGCAGTGCCCAACCATGGTCCCGGAGCTGTTTTTCTAGAAAACCTCCATTGCACATTGTTGCCTGGACCCCCCCCCCCCCAATCCCTGTCCAGCGGGGAGCCAGCACTCTGCTCACAGGCAGGCCTGGTGGTAACATGACCTTGCTCGACCCCACAGGCCGGCTGGCCTGGGAAACATCACTCACACTCGCTGTCTCCTGTTTCCTCCGCCTCCAGTCTCGAGGCAGAATGCCTGCTGGGGACGGTGGTTCTGTGTCTTGCAGCCCAGTCCCTCTGGGGCACGCACTGTGGGGCTGGGAGGGCGCTGGGTGCGTGGCTAAGCTTTGCACAAGGCCATCCCATCCACCTTCCTGCACACCCTGCGGCGCCAGGGCTCGCAAGCATGGAGCCCAGTGGGGCTTCTTCAGCACTGATGGGGTCCAGAGCTCTCATTTAAAAATATATATATATATATATTTTTATTTGAAAGAGTTACAGAGAAGGAGAGGCAGAGAGAGAGGGAGAGAGGGAGATCTTCCACTTGCTGGTTCACTCCCCAAATTGTTGCAACAGCCAAGGCTGGACTGAAGCCAGGAGCCAGGAACTTCATCTGGGTCTCCCACAGGGGTGCAGGGGCCCAGGCACTTGGACCATCTTCGGGTGCTTTCTCAGGCTCATCAGCAGGGAGCTGGATCGGAAGTGGAGCAGCCGGGACTGGAGCTGGCGCCCACGTGGGATGCCCGCGCTGCAGGTGGTGGCTCCCCCCGCCCCTACTACCTAGGATGGAAGAGAGGAGAATGCCTTGCCCCAGGCCAGGGGACCCACAGCCCCAGCGCCACCAGGAATCTTGTTAGAAATGCAGCCCTGGCGCCCAGCCCTGCACTTACTGCTCCGGAAACTGCATTTTGCAATTGTGCATTTTGCAAGATGCCCGTGCCCCAGTACCTGAGCTGGATTCCTGGCTCCAGCTTCCTGCCAGGGCAGACCCCGGGAGCCAGCAAGTGATGCTCCCTGCCACCCACGTGGGAGACTCGCATGCAGTTCCTGGCTCCTGGCTTCCACCTGGCCTGACTCCAGCTGTTGCAGGCATTTGGGGAGTGAAGCAGAGGATGGAAGACCCGTGTTTGTCTCTTTGCCTCTCACATCAATTAAAAAAGAAAGGAGAGAGACTGATTCCGCTGGTGCCAGGCGACTGAGGCTGACGCAAGCGTGGGCACCACTGCCCAGGGCCTTCGTGGCTGGGGTGGGAGCTCCACCCGGGCTGGATCCAGCCTTCCGGGATCCGGGTTCATACGGGAGTACACTCAAGATGCATCAGCTGGAAAGGGGACCCCAACGCAGATGCTGGGGGACTGTAAAGGCCTTGGCTCTTGATGGAGGGCGCAGCTGCAGAGCCTGAGGCTGGGAAACGCGCTGCCCCAGCACTAGCAGGGCGCCAGCGGACCGAAGCCCTCGGCACACAGAGCGCGAGAACCTGGGAGACTACAGAGGCCGAGAGGAAGGAAACACTCGAGGGTCTTGGTGAAGTCAGAGGCGGCACAGAGGGAGGCGTCTGAGTGACCGGTGCTGCTGCCCCCACAGGCCTGGCTCGCTCAGTCGGGCTGATCCGAGGCCGTGTGCCCGTCCTCCTGACATCCCCCATGGGAGGGATGTCTGGGCAGATGCCTTTACGGTGGGGCCTTCCCTGTAATCCAGCCACTATTCATGGCCATCCGTATCCCCATCTATCTGTCCATCCATCCATCTACCCACCCACCCAGCAGGCTCTGTGTCCCTCCTCCGCCTCCCAGGTGACAGGGATGGCTGGACCTTGGGACCCCTAAGGCCACTGGGTTACCAGAGTCTCGTGTGCACAGCCCTTTCCCATGCCCCCCAGCCTTGTCTGGCCCAACCCTGGAAGGCCCTGGGGCTGTCACTTGCCCCTTTCCCTCCACCCCCCAATGCCACCTCATCTGCTTCTGCCAGGGCACCTCCCTCACTGCCTCTGATCCCGCTGAGGGCCAGGGCCCTGCTAGGAGCTCCGTATTCGGCCGATGGACGTCTGTGGAATGAGTGACCTTGAGCTTGTTCGGGTCACTTGGCTGCTGCGAAAGCGGTGAGTGGAGCTGGGCACAGGGGCCTCGTGGTGACGCTCTGGTCCTCGGTCTCTGTCGTCACGCTGTGTGCTCGCAGCACCGGTGGTGCACCTGCTTGAGGGGCGCATGCTGTCTGGGGTGTCTGGCTGACCTTGGCTGTGTAATGTTGCAGCTGCAGCCATGCCGTGTGTGAGGTCAGCGGGGAGGGCCCTTCTGGAGAGAGAGGCCCCAGGACACTGGGTCTGAGCAGGGCTCTGCTCACGGGCCTCCGTGTGCTCGGGGGCCCTGGGTCGGGCGTGCCCAGTGCTCCGCTCCCTGCGTCTTTGTGGGAAGCAGGACCTTGCATGCTCCCCCTCCAGCCCAGGTCTGACCTGCCTGGGGCCAGCCACGTGGCTCTGTCGGGGACAGTAGGTGGATGGTAGTGTGGCGGGGCTGGTGGAGGGCCCCTGGGAACAGAGGTCCTCTGGGGTGAATCCTCATATCCCCAAGAACTCAAATCTTCTGGCGGGTTTGAGCAACCCCAGCCCCATCCATGCCACCTGGCCAGCCACGGCGACCTGGTTCAGGCCCTGTTCTGGGGAGGCTGTGCCCTCCCTGGGGGCACCAGCACAGGGGCCGTGGGGTCTCGGTCCCCACCTCCATTTCGTCTCTTACCAACAGGAGTGCAGTGAGGGAGAGCCTTGGCAGGGGTGGGAAGAGGCGGAGAGCGCGTTGTAGGAAAGCAGCTCTCTGAATCTGGCCCAGGGCTGTACGCATGGACCCTTGCCTGAACCTCAGGGCGGGGGCTGGGGGGGCTGCCCTGGCGTCGCACCAGCCTGCCTGGAACCGTAGCTGTGCCCTGGGAAGAAGTGGCTGCTGGACACCCTTGGGGATTCCACCATGGTCACCTCAGCACGGCCCCTCCCAGCAGCGTCTGCCGGGGTGGGAGCCCAGGCCGCCCACTCCCCCAGCCAGGCAGCTGCTCAGAGCCAGAGCCAGAGTGGGCTGGGCCTCCGGGAGCCTCCCAGGAGTGGCTCCACCGTGGGAGTGCGAATCCCGGGGCCTGGGGCAGCTGGGCTGCTTCTGCGGAAAACCCCAGCCCATCCCTGGAGCCGCAGTGGGGCCCAGGTCCCCAGTGGGAACGGCAGGTGCCCCTGGGGTGGCTGTCAGGGAGGAGACCTGGATGGATTCTCAGGTTTCTGTCTGAGCTGGAGCAGCATGGCAGGCGTGGACTCTTCAGGGCAAATGCGGATGTGTGTCACCTACTTACTGTCACCTCCTCTCACCTCCTCGCTGTGTGCATCTGGGGAAGTTACATAACCTCTCTGAGTTAGGGCTTTTGCACTAAAAAAGGGCACCCTCCTGTGCCGCCTCCCAGGGCTGTAGGAAGGCCTGACGGAGTGGATATTCTGGGAGTTTCTGTCCTCTGAGCAGGGACCTGCGTGTCAGCTCTGCAGTGTGGGCAGGGCCGGACCCGGGGCCTCCCGGAAGTGAGGTGAGGCCTGTGCTCGCGCGGGGCCCAGCCTGGAGCAGCGCTGCTGTCCCCACTCGTCTTTGCTGGCCTGCCTCTGCCCTCCTGGGGCTGCTCTGCGTGGCCGCGGCTGTCCCCAGGGTGCCTAGAGAGGCCGAGGTGGGGGGGGGCAGCCGGCATCTCTGTGCCTGTTCCAACCTCGCGTCTCCAGGAGCTGCCTGTGGGGCTGACTTCGGGAGGCAAAGGGCCCCGGGCCCCGGGCCCCGGCTGGAGTGGGGAGCGGCCGTGACTGGCACGGGGCTGTGAGCGGTGGCGGGCCTGGGGGCCGAGCGTGTGCCGGGCGATGAAACAGGCTGGGTTCTCAGGAGGGCCCTGCCTGGCCGCCGGCTCCGCCTGGAGTCTGCCCCGACCCAGGGCCGGCCCGCTGCCAACAGCGCCGTCCCCAGTCCCCAGCCGAGCGGGCGGCCACGGCTCCCCGCCAACCCCTCTTGGAGGCCTGGGACCCAGGCCTTACGCCAGAGGTCAAGGGGCGGAACCTGATGGCCGCTTCCTCATGGTGAGGGACCCCAGGGTGTCCGTGGAGCTCCGGCCCTCCAGCGTGGTGTGGAGGTGCCCAGCACGAGCGCCCGTGGCCCCGTCGCCTGCTGGGGGCACCTCGTTTGTCACACACTTGGGGCGCCCGCCCACCCGTGGCCCCGACTCCCCCTCATGGTTTCTGGCGCTCTCTAACACCCGGGCACCGTGGCTGCCCAGCGCCCTTGGCTGGGTCTCCTGGCCTGGAGCTGCCTCTCTCGGATGCCCTGACATGCAAAGGCCAAACATGCTGTTAAAAAGAGAACGTTTATTTTAAAAAGAAGACCACCCAAGCATTCGTCTACACAGGCACGATGCGAGTAGAATTCAGAGATGGTGCTGCCAGGCTGCCCGCGTTGTCCGCGGGGAGCCGAGCTGGGCGTCAGCAGACGGCGAACGAGGGCCGCAGGAAGGGCCGGTTCACGGGCTTGGGCGGGGCCAGCAGCCCCAGCTTCCCGGGCCCCGCGGGTGCGGGGGAGCCGCGCGGGGCCGCGCAGGACGGCTTGGTTTTCGAGGGCGGCTTCCTGCGGGCGGTGGACCCCCTAGAATGTGATGAGGAAAAGAAAGAAAAGAAAAATTTAAATCCAAAGTAACTGCTAAAGCAAGGGGCCGGCGCGGTGGCGGAGTGGGTAAAGCCGCAGCCTATGGTGCCGGCGTCCTTAAGGGCGCCAGTTCGAGACCCAGTTCCGAGAGACCCAGCTCTCTGCCATGGCCTGGGAAAGCAGTAGAAACTGGCCCAAGTCCTTGGGGCCCTGTACCGGGGTGGGCGATCCGGAGGAAGCTCCTGGCTGCTGGCTTCAGATCGGCATAGCTCTGGCCGTTGGCAGCCATTTCGGGAGTGAACCAGTGGATGGAAGACCCCTCTCTCTCTGACTCTCTAGCTCTGCCTTTCAAATAAATATCTACTTTTTTTTTTTAAGAGCTAAAGCGAACACCTTCTTTCCCTTAAGCTGCACACCCCACCAGTCTGTGCTCCCTGCCCAGCCCCGGGGCCCCAGGCAGCTGCCCTTCACCCGAAAATGTCCAGCGCCGTCTCTTCCTCCTGGGGCTGTGACCAGACCACAGGACGCAGTCTGCACCCAACGCCTCCCACAGCCCACAGGCCGGGAGCCCCTCTCTGCAGACAGCCTCCACACAGAGGTGGCGAGCGCTCTGTGTCAGGCGCGCCGGCGTCCCTGCTGTGCCCCGCGGCCAGGACAGAGCTGGGCTCCTGACCTGGCCGCTGCAGCGCTGGGCGGCCAGCAGGCGCAGAGCCGAGCCCCTTCCTGGCCAGCCTCGGGCTGCAGCTGCGGCTCCCCGGGGACGGCCACGGCCCGCCTCCCTGGCCTGGCCGCCTCTGGCGGGGCCACGTCCTCCCCACAGCTCCCGCTCGCCTACACGTGGCCCCGCGGCCGGCCAGCTCTCCCCTCCCACTGGCTGCCCTCATGCGCAGGGAACAGCCTGGGACGGAGCCTTCCAGCACCCCCTTCCCTTGCTGACCTAAGACAGCAGCCTTCTTCCCCCAATCAGACAAAGGGCAAACAAGGCCCAGAGGGCCGGCGTGTTTACAGGGACCTGGGGCGGGCAGCCCCTCCCACACCCAGCCTCCCGCCAGGCTGCGTCCACTCGGCGCACCAGGGCGGCAACGTGGCCTCCCAGCTCTGGGTTCGGGGCCGGGGTCTCGGGGCTGGGTGGAGCGGGTTTCTGACATCTAAAACGTGCTCGGCAGCAGTCTTCCAGGTCTGCCAGAGAAGCAGCTTCGAGGCTCCCGGTGCCGACTTCCTGCTGAGAAGCGAGGCCCCGAGAGCCCGCTGTTTATGTTGATTTACAGAGCCGAACTGCCAGCAGCCGCCTCCATGGCACCCACCGGGGCCGAGACGCATCTGGCTCGTGGTGGGTCAGGGAGATGCGCACCTCGGCGGGCGGCAGGGACCCCGACCCGACAGGCAGGCTGGGGGCTGGGAGACCTCGCAGAGCTGGGAGGTTGAACGAATGAGGGAACCGACTGGTCTCGGGCTAAACACGTGGGCTAACAGCTAACAGCCAACAGCCTGGCTCTGGACAACCAGCCCCCAGGCCAGGGTCTAGGTGACGTGCCAGGCGCTCCACTCTCACGGCAGAGCCAGCACGGCCTGCGTTGCGGGGTCCTGAGCGGCCCTCCCCGGCCCAGGCCTCAGCTTCCTGCGCCAGAGCCCCAGGGGAGGCGGCCAGATGTCTTCTAAGGCGGCCTGCTCCGTGTGAGCCACAGCGCAACGAACACTCCCCAGAGCACGGGAATAAACGGAGGAAATAAAAGGCCTCACCGAGCTCTGCCGGCCACTTGCGCACTGGAAGCCACAGAATTGGACTCACATTTACCAAGGCCTTTCAGTTCTGGGCGCTGCGGGGGATTAGCACACACAAGCTGCCGCTGACGACTGAGAACGCGGCAGTGTGGTCACCCTGGCCTTCCTCTCTCCTCCCCACTCGGCCGTGTTTACTACCCAGGAGGGAGGGCAGCAGCGGCGAACACAGCGCCTGCAGACGTGTCTGGGGCCACCTGTCCCAATCCTGCGAGCGCGCCGGGGCAGCGCGCCCGCCCGCCCGGGCACCTGCACGCAGCGTGCGCGTGCGCAGGCAGCAGACAGGGCAGGGGCGCCGCTGGAGGCCGGGCAAGGGTCTGCCCGGAGCAGCCGTGTGCCGGCCCAGGGGCCTGCAGGGTGCAACAGGAGGCCTGGCTGGCCCTGTTGAGGCGGGAGGCCGCACTGCCGGGGGCAGGGGTGCGCCGGGCCTCGGGGTGCTCACACCCCACGGCAGCTGCAGAAGTGGGGTAACGAGTGCTGACAGTCCCAGAAGCCGCAAGGACACTGAACCCTTTGTCCATTGTTCAGCCGCCGATGATTTATACCAGGAGGGAAAAACTTATAAGTAGGGCCATTACTCAAAACAAACAAAACATGTCTAAGGTAGGGTCAGCACTGGAGACGAGTTTACAACCGAGAAAACTTGAGTCCCAGTAAACTTAGTTAGCAGTAGACACTCGTGTTTCCAACATCTGAAGCAACGCTTTTGTTCCACACCAAGCCTTAGTCATCACTCCATTAACGGGAGAGGCAATGTTTCACAGCGGCTTATTTTAATGGCCGCTTCAAAGCGAGCCAGAGCGGCTCTGGCCCTTTGTCCTCGCCCCTGCGCTGCACAGAACCCACCCCTTGGCCGGGCAGCCGCCGTGACTGGTCCTTCTCCTCTTGGCCCTCTGCGGGGCCGGCAGCTTGCGCTTCCTCCTCTCGTTCCTGGCCGTGTTTGCAAAGTAGCGGGAAGACACAGGTGCGTCCTCGTCCGGTGCCTCGGGGGCGCTGCGGCCGGAGTCTCTGCGGCTGGGCGGGCTCGGCCGCGGGGAGGCGGCCTCGGCTGCAGGTGGACAGAGCACAGGTTTACGGGAGACCCCGGGGGGCTCCGTGAAGACCCACACAGCCCGGGGGCCCCACTGATGCCCGGGTCTTTCCACCATGGGAGCCCACGACCCACAGGGACTAAACGGGTCACAGAGGCCCCGAGTGCTCACGGTCATTTGTCTGCCATGAGAGGAAGTCACACTTCACCGATTTAGAGAAGCGAGACCCCAGGACTGGCTCGCACTGTTGCTGGAGCCTGTCAGCGGCTGGGTAGATCAGGGTCGGGCAACTGCTTTAGCATTTTGAACAGGCGAGGGAAACGTGACCTGTGTCTCCACGGCCCCTAAATGAACAAGCATCAGACAAGGACCACGGCTCTGTGCAACAGGGGAGCCAGCACCTGTCCGCAAAGCCAATTTCCACAGCTATTTGCATCCCAGAGCACGAACCCTCCCTCGAGGGCACACAGCGGCCCCCTCTCCGTTTCCCTGCTTCCTGGCAGGTCAGGTTTGCCCTACGCCCGCCTGCTGCCTGTGGGGAGCGACATCGCAGCAGTCCACGGTGTGTGTGGGGCACGGGAGTCTGCAGAGCCCTGCCGGCCCACCTGTGTAACTCAGACAAGGAAAAAGCCCCGCTCTCCTCACCTGGAAGGTGGATACTGCGAGGATTAAAGGACACCAAACCGGCCGAGCTCATGCCGGGCGGCTTCTGCCCAGCAGCGGCAGTGGCTCGGGTCGGCCTGATGCAGACAAGAACTCGATGGCGTGCGGTTCTGGCCACAGCCGCCAAATGTATTCACAGGGCAGGACAGGCACAAAGGGAGAGTGCTCCTGCCTACTGGGCCCTCCCCAAATGTCTGGAATGGCTGGGGCCGGCCTGGCGGAAGCTGGGGTGGGAGCTCCCACCCGGACAGCAGAACCCAACTGCCTGAGCCACCTCTGCTGCCTCCCGGAACCTGCGCGGGTAGGAAGCCGGGGTCCTGAGGTGGAGCTGGGACGGCACCCAGGCTCTCTGATGTGGGACGTGGGCATCTTACCACTAGGCTAGAAGCGCATTCCCACAGCAGGGCTCTTAATGGGTGATTACCAAGCAGCACTTTGTTAATGCACAATAAGGGAGAGAGAGGCTGGAACACACTTGCTCCTTCTCATCCCCGAGACACCCCTACCCCAGTGCATTCTAGAACGTGGCTCCTCTGCTGTGCGCATTGCAGAGCAACACGTCAGCTGACAGCAGGGCCCTGTGCGCCTAGTATCTCAGGCAACAAATCGCTCTTTGCTCTCAGTTCCCTTGGTCGGTGCTTTCTATGCCTGGGCGGCCAGTGCCACCCCCGGGGGGCCCTCGGTGACACTGATAATAGCAGCCCTCTCCCTCTGCACGCTCACTTCCCCAAAGTGCTTCAACTGCGCTCGTAAGCTTTATCTTTGGACAGCACAGCAGATGACGCGTTCCTTTCTCAGAAAAGGACGGAAGGCACTGGGGGCTGCCAAGCGCTGCAGGGGGAGCGTGTGAGGCCTGGGACGGGTGCTGGGTTCCTGGCGACACAGGCACTCGCCTTACCAGAGTCAGCAACCTCTGGCCCACAGCCCCGCTCTGGGTGCTGTGAGCAACCTCTGGCGCACAGGCCGCTCTGGTGCCGTGAGCAACCTCTGGCCCACAGCCCCGCTCTGGGTGCCGTGAGCAACCTCTGGCGCACAGGCCGCTCTGGGTGCCGTGAGGACTCAGAAACTTGCACCCCTTTGGGCCTGCTGCGGTGCTGGCTCAGGCCAGGGGCTGACGAGGTGTAGGCCGCAGGGACTCTGTTCAGAAACCACAGGGCTCCAGTCCAGGGAGGTGCACCTCTACACACACACACACACACACACACACACACACACACACACGGCGGGACACCGAACCTGGCAGCGTCCACTCGGAGTACTTCTGCAATATTGGGATTACTTCTGCGCCATATTTTTCCAACTTGTCTTCGGTCACGCCATCAATTTGAAGTAAAACCTCAGGATCGGAAGATAAAGATTCTGTGCAAAGGCATAAAATTGGGAATTTTTACTTATTTATTTGAGAGGTAGAGTTACAGAGAGAGAAGGGGCAAGACAGAGAGAAAGGTCTCCCATCTGCTGGCTCACTCCCCAAATGGCCGCTTCACCCGAGTCTCCCATGTTGCGTTCAGGGGCCCAGGCACGTGGGCCATCTTCCACTGCTTTCCCAGGCCATTAACAGGGAGCTGGATCAGAAGTGGAGCAGCCAGGACTCGAACCAGTGCCCATATGGAAACTGGCGCTGCAGGCAGAGGCTTAGCCTACTACGCCATAGAGCTGGCCCCAAAATTGGGAATTTAAGTTCCTGTGCATTCAACCCTCCGGCACATCTGCTGAGAGCCAACTGCCCGCAGAGCGCTGGGTGTGGGAGCCAGTTTTTTCAATGGCAAAGTTGGCAGTGTGGAGGCGGTGGCAGGCCCAGAGGGCAGCTCTGGGAAGTGCAGCCCAAGCAGACCCTGTTCTTGTCCGCGTTCCCCGCTACAAGACGCCTCCAGCTGCAAGGGTGTGCACCCTCTACTTTCCGAGAACACCCACATTTCCCCTGCCAGCTCTGGCTTCCTCCCTGCATAGCCTGCCCGAGGAGGCATCACCGAACTGTCCCTGCCCTGGCGCACACTCGTCTCCCCTTACAAGAAGCAGGCAGCCAGGTGCCCCCTGCAGACACGGCACAACAGGCCTGGGGCTGACCACGGTCACTCTGGCTGCCGTGTGGGGCGGGAAGAGCGGGAAGTGGGGGCCTCGGCGGCAGCTGCTACAGAATCAACAGGAGGAGTGAACGGGGCATCGTGGGTAGACGTGCAGCAGCTCTGCTGGCTGGTGCCATGGCGGAGGGGAGAGGAAGAACAGTCCTTACGTACTGACGTGAGCAAGGGCGCATCTCACATCCTTTCTAATGAACGATTTTCACAGCCCTGCTGTGGACAAAGCAGAGGTTTGTGGAGGGCTCGTGACAGCCTTCGTAGGGTCTGTGCTGCACCCGGAGCGCTGCTGTGGTCTTAGCAGGGAGTGAGACGTGCAATGCTCGCGTCTGGAGGTGAGGAGACACCAGCGAGGTATTACACTAACAGCCCCGGAGGAAAACGCCGCGTTCCATCAACTGCCGGACGCGCGCTTTTCCACGTGAGCCTCTGAGAAGCCGAGAGGAGTCTTCCAATCACTGATCGCCAAATGGCAGCTGCTCTGGGCCGTTACTGCCTGTGAGGTGGGGACTGAGCGCTGGCTGTGACTAGACCTACAAGGCCGCTGCACTTAGAAGGCTACATTAGCCACTGGCATCAAGACAGTGACAGTGACCGCAGCGAAGCTCTGAGATGGCCGTTACTAAGCCAGCAGCCCAGGGTTTCTGGGAAGCCAGACCGGGCGTTGCACAACCTGCAGAGGAGAAGCAGGTGGTGTTTTTGTTACTGAGCCCTGGGTCAGCTTCTGTAACCCTTTCTAGTCCCACCCAGTGACCCGGATGCTGAGCCTGGACCCCAACTGCATGCGACCCGAACATGTGCAGTTGTGTCCCCAAATCCCACGACGTGAACACATCATGGGGAACTCAGCAGATGCTGGAGGAGGCTAAAGACTTTCATGACAACATAGGGAAAGCAAACACAGGGACAAGCGAGTCCAAAGGCGACTCGGGAGAGTCGGGCTTCGAACAGGAGTTCGTACGCACACCTACACCAATGACTTTGACTCAATGTATTGTTCATATAAAACCTAGGCCTATATGCCTAAGTCCAAAATGATTCTTCCAATAGAAACAGTCGGAGTTTAATTAGCAGAATTCTGTTTCCCTTAAGAGTTCATCGAGTGGCAGTGGCTGGGGCCTGGAGGAAACACGGCGGTGGCTGGTGGTGGCAGGAGCGGGAGGCACCGGACAGAAGGCGATGATCACGAAAGCACAGGAAGGAAGCAGAACCACGTGAGTGACTCACTTTCCAGGCCTTCACTAGCGAGAGTCTGGGCCGTGTGACCGGAGTCGTGGAGAGAACCCAGACGAGCGAGTGGCTGCTCCCTGGACGCAGCAGTGGTCTCGGTCGGGGCTCAGGGCATAAACACAACCTCTCTGTGAGGGCCCCAGCCTGCGTGGCAGACACGCACAGGACACGCAGGGAGGCAGGCAGGTGACCGCATCAGCGGCCAAGTGGCCTCCGCTTCCAGAGATTTCAATTATCCAGAGGCTAACATCCAGCTTTAGGGGCAAGTATTAAGTTAAAACTCCACCACAGATCTCTCAACAATGAAGTACGACACACATATATCTTATTATTACATAGTCTTTAAAGACTTATTTACTTATTTGAAAGGCAGAGTTAGAGATCTTCCATTTACTGGCTCACTCCCCAAATGGCTGCAAGGGCCAGGGCTGGGCCAGGCCAAAGCCATGAGCCCAGACCTCCACTGGGTCTCCCATGTGGGTACAGGGGCCCCAGCAGTTGGGCCATCTTCTACTCTTTCCTAGGTGTATTAGCAGGGAGCTGGATCGAAGTGGAGCAGCCAAGACTTGAACCGGCGCTCACGGGGGGATGCCAGTGTCATAGGAGGCAGCTTAACTCACTGGACTACAATAGCAGCCCTGTGTATAATATGTCAAACATCTATCTATCAATCATCTACCTATCTCAAAGAACTACAGTTTTTAAAAGATTTTTTATTTGTTTGAAAGGCAAAGTTACAGAGGGAGAGATCGATTTTCCATCTGCTGGTTCACTCCCCAAATGGCTGCAATGGCCGGGGCTGGGTCATACTGAAGCCGGGAGCCAGGAGCTTCTTCCTGGTCTCCCACATAGGTGCAGGGACCCAAGTACTTGGGCCATGCTCTGCTGCTTTCCCAGGTGCATTAGCAGAGAGCTGGATCTGAAGTGGATCAGCCGGGACTCAAACTGGCGCCCAGAGGGGATGTCAGCGTCGTAGCAGATGGCTTAACCCACTATGCTGGCCCCCCAAAACTACACTTTCTCTCAAGAACGAGTGTAGAGGGTTTCTCTGAGTCTGTAACCCAGACACACAGACTGAGATGTATTTGTCTCTTAGAAAACAAAGTCCCCAGGCAAGGTGAAGGCTGGCCGCGTGACGGGGACGCGTCGTGCCTACCTGCGAGCCTCCTGAGGGTGGCCGTGTTGAAGATGTTGAAGTAGTGGACGCCGAACACTTTCCCCAGCGACTTGCAGACTTCCGTGAGTTCTCCCAGACACTTCTTCACCACCTCTTCCCTCTGAGAGACTTTCGCCACTAAAGCCTTCTGCTTCTTCACACTGCTGGAATTTTCTGTCTCCATGAAGTCTACCTTAGATGAGAGGAAGTCACGGGAGTGGGTACGTGCACACCTGAGCCACCCGGGGCCTTTCCTTTAGGACTATGGGCACACATTCTTCTCTGCTCCTGTCCCACCAGGGAGGTGGGGATAGCGGCCACGTGGGCACCTGCCGCGCCCAGGACAGCCCCTGGGTGACCGCTGCCCTAACCAGCACACGAGGACGGAGTGATCTGATCGCCCGTTCATTCTGACGGATGTGCATTACGTGGGCTCAATTTTAAAATCTCTTTCCAAGTTAAGAGTGGAATGTGTTCAAACAGGGCAGTGTGTAGAGGTTCAGGATCTGTAGGCTTTGGGAAAGACATTGCACTGTGCAGTAATATGTTTTGGTTGACTTGCTGTGAGATAATAAACATTTAATATACCATACCTTTAAATGCCCACTTAATAGAGTTTGGGCTTTATTTCCAGGCATCACATAGGCGATTGCTTGGTCGTTGGCGTTGATATACAGTTCTTCATCCAAGATTTTGTCAAGTATCAGCTTTTTAAAAAGTCTTTCGGCGTTATGTCGGGAGTAAGCAGAACCCTTTCCAAATATGCCTGACTGTATCTTTGCGCTCTTACTCCCTAAGGAGAGGGTACAGAAAGTTGGATGAGTAAGGCAGGCGCAGCACCAGCCGCGTGCAGAAGGCTGAGACGTCATTCGGATGCATCTGGACAAACAGAATTAGATTATCTGTTCCCCAGGGAAAGCCATGGCACAACCAGAAACTACTTAGTTCTGTAAAATGAGGACATCGAGTGGAACTCTCACAGGCTCCTCCTCATCTTTTTTTTTCTCTTCATATTTATTTGATCTATTTATCTATCTGGAGGGCGGAATGACAGAGAAAGAGGGAAGGGGGGTAACTGCTGGTGGGGAGACAGACAGACAGACAAATCTTCCACCTGCTGGTTCACTCCCCAGAGGCTGCAGCATCCGGGGCTGGCCTGAATCAGGAGCAAGGAACTCCATTTGGGTCTCCTACATGGAAGGCATGTCGCCTCCCAGGTGTATTAGCAGGGAGCCAGATCAGAGGCAGAGAACTGGCCCTCCAACATGGGATGTGGGTGTCCCAGGCAGTGGCTTAACCTGCTGCGCCACAGTGCCGGCCCCTCCTCATCTCATAATATACACTGATCAAAGACTGCAGCATTATTAAACTGATTCATTAAAAAATGTTATATTTATAGCATATACAATTATTTTATTTTTCCTTTTTAAAATTTTATTTGAAAGGTAACATTACAGAGAGAGAGAGAGAGAGAGAGATCGATCCCATCTGTTGGTTCACTCTCCAAATGGCTGCAAGTGCCAGAGCTGAGCCAGTCAGAAGCCAGGAGCTTCTTCTGGGTCTCCCACATGGATACAGGGGCCCAAGCATTTGATCCGTCTTCTGCTGCTTTCCCAGGCACATTAGCAGGGAGCTCCATCAGAAGTAGAGCAGCCAGGTCTCGAACCAGCGCTCACAGCAGTGTATACAATTATAACACAGCAAAGAAATCAAAGAGTTTATAATAGGCTGTATCGCTGTGCTGTGTGTGGTTACTTACTATCGGTGCGATAGTGATCTACTTAAAAAAATTGTTGACAATACTCTGGTTCTGGTTATTAGAACTGCTACTGGGTTACAATTCAAGTCCTTAAGAGTATACTTTTTGTCACCTCCACTGGTGAAGCCCAAGCAAATTCCAAAACACAACAGGACCCCAGGAGACACTTCAGGAGAGGAGACAGCAGTGTGGGTGGGCGGGGCCTTGGTTCCCCACCCAGGCTGCTGCGTCGCTGTCCTCACCGCTAGAAGACAACAGCCTACTTGGAAAGCCTTGTGGTGGGGAAGCCCCTCAGAGCTGACTGTTACTTGTAAAGCTTGAACTCCACATGAAAACAGATTTGGAACCTTGGGTGGCTTCTGGCCATATATGCTGAATTATTCAGATTTTTCTTTCTGCAAGTGATTGGTATCTCTGACCATCAGAGAACTGAGATGGCTGCTCTGGTCCAGGTGGGCCGGGTGCCACCCATCGACCCAGCCACTAAGGCAAACTGAGAAAGAGGGATGAAGCAGACAACCTTTTCTTTTAATGTTTACTTATTTATTCTCATCTACTTGAAAGGCAGGGGACAGGGAGTTGGGGGGAGAAAGAAGTGAGTGACGGAGGGAGGGAGAAAGAGAGAATCTTCCATCCACTTACTCACTCCCAAATGCCCATAGCAGCCAGGGCTGGGCCAGGAGGCAGGAACTCCTGCACTTGACTTACCCGCTGCCCCAAGCACACTCAGCAGGAAGCTGGAGTGGGCGTGGCCAGGCCTTGAACAGCCCTCAGTATGGGATGTGGGCATCCCAAGTGGTGTCCTGGCTGCACTGTACCTTTAGACAGCACGTCAGCCCACTCTGTACCCATCTGTACGACATTCTCACAGCACCCCGAGCTTCCCCATACTCCTTTCATTTACTGCACTTTGTGTTTATGGCACTGAGATGAACATTTTACTCTCTGCCTTGATCCGGTCGAGTGCGGCCCGTGGTCAGGGCTACCTGTGGGCTCCAGTCATAACTCGCACGCGTTTCCTTCCCTACCTGGAGCAGCGCCCTGCCTCAGGAGCAGCGGAGCTGCACCCCACCGCGGGACGCTCCCTGGCTTCGCGGTTCATCTTGGGGCTCCTGCACGGTCTGCCCCGGAATCTCTGAGTGCCGTCTCCTATTTCTGCTGGGGAGTGACGCCTGCTTTTTCACTGCTGTGGACAGACATTTTCTCAGCTGTCTGCCGACTGGTTGGGATCTATGCCTTCTGCCCGGCCGCCGGGTGGTGATCAAGGGGCCCACGGCCAGTCCTGGCGCTCACTGCGCCATCACAACGCTCGCTTTCCTGGCCTTTGTGTCTCCAGGTTGCTGATGTTAATCTGGTGCCTGCCTATTGTTAGTTCCTTTTTCATTCTTTCCAAGCTTTCAGGACTGTCCCTGAAGGGGTCCAGGATGTGCTACTGTGGCGTGACAATGACGTGACAATGATCTTGAGCAGGAGGCATCTGAGTTCCAGAAATCCTCTATCTGCCAAAAAGCAGGGCCTCCCTAAAGAACTCGGCTGTCGGGATCTCCTCCCCAGGAACAGCAGCAAGGGCTGAGCCTGTCACAGGCGAGACGGGGATTCTCCACCCTGGAGCAGACGCCATCACAAAACCACAGCTCTCCCGTCTAGTCTCCTAGGGGCGCACGTTCCCTCGGTGCCCTCTCCCCTCCTCTCCCCCCACTCCCCTGCATAGGAAGGCCCCAGGTCCACCACCCCCTCCCAGATGGGATTCATCTGCCTCCTGCCTCAGCGTGTGGGGCTACCCTGCGACTTCCCCTCCTGAGTGAGGGTCCATTCGTGCTGTAACTGCAGCTCCCGAAGCATGGCCACCTTTCCCCCCCCCCCCCCCCCCCCTTGGTCTCACACCTGCCCTCGGACGGCTGACCTCACGCCTCGTCCGCTGACCGGCCCCTCCCCACTGTGATCCTGTCCTGCACGAAGCTGGTGGTTCTGAGGCTTTTTGTTCCATTTGCTAACAGGCGAAAACCTCTAATCTGGTCTCTCCCGCTCTCTGCGCTGTTAGGGACTGTATTCCCATTCGATTCCCTTACTACTATTTTAATAGGGCCCCAAGCAGAAAAGCCGACCGACTGGCGCTCG
The DNA here is from genome assembly GCA_949820135.1 of Sylvilagus floridanus. Lineage (NCBI taxonomy): Eukaryota > Metazoa > Chordata > Mammalia > Lagomorpha > Leporidae > Sylvilagus > Sylvilagus floridanus. Next base: position 93,028,092 of record OX463239.1, on the reverse strand, counting down.
GGCTGCCACCGGGGAGGGGAGGCCCTCCAGGCGGCCCCGGCCCTCTCTCCCAGGCTAACAGGCACCGGCTTTGTCGGCTTCCTCTGAAAACTCCCCATCCTAGCGACTTCTATCAATCATGACTTGTAAAAACTGCTTTTCTTTTGTTATCCCGAAAGGTTTCACTTGGCAACTCTTAAGATTCCACAAGAACATGGCTGAAAGAGCTGTTTTCTCTCTACTCGTAAGGCGTTCTTTGGACGCTGCGTTTCAATTGATGCAACTCGCACAGGCCCCAGACGACTCACCCAGGAAAATGTCGACCAGCATGTTCATGGTGAACCTTCCGGAGGGGCCCACGGGCCTCGCCGGCCTCGCCCCCTGTGATGAGCTATGTTCTTGAACAAACCGTACGATGTTTTTCACCTCGTCAGTCACGTCTCTTGTCTTAAAGTCCTGCGAATACAGAGAGATTGCCTTCTGCTGCTATTCAGATAATGAGCCTTGGGTCACAAGCGTTCAAATTAACAGTGGTAGACTCACAATAACCCATTTCCAGACTAAACAGCACGGAAGTTTCGGATGTGTGCTGTCGTCCAAGTTCTAGAATAACTAGCACTCCACGACGCCTGGCTTAGCCCTGCTTCCCAGATACACAGCTTGTTTGCCGACAACCACCTGGCAGTCCCCTTGGCTAGGCAAACAGGAGGCGCTTCAAAAAGTTCATGGAAAATGGAATGAAAGATAAGTTTATTTTGGTACAGAAACTGTTTTGAAATCCATGCAGTGTGTGTGTGTGTACGAATGCCTTCACGTTTCCTAGATGAACAAAGTCCAGGCCGCTTTTGGGTCTTAGTGCTGTAAACAGTCATCTGTTATCACCTCCTGCCAGGTCCCTTTCTCATTGCCCTCACTGTCCTCAAACACTGCCCGCTCCTTAAAGTCCCGTCCTCCCAGGAGCTTTCTGCCTTCTCTATCCTAGTTCTCTCCCGCTTCTGTTCCTCTGTCTGCACATACGCAGGTCTCCCTGCCTTTATCCCCTTCACTGGCCACACTCCACCGACCTGGAGATAAACCCGTTATCTGTGTTATCTGAACAACCGGCAGACTCCGAGACCCCATCGATGATCAAGGCACGCCCCGTCACTCCAAACCACTTCTGCCTTAACTCTTGATGGCTTCCCAACACTCTGCCCCTTGGCCTCCTCTGCCCCACTCACGTCAGCCTCTCACTCCCAAGGCCGCGCCTCTCACCATTGCCTAGCCCACATGCAACCCCTTCGTTCTCAGACCACTGCACCCTGCAGTTCCAACTCTTGCCTTCTAGGACTCCTGCTCCAGCAACCCCCGACTGCCTATCCACTGACCCTCAGCCTCAGATGTTCTCCTGACGCAGCCTGAGCTCCAACTCCTCAACACTGCCTTTGTGTCACTGCATCACATTAGATCCAAGTGAGGCTGAAACTGGCTGGAGAAATGTTCACAACCACGGAGGGTATTTTTAATTTTTTTTTTGACAGGCAGAGTGGACAGTGAGAGAGAGAGAGAGAGAGAGACAGAGAGAAAGGTCTTCCTTTGCCATTGGTTCACCCTCCAATGGCTGCCGTGGCTCGCGGATTGCGCTGATCCAAAGGCAGGAGCCAGGTGCTTCTCCTGGTCTCCCATGCGGGACAGGGCCCAAGGACTTGGGCCATCCTCCACTGCACTTCCGGGCCATAGCAGAGAGCTGGCCTGGAAGAGGGGCAACCGGGACAGAATCCTGCGCCCCGACCGGGACTAGAACCCGGTGTGCCGGTGCTGCAAGGCGGAGGATTAGCCTATTGAGCCACGGCGCTGGCCAGAGGGTATTTTTAATTTCAACACGTGTCCACAAAGCTCAGCTAGTCATACACCTCACTTCTCCTTTCTCTCTTTTTACAGCTTTTGTTATTTGTGGGCCTAGTGCTGTGGTATAGCAAGTAAAGCCATTGCCTGCAGTGCCAGCATCCCATTTGGGTGCTGGTTCAAGTCCTGGCTGCTCCACTTCTGATCCAGCCCTCTGCTATGGCCTGGGAAGGCAGTAGAGGATGGCCCAAGTCTTTGGGCCCCTGCACCCGCGTGGGAGACCCAGAAGACGTTCCTGTCTTCAGATCGGCTCAGCTCCGGCCAGCCACTACGGCCATCTGGGGAATGAACCAGTGAATGTAAGACCTCTCTCTCTCTCTCTCTATAACTCTGTCTTTAAAATAAATCAATCTTTTTAAACAAAAGTTATTTGTCTGAAAGAGAGAGAGAGAGACTGATTTTTCATTCACTAGTTGACTCCCTAAATGGCCACAACAGCTGAGACAGGGGCAGGCAGAAGCCAGGAGCCAGAGTCTGCATCTGGGTCTCCCACGTGGGTGGCAGGAACTCAAGTGCTTGAGGCTTCATCTGCTGCTTCCCAGGTGCATTAGCTGGGAGCTGTACTGAGAGCAGAGCAGCGAGGCACCCAACTTGGTGTTCCACCACGGGTGTGGGTGTCCCCGAGGCGGCTTCGTCTGCTGTACCACAATCTGCCTCACTCCTCCCCGTCTCGCACCAGGAGCCCAGGCACGGAACATGGCTGCATGGCTTAGTCTGCCTTTGGGGCACAACAGCGGAGCAGCCAGACAGAGATCACATGGTCGCGAAGCCTGAAGTATTTAACCAGCTGACCGCTGTCCGGCTATTTCCCATTTCTCCTCCATCTGCCCCCTTTCCTGTCAGTTGATGACCCTGCCTCCCACGTGAGGACGGAGGGGACCAGGAGAGAGCTTTCACATCCTCCCGCGGCTTGTCTACTCACCAGCCGGCTTCTGCCCCGTGCCTAACCAAAGCCAACCTTTCTCCTTTTACGCCGGCCCCCACCCCCTTCCCACTCAAGGACACAGAGCAGGCCTCTCTCTTGCTCGCACGCCGAGTTTTCCCTGCGAAGGCACGTGCCAGTCAGCACGCCAGCGGTTGCTGGCCAGAGAGCCACGGCTCTCTCCAGCGATGCTGAGCCCACGGGTGACTTCCCAGCCCTCGCTGCCCGAGGCTCAGCAGCCGCTCTCCTCTACAAAGCGGTTTCCTCGGCTCTCTCCGTCTCCTTTCCTAGTTCTTCCTCGGCCTCCTGCTGTCCCAGGGCTAAGTCTCTGGTTCTTCTCCTCCGTCTAAACCTGTGCTCCTGGAGATTCATCTGATCTCGCTTTAAACATTACCTGTGTGCAAACCACTCTCAGTTCATAGACACCAGCATCCTCCTCTTCTCACAGTTCCCGACTCCCACACACGCCCCAGGACGAGCTCCTGGCTTCCCTGCCAAACGGCCACCTCTCCCCACGTGACGCGTCATCCTGTTCGTCCACACAACCTCCCCGCTGTGCCCCCGATTCCCTGAGTACCCCTCATCTGGGGACTCTTCTCTAGCCAGTGCCCCTGCCCACACCCAGACAGCTGCTCAGCCAACCTCCTTCCTCACGTTCGGCTCAGATTTCCCACAGCTGCACACACCCGTCACTCCTGTCTCCTTACTGTGCTGTGCTTTTCAGTAGCTCCTGTCCTGCAACATACATTTAGTGTATATGAGGGAGTTTTCAAAAAATTGGTGGAAAAAGTTACAAGTTTGTTTTGGTACAAAAAAATCTGAAATCCATACATATGAAGGGGTCTCCAAAAAATTCATTAAAAAAAATCTGTATTATGAAAAAACTATGCATGAATCTCAAACTGTTTACTCCAAAATAAACATATTTAAATTCCATTTTCTATGCACTTAAGAAATAATTATTTATTTTCATTTTATTTGAAAGGTAGACAGATAGATCTGTCACCTGCTGGTTCACTTCCCAAGAGCTTGGAACTCAAACCAAGAGCCTGGAACTCAATCCAAGTCTCCCATGTGAATGTCAAGGACCCACGTACTCTTATCTGCTGTCTCCCAAGATATGCATTAGCAGGCAGCTGGGGCCAGGACTTGAACCAGTCACTCCAATACGTGATGCAAACATCCCAAGTGGCAACTTAACCACCACGCCAAACACCTCACCCCCATTAACTCTTTTTTTTTTCTATTCTGAAGAGTTATTTATTTGAATGGCAGAATAACACACAGAGAGGGAGATACACAGAGAGGAAGGTCTTGCATTGGCTGGTTCACTCCCTAAATGGCTGGGCCAAGCTGAAGCCAGGAGCCCAGAACTCCATCTGGGTCTCCCATGTAAGAGGCCCAAGCACTTGAGCCATCTTCCGTTGCTTTCCCAGGCACATTAGCAGGGAACTGGACTGGAAGTGGAACACCTGGGACTCGAACTGGCGCCCGTATTGGATGCTGCCATCTGCAAACAGCAGCTCAACCCGCCGAGCACTGGCCTGCTCCCGCACACAGTGTGTAACTGACCTCCCTCCATGAGACACAAGCTGCACGAGGGCGAGGGTTTTATTTTGTTCCGATTCCCAGGACAGTGCCTGGTACACAGCAGGAGCTCAACACAAACGTGTGGGGCGAGCAAGGTGATCGATCAGCAGTGCTTACAAGGTGAGATGGGAGTTCACACTGAGAGAGTGAGTTATCTTCTGCTCCGGCCAGTGCTGCGTATCTTTGTAATGACACTGACCACACGGTATTCCACTGATATGAACATGCACACACGTGTCTCCCCTCCAGCCTGTGAACTGGCCCACACTACGTTCACCTGTGAACCTTCTACATCTTGTTTGGATTTTTTAAATAATACACCAGCTATGAAAATGCTCTGTACGGGGCCGGCGCTGTGGCATAGCGGGTAAAGTCGCTGCCTGCAGTGCTGGCATCCCATATGGGCATTGGTTCAAGTCCTGGCTGCTCCACTTCCAATCTAGCTCTCTGCTATGGCCTGGGAAAGCAGTAGAAGATGGCCCAAGTCCTTGGGTCCCTATACCCACGTGGGAGACCTGTAAGAAGCTCCTGGCTTTGGATCAGCATAGCTCCTGACACTGCAGCCAACGGGGGAGTGGATGGAAGACCTCTCTCTCTCTCTCTTTCTATGCCTCATTTTCTCTCCGTTTAACTCTGACTTTCAAGTAAATAAATAAATCTTTAAAAAAGAAAATGCTCAGTACACAGCCATGTACAGTAGACAATACAATGCAGAATTACCAGGTTAGACACAGTAAGTAGCTGATGACTACATTTTACAACCTCCCAAGGTTATTTTAGGACAGATGACAGGGAGTGCACCCAGAAGCCATTACCATTGTTGTCTATAGTTTTTGTAAAGAAACAATGGAGTAATTTAACTAATTTGAATTCAAACATGCAGCACGCTAACATATTCTTTGAAGAAAGAGATCTTTAAATATAGGTTAGAACTGAATTTAAAAGGCTGCACCTGCCTATCTTGGATCTTCTCGGATCTTCATGCATTAGTATTTCTAAAATATCCTCTAGTTACCAGGGCACATTTAGACAGGTGGATGTCCAGTGCATTTTTTTAAAGAGGTTTTTAATTCTAAAGAAAAAATACTGCACAAAACTACTTTAAAATGTTCCTGTCTCCAGGGCTGGCACTGCGGCGCAAGCAGGTTAAGCTGCTGCCTGTGACGCTGGCGTCCCACATGAGCGCTGCTTCAAGTCCTGGATCCACTTCCAATACAGCTCCCTGCTGACGTGCCAGAGAAAGCACTGGAAGATGGTCCAAGTGCATGGGCCCCAGTCACCCACATGGGAGACTGGATGAAGCTTCTGTCTCCTGGCTTCAGCCTGACCCAGCCCTGGCCATTGTAGCCATTTGGGGAGTGAACCAGTAGATGGAAAAACCTCTCTCTGTAACTCTTTCAAACAAACAAACAAACAAACAAATTTAGTTTGAAAGGCGGAGTTACAAAGAGAGGAGGAGAGACAGAGAGATCTTCCATCTGCTGGTTCACTCCCTAAATGGCTGTAACGACTTGGGCTGGACCAGGCTGAAGCCAGGAGCCTCATCTGGGTCTCTCATGTGGGTGGCAGGAGTCCAAGGACTTGGGCCATCTGCTGCTGCCTTCCCAGGCACATTATCAGGCAGCTGGATTGGAAGTGGAGCAACTGGGTCTCGAACCAGCACCATATGGGATGCCAGTATTGCAGGCAGAGGGTTAACCTGCTATACCATAATGCTGGCCCCATAAATCTTTAAAAAAGGTTTCTATTTCACATAAGCACTCTTTCTCTTGCTTAATCCCTTGGGGCCCACCTATGGCACTCAACATGTATTAACTTTCCTAAATCACAAGAAGAAAAAGAACCTTGGCAATCCCCTTAATTATCAAGAAGTCAGAATTTTCTTGCATTACCTTTGTTTTACAGCAATTGTCACAAGAAACATCTGAGTATTTCTTACAAAAATTAGGATTAAATCCATTTTCACCAAAGTAAGCCAGCAGCTGGATCCGCCTGCATTCTGTTATGTTCTCACAGTAATGCACCATGCTGTACAGGTTGTTGAAATGAGTCTCCCTCGTATGTTGGTTTCCATCTTTCTCCACTGAAAGAGATGAAGAGCACAGTGAAACACCCGCTCTGCAGCAGGGAAACCGGACAGGATCAGAACAGGTTCATACAGCTCCAAGGTGTATGAGGCGACCACAGTGACGGCAGGCGGTCAGCACGACGTCACCCTATAGTACAACTCACTGGGTATTTGTGTTCATCCCTCAAGGTTTCAATGTTACAGGAATGCTAATTTCTCTTTTTTCAAATGGAAACACTAATCTTCATTATCCTCAATGATCAAGGTTAGCCTTGCATTTACTGTATTTATCAGAGAGGCACAGACTGAACCGGACACAGGGCAAGAGAGCAAGGACCAAGGCAGGGGCGTGCACCGCCTGAGAACCTGAGGTCAAGTAGTCCACCAGTGTCCCCAGACTGTGGGCCAGCAAGCCCTGGGGTTCTGCAGAGAGCTCACGGGGCAGAAGACTTCAAAGTCGCGGGAAACACAGCAATACCCAAAGTACGGGCAGCACCACTCCGCTAGTCTGAGGCAGCACATGGCTCGAACATTAGACTGTGCCACACTCCTTCCAGGGTCATCTCTGTGCAGTTGCATTTCTGGCAGCTGTTGCCATGATAAAAACAGGAAAATCAATGTGAACCAGGAACTGAGTGTGGCAGCGTCTGACTGGATTCCAAGGTGTGCAAAGCACAGGTGCATGCTTTCTGAACCAATTGTGGTTACTTAAGACTAAAATTAAAACATTGTTTTTATTCCAGTTTATGAGTACTATTTTTTTTCACATGGTTGCTAGGTTATTAGACTCTAAATATTGATTTAATTGTTTGGAGCTAACTCAATACAGATGCTCCTTGACTAAGGGTTATATTCCAAAAACCCATTTTGAGTTGAAAATATGCAGAGTGGAAAATGCATTCAACACACCTAACCTACGGGACATTCTGGCTTGGCAACAGCGCACCATGGAGTGCGGGCTCGTTCCCGTGATCTCAGGGGTGAGTGGGGGCTGCAGTTCACAATGTTGCCCGGGGTATACTGTATCGCGGATCGTTAGCCCAAGAAAAGGGGCAAAGTCAAGACTCTACTGGTGTTGCTTTTGCATAATGAAGATGAAAAATTGTAAGTCAAACCATTTTGTGAAGGGGGGGCACCTAAATAGGTTTTGTTTAAAAACACAAACGGATGGGGCTGACACTGTGGCTCAGCCCACAGGGTTAATGCCCTGGCCTAAAGTGCTGGCATCCCCTGTGGGCACTGGTTCAAGTCCCAGCTGCTCCACTTCCAATCCAGCTCTCTGCTATGGCCTGTGAGACCAGTGGAGGATGGCCCAGGTCCTTGGGCCCCTAACCCATGTGCGAGACCTGGAAGAAGCTCCTGGCTTTGGATCAGTGCAGCTCCAGCCATTGTGGCCAACTGGGGAGTGAACCATCTGATGGAAGACCTCTCTCTCTGTCTCTGCCTCTTCTCTCTCTGTGTAGCTCTGACTTTCAAATAAATAAATAAATCTTTAAAAAATAAATAAATAAAAACACAAATGGGTCATTTTTTTCACTGACAATCATTTTGGCATGAGTACAGCGCAAGAAGCATGAACTCTGGGTTCTCTCAGAGCTCTGCCACCGCGTGTCAGCCTTTAGGGCTGATCTACACAGATCCTTTCCAGCAGCACACAAAGTGGCACAGGTGCATCACCCAGCACAGCCACGGCTGCGGCGACTACTCGCCATCACTCCAAGCGCTCCTGCTGTGTTCTATCGGTGATCCTGGAGCAGTGACGCGCCCTCTGGAGCCTGCTCTCTTCCCGGCACTGACTCCACCTTTCTGAGCTACTTCTCAGGAGCACGCGAGGGAATGAGGCGCCGCACACGGTACGTGGCCTTTCCCATGTGCAGGGTGTCCGCCGGAGTGAATTCAAAAGTGGTTGCAAAGAGTCACTCTATTTAACAACCACAATCCAGTAGAAAAAGGGGTCAAGGATAAAATAAAATGTGTTCATTCTGACTCTGCCGAGTCTAAGTCTTGAAGTTGATCTCACATACGTAGGGTATATATGTCTTATCTATCCTATCTTATATGTAGGATAGCGACATCTGTACCCAGGTGCTTAATACTGCACTGGTGATACCAGTAGAAATAATAACCTAAATATCCATTAAAAGGGAATGGTTTAGTAGCATGGAACAACCATACTGTAGAATTAAATGTAGTCAAGCTATGCATATTGATCACAGCAACAATTACATCTTAGTGTTGACTGAAAAAAAAAAGTCATAAAAAAGTATACATAAAGAAGCATGCATCACATGATCCCATTTGCATTTTACACGCATTTGGGAAAGGTAAACAAACGGATGACACTGTCTGTCTTGAACGGGGCGAGAGGGCAAACGGAGACGGCGTCTGGAGGGTTCGGCTCTGCTGTCTGTCGTTATCGTACTTCTTATCCACGAGAGCTCATCATTTTCCCCTTTTCATCTCTTTGCACGTTTGAAAGATGCATTAGATGCAGAGATGTGGGTGAAAAATGTGTCTGGAAGGCTATAAAGGAAACCAGTAACTGGGGCTGACTTCTTGGGAGAAGATGAGACAGGGCTTGGAAATTTGTTTGCCTTGTACAAGACTGTACTATTCAAGTTTTATGCAAAAAAAAAAGTACAACTTTTATAATAAAGTATAACTTCCAATCCACACAAAGACCAATTTTCTCTAACTATTCAAGGACAACGGAGCGAGAGGAACACAAGGGCAGGAGCGGCCCCCGACCCCGAGCGCGGGAGGCCAGGTGCCGGGGCTTACTCAGTATCAGCCTCTTGAGTCTGGTCACATCGTGGTACGTGTAGAAGAGCACGCAGTGGGAGATTTCCCCGTCCCTGCCAGCCCGGCCAGACTCCTGGTAGTAACCCTCCACAGACTTGGGGAGAGATGCGTGGATCACAAACCGCACGTCGGGCTTGTCAATGCCCATCCCAAACGCGATGGTCGCACAGATAACCTGCAGGGAGAGCGAGAAGCTATCAGACTCAAAGGGACATTCTAATCACAGATGCTTTCCGCAGCTCAACCTCTTCCTTTACTTTAAAACACTCCACGTGACGATCCAATGTCTTAACTTGGTCCCGCGGGTTGGCGTGACTAATAGATTTTCACACCGATAACCTGCAATTCTATTAAGACCCAGGGAGGTGAAGAGAAGCACTCAGTGTGGCAGGCACTTCCCTGGGTGAGTCGGCACCGCCACGGGGGCCACCGGGTTCGCCCCCCGTATCTGTGAGGAGTGGTGCTGCTCACACAGGCGAGACTTCCAGGTCAGGGGACGCAAGCAACACGCTGCCAGGGAGCTCCAGCTGGCCCCAGGGCTGCTGCAAGCCCCTGCACGGTTCAGGAACAAGGGGCCCTCGCCTGCAGTCCCCGGGGCACCAGCTGGTCCTACAGCAGCTTCTATTCATCAGCTAATTCCGAGGTCACAGCCTGTGACATTGTCATGGAAACTCACATGGGCAGGAGTCAGAGAGCTCGCTATACTTACGGGGAAAGCACAGCAAAGAAGAAAAGAGAAGGCCAGGGACTGTGGAAGTTGGCCAAATTACTTAGTAGAAGCAAGGTGATGGTTAAATTTCAAGAGCTTGATAAACCAGTTTTCCAGACGGTCCATTTCAGTTGCAAATTTAGGACTTACTTAACCCAGATCAAAATGCTGTATCTCCAGGCAAAATTACACTATACAAATAAAGCTGCATGTCTTTTTTTAGCACTTAAAAAAATGAATTGCCACTGCAAGAAGAGTATTTCAAAAGCGACTAAAGTATCTGGCAGGCAGACTGAGGCTAATGACATGATTTCAGTACCTGTGGGCACCCAGGAGAGGAGCTGCCGCAGTGGGCTCGCGATGGCCGCGGCCTGGGCTGCAGGCTCCCTGCCCACCAGCACACCTTCCGGGGCCTCTGGCCATGGAGGGGCTGTGCAGGCGCGGCTGTGAGGCACGGGTGTGCAGGCTCTAAGTCAGGCCAAGCTGCCGGGACCGCTCGTTCTGTCTTGTACCTTGGAAAACTGGCCTTGTCGAACTCTTACTCCCTTTCTTAATTTAATCTCCTCCTCTGTCCTCCTCCCTTTTCTCTTTTCATGCTGTTTCCGAGTCCCGTTTTCCCCTGTCTGCCCCGTGACTAGCCCCTGAACATCCTCACACGCTGAACGTGACGCAGGCGGGGCCTCCTCCTGGCTCTCAGGACACAGAAGCTACTCCGTGCTCAACACTGGCCCGTGCATTCCACGCCCAACCTGGGGCTCCTGATCCTAGCTAACATCCCAGGGGCTTCACACAGCACGGCCACCGACAGCTCAGGTGAAAAGGGGCCTCCCGCTGTTCTCACACTGGAATTCCTCTGATGAGTAGAGTTGAACTGTTCAAAACATTTGTTATTTCCTCATTTCCAACATCTGTTTATAGCCTGGGCTAATTAACTCGTGTTTTTCTTATCAAAGCTGTGACAAGCTCAGATGTTTTCTTTGAAGATTATCTCCGGGTCTGTTGTTGCCTTTTACTTTTGTTGAACGATATGGCAGTGTTTTGTTTTCCAATCATTTCTCGCAATGATTTCCTTTGGGACTGTTTTAAGCTCAGTGTCTCCTCCACTTAGTAGCATGAAATACCTTCCTTTTTCTATAGTTTACCTGTTGGAAGAAACTAAAATGATTCCCTTCCCCAGGTAACCAGTGCCACTAGCTGAATACTCTTCCCCTTCCTCATTTTTTAAAAAAGATTCATTTTATTTATTTGAAAGGCAGAGTTATTGAGAGAGACAGAGAGAGAGAGAGAGAGAGAGAGAGAGAGAGAGAGAGAGAGAGAGAGAGAGAGAGGTCTTCCATTCCCTGGTTCACTCCCCAAATGGCAGCAAGAGCTGGAGCTGGGACAATCCGAAGCTAAGAAGTCTCCCACATGGGTGCAGTGGCCCAAGGACTTGAGCCATCTTCCACTGCTTTCCCAGGCCACAGCAGAGAGCTGGATCAGAGTGGAGCAGCCGGGACTTGAACTGGCGTCCATATGGGATGCCGGCACTGCAGGTGGCGGCTTTACCTACTGCACCACAGCACTGGTCCTTCATATATGGTTTTCTGTTCCATTTCTGGATTTCCATTCTGCTGATCTATCCATAAGGTACTGCCAACTAGAGTTCTTTTTTTTTTTTTTTTTTGGAAAATTCCTTCAAACAATTTTAACTGACTATTATTCATTCTAGAACCAGGCAATACATTATTCTATAAAAGAGTTCAGTGTTCCTTGTCAAATTATTTCGTTTATTTTCACCTGAATATTCTTCAAAGAGGGGGCTACACTGGAATTTTGGTTGAGTGGATACATTAACATGTACAGACTGACATCTGTAACCATTTCAGTAACGATAACTCAGTGACATGTTTCTGCATTTAGGAAAATGCCTTTCCGCTGTTTCCAACACACGCGACCAAGCGCTGGCTGCGAACGTCTTCGTCCCAGCCTCCCTCTGTTTCTGTTATATATTTGCTTCTACTTAAAAATTCTTTTTTGAAAGGCGGGGGCGGGGGAGCTTCCTACTGCTTGCTTACTCCCTACATGCCACTGGAGCTGGGAACTCAATCCAGGGCCCAGGGTCGGCACTGGCAGGACACCGGAGCAAGGAAGCGGACTGAAGCACTCTGGTGTGGCCCGTGGGCGCTCCAGCGGCATGCTGACCACGAGGCCAGCACTCGCCGGTACGCGTTACGTATTTATTTCTAACACATCTGACTCCCATACCTGTTTCAACTACCCTGCTTTTTCCCCTGGGTACACTTACTATTCTTAGGCTGAATCTCTACTTCCTGTTGCCAGCAAATATCGTTTTCATTCCTCCCATCTCAGTGTCTATCTCTTCTTCCCCTCTCACATTCTCAAGTCAATGCCTACTTCAGTGTGCGGTTATCTGCAATTCCGTTAGCCCATTTGTGTCTCAAAATAAAGTGGGCAGCGCGGCGCTGCGGCGTAGCAGGTAAAGCCATGGCCTGCAGCGCCGGCAGCTCACATGGGTTCCCGTTTCAGTCCTGGCTGCTGCACTTCCCACCCAGATCCCTGCTCATGTACTGGGAAAGCAGTGGAAGACGGCGCAAGTCCTTGTGTACCCACGTGGGAGGCTCGGATGGAGCTCCTGGCTCCTGCAACCATCTGGGGAGTGAATTGATGAATGGAAGATCTCTCTGTACCGCCACCTTTCAAATAAGTAAAACCTTTTTTTAAAGATTTCTTTTTTAGAAAAGATTTCATTTATTTAAAAGAATGACAGAGAGAAAGAGATCTTCCATCTGCTGATTTACCCCTACATGGCTGCAACGTGCAGGTCTGGACCAGGCTGAAAACCAGGAGCCAGGAGCTCCATTCTGGTCTCCCAGGGGGTGCAGGGGCTCAAGGACTTGGGCTGTCTTCTGCTGCTTTCCCAGAGGCACTGGCAGGGAGGTAGATCAGAGACGGAGCATCTGGGACTGGAACCAGCACTCCGTTCCCGCTCATATGCATGTGGGGTGCCTGTGTCGCAGGTGGCAGCTTTACCTGCTGTGTACCAGCCCTGCACTGTGCCTTGGCACGTAATTCTGCCGTTCTGGTTTTGTTATTTTGACAAACTATTTTAATTTCCCCTTCATCGCAGCCTGGAATCTTCTTAGTTTATCTGTATTAGTTTCTTTCATTTATTCATTCTTTTTTAAAGATTTCCTTATTTATTTGAAAGGCAGAGTCATAGAGAGAGAGAGGGTGAGACTGAGAGAGAGAAAGAGAGAGAGAATATTTTTCATCTGCTGGTTCACTCCCCACTTGGCACAACAGCTGGACCTAGGCCATTCAGGAGCAAGGAACTTCTTCCAGGTCTCCCAAGTGGGTTCAGGGGCCCAAGAAGTTGGACCATCTGCTGCTGCTTTCCCTGGCACACTAGCAGGGAGTTGCATGGGAAGTGGAGCAGCTGGGACTAGAACCGGCCCCCATATGGGATGCTGGTGCCGCAGGTTTACCTGCTATGGCACAGCGCCGGCCCCTTGTCTTGGTTTCAATAGGCCAAGTCTTCTTACATCTTTCTGGGGATACTAGGCTGACACCCCCTGGGATTTTCTTCTGTTTTAAGAATTATTAGAATCAATTTTGAGAGATATTTTCCCCTGAATATTCAGGGGGAGCATCTTTTTTTTCCTGCGCTGAGAAATGTTCATAGGCTCCCCATGATCATTAGCTGTTCGCTCACGCTCACCCCTGCCTGTGGAGGGATCTCTCCGAGGCTGGCGTCTCCCAGCACAGGACGCCTCGAGTGTTCCCGCTTCCCTCTCAATCTATTTGGGTGAAGGCAAATCGGTCACCTTCAGAGACAGATCCTCATCTTTAGATCTGAGGGAAATGCAAGATGAAAATCACAGTGGGATACCTCTTCACAGCCACTTGGACAGATGCTAAAAATGATGGACAATAACCAGTGCTGGTTAGAAGGTGGACTGGCGGGGACGTCACCCTCTGCTGGTGGGAGGTGAGACTGTGTAGCCGCTTTGGAAAACAGTCTGGCAGTTCCTCAAAGTGTTAAACACAGCGTTACCATGTGACCCACAAACAGAAACACAGGTGACTTCACAGAACCACTGTTCACTATTCACTAGCCCCGGGGTGGATCAGCTGACGAGCGGATGCATAAAAAAACTGGCATCTCCATAGGGCAGTGCGGTATCTGGCCAAGGAAAGGAATGAGTGCTGACACCCTACAGTGTGTATTACCTTGAAAACATTATGCTAAGTGAAAGAAATCAGTCACAAAAGACTATACAGCGTATGATACCATTTATATAAAATGTACAGAACGCGGGGCCAGCACCACGGCACAGCCGGTTAACTCCTCGGCCTGCAGTGCCGGCATTCCATATGGGCGCCAGTTCAAGTCCCGGCTGCTCCCTTTCCGATCTCGCTCTCTGCTATGGCCTGGGAAAGCAGCGGAAGATGGTCCAAGTCCTTGGGCCCCTGCACCCATGTGGGAGACCTGGAAGAAGCTCTGGCTCCTGATTTTGGATTGGCCCAGTTCCAGCCATTGCGGCCAATTGGGGAGTGAACTAGTGGATGAGACTTCTCTCTCTTTGCCTCTCCTTCTCTCTCTGTGTAACTCTAACTTTCAAATAAATAAATAAATCTTTAAAAAAAAATAAATGAATAGAACGTGAAAGTCTAGAGATAGGTTAGCAGTGGCTAGAAGACTAGTGGTTGAAAGGGGCTGGGAAGTGGAGGAAGCTGCTAATGGGTATGGGCTTGCTTTTTGGGGTGACAGAACGTTCTGGAATTATGGTAGTGGGGATGGTCACACAACCTTATGATGATGCAAAACCCACTAGCTTGCACACTTTAAAAGCATGAATTTTATGGTATGGGAATTATGCATCAATAAAAGAAAAAGTTTTGCTAGAGAGAGAAGCAACTTGGAAGTCCCGAAGTCTGCTTTTGACTTGCAGTCTTTGGTGTTCACTACCTTGAAGGCATGAACAGTTTGCAGGAGCTGGTGCTGTGGCACAGCGGGTTCAGCTGGTACCTGTGATGCCAGCATCCACCAGCAGTGCTGGTTTGAGTCCTGGCTGCTCCGCTCTGATCCAGCTCCCAGCTAACAGGTCTGTGAAGGCAGTGGAAGATGGCCCAAGTGCTGTGCCCCTGCAGCCATGTGGGAGTTCCTGGCTGCTGTAGCCATCTGGGAGTGAACCAGTGGATGGAAGATCTCTCTACGTCTCTCCCTCTCTTCTCTGTCACTCTGCCTTTCAAATGAGTGAATGAATGAATATTTAAAAAACAAAACCACTTTGCATTTTACACGTGCAAGGCTGCATGTATGAGTATACTATAGAAGAGTGCGTTCTTTTTTTATTTTATTTTATTTTAAGAGCGGTTACCTGGCAGCCGTCCTGGTTAATCCACTTGTGCTGGACTTCATCTCTGGCGGAATCACTGAGGCCGGCGTGGTAGGCAAGAGCGGCAAGGCCGTCTTTCTGCAGCGTGTCAGCCATCGTGTCACACTCCCGTCTGGAGAGGCAGTAAATTATCCCCGAGTCATCTGCCGGAAACCAGAACAGGGTTGAGAAAGGAGGACTTCTCGCATGGTCACAGCATGGCTGGCTGCAGAGCACACAGAACAACTCCAGCAATGAATCCACACGCCCGGGAAACAAGACGCGACTCCGAACCCTGCTCCTGCGCACGACTTGTCGGGGGGCCTGGGCACATCCGGGGCCGTTTCACGCCGGCTTGAAAACCAGGAGGCGAGACAGGTGTCTGGTGCCTTGGATAGGACACTATTTGGGATGCCTGCACCCACACAGAAGGCCTGGGCTCAAGTCCTGGCTCGGGCTCTGATTCCGGCTTCCTGCTAATGCATACGCTCGGAAGTAGCAAGTGATGGCTCAGGGACACGGGTCCCTGCCACCCACAAGAGACACAGCCGGCACCTCCAGCCCCCAGCTTTAGCTTGGGCTCAGCCCTGCCTGCTGTGAGCACTGGGGAGAGCTCTCTCTTTCAAATAAACGTAAACCAATCATTTTTTTTTTTTTTTAAGGAGAAGGCAGCTTATTTACCTTTTGTATAATGCACATGGCAATATACATCAAGAGCCTCAGAAATACTGTAGGGGCCAGCGCTGAGGTTAAACTACTACCTGACCCTGGCATCCCTTAGAAGCACTGATTCAAGTCCTGGCTGCTTCAGTTCCAATGCAGCTCCCTGCTAATGTGTCTGGGAAAGCAGTGGCAGATGGCCCCAAGTATTTGGGCCTCTGCCACTCACATGGGAGACCTGGATGGAGTTCCAGGCTCCTGGCTTCAGGCTGGCCCAGCCCTGGCCATTGTGGCCATTTGGGTAGTGAACCAGTAGATGGAAGATCTTTCTTTCTCTCTGTCTTTCCCTTTCTCTGTAACTTTGGCTTTTAAATACATACATAAAAAGAAAGAAAAAGAAAGAAAGAGAGGGAGGGAGGGAAAGAAAGAAAGGAAGGAAAAAAGGAAGAAAGAAAAGAAAGGAAGGCCATAGCAGAGAGCTGGATTGGAAGAGGAGCAGCTGGGACTAGAACAGGTGCCCATATAGGATGCCACCATTGCAGGCACTGCTTTACCCAGTGTACTACGGTGCTGGATCCTTGCTTACAATTTAAAAAATTAGGCCGGCGCCGTGGCTCAACAGGCTAATCCTCCGCCTTGCGGCGCCGGCACACCGGGTTCTAGTCTTGGTCGGGGCACCGGATTCTGTCCCGGTTGCCCCTCTTCCAGGCCAGCCCTCTGCTGTGGCCAGGGAGTGCAGTGGAGGATGGCCCAAGTGCTTGGGCCCTGCACCCCATGGGAGACCAGGAAAAGCACCTGGCACCTGGCTCCTGCCATCGGATGAGCGCAGTGCGCCGGCCGCAGCGTGCCGACCGCGGCAGCCATTGGAGGGTGAACCAACGGCAAAGGAAGACCTTTCTCTCTGTCTCTCTCTCTCACTGTCCACTCTGCCTGTCAAAAAAATAAAAAATAATAAAAAAATTATTAATATTTTAAAGACCATTAGGATAATAATTTAAAAAGAAAATTGTGCAATAAAATGTACATAACTATTAAACATGTTCTTTTAAGTTTCTAAAAGATAGGGAGAGGCCCGAGTTGTGGTGCAGTGGGCTAAGCTATGCTGTGACACTGGCATCCAATTCTGGAATGCTGGTTCAAGTCCTGGCTGCTCTACTTCCAAACCAGCTTTCTGCTCATGTGCTGGGAAAGCAGCGCAAGATGGCCTAAGTGTCTGGGCATCCACAACCCACATGGGAGAGTTCCGGGCTTCTGGCTTTGGCCTGGCCCAGCCCTGGCTGTTGCAGCCATTTGGGGAGTGAACCATTAGATGAAAAATCTCTTTTTTCTCTTTCTGTCTCCGTCTCTGTTACTCTGCCTTTCAAATAAATAAAAAAACCTTAAACAAATAAATACTGGCGCTAATAAGCCAACATGGTCACATGACTTCGTTTTGACTGAGGCTTGTCTTTGCTTCTTCTTTTTGTTGTTTTCTAAATTTTCTTTAATGAGCACTTACTGTTGTGTTGATGCATGTTTGTTTTTTTTATTTGAGAGACACACAGAGAGGGAGAGACAGACTGACAAAGGGCTCCCATCTACTGCTTCCCTCCCCAGACGTCCGGGCCAGGCTGAAGCTGGGAACCAGAATAGCACTCCAGGTCCCCCAAGGGAGCGGCCGGAGTCCACCCCAGGCACTCCACGGTGGTGGGTGGGTGTCCTAACTGGCGTTTTAGGTGCTGGGACAAATGCCTGCCCCTACATAGGTTATTTTTCAAGTTCGAAAATAAAAGGCATTAAATGAAAAGTCACTTCTCTGTGGTAGAACCAGAGCTGAGGGAGGTAGGCTGGCAGGGAGAGCACCACCTTTCTCTTGGTAGATGACTGTGCTGTTGTTTACACACACACACACACACACACACACACACACACACACTAATCCCTAACAAAGGAAACAGAAATGTTTACCAAAAAAGTTCTCCATGGGAAAAGTGGGGCAGGGGCTCCATGGACAACTGCTGTGAACGGCAGAGCAGTTAATCCAACCCAAGGCAGGCCTGCTTGGGAGCAGGCACGAAAACAAAGAGACTCTGACAGAAGCCAGAGGAAAGACAATGAAACAGGGATTACAGCTGTGTAGGAGGCAGCGCTTAATATATTTTTTTTTGTTAGGGTTTATTGTTATCACACCAAATGAAATTTTGCAATTTCCAGAGTTGAGAGAGTTGGCAATATTCTGCTCTATAAATAGCAAGTTGTGCTATCACATGGGAAGAGAAATGTCTAATACGCAACTTTCCATGCCCTACTGCGGTCCTGAAGCAACATTCACCCATGACTTCTAGACATGACGCAGCACACGTCTGTACTCACATGGGTGATGTTTTCGGATCCACTCCAAGCAGTCAAATGCCACCTTTTTAGGCTTTTTTGGTAATACATAGTATTTCAGATTATGTCTGTTGAAGCTCATGCTAAACCTAAAAGAAGACCAACACGATGTCTGGTTATTATGAGAAGACACAGCTTGAGCCACTGTTCTGCACTCAATGTGCCCCCCCCCCCAAGGTCCTCAACCCTAACGGGCCAGTACTAGGAGGCAGGGCCTGTGGGAGGTGATTAGGCCATGGGGGTGGAGTCATGGGTGAGACCAGTGCCCCTCTGGGCACAGATCCTGATGCCACCTGTGAGCCAGGAAGTGGGGCTTCTATCACCAGACACCGGATCTGCAGCCACCTTGACCTCGAACCTCAGAGCTGTTTGACTCACCAGTCTGTGGTGTTCCTATCACAGCAGCCCAATCCAAGCCAGTCGTCTTCAAGAAGCTAAACAGTGATTTTCCACATGTAAACCTATGTATTAAAGTGTCTTAGGTCGAGTATCGTCACTGGCGGATTACAGCACAGACACTGAGATGGAACTTATGCTAAGGGTTAAAGGATGGTGACAAGGAGGGAGCATCTATAGGACCAGCTGACAGAAGATTAGGACTGCAGAAGAAAGCGTGTGGAAAGACAAGGCAAGCCAAGAGCTCCGTCTGCAAGAAGCAGAGATGAAGAAGATCACTGGGCGGGCGGGTGTTTGGCACAGCAGCTAAAATGCTGCTTAGGACACTCTCATCCCGTGCGGGAGAGCTAGGCCGGAGTCCCGTCCAGCTTCCTGCTCCTGCACACCCGAGGAGGCAGCAGGTGATGTCTTAAGTACCTGCGTCCCTGTCACCCACATGGGAGACCCGGACTGAATTCTGGACTCCTGGCTTTGGCCTGGCCCAGCACTTGCTGCTGTGGGCATTTGGGGAGCAAAGCAGCAGATAGAAGACCTCTCTAGCTCTGCCTTTCAAACAAATAAAATAACAACAAAAATCGCAGAGCAAACATTTATCTGAGAGGCAGCGACGGGCAGCAGGGGGTCTCCAGCAGACCTCGCCCCGAGTCCCCACCCCCGTGTCGTGGGTTAGCCTCTGACAACGGTCCGCTTCTGCCACCTCACCCCTCCCCACCATCTTGCAGTCCCAAACGCCTGGTTCTCACGGCACACACATCTCACCCCAGGAATGCCAGCCTTTGCCCTCGGCTCAGCCTCTCCTGAGACCCCCGGTCTGAGACTAAGGGACGCGCGTGCTGGGCTTGGCAAAGGCCACGGCACTGGAATCCAGACCCTCCACGGTCCTCACACCCTGCCTTCTCCTTTCCTGTTCTTCTCCAACTGTCCTCTCACTTGTTCTCCTCTCTCCAAACATGAGGCTAATTTTACTGAAGCAAGAAAGACACGGTGTCCTCTCCCTTCTAAACAAATCCTACATCCACACATTCTGAAATTTACCACTATGCATTGTAGCAGGATGGAAAAATAAGGCAATCGCAGATGTAGTAGTGATGCAGGTAAAACGTCGATCAAAGCACCAGAGGCCCCGACAGGGCTGCATGAGCTCACGCGCTTCACTCATTTCTGCCAACAGTAGGAAACAACATCAGGACTCGAGTATTCTGGCCCTCATTAGGATGTTCAGGGGCCTGCGTTGTGGCATAAGGCCTCAAGCCGTTGCCTACAACGCCTGCATCCCGTAAGGGCACCGGTTTGAGCCTTGGCTGCTCCACTTCTGGTCCAGCTCCTGGCTGGAGATGTGAAGAGGCTCCCGGCTTCGGCTTGGCCCAGCCTCGGCAATTGCAGCCATCGGGGGAGTGAAGTAGAGGAGGGTAGATGGATGTGCACCTCATGCAGCTGCCTCTTTCATCCCTGGCACTGTCAGAGCGTGGGGCTGAGCCTGTGAGGCTGGAACGATCCCTCTAAACCATCTCTCACGATGGCATTTATATGCCTGGAACACTTGAAATGGCAGACAACGGAAAACAGACCCAAAAGCTGGGAGATAAACGGCTACGGCCACGGGCTGTCTTGATCGCTGTCCCGCGTTACGGCAGGAAGAGCTGCCTGGGAGCGCAAGTGATGAAGACCATCTCTGAACGTACTGCAGCAGACTTGGGTTCCCGCCGAGAATGGTGCCCGAGCCCCTCCAGCAGGAGCGCTGCCCACGAATGGCCTTGCTTCTGTCCCCACATTTTAAACTACACTCTAACTTCAGAAAAGTGCTCTGTTATTATTTTTTAAAGCTTCAGGTTGAAGAGACAAAAATCAAGTGTCAGTGAGCCTCTGGGGGAATCAGGACCCTCTGCTGGCAGAGTCTGGCAGCTTCTTTGGAGAATGGCATGGCAGTTCTTTGAACAGTTAAACCTGTCAGCACAGGACCCAACAATCCCACTCCTGTGGACACCCACGAGAAATGAAAACCTCCGTTCACACAAATGGCGCTGGGTGTTGGGCCTAGCAGTTAAGACTGCTGTGTAGGGCCCCCTTGCCTGTGACGCAAGCATTCTGTATGGGCATTGGTTCAAGTCCCGGCTGCTCTACTTCTGATCAGCTCCCTGCTGATGTGTCTGGGAAAGCAGCAGCAGATGGCCCGAGTACATGGGCTCCTGCCACCTACGAGGGAGACTCGGATGAAGCTCCTGACTCGGTTTCAGCCTTAGCCCAGCCCTGTTTGTTTCGACCATTTGGAAAGTAAATCAGCAGATGGAAGACCTCTCTCTCTTTCTCCCTCCCTCTCTGCTTTTCAAATAAGTAAAATAAGCCTTTAAAAAGTCTGCTGTGTCTAATCAGAGTGCCTACACTGGATTTCCAGCCCCTGCTCCTGACTCCAGCTTCCTGATAAGGCAAATCCCGGGAGGCAGTGCTGGCAGCTTAAGTAGTCGGGTCCCTGAAACCCACATGAAACACCTGGACTGGGTTTCCAGTTCCTGGCCTCAGCCCACCCGAGGCTATCAAGGGATCTGGGGGAGGAGGCCAGTCTCCACCTCTCAAGTAAATAAAAACCAACTCTCAAAGGCATTAAAAACGACCCTTGTACATGAATGCTCATAGGAACATTAGCTGTAATATCCAACATTAGCTATAATATCCGACACCATCAACTGATGGAGAAAGAGAAAGAAAATGAGGTGTATCTATACAGCAGGACACTACTGAGCAACAAACGTTGAAAACAAGTGAAAGCAGCCAGTCTCAGATCACAGCAGCCAACGACTCCGTTTATATGAGATGCCCAAAACAAGCCCTGAGAGTCTATTGCATGTAACAAAATCAGACCTTGGTAGAAAATAGGATGTTTGGGATTCCCAGATTTCTCGTTATAGTTCTCACCGGGGTGGCCATTTGGCATAGGGTCAAGACACTGCTTGGACGCCCACATCCATATTGGAGGGCTTGGGTTTGAGTCCCAGCTCCACTCCCAATCCCAGCTTCCTGCAGATACACACCCTGGGAAGCGGTAGGTGATGGTTCCAGGCCAGGGTGTCACCTGTCACCTGGGTGGGAGGCCTGGATTGACCTCCTGGCTCCTGATTTGTTCAACCTGGTGCAGCCCTGGTGGTTACAGGCATCTGTGGCATGAACCAGCAGATGAGAGACCTCCTATCTTGCTACCTTTCAAATAAATATTGAAATATGATTAGAAAAAGAGTCTGTTCCCATTAGTCAATGAGTGGATAAGTGAAACTGGCCAATTTGACAACGAAGATGACCCCTTGAAGATGTTACGGTCTGTGAAAGGAGGCAGGCACATAGGGGAAGGGGGAGAACAAGAAACGGCAAACACCATCAGGTCCAGGGCGGCAAGCTCACATCTTCTGAAAGTGATGGAGAAAATGGAGTCAATTCACGCTCACCTCCTGTGGTGCTGGGGACAGAGGCAGTTGTCATGGGATGGACACCAAAGAGTGTATGTAGGGGCCGGCACTGTGGCACAGGTTAATCCTCCGCCTGCAGTGCCGGCATCCCATATGGGCACCAGTTCAAGTCCTTGGCTGTTCCTCTGCTATGGCCTGGGAAAGCAGTAGAAGATGGCCCAAGCCCAAGAGCCCTTGTACCCGCATGGTAGACCCTGAAGAAGCTCCTGGATGTTGGCTTCAGATCAGCTCAGCTCTGGCTGTTGCAGCCATTTGGGGAGTAAACCAGCAGATGGAAGACCTTTCACTATCTTTACTTCTCACTGTCTGTAACTGTACCTCTCACACAACTAAATAAAATATATATATATTTTTTTGACAGGCAGAGTGGACAGTGAGAGAGAGAGAGACAGAGAGAAAGGTCTTCCTTTGCCGTTGGTTCACCCTCCAATGGCTGCCGCGGTCGGCGCGCTGCGGCCGGCGCACCGCGCTAATCCGATGGCAGGAGCCAGGTGCTAGGTGCTTTTCCCTGGTCTCCCATGGGGTGCAGGGCCCAAGCACTTGGGCCATCCTCCACTGCACTCCTGGGCCACAGCAGAGAGCTGGCCTGGAAGAGGGGCAACCGGGACAGAATCCGGCACCCCGACCGGGACTAGAACCCGGTGTGCCGGCGCCGCAAGGCGGAGGATTAGCCTGTTGAGCCAAGGCGCCAGCCAATATTTTTTTTTTTAAAGAAGAAGAGTGTATGTGAATTGGAAAAACAAACCCAGAATTTTACGTGTGTGTGTGTGTGTGTGTGTGTGTGTGTGGCAGACTGGTCTGGCAATGAAAACTGGCTTTGCCAACTAGGTTAGGTGGCAGTCGTTACTCATTATTGGAAAGAGATAATATGGCTGGCAGCGTGGCTCAATAGGCTAATCCTCTGCCTGTGGCGCTGGCACCCCTGGTTCTAGTCCCGGTCGGGGCACTGGATTCTGTCCTGGTCGCTCCTCTTCCTGCCCAGCTCTCTGCTATGGCCTGGGAGTGCAGTGGAGGATGGCCCAAGTCCTTGGGCCCTGTTCCGCATGGGAGACCAGGAGAAGCACCTGGCTCCTGGCTTCAGATCAGCGTGGTGCTGATAAAAAAAATCTCTCTTATTTTTATTCATTTATTTAAGAGCAGGAGGCACGGTGCAGGGGAGGAGTATTTCCCAAATGCTTGCAAATGGCTCTGGGCCAGGTTAAGGGCAAAGTTGGGAGTTGGGAATTCAATCCAACTCTCCCACACAGGTGGTAGGAACCCAATTATTTGAGGCATCACTACTTCATCCCAGGAAACTGGAGTCAGGAGCAGGGGTTGGGCATCGAATCCCGACACTCTGATTTGGGATGTCGCAGCCTGGTGTTTTAACCACTAGGCCAAATGCCTGCTCCCAAAGTTTTGACAAAACTATATTTAAAAAGTACACCATGGGGCTGGTATTGTGGCATAAGAGGTTAAGCCGCCACCTGCAATGTCAGCATCCCATATGGGCACCAATTCGAATCCTGGCTGCTCCATTTCCAATACACCTCCCCGGAAAAGCAGTAGAAGATGGCCCACGTACTAGAGCCCCTGTACCCATGCGGGAGACCTGGCTGAAGGTTCTGGTTTCTGGCTTTGGCTTGGCCCAGCCCTGGCCATTGCGGCCATTTGGGGAATGAACCAGCAGATGGAGGATCTCTTTCTACAACTCTGCCTTTTGAATAAATAAAATAAATCTTAAAAAAAAGAAATTCTCAAAAATGCACAAAAGTAGACAATATCAAAAGAAATCCTCCAATACCCATCACCAAACTCAAGGCTCTTTAGAAAAAAAAGAAAAGAAAAGCACAAGGGGCCGGCGCCACGGCTCAACAGGCTAATCTTCCGCCTGTGGCACTGGCACACCGGGTTCTAGTCCCGGTCGGGGCTCCGGATTCTGTCCTGGTTGCCCCTCTTCCAGGCCAGCTCTCTGCTGTGGCTCGGGAGTGCAGTGGAGGATGGCCCAAGTGCTTGGGCCCTGCACCCCTTGGGAGACCAGGATAAAGCACCTAGCACCTGGCTTCAGATCAGCGTGGTACGCCGGCCACAGCGGCCATTGGAGGGTGAACCAACGGAAAAAGGAAGACCTTTTTCTCTGTCTCTCTCTCTAACTGTCCACTCTGCCTGTCAAAAACAAAAACAAAAACAAAAACAAAAAAAACAAAAAACAAAAAAAAACCATAAGGCACAATAAAAGCATTTTGTCAAAAACATCTTATCAGGAAAAGTGTATGGAAACAAACATTACTTCAATTTTCCCAATTCTTCCAAATATATGGGATCCAGAGTACAAGTTCTTTTTGGAAGAGACAGAAGCGCTCAGCAGGCTTTCGATAAGGCGTGGTGAAGTCTTTCGGGTCTTTCCCAGAACAAGCGAAATGCGTACTTTGCCAGTCAGATAATTTTCAGCTCTTTGCTTACTACAAAATTTGGAGAACTTAACTGAGCTGTCAGCTGACAGATCATTAACAATAATTTTTGGTGACAGATGATGATGTAATTTTGTCATATAGCTCAGAAGGAATTCAAGTAATTGAGTGTTCCTGCTACAATAAAATGCCTTTATGTGAGCAACATGTCTCGGGGTTCACATCTGTGACAATCAGAAACCTGAACTGACTCGCTGCATCCAGGGACACGTGAACTAAGGGAAAAACACCAAGTCCTAGTTCATTAAGAAACAAACTCTCAATCGGAATTCATGCTTAAAGATTATTTCTAGAATGTGTTTAAGCTGTTTCCATCAATTACGTGCCACCAACAGCCGTCACAGAAGAAAATCTTGGTATAAGAGATTAAAAAAATTTACAAACTTTTTTTTTTTTTTTGCAGGTAAAATATGACAGAGTGTGAGCCAGCATCCCATTCACAGCTCCCTGTGAATGACCTGGGAAAGCAGTGGAAGATGGCCCCTGCACCCGTGTGGGAGACCCAGAAGAAGCTCCTGGCTCCTGGCTCCGGATCAGCCCAGCTCCAGTCATTGTCTGTAACTCAAATAAATAAATAAACTTAAAAAAACAAAAAAACAACTGGGCTAGTGCTGTGGCGTAGTGGGCTAAGCTTCTGTATGTGATGCCGACATCCCATATGGGCATCAGTTCTAGTCCCAGCTGTTCTACTTCTGATCCAGCGCTCTGCTAAGTGCTTGGGCCCTACACCCACATGGGAGACCTGGAAGAAGCTCCCGGCTCCTGGCTTCAGATCGGCTCAGCTCTGGCCATCGCAGCCATTTGGGGAGCGAACCAGCAGATGGAAAACCTCTCTCTCTCTAATTCTGCCTCTCAAGTAAATACATTTTTTTTTTTTTGACAGGCAGAGTTAGACAGTGAAGAGAGAGAGACAGAGAGAAAGGCCTTCCTTCCGTTGGTTCACCCCCCAAATGGCCGCTACAGCTGGTGCGCTGCGCCGATCTGAAGCCAGGAGCCAGGTGCCTCCTCCTGGTCTCCCATGGGGTGCAGGGCCCAAGCACTTGGGCCATCCTCCACTGCACTCCTGGACCATAGCAGAGAGCTGGACTGGAAGAGGAGCAACTGGGACAGAACTGGCACCCAACTGGGTCTAGAACCTGGAGTGCTAGCGCTGCAGGCAGAGGATTAGCCTAGTGAGCCACGGCGATAGCCAAGTAAATACATTAAAAAAAAAAATCTGTGAAAGAGTTAAAACATTTAATGTTTCATAAATGCTTGATAATGGGTATAAAAATTATGACTGCATTTATATTCTGCTGGATATATTTTAAAGAGCTAGGTTACAATTCTGTTAAAAAATGTTGACATTGGGGTCAGCACTGTAGCATAGCAGGTAAAGCTGCTGCCTGAAGTGCCAGCATCCCATATGGGTGCCAGTTCAAGTCCCGGCTGTTCCACTTCTGATCCAGCTCTCTACTGTGTCCTGGGAAAGCAGTAGAAGATGGTCCAAGTCCTTGGGCCTCTGTACTCATGTACTCATGTGGGAGACCTGGAGGAAGCCCCTAGCTCCTGGCTTTGGATCGGCACAGTCCTGGCCATTGTGGTCAATTGAGGAGTGAACCAGCAGGTGGAAGATCTCTCTCTCTCTCTCTCTCTCTCTCTCTCTCTCTCTCTCTGCTTCTCCTTCTCTCTTTGTGTAACTCTGACCTTCATATAAATAAATCTTTTTTTTTTTTTTGATAGGCAGAGTGGACAGTGAGAGAGAGAGAGAGACAGAGAGAAAGGTCTTCCTTTGCTGTTGGTTCACCCTCTAATGGCCGCTGTGGCCGGTGCGCTGTGGCCGGCACACCGCGCTCATTTGATGGCAGGAGCCAGGCGCTTCTCCTGGTCTCCCATGGGGTGCAGGGCCCAAGGACCTGGGCCATCCTCCACTGCACTCCCTGGCCACAGCAGAGAGCTGGCCTGGAAGAGGGGCAGCCGGGACAGAATCCGGCACCCTGACTGGGACTAGAACCCGGCGATGTGGCGCCACAGGTGGAGGATTAGCCTATTGAGCCATGGCGCCAGCCTAAATAAATAAATCTTAAAAAAAAATTTGACACTTGCAACAGACCATACTCTCTTCATTTAAACTCAAGTTGAAAATTTCTATGTGTCAGGTAGAAAATGTGCAAGGGCTACATGGGTTTCTGGGATTCCCATGGGGCCAAAGAAAGCATGAAGGCCACTGTCTATCTCCACACATCGCTCAAACATCCCAAACCCCACCCACCCCAAGTCCAAGCTGCTCCTCTTCCTCCCGCCACAAAGGTCAGCAGTGCTTGTCACCTGCCAGGAAACTGGTGTAAACTTCCGCTGCCCTCAGCTCTCTCTCCTCAGCCAGCTGCTGGTCCTGTTAATTCAACTCTGCTCTCCTGATTCTGTCCTCTCCTTCTCCTACCACCACCGACATCTTCCTGGACACGAGCAGGAGACGAGATGGCCTCTGGCTCCCTCTCTCCATCTTCCATTCCATGGCCAGAGCTATCAGTTCAGACCAAAGCCTGCCGAGCAGTCTCTAAACCCAAGCACCAGCGTTACGACAGGCCAGACTCCCAGACCCGGCCTCCGCTTCCTCTTGCGGGGCATCCCTTCTTCGCATTTCTCCACTTCCCCTGGGGATCATTCACTGCGCCTTCGGCCTGTCCTGTACTTTCATGCCAGACGCCCGCCCTGCGAAGGTCCTGTTCACACACACTTCAAGCGGCTGTAACTCAAAAGGCGGCTGCAAGCCTCCAGGGCTGGAGGGGACGGGAGGCAGCACAGGTGCTGGGGAGCCAGGCTGGCATTCTTGGGGCTGATCAGTTACCGCACCTGGGCTCGGCAAAGGAGGCCAGCAGAAAGGGCCACGTCCTGGGTGACTCACTCCCACGACATGTTTGGAACAGGCAGCAACGAGTGGAGACGGAAAGCAGAGGAAGGCTGCTGGGGGCCAGGGGCAGAAAGCAGGCATTGATTGCTAACTGGTAGGGAGTCTCTCTGAAGAGAGACAAAACGTTCTAAAAAGTACACAGTGTTGATGGTTGAACAACTTACGAACAAACTGGAAAAAAAAAAAAAAAACCCACAACTCCAGAGAATTGTATACTGTAACTCGATGAATATAAATTGTTGCGGGCCTTTGGGGAGTGAACCATTGGATGGAAGAACTCTAGCTTTGTATTGCTCTGCCTTTCAAGTGGATACAAAGAAACTTTTTCTTAAGGGTTTTAAAAGCAGATTGTTGGTGTTGAAGTGCTCACTCCGGCCCACGCTAGGTGCAGGGCGCCAGGTGAGGGATTTCGTCTCCTTGTTTCTCAGTCTCCTCGCCCACAGAATGCACCCGTCTCAGAAGACTTCCGACAAGCGGGTTCACACACACACAACGTCCAGCACAGCACGCGGCCATCGCGCAGTGGTCCTGTACGTGTGAGCTGTGAGGTGTCACTGTTCTGTCAGTCAGCTTTCTATGGCCACCATGGTCTCTCCCAGGCTCATATTTGAAGGTCCTTAGGAAATGGGACCAAGCCTTGCTCTATTATCCATTCTTGCATTTCCCAAAGAGGAAGAACATCATCACAGACTGGCAGCAAGACAGGAACACGGGCTGCGGCGGCAACCCTGGGACTATCTGACGTCACCGGGGTCATGACCCAGCAGCACTGCGCAAATCTGATACAAACAAGGGCTCTTCTGACACGGGAGAAGATCGAGAACTACTGCAGCAGACAGCACTCCTCAAGATCTGCTTCCACCACGGGTTTACCCTGCCCGCCGCCCAGTGTGGAGAAGGGTCACGGACAGCATGCAGTCAACAGCCTTGCCCAATGTGAGCGTGATACCCACACTTGCCAAAATGCCTCCGTGTATTTCACTTATTAATTCTTCCTGAGTGCCAGTCACAAAAAAGACACCACATGTTACAGTCTGAAAATGTACAATTTTCTTTCCTAGGCAGACTTCCTCTCCCCAGTACTAGAAGAGGTTCAGGTTATCAGTCTCCACATAGCCATGTGCAGCGTTCACACCAACATAAATCACAAAACCTGCACTTACGAAAATTTACTCAAAAGGTGAAAGGAATTCATGTCATTTCTTTTTCTTTTCTTTTTTTTTAAAAGATTGATTTTATTTATTTCAAAGTCAGAATTACAAAGAGAGCTTTTTCCGGGTTTCCCACACAGGTGCAGAAACCCAAGGATTTGGGCCATGTTCCAGTGCTTTCCCAGAGCATTAGCAGAGAGCTGGATTGGAAGTGGAACAGCCGGGAATCGAACTGGTGCCCTTATGGAATGCCGGCACTTCACCTGCTAGACCACAGCGCTGACCCTGTCATTTCTTTTAACCATGGGCACCTGTCAAGTAGTATAATAGATCTAAAAACACAATAGATTGCATTTGGCATAAGCCAATGGGAAAAGCTAAAAAAAAAAAATCCATTAGAAAAAAGAAAAAAATTTCCTAGACCAAGGTGGTACTTGTAGAAACAAATTCTTAGCATATGGTTTATTTATTAGAACCGAAATCATAATATGACATCTTAAATCCAGCATTATAGGGGTTGGTATGGCATGGGAATTAACCCTCTGCTTGCTGTACTGGCATCCCACATGAGTGTCAACCCAAGTTCCAGCTGCTCCATTTTCAATCCAGCTCCCTGCGAATGCGCCTGGAAAGTGGCAGAGGATGGCCATGTCCTCGGGCCCTGCCAGCCACGAGGGAGACCTGGGTGGAGTTCCAGGGTCCCGTTTCAGCCTGGCCCGGCCCTCACCTTTGCAGTCCTTTAGCGATCTCTCCCTCTCCATCCCTTCCTCTTTGTAACTCTGCCTTTCAAATAAATAAACTTAAAAACAGGACACTTCAAATATAGCATTACAGTACATATCAATAATTGAAGCAAAAATATCTTCTCCCAAAAATTTCATGTAAACACTTCTCTCCAAGTGAGATTAAATTAAAATATCCCATTTCCAAATTCTTGCACTCAAGTATGATCATCAGTAAGATAGGAAAGTGCTATTAGCAATAAAATATTTTAGGCTGGAACCAAACAACTTAAAGGCTGGCAGACACCCAGAGCGCTTGGACTCCCTGGTTAAGATCAGATAACTGAGAGGCCACCGGTTCACTCTGCAAAGGCGGCCACGGCCACGGCCACCCTAATCTCGTGGCCCCTACATTCCCTCCACACGCAACTTCCAGCTTTCTCAGCACCCTCTGACAGACACTCTCCCTCTCCCTCTGCTTACTGCGTTTATACAGCCCCCTTGGTCTTTATTTTCAAGTGAACAAAAGTTGTGCTTTAGAAACTCACTCCGCTACCCTGCTCAGCCATTATCCCTTCGGGCATTCCAGAATCATCAGTTTGTAACCTCAGACTCAAAGTGCCTGCTGATAAAGTGGAAGGAGAAATACTTTAACCTTGGTACACAACAGATGTTAAAGAAATATTTGCTGAGTGAACAAACCCAACAAAGATGCCATCTGTCTCCACAATCTCAGGTTGGGGTACAAATCACACAGCCCACCCTGATGCAGAAGCAAGGAGGCTTTCTGTCATAGCTTTTGAATAATTATGGATTTGGTGGAAACCAGAAGATAAAAATACAGCAGCAACGCTGTTCTACATTGGTTCTGCAGTGTTCTCAGCACCCTTGATGTGAGCGGGTTGGAGGGGAAGTGACAAAGCAAGGTCATCAGCTGGCTTTGTGAAGGTTACCCAGGGATGCCTGGCAGCCAGAGGGAGGGAACTCAGCGCTGGCTTGTTCCTGGTACAGCACGCACTTTAGCCTCGCTTCCAAGGTGGGCCCTGGGATTTAGTTTTCATTTCGCTAAGTAAAGCAAAGCCCCAGGGCGCTGGCTTCCAAACTCTGCTGCACGTAGGACTCGTTGGGGGATTTCTAGAGAGCACACTGGTTCCCAGCCCCAGGGACTGGGGTCCCCTCCCAGCACGGGGGGCTCTAACGTGCAGCCGCTCTGGGAAGCCACGGCCACTTGCAGGAACTTACACCTGAGGCCGGACGATCTTCAGCTGAGTGAGGATGTCCTTCTGCACTCTGGGGTTGGCTGTGGCCGTGAGAGCCATCACCGGGACAGACGGGAACTTCTGGCGAAGCATGTTCATTCTCTTGTAGTCTTGACGAAAATCGTGTCCCCACTAGTTGGAACAAAACACTGTTTTTCAGGATGTTTGGACTTTCCTTATACAAAAAGCAAACACTGGCCGATATGCTAGGAATGACTTTATTCTTCAGTGAAATAGCAGGAGAGCTCACTCAGCGTGGGTTTGTCTCCGTTCTACAAATACATCTGCTTTGGGTGGCATACACGTGTCGAGACTTCCAGACAAAAGAGCCGGACGTACCTGACTGACGCAGTGCGCTTCGTCGATGACAAAACGCGCCAGGAGCTTCCTCTCGTACAGATTCTCCAGGGTGGAAATCAGCCTGTTGCTGGCACAGACCTAGACCAGAAACACACCAGACATTGAAACTCAGCATCGTGCTGATGATGTCGCCTTCTCACAGCTGAAGCGGGATCAAAATCTCCATAGAGAGTGGGTCCTCATTTGGATCTACAGAGAGAACAGCAGAAGCCCTGTCCACAGCACCCGGAGCCACCAGCCCATCTAGCACCCACACCCTGACAGGGACAGGCCGAAAGGACACGGAAGCCGGCCTCAGGGCGCTCTCACTGGCGCCCTCTAGGACAATCAGAACATCAGAATGTAGACTTCTAATTGACCGTAACTCTGAATAAATGAAGATGGCTCGGGTTTGCACTGATACAAACAGGAAGCACGTGGAATAGGGGGAAGCCTGCTCCTCCACTATGGCAGAATTTGGAAATAAGGAAAATTTCCATTTGGCATTCATTGGTCGTCACTGACTGGGGAAGGGAGTGAGTGAAAGGCTGAGAGAGGAGTCAAAGGACACTACACAGACTCAAAGCGCCCCACAGCAGGGGACCTGCACGTTACAAAGGCCAAAAGGAGAAAAAGGCCTGACTGCAGAGGAGAGGCCTGCCGGGCACCTTAACCAGGTGACCAGGTGAGTGACATCATTATGGGCTGAATGGCCCCTGAGTGCCTCCTGAGATGTTCCCGCCAAAGCCAACAGTGAACAGCGGGAACCTAATCAGGAGGAAAGGCAAACTGAGGGGCGGCCTTCACAGCCGTCAGAACCGGCACAGGCAGGGAGTGCAACGGCTCACAAGAGATGGATCCGGACGTTAGTGAAACTGGAACCAACTCTGCAGATTAAGTACCGTTACCGTAACAGTGTGCATTTCCTGACTGATTAATCATACCGAGATTATCTAGGATACAATTCCTGACGTTTAGGAAATGCACAGTGCAGCATTTAGGGTTTTCACTTCCTCTCAAATGTTTGAGGGGAAAAATAGAGAAAGGAAGAACAATGAAATGATCATAGCAGTGTTCTGGGTGAAATTTATAAGGCAATTCCTCACACTATGCTGTACATCAAAAAACACGTCAAAATTTTAAAAACATTCATGAGTATTTCTTGTAGCATTTAATAGTATATTTTAAAACAATGATATGCATACAAACCTTCTCTGGAGTAACATACAGAAGTTTTATTATTGGGTCTTTTTTTGATAACTGGAGGTAAATACTTGCAGCTTCCGAATCAGTCTTATCGCCTGTTAGATACGTAGCTGGAATCTAAGCACAAAAGTAATAAATGATTCAAATTTTATACAGCAACCTGACTTAAGAGTATATTTATTCTTAGGCCTTAACATATTTTCTAGGTCATACATTTGACCTCTCGAGAGATCTAATCGGGGTGGGCATTGTCGCAGCAGCGGGTTAAGCCACCACCTGGGGTGGCCATATTCCACACGGCCGTCCTTGCTCTGTTTCCGACCCAGCTTCCTGCTCAGGTGCCTGGGAGGCATCGGATGATGGCCTAAGTGTTTCAGTCTCTGACACCTGTGTGGGAGAACTGGGTAGGGGTCCTGGCCCAGCCCCAGCTGCTGCCGACATGTAGGGGCTGAGCCAGTGGATCAAAGAGTTCTCTCTCTCCCCCTTTCTGTCAGTCTGCCTTTTAAAAAAAGGGGAAGTAATCTCAATACAATAACAAATAACCAGTGCATATATTTTAAAAACCCTTATTAAGCACAACTCAAAATAGTCTCCCCATTGTTCACTTCCTTTTCTAGGGCTGATTTACTTTTCCTCTTTTCAACAGGAGAACTATGAATTTAGCATCCCCGAGACTACAGTCCAAGTGTATGGCTTTTTTTTTTTTTTTAAAGGCTAATGTATCTTGAGGGTTTTAATGCATAATGACACTAAAAAGGCCACAACACCACAGACGCCTGGACAATGGCTACCTTCATTGTATTAAGGCATTTTGGGGAAGAAAAACCAAATCAGTGGTCTTGTTGACAGATTGTGACTCACAACCGCGAAAACAATCTTGGTTGATCACAATAGAAGAATTCAGGGGAACGCATTCATATCCTTCCTTAAATTCAGCCCTGAGGAGAAAAGACATATGTGTGTGGGCATGTGCGTGTGGCTGCATTTTAAGATACAAGGGAGAGAGGACTACGCTGACTGGCAGACGCAGAAAAGGAAATCCTTTTATATGAAAAAAATTCACATAAGCAACATATAGGTTTTTCAAATACATTTTTTGTAGAATAAAATCAGACTAAATTATGAACCACGGGTTACTGGTATCGGAATTTCCAACAGCTTGTGCTCACATACAACTTAATCAACAGGTGCATTCTTTCTGACAAGTCATGAGGTCTTTCATAAAAACACTGTCAGATACCCAGAATACGGCAGCAGCGTCTAAGGCACGCTTTCACGGGCGTTTCTATGTCGTAACTTACATCCAAGGAGGTCAGCTTTTGGACTTGATCTACTATTAGTGATCTCAAGGGGGAGATGACAATAGTAACGCCAGGAGAAATGCAGGCAGGTAGCTGGTAACACAAACTCTTGCCACCTCCTGAAAGGGAAACAACGCAAAAATACCTGTCAGCTTCTATCTGGAGAGCAAGAAGTTACTAAGGAAGCCACATACAACATGAACAGGCCACCAAGAGATACTGCCCATGGTGCCAGCAACTTGCTGCACAGAAATGAGGCAAGCCATTCAGCCAATCTAAATAATGTGTAAAAATGCTCTTTCAGCACATCTTATACAGTTACATAAAATAGTAAAAGCAAGAATCAGGGCAGGAAATTTAAATGCAATGGAAACTGCTTGAAAAACTTCTTAGGAAATCAAGGGATCTCTAAAAATCATGATACAAGGATTAAAAGACTTACTTTCTATACAACACTTAAGAGTTAGAATGTAATAAAATACACAGTTCTAAAAACCACACACAACATGGCTTACTATTCCTATGATGACCCAGAAGGCACTTTTATGACCTCAGTTTTTCTTAAAATTCATAAATTCACAAATTTTAGCTGAAAGGCAAAGACACAGAGAGACTTCTCACTCTTTCAATTTCACTCTTCAAACGCCCACAGCATCTGTACGTAATCCAGGTCTTCCCTCCGAGTGGCAGGAACCCAGTCACTGGAGCCATCCGGGCTGCCTCCTGGGCTGTGCCTTAGCAGGAAGCTGGGCTCAGGATCAGGAGAGGAGCTGGGAACTCTGATACTGGACATGGGCATTCCAGGCGGTGTTTTAACCAGTAGGCCGAACGCCTGTGCCTTGAATGTATACAAACCACAAGTTTGATTTAGGGTAAAAGGAACCTTAAAAGTGCCTCCTTGAGGGAAGGGAATTTGGCGTAGCAGTTAAGACAGGGAATGGGATGCCTGCGTCCCGTGCGGGAGAACCTGGTTTGAGCCCAGCTCTCCCACTCCTGACCCGCTTCCTGGTAATGTGTGCCCTGGGAAGCGGCAGTGACGGCCCAAGCCCCTGGGTCCCTGCCACTCACCCAGGAAACCAGCACAGGGTTCTGGAATCCGGGCTTGCGTCTGGCCCAGCCGTGGTGGTTGCAGGTGTTTGGGGAGTGAACCAGCACACAGAAGGCCTCTGTGCCTTTCAAATACGGCCAAAGTAGCTCCAGAAAGCAGGGAGCTGTGAGGCATGAGGCTGCAAGCCAGTCCTGGGTGAAAAAAAGGCCCTAAAGGACCTGGGAAGCCCTGAAAGTCACTGTATCGTTCCTCACCGAGGGCCTTTCCAACAGTGAGCATCTCAGATTCCAGACTAGGGTCAAAATGGAAGACAGGGAGTGATCAAGTTAATAAAATTTAAAATGCTCCTGGGGCTGGCGCTGTGGCATAGCGGGTAAAGCTGCTGTCTGCAGTGCCAGCACCCCATTTGGGCACCAGTTCTAGTCCTGGCTGCTCCACTTCCAATCCAGCTCTCTGCCATGGCCTGGAGAAGCAGTGGAAGATGGCCCAAGTCCTTGGGCACCTGCACCTGCATGGGAGAACTGGAAGAAGCTCCTGGCTCCTGCTTCGGATCAGCAGATGGAAGACCTCTCTCTCTCTGTCTCTACTTCTCTCTGTAACTCCACCTTTCAAATAAATAAATAAAATAAATCTTAAAAAAAAAAAGAACTCTAGTTGGTAATACCTTATGGACAGGTCAGCAGAATAGAAATCCAGAAATGGAACATAAACCACATATGAAGGGTGGCATCAGAAGTTAATGGAGGGGACCGGTGCTGTGGTGCAGTGGTGTAGTGGGTAAAGCTGCCACCTGCAGTGCCAGCATCCCATATTGGTGCCAGTTCAAGTCCCAACTGCTCCACTTCCCATCCAGCTCTCTGCAGTGGCCTGGGAAAGCAGTCGAAGATGGCCTCTAGTCCTTGGGCCCCTGCACCTGCATGGGAGACCTGGAGGAAGCTCTTGGCTCCTGGCTTTGGATCAGCGCAGCTCCAGCCATTGCAGCCATTTGGGGAGTGAACTGGTGGATGGAAGACCTCTCTCTCTCTTTGTGTAACTCTGACTTTCAAATAAATAAATACATCTTTAAAAAAAAGAAAATGCTACTAACTAAACTAACATCACTTAAATCTGAAAAATGGTTTGAAAAAATTCAGACACTCAGTCAACATTATTTAACAAAGACGTCAGTGACTAAGCAAGAAAAGGGCAGAGGGAGAGGTGCACAGGACCGACATCCCAGATGCTGCGAGCCGCCCCCAGCTCCCTGGAAGATGCTCTTGCTTTCACGGCGGCAGCACCATGGGAAGACCTGGACTCCTCCAGACTGGCGCTGAGGAAGGCTTCGCTCACTGCTTTGCACCTGACCGCCCTGACCCTCCGGGAAGCAGCATATTTATCATCGTCCTAGCACCGCACAGCAGAGCTGTGTTCCAAGCCAGGCCACTCCCCAGCGCTGAGGGGTTGACCCACCATGCAACATCAGTGTGCGTCCAGCCTGCTGCACTTACCAGACCTATTCAGAGAAAAGGAAACATTGCCAAGGAAGAGTTCTGGCTTAATTCGACACAACGAGCTTTGAGTTGAAGATCTTACAGGGCTGAAACCCCACCACGTTACCAACGGGAGCAGAGGACTCCAGCTCACACAATTTCCTCCTCTGCCGCGGGAGGTTAAGAGGTCCCTCGACGGCAGAGACGCTGTGGAGGTGTTCTTTGCATTTCTGTTAAAGGCTTTTATGTGACATCTGCCAACGTGTCACTGCCAACTCCTGTCTAAAAATACCTACCGGTGGGCATCAGTATGAAACAGTCCTCCCCAAGCAGAGCCGCGTTGATCGCCTCCAGCTGATTCGTTCTGAAATTATGCAGACCAAACTTTTTGTGAAAAATCTTCATCATGTCTTTTGTGTGGGGAAAATTCAGACTTTGGAAACGCTCGTGCTTCAGATTTCCAGATGCTAGACTTTGCGCAGGCTTGTCTGGGAAAACAATCAAGGTTCAGAAATGAGAGTGCACTGGGTAACAAGCCCACATCAGCATTCACCTCCCAGAGTTGCCCGCACAGGGCTCCCTGGGGCTCACGCTTCTTATTTCTGACTGGTGCACTGTCTACGGGGCGCCATGTGATGTCTCAACGCGTAGCACCTATTGCGTGCAATGGTGTTCCAATCAGGGTAAGCATATCTATATTCTCAAACACTTATCATCTCTCTTAAGGTGAAAACAATCAAAATCTTCTCTTCTGGGTTTGTGGAAAATATTCTAGTCTTTTAAAGAAAATACCACATGGGGCCAGCGCTGTGGTGTAAGCGGGCAAAGCCACTGCCTGCAGTGCCGACATCCCACATGGGTGCCAGTGCGAGTCTCGGCTCCTTCACTTCCAATCCAGCTCCCTGCTACTGCACCTGGGCGGGCAGCAGAAGGTGGTCCACATTTTCAGGCCCCTGCCACCCACGTGGGAGACCTGGATGAAATTCCTGGATCTTGACTTCAGTTTGGTACAACCCGGCCATTGTTTCTGTCTCTCCCTCTGTAACTCTGCCTTTCAAATAAATAAACAAATCTTAAAAAAATACAGAAAACACCGCACATGAGGATTACCTAGCGCCGACCCCTCCACAGCTCTCTTCTCCAGCCGGCTACCAGTTTTCCTCACTGGTGAGCCCCCAAAGCCGCCACAGCCGGCTAGACCCGGAGCCGAGCCTCCCCCGGCCCTCCCGCAGCACCTGCCATTCCTCTTCTCCCTTGGCCTTCGGGGCGACCGTGTCTCTTCTGCTGGCCTGGAATTCCCTGTCCTGGCTTTTACTTCTCCCACCTGCCCTTCGGACTCGGGAGGGACTTTGATACTTTACACGTTCTTTCCGGGGCCGAGCCGGAACGAGGACGACACAGCCCCTCGTGCACAGAATGCCCAAGCTTCCACTGCCCAAGATGCTTCTGCCTGGACGACTCTCGACACTGTGGGCCCCCCTCAGCGCGTCTCTAGATCCCACTCTGCCCCCTGATCGCTGTCCCTGTCACCTGGCCCGAGATCCTTTCCTAATGTCTCCCACATCCGCCCTGCTCCGCGCCCTGGCTGTCACAACTCTGGCTCAGCACATGGAGTGACAGGTACTCTGCCAGTCCTGGCAGCCACTCTAACCCCCACACTCAGTCCTCTCAAACATAATTGCCAGCATCAAGTGTGACACATTGTAACATGATACAAAAATAAATTAACGGTTATTTTAAAGGTCACGGCATGAACTGTCAGAACAACTTCTGAGGTATTAAGTTGTCAATGGCAAAAGAGCCAGTGCTGTGCTTTGGGCGGCCTTGCGCGTAGAAACGTGTTTCCAGGAAACACCGTGTAACTTCACAGCACTGATGTTAAGGCTAAATTAATTTTGGCTTTTCCTTGGAGCCATTACAATGGCTAATCTCACCTCCCCCAAAACTTCTCTCACTTAAACTGTGCACTCCAAAGGGCAGGAACCGTCTCTACTGCTTTATATGTGGTATGAACAGAACCCACACACTGCACAGCATGGAGGGAGCCTTCAATACGTGTGTGTTGAATGAATGAAAAGGACTCTAGGCCCAAAGAAACAATTTGATTGCTTCCACATCCTTAGATGGCCTCATAGTTAGTTATTCTAAGACATAAAGCATGTTTCTCCAGGACGGTGCTGTTGATTGCTTCCACATCCTTAGATGGCCTCATAGTTAGTTATTCTAAGACATGAAGCATGTTTCTCCAGGATGGTGCTGTGGCACAGGTCCCCTGCGATGCTGGCATCCCATATGACCACTGGTTCAAGTCCCGGCTGCTCCACTTCCAATCCAGCTCCCTGCTAATGTGCCTGGGAAAGCAGTGGAGGATGGCCCAAGTGCTTGGGCCCTGCCACCCTCATGGGAGACCTGGATGGAGTTTCAGGCTCCTGGCTTTGGCCTGGTCCAGCCTTGGCCACTGCAGCCATTTGGGGCATGAACTAGTGGATGGAAGAGCTCTGTCTCTGTCTCTCTACCTTTCAAATAAATAAACAAGCAAACAAATCTTTGCGGGGAAGAAAAAGTTTCTCTACTTCATAAATTAATCAATTCTCATCAATCCAGAATTCTAAAAATATATACACTTTCAGCACATAAATTCATCTTTGCTTTTTCCCAACCCCAAATCATTAAAAACTTGGCCCTCAGGAGCCTTATTGTTTTAGGGACTAAAGAACCTTACTTGAAAGGCACATTTGTAAATGACTTTGGAGCTTTACTACAATAGGTGATAATTACACACTTTACAAAACTACAGCTGCGGCACAGACAAAAGAGCAACTTGCTTTTGAAACTGTGATTTGTAATTCATATCATCAGTAGAAATTTGCACAGAAACAATGTGACTTCATGCAACCCTGACTCGCTGTGGTTTCTCTTACACAATTCCTACTTTGGACAGTTTTGGTTCCCTGTACTATATACGCATTCCATTTATCATAAACTTACCCGCGTCATTCGGAGCTGACTCCGAGACGTGTCTGCGGTGAGCGGTGGACACCACGGGCAGACAGCTGGTCTTAGATGAGGAAATTCTCTCCGATGCTGACCTCGCGGGGCCCCCTTCCCTGATAGGGCGACAGGCAGCTGTGGAGGACTTGTTGGCCGCTAAACTATGCACTATATCTTCCCAGTCGTCGTCATCATCAAAGTCGTCTATGTCAAAGTCGTCGACGTCACAGGCGGCCCGGGCGTCTCTCGCTGCGTCACTCACTGAAGCCCTGTGCTTGCTCTGGTCCCTCACGGCCGTGCTGGTGAGCACGTTTCCTGGGAAGTAGCGGCTTCCGTTTCTTTGTCCCATCCTTGGGGTGTCAGCCCAGTTGCCGCTCACGAAGGACTTGTTTAAGTGGGAACTGAATGAGGGTCCTTCGGAGAGATGCTCTGTGGGAGCTGAGAATTCCGTCTTTCCTGGGGGAGCGGTCAAACATTTCCCATTGGAGCGAGAATTTGAGGGGAGGTATGGAAAAGATGGCACCTTAACAGAAGCCCCCACAGAGCAGGACTCGCCATCCACAGGGCTTCCCAGGGAATCAGGCCCGACTTCCCACAGTGAACCAAGAAGGCTGGCCTCGTTTCTAGTAAAATCTGCTTCAGCCAGGAGTTTCCTTCTGAAGAGACAAAACAGAACAACATGTTAAACACAGTAGCCTACTATGGTTGGCCACAAAGTGTATCTTCCAACAGAAATCATGGAAAACGTATCCTCTTTCCCTCAGTCTAAAAAATTTCAATTTAAGTGCTACAGGAATGGTTTGAAGAGTGAATCCATTCAGAACGGAGTCCCGTGACAATCACCCTTCGGACGATTTGCCCCGTCTGCTTTGGACATAAGAGTGGGGGAAGTGCAATCAGACGCATTCCAGAGGGAGTGAAATCCAGGTACCTCAAGTCCCGCAGGTGGAGCAGCTCGCTCCCACCCTCCAGAGCTCTCAGTGCCTCGGCAGGGACGGCATCGACTAGTGTACAGATGTGCTCCATCACTTGAAGCAGCCGCCGCTGCACCGGGATCGGCCGAGCTGCAAGACAACGGTGCTGTTAACAGTCTCCCCGAGACACGAAAGACTCAGACTCTGAAGACCACAGGTGTGGAACGTGAACCACCGTAAGACAAGAGCGTAGACAACCAGACGTGTCCTTTTATCTGCCTGTGAATCAGCCTGGCATCAGACTGTCTCTAAGAATAGGGAATACTTAAGTGTATTTCCATTCAATCTCACGACCATTCCTAACAGTTCTCTTAGGGTGACCACGGTTGTTGGGAGGCGCAACTGTGTTTTTATTAACGACGAGGTAAGGGCTGGACGGGCAAGAACTTCAGCGCGAACAGCACCGCACCTGGCTTTTCCTTGCCCGACTCCCTCCGTGGGCATCTGGTGTGAGGAGGTCTGAAGGGAATCAGCTCTGGGAGACTTTTTTTAAATTCAAATTTAAAATTTTTTTAATTTTTAAGCTTTTTACTCAGTGGGAGAAACGCATAGGAGAGTGAAGGCCCTATCGAAGAGAGAGAGGGAAATGTGGATTCACACCGAGTACCAGGAGCCAGCTACATGGAGGAGCATGTAGGCCATAAAGCATGGGGCGCATGGCCCGAGGCAAGGGGGCAGCAAGCAGGTCCAGCACCAAAGGGAAAAGGCCCAAAAAAGGGCTGGGCTCACCATGCCCCAGGCCTTCAATCCCCTTCCAAAGGGGAGTGGTCAATGAGCCTGAGTGGCCGGTGGGCACACAGGTGAGACTTTTTTTTTAAAGATTTATTTGTTTGAGAGAGAGAGTGACAGAGACAGAGGGACACACACACACACAGACACACATCTTCCATCTGCTGGTTCACTCCCCAAATGGCCACAACAGTCAGGGGGCGGCCAGGACAAAGCAAGGAGCCAGGAGCTCCACCCAGGTCTCCCATGAGTGTGGCAGGAGCAGCCCAAGCACTTGGTCCACCATCTGCTGCTCTCCCAGGCAC
Organism: Sylvilagus floridanus; assembly: GCA_949820135.1. Taxonomy (NCBI): domain Eukaryota; kingdom Metazoa; phylum Chordata; class Mammalia; order Lagomorpha; family Leporidae; genus Sylvilagus; species Sylvilagus floridanus. Next base: position 92,987,045 of record OX463239.1, on the reverse strand, counting down.
TGGCGTTCGCAGGAGCTGACCGGAGCTGGCACTCTGACATGGGATGCTGGCCGCTGCCTGTGGCGGCCTAACCTGCTGCACCAAACACTGGCCCCAGCTCCAGGAGTGTTTAGAGACCAGCTGTGAAAGAGGACCTCTCTCTCAACAAGCCTGACCACCACTGCTGGCAGTATCTCCGTCACCACACAAGGATGGACAGCTTGTGGATAAGAACAACATAAAGGCAGGCAGAAAACAGGCTAGAAGGAAATGAGGGGCTGAGACAGGAGCCAGCCCGGGAAGAGGGGGGAGCAGGCAAATGCGAGAAAGCCCGAGGACGCCAGCCAGCTGGCTCCAGGGCCTGGGTTACCCATGTGATGAGAATGTCACAGGAGCTGGGGTTTTAGACGTAGTCAAGAAGAGGTGGCTTAGGGTAGTGAGGGGGAGCGAGGACCCCTGCTCTGCCTCTAGTCTCTAAGGAGTATGGGAGAAAACCCGGCGTGGCGAGCTGCAGGGCCAGAGAGACGCAGAAGTCCCAGCTACTGGGAAGGCGCTCAGGTCTCCAAGGAGACGCACAGGCAGGACTCGGGGCCCGGCCACTGATAGAGGCGTCCAGCACCGTGGAGTGGAGGAAAGTGAAGACAGACAGACACACATACACACACACTGTTGTAACTTTCAAAAACACTTGAAGGTGACTGCCCAAAGCCACATGCAGGTGATCTTGATACCAATTCAAGGAGAAATTCTAGAACATGCTATCGAAAGCCTGGTTTGTGAGCTGTAAGGAAAGGAAACAATTATAGAGATATCAAGAGTTCATAAAACCAGACCAGGCATCTTCATGTATTTCCTTCCATGAAAGGATTACTAGACTAGCAGGGAACAATGGCTACCACTCCTCGAGGGCCCAGGGCACCTGACACTCGAGTCCTCACAGCGCGGCAGGTGCTCCTTTCCTCATTCTACAGAAGGAGAACAGGTACAGAAGCTGAGGAGCCTGTGATGGTGTGGGGGAGGAGGAGGAGCAGCAGCAGCGTCTCTCTAGAGCCAAGGCCCATCCCTTCCCTGGGGCCTCTTGGAGTCCCGTGACCAGGTCCACTGCACACACAGGGACAAGGGAGAGAAACGTGGCCTCATGGGGGATTTGTGACTCACTGAACAACAAGTGATGATGCGCAGACTGGCGTCAGCTGAGGAGGCCTGGTGACATTCTGCAGGACCGTCCTTGCCCCTGTCCTCGCTGACCATTTTATCAGTGAAAATGAGTGACACAGAGAAGGCCGAGGTCACGGGTTATCAGTGGATGTTTAAGGGCCTCCAGGCTGTTGGGCTGGGGCCCAGCCCTTCTGCTGTCTGAATCCAACCCTCCTGAATCTTCATGTGTAAAAATAAGGATGACAGGAACCACCTTAAAGGTGAGGCTTATGTTAATACTGGAAGGTGTTTAGGAAAGCATCCAGGAAATCAGATAGAACATCTCCAACAACAGACTCAGAGACCAAAACAAAAGTTCAGAGGAAACAAAACAACACATGGATAACACTACACGTGTGCACGTATATGCCCTGCACATGACACAGAACAACACGGCACCCATCAAAAAGGTGAAATCAGACAGTATGAAAGAGCTCACGGAAATGCACTAGACAAAAATGGAATATTCCATAGAAGAATTAAACTATAAAAATCTCCTAACAAACAGAGAGACAGAAAATAGAAAAAATAACTAATAGAAGTCTAACATTCAAATAATAGAAGTCCCAGGAAAAGTGAAAGAGAAAATGCAGGAAAAGAAAATCAGAAATATTTCTATAAGGATACAAATCTACCTGAGCCTTCCTTCCCCTCCCCCCCTTTCCTTTTCTTGCTCTCTCTCGCTCTTTCTTTTTTAAAAAAAGATTTATTTATTTATTTAAAAGGAAGAGTGACAGAGAAGAGAGGGAGATACAGAGAGGTCTTCCATTTTCTGGTTCATTCCCCAAACGGCTGCAATGGCCAAGGCTGGACTAGGCTGAAGCCAGGAGCCTGGAACTCCATCCCAGTCTCCCACATGGGTGTAGGGCCCAAGCACTTGGGCCATCCTCCACTGCCTTCCCAGGTGCATTAGCAGCAAACTGGATCTGAAGTGGAGCAGCAAGGACTTGAACTTTTAACCTGCTGTACCACAATGCCAGCCCTGAGGGCACCAATTTCTAGACCGAAAGTGCCCCTGGGCAGCATGAATCATGGGTGGGACAAGGGACTGCTATGTTTCAAAGACCTGCAGCATGGTTGGGTTATTTATAGTCAATGTTTAATAAAAAGTAAAACATGAATTAGAAATACATGAAATGAGTAAGCAAAATATATTAAATTGTAAATGAACATCCAGACCACAGCTTTAGGAGGGAGACGCAGAAGGACAGGTCTAGAGACCAGGGCCGGCACTGTGGTGGAGTAGGTTAAGGCTCCATCTGTGGGTGCTCCATCCCATGTGGGTGCTGGTTTGCGTCCCGGCTGCTCCTCTTCTGATCCAGCTCTCTGCTGTGGCCTGGGAAAGCAGTGGAAGATGGCCCAAGTACTTAGGCCCCTGCACTCATGTGGGAGACCCAGAGGAAGCTCCTGGATCTTGGCTTTGGCCTGGCTAAGGCCATTTCGGTCACCTGGGGAGTGAACCAGCAGATGGAAGATCTCTCTCTGTCTCTCCCTCCCTCTAGCTCTTTCAAAAAAAAAAAAAAAGAATACATCTTAAAAAAAAAAAAAAGACCCAATGCAGCCTGCGGTACGCAGAGGGTTTAGCTGCCTCCTGGGGGAATTGCATCCCATATCAGAGTGGAGTCCTGGGGACTCTGCTCTCTTCAGCTTTGTCAGTGCATTTTGAGACACAGCAGGTGATGGCCCAAGTACTCGGGCCCCTGTCACCCACGTGGGAGACCCGGGTGGAGGTCTCAGCCCCTGTCACCCACGTGGGAGTCCCGGGTGGAGGTCTCGGCCCCTGTCACCCCCGTGGGAGTCCCGGGTGGAGGTCTCGGCCCCTGTCACCCACGTGGGAGTCCCGGGTGGAGGTCTCGGCCCCTGTCACCCACGTGGGAGTCCCGGGTGGAGGTCTCGGCCCCTGTCACCCACGTGGGAGTCCCGGGTGGAGGTCTCGGCTCTTGGCTTCAGCCTGGCCATCCCTGCTACTGCAGACATTGGGGAATGAATGTGGATGGCCTTTCTCTTTCTGTAGCCCTACCTTTCAAGTAGAATGAAAAATTAAGCAGTGGGGCCAGCGCTGTGGCGTAGCAGGTAAAAGCCACTGCCTGCAGTGCCAGCATCCCATATGGGCGCCAGTTCTTGTCCTGGCTGCTCTGCTTCCGAACCAGCTCTCTGCTACAGCCTCAGAAAACAGGGGAAGATGGCCCGAGTCCTTGGGCCCCTGCACCCATGTGGGAGACCCCAGGGAAGCTTCTTCTGGCTCCTGGCTACAGGTCAGCACAGCTCCGACCGTTGTGGCCAAGTGGGAGTGAACCAGCGGATGGAAGACCTCTCTCTCTCTCTCTCTATCTCCGCCTATCCTTCTCTTTGTGTAACTCTTTCAAGTAAACAAATAAATCTTTTTTTAAAAAATTAAGCAGTAAACATCTAAAACATTTTTTTAAAATATTTATTTGAAGGGCAGAGTTAGAGAGAGAGGGAGAGCAAGAAAGGGAAAGACACAGAAAGTGAGGTCTTCTAACTGCTGGTTCACTCCTCAAATGACAACAGACAGAGGTAGGCCAGGCTGAAGCCAGGAGCCAGGAGCTTCTTCTGGGTCTCCCATGTGGGTATAGGGTCCCAAATACCTGGGCCATCTTCCACTGCTTTCTCAGGCACATTAGCAGGGAGCTGGATCAGAAGTGGAGCAGGTGGGACATGAACCAGCATTCACGTGAGATGCTGGATTCCTAGGTGGAGGGTTAACGCCACATGTGGGCCCCAGTAAATGTCTTTTTAAAAAGACCCAATATATTTAGCCTGGGAGGGGGAGGAATAAAACTCCTAGAAGCTCTATATTTATTTCACAAGGATTAAAGTTATAGGGAGGAAAATTTTGGCTCAATATGAGAAATATTTTTAAAGCAATTTTTAAAAAAAGATTTATTTATTTGTAAGTCAGAATTTCAGAGAAAGAGGGACAGAGAGAGAGAGAGAGATCTTCCATCCGCTGATTCACTCCTCAGATGACTGCAATAGCTAGAGCTATGTCGATCTGAAGCCAGGAGCTTCTTCTGGGTCCCCCACATGGGTGCAAGGGCCCAACCAGTTGGGCCGTCCTCTGCTGCTCTCCCAGCAGTATTAGCAGGAAGCTGGATCAGAAGTGGAGCAGCTGGGACATGAACCGGCGCCCACATGGGATGCCCACACTGCAGATGGTGGCTAACCCACTGTGCCAACCCCAAGAAATACTTTTCTAATTCTAACAAGCAGCATTTTCAAGACAGAGAATGTACCTTGTAAGAGCATGAGGTTAGCACATGCTGGCTAATGGATGATTCTGTGACATTAGAATCTGTAAATCTGCCGTTTCACGCTGTATAGCCACAGATTTAGAAACACAATCCTATGCTGTTTGCAAAATTAAGTAGCTGAATTATGCGACTCATGTAAACACTCTGTACCTACCTTCACAGCCCGCTGTGGTTTCTGGATCAGGCTCCTGCGGGGTGAGTTTCTCGGGTTTTGACAAAAGGTCTTGTGCCGGGCTAAGGACATCCTTCTCTCTCTGCGAGGTGTCCAGGTCCTTCAACACACTACAAAGCAGAAAGTTAGGCCAATCCCGCCACAGACCAGAAACATGGATAGCTTTTTCTGCAACTGGCCAGACAGAGGGCAGGAAAGAGGAGCCTGGCTTCCTGTGTCCGTCCTGACACCTCTCAGCTGGCCCTTGGTCTTCCACCTCCCGAATCTAAGAGGCCTCTTCAGCTTTCTCTCTAGTCGGTCCTTTCAGTAACAGCCGGTTCCAATCTCAAGTATCACACTCCTCACAGCCCCTGCATTGTCTGTTTTGGGGGGTTTTGTCCCTTCTCTTCTCCCTATTTCAAAATCTGTGCTTCCAATGCATAAAAGGAGTTATTTATGGGGCTGGTGCTGTGGTGTAGCAGGTAAAACTACCCCCTGCAGTGCTGGCATCCCATACGGGCACAGGTTCAAGTCCCGGCTGCTCCACTTCTTATCCAGCTCCCTGCTAACGCACCTGGGAAGGCAGCAGAAGATGGCCCAAGTGCTTGGGCCTTTGCACCCAGGAGGGAGACCTGGAAGAAGCTCCTGGCTCCGGATCTACCCAGCTCTGGCCATTGCAGCCATTTGGGCAGTGAACTAGCATATGAAAGCTCTCTGTTAACTTTGCCTTTCAAATAAATAAATAAATCTTTAAAGGGGGGGGGGGGCAGGCAGGGTTACAGAGAGAGAGAAAGAGAGAGAGAGAGAAAGACAGTGAGATTCCATCCACTGGTTCACTCCCCAGATGGCAGCAATGGCCAGGATTGGGCCAGGCTGAAGCCAGGAGCCTTATCTGGGTCTCCCACCTGGGTGCAGGGGCCCAAGGACTTGGGCCATCCTTTGCTGTTTTTCCTAGGCGCATTAGCAGGGAGCTGGATCATAAGTGGAGCAGAAGGACTGGAAGCAACGCCCATGTGGGATGCCGGCACTGCAGGCGGTGGCCTTACCTGGTATACCGCAACACTGGCCCCTGTGCTTCCACTTTTCCTTACACCCCTGTTCCTCCAGGCCCAGTCAATCATTGCTCAGTTTTCCCCAGTGAGAGGTTATTAATGTCTCTTTCTTCTGAAATTCTGAAGCATTTCAGTTAGAACTTTTTGTATTATGCCAATATGTATATGAATGTTTGTAACAATAATTAAACCATACAGATTACACACACACACACACACACATATATATTTTAAAGATTTATTTATGCATTTGAAAGAGTTACACACAAAGAGAAGGAGAGGCAGAGGCAGAGGCAGAGACAGAGACACAGAGAGAGGACTTCCATCTGCTAGTTCACTTCCCAGTTGAGTGGGAGTTGCGCCGGAGCTGCGCCGATCTGAAGCCAGGAGCCAAGAGCTTCTTCCAGGTCTCCCACACAGGGTGCAGGGGCCCAAGGACTTGGACCATCTTCTACTGCTTTCCCAGGCCAAAGCAGAGAGCTGGATTGGAAGTGGAGCAGCCAGGACTCGAACCAACGCCCATATGGGATGCCGGCACTGCAGGGTGTGGCTTTACCTGCTACACCACAGCACCAGCCCCAGATTACACACACATATATTAACATATAAACACAGGGCAGTGTTATGGCACAGCTGCTCACGTCTCACATCAGAGTTCTGGTTCAAGTCCCAGCTACTCCAATCCAGCTCTGTTAATGTGTCTGAGAAGGCAGCAGATGATGCCCAAGTACCTGGGCCCCTCCACTCACAAGGGAGACCTGCATGGAGTTCTGGTTCCTGGCTTTGGCCTGGCCTAACCCAGTCCTGACTGGTGTGGTAATTTTGGGAGTTAAACAGTAGATGTAAGATCTCTGTCACTTTTTCAAATAAATAAATCTTAAAAAGATAGCACTTTCTAGAATTTGAGAAAGATCTGCCAAGGAGGTGGGATTTGTACAAGTCTGGAAAAACAGGTTTGGGAAAAAAAGTGGCAGACTATGAAGGAAAGATCGAAAAAGACAATTCTGCTTGTTTAACATTGAGGAATCAACTATATTCTCCTAAAGTAGAATTCTGAGACAAAATTTTCTAATTAAAAATTATGGTTTTATACTGGATTTCTTTTTTTAAAGATTTATTTATATGAAAGGCAGAGTTAAAGAGAGACAGAGATCTTTCATCTGCTGGCTTACTCCCCAAATGGGCGCGATGGCCAGGGAGGGGCCAGGCCGAAGCCAGGAGCCTGGAACTCCCATCCAGGTCTCCCATGTGGGTGCAGGGGCCCAATCACTTGGGCCATCTTCTGCTGCTTTTCCAGGTACATTAGCAGGGAGCTGGATTGGAAATGGAACAGCTGGGACTCGAACCAGTGCCCATATGGGATACCAGCATTTCAGGCAGAGGCTTAACTGGAGCCGCCACAGTGCCAGCCCCTATAAAATAAATTAATAAATCTTAAAAACAAAAAAAAATTAGGTAGAGTTATTCATGGTATGACAACTCAATAAATTATGTAGCTATTACAAGGAACAGGAACATGCAGCAATATGGACTATGTTTAAAAAATAATGTTAAAAGAAACAGAATATGAAATTATTGTTACATATGGATTACAACAATGCAAAAATCAAACTCACATGTGGAGCAGGATCAAAACCAAACATGGGCAAACAAAATGTTTTGTTGGAACTGTGGGACTATAAATATTTCTTCACTCTTATTTAAAATGCTAGTTAAAATGGGTGCAATACACACATTTTAAGAAAAAAGCAAAAAGTCAGGCATCCAAGAAGGCACTGACGCGCCAAGAGAAAGCGCCGCACAGGATCCTAGGGCATTTGTCAGGGCTCGCGTCATCCCGGCGACTCCCTGCGGCTCCCGGGGCCCAGCACCCACTGGCGTGATTCTAAAGGAGTGATCGTTCGGTTTCAGAAATTCCTACAGGGCTGTCTGAACTTAGAAAGCAGAGAAGACAGGGGAGTTCTACTGGTTCACTAGTTCAGTTATCCAACAGAAATCACATTTCAGGGGCTGGCGCTGTGGCACAGTGGGTAAGCAGCCACCTATGACACCGGCATCCTATAAGGGTGCGTTTGAGACCTGGACGCTCTGTCCCTCCCTCCCTCCCTCCCTCCCTCCCTCTCTCCCTTCCTCTAGGTAATGGCCTTTCAAATCAGTTAATTAATTCATTTCCCAAAGAACGATCAAGCTTTGTGTCATTTCAGGACCAGGGTTTTGGAAATAGTGTGTTTTAAGGAATGTATTAATCATGCCAAAAATCAACTACACATAACTGATTGGCCGTTCCTAAGGACATGATATATCTTGGGGCCAGTGTGTAGCATAACGGGTTAACTCACTGCCTGCAGCACTGGCATCCTGGCTGCTCCACTTGTGATCCAGCTCCCTCTAATGTGTCTGGGAAAGCAGCGTAAGATGACCTAAGTCCTTGGGCCCCTGCACCCATGTAGGAGACCTGGAAGAAGCTCGTGGCTTTGGCCTGGCCCAGCCCTGGCCACTGTGGCTATCTGGGGAGTGAACCAGTGGATGGAAGACCTCTCTCTCTCTACCCCTGTCACTATCTCTGTAACTCTGTCCTTCAAATAAATAAAATAATAAATAAATCTTTAAAAAAGAAAACAAAATGATACATCTTTAGAATACCGCTAATTAGGCCGGTGTTGCAGCTCACTTGGCTAATCCTCCACCTGCAGCGCCGGCACCCCAGGTTCTAGTCCCAGTTGGGGCACCGGATTCTGTTCCAATTGCTCCTCTTCCAGTCCAGCTCTCTGCTGTGGCCCGGGAGGGCAGTGGAGGATGGCGCAAGTGCTTGGGCCCTGCACCCCATGGGAGACCAGGATAAGCACCTGGCTCCTGGCTTCGGATCAGCGCAGTGCGCCAGCTGTAGTGGTTATTTGGGGGGTGAACCAACGGGAGGAAGACCTTTCTCTTTGTCTCTCTCTGTCTAACTCTGCTTGTAAAAGAAAAACAAAAAACAAACAAAAACAAAAAACAAACAAAAAAATAATGCTAATTTACTAAAATGTGTAAGTGGGTGCTCTCACCCACAGGTGAAGGGCACAAGATCTGCCGCACAGTGAAATGTTACCTAGAGCATTTTAAGGAGGAAGAGGTGGCAGAAGAGACCTCCTCTTCTGGGGATGGGGGAACGAAGTCGATGTCGTAATCGTCGTCGTCAAGCTCAATGCACGGGACTTCCTCGGCGGAATGCAATTCAACCGCTTCCGGGACCTTCTTGTCTTCAGGTTGATCTAAAGGAAAACAGTTGAAAGGCAGCAGTGATTCTGATCGTTAACGCGGCAGAAGAGCCCGGAGCCGGAGCCGGAGCACTTAGGGCGAGCGCTTGGCAGCTGGGGCCTGGGCGCAGGGCCTCTCCTGCACTCCCGCCGGCGTCTTTCTTCACAAGCGACTGCAGAGTCCTCGGGATGAAGTCCAGAGAATGGCGGGTTGGGCTGCAGGTTTGCTTAGGGACTGTCCCGCCTGCCTCTCACTAAATCCTGAGACCGTACTTGGCGTCAGCATTTCCACTTTTCTCTTTTCTACTCACATTCAGATATGGGCGAAGCCCAGAAACCACGTGTGATAACAGTGTGAACATGGCTGCCTGGACCGGAAGCTGCCTCTGCCGCAGAGGCTCCCTGGATACCTCAGTCTCTGTGGACTGAGCAGGAAAACATGAGGCCAGACTTGCTCTCTTGTTTACCAACAGCCACAGAACTGATTAGACTACAGTTCTGGTCATCACCAACCCCGCTGATCCTCTCTCACTGGATAACTTGCATGGAATTCAGGAGGTCAAAAGTTTTCGTCTCATATTTACAATTATCTTTAAGGGAGGTTATACCACACTCGGCTAAGCTCAGTTAAGTTCTAGGAATCTAGTAACGACAAGAACTGTGCAGGAAATATGCTGAATGACGTTACGGTCACAGGCCACTTAACACTGTCTCAGGCAATGACAGGTCACAGATGTGGCAGTGTTCCCCAAGATCACAAGGGAGCTGCTGACATCCGTAGCCATCAGAATGTGCAGCACAGTAGCGCACTGCAGGACTCACGGGTCTTGGGTCATGCTGGTGTAGACAAATCCGCTGTGGGGGCTGGCACTGTGGCGCAGGGGGCTGTCTGCCTGCAGTGCCCGTGTCCCATGTGAGCATCATTTAAGTCCTGGCTGCTGCGCTTCAGATTCAGCTCTCCACTGGCCCTCCGGGGAAAACAGCAGCAGATGACCCACGTGCTTGGCCCCTGCCACCCACCTGAGACCCGGATGGAGTTCCTAGCTCTGGCTTTGGCCTGACCCAGCCCCAGCTGTTGCTGCCATTTGGGGAGTAAACCAGCAGATGGGAGATCTCTAACTCTGCCTTTTATATAAAAAGTATAAAATATACTTATATAAAAATATGTCTATACTATGTATAAAAATATAGCACCCACAGTTAGGAACAGTACCTCTCCGTACACACTTAATAATAGCACATACTTGATAGTAAGCAACTACATTATTGGGTCATATATTTAACATATCACACTTATTAACTGTTTATACATTTTTTAGGTACCATCTAATTTCTTACAACATTTATTTCTTAATTATTTGAAAAGCAGAAAGGCAGAGAGATCTCCCACTGCTGGCTCACGCCCCAAATGCCCACAACGTCCGGGGACGGGGCAGGCGGAAGTCAGAAGCCATACCTCCATCCAAGTGTCCTATGTGGGTCTCCCTTGTGGGTGGCAGAGATCCACCACTGCTGCCCCCCAGGGTGTGCACCACAGAGAAGCTGCAACAGAGTGCAGCCAGGATTTGAACCCCAGCACCCGGATACTGGATGTGCTCACTTGGTGCTGCAGCTGCATCCAACGCTGCCCATCCAAAGTTCAGCGTACAGCAGCCTCAGGCAGGTCCCTGTGGCGGCACTGCAGGACCATGCCAGCTACGCGGGAAATGAGAGTCCCACGTGTGTTAGTGCTCCTGAGGACTACCATAGCTAAGGTGAATTTCTTATTGAAGAAAGAAAAAAAGGCGCCAGGAGTCCAGTGCAGCCTGAGTGCACAGAGTCTAGACGGTCTACAGCAGTGGACAGCATCGTCCTTGGCCTTCACACTCACGGACCCAGGACAACTCCCACGCTGGCAACCTCCATTCACAGGAAGCGCCCTATACAGGAGGACCTCTTCTGTTTCCCCTCCAACCTTTTATGCCGTACTTTCACTGCACCTTTTCTGTGTGGAGATACAAATGCTTAGCACTGTGTCACAGCTGCCAGCAGCTGAGGATGGTAACGTCCTAGTAGCAAGAGGCCCTGTTCCACATGGCCCAGGTGTGCAGCAGGCGACACTACCTACGTCTGGCAAGGACAGTGTGATGTCCATGCAGCGACAACATCGCCTAACAATGCATCCCCCGGAACGTATCCGCGCCATGAAACACCACACACCAGCACTTAAACAGCGCAGTTAGCTCAGGTTACACATCAACATCCAGTGCACAAGCGAGGGGCGCAGGTTCACTTTCCAGTTCTGTCTCTAGCCAGGCATTTTCACCTGCACCGACCTTATTTTCTTCATGTACAAAGCCACAGAGCTATGCCTGGCATTGATACAACAACAAGACCAGCAGAATAAAACCTTCTGTCTCGTCAGTACGACCTGCCTCAAGGATGTGGCCCAGAGATCAGCCCACAAGCAGCTCAAGAGATCACAAGGTTCTTAAGACAAAGCTGCAGCAGACTCCCTGCTGCTCCCATGGCCTAGCCCTGACCCAACAGAAAGCCATCGCCTAGCCCTGACCCAACAGAAAGCCATGGCCCAGCCCTGACCCAACAGAAAGCCATCGCCTAGCCCTGACCCAACAGAAAGCCATCGCCTAGCCCTGACCCAACAGAAAGCCATCACCTAGCCCTGACCCAACAGAAAGCCATCACCTAGCCCTGACCCAACAGAAAGCCATCGCCTAGCCCTGACCCAACAGAAAGCCATGGCCTAGCCCTGACCCAACAGAAAGCCATCGCCTAGCCCTGACCCAAAGGAAAGCCATCGCCTAGCCCTGACCCAAAGGAAAGCCATGGCCCAGCCCTGACCCAACAGAAAGCCATCGCCTAGCCCTGACCCAACAGAAAGCCATGGCCCAGCCCTGACCCAACAGAAAGCCATCGCCTAGCCCTGACCCAACAGAAAGCCATCGCCACGCCGGGATCCCGAGATGCTGGTGGTTCTTACCTCTTTCACCTCCCAATTGAGTTTCCAACGAGTGACTTTCCTGAGAATCTAGTATCAGCACTTGGGAAGCGGGGCCATCGTCGTCTTCGATGCAAATCACGCCGCCCCCCACCCCGTCGGAGTCGCCTTTGCCCGCCCCGGCCAGCTCCACCGGCTTGCTGGCCGCGGAGGCAGGCGTCAAGTCAGCCTCGGCGGCCGCTGCTTTCTGAAGCTGTGCTCTACAGAGGTTTCTCTTGGCTCTCTTTGACTTCTGAGCCGTGCTTACTCTCGCCGCGGGCTTTCTGGGGGACGCAGCAAATGCTTTCGGGGTCCCAGAGGTGTCAAAGTCATCCATGTCGTCCCAGCCATTGAGGGCGCCCAGGGAGTCTAGGGAAGAGCTGAAGTCCAATTTCTTGAAAACGGTGTCACGGGGTGTCTTTGCGGCTGGCACGAGTCGGGGACAGGACGCTTCCTGTGGGGTCTGCGACACGTCCGGCAGGAGTGGGGTGCTCCCAGCTCCCCTGCTCTGCTGTCCTGCAGGGGCTTTTTTAAAGAAGTCACTGATCCTCGCCGGCGTTCCTGCGGGGCAGGCCTGTGGCTCACTGAAGGAAGAGCCCTCGGTGACGTTGACGTCTTTGTCACTCAGCACAGGCGTTCTGGCCGCCGACACACTGGTCACAGAGGCGCTGTTGCCTGAAGATGCTTTCTTTTTAAAAGTGAAACCTCTGCAAAATAACGGGAAGTCTGAATGAGATGGACTCAGCTTCAAGAAACCCACCAACTCTGTCAAATCAAAGTTTTTTCTTTTACCTAATTCCTCTGACAAGGTGCATTGTCTCATAAACGAGTAAATGAGCAGAGAATGCAGCTGGCTTATCAGGTGAGAGAAATCACAGGGTGCACTCTGCTGCTTCCAGTTGGCTCTGAGAGTTTCAAGGCCACTCCCCCTAGTGTATTTTGCTGGGTGGTGGTACTTGGTTAAGTACTGAAATGCAGCTCCTCCAGAGGGAAGCAACGGTGTTAAGTAAAAAGGGAAGAGACCTATGTGGATACTCGTGCTTTCTGATAAAGGTCTTAAAGGAAAGAGTCAAAACGGCCAGCCATGCTGAGACCTGAAGGACACACAGCGGAGGTAGGATCCTGGCTACTGGCCAGAATGAAGGACCCCAAGGTCAGGGGTGACTTGAAAGTCAAGTGCCCAGATCCGTGTCCACATCTTGGCAGAGGGCTAACAGAGATACAAACCAGCATTGTACAGCATTAGAAGGAGATTCTGGACGTACAGCCTGGGGAGGGGTGCAGAGGTGGAGAGCTGTGGTTGTCATAAACATTTTGGGAAAAAAATGTAAAATTATACTAAAATATGAAAAATACCTATTTGCCCAAATTTATAAGAAGATTCATCACTCATTTACACAACCAATCATTGAGCAAATATGTCAGCAAAGACGTTGGATAATTTCTTAGCAGGTGCTGCCAAGACATGTTCTGCACGAACTCGCCAAGTGGGAAAACACCTTGAACGCCTTGCTTTGTTGCCTTGTGTGTTCAGCGAGAAAGGGAGGAGGGAAGCTAAGCTGCACACAGGACAGGGTGCAGTTGGTGCCTAGGACGAGTAGACCAAGCAAAATACTTACGAGGATTTGGGTTTGGAAAGGTTTAACCTGTTATGAAGTTTTCTGGCCGAGTGCAGCTCCAGCTGCTCCTGCAGGTTATTCTGAGGAATGGCAGCCATGATTCTAAAAAGCGAGGGAGGAAAGTTATCAGTGGAGGTAGGTGCTTCACGCCGATGCCAAGACTCACTGGGGGAGGAGACTCGATTAGACAGGCACTGTCCCGACTGTGCCTGCGGTAATGAGCGCTTCCTGGTCAGTGGGTGGCTTTGGCGACATCTGGACTGCAGAATCATCAGCTCACTGAAGGCTCGTGTAGGTAACAAGATGCCCTTCTCTCTTCCACCCCCCACACAGTGAAATAGAATCAAAACATCAGGAAAGGACTGTTAGGGGAGGGCTTGTAGGACCATGGGCCCTGGCCTAAGAGAAGAGCGGGCATGGGACGGGGAGCGACATGGGAGGAAATGTCAGTGCAAGCTGAGAACACAAAGAACAAGGAATAACCAAGTCCCCCGCAGGATTCTGGGAAGCAGGGAGCTGCCCCGCACTGGCCGGGGGCAGAGGCAACCAGGGACGCCCCAGTGCTCACGATCACCCAGTCTCAGCCCAATGGGAGACTTCCACCCAGCTCACTTATGTCCCTCGGGGAACAAGTTTTGGCGTCGCTGCGCTCCTGCCCAGCAGAGTGCACCTCTTAGGCCACCTTAAAACTTCTGGAGCACGAAGAAGCTGCCACCTGCGACGGCAGAAGTGTTCACTGTATGTGCAGGCGACAACCCCTCTCCCAGGCACCGTCACCAAAGACCTACTCTTCCTTCACCCACCTTAGGGGAAGGGGCTGGCAACGCTCACTGGTATCCGTGGAAATCACAAGCTTCACATTAACCGTGTTTCATTTTTAAACTGGTCACCTAGGTTTACAGAGAAAGAACACATCTGAGGTCATGCATGTGTTAATTACCCTGGTTTGATCATGACACACTGTATACATGTATCAAAATTATCATACTGTACCCCCAAAATATGAAAACTATGTATCAATCAGAAAATAAAGAGGCATGCGGCCCAGTGATGAAGCTGTGCTTGGGGTGCCCACGTCCTATCAGAGTGCCTGGTTCCAGTCCTGGCTACTCGGCGTCCAATTTAGTTTCCTGCTAATGCGTACTCTTGAAGGCAGTGGACGATGGCTTGAGTACTTGGGTCCTCCTCACCCTTATGAGAGATCTGGATTGCCTTTGGGGCTCCTGGCTTTGCCCTGGTCCAGCCCCAGCTATTCATTCGGGTATTTGGGAAATGAACCAGTGGCTGGCAGGTCTCTCTGCCTGCCTGCCTGCCTTAATGGATGGATAAATAAATATTAAAACTCCCTGGCTACTCCTCACAGGTGGCAGCCTCCAGACAGCTGTACTCTGAAGCATGGACGTGAACAACGATTTTCCTTCTCCAGATCCTGCGGTGGAAATGCTGAGAGTGCCGAGACATGAAAGTACTTCTTCCATTCAGGTATCAGTGAAGTTGTCTGAAACTAATATATATATATATACAGTTCACCAACAATAGTAAAGAGCAGTGACAAGAGGAAAACTGAAAACAAATGGGGACCAGCAAAGTCCTTCGTGACATGAAAGAAAAGGAACAAAACAACAGGAGCTAAAAAGTTTAAAACTAAACCTCTGAATCAGACTCACCACCAGAATCACAAGGATAATTTGGAAAATTATACTTTTCCCTTAAATATATAAAAGAATAAAAAATCAGCAAAAAGCTCATTTTGAAAATGTGCTGAGTTACACAAAAGCTGGGAAACCATATCCAAAGATGGGAAGAAGAAATCAGGGGAAATACGGTGAAACAACCCAGAACCAGGACACACACAGTACTGCCAGTACAGGAGACTTCTCCCACAGAAGACAAATCCGTGACAAAGAAAGGGCGGCGTCTGGCCCTGGCCCAGTGGTCACGTTGCCACTTGGGACTTGGGATGCTGGCAAGCTCCATTTCCCATCCAGCTTCCTGCGGATGTGCATGCGCCCAGAGAGGCAGCCGATGATGGCCCAAGTGCTTGAGCACCTGCTACTCCCATGGGAGAGTTGGATGGAGATCCTGGCTCTTGGCTTCGGCCTGGACCAGCCCTGGTGTTGCAGGCATCTGGGGAGTGAACCAGTGGATGAAAGATTGCTTCCTTCATCATTCTGCCTTTCAATTAAATCTCAAAAAAATGAAAGAGAAAAAAGGAAAAAGAACACCAATGGGGAAAGGACTATTGCTAGAAAATGCATAACTACCAGAACAAAAGTAAAATAAAAATTTATTTACTTATTTGAAAGTCAGAGCTAGAGGGTGGGGGGAGTGGGACAGAAAGGGCTCTTCCATGTGCTGGTTCACTTCCCAAATGGCTGCAATGGCCAGGTCATGGCCAAGCCAAAGCCAGGAGCCAGGAGCTTCATCTAGTCTCCCACATGGCTGGCAGGTCCCAAGCACTTAGACCATCTTCTGCCACTTTTCCCAGGCCGTCAGCATAATGGTCCATATGGAATGCCAGTGTCACAGGTGGTGGCTTTACCTTCTGTGCCACAACCCTGCAATCAAAGATACGTTTAAGGGGCCAACGTTGTGGCACAGTGGGCTAAGCCATTGCCTCTGATGTTGCCATTGCCTCTGATTCAGTTCCCTTTTTTTTTGGACAGGCAGAGTGGACAGTGAGAGAGAGAGACAGAGAGAGAGAAAGGTCTTCCTTTTCCATTGGTTCACCCCCCAATGGCCACTGTGGCCAGCGCACCATTCTGATCCGAAGCCAGGAGCCAGGTGCTTCTCCTGGTCTCCCATGTGGGTGCAGGGTCCAAGCACTTGGACCATCCTCCACTCCTGAGCCACAGCAGAGAGCTGGCCTGGAAGAGGAGCAACCGGGATAGAATCCGGAGCCCCAAGCGGGACTAGAACCCGGGGTGCCGGCCTAGCAGGCAGAGGATTAGCCTATTGAGCCGTGGCACCGGCCCCAGCTCCCTTCTAATGCACCTGGGAAAGCATGGACGATGGCCCAACTGCTTGGGGCTCTGCACCCACGTGGGAGACCCAGATGGAGTTCCTGGCTTTGGCCTGGCCTAGCACTGGCTGTTGCAGCCATTTGGAAAGCAAATCAGCAGATGGAAGATCTCTCTCTCTCCCTCTCCTTTTCTCTGTGTAAATCTGTCCTTCAGATAAATAAATACATCTTAAACACAAAAACCACAGGATGGTAAAAACAAAGTAGCACAAAAGAGCAGAATTCCTTTCAAACATATGAAACTCAAGTTACTGTTTTAGGGTCCACTAAAATGAGGACCACCTTCCCTCTCTAAGGCAAACCTTCCTTTATTCTCTTGTTGTCCTAAAATGGCTATTTCAGGACCCCGAGAGATAGACTGCCAAGAAGTCCTCTCTAAGACATTCAATGCCATTCACATACTTCTGTTTCCAGGCCTCTGCTAACAGCGGGGGCCTGCGGGATGGCTGCCAGGCTCTGCCGGGCTCACTCGCTTCCCTTCTCTGGGGCAGAAGTGGGGAGCCTGACGCAGGAGCAATCGCAGCCTTAGGAAACTCAGCATCGCCTCACAGAGGGAAGCAGCTCTCTGTCCTCCGGTCAAATTCAACATCAAACACAGCTTGCATACAGAGTCCCCGGACAGGAAGGCCGTAAATGTGTTTTCTCCACTTATTCTTTTATAAGTACAAGGGTACTTCAAAGTTTGTGGAAAATGGAATTAAAAGATAAAGTTTATTTCATTGCAGAAAAATTTTGTAATCCATGCATAAAGTACAGTCTTTAGCAAACTGGGGCAGAGGGGGAAAAAATCCCAATCTTGTAAAACTACATTAGTTTTATTTTTTATTTGAGAAGCAAAGAGAAAGAGAGCTCGCAGCTTCCGGTTCACCTTCCAAATGCCTGCGACAGTGAGGGATGGAGCCAGGAGCCAGAATGCACTCCGGGTCTCCCAAGTGTGTGGCAGGAGTGCAGCTGCCTGGGCCGTCACCGCTGCCTCCCAGGGCCTGCACTGGCAGGAAGCTGGGGGCAGGAGCCAAACGCTGGTAGGGAACCCAGGAACCCTAACATGGGACACAGACGATCTCAACCAACCGCTGGGCTGACCACCTGCTGCTATACTATTTTTAAATAGTGGTAATTAAAATACCACAACTCTTAGCTGGCAGTGGTTCTTAGCAGTTTGTGTCATAGCTTCTACTGACAATCTGACAAAAGTGACAGGCCCTCTGTCCATGAAAACAAACGCAGTTTTACAACCAGTCTCGAGGGCCTCTGGGTCCCACCCAGAATCCATGGCCCTTGGTAAAAGTCTGCTCTATTTGAGCATGACCAGAGGAGAGGAGACAATGGAGTGCTTTGTGAGTGAAGATCTGAGGAAAACCCCAGAACAACATTCAGAACCCTTGCAAAATGGCAGAGAGGGAAACCATAAAGAAAAATTCGGGAAAATGAAAACATCAGGAAGTCATTTTTGGGGGGGGTGGGAAGGATAAGGCAAAAACTAGGATAAAATATGAAAAAAGTAAAATATAATGAAAAGACAGAACACAGGAGAGATACACA
Source organism: Sylvilagus floridanus (assembly GCA_949820135.1). Classification (NCBI taxonomy): domain Eukaryota; kingdom Metazoa; phylum Chordata; class Mammalia; order Lagomorpha; family Leporidae; genus Sylvilagus; species Sylvilagus floridanus. The sequence continues at coordinate 92,968,995 of OX463239.1, read as the reverse complement.
TGGAAATACTAAGTATCATAGCATAATAGTTGATTTTAAAATGTAAATTAAACATTTTTTCCCACAAAAATACGAAATCATCAATACTGATACAAGCAGCAGCAAACCACGGGTGGGCGGGCATTCGGTGGCAGTTAAGCACCTCTTGAGCTGCCTGCTTCCCTTTGGGAGTGTCTAGGTTTGAACCCTTCTACTCTACTTCCAATCCAGTTTCCTGCTAATAGCACGTACCTTGGGAGGCAGCAGATAATGGTTCAAGTCCCTGGGTCCCTGCCATTCACACAGGAGACCCAAATGGAGTTCCCAGCTCCCAGCTTCAGCATGGTCCAGCTGTGATTGTTGTGGACATTCAGGGAGTGGATTCAGTAGATGGAAAAACCTCTCTCTTTTTTTAAAGATTTATTTATTTGAAAGGCAGAGTTATGATGGGAGGAGAGGAAGAAACAGAGGATTTTCCATCCACGAGTTCACTTCCCAGATGGCTTCAATGGCTGGAGCCAAGAGCCAGGAGCTTCTTCTGGTCTCCCACCAGGTCTTCTACATGGCAGGCTCCCAAGCACCAGGGCTGTCTTCTGTTGCTTTCCCAGGCGCATTAGCAGGGAACTGGATTGGAAATGGAGCAGCCGGGACTCAAACTGGCGCCCGTATGGGATGCTGGTGCTGCAGGTGGCAGCTTTACACATGATGCCACAGCACCAGCCACTCTGTCTTGAGCTCTCTTAACCTTCCAAATCCATACAAATGTTTTTCTAAAAATAACAAAAATGTTATTTTTAAAAGGAGAAATTTTAAAATCTTTTTTTAATAAAGATTTTTATTTATTTTATTTGAGAGAGTTACAGACAGTAAGAGGGAGAAACAGAGAGAAAGGTCTTCCTTCCTTTGACTCATTCCCCAGATGGCCAGAGTGGCTGGAGCTGTGCCAATCTGAAGCCAGGAGCCAGGAGCCTCCTCCAGGTCTCCCACGTGGTTGCAGGGGCCCAAGGACTCGGGCCATTTTCTACTGCTTTCCCAAGCCATAGCAGAGAGCTGGACTGGAAATGGAACAACCGGGACTAGAACCGGTGCCCATATGGGATGCCAGCACTGCAGGCAGAGGATTAACCTACTGTGCCACAGCACTGGCCCCAAAATCCTTTTTTTAAAAAGATTTATTTATTTATTTGAAAGTCAGAGTTACACAGAGAAGAGAGGCAGAGAGAGAGAGAGAGGGAAAGAGGTCCTCCATCCTCTGGTTCACTCCCCAATTGGCTGCAATGGCAGGAACTGTGCCGAACTGAAGCTAGGAGCCAGGAACTTCTTCTGGGTCTCCCACACAGGTGCAGGGGCCCAAGGACTTGCACCATCTTCCACTACTATCCCAGGCCATAGCAGAGAGCTGGATCGGAAGTGGAGCAGCCGGGTCTCGAACCAGCGCCCATATGGGAATGCCAGCACTTCAGGCCAGGGCATTAATCCACTGCGCCACAGCGCCGCCCCCCCCCCCCCCAATAACTCTGCTACCAGTAGCAAAGCGCACGGGCTCAGAGCCAAACGCCACGCCACCCCGGCTCTGCCACCCATCAGCCAGGGGTCTTTGGACCTCTCATTGACCTTCTCTGTACCTCAGCCCCCTCACCTGAAGAATGCCCACTTCAGAAGGTTGTTATGGGCAAACTGAGTGCTTGTGGAGCACTGAGACTGGTGTCTGGCAGACAGAGAACAATACAAAGCATTTGATAAAGAAAAGTTCTGCTATAATAAATGGCCTCCGAAGGCAGTATTTATCAAAGTGTAATTCTACATTCACTTTGGTAAGTACTTCATGGACTATTTCTTCCACCAGACTGTAAGTGCTATGGCAATATGGGCTACTGGTTTTGCAATCCACAGCTAAGTGTGTAGCACTCCATCAATGTTTATTGGGAGAGAAAATAAAAAAACAATGTTAAAGAAGAGAGAAAGGATGTCTCATGGGGCTGGTGCTGTGGCACAGTGGGTTAAAGCCCTGGCCTGAGGCGCCAGCATTCCCTATGGGCACCAGTTCTAGTCCTGCTCCTCTTCCAACCTAGCTCTCTGCTATGTCCTGGGATAGCAGTAGAAGATGGCCCAAGGCCTCGGGCCCCTGCACCCACGTGTGAGACCCAGAGGAGGCTCCTGGCTCCTGATCAGCGCAGCTTCAGCCATTGCGGCCATTTAGAGAGTGAACTAGCGGATGGAAGGCCTCTCTCTCTGTCTCTACCTCTCTCTGTAACTCTTTCAAATAAATAAATCTTTAAAAAAAAAAAAAAAAAAAGGATGTCTCAGAAGATTTATGACTAATGAACAATGGCTTCTCCCAGAAACATAAAGGTGGTACAACATGAAGTGAAACCAATAATGGAAACACAAACGCAATAGGTGAATAAAAACCCATGTGAGGAGATAAGTAGGTTTTCGCATATACTTCTACTGAGACGAAGGAATGTGCACTAAGCTCCAGCGTATGGCTCAGTGGGTTGACTGGTTAACATAACTGTCAACAAAACTCAAATCGAGATATGCAGCACTCCCAGCACCCCAGTGCACTTCCCGTGCTCCTTCTGTTAGATTAGTTTTGCTGTACTTGAACTTCTTGCTCCTTCCTTCCTTTTACGATGTATTTATTCAGAGTTAGAGAGAGAGAGAGAGAGAGAGATCCTCTATCTGGTGGTTTACCCCTCTGAAGACCACCAGAAGCCAGGAGCTTCATCGGGGTCTCCCACATGAGTGGCAGAAGTAAAAATATTCAGCCATCCTCCACTGCCTTTCCCAGGCCACCAGCAAGGAGCTGGACCGGAAGTGGAGCAGCCCAGACATGAACCAGCGCTCACATGGGATGCCAGCTCCACCTGCTGTGCCACAACAGTGGCCCCCTCTTTTTGCTCATTTCTATGGAATCACACAGCAGCATGTTATTGATGCATTTTTTAAAAGATAGCTGACAAAACTCAAACCATTTCTGACAAACAGATTAAAACACAGAATTAGAAGTACTTCCAATCAAGAGCCAATGTAATGTATTTTACACTAGGGGTGAATCCATGAAAGCCAGGGCCACTCAAGACTGCTCTCATTTTCACCCACACTGGACCTTCTTGCCAATGCAAACTGCTCAAAACAGAAGGCAGAGATAAGATTATCACTTCATGTAGACAACTTGATTACATACTAGGACGATCCAAAAAACTCAGTCACAACAATGCACTTCAGAAAAGTGGTTAACTAAAAGATGAATATAAATTCTCCAATCAAACGCACTCATGTAGTAGTAATAGCTAGACAATACAATTTTTACAATGTACTCCTCTAATGATAGCTATGACAAATATCAAGCAACTAGCAATTAACCTAACAAAGGACATACATAACTGATACGACCAAATATTACTGGGAGAAACAGACGAGCACTTCATGTTCTTAGATGAGAAGGTCTATACATCATAAAGGCAACAACTCCTCACAAGTTTATGGGGTAACAAATTCCAATTAAAACACCAAAACAAGCTCTCCCACATGCAACAGAAATGCCTCCAAAATCCATTTGGCAAAAGCACAGGGGGAAAAGAACTCTGAATGCCTCAGGGAGGAATATTTCACCATCACACTAAATGCAAGGAATTCAAATGTGGTCACCTCCGTCTGCACAGACCGCCAGCCTAGTGACCAGCGTGCCCATGCTCCTAGGTCTGAGCCCATCTCTGGCTCCCGACTCCAGTTTCCCACCAGGAAGACCCAGGGGTAACTGAGTCCCTGCCACCCATGTGGGAGACCTGGACTGAGATCCCAGCTCCCAGCTCCAGTCCTGTCCACTGCATTTGTAGATGGAAGCTGTCTGCCTCTGTGTCTCAAATACGTAATAATTTTTTAAAGATTTATTTGGAATTCAGAGTTCCACAGAGAGATAAGGAGAGGCGTGCGCAGGGGTGGGGGTGTCTTCCACCCGCTGGTTCACTCCCCAGATGGCCGCAATAGACGGTGCTGTGCCAATCCGAGCCAGGAGCCTCCTCCACGTCTCCCACGTGGGTACAGAAGCTCTAGGACTTGGGCCACCCTCTACTGCTTTCCCAGGCCATAGCAGAGAGCTGGATCAGAAGTGGAGCAGCTGGGACTCGAACTGGCGCCCACATGGGATGCCAGCACTGCAGGCAGTGGCTTTACCCGCTACGTATGCCACAGCACTGGCCCAAGTAATAAAATTTTAAAAGAAAAAAAGGGGACAGTGCAGGGGCATAGTGGGTTAGGCTGCCACCTGCAACACCAGCATCCCATATGGACACAGGTTCAAGTCCCGCTGCTCCACTTCTGGTCCAGCTCCCTGCTAATGGTCTGGGAAAGCAGCAAAAGACAACCCAAGTTCCTGTGCAGCTGCCACCCACGTGGGAAACCCAGAAGAAACTCCTGGCTCCTGGCTTCAGTTGGGGCCAGCCCTAGCGTTGTGGCCATTTGGACAATGAACCAGCAAATGGAAGGTATCCCCCCCCCCCCCTTCTGTCTAACTGCCTTTCAAGTCAATAAATGTTTTAAAAAAAGAAAACGTCTCAAAAATATGTTTAACATCTAGTAAGAAAACCCTAATAACATAAGGGAAGGAATCAAAATTTAACAAACGTTACTGGCAAGCAAGCAACATCCTCCAGGTCAGTAGACGGCAAACTGCAACTCACGGCCAAATCCGGCTGCCTGTGTCTGTGAACAGTTTTACGTCTGCTCACACACTGCCTGGGGTTGCTCTTGCAGCTGGGTACTCGAAGAGAGAGTTTTCAGCAGGAAGCAGTTCAGCGGTGCCAGGGCTGGCTCAGTGGACTCACATCCAGGAGTGAGCCCCGCACACCCAGCGCACTGCCTCAGGTGCCCCTGCTAGTGTCCCGTTTCGGCTTTAGTTCCTTTACGAGGCTACATGCATTCTGACCGGAGGCTCTAGTGCTACAGGGTTTCCCATGAGTACATAGTTACTGTTTAGGCCTGTTACTTTCATTGTTCCTGGGCGGAGAGTTGCCGGTACACAGGATCCGGACCAGTACCGGGGTAATTCAGTATAGGTGGCCTTCCACATATCCAGCATAGGCCCCCGGGGTTCGGCCATTCAGTGTCTGCGGCGAGGCTGTCCCAGGCCTGTGGTTAGAGAAACTGGACGAGGGGTGGGGATCTGGTTCTACTGAGTTTTTAAGCGTGGTTGCATTAAAGAAATTTGGGCCCAGGCATGCCAGGTTCCCAACTGAAATGTTAAACTCCCTGCCCCCTCCACCGGGAGAGACAGTTGTTTTTTTTCCCCCCCCAGTAATTGAGGTTTTGAGTAACTGGCAGTTGAGCGGAGAGGGGGGACTTGGCTTCATCATAGGGCTTGAAGGTCTAGTTCCCTAGCGTCCCAAGGCCACTGGTCTCCCGTATTAGGTCCCCCACAGACATGACAAGAAGAGACATTTAGAGATCAAGCTACAGTCTCTGCAGGATCAGGACCAGATTTTTGGTTGTGATGGACATGGTGGGGAGTTTTTTCTCATCTCTTCACAGAAGGAATGAAAGACTCCATGAGATGAGGCCTGCTGTGGGAACTTAACCTTCTTCAAGTCTAACAGGACTCCAGGGTGTTGGCCTCATCCACAGATATATCCTAACCTACCCGTTATTTCCCCATCCAGGGTCATTTAGGTTGAAGACAGTGAAATGAACAGGGTTGCAGGCCCCTAAGGGACAGTCTGATGCAGCAATACCCTTTTGCAAGAGTGCTGTTTTGTTTGTGCCTTGCCAAGGGACCCATGAAACACAACTCCAGGAAGGACAATCAGGGGCACAACTTGAGGTTTTCCAACACGTGCTCTTGTCGTTGAGTCTGTACTCTCACTCCCGAGACAGGCCTCCACGTGGACTGCAGTAGCTGGTCTCTACCAGCGCCCTCGTACTTCCTGTATACAGGTAAGGCGACCTGTTGTGTTCCATGGCCCCACATACATCAAAGATTGACACTGGCCATTCTGGATTGGTGATCTGGGTTCGGTCAATGATTTGATGTTTACTGTTGCAGCTTCTGACCTCTAGCCATTCCTCGCTTGAGCACTGTGGGTCAAAACTAGTGTACAGACCCTCTTGTTGGCAGACGGAATAGGTGGTCTTATTATGTCTGCAGGGCCTTGAGACTGTTCCCTTGCAGGAGAATCGACTATAGTAAAGTAGGGTTGTGGTAACACCCTGGCCCGGTCTAGCCATGCGAATACACAGGTCACAGGATGAGGAACTGAGTGTACAAAAGGGAGTCAGATTAGATGCAACCAACGGCAACCAAACATCCTGCCCAACAGAGGTAAAAGACTAACAAGGGCCAGTGTTGTGGTGTAGTAGGCTAAGCCTCTGCTTGTGGTGCCAGCATCCCACATGGGTGCCAGCTTGAGTCCCAGCTGCTCCACTTCCATTCCAGCTCTCTGCTGTGGCCTGGGAAAGCAGTGGAAGATGGCCCAAGTGCTTGGGCCCTGCACCCACACAGGAGACTTGGAAGCAGCTCCTGGCTTCAGCTTGGCCCAGCTCCAGCTGTTGTGGCCATTTGGGGAGTGAACCAGTGTATGGAAGACCACTCTGTCTCTCCCTGTCTGTCTGTCACTCTGCCTCTCAAATAGATACATAAATCTTAAAAGAACAACAAGAAGAAGACCACTAACAGAAACTCCCTACCACAACTCCAGCGGGCTGGAGCAGTCTCCATCAACCCTGCTGTGAGGACGAGCCCTAAAGTCACAGCAACATAAAGCAGGAAGGGGCGATAGTGCGTCACAGTGAGAAGACGGATACAGAAAGTTGGAATGGTCCATTTCTCCCGCCAGGTGGTGGGTCCCTCACGCTTCCACTGTGCATAGATTAGTCGACTTCCTGAGTGACTAAAGCATGGCTGTCGTCCTTGGGGATCTCTTGGGGTACGGCTCGCTGGTTTTGGACGGTCAACTTGCACAGCAGAGCTGGACTGGGGGAGCGTTCCAGGCCGTAACAGGCCAGTTTCACCCTGTTCTGGTGGATCCAGGATGCCACCTTGGCAACCTTAACTACAACATGGCTGGACAAAACATCAGTGAATGAACCTCTAAAGGGGTCCTAGGGGATGAACATTCTGCTCCTTCACTCGTAGCACAGCTCCTGGCTTAGAGGGGTGGGTGTCCAAGCCCCTGGGTAGTCGTTTCCTAACCCAATGACTGATGGGAGATAGGGTCGAGGGTTTGCATCTGCTGTCTCGGGGTGAGGCTGCCCATTTCTTTTAGATCTCCCTGGAGTCCCTGGATGACAGGGGAAGGGCTCCTGTAAAGGATTTCAAAGGGAGAGAGCCCTGTTTGCTGGGCAGGGCTAGACCTGCTCCTTAACAGAGCTATTGGTAATAGCTGATTCCAGTGGAGCTGGGTCTCCTGGCACAGTTTACTCAATTGTGTTTCGTTCCATTTTTCAAGAGCCCTGGGGCCAATGAGCCGTGTGTAACTGCCAGGTGATTCCTGGTCCTTCTGCCACCATATGCACCACCTCCGTTACGAGTGAGGGCAGCCGTTGGATCCAGGAGCCGTTGGATCCAGGATCCAAGTGCAGGGCCCAAGCACTTGGGCCATCTTCCACTGCTTTCCCAGGCCACAGCAGAGAGCTGGAATGGAAGTGGAGCCGTTGGATCCAGGAGCCGTTGGGATCCCGAAGTGAGGTCATTTCCTTTAGCAGAGGCCGGGGCATTTGTGGGCCTTTTCAGTGCGGGTTGACAAAGCTTCCACCCAACCTGAGAAAGTGCACACAAAAACCAATAGATAATTGCAGCCCTGAACATGAGGGAGCTCAGTAAAAACCAAGTTTTCAAATGGAGTTCCTCCCACGCTTTGTATCTGGGAGAGCACCTTGGGCCCCTGGTGGGGGTTCTGGGCACACCTCACATTGCTCACACACTGCCCAAGCTATGCTGAAAGGGTCTGGGGGCGGGGAGGGGGAGGTAAAAGTGCCAGCCCAGCGTGGATTCCAGGGCTCTCTGGCTGCTGAGTCTCCTGGTGGAACCGCTCGACAGAAGCTGGGGCTAGGGACTCAGGGACCACCACCCCACTATCCACCGGGGATGTAACTTCCACTTACAGTTTTGAACCAGGTTAACTCATGCTGGGAGTAGTTTGGGTCCCATTCTGCTAGGGAGCTGGGGAACAAGGCAGCAGTCAGATGATGGTCCCTATCTGTCCCTTGGTAGCCTCGGTCTTTGATTTCCCCGAGGGGAGGTGGCGTCCCCCTTTGGATGGCCCCAACAGTACATAACAGCCACTCTCTTGGATGCCCACATCTAGTGTCTTTTCCCCCGAATCGATTAGTCCTTTTCCCATATGTAAGGGCCCGTGTACACGGAGAGTGCTTGAAGGCGTACTGGGAGTCTGTGTGGATGTCGACACGGGTTCTGGCCGCCAGCTGGAGGGCTCGGGTCAGCGTGACGGCGTCTGACTTCTGTGCAGAGATTCCTGTGGGCAGGTGTCTGGCCCCAGTGGTAGAATGCAGGACTCCAGAGAATCCTGCGAGGCGTTTGCCTCCTCTGAGAAATACCACCATTGGTGAAATACTCTGCGCCTGGGCTCTGGGGCTGATTCGAAGGTCCAGGCAGCTGGCACACACCTCACCCATGCCTTCCGTGCAGTCGTGCTCTGGCACACCGACCACATGCAGTAGTTGCTGGGTTTAAAGTTTTCACTACCAGGGCGGGCTGTTGGGGCACAGTGGGTAAAGCTGTCACTTGCAATGCTGGCATCCCATATGGGCATTTGCGTCCCAGCTGCTCTACTTCTGATCCAGCTCCCTGCCAATGGCCTAGGAAAAGCAGGAGGATGGCCTAAACATTTGGGTCCGTGCCACCCCTGTGGGAGACATGGCTGGCCCAGCCCTGGCTGTTGCAGGCATTTGGGGAGTGAACCAGCAGGTGGAAGAGTTCCCTGTCTCCCCATCTCTCTCTCTCTCTCGGCCTCTCAAACAAAACAAATATTTTTTTTAAAAAAAGTTTTCACTACCTACAGGCGAATGAGCAGGTTTTCACACAGCATCCCTGACATCTGACCATTCGGGCATCAGTTAGCCAGTATTGCCCTTTATATTCCATTAGGGTCAAGACCAAGTGTGGCACTTGGACTGTTAAATCCTGCCTGGTGGTAAGTCTGCCAGCCTCTGGTACGAGGAGGGCTGTGGTGGCAGAAGCTCAGAGCAGGGTGGCCAGCTTTGAGAGTCAAGTTGTTTAGAAATATGACTCTGGATGATGCCCAGACTCCAGCCTGGGGGTCAGTACCCTGGCCGCGGTACACCGTTCATGCACGTATAGGAAAAAAGGCTTAGTTATGTCTGGGATATAGTGAGGGCTTACTTGATCTGTTTCAAGGCCCTTTCTGGTGTCTGTTCCCACAACAGAGGCTCCTTTTCTCCCCCGTGTGGCTTCATAAAGGGGTTTGGCTAGAACAGAGAAACTGGAAATCTAGTCCAGGCCAAAGGGCCTTGATCTCTGTTCTAGGGATTTTCCCGCCGGAAGATGAAGATTGGCTGACTCAGGGGCCAGGCGGGCACAGAAGGCAGCTTTGGCGGAGATGAGACCTAGCAGAGAGCAGGGGTTAGGGACAACAGGTGTACGCTAACGGTGGCCTGGTGTACTGCCCGCAGGTCCTGAGCTGCAACGGTCGTCAGTTCCCACTTCTGAGCTGGGGGCGGGGAGTGCTCCAAGGTGACTGGCAGGGCTGGAGGATTTCATACTTCAGAATTCTCTCCAGAGGCTTTTGAATCCCACTTTGTGCCTTTGTGAGGGATGAAATAATCTGGGGTGGGTGGTTCCAGCCCCTGGTTTTAGTTCAACTACGACTGGGGGGTATGTCTCTGGCCAGTTGAAAAGAACTGCCCTCAGCCCACACTCCAGGCCCCAAAAGGGAAGCTCAAGTCCCTGTTGTGGCTCCTCTCAGAGGCTACGGAGGCACCACCCTTCTCCCTGGGGACCTGTGAGAGTCGTTTCTGCTGATTTTTCCGGGGTCAGGGCTGCTTGGCCATGGGGGGTTGAAAGTTATCTAGTGCTGCTATTTTCCTAACAGGTCCTGACTCATTAAAGCCACAGGACAGTCAGGAAGGTACAGGAATTCGTGAATGATTTCACAGCTGCCCAAATTGCATGGGCACAGCAGGAAGAAGGGGCAATGTGCCTGGGGACCTGTGGCTCCCAGGAAAGTAGCTAGTTTCTGTGCAAGGGGGCCCACAGGCTGGGTCGGCACCGAGTGGTCGACTCGAGTGTCCAACATGAAGTCAGTGGGCCGGCCCCCTACCGTCATTCTGACCACGAGCTCCTGGGGTCTGTCCTAGCCTGCTTCCTAGTTTTCCCTGGTGGCTACACCTACAAAGTCTTCCCAGGGGCCTCGGACGGTCATTGTGAGGGTTGGTCCCTGGATCACATGTCCTCTCTCGTGGGCCCAGGGAGTTGGGTGATATTTTCCCAACTGCTGAGGACACTCATTTTCCCAGTGACCTTCTGGTGACAGTGCGCACTCTGGTTTCATCCTGGTCTGGCCTCAGGGCACCCGTGTCCCTCTGGTGCACCTCTCGTCCTGGACCCGACAGGGCACCCCTTGTGGTCCTGACTGTCCTGCTAGGGCTGCGGCAAGCAGATTTGCCTTTTGCTTTAAGCTTCGGTCAGATCTCCGCTGACAGCACTGTGGTGACCCCCACTAGCTGGCTGGCGTTCACGGCAGCAAAGCCCTCCAACTTCTGTAGCTCGCGTCTGAGGTCTCCCGGTGACAGGCCAACGAAAGCCGTGTTGAACGTCTGTTGATTTTCTGCTGCTGCAGGGCCGAACGGCTCTCTTTAGGTCCTCGGAATACCTTGGAAGTCACTCGTATTCACAGCCTTTCCCTCGTTCCTTCATGCTGCGAAAAAGGGCCTCTTAGCAAGGCTCGAGCATTTGGAACTCCCAGCGTCATCAGGCCCACTGGGATCTTCCTCAGGGACGGAGTGAGCCTGGGCATCTAGAGGACCCGCCAGCATGTTCTCTAACCGCCTCAGGCAGCCTGGGTAACCAGCAGTACTCCTCAGTGTCAGGAGGAGCCAGAAGGAGCTGTGGTAGTCGGCTCCGGGGGGCTCTGGGCCTGGATGATGGACTGTGTCAGACCCACCATGGTGTGGGTTTCTCGGTGAATGAGGGCTATGGTTTTCCTGTTCAGGAGATCGGTGGTGGGAAAAGGCTGACATATATGAAGGTACGCGGTCCCTCGATCGTCGCTGTCATAGTAGATGGGCCCTTGGGCCTCTCAGTGGCATCTGCAGGGCCATTTACTGGGAAGGGGATCACTGACTGGTTCCTCCTGGCTCCTCCCAGCTGCAGTACATGGGGTAGGGTCTGGCGGCCCAGGGATGTGGGCGGCCCCTGGGAGGCTCCAGTCGCACAATCTCTCCCATAGGTGTGGGAAATGCAGGTGGCAGTGGAAGGTATACCAGTGTGCAAGGCGGGGGAACCGCCTCTGACTCCTCAGATAAAATGGCTTCTTAGGTTCTGGCTGGCATTTTGAAGGGGCTGTCATTCGGGTCATCATGATTTTACAATTTTCTTCTAAGTAAGTTTTTAGCCAGGGTGGCTGAGAGAGGATTATGTATTGCCAGCAGTCAAAATAATGGAATTGGCCTGGAGGCCTGGTTTCCCAACAATGACCCAATATACACTGCTGACCACTTGTTTACTTAAGGACCCACTGGACGAGCACCCTGCCCCAAAAGAGGGCCAATCTATTTCACCAAATGTATGAAGTTTCCCTGGGGTGAGTTTAAAACCAGTCTCCCGTATGTCCCTTTTCGAAGTTTTTCATCATGCACTCTGGGGGGAGGGTGTACATTTGCTCTGTTTGCCACCCGTGCCCACCACCTAAAAACATCAACCCCCCACGGAGGAGGAATGGAGAGGGGGTGAACGATGGCTCTGCCCGTCACCAGCTGTTCTCATGGAGTCATGAATGAAGCTGCGGACCCGGTTTGGTAAGGAGAGTCTGCAGTGGCTTCCGTCCTGAGGACATCTGAGAATCTGAACACCAGTTTGTGCAGCTTCAGGGACACCCATGGGTGGGAAGTCCAAGTCAGGGCCCGCCCAAAGCGAGGAGCCTCCACGGGGCTGTTTCCTTCGGGGCAACCAAAATCAAAGCCCACTTCCATTGCCGGGTTCCAGCAGGAAAGGAAAGTCACCCATCGCTGCAAGGTTGGGCAGAGACACGGAGACCACAGCTCAACATTCCTCAGACCAGTTCTCACCAGCCCCGTGATTAAAATGAACGGCCTCCAGGCCATACACTCAGATTAAAGTGAGCCCAACTCCAAGGCACTTGACAAAGGCAAAACCCTCTCTGGAGGGATACACCTTTATCCCAGGTCTTGCACAGTTCTCACAGGTGACTATCCAAGGGCGAGACATGGCAGACACAGCCGTGCACACAGGCACCCGGAATGAGCACTAGCAACACAGAGGTATCAGGTGCTATCTATACATGCTACGTTGAGATGAATACAAGACACGCTTGAAAGTATCAGCAGGAAAAAGAAAACTATAGTTTTTAAAAATCCCCTTGTTAAAAGAACTTTCAGAATGAAAAATACAATAACCAAAATTAAACAATTCTATGGGTGGATTTACTGGCAGCTTACATATAACTTAAACTAGTAAACTGGAGAGAAGCAAAAGAGAAAAGTGTCCCGGATCCAGCTCCACAGATTTCTCACCAGTCCCAGCCCTCTGAGCAAAGGACACAGGGCGCAGCAAATGGGCTCGCGGGCCAGAGGTGAGCGCACCCCCGGAGATCTGGAGTGAGGCCCCAGAGATGGCCCAGGGGGAGTAGAGGCAAAGCACGCCCCCCCCCCCCCCGTTGCCATAGTCTTTCTTCTCAGGGTATTGAACCTCAAGGCCTTCCTTCTCCCTGGGAACCGCGGAAACCCACCCCCACTCCAGGGCAGTGAGAAATGTCCTGAGCGTGGAGCTCCCCTCCTGTTGCACCGTGCAGGTGCGCCGCAGCCCTCATTACAGCAGCCTGTAGGGACTGGAGAACCGACTGCTGCACTGTGCTTTGCGTCTTGTCAGTGTGTGTGCCCCACACGTGCATGTGTGTACAAACTGTGGTGGGGGCTGGGTGTGCTGTGGCACAGCGGATTAAACTGCCTCCTACGACAATGGCTTCCAGCTGCTCCACTCCCAACCTAGCTTCCTGCACCCGAGAAGGCAGCGGAAGATGAGCCAAGTACTTGGGTTCCTGCCTCCCACAGGGGAGACAAGGATGGAGTTCCTGGTCTCCTGGCTTCTACTTGGCTTTTGCAGCCATCTGGGGAATGAACCAACAGATAGAAGATCTCTTCCTCTCTGCCTCTATTTCTCTATTACTGTACCTTTCAAACAAACAAGTAAATCTTTTTTTAAAGGAACGATCTCTCTCTCTGCCTTTGAAATAAAATGAAAATGGAAAAAAACTAAAATAAAAACTCCAACCACAGTAACACAAAAGTGAGGTGGGGGGTAGAGTCTTTGTACGCTTAGTCCCCAGGAGAGGCACAAAGGTACTGATTAGCTTCAGACACTGAAAAGGTAAATGTGCACGTGGTACTTTCTTGGGCGACTACTGAAAAATAAAAACAGTATGTAACTTAGAATCTAGTTAGAAGGGGGAAATGAAACGATATTTAAAGGAAAAAAAAAAGAACAAAAAGCAAAAGACAAAAACCCCTGCCTAAAAGGAAGCCAAACAAAAGAGAGACAGAGAGAGGAAAGAATACAAGGCACAAAAGTAAAGCAGTGGATTGAAAGTCAAGTATTTATTAGTTACGATAAATGTAAATCAACCAATTGCCTTGGTTATGAAGATTAGCAACCCAAGTGGGGGAAAATGCTATGTGGCTCTAAACTTGCTGCTCACTAGAGAAGCATCTAAAACATTAAGGGTGCAGACAGACTGGCAGGAAGAAGCTGCGGGGTGGGGGGGGGGGGAATAAAATAAGCAATAGCCTGTGAGACAGAACGCCTGGCCTTCCCAGAGATGGAGAGGATCACTGCAAAATGACAGCTTCCAGTCCACCAGTCAGGTCTCTAGATTCCTGTGGTCCACGGAAATAGCTGCAAAACACACGATGCAAAACCGACAGGATTACAAGGAGAGAAAATTCTTTAACTGTAGATTTAAAAATACCTCTCTCAGTAACTGATAGAGCAAGCAACTAAAAAAGTCAGCAACACAGCAGATCTGAGTAACCCAAACCCCAGGTACACAGAACTCCACTCCCAGCAATTGCAGGACGCCCACCAACCTTTCAAGAACAGTCATTTACAAAATCCGGCCACGTACTGGGCTCCAAAGCTAGTCTCACCAGAACCCTAAGGACTGAAATCACAGCAACACCTTCTCCAACCAAGTGTGACGATGCCAGAAATCAATTCAATTCAGTTTCAAAAAACCAAACAACAACAACAAAAAAAACAAAAACCCTTTAGCATCCATAGATGATTTGTGCCTGAAGAATTATAGGGGCTGGAGCTGTGGCATAGTAGTTATGCCTCCACCTGTGGCGCTGGCATCCCTTGTGCACGGTGGTTCTCGTCCCAGCTGCACCACTTCCCATCCAGCTCTCTGCTGTGGCCTGGGAAGGCAGTGGAAGATGGCCCAAGTGCTTAGGCCCCTGCACCCACGTGGCAGACCAGAAGAAGCTCCTGGTTCCTGGCTCCAGATTGGCCCAGCTCCAGCTATTGCAGCCATTTGGGGAGTGAACCAGCAGATGGAAGACCTCTCTCTCTCTGTCTCTCTCTCTCTCTCTCTCTGTCTCTCTCTCTCTCTGCCTCTTTGTAACTCTGCCTTTCAAATAAATAATTTTTTTTTTTTTGACAGGCATAGTGGACAGTGAGAGACAGACAGAGAGAAAGGTCTTCCTTTGCCGTTGGTTCACCCTCCAATGGCCACTGTGGCCAGCGCACCGCGCTGATCCGAAGCCAGGAGCCAGGCGCTTCTCCTGGTCTCCATGCAGGTGCAGGTCCCAAGCACTTGAGCCATCTTCCACTGCACTCCCAGGCCACAGCAGAGAGCTGGCCTGGAAGAGGGGCAACTGGACAGAATCTGGCGCCCTGACTGGGACTAGAACCCAGTGTGCCGGTGCCGCAGTTGGAGGATTAGCCTATTGAGCCACAGCGCCGGCCAAAAATCTTTTTTTAAAAATGATTTGTAGATCATTCTTTCTACATTAGTAGTTGGCAATCCACTGTAAAGAACTTTTACTTTCTCCCATTATTTTTTAAAAAAAATCAGTAAGGATACTTAATTTATTCAGGGTTGTAATTCATTATGGTCATTATTTATTTTGATGCTCAAAACTGTTTCATATTTAGCCAATGGGAGTGGCACCTTTGCCCTTTTTCCTTTTTCAGTGTGGTTAAAGGCACATAGCATACGTTTACCATTTACTACCATTTACTACCATTTTTAGTGTTCATCCTGGGCTGTTAAGTATGTTCACAGTCTCTGGAAAGCTTCCACTTTGCAGCACCGAAACTCTGCACCCATTGAACAGTAACTTCTTACTTCCCTCTCCTCCCATTCCCTAGCAACCACCATTTAAAAAAATATATATTTATTTATCTGAAAGGCAGAGTGGCAGAGAGAGATCTTCCATCCGCTGGTTCACACTCCAGATCCCTTTAACTAAGCCAGGGTTCTTCCAGGCCAAAGCCAGGAGCCTGAAACTCCAACCAGGTCTCCTCTGTGGGTGGCAGGGGCCCAAGGAGTTGAACATCTTATGCTGCCTTCAAAGGCACATTAGCAAGAAGGTGGATTAGAAGCAGAGTAGCCAGGACAGGAACTACAGGATGCCAGTGTCACAAGGAGTGGCTTACCAGCTATGCCACAATGCTGGCCCCATTGCTCATTTTTAAGTCTGGTTGTTGTTGTTACTATTATTATTATTATTATTAGTTTCTTGAGCTGAAATAGTTCTTTTTTTTTTTTTTTTTTTTTGACAGGCAGAGTGGACAGTGAGAGAGAGAGACAGAGAGAAAGGTCTTCCTTTGCCGTTGGTTCACCCTCCAATGGCTGCCGCGGTCGGCGCGCTGCGGCCGGCGCACCACGCTGATCCGATGGCAGGAGCCAGGTGCTAGGTGCTTATCCTGGTCTCCCATGGGGTGCAGGCCCCAAGCACTTGGGCCATCCTCCACTGCACTCCTGGGCCACAGCAGAGGGCTGGCCTGGAAGAGGGGCAACCGGGATAGAATCCAGCGCCCCGACCGGGACTAGAACCCGGTGTGCCGGCACCACAAGGCGGAGGATTAGCCTGTTGAGCCACGGCGCCGGCCATTTCTTTTCTTTTCTTTTTGAGGGAGAGACAGATCTTTCATCCACTGATTCATTCCCCAGTGGCTGCAATGCCAGGGTTGGGCCAGGCCTGGGGCTCTCATGCAGGTTTCCCATGTAGTGGCAGGGGCACTAGTACTGGGGCCATCTTCCTTAGCCTTCCCAGGGTCATTAGCAGGGAGCTGGATCGGAAGTGGAGCAGCTTATATGGGGCTGGTGTTGCAGGCGCTGGTTTAACCCCCTGTGCCACAACACTGGCCCTGGCAGTAGTTCTGCACCTATTCTGGGTATCAGCCCCTTCTCAGACACATGATCTGCTGCAAGAGTCAAGGAGCACTGAGGTGGATTCGTCACTAAACTCTGGGCAGAGATCACCGTGGAGTCACCTGGTACTGCGTTTTCTTGGTTGGGGGTTCCCGACTACAGACTCAAAGTCCTTACTAGGGTTAAGTCTCTTCAGATTTCCTACTTGTTCATGATTCAGCCTTGGTGATTATGTGTTTCTAGGAATTTGTCTATTTCACCTACATTATCTCTCTGTTGTCATGGTATTTCCTTACAAACCTTTTTTTGTTTCTATAAAGTCATTTGTAACATCCCATCTTTTGTTTCTGATTTTAGTTATTTGAGTTTTTCTTAGCCCATCTAGCTAAAAGTTTGCCCACTTTTTTTTTATCTCTTCAAAGAACTAACTCCAAGTTTGCTGATTTTCTTTTTTTTTTTTCTATTCTCTATTTTGATTATCTCTGCTGTAATCTTATTTTCTTCCTTCTAGTAGCTTTGGGATAGGTTTGTTCTTCTTTCTCTAGTTTCCTAAAACATAAAGTTGGGTTGTTGACTTAAGATCTTCTAGGGGAAGCATTCACAGCTATAAGTTCCCTTAAATATAAGTTTATTTTGGTGCAAAGAAAGTTGCACTGTTTTTACAGCATCCAATAAGCTCTGGTATGTTGTGCTTCTGTTTCCATTTGTCTCAAGATTATGTTCTAATGTCCCCTGTGATCTCTTCTCTGTCCTCTGACATCCTCCCATCATTTATCGGACATTCTCTTTCCTCTGGCACAAGCCGTTCTCAGGCTGCGTGTACTTTCTTGAACTCAGGCGTAGAACGACCCCCTACCCCCCCCCCCAGACTTGATTTCTTCTAATTAGCAAAGGAATTTAAAATCTAAGATCTGGGCACTAGGTATGGGCATTGCTACTGCAGTGTCATTGTTCCCAGGCCTTTAAAGTAGTCAGTTTTAGGAAACAAAAATGCATTACCTATTTCTATGAGGGTTCAAGAAAGACACACATTATGAAAAAAACCACATGGACTTAAAAGTTTTGCACCAAAATAAACTAACCTTGTAATTCCATTATTCCACAAACTTTCTGAAGTATCCTCATGTATCTCTCTGTGTACACACTGATCCATCCTCCTGTCATACCAGGAAAAACATCACACACCTACTCATTTACTCAATCCTAACTACAGGAAGTAGTATCAGAACTACTACACTCGGGGCCGGTGCTGTGGCTCACTTAGTCAATCCTCTGCTTGCGGCACCAGCATCCCATATGGGCTCTGGGTTCTAGTCCTGGTTGCTCCTCTTCCAGTCCAGCTCTCTGCTGTGGCCTGGGAGGGCAGTGGGGCCTAAGTGCTTGGGCCCTGCACCTGCATGGGAGACCAGGAGGAAGCACCTGGCTCCTGGCTTCAGATCAGTGTGGTGCCGGCTGTGGTGGCCATTTGGGGAGTGAACCAATGGAAGGAAGATCTTTCTGTCTCTCTCTCTCACTGTCTAACTCTATAGATCTGTGAAAAAAAAAAAAAAAGAACTACTACACTCTTCTCATTTAAAAAAAAAAAAGACAAAAATAAACAAAAACCTATTAACAGCAGTCCAGAATTCAACTGCATTTCTTTAAATTAAGGGTATATAATCAAAGTATTTGCTATGGTTTGAATGGGGGATGTGGCTCCTGAATTCATGCACATGTTAAAAGTTTAAACCTAGGGGCCGGCGCTGTGGCTCAACAGGCTAATCCTCCGCCTTGTGGCGCTGGCACACCAGGTTCTAGTCCCGGTCGGGGTGCCGGATTCTGTCCCGGTTGCCCCTCTTCCAGTCCAGCTCTCTGCTGTGGCCTGGGAGTGCAGTGGAGGATGGCCCAAGTGCTTGGGCCCTGCACCCCATGGGAGACCAGGAAAAGCACCTGGCACCTGGCTCCTGCCATCGGATCAGTGCAGTATGCCGGCCGCAGCCCGCTGGCCGCGGTGGCCATTGGAGGGTGAACCAACGGCAAAATGAAGACCTTTCTCTCTGTCTCTCTCTCTCTCTCTCACTGTCTACTCTGCTGTCAAAAAAAAAAAAAAAGTTTAAACCTAGAGGGCCAGCATCATGGCATAGTGGTTTAAGCCATCACCTGCAATGCCGGCATCCCACACGTCCTAGTTGCTCCACTTCTCCACTTCCTTTTCTTTTTGGACAGGCAGAGTTAGAGAGAGAGACAGAGAGAAAGGTCTTCCTTTTCCATCAGTTCACCCCCCAAATGGCAGCTACGGCTGGCGCTGTGCTGATCCGAAACCAGGAGCCAGGTGCTTCCTCCTGGTCTCCCATCTGGGTACAGGGCCCAAGCACTGGGCCATCCTCCACTGCCTTCCCAGGCCGACTGGAAGAGGAGCAACCAGGACTAGAACCCGGAGTGCTGGCGCAGCAGGCGGAGGATGAGCCACGTGAGCCGCGGCGCCAGCGCCCCACTTCCTATCCAGCCCCTGCTAACATGCCTGGGCAAAGCAACAGCAGACGTTCCAAGTGCCTGAGTCCCTGCCACACACACGTGAGATCTGGATGAAGCTCCCGGCTTCAGTCGGAGCCAGCTCTGGCTATTGTAGCTACTGGACTGAACCAGTGGACAGAAGATCTCGCTCTTTCTCTGTCGTTCCTTAGCTCTGAGAAACAAAATTAATATTAAAAAAAAAAAAGTTTAAACCCAGGGCCAGCTGGTTAAGCTGCTGTCTGTGACAATAGTGCCCTGTATAGGCAATGGTTCCTCTCCTGTTACTCCATTTCTGATCTAGCTCCCTTCTAATGACCTGGGAAAAGCGTTGGAAGATGGCCCGAGTGTTTGGGCACCTGCCATCCACATAGGAGAAGCAAATGAAGCTCCTGGCTCCTGGCTGTGGCCTGGCCCAGCCACTGCTGTTACAGCCATCTGGGAAGTGAACCAGCCAATGGAAGACCTCTCTCTGTCTCTCCCCCTCTCTAACTCTGCCCTTCAAATACATAAATAAATCTTTAAAAGAAATAAGTTTAAATTTGAGGGTCCTGTATGGATGGCATGGAGAGGCAGGCCTAATAGAAAGGCCTGGGGTTGGGGGGCATACCCTCACTAGGCAGCTCTCTGCAGAGTCGAGTTAAAAGGCTCTGGACAGGCTGGGACCAGCTGCCTCTCTGCTTCCTGGCTCGTTATAGGGTCCTTCCTCTGCACACACTGCTGCTGCCAAACTGAGCTCACCCACGACTGAACCAGCGGGGTGGCCAGATTCTGGACTACAAAACTCCCAGAACCTAAGTCAAAATACACTTTTTCCTTCAGAAGTAGCTTGTCTTGGGTGTCTGGTTGTAGTAGCAACGAGCTGACTCAGACAGTAATGCACACACACGTTCCGGGATGGGTCCTCTCCAGCCCTTTGGGCGACCATGTTAATCGCAGGAAATGCTTCTGTGTCTGTCCCATTCTTATGGACTTGATTTCTTGACCACAGAAGATAGTCACACAGCCACCGAAAGTCAAAACTACAGACTTTTCCCTCATACAAGTCTTCTCCACTCCGTCCCTTGTCATCTACCGCCTGTGGGCTCTTTCTTTCTTTCTTTTTTATTTATTTATTTATTTGAAAGACAGTTACAGAGAGAGGTAGAGACAGAGAGAGAGGTCTTCCATCCACTGGCTCACTCCCCAGATGGCCGCAACGGCCAAAGCTGCACCGATCCAAAGCTAGGAGCTGGGTGCAGGGGCCCAAGGACCTGGGCCATTTTCTGCTGCTATCCCGGGCCATAGCAGAGAGCTGGATGGAAGTGGAGCAGCCAGGTCTCGAACCGGCACCATATGGGATGCTGGCGCTTCAGGCCAGGGCATTAAACCGCTGCACCACAGTGCCGGCCCTGTGTGGGTTATCATTTCATTCATTCTGGCCTACTCCTCCTCAGTGATTTTGTAAAAACGAGCAGCACACAGTTTCCTAATTCCTCTTCTTTCTTACATAAAAGGTAGTGTACTGAAAACACTACACCTTCCTGCCTATATTTTAGCGACCACTTTATACCCATTTTCCTCATTCTTCTTTGCAGCTGTGCAGCACTTCATCGTGTAGCGATTTAGTCAACAAATTTCTTGCTTGCACACTTAAGTATTTCCCAACATTTGCAATTACAGATAATGCTGAGACAAAGAACTTTGTACTTTCCTGCTGTTGCAAACGCATCCTTAGAGAATATTCTTGTTGTGGAATTGCTGGGTAAAAGGACAAATGCGTGCGCAGTCTGTTAGGTCTCCCGAGGGTTATCCGGGTGTGCGATCCTCAGTCTCACCCAAGGGGCTCTGCAATCTGAGAGGTGAGAAGCGGCACTTCTGGGCAGTTTGTGATTTGCAATTCCTAACTCAAGTGAAACTCCACTTTCTCACATATTTAAGCAACTTAAAACTCTTTGTAGGGGCTGGCACTGTGGCGCGACAGGTTAAGCCACTGTCCGCAGTGCTGACATCCCATATGGCTGCTGGTCCAAGTCCCAGCAGTTCTGCATCCAATCCAGCTCCCCGCTAATGCACCTGTGAAAGCAGCAGAAGCTGCCCCAATTTTTAGGCCCCTGCACCCACCTGAAAGACCTAGAAGAGGCTCCTGGCTCCTGGCTCGGGCCTGGCCCAGCCCCAGCCATTGCAGCCATTTGGGGAGTGAACCAGCGGATCAAAGATCTGTCTCCACTCTCTGTAACTCTGATTTTTGAAAGAAATCTTTTTAAAATATTGTTTTGAAAACTGCATCTGCTCTTGTATTTCTGTCCTTTTTAATAAAATTTTGGTATTTTTTTCTCTCAATTTGGATTGGAGATAACAATAACAAATGTCTTTAAGACACTTGTCAAACCTTCCCCGCTAGTTTCTTCTCTGTTAACTTTGCTTATGGGGTTTGTCTTTTCTGTAACGAAGAACTTAATTAATACAGTCAATATATTTTGTTTGCTTCTTTTATTGCCTTTCCCCATATCCAAGTTACAGAAAACTTGTCTTTGTGTTCTTGTAGTAGTCAATTTAAAAAACTCAGCTCTCTAGTTCATTTGGAGCTTATCCCTGGGTTTGATATGAGGTATGGATATAATTTTGTGTTTGCAAATGGCTACTGGAGTGATCCTGATACCATTTAATTAAAACACTCGTCTCTGTCTCAGTAATCTGAGACACAACCTTTATTACACACTAAATTTCTCTTTGTAACTGGGTGCCTATTTCCAGGTCTTTATTCCAGTCCATTGTCTGTACAAGCCCTTCCTGACAGACTTGCAGAATGCTTCGGCATCTCTGGGTGTAGCCACTGTCTCTGGGAACTTCTCTCTTAGAGTCTGCCTCTCGATTTGTTACTGTTGTTTTTCCTGTAGGAAATAACCTGCCTAGCACCAGAGGGGGTATCTACATGGGAAGCAATGAAAGTTAAACCCTGCTTTACTCCATATACGGAGCACTTCCAAGTGTATTCTGATCTAAATGTAAAACACGGGGAGTGGGCATTTGGCCTAGCAGTTAGGACGCTTGCATCCTACACTGGAGCACTTGGGTTCAGTACGTAGGTGTGGTTCCGGAATTCAGCTTCCTGTCACTGCAGACCCTGGCAGGCGGTGGTGATGGCTCAAGTAACTGGGTTCCTGCTGCCCACCCTGGAGGCCTGGATTGAATTCCCAGCTCCTGGTGTCAGCCCAGCTCCAGTCTTGGCTCAGGCCCAGACACTGTGGGCATTTGGGAAGTGAACCAGTAGATGGGAGTGAACCAGTTGAAGGGAATGCTATGTGTGTCTGTCTCTTTGTCTCTTGAGTTTAAGTTTTTAAAAATTTATTTATTTAAGATGTAGAGTCGCAGAGAGGGAGAGACAGAAAGAAAGGTCTTCCATCTGCTGGTTCACTCCCCAAATGGCCGCAATGGCCGGAGCTGAGCTGATCCAAAGCCAGGAGCCAGGAGCTTCTTCCGGATCTCCCACGTGGGTGCAGGGGCCCAAATACTTGGGTCATCTTCTGCTTTCCCAGGCCATAGCAGAGAGCTGGATCAGAAGAGCGGCTGGGACTCAAACCAGTGCCCATATGGAATGTTGGCACCACAGGTGGTGGCTTAGCCCACTATGCCACAGTGCTGGCCCCAAGTATTTGTTTTAATGAGAAGCAAGATAAAAAAGCTTCTGCAAAATAATAGTAGACAAGTAACTTCATAATCTCTAAGAGATTTCTTTAAGAAGACATAAAAAGCATTAACATAAAAGAAAATAATTAAAAAACTGGATTGTTTTAATTAAGAATCACTTGTGTGCAGCTTAAAATAGCAGTAAGACTTTTGGGACATGCTGAATATAAAGGAAAGCAAGGTGCTGGTTACCTTTGGGGCACAGACAGGAGCACACTGGAGGCTTCCAAGGGTGTTAGCAATGTTGTTTCCTGCCTGGGAGGCAGGTACACGTAACTCCATTCTGCCTGCCTGCAGTCAGTGCAGGCGCCAGCTGATAAGGGCTCAGCCCCACAGGTCTCCGGTGGTCACGTTACCCAAACACTGGGTTATAAATGTCGTAAAGCTGCTGCTTCTGGGATCCTTAGAGGTCGCCCTCAAGCTTCACACTGTGCTGGAAGGGCTCCGCGTGCAGTTACACTCACAGCCAAGGTTTACTGCAGCAACGCCCAGCTCACACAGCCTCACCAGAAGCTGGGGGTCTGCAGGAATGCAGGCACCCCACTTCCCGTGACGGTGTGCTCTCTCCCTGCGGGAATGAAGCTGCAGGGGCACGTGTTTCCACCCAAGGAAGCTCTTAGGAGATGCAGAAACCAGGGTTCTCCTTGGGGGCTAGTCACGTGGGCACCCTCTGCATGCCAAAATCCAGATTCCCAGAAGGAAACAGGCATAATGGGCCAAAGTAGACAAATCAGCCTTCTTGCAGGAGAGGTTTCAAAGGCCAAGTTGTCAGACAACGGCAGAGACCAGCCGTGCAGGCGGCCTGAAGGAGATAGACTCAGGTCCACAGTGTCAACTCACTCCTCTACAAGCAGTATCTGTGATATGTGACACAATGATTTTCATAAGAGAGGTTAAAAACAGCTGACTAAAACTATATTCAATCTCTCTTTTTTAAAAAGTCAAGGGGATGGGCCGGCGCCGTGGCTCAACAGGCTAATCCTCCGCCTTGCGGCGACGGCACACCGGGTTCTAATCCCGGTCAGGGCACCGATTCTGTCCCGGTTGCTCCTCTTCCAGGCCAGCCCTCTGCTGTGGCCCGGGAGTGCAGTGGAGGATGGCCCAAGTGCTTGGGCCCTGCACCCCATGGGAGACCAGGAGAAGCACCTGGCTCCTGGCTCCTGCCATCGGAGGAGCGCGATGCGCCGGCCGCAGCGCGCCGTCCGCGGCGGCCATTGGAGGGTGAACCAACAGCAAAAGGAAGACCTTTCTGTCTGTCTCTCTCTCTCTCTCACTGTCCACTCTGCCTGTCAAAAAAAAAAAAAAAAAAAAGTCAAGGGGATGGCGCCGCAGTATAGCAAGTAAGGCCGCCGCCTGCAGTGCCAGCATCCCATATGGACGCTGGTTCGAGTCCTGGCTGCTCCACTTCCAATCCAGCTCTCTGCCATGGGTTGGGAAAATGATAGAGGATGGCCCAAGTCCTTGGGCCCCAGAAGAAGATTCTGGCTCCTGGCTTCAGATTGGCTCAGCTCCGGCCATTGCAGCCAACTGGGAAGTGAACCAGCAGATGGAAGACCTCTCTCTCTCTCTCTCTGCCTCTCCTCTCTCTGTGTAACTCTGACCTTCAAATAAATAAATAAATCTTTTTTTTTTTTTTAAAAAAGTCAGTGTAGAAGACATTTGCTATACACAGCCATCAAAAAGTTGAAGGAAATGTGTACTACAAAAACTATGCATGGACTTCAAAAAATTTCTGCAACAAAACAGCTTATATTTTTTAAAAAAGATTTATTTTTTATTTATTTGAAAGTCAGAGTTACAGAGAGGCAGAGAGAAAGGTTTTCCATCTGCTAGTTCACTCCCCAGATGCCCGTAACGGCCGGAGCTGTGCAGATCCAAAGCAGGGAGCCAGGAGCTTCCTCCAGGTCCCCACATGGGATGCTGGCGCTGCAGACAGGGCTTTAAACCATCGCGCCACAGAACCAGACCCACAAACTTATCTTTTAATTTCATTTTTTCCATTACCTTTTTGGAGTGTCCTCAGTATGCATGTTTGCCCTGACATGTATCTAGCATAGAGAACATAAAAATGAGTTCTACAAAGCAATAAGATAGACTACATGAATAGGCATTTCAATAAAGGGGAAATAGCCCACAAACAGAACAAGGTACTCAACTTCACGAATAATCAGAGAAATTAAGCGGCTAGGATGTACTACTATACATACCTCTACAAGACTGGCAAAGATTTTAAATGTAAACCAAATATTAGCAAGAAGTACTTGAGAATAATTCGGCCTTATATAGTAAAGTAACATGTACAATACTCTGACCCAACAGTTTGTAATGAATTAAATACGAACTTCTTCCAGGGAGGGAGGGGGCTGAGCACTGACTTAATCATCAATGGCCAGGCAACAAAGCCTTCATCAAACGCAAACAAGGTGGGTGCCCCGGGCTGTGGAGACCCTGGGGGAGGGTGTGCACAGAGAAAGGGCACCGGGGCTCCACGGGCCCTCCCCACACAGCATGCCGTCCGGGCCTCCGCCTTGCTGTTACTCCCGAGTTGTCTAACGGTTCTCCTGGAGTACTGCGAGCTGCTCTGGCAAATTCTCAAACCCAAGGGGGTCCTGGGCACTACTGATTTGCAGCCACGACGGAGGGAAAGCTGTGTGTAAGGCAGGGATCCGGCAACTGCAGTGCGAGTCTGAAGGGACGGAGGTAGCGTGTGGGACTGGGCCCTTACCGTACAGCAACCCCAGCACAGGGCCAGAACCAGGTTAACTTACAGGGAACCCAGGAGGTGTCTGGGCAAAACGAACTGCTGTGGGGGAAACCCGCGAGTCCAGGAGAGACGAGAAGCACATCCTGATAAACGCGTCCTAGGCTGCAGGTGTCTCAGGTGGAAAACGCACCGACTCCACCACCTACCGCGCAGCGGGCTCAGCAGCACTGCGCACCGCAGCCAGGCTCCCCTGGTGAGCGCAGAGCTGACCAGCCGCTGCCGTCAGCCAGCGCCAGGGGAGCACCTGCTGCCTGCCACCGCTCGGGGGAAGATCCAAATTCAAAATCCCAAGCTCAAGTTCTACTGAATGTGTACTGCTTCCGTGCAATCATAGAGTCGAGAAAAACCGTGAAGTGAAACCATCCTAAGTCAGAGACTTATTGTATGTTACGGGGAACAGCACAGAGGAAACGCGGGTTTTCCTTTGCGGTAGTATACACATACAATGGAATATTATTCAGCCTTAAAAAAGAAGGAAGTCCAGAGACAAGAGGAACCCTGAGGATGCTATGTTAAGTGAAATAAGCCTCTCCCGGAAGAACACATACTGCAAGATTCCGCTAACATGCACCAACTACAATAGTTGGCTTCAAAGAGGCAGAGTGACCAGTGGTTGCCAGGGGAGCAGAAGGTGGGAAATAGGAGTTGCAAATCAAAAGGTAGGAAGCTGCGGTGACTCAAACGAGGAAGTCCTGGAGACCTGCACTGTGCCTGGGCTGCACCGCACATTGGATCTGATGCTAAGTGCTCTTAGCACCGTAAGATAAAATTAGAACTAAAGCTGTGGCTGGCACTGTAGTGCAGCGGGGTAAGTCTGCTTCTGATGCTGACATCCCAGCTCAGTGCACTAGCCAGGTCCCAGCTGCTCTGCTTCCCAGCCAGCTTCCTACGAATGCACCTCACAAGGCAGTGGAAGATGCCCCAAGTGCGTGGGCCCCTGCACCCAGACAGGAGACCTGCCTCCCAGCTCCGGCGTGGCCCAGACCTGCGTGTTGCTGCCACTTAGGCAGTGACCCAATGTATAGAACCTCTCTCTCTCTCTCTCTCTCTCTGTCACTCTGCCTTTCAAATAAATAAATAAATCTTTTTAAAAAATGTTACAGCACAGCAGGCTAAGCTGCCACTTGTGACGCGGGCACCCACACAGGGTCTCGGTTCAGCTCTGGCAGCTCTGCTTACGATCCGGGCCCTGTTACTCCACCTAGGAAGGCAGAGGAGGATGACCCAAGTGCTGGAACCCCAGTCGCCCATGTGGTAGGCCAGAATGGAGTTCCTGGCTCCTGGCTTCAGCCTGGCCCAGCTCCGGCTGTTGCAGCCATTTGGGGAGTGTGCCAGCGATGGAAGTTCTCTGTCTCTCACTCTACCTTTCAAATGAAGAAACCTTTAAAGAAAGTAAAATAATAAAAAATTTAAAGCAAAATGGCAAAAAAAGAAGGTATAAACAAATGTCATAATCATATAATACTCTATAGCAATAAAAATCAATTTCTTCTTTAAAAACATTTTTAAAAGATGGATTTATTTATTTAAAAGTCAGAGTTACAGAGAGATCTTCCATCTGCCGGTTCACTCCCCTGATGGTGGTAATGGTTAGGGATGAGCCAGGCCCTAACACACAGTTTCATCCAAGTCTCCCATGTGGGTACAGGAGCCCAAGCACTTAGACCATCTTCCACTGCTTTGCCCAGGCCATCAGCAGAGAGCCGGGTCAGAAGTGGAGCAGCCGGGATTCAAACTGACGCATCAAGGTGGCCACTTTACCCACTATGCCACAACACTGGCCCCTGGAAAAAAAAAAAAAAAGCCTTATTCTGGCCAGTGCCGCAGCTCACTAGGCTAATCCTCTGCCTGTGGCACTGGTACCCCAATTCTAGTCCCGGATTCTGTCCCGGTAACTCCTCTCCCAGGCCAGCTCTCTGCTGTGGCCCGGGAAGGCAGTGGAATATGGCCCAAGTGCTTGTGCCCTGCACCCGCATGGGAGACCAGGAGAAGCACCTGGCTCCTGGCTTCGAATTGGGGCAGCGCGCCGGCCGTGGCAGCCATTAGAGTAGTGAACCAATGGAAGGAAGACCTTTCTCTCTCTCTCTCTCTCTCACTGTCTAACTCTGCCTGTCAAAAAAAAAAAAATCCATATTCTTATTTTAAATTTTTAAAAATTTCTTATGTGTTTGAAAGGCAAAGAGACACACAGAGAAACAGACCAATAGAGATGTCCCACCTACCAGTTCACCCCCCAAATGCATGTTAACAATTGGGTCTTGGACCAGGCCAAAGCCAGAAGCCCAGAACTTAATCCATGTCTCACACATGGGCGGCATGGTCCCGTGACTAGAACCATCAACTGCTGCCTCCCAGGCACGTCAGCAGGAAGCTGGAATGATAGGCAGAGCTAGGCCTCAACCCCAGACAGAATGAAACGGGATGCAGGTGTCCCAAGAGTGATCCAACAGCTGTGCCAAACGTCCACCCCCAAAAATCATAAAATCACAAAAATTATTTCACATTAAAAACCTATCTAGTGCTAGGGGCTAGCACTGCGGCATCGTGAGTAAAGCCACTACCTACAGTGCTGGCAACCCATGTGGGCAACAGTTCTGGTTCTGATCCTTGGGCCCCTGCACCCACATGGGAGACCCAGAGGAAACTTCTGGCTTCGGATCGGTCCAACTCCAGCCATTGCGGCCATTTGGAGAGTGAACCAGCGGATGGAAGACTTTCTCTCTCTCTCTGCCTCTGTCTCTCTGTAACTCTCTGCCTTTCACATAAATAAATCTTAAAAAACAAACAAACAAACAAACAAAAAAACAAAACAAAACCAAAACTGGGTTTGGCACCATGGCACACTTGGTTAATCCTCCGCCTGCAGCACCGGCATCCCATAATGGCTCCGGGTTCTAGTCCCAGCTGTTCCTCTTCCAGTCCAGCTCTCTGCTGTGGCCCGGGAGTGCAGTGGAGGATGGCCCAAGTGCTTGGGCCCTGCACCCGCATGGGAGACCAGGAGAAGCACCTGGCTCCTGGCTTCAGATTGGCACAGCGCCAGCCGTGGCAGACATTTGGGTAGTGAACCAATGGAAGGAAGACCTTTCTGTCTCTGTCTCTCTCTCAGTCTATAATTCTACCTGCCAACCCCCCCTCCACACACACACACACACACAAACAAAAAACCTACTTATATCTTGAGTATGGAAGAATCTCACACACATAACATTGGGCTAAATAAGACTCAGTAGGTCACATACTACATATTATAATACAGTACCACTATGTATCATCACCCCTACAGAATTAAAACCAGGCAGAACGGAGCTACAGGAGTTCAGTGTCATATTAACTAGTGGACACACAGATGAGGGTCACCTATGAGATAATGGAGGAGACTATGATGAGGACAGTGCACTGCCGGGGGTACCAGAAATGTTAGCTTTCTTGATCCAGATCAGCTTATATGTAAGTATAATCTTTATATTTAGTCTTTACATTTATTATTTGTGTAATTTTTAATGTAAAACTAAACTTTGTAACTTGATTATATGCTTAAGATTTATTTATTTGAAAGTCAGAGCTACAGAGAGGGAGAGAGAAAGGGAGGGGGAAAGTGAGGGGGGGGAGAGGGAGAGGGAGAGAGAAAGAGAGATCTTCCATCCGCTGGTTTATTCCCCAGATGGCTGCAATGGCCAGCACTGGGACAGGCTGAAGCCAGGAGCCAGGAGCTTCTTCTAGGTCTCCCTTGTGGTACAGGGGACCAAGTGCTTGGGCCATCTTCCTCTGTTCTGCCCACGCCATCAGCAGGGAGCCAGATCGGAAATGCAGCAGCCAGGACATGAACCGGGACCCGCACAAGATGCCGGCATCTCAGGTGGCAGCGTTACCTGCTATACCTGCTGGCCCCTCTCTATATTCCCAAAATTATGTCCATAATGTATTGTTAAATGTACCTTGCTTCTCACAATGAGACATTTTTAAAGAAAAATTAATAACAAACAGTAAAGGGGTTAATATTAAAAACACACCCAAATTTCAATGAACAAATGATTAGGGAGCAGACACACAGCTCCTCAGAATGCAGACACTAAATAGGCCGGAATCATCTCATAGCTAATCGTATGGAGCACTGTTCATAGCCATGGAACCAAGAGGGAAAGAGGAATGTGGGGATAACTTAAAAAATAAATGATAAACACAAAGACTGAGTAGCTGGAAGTAATGATTTAACACTGAAAAGCATAATGCAAAACACTAAATTATGAGTACATTATGGTTACAAGCTACCTAAGAAATCTGTGCTGCTAAATCTGTATAGCTTAGTTTATAGCCAAAACTTGGAAACGACACAAGAAAACTAAAAAAGCTGAAGTGATCAAAAGTCAGGATTATGACTGCAATATTTCTCTTGACATGGAGAATATGCTTCAATAAGATACAGGATTTTTAAAAAAATTTATTCGAGGGGCCAGCACTGTGGCGTAGTAAGTTAAGCCTCCACCTGCAGCGCCAGCATCTTATATGGGTACTGGTTTGTGTCCCAGCTGCTCCACTTCCAATCTAGCTCCCTGCTAATGGATCAGGAAAGCAGTGGAAGATGGCCCAAGTGCTTGGGTCCCTGCACCCACATGGGAGATCCCGAAGAAGCTCCTGGCTCTGGATCAACCCAGCTCTGGATGATAATGGCCATTTGGAAAGTGAACCAGTGCACAGAAGACCTCTCTCTTCTGTCTCTCCCACCCTCTGTTTGTAACTCTGCCTCTCAAATACATAAATCTTTTTAAAAAATTTATTCGAGAGGCAAAGAGACAGAGACAGAGAGAGAGAGAGAGAGAGAGACAGTGGGATAAAGACAGAGAGGGTTCCTACCCACTGGTTCACTCCCCAAATACCTGCAATGATCAAGTCTGGGCCAGGCCAAAGCCGGTAGCTAGGAACTCAATCCAGGTCTACCACCTGAGTGGCAGGGATCCAATCACGTAAGTGATCGCCTGCTGCCTCCCAGGCTCTAGAAGCTGGAACTGGGAGCCGGAGCCAGAAACTGAACCCAGGCACTCTGGTACGGAATGCGGATGTCTAACCAGTATCTTCACTGTTAGGCCAAACGCCCAATCCAGATAGAGGACATTTTTTCTGAAAGGAAGAATTTAGAGACAGAGATGGGCAGCGTTGTGGCCGGGGGGTTCAGCTGCCTCATCCCATCCTGGAATGCCAGTTCAAGTCCCAGTTTCTCGGCTTCCTAATCAGCCTGTGCTAACACACTCCAGAAGGTAGCAGATGATGGCTCAGATTCTTAGGTCCCTGCTCCATGGCTAAATCTCCAAATTCCCACAGCAGCCAGGCCTGGGCCAGGCCAATCTCAGGAACCAGAAACTCCATCCAGGCCTCCCTACTTGGTAACGGGGACCCAACTTCTTGAGTCATCACTTGGGGCCTCCAAAGGCGCACGTTAGCAGGAAGCGGAATCGGAAGAGAAGCCAGACTCGAACCCGGGCACTACGGGATACAGGCGTTCCAGGGGGGGCTGGAGGTGTTTAATCACTGCACCCAAAACAGGAATTTTTCAGCAAAGTAGAATGAACAGTCCCTTGCCAGTGTAAAGAACAAAGTCCTCATGTCATAGCAGCTCCCCCTCGTTGACTTGTACGTTTCATTCGGTTTATATCTACCCAGTGACCACTGTGCGCTAGACACAGCGGTGGGTTTTGAAGTACAGAGACAGGCAAGACATGATCATCATCCTCAAGGAACTTCCAGAAGATCAGGAAACAGACAAAACAACAAATAATTACCACACAATGGGATAAACCTGACAAAATATTTTCTTAAAAGTTTTACAGTTTCAGGGGTAGTTGTGGTACAGTGCGCTAAGCCACTGCTTATAATGCCAGCATGCTGTAACTGGAGTTCCGGTTCGAGTCCCAGCTACGCTCTGCCCATCAGCTTCCTGCTAATTTGTCATGGGAGGCAGAGGATGATGGCTCAAGTACTTGAGATCCCGCCACTTATATGGGAGGCCCGGATGGAGTTCTTGGCTCCTGGCTTTAGCCTGGCCCGGCCCTGGCTGTTGTAGCCATGTGAGGCGTGAATCAGCACTTAGATCTCTCCTCTCTGTCCTTCTCTGTCATTCTGCCGTTCAAATAAATGTTTTCAAAAAAGATATTTATTTGAAAATCAGAGTTACAGAGAGAGACATCTCCCATCTGCTAGTTCACTCCCCAAATGGCTGCAAGGGCCAGGCGAGGCCAGGCCGAAGCCAGGAGCCAGAAACTCCATCACAGTCTCCTACACAGGTAGCGGAGGCCCAAACACTTGGGCCATCCTCCACTGCTTTCCCAGGCACATTTAGCAGGGAGCTGGATCGGATGTGGAGCAGTGAGATCTTAAAGCAGCATCCACATAGGATGTCAGCCTCACAGGCAGCAGCTTGACCTGCTATGCCACAGTGCCAGCCCCAATAAACAAATTTATTTATTTGAAAAGCAGAGTGACAGAGAGAGGAGGAGACAGAGATCTTCCACCTGCCGATTCACTTCCCAAATGGCCACAAACAGCCACGGCTGTGCCAGGCTAAAGCTGGGAACCTAGAATTCCATCCTGGTCTCCCAGGTGAGAGCAGGGGCCCAAGGATTTGGGCCATCTTCTGCTGCTTTCCCAGGTGCATTAGCAGAGAGCTGAATCGGAAGTTAGAGCTGCTAGCATGCAAACCAGCACCCATATGGGATGCTAGTATTACAGGTGGTGGCTTAACCCTCTGGGCCACAATGCTGGTCCCACAAATAACTAAATAAATCTTAGGGGGGGGGGGGGAAGCTGTATGGCTTTTTAGATGAAGGAAAATCATGGGGAAGCTTTTTTTTTTAATATAAAGATTTATTTATTTGAAAGTCAGGGCCAGCGCCGTGGCTCAATAGGCTAATCCTCCACCTTGTGGCGCCGGCACACCGGGTTCTAGTCCCGGTCGGGGCACCGGATTCTGTCCTGGTTGCCCCTCTTCCAGGCCAGCTCTCTGCTATGGCCCGGGAGTGCAGTGGAGGATGGCCCAAGTGCTTGGGCCCTGCACCCCATGGGAGACCAGAAGCACCTGGCTCCTGCCTATGGCTGCAGCGCACTGGCCGCAGCGGCCATTAGAGGGTGAACCAACAGCAAAAGAAAGACCTTTCTCTCTGTCTCTCTCTCTCTCACTGTCCACTCTGCCTGTCAAGAAAGAAAGAAAGAAAGAGTTACACAGAGAGAGGAGAGGCAGAAAGAGAGAGAGAGAGAGAGAGAGAGAGGTCTTCCATTGGATGGCTTACTCCCCAGTTGGCCACAATGGCCAGAGCTGTGCCAATCCAAAGCCAGGAGCCAGGAGCCTGCTCCAAGTCTCCCTCGTGGGTGCAGGGCCCAAGGACTTGGGCCATCTTCCACTGCTTTCCCAGGCCACAAGAGAGAGCTGGATCGGAAGTGGAGCAGCTGGGTCCTGAACCTGAGCCCATATGGGATGTCAGCGCTTCAGGCCAAGGTGTTAACCCACTGTGCCACAGTGCTGGCCCTGGGGAAGCTTTTCAAAAACACTGAATTGGGACCAGTGTTATGATGCCAACATCCCATATCACAGTACTGGCTTGAATCCTGGCTGCTCCATTTCCAGCCCAGCTCCCTGCTAATGTGCCTGGGAAAGCAGTGGAGGATGGCCCAAATGCTTGGGCCCCTGCATCCACGTGGGAGACCCAGATGGAGTTCCTTACCCCTGGCTTCAGCCTGGCCCAGGGCCAGCTGTAGTAGCCAACTGGGGAGTGAACCAGTGGAGGGAAGATCTCTGTCTCTCCCTCTCCCTGTCTCTCTGCCTTTCGAATGAATGAATGAATGCATCTAGAAACAACAAGAACACTGACTCGGATCTTGCAGGACAGGCCTGGGGCTGTGAGGAAGAGTGGTATAAGCACGACTTGTATGCAGGCTGGGGTGGAACAGTATGGGGCGAGCAGTGGACGCTCAGAGGCCTCCTGCACCACGCACAGGAGCTGACTTTACCCTACAGGTCATGGAGGCCTCTGGGACTTTCAGCACTAAACTCCCAGGGTTATCTCGCATTAGCTCACAGGTCTTTTCTATCCTTTGTTCCCTTAAAAGAAATATAAAGACACATATCAATTTGGCCCTGTTTCTTTCAGTGGCAAAAAACACTCTGGATACATTTAAAATCCCACTCACTCCTGTTAGCCCTATCTACTTCCTCCCCCTCTCATAGGTAATGTTAAAATGAATGTGCAAAATCTCCCTGTGGATTCTTTCAGTATACTATGATCTCTATGTCTAATTTTTTTTTTTTTTTTGACAGGCAGAGTGGACAGTGAGAGAGAGACAGAGAGAAAGGTCTTCCTTTGCCGTTGGTTCACCCTCCAATGGCTGCCGCAGACAGCGCGCTGCGGCCGGCGCACCACGCTCATCCGATGGCAGGAGCCAGGTGCTAGGTGCTTATCCTGGTCTCCCATGGGGTGCAGGGCCCAAGCACTTGGGCCATCCTCCACTGCACTCCCAGGCCACAGCAGAGGGCTGGCCTGGAAGAGGGGCAACCGGGACAGAATCCGGCGCCCCGACCGGGACTAGAACCTGGTGTGCCGGCACCGCAAGGCGGAGGATTAGCCTGTTGAGCCACGGCGCCGGCCTCTATGTCTAATTTTTTAAAAATATTTATTTACTTGAAAGGCAGAGTTCAGCAAGAGATAAGGAGATAAACAGAGGCAGAGAGAGAGAGGTCTTCTATCCACTGGTTCATTCCCCAAATGGCTGCAACTGCCAGAGCTGAGCTGATCCGAGGCCAGGAGCTTCCTCCGGGTCTCCCACGTAGATGCAGGGGCCCAAGGACTTGAGCCATCTTCAACCACTTTCCCAGGCCATAGCAGAGAGCTGGATCGGAAGTGGAGCAGCTGCGGCTTGAACTGGCGCCCATATGGGATGCCGACATTGCCGCCGGCGGCTTTACCTGCTACACCACAGTGCCGGCCCCTTGTCTAATTTTTTAACTCCTGGTTTCTTCCCAGGTAAGATGAAGGCAAATGCTACTTCTCCCAGCTAACATTAGGATTATAAATTCTATGTATAAGGTGACTTTCATGGTGACTGGCATTAAAGTTACCCAGAAGGTCTCTTTCTGTTAGCAGAATGCAAGATTCTTTCAAACTGGATAGCAACCGAGTCAACGAAATGTTGCTTAATTTAATTATAGGTAGTAGTGCCCGGACAGTACTGCCTTCCCCCCCCCTCCCTCTCCCCCAGCCTCTCCATTCCTGCCCCTTAATCTATGCGTGGCAAAGGACGGCTGCTTATACGCCACATGGCACCGGGAGCTGTCAGGCCCTTGTCCCACCCCAGGCCGACTCCACCTATCCGCGTGGGAAACACGCACCAGACACTCTTTGAAGCACCCGTTGCATACGTCAATCTCTGTAAATGCAGAGAAGGGTCCAGGAAGAAGACAGCCGAAAACCAAGGCACACACATTGTTTGAGGTGTGAACAGCCACAGAGCTAGCCAGGATTCGAACCCACGCGATCCGCGAAGACAGCAGGTGCCAGCCAGGTACGTGGCACACAACACACACTCGGAGTAGCAGCCGGGCTCGAGACTAAGGAGGGTCACGGAAGAAGCACAAGGCGCCTTGCTGTTCCTTCTGGGGGAGCCCGGGGCTCCGGTGCCAGAGGCCCGGGATGGCCCAGGGCGTCCTCCACAGCAGGCCTCACGGTGGGCATCGGAGTCCACGGACCAGAACGGGAGGAGCTGCCGGCCCAGCGCGGCCACCGACGTCCCGGCTGCCAAAGCCCGCCCCGCCCCGGCTCGGTCTCCCTCGGCCCGAGGACGTCGGCGTCCCCGCTCTCTTCCCGGGCTGCTCGCCTCACCGAACCAGCGGGCCCGGCCGAACCGGGGCAGGGAACGGAGCGACCGGCCAGGCCCCCGGCTGCGGGCCAGGGCCGCGGTAGTAGAGCTGAACCAAACCGCGGCCCGCCCGTAGTTCCGCGCGCAGCACTCACCTCTCCCGCGGGTGCAGCGCGGGCGGAACCGCGATCCAAACTCCGCGCGCCGCCACCACGGCCCCGGCGCGGGCGCCCGCTCGCTTCGCGCCGGAAGGCAGCAGGCTCCGATTGGCTGCGTCTTGAGGATGCCAACCAATACCGTCGTACCTTGGCATTTGTTCCCCGCCCCCTCGGGTTGATAGGCGGGGTCGCCGTACGCGCTGGGAGGGGCACGTACTCCCAAGACCCAATCAGAGCCGAGATGAGAGGGTCAGGTGACCACGATTAAACCTCCTGACTTCCGGTATTGGGCGGGGCCTTTGTTTTGGTGTGTTACGTGCTGGTCGAGGCTTTGAATGAAACTGGCGGCGGGAGACCGACGAGGGAAAGGTTGGGAAACCCAGGAGTCTGAAGGGAACTGAGACTTGCCACTTCCCACCTCCTCTCCTGGAGGCGTTGGCTGGCCTCTGTCCCACCCGGACGCCTGTGCACGAGCGACTGCCAGTTGTCATTGGCCGGGAAAGGGGTCGCAGGCTCGGGGGCCTCCCGGGGCAGGTGCAGTACCGAGCGGGAGGCCCCGCCTGCGTCCCAGCGGACTGTCGCCACTCGGGAAAGCGGGCCGGACCGTACTTTCTTCCGTTTTCCCTCCCTCCCACGCTGCCTGCACCGCTTCTCTCTGTTTTGAACACTGAGGGGATGTCAGTGCTCACAGCCAATATGAGAAACAGAAGGGAAGTTGTCCAGAGAGATCGAAAATAGAGCTGCCTTCTGAGCCAGCAGTCCCTCTCCTGGGCAGGTTGCTGCTGGTCGAGATGCCTTGCTCCCATGTCACAGAAGACCAGAAAAACGGAAACAAGTGTTTATGGGGCTAGCAATGGCTGGAGAGACTTCGTATGTGAGCACAGTGGAATATTATGCAGCCCTAAAAAAGACTGGGATCCTGGCATTACCGGGACATTAGGCTACGTGAAAGAAGTCAGAAAGAAAAAATATTGCCTGAGCTCACTTGTACGCAGAATCTTTTTAAAAGAAAACTAAACAGTGGTTGGGGGAGAGTGGGAGACGTAGGCCAGATGGTACGAAGTAGCAGAGAGCTACATACAGCCTGAGGACTGTCTGTAACCCATGTGTGCTGTATGTGAGACTCGTGACAGATGCCAAGAATTTAGCTGCTCTTGCCACAGATGCAAAGTGGGTGAAGCCACTGCTTGTGGATGCAGCAGCCCAGAGCCGAGTGCTGATTGGAGTCCCGGCTGCTCCACTTTGCATCCAGCTCCCTGGTAATAAAGCTAGCAAGGCAGCAGAAGATGGCCCAGTGCTTGGGCCCCAGCCGCCCACCAGTACAGCTCGAGGCTCCAGGCTTCCACCTGGGTCAGGCCCAGTTATTTTGGCCGTTGGAGGAGTAAACCGGCAAATGGTAAATCTCTCTGTGTGTCGCTTCTCTGCCTGTCACTCAGCCTTGCAAATAAGTGTTTAAAAAAAAAAAAAGACCGGGTAACCGAGAGGATGGATACATTAATTTGCATACCAGTTGTGCTAACCTTCTTACTGTCTGCCTGTAGCCCCTAACATCCTGATGTCTCCACAATAACGTTTCTTTTTAAAAGAAAAAATGGAAATGTGTTTCTATTTTGGAGTATCATTATGTGTGTGAAATCTGCCTATCTTTAAATGTTGCAAAAACAAAACATTGCAGAATGTAGCCAAACAAAACACAATCTTGTTAAACTACTACACCCCCACCCCCGCCCTGGGCTACCCTTCTCTATAGCAAATTAAGCAGATTCTGAATAGCAAACAGCCAAGGAAGAAGCAGAATAGAGATAGTGCATGGGAATGAGCCATCTACCAAGAAGAATCAAGCGACTAACACTTAGGGTCAACCGGTCCTACCCAAAAAAGGGGTGGCTTTGGGCTGAAATGGCCTTTCTCACTCTGCCTTCATTTTTTTTTTTAAGATTTGTTTTGTTTTGTTTGAAAGAGAGAGAGAGGTAGAGCCAGAGAGAGAGGTCTTCCATCCGATGGTTCACTCCCCAGATGGCCACAATGGCCAGAGCTGTACTGATCAAAAGCCAGGAGCCAGGAGTTTTTTCCGGGTCTCCCACGCAGGTGCAGGGGCCCAAGGACTTGGGCCATCCTCTGCTGCTTTCCCAGGCCATAGCAGAGAGCTGGATCGGAAGTGGAGCAGCCGGGACTAGAACCAGTGCCCATATGGGATGCTGCAGGCGGGGGCTCTAACCCACTGTGCCACAGCGCCGGCCCCACACTCTGCCTTCATTTCCTGTTAGTTTTTGTCCTCTTTGTTTGTCAACTTCGTTGCCTTCTTTATTGTGGTCTGTGTGCCGGGCTCTGGGAACTGCCTGGGGAAGTCCACAGTCTGGTGGAGGAAGGCACTTTCATAGTGACAGTGAAACCGTGAGAACCCGGCTACCGAGCACGTGGGGGAGGGAGCACGTGACAACCGAGGTTTGCAGGCTCGGGAGAGGGTGTCGTGAGCCCCGAGGGATAAGTGAGGGGTATGGTGTGGACTCAAAGGCCAGGAAACCGGGAAGATGATAAAGTAACTGAGAAACCGTCAGGAAGATGGGGCGTGGGGAGAAATGACCTAGAGGCCACAGGGAGCAGATCTGAGTTCAGACCTCACCCTGCAAGAAGGATGTTGTAGGAGTGAGGGTGGCGTGTTGAGAGGTTTATGCACCAGTCATGTCTGTCTGTCTGTCTCTAAGTTTGAATGATTTCCAGCACCCCCTAAGAATCTCCTGGAGCGTCCCACTCTCTGCCTTAGGGGTAACCTGGTGCCACACAGTGGGTACTGTTTTGTCTGCAGTTTCTAGCTCAGCACATCCTTATCATATGCATTGTAGCTTATTCTCCCCTGTTGCTGGGTAATACAGAGAGAAATGGTGAAACGCATTGAAGTGGTTTTTTAAAAGGTTGCAGGGTATTCGGCTGAACCCAAGATGTCTAGCATAGCCTTCTGGGATGTCTTGATTTGTTATGGTTTAGATAACAAGTTAGGTGCTCCCCAAGAACTTGATCCCCAGAATCTTGTGCTAATGGATTAAGGATGGAACTTAATCCAGTTGTGGCGTCTGAAGGAGGGAGGGGTGGGTGGGCTTGGCAACTGATTAGATTGTGTTCAGTCACTGGGGTGGAGCCCCGGGACTGAGTCATGGTGGCTTTATAAGGTGAGGCCCCGTGGAGGATGGGCACCCTTCCCTCCTCCCTTCACCCTCCTCAGATGCTAGACTGATGGGGCTGCCCAGGCTTGGTCTGTTGGCTTCCAGAACTGCGAGCCCAGCCAAACCTTCTTTCTTCTTAAGAGGCTCTTAGGCATTCGTTAACATAGTGAAATGCACCACTGGGTGAGGGCTGTCCGCCTTGCACTGCCGCTGAGCTATAGAAAACTCTGCGTTTTAAGAAAATCCATTCTTGTCTACAAAAAGGTAGATTGCATTCAGCGGAATCTGAATTTGGATTTGAGCAGTTCTGCTAGTTTTTGCATCTGTTTGCAAAGTTATTTCATTATTCGTCATCCTGTAGTACTTCGAATTTTCCTTTGAATCAGCTAATCTT
This sequence comes from Sylvilagus floridanus, assembly GCA_949820135.1. Taxonomy (NCBI): domain Eukaryota; kingdom Metazoa; phylum Chordata; class Mammalia; order Lagomorpha; family Leporidae; genus Sylvilagus; species Sylvilagus floridanus. The sequence continues at coordinate 92,929,957 of OX463239.1, read as the reverse complement.
TCTGAATCTCTCATTAATTTACAAGCTAAATAAAATCTGAGACATTTTTATGTTTGCATGATAGTCATGCTTAAATTAAAAGTATTTTTAACAGTAGGATGTAGTTATTAACACAATACAATTTATTCATCTATTGATGAGCATTTGAATTGTTTCCCTTTGGCTATTATAAATAAAACTGCCAAGTCTTTTTGTGAATAAATGAATTGACTTGTTCCTTGGTAAATATCTAGGAACGGAATTTCTGGGTCTTAAGTTAAGTGTATTTATTATTTATTTATTTGAAAGGCAGAGAGACAGGCAGAGCTCCCATCCGCTGATTCATTCCCCAGTGTATCTGCATCGGGGGCTGGACTGGAACAAAGCTGGGAGCTGGGAACGGGGTCTGGTCTTGCAGGTGGGCGGCAGGAACCCAGTGACAGAGCCGTCACGACCGCCTCCAGGGCCCGCGTTAGCAGGGAGCAGGAGTCAGTAGCCACGGCCAGGAATGGAACCCAGGTGCTCCAGTGTGGGACACGGACGTCTCAACTGCCAGGCTGGATGCCCACCCTTCAGTGCAGATGCTTAACCATGTCACACTCCCACCAGCATTGAAATGTATTTCTACATCCTTGTCAACGCTTGAAACTGTCAGTCCTCTTCACTGCAGCTATCGGAAGTCACTTAAAGGTGTCTTGTTTTGGTTTTAATTTACCATAGAAAGTATTCAGAAGAGACATAATTTGAATAGTTCTCCATTTTAGAAAGCTCTCTCTGCCTGCTGTGTGGAGAACAATATCTGTACCCGAAGTCCATACCAGCATTGTTCACAACAGTCAAAAGGTGGAAGCAGCCAAGCATCCATCAATACCCGTGAATGGATAAAGGAAATGTGGCATGTAGTGCAAAGGAATATTATGCAGCCTTGAAAAGGAAGGAAAATTTAATACAGGTCACAGCATAGATAAACCTTGGAGACATTATGCTAAATGAAATAAGCAGTCACAAAAGGACAAGTGCTGTGTGATTCCATTTATGTGAGGTACCTTGAATTCTCTGACACAACGTAGGAGAGTGGGTACCAGGACTTGGGGGGATGGTAAGGGGGCAGATACTAACGGGTCAAATGTCTCTTTGGGGTGAAGAAGTTCCGGAAATGGCCAGCGGTGAAGGTTTCACACCAATGTGAGTGCCCTCAGCGCCACTGTACACTTAAAAGTGGTCACATTTGGGCTGGGTATCTGGAGAGGGTGAGAAGCCACGTCCCATAGTGCAGTGCCCAGGGTTGTGATCCTGGCTTCCTGGGATGTGTGCCCCGGACAGCAGCGAGCTGTCTTCTTGGCTTGGAAGTGGGAGAGAGAGAGACTCAGACTGAGTCTCAGGATCCTGCTTTGGGCTTGGGGGCCTTGGGGGTAAAGCAGTGGATGGAGGTGTTCTCTATTTCTCTATTATTATTTGATAATAAATATTAAAAATGATGAATTTTCTGTTAATACACTTTAACAAAAAAAAAGTCTGACATTGAGAGGTAGCACCAGCCCCTGTCACTGAAAACCTCGGGGTTTGAAGTCACGGAGGTGACTGCTGGCTTGGACAGACTAGAGCCACTGACGGGAGAATCCCTTATGTGCATTTCCCGAGAGGAAGGGGCATACCACGCCGCCCCCTCCCCTCCCCGCCCCGGGCCACAGGGCGAAGCAGCAGGCTTGGTCAGAGGCAGAAAGGAGAGAGGGGAGGGCCAAGCCAGAGCCTGTCTGGGAGTTCCCGTGGCAGAGGCCGGGCAGGGCAGGGCCACAGCTGGGGACTGGCTGGCTAGAATGCTGCGGGTGGGCTGTGCGGCTTCAGGGCTGCCCTCGGTTGTCCCTGCTGGGGAGGTTGAGGGCGGGGGAAGTACGGACCTGGTGAGAGTTAGGTGAGGGAGGCAGCTGGAGGTTTGGCCTCAGGCTTGGTTGGAGGGCTCGAAATAGGATTTGGGGCAACCAGGAAAGCCGTGTCCCAGGGGAACCAGAAGCAGCATCGGCTGTCAGGGTGCCCTGTGATTCGTGGATTTGTAAGACATTTACACAGTCTACGAAAACAGAACAGTTGACTCGGTGGCCATCTAATGTCATTCAAAACTTTTTTTTTTCTTTTATTTGAAAGGCAGAGAGAGACAAACACAAAGAGATCTTGTATCTAGAGGTTCACTTCCCAAGTGTCCACAATAGCTGGCTGTGGCCAGGCTGAAGCCAGGAGCCAGGGACTCCACCCGGGTCTCCCATATGGGGGACCGGAAACGAAGTCCTTGAGCTCCCACATGCTGCCTCCCAGGGTGCACGTTAGCAGGATTGGAAGCAGAGCCTGGATGGGAGCCCAGACTTTCCCATGTGGGAGGTGGGCATTCCAGGTGGCATCTGATCCACTGCTCCAAATGCTGGCCCCAAACATGTGTGATGGCCCCCAAACAAGTAACGTGGCATCACATTGATTTACATTTCTGAGAACCTGTGAGGCAAGAGATCCCTAGAGTCCTATCTTGAAGGGGACAATTTTCAGTCTTTTTTAATTAATTTATTTAAAAGGCAGAGCTACAGAGAAAGAGGCAGAGACAGAGAGAAGGAGACCTTCCACCCACTGATTCACTCCCCAAGATGGCTGCAACGGCTGGGGCAGGGGCAGACTGGAGCCAGGAGCCTGGGGCTCCACTCAGGTCTCCCGCGTGGATAGGAGGATGCGTGAAGGCCGAGGTTTGGCAGCGTCCTGTCTTAAGGAGGCCTCAGTAGCTGTGCGGAGCTGTGAGGCGCTGTCTGCATGACCCAAGGCATACGAGACAGCGAGGTAGGGAGGATCCCAGCCTCTGTGCTTGCGAGCGCCTCTTCGAAGGAACTTGAGAAAGTCCATGGAAGAATGGGGTTAAAAGATGGCATTTGTTCTGTGCAAAAAAATTTGAAGTCCATCCATATGAGGGTTCTCCAAAAAGTTCATGGAAAATGGTGTTTTGAAAAAAACTATGCATGGATTTCAAAATATTGTACCAAAATAACTTTCTTATTTTATTTTTTAAATGATTTATGTGTTTATTTGAAAGACAAAGTGACAGAGAGGAAGGGAAAAACAGAGAGAGAGAGAGACAGAGATCTTTCATCTACTGGTCCATGCCCCAAATGTTTACAAAAGGCATGGCTTGGCCAGCGCCGTGGCTCAACAGGCTAATCCTCCGCCTTGCGGCGCCGGCACACCGGGTTCTAGTCCCGGTCGGGGCGCCGGATTCTGTCCCGGTTGCCCCTCTTCCAGGCCAGCTCTCTGCTGTGGCCCAGGAGTGCAGTGGAGGATGGCCCAGGTGCTTGGGCCCTGCACCCCATGGGGAGACCAGGAAAAGCACCTGGCTCCTGGTTCCTGCCATCGGACAAGCGCGGTGCGCCGGCCGCAGCGCGCTGTCTGCGGCGGCCATTGGAGGGTGAACCAACGGCAAAAGGAAGACCTTTCTCTCTGTCTCTCTCTCTCACTGTCCACTCTGCCTGTAAAAAAAAAAAAAAAAAAAGGCATGGCTCGACCAGGTTGAAGCCAGGAGCCCAGAACTCCATCCCAGTCTCCAGTTTGGGGGACAAGGTCCAAGCACTTGGGCCGTCTTTCACTGTCTCCCCAGGCATATTAGCAGGGAGCTGGATTAGAAGTGGAGCAGCCACTTCTAATCAAATAGGATGCTGGTGTCGCGAGCAGTGTTCTAATTCATTATGGCAAGACACTAGACATTTATTTATTTATGAAAGAAAGAGACAGTTCCCATCCTCTAATGACCACAACAACCGGGAGCGCTGTACCCACTCTGTCTCCCGCATGGGTGGCAGAGAAACAATTACTTGAGCCATCACCTGCTGCCTCCCAGGGAGCACTAGCAGGAAGCTGGGACTGGGAGTGGAGACAGGACTCGAAGTAGGACACTCGGACGTGGAGTGGGGCGTCCCAAGTGGCATTATTTTTTCTTGAAAGATTTTATTTATTTGAGAGGCAGAATTACAGACAGAGAGAGGGAGGGACAGAGAGAAAGGTCTTCCATCCTCTGGTTTACTCCCCAAATGGCTGCAACAGCTGAAGCTGGGACAATCCATAGCCAAGAGCTGCGCCAATCCAAAGCCAGAAGCCAGGAGCTTCCTCTGGGTCTCCCACATGGGTCCTGGGGCCCAAGGACTTGGGCCATCTTCTACTGCTTTCTCAGGCCATAGCAGAGAGCTGGATCGGAAGTGGAGCAGCCAGGTCTCGAACCGGTGCCCATATGGGATGTCAGCACTGCAGGCAGCAGATTTGCCTGCTAGGCCACAGCGCCGGCCCCCCAAGTGGCATCTTATTGGCTGGGCCAAATGCCCCCACCAGTCTTCATCAGAAGTCCTGGGATCTGAGGACCACAGGAGCCAGGAGAAGAGATTGACAAAGGCCCTGTGGTGAAGGAGCCTCTGGGGTACGAATGCGAGTGCCTGCTGACTTCCCCTAAGGAAGCAGAATTGAAAGCGAGGAATGTTTCCTGCCCATGTTTCTGCTCAGGTATTTGGGTCCCTGCCATGCGTGGGGAGACTCAGGTGGAGTTCCTGGCTCCCGGCATGTGGGGAGCCGGCACTGTGGCTTAGCAAGTGAAGCCCCTGCCTGTGACTCCATATGGGTGCCAGTTGGATTCCTGCTGCTCCACTTCTGATCCACTCCCTGCTAATGCCTCTGGGAAAGCAGCAGAAGAGGGCCCAAGTATCTGGGCCCCTGCCACTTAGGTGGGAGACCTGGAAGAAGCTCCTGGATGTTGGCTCCTGGCATTGGCTCAGCCCAGCCCCAGCTGTTGCAGTCTTGAGAGTGAACCAGAGGGTGGAAGATTCTCTCTCTCTCTGTTTAGCTCTGCCTTTCAAATAAATAAATAAATAAATCTTTTTTTTTTTTTTAAAGTTCCTGGGAAGACAGAATTAAAAGATGATTTCATTTCTGTACAAAAAATTGAAATTCATGGGTAGTTTTTCCATAATACACATTTTCATGAACTCTCATAGAGTCTCTAATTTAAGTAATACTGGATCTTGGATGTGGGGGCCCTAATCAACGGGGCCACAGCATTAAGTTGCAATAATCCACCAGGATGCACTGGTCACGGACTGAAGTTTGTGCCCCCCTGAGAATCCTGTGTTGAAGTCCTGGCCTGATCCAGCTGTGTTTGAAGTTGGGCAGTTATGGAGGGAAGGAGGGGCAGTTAGTTCTTGTTCTTTCTTTCTTTCTTTTTTTTTTTTTTTTTGACAGGCAGAGTGGACAGTGAGAGAGAGAGAGACAGAGAGAAAGGTCTTCCTTTTGCCGTCGGTTCACCCTCCAATGGCCGCTGTGGCCGGTGCACTGTGGCCGGCGCATCAAGGCGGAGGATTAGCCTAGTGAGCCACGGCGCCGCCCAGTTAGTTCTTAAGGCTAGAGCTCCAAAATTTTATAAGATTTATTTATTTGAAAGACAGAGTTACAGACACACACATACACAAACACAAACACAGACACAGAAAACTTCCATCTGCTGGTTTCATAACAGCCTGGGCTGGGCCAGGCCAAAGCCAAGAGCCAGGAACACCATCAAGATACCCCACATGGGTGGCAAGGGCCCAAGCACTTGGGTCATCATCCGATGCTTTCCCAGGCAGGGGAGCAGGGAGCTGGATGGGAATGGAGCAGCCAGGACACAAACCAGCAGCTTACCCCGCCGTGCCACACACTGGGCCCTGGAGCTCTAAGCTAAGAGCACTGTGACCCGGGGTTGGGGGGAGGGGCGTGCAGAACCCTGTCACCTTTCATTTCCTCCATCCTCGCTGTGTGCAGTGTCTGTGCCCAACAGGGGATGGGTTTCGGGAAATCATTAGGGTGCGGCAATGGAAAAATGGGAATTTAGGCCAGACTACAATTAAAGTAAGATATATCTGTTTATTTAGTTACTTTCTCAAGATGACAAGAGACATGATGCTGAGATTTGTAGGAACTCCCAGGCACACCTGTGCCTTGAGTGCCAGCCTGCATAAAGTCCATGCAGTGTTAATAGAAGTTTCCTTTTGGATGAAATATTTTAATCTCCGAGAGTTTCCCTCCCAACTATAAGGAAATTCTGGAAGTAACGTTTGCTACAGTCTGGTCCCACCTGCTGTCACTCGTAGATCCTGCCCTGAGCACAGCCCTTGTGATCTGCCCATTCCTTGGGCTGAAACCATAAGCTGACCTCCTTCTTTGCACTCCCCCAGTGATGTCCCTGCCGACCTGGCTGCACAAGTCCCCACAGGTGGCGCTGGCTCGGAGTCTGCAGTGTCCCTCGACCCGTCTTCACCACATTCAGTCCCTCCCACACCATGGAGATCCCGGGCATGAGTGCACGCATTTCACCGTGCTGTAGGGACCCTGGAGGAGGTGTCAGACGCCTGCGTTAATTTCAGACTGACAAGGCGGAATCCCTTTGGTTCCAGACATTTGGTGGTCTCTCCCACAAGCACCCCCGGCCCTCATGGGGCTGGATGGTGATGAAGGTGCTCTCTGTGTTGGCCATAGGCCCCTCCAACTAATTAACGGAGGTCCTTAATCTGACCCAGCTGGGAACCCAAAATCCATACACGAACTCTTACATGCTGAACAAATTCCTGAAACAAAAAGATAAAAGGGAGCCGGTTGGCAGTTGCGTCTCCACAACCTAGATTCTGAATTGGCATTAGCATTTCCTGCCCACTCTGCCCGTGCGCCATCTTTCCTTTAACCTTTTGTTGTTGTTGTTCCCCTAAGTTAATGCTGCTTGGATTTCCGTCTTGTTTAGAAATAAAATCACCTGGACACAGCACGGAGTGGGAGTGGCCGTGCTGTGGGTGGCACAGCGGCTGCCAGGCCCCGCTGCCTCTGCTCCTCTTAGGCCCAAGTTTGCCTGACTGAGAGCACACTGGCCAAAGTCAGGGTGTGTGTGTGCATATGTACATGTGTGCATATGTGCAAGTGTGTGTATACATGCATGTGTGTGTAAGTGTACATTGTGCAACTGTGTGTGTGCATGTGTGCCTGCATGTGTGTGCTTTTATGTGTACATGCGTGCGAGTGTGTGTATGTGCGTGTGTGTACATGTGTGTAATAGTGTGTGCATGCGTGTGCGTGTATGCGCGTGTGTTTCGACAAGCCTACCAGATCGCTCATGCAGTTCATTGTACCAGGTGACGCCAGGATAAGACAGGTGAAGTTAGGTCGTTTGCCTTCCTCTCCCTCACCTGAGTCCTGATCCGGTGGCTGCCAGTGCCAGCAGGCTCGCAGATAGCGTGCTTGTCATGGGGCAGGCCACTGTGGCTGGTCAGCAGGTGGGGAAAAGCAAAGCTTTCACTTCTTGACTCTCTGAATGACATCCTCATCCTGCAGTCTGTGGTCTTTACCCACTTTTTGAGGATTAATGTTTCACTGGGAGACCCCAAACCAGAGCGCATTTCAATTGTGTGATTAGATTTTGTGACTCTTCGTGTGGAAATCCTCCACTGTCCTCCCAGAGTAAGGCAGCACCGCTGGGGGCACATACTGGTAGCTGGCCCTTGGGTTTGGTGTAAATCCTCGCTAGTGTCAGGTAGTCCCAGATCTATTCCAATAGATCATCGAAATTCTAGCTGTGATGGGCACATATATTGTCAAAATTACAACAAGTTGACCGGCGCCGTGGCTTAACAGGCTAATCCTCCACATTGCGGTGCCGGCACACCGGGTTCTAGTCCCGGTCGGGGCACCGGATTCTGTCCCGGTTGCCCCTCTTCCAGGCCAGCTCTCTGCTGTGGCCCAGGAGTGCAGTGGAGGATGGCCCAAGTGCTTGGGCCCTGCACCCCATGGGAGACCAGGAAAAGCACCTAGCACCTGGCTCCTGCCATCGGATGAGCGCGGTGCGCCAGCCGCGGCAGCCATTGGAGGGTGACCCAATGGCAAAGGAAGACCTTTCTCTCTGTCTCTCTCTCTCACTGTCCACTCTGCCTGTCTAAAATAAAAACAAAACAAAACAAAATAAAAAAAATTACAACAAGTTGAAGATTTTTTTTAAAAAGATTTGCTTATTTTTTGGAAAAGCAGAGTTAAAGAGACAGAGTGAACCATCTGCTGGTTCACTCCCCTAATGGCTGGGTCAGGCCAAAGCCAAGAGCTGGGAGCTTCTTCGGGGTCTCCCACATGAGTGGAAGGGGTCCAAACACTTGGGTCATCTTCTGCTGCTTTCCCAGGCACATCAGCAAGGAGCTGGATCAGAAGAGGAGCAGCTGGGACTCGAACTGGAGCCCGTATGGGATGCCGACATCACAGGCAGTGGCTTTTCCCAAAACGCCACAGCGCTGGCCCCTACTTCGAAGACCGTGATGGGCTGTATTTTGAGGTTGAAGAATCAAGCAGTGGGGGCTGGCATCTGACACAGTGGGGACCATGCCCGTATTCCATATCCTAGTGCCCGGGTTTGAGTCCTGGCACTGCTCTGGCCAGCGCATACCTGGGATGCAGCAGGTGATGGCTCAAGCACTTGAAGCCTTGCCACCAACACGAGAGAGCTAAATCAAGTTCTGGTCCCTTGGCTTTGGCCTAGCCCACGCAGCACTGGCTGTTGCAGGCATTTCAAGAATGAACCAGCGGATGGAAAAGCCGGTTTGCCTTCTGCATAAAACATTTTTTTAACAAAAAAGAAGAAGCAACACGTCATTCCATAAGACAGACTAAATGTCCCAATAGGCTGAGCCGACGTTGGGCATCACCCGTCACCTCCCAGGCTGCATTAGCAGGGAGCTGGATCGGAAGCGGAGGAGCCAGAACTCTGACGCTGATATGGGATGCAGGTGTCCCGAGTAGCGGCTTAACTGGCTATGCCCCCCATTCCATTATCTAGAAAGTTTTTGAATTACCCTGCTGTATCTCTAGGCATAACTGATTTACTTACTCCTCATTTTCTCCCCTGGATCTGGGGTTGCGTCTCTGTTCCTCTCGCAGGCGCCTCTGCTTCCCCCGTTTCGTGCCTTCTGCCTCCTGCAGTGGAAGGCTTCAGGCTCCACTTCAGGCTGAGAGGAGGAAAGGGGCATGGGGTCCCCCACCGTGCCTCCACCTAACTTCTCCTCCCCATCCCACTTCCTTCCCCTTAAATGAAATCTTGAGAGCAGCTTGTGTCTCCAGGGGCTCAGGTTCTCCCTTTTTCTTTTTCTCTGTCCCTGGCCATTTCCCTTCGGTGTTTCTCTGAGAGGTGTCCGGGGGTCCCGGGGGGCCTGGGCTGTGAGCAGTGGCCTCCTTTTCCCAGTTGTCCTGGTCACCCTCAGAGGGTCTAGGTCTCCTTTCAAGGGGGCAGTGGTGACACATCCTGATTTTACAACATTCGGTTGTGTAAAAGAAAATAGTGATGAATTTAGTTTTAGATCTAATTGGCTTTTACTCATGGCTCATGAACCAGGACGTCATCCAGTCTAGGAAACAGGAGAGCCGAGCAGTGAGCTCTGTGAGCGGAAACCAGGAAACAGAGCAATGGAGAAAAAGTGGATTGGTGAACCTCGGATCCCGTTAGGGTAAAGCGGAGGGGACTTACTGCAGTGACTCAGGTGGCTGGAACCTCCTGTTTTCAGGAAAAACCAGTCTGTTTGGGGATTCATCAGTTTCCTGCTTGTTAGGCTAATTCTCCGTTGCTCTTCTTCCAGTCCAGCTCTCTGCTGTGGCCCGGGAGTGCAGTGGAGGATGGCCCAAGTGCTTGGGCCCTACACCTGCATGGAAGACTGGGGTGGGGAGGCACCTGGCTCCTGGCTTTGGATCAGTGCAGCGCTCCAGCCATGGCAGCCATTTGGGGGGGTGAACCAACGGAAGGAAGACCTTTCTCTCTGTCTCTCTCTCACTGTCTAACTCTACCTGTCAAAAAAAAAAGTTTGATGATGTGCTGTTGAGTGTGAGTGACTCCATTTTGATTTGGTCTGGTCCGTTGGGGCCTAGCACAGGGGCTCAGTCCAGAGCAATGTCTTTAACAATTTTGAGGAAGCTCTTAGCACGTTGAGAGGCAGCGGTTCGTAGCATGTTGACAGGAGCAGCTGTTGGAGCACCCACGCTCCCTGGCCAGGTTGTCCAAACTCTCCTATGAGCAGTGAGACTCCCTCAGGTGTCACAGCAGAGTGGAGTGAAGCACTCCTCCCTGCTCCCTTGTTCACCCAACAGAAAGCCATGGGCACCAGGGATGTCCCTTAAAGTCACATTCCAGCCTCTGCTGTGTGTGGCTGTCATGAGCGGGAGTGTCCCCACCCCAGGCTACCCCTGGATCCCTGCAGCATGCCGGGGACCAGAGCCCGGGTCTTTCTTTGCCTATCGACATCGGCTATGGCACCGCTAAGCCAGAGGAGACCCCTGCAGGGTCCTGCAGCTGCTGAGGTTGTGAGTCCAGGGCAGCCAACAGCAGGTGCACACAAAGGAGCGGCAGCCAGAGAGTAAGTGTGCCAACAGTGCTGGGCCTCCCTGTAGCCGTGGCCAGGAGTGGGCCAGGGCCACCTCCACCATGAAGCAGCCTCCGGGCTCACTGTGCCGGCTGTCCCCATTGTTCTGGGGATTTTCAGTTCTGTGGCTGACTGAGTGACCACAGAAGACGTCAGTGGACAGCAGAATCCCTTACGTGCAAGAGGAAGGGGCACACCACGCCGCCCCCTCCCCTCCCCGCCCCGGGCCACAGGGCAAAGCAGCAGGCTTGGTCAGAGGCAGAAAGGAGAGAGGGGAGGGCCAAGCCAGAGCCTGTCTGGGAGTTCCCGTGGCAGAGGCCGGGCAGGGCAGGGCCACAGCTGGGGACTGGCTGGCTAGAATGCTGCGGGTGGGCTGTGCGGCTTCAGGGCTGCCCTCGGTTGTCCCTGCTGGGGAGGTTGAGGGCAGGGGAAGTACTGGCCTGGTGAGAGTTAGGTGAGGGAGGCGGCTGGAGGTTTGGCCTCAGGCTTGGTTGGAGGGCTTGAAATAGGATTTGGGGCAACCACGAAAGCCGTGTCCCAGGGGAACCAGAAGCAGCATCGGCTGTCAGGGTGCCCTGTGATTGCGTGACACCACACGCCATCTGTGAGATCCCCACCCTGACCCAGTCCCAGGGGCCATGTGCGCCTCAGCCGCGTGTGAGTTCGGCACAAAACAACAGCGTCCATGGAGGAAAGCACCGAGAATAATGAGCACTGTGCAAACAGTGCCTTGCACCGTGGCCCTCTGTGGACTTGGCCTGCCCACACCTCCTGGACGTCGCTTTAGGGAGCTGCCCCGCCAGCTGTGAGACTCGCACCAGGCTGGGACTGGCTGCTCCAGCCTAGGGCTCCCCTTGTGGTCATGTGACTTGGGCTGGGCCAATGAAGACACCCCGCTGGCTTGGCCCTGGTGATTGGTTCAGCACCAGCTTGTGATCCCAGCTGGTCCAATGAGCGCCTTCCCCAGGGCTGGTCCTAGGATTTACTGGGAACGCAGTAGCAGGTGTGCCTTCTCTGGGTTTGCCAGACTGAGGTCGTCCTAGGCTGGGGACTGCGAGGGGGCACCTGTGTGGGGAGCGGGGAGCCGGTCTGAGAATGAGGCCCCATAGAGAAGCGTACCGGCAGGAGGAAAAACTGAGTTTGGACACAACCGCCTTAGATCCTGGATCCTGTGGCGCTGTCAGCTCTGGGCTTCACAGCGCCATAGGCCAATGCATTCCCTTTCAGACAGAGCAAAAAAAAAAAAAAAATCAAGGTGCAAAGCATGCAGCATGGTGTGCTGCTGTTTGTATAGAAGGTCGGGGGGGGGGGGGGCGCCGTGGTTCACTTGGTTAATCCTCTGCCTGCAGCGCCAGCATCCCTCCCATATGGGCACCGGGTTCTAGTCCCAGTTGCTCCTCTTCCAGTCCAGCTCTCTGCTGTGGCCAGGGAGGGCAGGGGAGGATGGCCCAAGTGATTGAGTGTCTGTACCTGCATGGGAGACCAGGAGGAAGCACCTGGCTCCTGGCTTTGGATTGGCGCAGCGCCGGCCGTAGAGGCCATTTGGGGGGTGAACCAATAGAGGGAAGACCTTTCTCTGTCTCTCTCACTGTCTAACTCTGCCTGTAAAATAAGTTTAAAAAAAAAAAAAGGGGGAAATAATGTTTGCATGTATTGGCTTGAACATGAATTTCATCTTTCCTGCAGGGGACTGATGTTGAGGTACAGCAGCTAAAGCCACTTCCGGGGACACCTGCACCCCACATCAGAGTCCTGGTTCAGGTCCAGCTACTCGACTTCCCACGGAGCTTCCTGCTAGTGCATGCTGGGAGCAGCAGGCGGTGGCTCAAGTCCTTGAGTCCCTGCCACCCACGTGCGGGTCCCAGGTGGGGTTCCTGGCTGGCTGGCTCCAGCCTGGCTCAGTCTCGAGTGTGAACCAGCAGATGGGAAGTTCTCTCTCTCTGCCACTCTGCTTTTAAAATAAATAAATAGATAAGTATTTTTTTTTTAATTTTTTTTTTTTTTTGACAGGCAGAGTGGACGGTGAGAGAGAGAGAGACAGAGAGAAAGGTCTTCCTTTGGCCGCCACGGCCGGCGCGCTGCGCTCATCCGATGACAGGAGCCAGGTGCCAGGTGCTTTTCCTGGTCTCCCATGGGGTGCAGGGCCCAAGCACTTGGGCCATCCTCCACTGCACTCCCGGGCCACAGCAGAGAGCAGGCCTGGAAGAGGGGCAACCGGGACAGAATCCGGCACCCCAACCGGGACTAGAACCCGGTGTGCCGGCGCCGCAAGGCAGAGGATTAGCCTGTTGAGCCACGGCGCCGGCCGAGATAAGTATTTTTTAAAATGAAACTAAAAATCATGAATCCCTATTGGGGATAAGAACTAGGAAAGCAAAGAGTTCTAGAAAGACTAGTGGGTTTTTTTTTTTTTTTTTGGTAACATTTGAACATGTGAGAATGTTATCTATTCACAATATTAAATATAAATTGTAAAAAAAAATTACAAAAAACCTAGGAGTTGTAATGGTATGTTATAAACTTCAGGAAGAGCAAATCCTATTACAGCAAACAATTGAATTTTCAAAGCCCTCTCCAGTAAGATAAGTATGTTTACACTCCCAGCCACTCTGGAGCTGAGCAAACGAACACTACCGAGAGACAGGGAGGTAGAGACAGATCTTAATTAAACTTCCTACCGCACGTCCTCTGTCTTTGTGATGTTTGCTCAGAAGATGCAAGAAGCTGTCTCTGATTTTCAGGGGTGATTGTGAAGGTACTCCCAGCATGCTCAGCGGTATCCTCCAGGAATCTGTGTTTCCAGCTAGGAGAGGGTAACTCATTGTTACACTCAAATAACCAGGACAAACCAAAAAATCAGGATAAATGACACACATGGTATTTTTTTGAAAGTTGTATTTATTTATTTGAGAGGTAGAGTTACAGAGAGAGAGAGAGAGTGAGAGAGTGCTTCTAGCTGTTGGTCACTCCCCAGATGGCCAAAATGGCCAAAATGGCCGGAACTGGGCTGATCCGAAGCCAGGAGCCAGGAGCTTCATCCGGATCTCCCACGTGGGTACAGGGGCCCAAGCACTTGGCCATCTTCCACTGCTTTCCCAGGCCATAGCAGAGAGCTGGATCGGAAGTGGAGCAGCCGGGACCTGAACCAGCGCCCATATGGGATGCAGGTACTGGAGTTGGAGGCTTTACCTGCTATGCCACAGCGCCAGCCCCACACATGGTATCAGAAAGCAGCAGGAGCCAAGAAGGAAACACCCATCCTCGGTGAGGTGGCCTTGCTGGCCTTATGCAGCCTGAGTGCCTTGGTCAAGGCCGAAGATTCGACTTGGCTTACACTTGACCTTTCTTCTTTATTTGAGAGGCGGAGAAACAGAGGTGAAAAGACAGAAACAGAGAGAGAGGTGCCGACTGCTGGTTTGCCCTCCACGGGCCTGCAACAGCCAGGGTTCGGCTGGACCTGAAAGTCTGTGGTGCAATCCGGGTCTCCCACATGAGTGGCAGGGATCCAGTCATCTGAGCCGTCCCGCTGCCTCCCAGGGTCTGCATGAGCAGGAAGCTGGGGTCAGGAGCTGGAGCCGGGAATTGAACCTGAGCACTCCAATGTGGGATGTGGGTGTCTTAACACCTGGGCTCCATGCCTGTCCCTACATTAAACCTCTGATGGCCACACAGGCTGTTGTTACAGACTAGAATCTACCGGAACCCCAGACAGAGGTCTTGTTTGCCCCGTTGTATATTTGCTAAGTGCTGGGGTAGAGCCAGGACAGGGGCTGCAAAGGTGGAGGGAGATCTCCCACAGCACAGGAGAGACCTCGCCCTCGAGAATAGGGAAAGCAGATGGCTCAAGTCCAACTGGAACTGCGACTCACCCTGCTCAGCTGGATTTCCAACTGGATTGAGGCGCCGTCCCTTTAAGTAACACTGTGTGACAGAGATGGAGGAAGAAGTTCTGGAAGAGAACGTGATCAACCTTCCACCTTGTACATACAAAGTGAGTATACTTCAGAGCATTCACAGAAAAAAATGTGATTTACGGGGCCAGCAACGTGTTGTAGTACCATTGCGGATCTTGGCCACTCTGCGTCTAATCCAGCTCCCTGCTAATGCACCTGGGAAGACAGCAGTTGATGGCCCAAGTGTGTGGACCCCTGCCACCTATGTTTGAGACCAGGATGGAGTTCCTGGCTCCCAGCTTCAACCTGGCCCAGCCTTGGCTGTTGTGGGCGTTTGGAAAGTGAACCAGTGGATGGAAGATGCCCTCTCTCTCTCTCTCTCTCTGGCTTTCAAATAAATAAATCTTTGTAAAAATAAAATGTCAAGGCTGGCATTATGGCATAGCGGGTAAAGCCATTGCCTGTGAGTCCAGTATCCTGTAAGGGCTCAGGTTTGAGTCCCAGCTACTCCACTTCCAAACCAGCTCCCTGCTGAAGGCCTGGGAAAGCAGCGGAACATAGCCTAAGTGCTTGGGCCCCTGCCACTCACATGGGAGACCCAGATGGAGTTCCTGGCTCCTGGCTTTTGCCTGGCTCAGACCCAACTGCTGTGGCCATTTGGAGAATGAAACAGCAAATGGACTCTCTGACTCTCCCTCTCTGTAACTCTTTCTATTACATGGGTGTCGGGGGCCCAAGCACTTGGGCCGTCCTCTGCTGCTTTCCCAGGTGCATCAGCAGGGAGCTGGATCAGAAACAGAGCAGCCAGCATTCGAACCCATGCTCCAAAATGGGATGCCGGCATCACAAATGGCCGCTTAACACAACGCCAGTTCCCCTTTGCAAGAGTTTTACTGTGCTAAAGCAAGCAGAGGGAAGGATGGAAAAATGCTGACAGCGCATTTCAACCGAGAATTGGAATATATCTTTTAAAAAAGTGAGCATTCACGAGCTGACAGATCCATTGTGAATAAAGCATTCAGATGAGCTGAGCTCAGATGGGACAGAGCGGAGGCAAGCGCTGAGCGAGGTGAGGAGAGGACAAAAAAAAAAAAAAAAGATCCAAAGCAAAGTATGAAAGGAAGAGCAGTGTCAGCTACAGAGCTTTGTTTAATGTCTCCTTAGAATATAACATTTATTCAAAAGATTATCCATCCGATCTTCGAATGTTTGTCGTGGGAAATAAAAGGCAGTTGGCTCAAGTTATGTAAAGAAACTGTGTAAATCATATTGTGGATATTCCTCTTAGGCCCTTAGGTCTTGTTTCCTTGATTGCAAGCGACGTAAAGTGGCTTCCAGAGGGCTGGGATCTAAATACCATCCTCACTTCGCAATCTGAATCCCAGCTTTCACGCTTGAAAAGTGAGCTGGCAGGGCCTGCCGCATAGGTTTAGGATGACGACGACGTGACTGAGATCCTCGGCATTAACTCCTGGTGCCAAGTAGGTGTACATTTCTATCATGAGCTTTCCACGTTGTAGGAGTCACCGGAGGAGGATGCGGCAATGGGCTCCCAATGCATGAGCTCAGAGGAGGATGGCCCCAGTCCTTGGGCCCCTGCCGCCCAAGTGGATGGAGCTCCTGGCCCCTGCTTTGGAGCTGGCTCAGATCAGGCGGTTGCGGCCATTTGGGAAGAGAATCAATGGCGGGAAGATTTCTCTCTTTCTCTGTTGCTCTGCCTTTCAAATATATATATATATATATATATATATATATATATATATATATATATAAAAGTAAATAAGATAATGGACGTACAGCTTTCAGGAAAGTCCTCGTCCACGGGACACAAATCTCTGCTTACCAACTGAGGTGTGCCATGAACGGACTTCTGTCTATCTGTACATGACAAGTTACGCTTTGAGTTCTCATCTGTTAGAGAGGCAGACTAATCTTGGGAATGCAGGGGCTTCTCTCCGTGTCGCTGGAGGGTGCGTGTGTTCTAGGGCTCACGTTCTGCAGAGGCGTGGGTTGGAGGGACACCGTCTCTCTCACAGGTCACAGCAAAGCATCGCCCCGGTGCTCCTACAGTCCTGGGGATCAGGGGCTTTCCCCCTCTACTTCCGTTCACTTCCGCTGGGGGCCGTGGGGCTCTTCCTGCTGCCTCAGTGCCACACAAGGGCATGAGAACGGTGATGAGACTGCTGGTGGCAATGCTGGCTTCGACACTGTGGGTGGGCAGCAGGGCCGTCTCCCAGGATCCTGCTGCTCCCAGGAGGCTGTCCGGGAATCTGAGCCCCCCACCATCGCTCTCACATGTCACATGTCCTTTCTCTGGGTGGTCTCCCTAGAGAGCCCTACCTTCTGAACAGGTTTAGTGTCTGCAGAAACTGAACCTTTGGACCGTTTTCTCCTCTCGCTGCTGCTTCGTCTCTCAGCAGAGCCAACAGACACAGAACTTGCCTCAGCGTGTGAGGGGGGGAGGGAGAAAATGAAGACGTATCAGGTCAGCGGTCCGACTCACATGGAATTCCTAGCGCCGGGATAGCCTGCGGGCCTCGCGAGATGCACCCCACAATCGCCCTGGCTCTTTCCTGGGGAACAGCTTTCCAATCATAGCACAGAGAGGTGTTTAGGGGCGCAAAGCTGCTGGAGCAGCTGTGACCCACAGATCCTGGTAGTGGGGAGGATGAGCCGCGGGCGGGGGAGGCAGAGATCCCGTGCGTGGTGTCCGTGAGTTCTTGGCTGAGGCCTGGGATGCACATACATGTGTGGGGGAGACTGAGGCTCCCCAGAGGGAGGCGGCCTCCGTGGGGACAGAGCAGCTGCCAGAAGTCAAGCGGATGGCAGAATCCAGAGCCCCCATGGGGGATCATTAAATAACCTGAAGTTCCCGGATATTTAAGGAAACAGGAAAACCCGATTCACAGTGAAACCAAGGACTCAATAGAAACTGGCATCAAGATGTTTCACACGTTGGGTTTAGCAAAGGCTTTAAGGAAATGATGGTAAATTCAAAATGCAGAGGAGAGTACATTCAAAGATTTAAAAGACATGTTCTCAATGAGAGAACTCATGGGAAACCAAGCTAATATGGACATGTTACATAGTATCATAGAGAAATCCTGGAACTATAAAGTCTAATAACTAAAATGAATAGGATGGGCCTGACAGCCCATGAAAGAGAAAGCAGTGGGAAAAAAAAAGATTCAGGCTGACTTTGTGGTGTGGTGAGTAAAGCCACCATCTGCAATGCCAGATCCTATATGGGCGCTGGCTATGGTCCTGGCTGCTCCAATTCTGATCCAGCTCCCTGCTGATGGCCTGGGAAGGCCGTGGAAGACGGCCCACGTGCTGGGCCCCTGCGCCCACGTGGGAGACCCGGATGGAGCTTCTGGACTTGCTGCAGCCCTGGCTGTTGTGGATATCTAGGGAGTGAACCAGCAGATGAAAGATCTCTTTCTCTCTCTCCGCCTCTCCCTCTCCCTCTGTAACTCTGACTTCCAAAATAAATAAATAAATCTTTGAAAGAAAAAAAATTAACTTAAAGACAGAAAAACAGGGGCCAGCGCTGTAGTGTAGCCGCCACCTGCAGTGCTGGCATACCATATGGGTGCCGGTTCAAATCCCGGCTGTTCCACTTCCAATCCAGCTCTCTGCTATGGCCTGGGAAAGCAGTAGAAGATGGCCCAAGTGCTTGGGCCCCTGCACTCGTGTGGGAGACCTGGAAGAAGCTCCTGGCTTTGGATTGGCGCAGCTCTGGCCAAATTGGCACAGCCAACTGGGGAGTGAACCATCAGATGGATGACCTCTCTCTCTCTCTCTCTCTGCCTCTCCTCCGGTCTCTGTGTAACTCTGACTTTCAAATAAATAAATAAATCTTGAAAAAAAAAGACAAAAAACCAAAAATGCCCCAATCTGAAAATCAGAGAGAAAAAGAACTAAAGAAAAAGAAACTACCCTTCAGGGATCTATAAAAGAATATAAAATATCTATGTGTGTTTTCTTTTTTTAAAAAAGATTTATTTATTTATTTGAAAGGCAGAGAGAGAGAGAGAGAGAGAGAGAGAGAGAGAGGTAGAGACTGAGAGAGAGAGAGATCTTCCATGCACTGGTTCACTCCCCAGATGGCCACAATGGCTGGAGCTGTGCCAATCCGAAGCCAGGAGCCAGGAGCTTCTTCCAGGTCTCCCATGCAGGTGCAGAGGCCCAGGACTTGGGCCATCTTCTACTGCTTTCCCAGGCCACAGCAGAGAGCTGGATTGGAAGAGGAGCAGCTGGGACTAGAACCGGTGCCCATATGGGATGCTGGCAGCAGAGGTGGAGGATTAACCTAGTGCTCCGCGGCGCCGGCCCCGGGTGAAGGTCTTTCTAGCAGAGTTAGCCTCTGCCCACTGCGGCTTCGAGGGTCTGTGGGGCCGTAAGCGCTCGTCCACTTCCTAGCTTCCAAAAATGTGCTGTTCTTGTCTTTTCGGTTCTCACCTCCTTGTCGATTTATCGTAATAAAAAATAAAAATAAAAAGCCCTTTCAATAAGGGCTCCGCGGGAAGGCATCCACGCGCGTGTTTGACCGGCAGCTTCAGCCGGGCCCCTGCACTGCCGACTCCTTCAAAGCGACCCCAGACGCGGAGTGTTTGCTGGAGGCTGTGTTCTCGTCCGGCGAGTGGCCTCCCGCTCATTAGAAGGCCTCCGAGGACGTTTCTTAATCTCCCTTTCTTCTCGCGTCCTTAAGGACCACAAAACAGCTACTGTAAATCACAATTATGCCTGGCCGAGGCCCAGCACTGGGACGTGATGCATCGGCGCGAGAGAGCGAGACAGTCACTTTCCTCTGGCCGACCTCAGGGGACCCGGCTTCCCACAGTTGCACAAACGCCTCCCTTCCCTTCCCGGCCTGCGCTGACAGCATTAAAACAGGCTCCAGCCACAAAGCCTGCGTCACACCTAACTCAGGAGAGCCGTGTGAAATGCCCGCCGTGGTCGTAAAACCTGACAGGCTTGACTTCCCTCTAACAAGTCCTGGAAGCGCGTCACTCTTTCGGAACACTGAAAATCAACCTGGCCGGAAGTGTACAAACCCAGCCTAACAGAGACAACCAACTGCTGCCTGCTACACCGCCCCCTGCGGCGGGGCCCCTGCCGGCACTCCGCGCCAGGACCTCGGTCTCCAATGCTGCTTCTCTTCCCTTCTTGGCTCCTGCTAGCTGGGGCTGCCTGCATCAGGCACAAGTCCCCTACAAACCACAACTACATCTCCCTTTGTCTACTGTCTGTGTCCATGAGTGCCACTATTCGCTTGTCTCTGGTGGCCACATGACCCGTAGGCACATCCCCCAGTACACCCAGCCGCTCCCCAGCCTGCATCAACCTACTAAAAACTATTAATTGTCTTGCTGGGCTTTTCACGCCCCTCTGCCCTCACACAGCCTTCACAGGCCCTACCCCACTTTTCTTTGAGTAGAATCTTGGTTTTGTGTCGATGGCAATGTACGCCCCCTTCCTGACATCATCCCCAGCTCAGGGGCGAATGTCCGTGAAACAGGGGGTTTGTTCCATGTGGACACGGATACAGGTCTAGCTAGTGAGATCTGAAGGGCAGAGACAGAGATGTCCCGTCGGCAGGCTTACTCTCCAGGGGCCTGCAGCGGCCAAGGCTGGCCCAAGCCAACCCCAGGAATCTGGAACTCCATCCAGGTCTCCCTGTGAGTGGCAGGGATCCCAGAACTTGTGTCCCCACCACCGGCTGCCTCCCAGGGTGCACATTAGCAGGAAACTGGAATTGGGAGAGGGGCTGGGACTGGTAAGGAATGCAAGCGTCCACACAGCCCCTCAACCACTGCGCCAAATGCTTGCCCCTTGAAGAAAAAAATCTTATGGGGAGGCTTCCGAGGTGGTTCCTTATCCTTAAAAACAAGTCAGAAACCCAGGAGGAGTCGTTCTCTTTGTTGGGCCTGAAGGTAGCACCTGGGGCCTGCAGCAGCCTTCTTCTTTTTTTTTTCTTTTAAGATTTATTTTTATTTATTTGAAAGACAGAGTTACAGAGTGAGCTAGAGATACAGAGAGAGGTCTTCCATCTTCTACTGGGTCACTCCCCTGATGGCCTCAATGGCAGGAGCTGTGCTGATCTGAAGCCAGGAGCCAAGAGCTTCTTCTGGTCTCCCACACGGGTGCAGGGGCCCAAGGACGTGGGCCATCTTCTACTGCTTTCCCAGGCCATAGCAGAGAGCTGGATTGGAAGAGGAGCAGCTGGGGCTCAAACCAGTGCCCATCTGGGATGCTGGCAGTTCAGGCTGGGTTCACTGTACCACAGCGCCAGCCCCCTGCAGCAGGGGGACCAGGACAGCACTGAGCATGGGGGCGGGCAGAGGAGAAAGACAACAGCCCCCACTGTGGAGGAACTCTTGCTAACTGAGATGAAACACCCTGACTTTTAGATGCCAAACCGCAGTGGCGTGCACCGGATTTCTTTCCTGTTGGCCTTTCAGGTGCTCGTCACTCCTCACTGTGAACCGGAAGGTAGGGCCCGGCCGGTGTCAGGCATCAGCCGGAGATCAAAGAGTAGGAGTGCAGAGCCAGTGGCCATTGGCGCTAGTGTTGGGTCTGCAGTTCAGATGTAGGGCAAGATGCTGGTGTCCCCTACTGGAGCGCCTGGTTCCTGGGACAGCTGTGCTGACTGCCACGCCCTGGAAGGCAGCCGTGGGTTCCTGCCACCAACGGTGGAGACCTGGATTGATTCCTGGTTCCTGGCTTTGGCCCCGCTGGTTGTTGTGGGCATGTGGGGAGTGAATGGGTGCGTGGGAGCTCTCTGTCTCGCTGTCTGTCTTTAAGTTGAGGCTACCATCTTCGACCAAGGGCCTAGCCCCTGTCAGGCGGCCTTCCCACTCCAGCCGTATGTCTTAGACCATTTTTTGTGGCTGTAACAAAAGACCCGATGCTGGGGATGTTATAAAGAAAAGGGGCTCACAGTTCCGGGGGCTGAGAGTCACCGACTGGTGGCCCCATCTGTTCAGCCTCGGGAGGGCCCCTAGCTGGGCCCCGGCACGGCAGAGAGGCAGAAAGGGCAGGGCCTGGTGCAGAAGGGGCCACGCCCAAGGGTGACCTCACTTTGGAGCAACTCCTCTCACAGGAACCAGCTCGCCTGGCCCCCCTCCCTTCCGATGGTGGTGCTCCCGTGACCTAATCACCAGCCAGCAGGCCCCACGTCTTGTAGCTTCACCAGTGTGCTGGGAACTCGGTGCGGGATCCTTGGGGGCACTCGCACACCACAGCCAGACAGGAGCCCCGTCCCTCCCTTCAGACCCGTGTCATTCCTCCCCTTCCCTCTCAGGGTGGGAGTAGATGGCTCCGTCACTAAATCCAGTCCTTGTAACAGCCTGAGCCCTGCCCATACATACACATAATCCCTTCATCAGCCACCCTTAAATGTCCCCTTTGGGGTGTGTCACCCTTTTGTGCCAGGATCCCAGCTGACACATTAACGGATGCAGTTCAGGTCCACTTGGCCAAACCCAAGCTGCTGTCATCTTTTACAAAAGTAGACTGGCCTCCTGGTATCAGGGCTGTGGAGGGCCACACCATTCCCCTTGGGGGTTCGCTATCCTGCCTGGGTATTGAGTCGACTGTCTCCACCAAAACACACACCTTCTAATCAATACGTCAGTGTTTTTGTTGATTCCACCTGTACTTTTTGATTGTTCGTATTCACGAAAAACAACGAGGTGAAGTAGATCTCCATATGTCTTTATTTTTAAATTTTTAAAAAAGATTTATTTATTTTTTACTTGAGAGTGGGAGTTACACATAGAGAGGAGAGGCACACACACACACACACACACACACACACACACAAAGAGAGAGAGAGAGGTCTTCCATCCAATGGTTCATTCCCCAATTGGCCACAACAACCGGAGCTGCGCTGATCCGAAGCCAGGAGCCAGGAGGGCAGAGTTACAGAGAGAGGCAGAGGCAGAGAGAGAGAGGTCTTCCATCCACTGGTTCACTTCCCAATTGGCTGCAAAGGCCAGAGCTGTGCTGATCTGAAGCCAGGAGCCTGGAGCCTCCTCTGGGTCTCCCACATGGGTGCTGGGGCCCAAGGACTTGGGCCATCTTCTACTGCTTTCCCAGACCACAGCAGAGAGCTGGATCAGAAGTGGAGCAGCTGGGACTAGAACTGGTGCCCATATGGGATGCCGGCACTGCAGGTGGTGGCTTTACCCACCACGCCACGGTGCCGGTTAGATTGCTGACTTTTACCCAGCTTTGGAGTATCTTATAAAGAAAACTCATGAGAGATTCCAAATGCTTTGGCTCACATTTGCTGGTGACTTTTGAGATAGGACACCGGAGGCAGGATTCATGAAAGAGAATTGATAATCAGTCTTCATTAAAATTAAATTTTCCTACTGAGCGAAAGACGCTGTGAAGAGAATGGGAAGGTATAGACCAGGGGGAAATAGTTTCAAAAGACACACCTGATTGGGGCCAGGTTCGAGAACTGGCTGCTCCACTTCTGATCCAGCTTCCTGCTAATGCACCTGGGAAAGCAGTAGAAGATGGCCCAAGTCCTTGGGCCCCTGCACCTGCATGAGAGATCCAGAAGAAGCTCCTGGCTCCTGGCTTCAGATCCGCCCAGCTCCAGCTGTTGTAGCCATTTAGGGTGTGAACCAGCGGATGAAAGACCTCTCCCTCTCTCTGTGTAGCTCTGCCTTTCAGATAAATAAATAAATCTTGGGGCCAGCGCTGTGGCATAGAGGGTAAAGCCAGCACCTACAGTGCTGGTATCCCATATGGGAGACGGTTCCCGTACTGGCTGCTCCACTTCTGATCCAGCTCTCTGCGATGGCCTGAGAAAGTGGTAGAAGATGGCTCAAGTCCTTGGGCTCCTGCACTCCCATGGGAGACCTGGAAGAAGCTCTTGTCTTCTGACTTCAGATTGGCTCAGCTCCGGCCATTGCAGCCATTCGGGGAGTGAACCAGTGGATGGAAGACCTCTCTCTCCTCTTTCTCTCTCCCTCTCTCTCTCTCTCTCTGTCTGCCTCTCTGTAACTCTGCCTTTCAGGTAAATAAATAAATCTTAAAAGAAAAGACACATCTGATCATGGAAGGATACCCAAACCGCACAGAGAAAACATCTGAAAGTCAGCAAGAAGAGAAACTACCTGATTAAAAAGTGGACCACCCAGGGAGACCCACAGATGGCAAGTCCGTGCCTGGGACAACGCTCCAACTGCCATCAAGGGCCATCACACACCCAAAATCCAAGACCGCGAAGACACCAAGTGCTGGTGAGGACGTGGAGCGGCCGGACGGCTTACTGGCTGTTGCTGGAACTCCATTCTGGACGGCCAGGTTGGAAGGCAGCTCGACAGTTTCCCACGGAGCTCAACATGCAGTCACCATGTGATCCAGCCATCGCCCTCCTGGGCATTCACCCGGAGCAGCTGAAAGCCGACGCCCACACAAGAAGCTGCATGCGTGTTCCAAGCTCCTCTCCCAAGCCTGGGAGCAGCCACGATTTCCTACAGTAGTGAACGGACAGATAAGCTGGGGGTGCATTCAAACAACACGATGTTTGTCAGCGCTACAAAGAAAGGAGCTGTCAAGTCCCGAAAAGACGTGGAGCACGAGGACATTCTGATGCCCGCGTCTCGTACTGAATGCCTGGGTTCCGGTCCTGGCTCTGCTTCCGACTGCAGCTTCCTGCTAGTGCGCATCCTGGGAGGCAGCAGTGAGGGTTCAAGTACTCGGGTTCCTGCCACCCGCGTGGGAGACTTGGGTCGAGTTCCAGACTCCAAGCCTTCAGCCTGGCCCAGCTCCGGCTGCTGAGGGTATTGGAGAAGAAACTAGCAGGTAGAAGGGCAGGTCTCTCTGGGTCTGGGTCTGTCTCTGTCTCTCTGCTTTTCTAATAATGATAATGACACTAATAATAGACCTGGGGCAAATGCAAATGCAGATTACTAAGTCAAAGCTGCCAATGTGAGAGAGCGACGTATGTCTGATTCCGACCATGGGACATCCTGGACAAGGGTATAGAGACAGTAAATGATCCGGTGTACTTCCTTCCGGCCTCGGCCTCAGACCCTGCAGCCTCCATGCTGTTTGTGTCCAAGAAGAACCCAACTGCTACCTTAAGGAGCCCATAGGCTGTCCACATGCCCAAACCCCTGCAGCTGGGAGACAAGAATGTGGCCCCCTCCACGTGCCCCACGGCCACGCGGTCTCTGAAGTCTTGAAGCTGCAGGCGAAGGAACAGTTCTCCCGGAGACATGTCTTCTGGTACCTTCGCAGCGGGGGCATCCAGTATCCCCACGTCCTCTCGCACCTGCCACCCCGCACCGCGCACCGCAGCCCGCAGGTCTGGAGGGGGAGCCACCCGCAAGACTCTGGAGAGAGCAGAGCCGACAGAGAAACCCGGTGGAGGCTGGCGCTGAATTCCAGTTCCAGGCGGATTTGGCGGTGGGCGTGCCCAGCCACCTGGGTGCAGGGGGAGGGATCCTTCCAGGCTGAATACACTTGTAGCCAGAAAACCCGAGAAAAGATGAGGGGCCCGGGGGGGGGGAGGGAGGGAGGAGCAGGCAGAGAGCGGGGAACGCGCAGAGCAGGAGGGTGCTCTGTGCGATGCTGCCGCGGCGGATGCGGGATTCACGTATTTGTCCACAGAACCCACAACTCCGCGCATGAGCCTTGGCGTGAACCACAGGCTTCCGCTGATGAGGCCATGCCACTGTAGGGTGCTCAGTTGCAATAGATGCACCTTCTGTTTGGGGACGCTGTGCATGTGTGGGGAGTGTTATCTTGGACCCTTCCTTTTTTTTTTTTTTTTTGAAAGACAGAGTGGCAGAGAGAGAGGGAGAGGGCAAGAGATCTTCCATCTGCTGGTTCACTCCCCAAATGCCCACCACGACAGACAGGGCTGGGCCAGGAACCTGGAACTCCATCCTAAGTCCCCACGTCGGTTGGCAGGGACCCAAGCGGTTGCGGCCGAGCCATCTGCTGCTGCCTCCCAGGATGCATTAGGAGGGCGCTGCATGAGAAGTGGAGCAGCCAGGACTTGAACCGGTGCTCTGATATGGGATTTGGGGGGGTCCCAAGAGTCTGTTTAACTCACCGCACCACAATGCCCACCTGACACCTTCCTCTTAATTTTGCTCTGAACCTAAAACTGCTCTTAAAAAAATGAAATTTTTTTAAAAAAAGCACTTTGGCTACTGCAGCCGCTTTCTCTGTTCTTGGAGCTTAGCTTTGTTCCCGGCTTCACTGTCCAGCACGACTCCTCCGCTGACTGTCTTTAAGCTTTCCCGGCTCCCAAATTAGGGCCCTTCAGGCTCCTGGGCTTCCTCCAAGATCAAATTAGCGATTCCCCAGATGGTCACTTGATGGCGCCCAAGAGTCTTCGCCAGCTCACATGATTCCTAGAGTGGCTCCCTGCAAGGGGGTATCATAAAGGAATTTTCGTATTTTGGATTTTTTTTTATATTTACTTATTTGAAAGGCAGTTAAGAGAGAAATGGGGCAAGAGACAGAGATCTTCCATCTGCTGGTTCGCTCTCCAAATGGCCAAAATGGCCAGCACTGGGCCAGGCTGAAGCCAGGAACCTGGAACTCCATCCAGGCCTCCTACATAGATGCAGGGGACCAAGCAGGGTCATCTGCTGCTGCTTTCCCAGGCCATGGCAGAGAGCTGGATCGGAAGTGGAGCAGCCGGGACTCGAACCAGCACTTACAGGGTATGCTAGCGTTGCAGGCGGCAGCTTTACCTCCCGTGCCACAGCACCAGTCCAGGATCTTCATAGAAAAAGTTATTTAATTAATTGGAGACGAGAGAGAGAGGACGCTTCCATCTGCTGATTCACCCCTGTTGTGCTAGCAATGGGGATGGTGGTAGGGGCTGGAGCTAGGAGCCAGGAACTCGCTAAGTTTCCCATATGAGTGGCAGGTGACGGCTTGAGCCGTCACCATGGCCTCCCATGGAGTCCGGAGCCACTGCTAGGATTCAAACCCTGGCACTCCAACACGGATGCAAGCTTCCTAACTAGGCGAAATGCCCAACCCCAAAGTATTTTTATATTTTAAAAATATTTATTTATTTACTATTTAAGAGGTATATATAGAGAGACAGACAGACAGACAGAGATCTCACATTTATTCTTTTACTCCCCAAATGCCTGCAACAGTCAGGACTGGGCCGGGACAAAGCCCAGGGGCCTGGGACTCAAGCTAGGTTTCCCATGTGGTAGCAGGGACCCAAGTACTTGAGCTGTCCCCTGCCGCTTCCCAGGGTGCAGATTAGCAGGCAGCTGAATGGAAAGCCGAGTGTGGACTTGAACCCAGACACTTCTATCTGGGACGTGGGCTTTAGAAGCAGAATCCCAACTGAGTCTCAAGCAGTGTCTTAACCACTGAGCTGAAGCCCAGCCCCAAAGTATTTTTTTTTTAAATTTAAGTTTTTTATTTATTTGAAAGGTGGAGTTACAGAAAGAGAGAGAGAGAGAGAGGCAGAGACAGGGAGAGATCTTCCCTCCACTAGTTCATTCCCCAAATGACCACAATGGCCAGAGCTGGGCTTGTCTAAAGCCAGGAGCCAGGAACTTCTTGTGGGTCTCCCACATGAGTGCAGGGGCTCAAGGATTTGGGCCATCTTCTACTGCTTTCCCAGGCACATTAGCAGGGAGCTGGATCAAAAATGGAGAAGCCAGGACTCAAACTGGCGCCTATGTGGGATGCCGGTGCTAGTGGCTTCATCCACTATGCCACAGTGCCAGCCCCCACCCCCAAGGCATTTTCTAAAAAGTGTGCCGTGAGCTCTGGCTCATGGTTCCACTGAGGCAATGCTTTCAGCATCTCCTTGGGCCCCTTTGCTCTGTTCTGCTCACCTCATGCTGACGCCTTTCCTTTTCTTTCTTTCTTCTTTTAAAGATTTATTTATCTGAAAGGCAGAGTGACAGAAAGTGAGATCTCCATCCATTGGTTCACTCCCAAATAGCTGCAATGGTTGGGGCTGGGCCAGGCTGAAGCCAGGAGCCAGGAGCTCCATCTGGGTTTCCCACGTGGGTGCAGGGACCCAAGCACTGTGCCATGCTCTGCTGCTTTCCCAGGTGCATCAGCAGGACGCTGGATCGGAAGTGGAGCACGCAAACTAGTGCTCTGTTATGGAATGCCGACTGCACGGAGGCGTGTCCCTTTGTCTCTGCTCCGTCCTGGGGGCTGCTTTGTACATCAGCACACAAAGGGGTCAGACTTGTGCTTTCTCCCTGTCTATGACACTCCCTGGGGCAGCAGTATGAAAGCCTGGCTCCCCAGTTTGAGGTTGGACCCACTCTGGAGCGTCAGGCGCCCTTTGGAATTCCCTGTGCGGGGCTGAGGCTGGGACTCGGCCGACACCATCCATCCACCTGCTTGAGTTCCTTCTCCTGCTCCTGTCTCCCAGGAGCACTTCCTTGATAGATCATTTGCTCGTCCCACCTCTCTCAATATTTGCTTTCAGGAACCCAACCTCAGAAACCAACCAGCCCTGATCAACCACACTGCCGTAGGCAGCCCAAGACCGGGGGGACACACAGCAAAGCGGGCCAGGAAGAAAACCTCACTGAAACTGGGGTTCATGTTACTGCAGGTGCTTACAGCTTTGTCCCAGGAGCTTCCAGGGGAGCCACTGCTGTAGCCCCCTGTGCCTCGGCAGGAGCCATCCCCAGGGGCTGTTGGGTGCAGCCTTTCTTCTTGATAGCTCTAGGGGGTCCTGCATCTCTGTTTTAACTCCTTATGCAGTTGCGCTATGGCCAATGCACAAGAGTTTGGCCAAGCCCAGTGTGGCCGGCAGATGGGCCGCTTGCTTGGCTGTCACTGTCATTTTCTCACTCATCGTCTCACCAGGGAAGGAAGGAGAGGATCTGAATCTCTGTGCTGTGAGCGCGTGCATCGCTTCTTGCTGGCATGCTCACAGGGGACCTGCCGTTCCTGGAGCCCCTGGCATGAAATACATTTTCAGATGAGCCAAAATGGAAAGGATTCATCCTTACTGGATCTGTGCAACCAGAAGAGCTCAAGAGGGGCTGGCGTTGTTTCAGAGCGGGGAAAGCCGCCACCTGGGCTCTGGCATCCCGTATGGCGCCGGTTCAAGTCCCGTCTGCTCCGCTTCCAATCCAGCTCCCTGCTAATGGGCCTGGGAAAGCAGTGGGAGATGGCCCAAGTCTTTGGGCTTCTGCACCCACATAGGAGACCTCGAAGAGGCTCCTGGGTTCCTCCTGGTCCAGCCATGGTCCTTGTGGCAGTTTGGGGAGCGAACCAGGGGATAGAAGACCTCGCTCTCTGTGTCTCTCCCTCTTTCTGTAATTCTGACTTTCAAATAAATAAATACATATTTTTAAAGGAATGCTATAAGTTGTTCACCAGGCTGAAAGGCAAGGATATTTGATATAAGCTGGGATGTGCAGAAGGGGTGGTACATGGCCCAATACCAAAGCTACTTTTTGAGCTTTTTTCTTATGATTCCTTTAAAAGACAATGGATCATTTCAAACAAAAATGATAACCACCTATTTTGGGGTTTTAAACTTGAAAATGTAAAATATTTATGATAATAGTGGAAGAGTGCATGAAATTATTGTCTTTTCAGATGATAAGTTTTATGAAAATTTACATAAATGAATTGTCAGCCGAATGTGATTAAATTAAGGAAGTAACCTAGAGCTGAACTCATAAAATAATAATTCAGAGGTGGAACTAAACAATCAAGATAGGCCAGCGCCGCAGCTCACTAGGCTAATCCTCTGCCTTGTGGCGCCAGCACACCGGGTTCTAGTCCCAGTCGGGGCTCCGGATTCTGTCCTGGTTGCCCCTCTTCCAGGCCAGCTCTCTGGGAGACTGGGGCAGGCGCCTGGCTCCTGCCTTCGGATCAGCGCAGTGCGTCGGCCACAGTGGCCATTGGAGGGTGAACCAACAGCAAAGGAAGACCTTTCTCTCTGTCTCTCTCTCTCACTGTCCACTCTGCCTGTGAAAAAAAAAATCAAGATAGGAAATAAGAAATGAACTAAAAATATCTGATTAATTGAAGGCAGAAAAGGAGAAACAAGAGAACTGTGGAACAAATAGAAAACAAACAGCAAGGTGGTAGATTTAACCCAATCATATTAACCATTAAATTAACTATAAATAGACTAAACACTTCAATTAAAAGGCCAAGGTTATCCATCGGAATAAAAATGACCCAAGTCTATGCTGGGACGCACTAAATGTAGATAGATAGATAAGTGAAGGTGAAAGGGTGGAGAAAGATGCACTCACATTTCCCAGGTGTAATACAGATAAGAAGAAACCCAGCAGCAGTGTGGTGGTACCCCTGCTTAAGGAGTGGCCTGCAGCACCGAGATCCCACACGGGGGCCAGTTCGAATCCCAGCTGCTCCACTTTTTTTTAAAATTCTATTTATTTATTTTTATTTTTTTAAAATTTTTATTTTTTAAAAATTTTTATTTTCTTGACAGGCAGAGTGGACAGTGAGAGAGAGAGACAGAGAGAAAGGTCTTCCTTTGCCGTTGGTTCACCCTCCAATGGCCACCACGACCGGTGCGCTGCGGCCGGCGCACCGCGCTCATCTGATGGCAGGAGCTAGGTGCTTCTCCTGGTCTCCCATGGGGTGCAGGGCCCAAGCACTTGGGCCATCCTCCACTGCACTCCCGGGCCACAGCAGAGAGCTGGCCTGGAAGAGGGGCAACCGGGACAGAATCCGGTGCCCCGACCGGGACTAGAACCCGGTGTGCCGGCACCGCAAGGCGGAGGATTAGCCTAGTGAGCCGCGGTGCCGGCCAGCTGCTCCACTTTTGATCCAGCTCCCTGCTAACATGCCTGAGAAAGCAGGACAAGATGGCTCAAGAGCTTGGGCGCTCCACCCATGTGGGAGACCTGGATGAAGCTCCTGGCTCCTGGCTTTGGCCTGGCCCAGCCTTGGTCGTTGCAGCCATCTGGGGAGTGAGCCAGCAGATGGAAGACCTCTCTCTGCCTCTCCTCTGTGTAACTCTTTCAAATAAATAAATAAAATCTTTTTTTAAAAAAAAGATTACTAGGTAGGATGGAGAAACCCCAGTAAGAGTTAGCGAGCAAGAGAAGGAATAGACGTGGGCACAGCGGAAGCTCTGTGTGGCTTCCTTATTCTTGCAGGATCTCTGAATGTTTGAAATTATCTCAGAATAAAAGCTTAAACAATGTGGGGGGAATGTGCAGACGGATCCTATTGTAGGTCTCAAATTATGGTCGCGAGAGACAGTCTCGTTCTGCTGAAGTGAGCACAGGAGGACAGAAGTGTGGGAAGGAGCAGAAATGCATCTGCAGGAACGGTGGGGCAGGCTCCTCAGATGCCCTGAGCCCAGGGCCGTGACCGTGACGGATCCGGGCGGTGCACTGCCCCCCGCCGCCCTCCGTCCCGGAAGCCTGCACAGCCGCACCGCGTCTTTGTCACGTGGAGTTTTCTGAGATTTCCATGCCAGTCTGTGTCTCCTCCTCGATGTTCCTTGCAGTCAACACTCTCACTGCAACTGCAGCCCGAAACCTAAACACCATCCGCAGCCAAGTTTTCTGTAGGAAGGAAGGCAGGTATTGTGGAAGAAGAGGGTTCAGTTTGCAGGCGGAGAAGGCAGGCATTTAAATTTAGACGCAGTGGATGACAGCAAGGCTAACGTTGCATGTGAATCAGAGAGAAGCCAGACCCACTTCTTCATTGTAAAAGCCAGCAGCTGCTCGGGGAGAAGCAGATTGAACCACTTCCTGCTCAGAAATTCTCAGAGCGAGAGCGCGTGCACACACATTTACATGCCCGTACGGTCAGAAGAACAAAGGAGGGGCAAGGAGAAAACGGACTCCTTGGTGATGCAGTTTGCCACCTCTCCACTCTGACTCTCGGTTCCATGGCTGGCTCTCTTCCCCTTGCATCCTGCCCCAGGCTGGCTTCTCAGGTGCCATGGCCGCCACTGTTTCACAGCAGGGAGCTGCTGACCCCATTGCAGATGAGCTGCAAACGGGCTACTCACTGGGAAAAAGAAGGCAAGGAAAGAGAGAAAGGTTATTTCCTTTGCAGATGAATTCTTATTAAGAAAATTTGCAAACATGCACAGAAGTACAGTGTTACAAACCCCTCCTATACCCATCACCCACTCCCATCAACCTCCTTACACGGGGATGGACGGAATTATAAGAGGAAGTGTGCCGCTTGGCATCTAGAGCAAGGCTTTAGTTAAATTTAGCTTTCCTGGGAGCTGCTTCCACTTGATTTGTCAGCTAATCAAAGCTCTTTGTTTAATTTCAGTTTCCTGATGGGCGTAAGGGAAGGCTATTGACAACATACCGCCTGCGCCCGCGTTCCCGGGCCGGGTCAAGTACTTGGGCTCTTTGCAAGCCTCTTTGTCTAAGCTGGTTTCTCTTTCTATGTTTTTTTTTATCCAAGCTGGGGGGAAAGAGGATGATCTTGAGGCAAACAGGTGTGGCTCTCCGGTAGTTAGCAGCGATGGTGCAAGGTGGAGGTGGGAGGGGAAGGGCTGGGTGAGTGGACGTCTGTGTCTACGGGACACTGACATCGGAGCTGGCCGGGGGGACAGGCAAGGGCACAGTCCCGGGGGAGAGGGGAGAGAGAGCGGCTGGAGCGGCTGACCCCGATGGTGCAGCAGAGAGAGGTCAGCTTCCCACCCGGCTCTTCCCACCACTCCCCACCTTGGGCCACCCCTCTTTCCTGGTTTTGGGGATCAACCCTCGTTTTTTGTTTTGTTTTTAAAAGGTTTGTTGGGGCCAATGTTGTGGCTCAGGGGGTTACGCCACTGCCTGTGATGCTGGCATTCTTTATGATTGCTGGTTCAAGTCCCAGCTGCCCCACTTCTGCCCCAGCTCCCTGCTAATGCACCTGGGAAAGCAGCAGCTAATGGCCCAAATGCTTGGGCCCTGGCACCCACGTGGGAGACCCAAATAGGGTTTCAGGATCCTGGCTTTGGCCCCGGTCCTTGCGGTTGTTCGGAGAGTAAACCAGCAAGTGGAACGTGTCTCCCTGTCAGTCTTTCAAATCAACAAATCTGTTTTAAAAAATTTAAAAAGATTTATTTATATATTTGACAGAGTGACAAAGGAGCGACAGAGAGAGATCTTGCATCCGTGAGTTCACTCCCCAAATGGTTGCAACTCCCAAGGCTGGGCCAAGCTGAAGCCAGGAGCCACAAGCTCCATTTGGGTCTCCCACGTGGCTGCCAGGGCCCAAGCATTTGGGCCATTAGCTGCTGCTTTCCCAGGTGCATTAGCAGGGAGCTGGGTTGGGAGTAGAATAATGAACTGGAATGTGGGTGTCCCAAGCTGTGGCTTACCCTGCTGTACCCCAATGCCTTCCGCTGCCCCCCAACTCCTCCTTGGCCAGCTCATTTATACTCTTCCTCCAGATCTCAGCTTCAAAGTCTTCCCTGGGGCTGGCACTCTGGCTCTGTCGTGCAGTAGGCTAAGCCTCCCCTGTGGCACCAGCATCCCATATGGGTGCTGGTTCGTGTCCCGGCTGCTCCTCTTCCAGACCAGCTCCCTGCTAATGCTCCTGGGAAAGCAATGGGAGACGGCCCAAGTGCTTGGGCCCTTGCACCCACGTAGGAGACCTTGAAGAAGCTCCTGGTTCTTGGCTTCAGACTGGCCCAGCTCCAGCTGTTGCAGCCATTTGGGGAATGGACCAGCAGATTGGAAGACCTCTCCCTCTCTCTCTGTCTCTCCCTCTGTAACTCTGCTTCTCAAATAAATAAATCTTTAAAATAATAATGATAAAAAAGACTTTTCTGATCCTCCAGGTCAGATCAGCTCCCCTAGCTGGCCCGTCAGATCTCTGTGAGTGTTCAGGACCCTTACTGGGCCTGGAGGTCCTGCTCTGTCAGGGTGGAGAACCTGTCCTCCAACTGGGTCACGCACAGAGCACAGACCAGGCCCTGCCTGGGAGTCCGGCCCAAAGTGTGTCTGCTGACGATTTCTCCAAAGAGTGAACCAATTCATGAAGATGGAGCTGTGGGCACAGGATCAGGGCTCCAGGGTGGGGATCCCCCCAGAGGTGTTCCAAAAATCCCCTTTGCGGTGCGCAGGGCGCCCTGACCGGTTGGGGTGACACCAGCAGCTGCCGTCTCCGCCAGCACCCCACAGTGGGGCTCGCTCCTGGCCAGCGCTGTCCCCCTGTTCCTTGCTGCTGAGAGACCACCGCCCACCGCGGAGAGCCGGTGCGGGGGATCTGTGTGGGCGGAAGCCAGACTGGAAGCGTGGGAGGTGAGAACAGGGAGGCTGTGGGTGCAGACGGCTGTTTCACACATTCGGCTTTGAAGGGAGGAGAGAAATCAGGGTGGCCGCTGCTAGAAGATTTAGGGTCAAATTTAAATTTCAGGGGCGATTTAAACGTGTTTAAATGTCGGTGGAAGGTTCTAGCTGGGAGGGAGAGGGGCTGATCATTCGGAGTAGAAGAGTCCCCCTGAGGAGGGGTGACTGCACCTGGCGCGAGCACGTGGCTGCTCCTGTGGGCTCCTGCAGCGTGGGAGGCGGACCACCTAAGCAGGTCTCCAGCGACCACCCACCTGCAGCTCACAGAGAGCTCCAGGGAGGCGGGATGCGGATGTCAGGGCCTGGGCTGTGCCGCCAGCCCCTGCCCGCCCCACGTGGTGGGAGGTGCGTTTCCTTTTCTGCAGTCTGTAGAGGGGGCTATGGGGAGAACAGGGGAGGGTGGCCCCAGGAGGGTCTGCGGGAAGGACCGTCTGTGACAGGCACCTGAGGGTCGCTCAAGTGCATGGGGCTCCCAGGGAGCAGGCCAGTGACACCAGGTGGGGGAGCCTGGCAGCTGCTGGGGGGGGGGGTCGTTGGTCCTCACCTAAATAGGACATCCCAGGGGAGGTTTGCTCATGTCTGGAGACATGTCTCATTGTGTGGAGAGGGGCGCCGCACACGGAGCTGCTACCTGCACGGGTGGGGTGGGGTGGGGTGGGGGTGGGTGGGTGGGGTGGGGGTGGGCCAAGGCCGGCTGCCGCTCCCCAGGCTGTGTTGCACAGGGCACAGGGCGGGGCTGCCAAGGGGGTGGGGCGGGGCTGGAGGCTGAAGCCCCCCGCCCTTTGTGCGGGTTCTGACTGGCAGTGAGGGCGGGAGGGCCTTGCAGTGGACTAGCCGGGTTGCTGGAGTGCAGATGGCCAGATGGCCACAGAAGCACAAGAATGAACGGCCCAAGGCTACACAGAGGCAGACCTGATTCCTGGGGGGGCCCAGGGTCTCCTCCTGGAGCTGTCAGTCTTGGCTGTCCCTAGTCCCACTTGGTTGTCCTTTGGCAGGTGAGCCAGTGCGTGGCTCCGTAGCGACAGTGACTGCAGGGGACGACCCGCCTCTAGTGCTCCACGTGGGTGTCTCCACGGGGAGAACTCCGGCCAGCACGCCCTCACCCAGTCCAGCTGCGGCCGTGTGTGTTCCTGGCCCCTCCTGTGCGTGCCTGAGGGAGGAGGAACAAGTGGAGGCGGGGGTGGAGCATGGGGGGTGGTACCACCCAGAAGCGACTGGCATGGTGGCAGGTGGCAAGCGGTGGATGCTGGATGCTGGCCCTCCCACAAGAGGAAGTCCCAGGAGGACATGGAGGCCCCCCAGGAGCTGGAAGGGGACAGGGAGGCGCTGGGCGGGGAGGGCAGGTGCGCCTCCTGGTCGCTGTCTGGCACACTGCTTGGTGTGCCAGCGCAACCTGCTGTCTGCTTCCGCGAGCGCCACTCGAGGTCGGAGTCCAGTGCCTGGGTGGGCTCAGCTCCTTCCCTCCCGCTCATTTCTCACGCCCACAGGCAATCGGAGTGTGGTCCCAGCACCCAGGAGGCAGAGGCAGGGCCAGGAGGAAGGCGCCCATGAGGCTCTGGGCTTCTCCAGGCCCAGCTGGGGCTACTCTTCTCCCGGAAGAGTCTCCTCCTTGGGGACCCGAGTCTCAGATTCCCCCTGAGATGCGGTGGAAGCCGACCTCACACGCCGGCTACCCCGGGGGAGCTGTGGTGTTACGCCCCACACTCCCTGACAAGCACATTACACAAACAGGATCCCAGCCTCCTGTCCAACCTGGTGCATTTTCTTGTAAAAGGGCAAGGTGCTATTTTAAATCCCCATTTTGCAGAGAAAATAAAACTTGTGTTTGTTCTTGTGACTCATGGTGGTTTCGGGGTGATGCTGTCTGCTGTCCTGACAACTCACTCAGCATCTGGTAAGAATTAAATGCGACTTTCCCTGGGTGACAGGAAAATGAAGGCTTAAGCCAGGCCGCGTTAGGAAGAGGCCCGGTGGGGATGCCAGCGTCTGAGCCAACTTCAGCCTTGGGTGACGTCACAGCCGGCCCAGGGGAGGGAGTGGCAGGGAGCTGTGGCTTCAGCCTGGCGCAGGACCTGCCCCTCCCTCTGTCTGATGGCTCCTTGCAGGTCTAAGGGCTTTCCTGAAGGTGTGTCCCGACCCCATCAGGCCAACGGGGAAACAGAGGCAGGAAGCTGTCACTCGTGCCACAGCAGGGTTCAGATTTTCTCTGGTCTTCCGCTCAGTCTGGGAGGCCATTGCGGTTCTCAGTGGAGAATGATTTTGTAGCCCCCAAGGGCATTGGGCAATGAGTGTCGGCAGACTTTTGGGTGGGTGCAGCTGGGGAGGCGCTGCCCGGCGTCCAGGGCTGTGCAGGACCCGGAGGCAGCCGGACGCCTGGCAGTGCTGGGAGGGGCCCCACAATAAAGCGCGCTCAGCCCGCAGGGCAATGGAGCCAACATTGAGAACCCCCCCCGACCCAAACTGACCCCCAAATCCCACGTGGCGAGATGGCTGGCAGGCTGCTCACTTGCTTAATGGAAAGACCCCTACAGAGGGTGAAGTGAGGCAATCGGAAAAATCGTGGCATTTCTGCGTTGGAGAGAGTCAATGAATATCTCCCCAAATCTTGGTCTCTCCTAAATCTTGGAGCCACGGTGAAGATGTTCCTTGGTCAAATGTGGGATGCTTTGAGCAACGGAAAGAATGACACCAAGATGTCAGATACAAAGACAAGAAGGAGGAGTTTGTGACCCAAAGACGTGGTTTCCAAAGCTTCCTTGATTAAAAGGAAATGGCAGGTGTGTGTGTGAGTGTGTGGGGGTGTTGCAGGAGTGAAGACGTCACTTAGGGTGCCTACATCTGGCACCAGAGGGCCTGGGTTCGAGTCCCATCTGTATTTCAGATTCCAGCTTCTTGGTAATGTCCATAGATGATGGCTCAGATCCTTGGGTCCCTGCCGCCCACATGGAGACCCAGATGGAGTTCCAGGCTCCTGGCTTTGGCCTGGCCCAGTCTCGGCGGTCGTGGGCATTTGAGGAGTGAATCAGTGGATGGAGAAGGATCTCTCTGGCTCTCTGCCTTTCAAATCTAACTAACTAACTAACTAGATAACTAGCTAACTAGAATAGAACAGCCTGGTGAGCTTTCACAGTTCCCAGTTCTGGGGCTCTTTCCCAGAGATGTGGGTTCACCTGGCCTGGGGTGGGTGGGGACCGGATGCTCACCGGTGGTTCTAATGCATAGTCAGGGTTGAGGAGTGGCCATCAGGAGTCAGGCTGGCTGTGAATGAGGCCTGATTCGATGGGCAGGAGTCACTCAGGCCTGAGGTCCTCACAGCACTAGCTTATATTAGAAAAGAAGAAAGGGGCCGGCGCCGTGGCTCACTCGGTTAATCCTGCACCTGTGGCGCCGGCATCCCATATGGGCACCGGGTTCTAGTCCCGGTTGCTCCTCTTCCAGTCCAGCTCTCTGCTGTGGCCCGGGAGGGCAGTGGAGGATGGCCCAAGTGCTTGGGCCCCTGCAGCCACGTGGGAGACCCAGAAGCAGCTGGTTGGGGCCATTTGAGGAGTGAAGCAGCAGATGAAAGATCTCTCCCTCCCTCTCTCTAACTCTGCCTTTCAAATATATAAATCTTTTTTAAAAAAAGAAACTACAAAAAGAAGAGCAATTAACCAGAACTCAAGCGAATGAAAGAAAATAACAAAGATCAACAAGGAAATCAATGAAATCAGAAACAGAAGAACAATAAAGAAAACCAAAGAACCCAAAGGCTGCTTCTTTGAGATTATCAATAAAACTGATGATAAGTTTCTAGCCAGACTGATTTGGGGGATAGAAAAGAAACCACTAATGTCCAATATCAGGAAGGAAAGAAAAGCCATCACTACAGCTTCTACAGGCATTGTGAGGCTTATCAGGGAACATTATAAATGATTTGTGCCAACAGGCTTGACAACTGATGAAATGGCTAAATCACTCAAAAGACCCACCTAGCACAGCACACTCAAGAAACAGGTGATTTTGTTTTTAAAGATTTATTTATTTATTTGAAAGGCAGAGTTACAGAGCTGTGCCAATCCAAAGCCAGGAGCCTGGAGCTTCTTCTGGGTCTCCCCCATGGGTGCAGGACTTGGGCCATCTTCTGCTTTCCCAGGCCATAGCAGAGAGCTAGATCGGAAGTGGACTCGAACCGGCGTCCATATGGGATGCCGGAGCTGCAGGCGGTGGGTACTGGCCCTGAAACAGGTGATTTGATAGCCCCCTATGTGAGAGCTAGGATTTGCAGTTAAAGAACCTTCTCACAAATAAAACGCCAGGCCAGGATGGCTTTACTGGTAGATTCTACCAAATATTTAGGGAGAAAAGAATGCCATTCCTACACAGACTCGAGGAGGAGAGAATGCTTCCCCCATTCCTCTTCCTCCTCCTCCTCCTCCTTCTTCTTATTTATTTGAGAGGCAGAATTACAGAGAAAGAGGGGGAGAGACGGAGAAAGAGAGATATGCCATCTGCTGGTTCACTCCCCAAATGGCTGCAACAGAACTGCACTGATCCAAAGCCAGGAGCCAGGAGCTTCTTCCAGGTCTCCCTCGTGGGTGCCGAGACCCAAGGACTTGGGCCATCTTCTACTGCTTTCCCAGGCCACAGCAGAGAGCTGGACTGGAAGAGGAGCAGCTGGGACTCGAACTGGCGCCCATATGGGATGGCGGCGCTGCAGGCGGCGGCTTTACTCACTACTCCACAGCACTGGCCTCTCCCCTCTTCTTCTTTAAGGTCAATATTTCCCTGATACCAAAACCAAAGACATTGTAAGAAAAAAAAAATAAAAAAAATCCTTAAAATCACACTACCTGCTAACCTGGCAGCAATTCTTACGCCATTCATCACTTGTCTGCCTGTTGAAAATGAGTTATCCTGGGGCAGGCACCGGTGCAGTTGGTTGGGTTTGAAGGGCGGGCAGCGCCTCTGGCCACCACGTCCCCGTCCACTTGTGGGCTGACGTGCACACGTTGCAAGGAGATGCTGGATAAATTTGGAACTGCAGCTCCATGTCAACCCCAGCCTCCACCCATCTGTCCCTGAGGGCGGGTTCTGAGACATCCCAACAATCCAATAGGACCTTCTTTTTATCCTCCTGATCCTAACACACCTGCATACTGGCTTACTAGGAGGCAAACTCACCCCCATCGCAGAATGGATCTCAGCCAATCCCCAGCCACCTCGGAACAGAATGCACTCGTAGCCACAGCTTTAATCTGCTAGCAAACAGCAGCC
This sequence comes from Sylvilagus floridanus, assembly GCA_949820135.1. Lineage (NCBI taxonomy): Eukaryota > Metazoa > Chordata > Mammalia > Lagomorpha > Leporidae > Sylvilagus > Sylvilagus floridanus. Next base: position 92,891,128 of record OX463239.1, on the reverse strand, counting down.
CAGCCCAGGGCAGCCTTGGCCAGGACTAGCTCGGAGGGGTCAGGCCAGGTCCAGCTCCCGTTGTGCACTCGCAGGCTTCTGGGCTGCAAGGCAGCCCTCCCCTCCCTCACCCCCAGCTTGGCAGTCCTTGTGTCAGAACTGCTGCGTTCAGGTACCCCTGCCTCTAGAGTTTATTTCCTTGTTGCACGGTTTCTCTTCCCATTTGTTCCTGCAATGCTGCAATGCCACCTGCAGGGGGCTCTCCTCCCCCAGCCACCACGGTGCACGGCACAGGAAGGCTGCACGCCAGGCTCTAGGTAGTCACTTCCTCCAGGCAGAGAGAGCGCCTATCTGATGGTTCAGGATCTAGATGTCCACATGGCCAGTTGGGGGGTGGGGGGAGGGGAGGATCGAAGCCAAGAGCCAGGAACTTCATCCGTGTCTCCCACAAGGCTGGCAAGAACCCTATTGCTTGAGCCATCACCTGCTGCCTCCCAGGGTGTGCAGCAGCAGGAAGCTGGAGTCAGGAGCCAGAGCCAGGAATCCAACGCAGACACTGGATGTGGGATGTGGGTGTCTTCACCAGCATTTTAATCCCTAGGCTAAATGCCTGGCCCTTACTATTTATACAAGTTTTCTTTTCTTTTCTTTTCTTTTTTTTTTTTTTTAAGATTTATTTACTGTACTTGAAAGGCTGAGTTACAGAGAGGGAGAGGCAGAGAGAGAGAGGTCTTCCATCCACTGGTTTACTGCCCAAATGGCCGCGATGGCCAGAGCTGGGCCAATCTGAAGCCAGGAACCAGGAGCTTCTTCCAGATCTCCCACGCAGGTGCAGGGGCCCAAACACTTCGACCATCTTCTACTACTTCCCCAGGCCATAGCAGAGAGCTGGATTGGAAGTGGAGCAGCCCACATATGGGATGCCGGTACTGCAGGCAGTGGCTTAACCTGCTGCGCCACAGCACCGACTTCTAAAGCTTTTTTTTTTTTTTTTTTTTTTGACAGGCAGAGTGGACAGTGAGAGAGAGAGAGAGACAGATCTTCCTTTGCCGTTGGTTCACCCTCCAATGGCTGCTGCGGCTGGCGCAGCACCATGCTGATCCAAAGCCAGGAGCCAGGTGCTTCTCCTGGTCTCCCATGGGGTGCAGGGCCCAAGCACTTGGGCCATCCTCCACTGCCTTCCCGGGCCACAGCAGAGAGCTGGCCTGGAAGAGGGGCAACCGGGACAGAATCCAGCTCCCCGACCGGGACTAGAACCCGGTGTGCCGGTGCCGCAAGGTGGAGGATTAGCCTGTTGAGCTGCAGCGCCGGCCTTCCTAAAGCTTTTCTTAAATAGGATATAAAGAAGGAGTAAGAATAAAACAAAACGCTCATGTTCAAGGAAAGCATTGAGAGGAGAGTGGGAGCCCCCTGAAGACCCCTATCTGACTGCACCCCCCCGCCCTGCCTGGGGCCCTGGGGCTGAACCTCGCCATTCCCCTCAACCCCACGGGGCAGCTGGTCCAGGAGGCAGTAAGCAGGCTGCTGTACAACATCGTAGGGGCAAACAGAGAAATCAGGACAACGAAGAAAGAGAGCACTCTAGAGAGAAAAACCAGCAGTGGCAGGGACCAGCACGAACCCGCCAGCGAGCCGGGAGCCCACCCCACACCCATGGTCTTCTCCCTGTCTGAGGCCAGTCCCCTCCTGAGCCCTCAGTGCCTCTGTTAAAAACATCCCTTAGAGGCCGGCGCCGTGGCTCACTTAGCTAATCCTCCGCCTTGCGGTGCTGGCACCCGGGTTCTAGTCCTGGTCGGGGCGCCGGATTCTGTCCTGGTTGCCCCTCTTCCAGTCCAGCTCTCTGCTGTGGCCCGGGAGGGCAGTGGAGGATGGCCCAAGTGCTTGGGCCCTGCAGCCCATGGGAGACCAGGAGAAGCACCTGGCTCCTGGCTTCAGATTGACACAGCTGTAGTGGCCATTTGGGGGGTGAACCAACAGAGGGAAGACCTTTCTCTCTGGCTCTTTCTCTCTCACTGTCTAACTCTGCCTGTCAAAAAAAATAAAAATAAAAAAATAAAAATGCATCCCCCGGAGCTCCTGCGGCCTCCCCCCACCGCAGCATCTTTCCGTCTCTCTGATCCCCGTCTGCAAGCACCCAGAGGAGCTCCCTTCTCTGTTTAAAAATTCCTTTAAAACAAGACACAGACGTAACGATCAAGAAAGCGGGAGACCAGGCCAAAGAGTTGATTCTGTTGCCTGCTCTCTCCCTATGGCATCACACGATCTCATCTTTGTTCCCACCCTGGTTTCAGTCGTCCCCTTTGGTGAACTTCAGGGAAAGGAAATCCAGGGAGAACAGGATCGCGTGGCTTCACAGGGCCGACACGGACGCGGACTCCCACGCCCACAGCGGAGCAAGCTGTGGGGATCGGTGACACCACCTTCCCACCGACCCCACATCCTCACCAAGGGCCGGCCCCTCTCCGTCCAGGCACTGGCAGCTGACCTCTGGGGTGGGGGTGGGGGCTGGGCACCCTGAACAGCCGATTTGTTTAGGGCTGAGCCGGGCAAAAGCTAGGAGCCCAGAGCTCCACCTGGGCTCTCCCGTGGGTGCAGGGGCCCAAGCCCTTGCCTTCCCAGGCGCAGCAGCAGGGAGCTGGATCGGAAGTGGAGCAGCCAGGACTCCACCAGCCACAGGAAGGGTTGTGGGCGTCCCAAGGGGCGGATTAACCCCCAGCACAAGGCCTAACCCTCCCCTGTGGCTTTCGTTAGCTCAGGCTGAAGTGCCAGCCCCGGGGCACCTCACACCTGGCGACAAGTCACTGCCCACAGCCCTGGAGGCTGCACCACAGTCACGGCGCACCGCGCACTGCCAGGCTCCGCCGAGGCCCCCCGCAGCCCTCGCGGCTCCCTCCTTAGCTTCCGGTCAGCTGCTCTCCCGTGGCCGTGGTGCCCCCGCCGCAGGAAGCCTCTCTGGGGCCTGCACACCTGCCGACCTGGGGCTCCGGGCAGCAGCGCCGGAGCGCCCCCTGCAGCTGCAGGCGCTGAGCGCGCACAGCCGGCCCCCACCGCGCGTCGGACAGGCCTGCGTCCCCCTCGGGGGCCCCGGACTGCAGTGTCCCCTCCTCCCAGCACTGGCGGCCCCTGGGCGCCCCCTCTCGCCCCCCATCCACCCCCATCCATCATCACACCTTAGTGCCACCGCGGTGGCCCTGCTGCGGGCGGCTCCTTGCTTCTGCTCCAGCTGGGTGGGGTCATCTCAGTTTTCTCGCTGTCGTCCTGCTCCCTCCCTGCCCTTGCCGGCTTCTCTGTCCCCAGGGTCCTTCCTGCTGAGGGCATCTGCCCTTCCAGTCTCACTGCGCCTCCGGCCGCCTCTGGACCTGTCTCTCGATCCCTCACTCGGGGCTCCGTGCCCTCCCCGCGGTGGGCAGCACAGCGTCTTGGGGCGGGCATTTGGAGGGGTATGTAGGATGCGGTGAAGACGCTCCCACCCCACAGCAGAGTGCCGGGGGACTCCGGCTTCCCGCTAATGGCGTCCCTGGGAGCAGCAGATGGCTCATGCAGTTGAGTTCTGGACTTGTGCTGTGGCGTAACAGGTTAAACAGCAGCACGCAGTGCCGGCGACCCATGTGGGCACCGGTTCAAGTCCTAGCTGCTCCACCTCCAATCCAGCTCCCCGCTCATCGGCCTGAGAGAGCAGTGGAAGATGGTCCAAGCATTTGGGCCCTTGCACTCACATGGGAGAACCACATGAAGTTCCTGCCTTCAGCCTGGTACAGCCCCAGCCTTTGTAACCACTTAGGGAGTGAACCAGCAGATGGAAGGTTCTCTCTCTCTCTCTCTCTCTCTCTCTGACTCTGCCTTTCAAACAAACAAACAAATATTTTTTTTAAGTGTGTCCCAGAGTGGGCATTTAGTCTAGCCCAGAATGCACCTGTTGTACGCCCACGTCCCATATTGGAGGCCTGGGTCTGATGCTCAGCTCTGCCTCCTGACCCCAGCTTCCTGTTAACACAGACCCTGGGAGACAGGAGCGATGGCTCAGGTATGTGGGTCCCTGCCACCCACGTGGGAGACCTGGATTGCTGCTTCTGCCTGGCCCAGCCCCAGCGATCCTGAACATCTGGGGAGTGAGCCAGCGGATGGGAGCCCTGTCAGTCTGTCTGTCTGTCAAATGAAAAGCAGTGTTAAAGCATGTCCCTGGGTGTTGCCCGTTCTGGGAACTCGCACCCACAGCCAGGCTAGCAAAGCTTGCCAAGTGTGTTTCTCTATTCAGACGCTGGGATTTTTTTTTCCCATCTCCAGTCATTAAGTCAATGTTGCAGCAGGCATGACACTCAAGTGACTGGGCTTTTTTTTTTTTTTTTTTGTCCCCAGGCTGCAAAAGTACTGCCGACTTTATTAACTGCACAGCGCAGAAGGGACCAAGGTGACTGCGAGGAGCAGCCGGGCGAACTCTGCAGGCTACTGTCCGCCAGCTGCTTGTGCACAGGGACACTCCACGCGCATGGTGCATATGGAAGGACAAGTTTGTTCCCCATGTGTGAGCCCTGGCTGCCGCGGCAGGAGCAGGGGTTGGGGCACGAGGCAGGGAGTTTGGGGCCCGCGCTCCTGGGGGCTCCTCCATTTCCAAATGGGCCTCTGGCGCTGTCTCGTGGCTGGTGGTGAAACCCGCCTGGCCCCCCTGTGCCCATCTGGCCGGCTCAGGAGGAAGGGGGCTGAGACTGCCCCCCTAGCTCAGCGGGATCCTTGTTCCCCACCCTGGGGTGGAACTGGAGGCAACATCTGAGACGGGGACCCCCTGGCCACCTGCCCCCATCCCGGCTTGGATCTCTCTACTTCTCATTGTGCACCCTTCACCACCGGGGCCTGGCACCACTTCCACAAGTCCCTGCCCCAGGTCGCTGCCCAGGGCCTGCAGCGTCCAGAGGCTGGAGCCCCAGGCGCCCTGCTAGCCCGTGGCCCTGGCGGTCCAGATCAGCCTAGTTGCTCTAGATGGCTGGCTCCCCCAGCGCCCGAGGCCCAGGTGTGAGGGCAGTGGCCCATGCTCGGTGCTCACAGCTGGGCTGGAAGGAGGAAGGGCTCCCCTTCGCAGGGCCCTTGGGTCTGCATTGCCCTGGTGACCCCAGATTTCCATCAATCAGCTTCCTGTGGCACAGTAGGTGAAGCCTCCATCTGCAGTGCCAGCATCCCATATGGGTGCTGGTTCGAGTCCCGGCTGCTTCACTTCTGATCCGTCTCTTTGCTATGTTATGGCCTGGGAAAGCAGGCCGTAACGTAATAAATAATAAATTAAAAACTTGGAGCTGGCTCTGTGGTGCAGTGGACCAAGCTGCTACTGCAATGCTGACATCCCGTATGGGAGCACTGGTTCCAGTCCCAGCTGCTCTGCTTCTGATCCAGCTCCCTGCTAATGCACCTGGGAAAGCAGTGGAGGATGGCCCAAGTACTGGGGCCCCTGCACTCACCTGGGAGAGCTGGCTGGAATTCCAGGCTCCTGGCTTTGGCTTGCACCAGCCCCAGCTATTGTAGCCTTTTGGGGAGTAAATCAATAGGTGGGGAAAATCTCTATCTTTCCTTCTCTCTGCCTTTGCAATAACTTAATTCCTTAAATATATCTATTTTTAAATTTTTAAAACACAAAACCCTCTTAGCCCTGTGAATTTTGTCGTGTGTGTGTGTGTGTGTGTGTGTGTGAGAGAGAGAGAGAGAGAGAGAGAGAGAGAGAGGGAGAGAGAGAGAGAGAGGGAGGGAGAGAGAGAGAGGGAGGGAGAGAGAGAGAGAGGGAGAGAGAGAGGGAGGGAGGGAGGGAGGGAGAGAGGGAGAGAGGGAGGGAGAGAGGGAGAGAGGGAGGGAGAGAGGGAGGGAGAGAGAGAGAGAGGGAGGGAGAGAGGGAGGGAGAGAGGGAGGGAGGGAGAGAGTTTGATCATTGCGTCTGTGCCACATGATTCGTTTGTTCCTTGCACTCCACCTCCACCTTTTATTCTAAAAGTCTGACATTTTCTCTTCCTTCTTAAAAACTCTCTTCATTAACTCCCCACTTGCTGTGAGGTCTGTCGCCCCCACCCCCTTCGGTTTCAGAACCACTTTTCTGCACTGCTCCAGGGACAGTCTCCTTAGCACCCAGCCGCCCACGCGACTGGGCTCCAGCTCCGGCTCCGGGCAGACGAGAGAGCCGCCCATTCCCCCTGGGAGGTCTGGCTAGGACAGCAGGCTCTGCCCGGGCTTTGTCACAGGGCTCAGATTCTACTTCTTCCCCTGGTAGTCAGGTTTCCTTGCAATTCATATGTAAATTCCTCAGAGCAGGTGGATGTTAAAAAAAAAAAAAAAAAAAAACCACTGGGGTGGGTGTTTAGCCTCCGGGTTAAAATGCCAGTTAAGAGGCCTGCCTCCCACAGCAGAGAACCCACAGCCCAGCAGCTGGTTCCAGGCTCGGGCTAACGCAGACCCTGGGAGGCCTTGGCGATGTTTCAAGTAATTAGGTTCCTGGCACCCACGTGGGAGACGTGGATTGAACTCCAGCCGCCTGCTTCAGCGAGCTCCAGCCCTGGGCATTTTGGACATTTGGGGAGTCAACTAGCAGATAGGATCTCTCTGCCTGTTTGTCTTTTTCTGTGTCTCTCTGCTTCTCAAATAAATAATGTTTAAAAATCGCTGAGCCTCACAGAACATATGTGATCAACAGAGAGGCGAGAGGAGGGGGTGGGGAGCGTCTAAGACAAGTTAAGCAGAGCCGGCCCCTGTGCCCGCGGTGCCACGGAGCGTGTGGCCAGAGTGAGCAGCCACAGAGCTGGCACAGGGCTCGGGGCTTCTCTGTGTCTCCCAGGGGTCCCACGTGCCACAGCCTCTGCCACAAGGCCTGGCTGCCCTTTCGGCGTGCTCCTGGGGTCTGTAGAGTGTGCAGCTTCCTGAGCCAGCTCCTGTCTGAAGCTGCAGTGCACTGCTCCCGGGAGCGTCCTGTGTTGCCCCTCATGCCCCTCGAACCAACATGGGGGCCCCTCAGCCCCAGAGCTCGTCCTCTGCTCCCAGGCGGGCCTGTGCTGCAGGGGAGCTGGCCACCCTACCCTCGGGCACGCGGGTGCTTTGCAAAGCAGTGTTCTGTGGCTCCTGTCACCCAAGGCTCCTTGTATCCGCACAAACAGCCCAGCGACCTTCCGGCTGCCACCCCCACCTGCCCATCGTCCCCCCCCCCCCAACCCGCAGTTTCACTTATTGTGGCCAACCATGGTCTGAGAATAGTACATGGAAAGTTCTAGAAATAAGCAGCTCACGCGGCCGTGGCTTGTTGCAATGGTTTTCTTAGATCAGCAGTAGCTGCTGCTGCTCTCTCTGTGAGTTACATTTCAGCACAGGTCTGCACATTGGGGCGGAGACACCGTGCACAGGGCTGGCTGTTCCCAGCTATGCCGGCGTCCGGGAGCACCTCTGGGGGATGGCGTCTTCTCCCTGTCTTCACACATTAGCTCTGCCAGGATCGTGGCCACCGTGCTCGCTGGTGCTCCCCACACTGGGTATCACAGCTCAGGGCTTTTGATCTTCCCTGTCCAAAATTGCAGGTGAGCCTGGAGCCAGAGGCCTGGGCCCTCTGCTCAGACGGGGCTGTCTCCCAAAGGGTACAGGTGGACAGCCAGGCACGGATAGTGCCGGGGACCGTGCAGCTCAGTACCGGGAGTCAGGATGGAATGACAGCCCACGCCTCCACTGCTCGTGGACCGGGGGAAGCTGTGCTCTGGCAGGAGGAGGAGCTGTGCCGAGGCTTTGCCCCGGCTCGTGTCTCCAGTGGCCAAGTCCCACAGCACGGCCCACCAGGGCCTGCAGGTGCCTTCTGTCTGGACTGACGGAGGCAGGACGGCCTCCTGGTGGGAGGGGCAGCTAGGGACACCGTTGGAAAACCTTTAGTTCCCAAAGATGCATGTATCTGAAAGGCAGAATGAGAGAGAGGGAGAGAGAGAGAGAGAGAGAGAGAGAGAGAGAGAGAGAATCTTCCATCTGCTAGTTCACTCCCCAGATGGCCACAACAACAGCTAGGGCCAGGCCAGGCAGAAGCCAGGAGCCAGGAGCTTCATCCGGGTCTCCCGCATGAGCGGCAGGGGCCCAAGCACTTGGGCCATCTTTTGCTGATCTCCCACGTGCATTAGCAGGGAGCTGGATAGGAAGTGGAGCAGCCTGGTGGTGCCCGAAAACCTTTTCCAGAGGGGGAGAGGGCCTGGAGTGTCACTCCTGCCACTGTGGGGTGGGGGGAGGGAGTGTTTGCCAAAGGAGAATCCAGGCTTCTGGGCTTCACGGAGGAGGTGTCGTGGGACCCAGGCTTTGGAGATGATGGCGGGGGCCTGCCAGCAAAGAGATGAAGTGTGTGAGCATGTGTGCATGCGAGCAAGCGTGTGTGTGTCAGCATGCGTGTGTCAGCATGTGTGTGCGTGTGAGCATGTGTGTGTGTGAGCAAGCGTGTGCGTGTCAGCACGCGTGTGTTTGTGTGTGTGTTGGTGGGGGCGGCGACTGCTCGGCTGTGGTGGGTCTGGAAGCCCCTGCCCGGAAGCCTGGTACATTCTTTCTCTGAACGCAGTTCCCATCCCAGGCACGCGCTGTGTTTTCAAATGCTGAAACTCCACTGTGCATGGCCAAGTACAAGTTCAAGACTCCACTTTCAGCAAGTCATCACATCAGAAGGCTCAGGGCTTGTTCCTCGTGTCTAAGTTGCACTGGGCATACAGCGGCCAAGTCCGAAGCCCCGCCTCCCCACTCTGGCCCCACGTCGCGGTCAAGGTCTCCAGCCGCACAGCCCAGCACCTGCCATCCTGCCATCGGCTCAGCCCTCCGGGAAAAGACTCCTTCCCGACAAAGTCCAGGAGGCTCCGGCGCTGGGCGCTGGGCGGGGAGGGGGGCGGTTAGTGAAAACAACGCACAGGCAGAGAGCAGGGGGTCCCCGCACACGGGCCTGGCAGCAAACAATCGTGGGAACGCGTGCTGAGGACAGGATGTGACTGGTGGAGACCTTGACAATGTAAAATGGGAACTCGCAGAGATCTGGGAAGGGTGGGTGAGCTCATTTCCTATCGTTGGGCGGCAGGCTGGCGAGAGACGCCCCCTACAGTTGGAAGAAGGAATTCCTTGGAGATATAACCAAGGAGCTTACATGTAGGCTGCATTTTGCTTTGTTGAAGGAGCATGCATCGTGTGAGCTCATTTTTGTGAAAATGTCCAGTGGGCGTGGGCGATGTCTCCATCGATGGCTGGGTCCTAGGGCTCAGGACCACTGGACAATGCAGCTTTGGGCCCTCTTCTACCTGCATTTCTTTCTTTCTTTTTTTTTTTTTTTAACATTTATTTGTTTATTTATTTGAGAGGCAGAGTTAGAGAGGGAGAGGGAGAGAGACAGATCTTCCATCCGCTGGTTCACTCCCCAATTGGCTGCAACAGCCAGAGCTGCGCTGATCCGAAGCCAGGAGCCAGGAGCTTCTTCTGGTCTCCCACACAAGTACAGGGGCCCAAGCACTTGGGCCATCTTCTGCAGCTTTCCCAGTCCATACCAGAGAGCTGGATCAGAAGTGGAGCAGCCGGGTCTCGAACCTGCGCCCATATGGGATGTCAGTGCTTCAGGCTGGGGTTTTAACTCGCTGCGCCACAGCGCCGAACCCTCTACCTGCATTTTTATGAGCATGCACTATTATTATCAAAGCCAAAAGCTATAATTGTAAATTCCCACGAGAGCAGCTGTCTGGCCCAAGGCGGGGCTCACGGACAGAGCAGGGCCTGGACCTGAGATCCTTCCAGGGGCTGCTCAGGGCCCTCCTCTGTGGGGCGAGGGGTGCACTTCATGGTATCGTGGTCCAGAGAGCACTCCCAGGAGCACTCGGGAGTCTTGGGAGTTAGTGCCCAGCCGCAGGCACCTGGCATCAGACCCCCTTGTTGAATGAGTTGGGCGGCCCCAGCCCCTCTTTGCTCTGTCTTCCTTCCGGGCTGCTGCGCCCCGTTAAGTGTCTGACAGTCCACACTGGCCACTAAGGATACTTCTAACTCGCTCATCACGGATTTCCATCTGAACCAACCCGCAGCCAACCCAGTGCTAAGGCTGCGCTGGAACTAGTCATTCTGCTCTCTCAGCGCCATCTAGTGTCCACACTGGGTACGGCCACATGTAGCTGGCTCCTGGGAAACGCTCAAGCCCACCCTTCTCCCATCAGCAATGGGACACGAAGCTCAATCTAGACTGTTCCTCCCAGTGCAGCAATTTATATCTCAAAAAGAGCATTGTACAGACTCAGTATTTCTACAGCCATGTGTGTGCTGTGTTAGGGACAGCAGACTCATGGGAGAAATCATGCTGACAATTACATTGATTGTTTGCTATGTGTGGGCCCAGCCGAGAGCTCGCAGCACAGTTCATCTCCACGAGACGGTTCCTTTGACAGATGAGGACACTGGGGTGCAGAGAGCAGACGTGAGAGCTGTCACTCTAACTGCCGAGGGGAACCAGGGGCTGCCTACTGGGCGGAAGCCAGCGGGGAGGCGGCTGCAAGGCTGGGGAGACCAGCCCAGGACACTGAACGTGCGTAAAGAGGGAGGGGTGGGGCACTGGCTGCGGGCTGAGCAACGGGTGAAGCTGTGACCCAAGCTGGGGCAGGGAACGCCACTGCCAGCAAGACTTAAAGCACCTGCTTTGTGCCAGGCGCTAAGGTACAGAGCTGAGTGACCAGGGATGGCCCCTTCCTCAGAGAGCTCAGAGCCTCAAGAAGGAGCAACACAGGGTGTAGACAGAGGTACAGGTCAGCAGGGCGGGGTATAGTCAGAGGTACAGGATTGCAGGGCAGGGTGTAGACAGAGCAACAGGCAGAGTGGGGTGTAGACAGAGGTACAGGATGCAGGGCAGGGTGTAGACAGAGGAATAGGAGAGCAGGATGGGGTGTAGACAGAGGTACAGGAGAGCAGGGTGGGGTGTAGACAGAGGTACAGGAGGTGAGGAATCAGGTGGACTCAGAACTGTGCAGGATCACAGGCGCAGGTGGATTTTGGGCCCAGCCTGCACAGATAGGCAGGGTTTAAGAGGGGATGGCGGATTTAAGAAGCTGGAGGGGTGCATGCACTGGGGGCAGAGGTGTGAGCGGCGTGCTGACCAGAAGCCCACTAGAGCCAGGCAGGGGTCCGCAAAAGCCTGCGGCCAGGGGCCTTGGGGACTGGGATCAGGGAGGGCTGCGGAGTCAGGGTCCGAGGGCCAACAGGGCCAGGCAGAGGGAGCCGGCAGATGGGGCAGTGGATGGGAGGGCAGACACAGCCCTGGGCTGCTGGGGAAGAGCCACAGAGGGAGGCTCAGGGCTGGCCCAGGGGAGGACAGGAGCCCGAGGGGGATGGACCCGGGACACGGAGAACCCAGGCAGGCGAGCGTGGGCGGGACGGGGACTCTCCAGTGTGGGCAGGAGACGTGGCTTCTCACAGAGGCAGACAGGGGGCTGGGGCCGCCAGCCAGACCACCAGGCCAGGACGGGAGCAAGGTGGGGGCCATCTTTGAGACAGGGCTGGGGTGGCGGGGGTGGGGTGAGCATCTGAAATAGAGGGCAGGGCCCGGGGACAAGGGACAGGGAGACAATGTGGCCAGGGGTGTCAGAGGCCCGGGCAGGGTTCAAGGGGGCACCAGTCATGGCGGGGAGGGGGCACAAAAGACAGAGCCAGCCCCTGGGGAGCTATGTGCCCTCGCTCCATGCTGAGCGTGGTGGGAGTGGGGAGAGGAGGGTGCCCTCCGTTCACCCCACTTGAAGCTGAAGACAGACGCTAAACTCGCACCCAACCTCCTCGTGCTGCCTTTAATTACGAAAGATGTAAAATGATGCATTATAAAACCCGGAAGCTACTTTATACCAAGTCCGATCTTTAAATATTGTTAACAGGGGCCCGGGCGTCAGGACACTGGCATGGGAGCGGTGGCGGGGCCGAGGCAGGCGGGACACCCAGTCCCAGAGCCCACACCACACGGGGGAGAACGGGAGCACGCGTGGCTTAGCTGCCGTGAACGGGACGAGGGCAGTGACGACTTCTGGGGAGAACACTGGGCACTTCACACGCTGGGGACTGGGGACGGCGACGCGAGGGAGCAGCGGCGGGTGCAAGGCCAGTGGGGCTGTGCAGCGCCCAGAACCTCTGCCGAGGAGAGACGGCCCGCCTGGACGGACCCACGGGCAGACGGAGCCCGGGCGACGCTGGCTGTGGAAGGCAAGGCACCAGCGCTGTGCAGGCAGGTGCGGGCCAGCAGGGTCCCCGTGGGTAAGGCACGAGGCATGCGGCACAAGGCTCGATGCCGGGAGCAGCGCTCCTCAGAGAAACCAGACTGGAAACAGCCCCGTGCGCGCGCCTCAGAGGCGAGCTCGGGTGTCGGGGGCTCTGACCCAGGGCTGGCTTCTTCCTGTACACCAGGGTGCGTGGCAGGACAGAGCGCTCTGACGGGACTGGGACCGAAGCCAGCCCCTCCTAGGCCTCCGGGCACAACCATGAGGCTGGGAGGGCTCTGGGCTGGCACTGAGCTGGGCTGTGGGAGCGTGCGGCCTCACTTCTGGGTGGGTGCAGCCGGCCGGCCGACGGTGACATCCCTGAGTCCCCTGGAAGGGCAGAGTCTGCTCAAGCAAATCTTCCAGAACCTTCCACGTCTCCTTCAGTGTTCTCCTCCCCACGTCTCCTCTCTGCCCAGACCCGGCTGCGAGGGCTCTGTCCCCTGTAGCTTCCTGTTCAGGGGACTAGGCGGAGGCTGGCCACATGCGGTCCCTCAGGGCGTTACGGCTAAGACGGTCCCAGGGGCTGGGCCTCTGTTTTACTGCCAAGCATCTCTCTACACAAATCTGAGCGTGAAGTGCAGGTGGGGGCCTGGGCAGGAGGTACGGGGCCCCAGACCTCGGGCGGCCTTGGTGTAGAACCCTGGGGGCGAGGGGGGGGAGAGGGCGCTGGGGTCGGCCTGGATGCGGCCACCTCGGGTTAGACGCGCAGTCGAGGGCCTCACCTAACCGTGGGCACGAGTCTCGGAAAAGCTCAGGCTCTGAGCTCTGGCAGGGCGCAGGACGGCTACAGGTTAGATGGTCTGGAAGCAGGGCAGGGGCAGATGCAGCCGCACGGTGCTCGCGCCGTGAGCACTGACGGGCACCAGGCTTCGCTGGTGTAAGGCTGAGGAAGGCACAGGCCCTGCCCGCTAGGCACTTGTGGTCAAGTGGGGCTGCACTGAACCCCGGATCCTCAGAGAAACAGCTGTGCGCGCGCGGGGGGGGGGGGGGCAGCCGCTGGCCCGCAGGAGGGAGGCCTGCACTGGCTGCAGTTTGGGGGGGGGGGTGCAGCGTGCCCACCGCCCTCAGGCTCCTCTGCTCCCAGGACCACACGGCAGGTGCAGCAGCAAAGGGACCGTGGGCCGCGGGAGGACAGGTAGGGCTCAGTTTCCCAACTCCAGCCTGGCCCTGGGTCCGGATCCAACTCTTCCAAGCTAGAATCAAGGCGCTGGAGCCGCGCCCCCGGCTAAGCCTGGAATCCTCCAGCCAGGGCGGATGCACCAGAGGGCCCCGGCCGCATGCTGAGCCAGCACCGCAGGCCGCCGCCCCCGGCTGCCTCCTGCCCCAGGCCCTGTCTTCAAGGCGACTGAGATCAGTGGTTCTCCTGTGACGCGGATTCTCTGCGTGTACGCAGGGCTGTGCGCACGGGGGCCGACCGGAAGGCCGGGTCACGGAGATGAGCGCGCACGCCACCGGGGCCTGGGGCAGGGCATGGCGCCCGGGACGGGAGCTGGTCTGGCTGCTGCAGGTACTGAGCGTCCGGGGTCACAGGCGGTCAGTCCGGAACGTCTCCTCCACAGCGGGGTCCAGCAGGCCCATGCTGGAGTCACTGAGCATACTCAGTCCGTCCAGGCTCAGGGGTTCGATCTGCAGCTCCTCCTCCAGGGGGAAGGGCGCGTCCACGCTCAGGCTGACCTCGGGCACGCCTGCCAGGGCGCTGCTGAGATCTTTGAACAGGCTGCTGCTCGAGTCTTCTGGGAGGGGCGGGACAGCGCAGATTAGGTGGCCCGAGGGCCTAAGCAGATGGTGACCCCCAACACCATTCCTGCCGTCCCCCTGCCCGCGACAGTGACGCCGGGGCCCTAGCTCGCGCCCGGGACTCCACGTCCTCCCGTTTTCGCAGGGTTTCTCCCGTCGGAGGGCTGTCAGTCACCTAAGACCACTTTAGAAACGGCTGGGACCCCTGTCCGGATCTCAGAAAGGGGCTTTCGCGACGGTCCCTGTGGGCTCCCCTCACCGGCGAGGGTGGGAAGCCGCGGGCCGCCCGCGCTCACCTGTCAGGAGGGCGCTGGGGAAGGTGCCGCAGTTGGCATACAGGCTTGGTCTCACGTGGAAAGAGTCCTGGGCTTCCCGGTGGCCTTGCTGCACCAGCGGCACCTGCACACGGCGCGGGCACGGGGTGAGCACTGAGCATGCGCAGCAGGTGCACCCTGCCCAGAACCGCACAGGCAGGCCGGGCACTGCTGTCCGCGCAGAGCCCTGCCCGCTGCGCCATTCCAAGGCACGAGCATGGCCACGGTCCCTGCAGCCCCTCCCTCCTCATCCGCCCCCGGGGGAGCCCTCTATGTGCAGCCAGGAAGCAAGGGGCTGTTTTCCTCTTCGATTGAGGAAGATGAGGAGGCAGACTCCTGCTTACCCTCGCGGGGCGAACCGGGCGCATGCGCACCTCCCTCTGACAAAGCCCGGGCAGGGGCACGGGCGCCTGACGGGGGGTGGGGGGGGTGTGCCTTAGGAGCCTTTTCTCAAATTAATTCGGACCTGTTTTCAAAGATGTCTCCAAGAGGAAGTTTCCATCATTTGCGGGGGGGGGGGGGGCAGACTACAATGGGCTCTGGAGAAGATGGGGAGCTGGGGTGCGGGCGGGGAGCGCCTGCCACGGCCCTCACCAGGGCCCACTCAGGAAGGGGCCGGCTTCGTGTCTTTCACTGCGTCACTCGCACCCAGCCCTTCCTCCACTCCTTAATCTGCCTGGGAGTGCGAGGCGGCTGCATGAATGCTGGGAGATCCACGGACTCCACCCGGGTCAGTGCCACCGGGAGAGGCGCAGAAGCCAAGCAACGTGGCTTAAGGTCGGAGCCCCTGCCCCCTCCGGAGCCACACGCGTGCTGGGGGCGCCGCCTTCTCCGGCTCCCGAGACCAGGACCTGCCCTGCCCGGCCTCGCTTTCCTCCCCACGAGGGGAAGGGCCAGTTGGCTGCCACGGCCCCTGCCTTGCATTTAGGAGTGGGACGGCTCAAGGCTGTCGGAGCCACAGAACAGCGACAGTGAGAGCGGGGCCGTGGGGTGCCTGGCGCCCTGATGTCACCCGTTCAACAGCCCACATGGAGGAGTGTGTGCACCAAGGGGGCGGGCGGGGCAGGGCGGGGGTCACGCACCTGCTGCGGGAAGGCTGAGCCGGGCCTCAGGGACTGCTGGTCGAAGCCCACGTCGGGGAAGAAGTTGGTCAAAGATGAGCCCTTCCGGGAAGAAGCAGGCGAGCAGTGAGCATGGACCTCAGCGCGCACCGAGTCCCCTCCTCCCTGGTGCTCCCCCTGGGGCCTACCTGCGACGCTAGCAGCTGGAAGTCCGCCGGTGGCAGTGCCGAGGCTGCCTGGGGCTGCGGGGCGGGGGGCTCCTGGGCAGGGGGCTGCTGCAGGAGGGGCTGGGGCAGCTCCTGGGTGGCGGGGTAGGGGGGTGGCGGAGACACTTGGGCTTGTGCGTCCGTGGGCAGGAAGGCGAGTGGGCCTCGATCTGGGGACACCATCTGTGGGACAAACACACACGGCCACAGTCAGCCCTGAGCGTCAGGCGGGAGTCCTTGCGGGCCAGTGAGCGGCAAGGAGAGGGAAGCCGGCCGCCTCCTGTCTGCAGTATTCTAGGCGGGGCTGGGGAGGCCGCTGCTGCTCCTCCCACGTCCACGGCCAACCTCATCTCCCCGCAAAGCGCTTCCCACTTGGTGACGTGTCCGTGGTCTTTAAAAAAATATGAGAAAACAGCCGACTTGACCGATTTTCCTCTCGGCCTTCCGGGTGAAAATCCTGCTTTTGAAAGGCACGACTTGAAGGAAGGAAGATTGAAAAAGGCACTTAGCGCTGCTGTCCCCGAGCAAGACGCTGAGCAGCGACACGGGGACGACAGTGCATGACACTGACGTGACAAACAGCACGTGGACAAAGGCAGCGGGGACGATGGCAATGGCCTCTGGGGCCGAGAGGCAGGTGCATAAGCGCTCACCAGCTCAGCAGAGCCAGGACGCCAAGCACCGAGCTGGCAGTGGGGAAGAACCAGGCAGCAATCAGTTCACCTCCCTGGGGGCTCTGGAACAGGGGACAGCAGAGGACAAGCGGTGAAGTAAACCCAGGAGGTCTGGTCCCTGCCGGGGCCAGCCGGCCCTTCAGAGCCCGTGCCTCGCGGCCATCTGGGGAGTGAACCAGCAGATGGAAGATTCTCTCTCTCTCTCTCTGCCTGTCAAATAAATACACACTAAGAAAATTACCATCAGAACAGAAGTGAGAACTGCAGAACAGGGCTGGGGGAGAAGCTTTCACAAGGCAGAGTACAGACGAGGAGAGGGAGGGGAGAGAGAGAGAGAGAGAGAGAGAGAGAGAGGGGACATCCCGAGAAAGCCGCTGGTGCCGGACATCCACGCGACAGAGTCCCAGGGCAGAGAGCGGAGAACGTGGACAGGAAGAGATCACCGGAGACGCTGTTAGAGAAAACTTCCCAGAAACCAAACATTCGAGTTCCCGGAAGGACACCCGGGCTCACGCTGAGGGGCGCCATCACGAGGCTTCGGGCGCTGGGGACAGGAGGGAGACCCCTCCAAGTCCCCCCGAGGGAAAAGGGGGGTTTAGTCCAAGCCTGAAGAACCGGGCGGCGCTAGTTTTCCCACCAGCAACCCTGGAAACCAAAAGGCCAGGGGAAAATTATTTCAACTTGAGAATTCTTTTTTTCTTTTTTCTTTTTTTCTTTTCTTTTTTTTTTTTGACAGGGAGAATTGTTAGTGAGAGAGGGAGACAGAGAGAAAGGTCTTCCTTCCATTGGTTCACTCCCCTAATGGCTGCCATGGCCGGAGCGCTGCACCGATCCAAAGCCAGGAGCCAGGTGCTTCTCCTGGTCTCCCATGGGGTGCAGGGCCCAAGCACTTGGGCCATCCTCCACTGCACTCCCAGGCCACAGCAGAGAGCTGGCCTGGAAGAGGGGCAACGGGGACTAGAACCCGGCGCCCATATGGGATGCTGGTGCTGCAGGCAGAGGATTAGCCTAGTGAGCCACGGCATATGTAGGCAAATTACTAATTAAGTGGCAGGTGGAATAAAAACAACGTTATACAAGGTCACATGTATTCTTTCCTGTAAAGCTTCGGCAAGATTTTTTTTTTAATCAACTCCAGGAGTTGGGACTGAATTTGTGATCCACAGAGAAGCAGGCTAACAAAGAACTCAGGGGTGAGTTTGGCCTGGTGCCTGAGCTGCCAGCGGGGCGCCTGAGCTGCATCCCAGCTCTGCTGCTGGGACCAGCACCCGGGAAAGCAGCAGGTGGTGGCTCAAACAGTTGAGTCGCTGCCTTCCACGCGGGAGACCTGGACTGGACTCCTGGCCCTGCGTGGTTGTTGTGGGCATCTGGGGAGTCAGTCAGTGGATGGGAGTGGTCTCTGTTTCTCAAATAATATTTTTTAAAAAGTCAGATATTTATCAACTCCAGGAGAGAAAAGAAATGTTCATTTTGTTATTTCATGGTATACTACAAACCCCTCTATGGGCCAGCATTGTGGTGTAGCAGGTTAAGCCTCCACCTGAGGTGCCAGAATCCCATATGGGCACTAGTTCAAGGCTGGGCTGCTCCACTTCTGCTCCAGCTCCCTGCTGACGCACCCGGGAGGGCAGTGGAGGATGGTCCAAGCGCTTGGGCCCCTGCACCCACGTGGGAGAGCCGGAAGAAGCTCCCGGCTCCTGTCTGCGGCCTGGCCCAGCCCCAGCTGTTGCGGCCACTTGGGGAGTGAACCAGCGGATGGGAGACAGCTCTCTGTGTCTCTCCTCCGCAATCTGTAATTCTAAAAATAATTTAAAAAACCCCAGTGCAGGCGCTGAATAGAGGGTGGGCAGAAAAGGGGTGGGTGTGTCTTGCGAGGTGGGGGCTGTGAGCGAGTTGAAAGAGATCGAGACTGTGATGGTGTGAGGTCATCAGACAGCGCCTGACACCAAGTCTAGAACTAACAAGGTGGGGCCAAAGAGCTCGGCGCACCCGGCCCGAGGGGCCCTCTCCAGGCGGGGAGAGATACGGCTGACAGAGAGGGGAGGATGGCTGCGGTTTCCTGACAAGCCTTTTAGACTAAGGGACTTTTTAAACCCTGTAAAAAAAATCCCATAGAGCCCCCGGTGCAGCCAGGAGGCAGGAGCACCCGCACTTCCGAGGCCACAGTGTCACAACCGGAGAACCACGAGGAAATTATGAAATGCCCCTCAGCCCCTCCCAGAGGCATTACTCAAACTCAAGCTCTCACAGCTAGTGAGTGGTGACTAACAAAATCTCCCACCGCCTCCCGCGGCTTCTGGCAGCTGCTCCTCGCCACACCATTACTCATTATGTGCTAATGGATCCAGGGCGTGCCCACTAAGGGTCAAAATCCTACTCGTTGCTGGTCGTGCAGGGAGAATCACCCTAAGAGTTTAGAATAAAAATAAATGAGTGAGTCAGCACGCGATGTTTTCAACCCCTGGATTTCTAGAAGGAGCTATGGCTGCGCAGCGTGCCTCTAACAGACACACAGTCTCACCTCCTATCTCAGCGGCAACGAGAATGTAGTTTCTCAGCTCCGTGGCGGTAACCAGCAGAGGTCTTTACAGTGCAGCATCTGTGGGCTCCCCGGGCTCACTGCACTTTCAATCCCTGATTTTCCAAACCAGTTTTGGAGCCCTCGCCTGCCTTCCTCGGCTGGCTCGGGCCAGCAGGGCTGGAACGTGTGCGGGCTGCCCTCTCTCCCACCCTGCAGCGTGTGAGTCACGGGGGCTGGGCACCCGTCAGTGTTTGCTTTGGCGGCATCAACCGGCCCTCTGCTGTTAAGAAATCATGAATGCCTGTGGCCCGGGAGGGCAGTGGAGGACGGCCCGAGCCCTCGGGCCCTGCACCCCATGGGAGACCAGGAGAAGCACCTGGCTCCTGCCATCGGATCAGCGCAGTGGGCCGGCTGCAGCGCGCCGGCTGCGGCTGCCATTGGAGGGTGAACCAACGGCAAAGGAAACCTTTCTCTCTGTCTCTGTCTCTCTCTCTCTCACTGTCCACTCTGCCTGTCAAAAAAGAAAAAAAAAAAAGAAAAGGAAAGAAATCATTAATGCTCCTCGGCTTGCCCACACCCGTGCTCTCCCTGGTTTTGCGTGTCGGCGAGCTGACTGCACTTGCGAGCGCGGAGCTCACCCACGCAGGTGTCCGTACCTGCGAGGCGGGGTAGGGGTGCAGTGGGCTGCTGGACGACAGCTGTCTGCCGAAGCCGGGATGCGCTTCCGGGCCCGGAGAGAGCGTGAGCGGGCTGACGGGCGGCTGCCGGCGCCGGGAGGGGCCGCTCAGGTTTGTGGTGGGCAGAGACGGGTTGCTGAGGGAGAAGAGCCGCAGCGAGGGCTGGAGGGCTGACGCGCTGGCAGCTGACGTCGGCGGGTGACTGTTGAGGGACGAGGACAGCGCCATCTTGCTGAGCGTGGCCTGGATGGAGGGGTTACTCCGAGAACTCTGGAGCCCTGCGGACAACACGGTCACAGGTCACGGGGCAGATCCCAAACCGCAGAGACCACTGAAAGCTCCCTCCTGTCCCTGTGGGCAAAGGGGCTCCGGGCCACCCACACGGAGACGGACGATGCTACAGGTGCCAGCTGCGGGGAGCAGGGACCTGGGCCCAACGACAGATCCCGTTAGCGCGGCCTGGACCTCTGTGGCCTCTGACAGCTGTGTTCCCGGGAGGCTTTTAAGGCCCTTAGCTCATCAGGGAGTCAAAGGAAGGGACACTCCCCACAGCCCCGCCCCCCCTCCCACCCCAGGGTCCCTCTCATTGTTTTTCTGGAAATTGCTCATCACAGCCTAGTCTAATTTAGGGAAAGGAAGTTTTAGCTGGTGCTGTTTATTCTGAGGGAGGGCTGAACTCCACATGAGTAAGCCTGGGCTGCAGGGTCAGGAGGTGCACGAGGCCTCGCACCAGCGGCAGCACTCCGTGAATGGACGTGTGTGTCACCCCGCGATGCCCGTGTTCTGAAGGTCAGTCCAGCATCCTCGTACCAGCAGCTGGGGTGAGCACACTGTGTGTTTTCTATTGATAAACAATTAAGTGTTCCACAATAGCTGTTATGCAAACCAAGAAATGATAACATCAAGCATTCTGAGCTGGCAAGATTGTTTGTAAAAGGTAGAAAGATGGCGGTGACAAAAGCCTGGGCAGTCTCCCAGCACTCGGCAATCTGGGAGACGGTTAGAGACGCGGCTGGGTCAAACAGGAACTCAAGCTAAGTACCTGACTTTGGATTAAGGGGGAAAACCTCATTCAGAAAGAGCTCAAACACCCTTGAGAAACCTGTGCACCAAGCGCTTTAAGGAGTGCGTAACGATTATAAAATCTTGACCCTGGGGACAGGCGGCAGGTAAGGCACCTCTTGGGATGCCTTCATCCAGTATCAGAGACCCCGGGTTCGAATCCCGGCTCTGGCCTGCAGCTCCCTGCTAATGTGCCTGGGAGACAGCAGATGATGGCCCAAGTACGTGGGTCCCTGCCACCCACATGGAGGCCCCTATTAAGCTCCTGGCTCTTGGCTTCAGCCTGGCCCCGCCCCCGCCCTGGCTGTTGAGGGCATCTGGGGATTGAACTGGCATCTCTCTCTGCCCTTAAAACAAGACAAAACTCGACAGTTTCTCGGCACTTGGTTCTGGACCAAACAACGCTCTTCTGTGGAAGCCAACAGCCAGGAAGATTTTCAGCTGGAAGCAGCGTCAAGGGCTGTATCGGAGAACACCCGGTTCCTCCAGACCCACGGGTGCCGCGTGCCAACGTGGCTTTGCTTCTGTGGCCACGGCTGTCCTTGCTCATGGAGAATTCTAGACGGGACCTGCCCAGGCCCCGAGTGGAGAGATCCTGTCAGTCCTGAGAGCGTCTATGGGGAGGCTGTGAGGCCGGTGTCTTTGCCACGAAGAACATCCCGGACTGCAGAGTAAATCCCCGGAAACACTGGACCCGACGGCGCCCTGCACCCCGCACGGGCTCTGCCCACAGCGCAGCCCGGCCGCGCTCCCTGCACCCCGCATGGGCTCTGCCCACAGCGCAGCCCGGCCGCGCTCCCTGCACCCAGCACGGGCTCTGCCCACAGCGCAGCCCGGCCGCTCTCCCTGCACCCAGCACGGGCTCTGCCCACAGCGCAGCCCGGCCGCGCTCCCTGCACCCAGCACGGGCTCTGCCCACAGCGCAGCCCGGCCGCGCTCCCTGCACCCAGCACGGGCTCTGCCCACAGCGCAGCCCGGCCGCTCTCCCTGCACCCAGCACGGGCTCTGCCCACAGCGCAGCCCGGCCGCGCTCCCTGCACCCCGCACGGGCTCTGCCCACAGCGCAGCCCGGCCGCGCTCCCCGCACGGGCTCTGCCCACAGCGCAGCCCGGCCGCGCTCCCCGCACGGGCTCTGCCCACAGCGCAGCCCGGCCGCTCTCCCCGCGCACGGGCTCTGCCCACAGCGCAGCCCGGCCGCGCTCCCCGCACGGGCTCTGCCCACAGCGCAGCCCGGCCGCTCTCCCCGCGCACGGGCTCTGCCCACAGCGCAGCCCGGCCGCGCTCCCCGCGCACGGGCTCTGCCCACAGCGCAGCCCGGCCGCTCTCCCGCGCACGGGCTCTGCCCACAGTGACTGAGTTCTGACTATGAACGCCCGGACGCAGTGGATGGAAGACTTGCTACTACTAAGGACGACAAAATGACCCCCAAGGCCTGAAAACCAGAATAAAGGGGCGTCTATCAGCGACTCTTTAAGCCTGGAGTGGTGTTGCACAGTGGCAGCAACACGAGTGATCAGAGGACCTGCCAGCGACTGCCCGAGTGAGGGCCGGTGGCCGGTGAGCTCTGACCCGCGTGCGCCACGGGGCAGCACACACGGCCTCCACGGAGGACGCCTTCCCAGCCGGCGGATGTCCCACAGCGTCTGCCTTGGTGGCACCGCCATGGCCCAAGTGAGAGCTTCATGGGGTGTGTGTGGACCGTGCACAGTCAAATCTGCACAGCAACGCTTCCATGGCACGGCTCTGGGTGCTTCCGGCAAGTTGGACCGATGACTTTGAACTTGGGTATATATGTATATGTGTGTGTGTGTGTGTGTATATATACACACACACACATATATACATACACACACACACACACACACATATATATATATATATATGATTTTTCCCGAATACTGCTGTCTTCGCTATAGCCACTTAAGCTTTCTAAACTTCAAAATCTTCTCATCTGAAATCCAACGGGGAAATGGAGGGCTCTCGAGAGACGGCTTAAATGGTAAGACACTGCCCTCCATCAACAAGGGCGGTGGCCACTGTTCAGCCAATGTGGAATAGATGGTTATTTCTTGACCCTGGTTATGGTCATCAAGTCCCCTGGAGACTGGGGCTGGGGAAGACGATAAGGAACGAGGCTCAGCGGTGCTGTCCCAGCTCGCCCCAAATCCCACGGAGAGAGCCCCAGAGGCAAACAGCAGCAGTGCGTGGAGGCGGCAGGAGGATGGGTGCCTCTAACGGAGCTTCGGCTGCTGCCGCTGGCTGGGGGTTGCCGTGGACAAGCCAGCAGGGGACGCAGGCGGGGTCTTTCCAAGCAGGGGGCACTTACCGGAGGAGCTCCTTATCCCCAGTTGGGTCATCGCAGCCGGGAGGTTGCCCACGCTGTTCCCCATACTTGTGCCACCGAACAGGTGGTCACTGGCATCCAGGGAGGCTGGCAGCGGCGCCGAGTAGTGGAGGTTGGTTAGGTCTGGCAGTGACCCTCCCGTGTTCAGGGTCCCCAGGAAGGGGGAGAGGCCCATGTTTTGACCATTATGTGGAAAAGCACTGAAACAAGAGAGGTGAGCGTCACTTTCTACAATGCACCTGGCTGTTGGCAACAGGACACGTGAAACACCTTGCCCTGCCCAACAGGAGCAGGGCACGTCAGAGACGGCCTGGCTGGGCCTGCGCTCCATGTTCCGACCTCAGAGCGCAACCCCTACCTCCTGCACTGCAGGGGTGAGCTCACCTATCCCCACCCTACAGAAATATCTAAGGCCAGGCTAGGTGATGGACGCCAGAGCACTGTGAAAGCTGTACGCCATCATGTGACAGAGCACTGTGAAAGCCGTAAGCCATCATGTGAGCACCACTGATGTTACATGGTTCTTTGGGACAGAGTTTCCTACCAAAAATAAACATCTCCAGGGAACTGCATGTTTTTCAATTGCAAGATGTATTTTTTTAAATATAGTCTCCATAAAGTTAAAGTAAGAAAGAGATGCTGCGTTCATTCATTGAAGCTACGGGGCAGGTGTCTGCCGTAGCAGGGATGGGATGCCTGCACCCTGCACCGCAGTGCCTGGGTTCGAGCCCTGAGGCTCCCGATTCCAGCTTCCTGCAGGCGCACACCCTGGGAGGCAGCAGGTGACGGTCCCAGTGGTTGGGTCCTGGCCGCCCACGCAGGAGACCTGGGTCAAGGAGAAGGAGCGGTCAGGCTTGCCCCTAACATTTGCAGATGGGGCCACACACCACCTGCTCCAATTCTTTTTATTTTATTTTATTTTATTTGATTTTATTTTTTGACGGCCAGAGTGGACAATGAGAGAGAGAGACAGAGAGAAAGGTCTTCCTCTGCCGTTGGTTCACCCTCCAATGGCCGTCGCGGCCGGCGCGATGCGGCCAGCGCACCGCGCTGATCCGAAGGCAGGAGCCAGGTGCTTCTCCTGGTCTCCCATGGGGTGCAGGGTCCAAGCACTTGGGCCATCCTCCACTGCACTCCCTGGCCACAGAAGAGAGCTGGCCTGGAAGAGGGGCAACCGGGACAGAATCCGGCGCCCCGACCAGGACTAGAACCCGGTGTGCTGGCGCCGCAAGGCAGAGGATTAGCCTGTTGAGCCACGGCACTGGCCCTCCAATTCTTAAAAGTTATAAATGAAGGGGCTGGCACTGTGGCATAGTGGGTAAAGCCGCTGCCTGCAGCGCCAGCATCCCATATGGACGCTGGTTCGAGTCCTGGCTGCTCCACTTCTGATCCAGCTCTCTGCTATGGCCTGGGAAAGCAGTAGAAGATGGCCCAAGGCCTTGGGTCCCTGTACCCACATGGGAGACCCGGAAGAAGTTCTTAGCTCCTGGCTTCAGATTGGCCTAGCTCCAGCTGTTGTGGCCATCTGGGGAGTGAATCAGCAGATGGAAAACCTCTCTCTCCCTCTCTCTCTCTCTGCCTCTCTGAAGCTCTTTCAAATACATAAATATTTTAAACAGTAAAAATATATGGAAGGAACAGACCCTTCAGTGAGCCCGTTCTGTACTTCAGTCTTGGCAAATTGTACTTCCTGGATAGCTCGGGAGGCCAGACTCTGGAGTTCTGTGCTAGAACCACGCAGTGAGAGGCGGCCCGGGCTGCAGTCCACAGCCCCTGCTCTACCCCCACCAGCTCTGCAGCCTCCCCAGCCACTCCTGAGGCCTTGGGGGTAATGCATGGCTGGTGGCTCTCCTTGGCTCCTTGGCCGCCACACCCCACGGGAACTGAAAAGGGCAGGGCTGGGGAAGGGGCCCCAGCCCGGGTCTGAGGGGGCCGTTCTCGGAGCTCACGCACTGCAAGGCACGTGTGACAGACTGGTCAAGCCTGAAAAGGCCACACAGACGGAAGCACTGCGTGCCAGTCCAGTAAGGGCTACGAAAAACCAGTGGGTATAGTGCCCCTGGGCGCACCACAGCTCCAGCTGCCCCATCGGGGTGGGCGGCGGAGGGAAGGGTTAGCCAAGGACCTGGAGCAGCACGGGGTGGCACAGTCCAGGGGCGCAGGGATGAAGCTGGAGAGGCAGGTGAGTGAGACCACACAGGGAAGGTGGCGCCGCTCTGCAGTCTGGTCATGATGCAGGGTTGGCTGTGGCACAGCACACTGTGGTCACAGCTCAGGGACAGCCTGAGGGTGCGGAGCAGCTGGGACCCTCACAGCACCCAGGCCTGTGCTAGGAAGAGTAGCGGGACTGAAGAGGAGAATGGCTGGAGAGGCCCCGGCAGTCTGGAATGAATGGAGCTGAGGGCTTGTCCCTCAGTCCAGTGCACACCTGCGGGAGACTCAACAGAGCCCGGAGACAGAGCCAGGAAGAGGGTAAGTCGTGGTACAGTGCGAATGGGCCACTGAGCAGGGCCCGGTAAGCCTGGACCCGGCCCGCGTGGAGGGAGTGACCAGCAGGCTCCCTGGAGGACGTCTGGGTTACGCTGAAGGCTGCAAGACTCGGGCGTCCCAGGCAGGAAAGCCACGGCATGGGCAGGGGTGGGCAAGCGTGAAACCACACCGTGTGCTCTGGCCGCCGTGGGAGGGTCCGGTGTGGGAGGAGGGGGTAATGGCGAGGTGGGGCTGGAGACGCAGACAGAGAGCACTGGGGACTGTGGGCCTGAGACGCCGGGGAAGGCCGGCTCATGCTTCTCAGGAGGGCGCCTGAGGTGCGAGGAGCGGAGCCTGGCGGTGAGCGGCGCGTGCCCCGCTGCTGGTGCCGGGTGGACGGCCAGCCCAGAGGTGACAGGAGCATGGGGACCGCCTGGGGAAGGACTCCCGGGGTCTGGGGCGGCGGCTGGCGGGGCCGCCCACTCAGAGAGGGACACAGGAGTAGATCGGGGAAAGGGAGGGGGTGTTAAGATGATTTCCAGTCTAGACACTAAGACTCTCTGTCACACAGGGCGGCATGGGCTAGGGACGTCACCCACCCGGTGGGTCCTAGAGGATGTAACTGGCGCTCTTGACAGTCCCCCTGGCTCGCGGAGGCCAGGCCAGGCTGGGCGGGTCAAGGGCTGGACAAGGACGCAGGAAGCCCCGAGAGGAAACGCGCTTTCTGAGCGGCGGGCGGCTGGTGCAGCAGTTAAGACGCTGCTTGGGATGCCCGCCTCCCACACTGGAGGGCCCGGGTTCGAGTCCCAACTCTGCTTCTGATTCCAGCTTCCTGTTAATGCAGAGCTGGAGAGGCAGAAGCTGACGGCCCGAGGGGTTCCGCTGCATTGTGGGAGACCAGGATTGGGCTCCTGGCTCCCAGCTTCAGCTGTCTCTCTGTGTCTGTCTGTCTTTCTCTGTCAAATAAGTAAGTAAATAATTTCTGAGAGAGTGTGGCTGAGAATTCTGAAAACCAAGAGGGAGGGATAAGCAATGGTGAGGTGCCCCAGACAGGGCCAGGAACAGGGATGGCAGCCCTCGTGGAGGGGAGGGGCCCGTGTGCTGGCACTGGAGGAAGAGAGCTGACCCCACTCCTCTGCAGGTAACACTGGAGGGGTGGGGGAGCGGGGCCAGCCGTGGAGGCGAGGTGTCAGGACTGGGGGAAGAGAGCTGGCCTCACTCCCTGCTGGTGACATTGGGGAGACAGGGCCAGCCGTGGAGGCGAGGTGTCAGGACTGGGGGAAGAGAGCTGGCCTCACTCCCTGCTGGTGACATTGGGGAGACGGGGCCAGCCGTGGAGGCGAGGTGTCAGGACTGGGGGAAGAGAGCTGGCCTCACTCCCTGCTGGTGACATTGGGGAGACGGGGCCAGCCGTGGAGGCGAGGTGTCAGGACTGGGGGAAGAGAGCTGGCCTCACTCCCTGCTGGTGACACTGTGGGGGGGGGCAGCTGTGGAGGAGAGTGAGGGAGGAAGGAAAACGCTGCGGCCACTGGGAGCCACGTCAGGAGGGGCACACCCAGCGGCGTCCCTGCCGCCGAGAGGGGCAGGTGGATCCAAGGCAGGTAACGTTCTCCCTGGCTCTGAACTCTCCAGTAACTCAGCTCAGCTCTATGTTGGATCCGAGCTCCGCCAGCTTCCGGGTGCCCCAGCCCACGCCTGCCTTGGGGCCCGGCGCCCTCCCTTCTGATCCGGGTCATGTGTGCTCTAACCAGAAAGGCCTTCCTAGACAGCCAGCACCAGCACTGCTCCCTGCGTCTCCGCGGCACTGACCAGCCCTGGCACACGAGGTCCTGACCGCTTGTTGTAGCCTGTCTCTAGTGTGCACCAGAGCACGCGCCCTGTGCAAGCAGGGCCTGGGTGTACTGTCCCCATTCACCTTCTCCCCAGCGTGCAGAACGAGGGAGTCGATGAACAGGAGTCACTGAGTGGAAACCTGCCTCTAACGTGCGCCCAAGAGAGGACTTTCTCTAGCTAAGACGCGCTTGCTCGAGAGCACGTGGGGTACACGAGTTGCATCCTCCCGAGCCCCGGGCATGCCTGTCTCTGGCTGAGCCACCTTGGCCCTGTCTGCACCCCCGGGCAGGTGGGCCTCTCTGTCTGGCCGCGTGTCCAGCAGGCTCTCTGAGAAAGGGCCCACCCTCTTCCAGCTCAGCAGGCTCTTAGCTGACAGGAGTTCATATTTAACCAGCCCCAAAGAGTCTGGGCGTGGCTGGAACGCGTCACTGTGAAATGCTGGGCTCTGGTGTGGCACCATCGCCTGTGAGGGCTGCCTGAAGCAGACGGGGTTCCCAGACCCCCTGAGACGGTGTCGGGGCTACATCAGATCGGCAAGGGTCTCAGGGTCAAAGCACGCTCTTTGGGAATGGGCAGGGCTGCGCCGAGGGACAAAAACAGCCCCGTGAGCTGTCAGGTCCCTGCCCACCACGTCCCAAAGGGCAGTCCCTGGGGAGGCCCTGGCAGAGCTCTTGGAGCGGCCAGGGGCGAGGAGCAGCTGCGACCCCAAACCCCGCAGCTGTCCCGCCCGACTGTTAGTGACCGACCCCACACACCGCGCGGCCTCAGCTCGCGTGGCCGTAGCGTGTGGGCGTCCTCCCCCCTGGCCCCTCCTCCCCCTCCCTCAGGCTCAGTGAGCTCCTTTCTTCACTTCTGTCGGCTCTCTGTGCACTACCAACTCCATTCATTAACGAGTGTTTCTAGAGAGAGCATGATGCTGCCAATGTTTGTATTTCTTCATCTTGTTTTTAAAAAATTGGTAACACACACACACACACACACACACACTCGTAACAGGTACCATTTCAACCACGTTCAAGTGCACGGTTCAGTGGCAGAGGACATGTGCAGGCGCTCCCTGAAGCAGCTTCTGTGGGTCTGTTGGCTGCTTCTCCTTTTCGCCTGTGACCATCACGGCAGCTGACACCGGGGCCTGGCAGGGCGCGCAGCCAGCGGGCTCCCCTGGACACCTGCTTCTGCCTCCACCAGGCGCGTGTGCGTTTACCACGAGCCGTCTGTCGGCAGTCTTATCCGTCACCACGGTTATGTGGCTTCACAGCTTTAAACCCGTGAGACACAGGGCCAAAGGAGAGCGCAGTCCGAATGGCCCACGCGGCAGGTCGGAGCCTTCAGCACGCCCTCCCACCCCCCGACCCCACGCACACAGCGAGAAAACATCACTTACTTGCCGCCTCCGACGTCACAGGACCGAGGGCGCCCTGACAGGGACTGAACCTGGGAAGAGAAGAACAGAGCTGGGCTTACTCGCCCTGTGGGGGAGGGGGCGGAGGTCCCTGTGCCCTGGCAAGCCCCAGCGCGTGGGACAGGGCAGCCGGTCAGGCACGATGGGCCATCAGGGAGGCATAACATCAATAAGCTTTCTTCATTTGAAGTTTTCTTACTTTGCCTTCTAGGTGGATACAATTCCCTCCAAAAAGGCCAATGTTTCCTACACGTGGGATTCTCTTCAAGAAGCTCATGGGAAAATGGAATTAAAAGATAAGTTTATTTTGGTGCAAAAACACGCCCTCTGAGTGGGGTCTGCATCAGCCGGAAGCTGGGACTGGGACGCAAGCACCCCACAGGGGACGGGCGCATCCCTTCCCTGAACTCTCTGGAGCCCCTGCAGACAGTCCTGTTCCTCCGGGTCTGAGAAAGGAAAGGAAACAAAACAGAGGGAATGCCAGAGGGGGACGAGTATTCCAGCCGGGAGACACGCGCCCGGCCGGCAGGAGCGGGTGCCACAACCCGCAGGAGCGGACAGAGGGGCCCTTCCTTCGCGCCGCTGTCCCCTGCGCTGGGGAGCCGGAGCTGTCCTTCGGGAAAAGGCATCTGTGCCTCTCACAGCCAGAGAAGACACGGCGTGGCTGTTTCTCCTGCGTGTACGCACGTGCGTTTCGAACCCTACCTCCCTTCACTTCCCCTCCCAAGGTTAAACACCATGCCCCTCTCGTCTCAGAAAACCGAACTTCAAGATCTCCTAAATGCTCACGGAGGCCTCAGGAGACTTGCCAGGAGGCGGGGCCTGACCCAGACGGCTCCCAGGTGCTCCACGGGCCGGGGGTGGTTCCGGGACAGCAGAAGCGCACGCACCAGTGTGGCAGTACGGCTGGAGTGCCTGCTGTCCCTCAAAGCCAGGGGAGGAGGCCGGGCTGAGCACCCAGGGCCCTGCCGCCCACATCACAGACCCAGCAGAGCTCCTGGCTCCCGGCTCGGCCTGGCCCAGCCCTGGCTGTTGTGGTCGTTTGGGAAATGAACCACTGGATGGAAGCTCTCGGTCTCCCTGCCTCACACATACAATGGAAATCCATAAAACTCTTTAAAAAATAAATACTTTCTTTTTTTTTTGGACAGGCAGAGTGGACAGTGAGAGAGAGACAGAGAAAAAGGTCTTCCTTTGCCGTTGGTTCACTACCCAACGGTCGCTGCGGCTAGCCCACCGCGCTGATCCAAAGCCAGGAGCCAGGTGCTTTTCCTGGTCTCCCATGGGGTGCAGGGCCCAAGCACTTGGGCCATCCTCCACTGCTTTCCAGGGCCACAGCAGAGAGCTGGACTGGAAGAGGAGCAACCAGGACAGAATCCGGCGCCCCAACCGGGACTAGAACCCGGTGTGCTGGCGCCGCAGGTGGAGGATTAGCCTAGTGAGCCACAGCGCCGGTCAAAAAATAAATACTTTTTAAATAGGGTTATCAGTTGCTCTGGACTGAAGCTGGAGATGGGGAGATGTTGGTCACAAAATGGAAAAAATCTGCCTGGGATTTGTAAGCAGGTTCCGGAACTTTCAGGACACGAAGGCAATGTGGGGGAGGGAGAGGCTTTAGGATGAGGAAGTCCACCTGAGAACAGGAGGCCACCAGGCCACTGTACCCAGCCAGCAACACACCAGGGAACTTTTAGCTTGAGGCATCACCCCTGGGATGGTCTTCGGATCCCTGCCCCAGACAGATCCTCTCGTTTTGGTCTGAGTGCCAACCTCCTGGACGCCACACGCGCCGAGCGCCGCTCACCCACCTCCTTGGTCTCCCACAGCTGTTTTGGCAGTGGCTTTGGAACATTTAACAGATTCTCTTCTTTCACCGGGCCAGGAAAAGACACGACTGCAAGAGGGAGAGAGAAAAGCAGCACATTCATCGCATTAGAAGGCAGCCGCCCTGCCTCTCGCCAGCAAATCGTAAACAAATGACCGATTTAAGACACAGTTATTGCCTGTCTAATGGGGGGAGGCACTTTGCGCCTCAGCCCAGGGGCTGCAGAGATGAACGAGACTCAGGTTCAGCCTCTAAGGAGCCTATCATCGAGTCCTGACAGCGCGGCCTCTGTTCAGGAGCCGATCCCGAGAGAGCCCCAGGGCTGCTGCCTAGCAGTTGGGCAGCGCCCGGGAAGGCGCTGGGACTGGGAAGCCCTTTGGACACAGGGCACAAGTGCGTTCCGGGGCGGGGGCTAAGCCACACTTACAGCAGCTGCGGAAGGGGCGATGGCAGGAAAGAAAGTGTGGAAGCTGAGGCTGGTCAGGGAGGCCCTGCCAGGTGGGCAAGGGAGAGCGCGGAGGGAGGAGGCCTGGGAGACAGACTCGGCTGGGCCGAGGGCGGGAGGGGAGCCAGGAACCCGAGGGTTTGAGACTGGGCCGCTGGTGGTGCCCTTGGCCCCTGCTGGCCGTTGAACACCAGCCTGGCTTCGCGCGGGCTGTTCCAGAGCTTTCTGCCCCAACTCCCTCAGTCACACCAGCCAAACAGGAATGCCGAGGGGCAAAGCCAGCGAGGACTTTTGTGCTCCCAGGCCCCAAGACAAGGATCAGCCCTCAGGAATTAACAAATGACCTGACGTCAGGCGGGAGGCTGGGTCACAGGTGAGCGCTCAGTGACCACGTAAGCCCCTGGGTGACTTGCTGTGCCTATCCTGCCTGAGCCTGGCTGCCCAGAGTCCAGGAAGAAGCCACTTACAACAGGGACCACAGCCTCAGAGCAGAGCTGACCAAAGGGCTTGGAACAAAACCCCCACGAGGAAGTTTACTGGATCTTCTACTTAATCAAGTTGAGATAAAATGACCCAGGTACGGGTGGGGTGTGACCGAGCCCGAGGCGGGGCGCTGGACAGCCAGCCCTCGCGTGAGTACCACCCCAGGCTTCCTCAGCGTCCCCGTGCCCTGATACCCAAGTCACTCTCTGTTGGAGAGCTCGTTTTGCCCACAGCCTGATTCTCTTTCCTGAAAGGTCACCTGGGCTGACGTGAATACTGGCTGTTTTGCGAGCTCCGTGCAGGGCGGAGCCTGTGGCTGCATTGGCTGCTGGGAGGGGCTGCACACAGTGCCTGGGAAACGCTGGCTCCCAGCAGCCTGCAGGGCACGCGTGTGAAGCCATGCAACAGGAGAGTAAGGGCTGGAGGCTGCAGGGTGCTGCTGAGTGCCAGGGACAGCTGCAGGGCTGAGGGAGGCGGGACCCAAGGTTCTCCGCGAGCATTGTTTTCAGCCTCTTTTTCATATCCAGGTTTTGCTGGGGACGCAAACAACCCTAAAGCCATTTCTTCCCCTGGCCTCACGGATGCTCAGATGTTTTAACTTCTCATGATTTTTTTTTCATGGCCTATCGAGGTTTGCCCAGTAAAGGAGCACGCGGGGTGATGCCAGAGAACTGTCCCCCGTTTACCTTCTGACTCTTATCTCTGTGCCATACGAGCATAAACTTAATTTGGTTGTTTATTTTCAGATGATGAGAATTAAAGTTTAGATTATGGAGGTTTGGGGGCCTGGTTACTGAATGAATAAACGAACTGTTTTTGTCCATGGTGGCTCACCAACATTAGTTTAATTAGCTTCATGAAACTCAGCATCAGGAGATGAAAAATCTCATTTCGCAGCCGATTTGCATTTCCCTGGCGCTGTTGATTTACGCCGCCAATTACTGACTCACAGAGGCTTCTTAGACGGCACAGATGGCGCTGACTGCCTAAGTGATCGGTTCATTCAGGTTTTCCCGTGACGCCAACCTCTGTGATGGTGGGACTGTGGGGAACCTCTGTGATCTAACCACACCCTGCCTTTGGCATTCGTGTTCTGCAGCACCTCAGGAAAGCAAACCAAGCAGCAGTTGCCAGCCCTGGGGGGCGCGCTGCTGAAGGAAGGCACTCCTACCTTCCCCATGTCCATCAGTCTCGCCATCGCAGAAACCTGGGGGGAGGAAGAACAAAGAGCACTTAGGCGGCGCCTTCATTTCCACTTGTTCATGAAATTAGCAACATTCTGAATTGAAGTAGAATCTTGGAAATTCTAAGGCCATTTTGATCTTTCAAGGCGTGTTAGCATTTATACTAAAAAAAAGAAACAGCTATGGATAATTTGCGTCTAAATTTGATTCTCACCCGCTTCTCTTTAAAATTGTCTCGGTCTTAAGTTTTCTCGCTGCTACTGTCCTGAGCGAAGAGCAATTTCTGACGAAGCCTGAGACTCTCCCTGCAAAGACGGAAACTCTCCTCCAAACGCCGGGAGAGCTGGGGCTGGGGCAACATCAAAGGGCCCTGTCGCCACTTGGTGTCCTGAGGGACAAACCGGAGGGCCCATGCTGCTAGAAGTTGTTGATCATAACTCTTGCACAGTCAAATTATTTAAAATGTATGTATCTGGCGGCTAAGTCAAGTTAAAGGGTAAATGTGGTAACTCTTCACAGAGTGTTTAGAATTTGACCTGGAGTAAGTGCTGGCTGGATAAATTACCTTTCATCCACAGGATGTGTCGCAGATGACAAAGTGTAGGATTTCTTAGTGCTCCAAGCTAAAACTAAGACTGTGCCAAGAATATAATTTTTTAACCATTCTCCTTGGAGCAATCAAATACATCAGGATGAGTTTTTAGCACAGAACAAGGACACATTTTTACGTCCTCAAGCCTTTAGCTACAGCTCACTCAGTTTCTGGATCAGGTTGATCTACGTTAACCTGATTACTCTGTAAAACTTCAACAAAATGCCTAGTGGTCATTCATTCGACACTGACTTCTTCGGTTCTGGCACTCAGGGCTTGGTGGAGCCAGGTGATGCCAGGCAGGCAGACAGGGCACTGTAGCAAATGCCGTGTCGCCCGTGGAAAGGTGCGGGGCAGGTGCAACAGTGACGCCCCCAGGAGCACCGAGAGGCGCACAAACTTTAAGTGCGTGCACAAACACAGGACTTCTCTTAGAACCCAAGCCGGTGCCTGGGGACTTCACTTCAGTGAACAGAAGGCCCACTTGGGTAAGCTTGCTAAAATGCACATTCGTGGGGCCCCCACTCAAAGATTTCCACCCAGAAGGTGCGAGAGTTGCCTGAAGAGCCTGCATGTTTAGGCATCATCTTGGGATTTTACTGCAGAAGGAGCTGGGCCCTGCCCTTTGAGGGTTGGCCTGGGCGGCTGCTCACTTAACCAGCAATGTGACGCATCCAGGGAAGGGACTTGGACGAACAGCAGAGCATCAGAAAAGGAGGGCGGAGAGGCAAAGTGCTGTCAGAGGGAAGCAGGCAGCTTCTGACCCCTATGCTCCCCGGACCTTCATATCGGCAAAGGGCAGGGAAGGTGACCACCTGGACACTAAAATGCGGTCAGCCAATTGAAAATGAAAACCCAGCTCTACCTGCCCATCTGGTGGGGTTCGGTGAGGTGTGTCAGCATCACTTGTGGTTTAATTACCATGGACTCCACTGAGGACTGCCTGTGCCCAGGACGAAGGCTTTGTAGAACAGGTGGCACCTGAGTTATGTGCCAAGGGACACAGACGATAACGAGATGTCAATGACTGGCCGGGCACCTCACACATACGATCTCATGAGACCTTCACACACTCCTTGCAGGAGGCCGCGCCCAGCCCCCAGACTGCACTGCTCCGAGTTCTGGGCCTGGAGCCACCTGTGTGCCTTCAGAACGGCCCTGTCCCTGGTGGAGCTAGACAGGCACAGGTGAGGTTGAAGGGGCTGCCCTGTAGAGTCGGAAGGAGGAGAGGAGGAGGTGTGGGGCAGGGGCAGGGGCAGGGGGAGGCACAGCCTGGCTGCAGCACAGGGTGGGAGAACTGGAGACCGGGCTGGGGAGAGGAAGGCTTTGGTGAGAAGCGTGGCCAGGTGTCAGCTGAGCTTCAGAGAGGGTCTTGCAGCAGGTATTCGATGGAGCCGAGGAGGACGCCTCAAGGCGCAGAGGGCAGGGAGGAAACCAGCACGATGGGATGGACAGGAGCAGCAAGGAGGGCACCAACCACGAGCACAGGAAGCAGGGCCAACCGGAGATGGCCAGCAGACGCCAGAGCGCAGGGAGGGCTCGGCTGAACGGGGGAGACGGCCTGCGGGCGCCAGAGCGCAGGGAGGACCCGGCTGAACGGGGGAGACGGCCTGCGGGCGCCAGAGCGCAGGGAGGACCCGGCTGAACGGGGGAGACGGCCGTGGGAGCGAGCGCCAAGAAACACGCTCTCGGGTTTGACGCTGAGGTGACAGAAGCACTAAGCTGGCATCTAATCCAAACACCCAAGCCTACGCTGAAGGACAGGACAAAAACCTACCAGCTACGAAGGGTTAAAAACACACAGGAACCAGTTATGGCTGGATATGGAAGCAGAGGAAATCGAGTCTCATCAATCCCACAGGGCATGGGACAGCTGGCCAAGGGAGCATCTGCGTTCCAGGAAGCCTCGTGGCCCCGGACGGGGAGAGCTGACCTCGTGGACAGCGTGGGACCGAGGCCTCGCTGCTCCTGTGCACTCCCAGGCCTGATGGCCTAAAATAACCCCCAAGGCCTGCAGATTTGCAGAGCAGCTGGGAGGGTGAGGGGAAGGTGCTTTGCCTAGGATGAGCCCTGGAGCGTCGGCCCCCGCCCCGTCCTGGGCCCCCTGCCTCCCGGGTGACCCCGCCCCGTCCTGGGCCCCCTGCCTCCCGGGTGACCGTCCTTTTGCCCTCCTCCAGCCCTGGGATGTTTTGCACCCTGAGCCCAGCCAGGTGATCAAGTGCTACGAGCACTTTCACCTGTCAGGGCTACTGCATTCAAAACCCTCTCAATTCTGCAGCTCAGAGCTTACTGTGAGTTAGAAGGTCCCTGGGGCCGGCGCCCTGGCTCAACAGGCTAATCCTCCGCCTTGCGGCGCCGGCACACCAGGTTCTAGTCCCGGTCGGGGCACCGGATTCTGTCCCGGTTGCCCCTCTTCCAGGCCAGCCCTCTGCTGTGGCCCGGGAGTGCAGTAGAGGATGGCCCAGGTGCTTGGGCCCTGCACCCCATGGGAGACCAGGAGAAGCACCTAGCACCTGGCTCCTGCCATCGGATCAGCACGGTGCGCCGGCCGCAGCGCGCCATCCGCGGCAGCCATTGGAGGGTGAACCAACGGCAAAGGAAGACCTTTCTCTCTGTCCACTCTGCCTGTCAAAAAAAAAAAAAAAAAAGGTCCCTGGGTTCCAAAGCACCTGCCACCCCCCCACAGGTGGTGACATTCAGCAGCCACACCGGGCACAGAGAAGGCCACTCTCACGCCAGCTGCGCCCTTAGCTCGAGACCACTCACTGGGGGCGCCCCCTGCTGGTGAGGAGAGGAGGCACGGGGGGGCGGCTAGCGCACAAGCTTGCTGGTAATTCAGGCGCACTTGATGCCAGGGTATGCGGTGCCATGACTGTGCTGAGGATGACAGAACGTGGGACTGACGGCTCTTGGACACAGACCCCGCTCTCGGACGCGGCATCATTTACTGCTCGCGGGGTTCAGCCCCTTCCCGGTGGCAACATCAGGCTCGGGACTCGGGACTCGGGGCTCAGTCTCCACTTGCAGAGAGCGGAGCAGCCTCCCGCGGGGCTGCGGCTCCACGCTCCCAGTCCTTTTTCTAATCTTTGCTTTATTTGGTTGGTGTTATTACAAGAAATACCTGGTGTTTTTTTTTTTTTTTTGCAAAGCTTGTTGATATTTTTAAAATTCAAAAGGAAAGAAAATGAAAAACTCTAATGAACTACAGAAGGAAAATGCATGAAACTATTTTAAATAGCTCCCACCAACAAATATAATTCTCCAGAAATAATTCCCATCCTTGGAGACTTGAATAATATTTTAAACACACTGGCTTTCTCGTGTAAACACACCCATATTTGGATGTGTTTCTGAGTCCTGGTGCACTCGCGGGGCGAGGCGGGCGCAGGCGCACGGTGCAGACGGCCCCGTCGTGGCTGCCACAGGCTACACGGTCAGCTGATCGGAAAGGCTGAGATGACCACGGCCACGGTCAACCCGAGGCCGCCGCTGCGGGACGTCTGCCCGTCCGCCTGCCGTCTGCCTGCATCAGTGCTGGATTCCTGTGCTGGCCTTCCGCATCCTCCTGACACCTTCTGACGGCCCGCACTTCCCTCGCAGGCTACGTCACTCTTGCACAAACACTCCATCGCCCGTCATCACTTTCCCTACTTTTTCTCTGCGTGCCGGCCTCAAAAATTCTTCACTTAGACCACGTACAATCCTCTCGTCCCCTCTAGGCCTTTGGTCCTTTCCAGGGAAGCATGAACTTTGTGCAGAGGGCAAACGAAGGCTGGGCAGAGGCAGGAATGCAAGCACTTCGGGGCGGAGAGCCGTGCATCTTGCTGGCTCTCAGTCCAGGCACGCAGGCCTTGCTGCGCCCACCGGCCCTGCACTGATGGTGTCTACTTTATTTTTTTTTAAGTCTGTGTTTACATAGCCCCATCTCCACCTACCCTGAAACTGAGCTTCCAGGTTCCCACACAGCCCACTTCTCTAAGCAGTGAGCAGAGGGCCTGTATCCGATTCCAACATTACAGCCAACTTCACTCTCCTGTTCCCATGTGCGGAGACATGGGTGGACGGCCCTAGCCAGTCCTGAGAGCTCTCCTATGTGATACGCAAACCCTTGTTTAGGCCAATGGAGTCTTCTTGGACTGCACCAACGGAACAAATGTAGCAACAATTATTAAATCCCATCCCTCTTATATGCAAGGAAATAAAATCAAGGGTGTTCTCCTGGGAACACAGACTATTTGGGCTCTAAACGGTCCAGAAAGTAGAGAAAACCAACATTTATTTATTCCCATGGCCCTAACTACTTGTGGACGAGTCCGTCTGCACAGGGAATGGATCACTCAGGGTGGCTGACGCCCTGAAGGGCAGCCATGGGCTGCATCCCAATGGAGCGGCCTCCGGCGCTAGCGCCCAGTGAGTCTCCGTGTGGGAGCCATGTGTGATTGCTTCTCACTCCCCCGCCAGGGAGGCCCACTGAGCCAGGCGCTGCGCTAGGACCACTGTGACGCTGTCAGAGGAAGGAAGCCTGACCAGGAGAAGCGGCGGCCAGGAGGGGCAGCGTGGGGAGCTCTGGGAGGTTAAGGGGACGTGGGGATGCTGGGCTGAGCAGTGAGAGGGCCAAGGACAGCTCCACAGAAGGGCGTGCGGCTGAGACCCCCGGATGGAGAGGTTGCGGCCAGGGGAGCCAGGCGTGCGGAATAGAAGGCGAGAAGGGAACAGGAGGAAGGGCAGACCTGAGAGGTTCCCACAGCTGCCGTGGGGAGCGAGGCCGGGAGTGGCCGTGGGAGAGAGGCGTGCACAGGCGGATCCTGGGCCCTTCTCCTTGAGGTGAGGCGGTGGCACCAAGGGCTTTAAGCAGGGGCATAAGATGACCAGATGTGGGCCCACTGGGAGCCTCTCCACCTTGTTACTCACTGGTGATCTGACTGGCAGCATGAGACCAAGCCGGGCAGGTGCTGCTGGCTGTGACTGGGCCCCTCCCTGCCCCTAGGCTTGGCCGAGAGCCCCTCCCAGGGACCAGGGGACACCGAGGCCAGGACTGCTGGCCCCTGGGAGAGTTGTCAGGCCTCGGGACCCACAGAGAGAAGCCGCCTCCTCCTCTCTGGTCTGGGCAGTAACAAAGCTGCTGTTTAGCTCCCTCAGTCCTTACTCCTCAGTGTGTTCAGGTCCTGGGCGGGAAAAGAGGCCCCTAGGAACTCAGCATAAAATCAGCTGGAGGGCTGGCAGACAGGAGCAAGGAGATGGGTTAGGAAGCAGGGGTAATAGGCCCCGGCTAAGAGGATGCTGAGAGAAGGGAAGGAGCGGAGGGCCCAGCGCTGCCAAGGCAGGACAGTGGCCCGGGAGGGTGAGAGGGAGCCTCCCAGCGGCCTCCTCCGGCACACTCGGCCCGGCGGAGCAAGCAGAGGGCAGTGCGAGCCGAGGAAGCTTCTGCCTCTTGGCTCCTTCAGGACAGAGCGGGAGCACAGCGCGCTCAGCAGGGGCCTGCAGTCTTACCCATGCACGGGGCAGGCCAGGCCGACTGGGCCCCTCCTCCGTAGGGGTCCTGGGGCTTGGTGCTCAGAGCACTCGTGTGAAGAGCAGAGTCAGAATTGGTCCTAAGGAGGGGAGGAGAGAGTCTGACTGAAAATCCGTTTTTCCTTGGTGAAGATGTGATGTTCTTTGCTGGGTATTACCAACGGGGAAGAAGGCGAGGATAACCGCTGACAGCCACCCCCGATCGCGGGGCCAGGACCTACCTGGAGTCCCTTACGGCGGTGACGAAGGAATCACCTGTGCCCAAAAGCCTGTACGTGCACAGCCCCACGGCGAGGCTGAGGGTGCAGGGACCCATGCCTGTGGCCTCGCACCCAGGCTGCCCTCTCACGCCTGCCTTCCCCCTTGCCACGCAGGAGGTGGCTGGGACCAGGATGTGTGGGCCAGGTGTCTGGGTCACCCACAGCCACGGTTCCCAAGCCCTTGCAGGCAGACTGCAAGGTCAAGGCCATTCTCAAAGGAACACTCAAGTGCGCTCTGCCTTGGCCCTTCCTCCTCGTGGGGCACGGGGTCTTCCGGCAGCCACGCGGCTGTCACGCACCGCACACAACCAGCTGCTCCAGGTTTGCCAAAGGCACGACACGCGTCTCAGGAAACGTTTTTCCAATTAAGTTGTGCTTCATAGAAAACTACTTTACACTGCTCCCATTTTAAGGTTTAAAAGATTTTAAGTTTTGAAAACTCTACTTAACATGTAATGCCTGTACATTTCCATGGGGTTCTGTGCAGCATGGCATAAACTGGTTGGCCAGGGCAGCCAGCGACCCATGCCTTATCTTTAGTGTTGGGAGCCAGGCAGCACCCGTCCTCTGTGACTTCCGGCTCTGTGGGCAGTGCACAGCGCCTCACTGGGAACTGTGGTCACGGCGCCATGTGGCACTGGAGCTTCCGGCCTCCGTCAGACTGTTTGCGTACCCATTTTCCAAACTCCCTCTAATCTCCTCCCTCGGCAACGTTTTTTGTTTTAGAAAATATAATTGTGTCTCCTGGGGGCCGGCGCCATGGCTCACTTGGTTAATCCTCCACCTCTGGTGCCAGCATCCCATATGGGCTCCAGGTTCTAGTCCCGGCTGCTCCTCTTCCAGTCCAGCTCTCTGCTGTGGCCCAGGAAGGCAGTGCAGGATGGCCCAAGTGCTTGAGCCCTGCACCCACATGAGAGACCAGGAGGAAGCACCTGGCTCCTGGCTTTGGATCGGCGTAGCTCTGGCCATGGCAGCCATTTGGGGGGTGAACCAATGGAAGGAA
This sequence comes from Sylvilagus floridanus, assembly GCA_949820135.1. Taxonomy (NCBI): domain Eukaryota; kingdom Metazoa; phylum Chordata; class Mammalia; order Lagomorpha; family Leporidae; genus Sylvilagus; species Sylvilagus floridanus. The sequence continues at coordinate 92,851,310 of OX463239.1, read as the reverse complement.
GACCTTTCTCTCTGTGTCTCTCTCTCTCACTGTCTAACTCTGTCAAATTAAAAAAAAATTGTGTCTCCTTTAACAAAGATATCATCTATGTTACATAATTTATTGTTTTTAAATGCGTTAAGAAGTCTCTTTAAAAATTTCTCAATTTAGGTCAGCGCCGTGGCTCAACAGGCTAATCCTCCGCCTTGAGGCACCGGCACACCGGGTTCTAGTCCCAGTCTGGGCACCGGATTCTGACCCGGTTGCCCCTCTTCCAGGCCAGCTCTCTGCTGTGGCCCGGGAGTGCAGTGGAGGATGGCCCAAGCCCTTGGGCCCTGCACTCCATGGGAGACCAGGAGAAGCACCTGGCTCCTGCCATCGGATCAGTGTGGTGTGCCGGCCGCAGTGCGCTGGCCGCGGCGGCCATTGGAGGGTGAACCAATGACAAAGGAAGACCTTTCTCTCTGTCTCTCTCTCTCACTGTCCACTCTGCCTGTCAAAAAAAAAAAAAAATAGATAAACTCATAACAGAAAATGCTCTTTGAGTGTTTGTTTTTTTTTTTTTTAGAAGTATTAAGCAGATTTCAGACAAAAAGGTTGAAGGGCAAGTGTTTAGCTTAGTAGTTCAGTTGCCAATTAAAATGTTCACATCCCACACTGGAGTAGGTTTGATACCCAGCCCTGTTAACACACACCTCTGCAGTCAGTGGTGATGGCTCAAGTAACTGAGTTCCTGCTCCAGCCCCAGGCCATCTCCAGCCATTGTGGGCATCTGGGGGGTGAACAGGTGGGAGGGAGCTCCCTGTTTATCTGTCTCTCTCTCAAAAAAATTTTTTTAAGTTTGGAAATCATTGATTTTAGCAAATTCCTCTCCTACACAGATCCTATCTATATACAGCCACGGTGCCAAGACACAATTATCTTTTTTTTTTTTTTTTTTTTTTTTTTTTTTTATAGGCAGAGCCAGGTGCTTCTCCTGGTCTCCCATGGGGTACAGGGCCCAAGCACTTGGGCCATCCTCCACTGCACTCCCTGGCCACAGCAGAAAGCTGGCCTGGAAGAGGAGCAACCACGACAGAATCTGGCGCCACAAGGTGGAGGATTAGCCTATTGAGCCACGGCGCTGGCCACAATTATCTATCTTATCTGAGGCTTCTGAGTGACTTCAAATGAGCCTAAAATGCTTCTTTGTGGTCCTCAGAGAAGGGAAGAGGCCAACAAGGATGCACAGTGCATCTGAGAACCCGTGGGCTCTGGGCTCAGGGTCCAGCTCTTCACACATCCAACGAGACCCGAGGGAAGCCCATCAAATGCACAGAGGCAACTGGGAAAATGGGAACGCAGGCCAGGTGACAGGTCACCCCCAGGAGCCACTGTTGACTTTGCTAAGTATGGGGATGGCACTGTGGTGCTCATCTCTTACACTGTTAGTGACATTACAGGTAAACACCGTACACCCAGCGGGCCACGGGATGTGGGTGGGAGGTGGGGGCAGACAGAAGAGACTGGGCTGGCAGACGTGACGGTGGACTGCAGCTGAGGACAGGCACAGGGGCTTCTTACAGCCGCTCTTCATTTGTGTCTGTCGGAAATTTTGCACTATGAAAGGGTTTTTACTTTTCTTTTTCTTTTTAACCTCAGTTCCTTTGCACATTGGCTAAGGGGCCTTGGACAAGTCATTTAACAGCTTAGGAGAGAGAAGAACACTCTGCGGAGGGTTTTGTCAAGGTCGAGAAAGTGACGCAGGGATGAGCATCCCGCACAGCTCCGGGGACATCCGCTCCTCGTGTCGGAGTGCTTGGGGTCAAGCCCAGCCTCGGTTCCCGGTTCCCGATTCCGGCTTCCTGCTGATGCACCCCTGGGAAGCAGGTGATGCTCAAGCACTTGGGTCCCTGCACCCATGTAGGAGACCTGGACTGAGTTTGGGGCTCCTGGTTTCACCCTGGTCCTGGCCCAGCTATTGTGGGCATTTGAGGAGTGAACCACTGGATGAAAATAAGTTTCCCTCAAATAAGAAAAACAAAGCAAAACAAAGTAAAAATGTCCTCTGAAGAATGTGAAATCATCATGCTAATAGTTGACATTTACGGAATACTGATGCTTCCCATGTATTAACTTATCCAATCCTCACAACTGCCCCGTGATACAAGTACAATTATCTCTACTTTTTAGATGACAAAATTGAGGCCTACAGGTGTTAAATAATCTACTCAGGGGGCTGGCGCTGTGGCGCAGCGGGTAAAGCCACTGCCTGCAGTGCCGGCATCCCATATGGGCGCTGATTCAAGACCCGGCTGCTCCACTTCCGATCTAGCTCTGCTGTGGCCTGGGGAAGCAGTAGAAGATGGTCCAAGTCCTTGGGCCCCTGCACCCGCGTGGGAGAAGCAGAAGAAGCTCCTGGATCCTGGCTTCAGATCGGTGCAGTTCCGGCTGTTGCGGCCAATTGGGGAGTGAACTAGCAAATGGAAGACCCCTCTCTCTCTCCCTCTCTCTCTCTCTGCCTCTCCTCTCTCTGTGTAACTCTAACTTTCAAGTAAAATAAATAAATCTTAAAAAAATAATCTACTCAGGGCCAGCGCCGTGGCTCAACAGGCTAATCATCCGCCTTGCGGCGCCAGCACACCGGGTTCTAGTCCCAGTTGAGGCTCCGGATTCTGTCCCAGTTGCCCCTCTTCCAGGCCAGCTCTCTGCTATGGCCCGGGAGTACAGTGGAGGATGGCCCAAGTGCTTGGGCCCTGCATCCCATGGGAGACCAGGAGAAGCACCTGGCTCCTGCCTTCGGATCAGCACCGTGCGCCGGCCATTGGAGGGTGAACCAACGGCAAAGGAAGACCTTTCTCTCTGTCTCTCTCTCTCTCACTGTCCACTCTGCCTGTCAAAAATAATAAAAAATAAATAAAAATAATAATCTACTCAGGGTCCCACAGTAGGAGGCAAACCCTGACAGTCCCAACCCAGAGCTCATGTTTGCACACTGTGTGACACTGCTCCTGTAGACACGCAATGAATGGTGGTTTTTTTTTAAACATCACCTATAAATATGTAGGGAACATCTGAACAGTCAAATTGCCTGGTCTCCTCCTCTAAACTTGACTTCCACCAGGAAACAGTCCACGTACCTGTTAAGCGCAGCCGTCAGCCTGAAGCCAGGATGCTTTTCTTCTTTCCAAGGAGGCTGCTGCCTTTAAAAGCCAGAGCAACATAAAAGGAAAAGAAGTTCAACCCGCAGGGAGTAAAGGAGAGCTCACGGCCTGTTTCTGAGCACTGGTCTTCTCCTCCCTTGCTGCACACTGTGAGCCACCCACAAATGCCCCATGCCTCACCCAGCTCGCACATCATTGTTCAAACGAGGTCAGACGGAATGAGCTCCCTGGTCCCCGTGTCCCTGATTTCCTGATAAAAACTCCTACAAACCCACGGAGCAGGGTTCGCACAGGAGGACTTAAAAATAAAGGCAAACGGGCTCTCTGAACGCCTTTTGAAATCGTTCACGCTGACAGCCGGCTCCTCTCCAGGGGACAGGAGGTCTCTCTGCAGATGAAACAGCCTGAGTGTGCGCGTAGGTGGTGCCCTGGGAACGCTGCAAGCAGACGCCAGCGGTCGCCTATGGATGCCACTGAAGAGGAATGCAACTGTACAGTTACCCAGGTGACGGACACGTCAGTCTGGGGCCAGAGCTGTGACGGACGCAGCAGGTTAAGCCACTGCCTGTGACGCCAGCATCCCATGTGAGTGCCAGTTAGCGTCCCGGCTGCTCCACTGCTGATCCAGCTCCCTGCTAATGTGCCTGGAAAAGCAGTGGAAGATGGCCCGAGTGCTTGGGGCCCTGCACCCACATGGAAGACCTGGCTCTCCTGCCTTCAGCCTGGCCCGGCCCCAGCTGCTGCGGCCATTTGGGGAGTGCAATCAGCAGCTGAAGGATCTGTCTCTCCCTCTCTGTGACTCTGCCTTTCAAATAAACGAAGCTTCAAAAACGAAACGTTAACCTAACTCACCCTAGTGCTCTGGAAAGCATAAGACATTTGCTCTTGGATACACTTGAGGGAAGTGTCAGTTTGAAGATGGCTTTTTCTGATTTGAAATCAAACACTGTGTTTGGCCCACGACCTTGAATTCCAGGAATCTTGAGGGTGGCTGAAGCCCTACTTGAGGAGGAGGCCAGCTGCTCCCCATCTTCATTTCCCTCCCGAGCCCTCGCCCCATCATTCACAGCAAGCGTCCACTCTATGTGTGCTCAGAGAATGGACAGGGAGCAGGCTCTGGCTCAAGGAGCCAAGTGCTCCCAACAAGTGCATTTCAAGTGCCTCCCACGTCTGCCTGGAGAGCGGGACGGAACCCACACGCACTGTGGCCGCCGCAGTCTGCTCCAGTCAGCCTCACGCCCGCCACCCTCTCTAACGGGGTACCGGCACTCAGAGGCCTGCAGTGGGACACGCCGGGCACAGGGGCACTGCAGGGGTCCTTATTCTTCTCAGCGGCTTTACCAAGGCCCCGGAACAAAAGGCATTGCTGGTTCAATGTCTCAGATGCACGAACAGCAGATCCGAGTATTTTGCTGGTAAATGTACGCCAAGTGTGTTTCTACTTGGTTTTAGGTGTGAAAAGTTAGATTTACTTAAATAACTTTCCATTTTGACTTTCATGCAAGCCTGTGATTAGACATGGGAAGATTTGTTTTTTAAGGAGAAAGCAAGATTCTACGTTTTGTATTAGACTTTTCTGACACTTTCAAGGTGGACAAAATATAGTGGAATCACCTACAAAGGGCCGTGCGCGTCCCCCCTCCCGAAGTGCGACTCACCTCGGCCAGCTCTCGTCTAGGGGCTGGGAAGAGTAATTGGCTCCAAAAGCACCTCCATCAAAGTAGGATTTGTAATGAAGGAAAAATAAAAGTAACGCAAAGTTGAAGCACAATTTGAGAAGCCGGAGCTGCGGAGGGTTAGACAGTGCCGTTTTGTCTCCCACCTTTCTCCCCCCCAGGCCTCCTGCGCCGGCAGCCTCCGGGACAGCCCACCCTCCACCTTCTACCCACGGCTTCTCCGTGCCGTTCCTTGGGCCAACGCCTTGCTTGTTGCACTGCCCAGCATCTCGTCTTGGAGAACGGCCTCCACTGCCGGCCCACCCCTGGAAGGCTGCCTTCCCTACAGGCCTCGTATGCCCCTGGAAGGACTCCGGTACTCCCAGTCAAGGCAGCTCGCACCCCCTCCCCCCACTGCCGGAAAGAGTGATTGGCTCAGGCATGGCTCCTGATTCAAGTAGGACCAAGCAGGGTAGTCCCGAGGGAGAAGAGGGTTGCCTCAGTGCGAGCCCGGGGTGCCCCGGGGGGCATGAAGTCGGCACCCAGGCACAGTCTCAGGACACCCTGTGCTCCCTGGCCCATGGCACAGCCAGCAGGTGCACCTTCTCCATGGGATGCTGGACCCCTGGCCCTTAGCGCAGAGTGACCTGCGCATACTTCCCAGGGGGGTCGGCCTGCTGTCCTCTGCACCCACATTCCCAGCGCACAGAGACACATGGGATGCGGCATTCTACGAGGGGCCTCAAACTGTGTGTTACAAAAAAAAAAAAAAAAAAAGCTAGGCAGAAAGAAACTCACCTTTTAATCTCACTTTCCACAACCTCCCTGAAGTACCCCCGTCCACCCTGACTCAGCGCTGTTTGTGCTGACGTAGTTACCTGGATAATCTTCAGAGGTCTCTCACCGTGCTGTTCTCAGGGACTCTGCAGCCAGCGAGGTAAGACCAGGCTCTGCAGGCTGCGTGACTGCACTGCAGCGGCCTGGGCTCCACCCCACACCCTGCTCTCCGCCTCAGCCTGTGCCACCTCCCTCCCGGATGGAACACGGCCTCCTCGGCACCCACCAACCCCACACCCATGCCACTGTCTCCTGTCACTGACACACTCAGCAGCTGTCAGCCACACTTTGGATCGCAAACCTTCCTTTCTTAAGGTGAAATCACAAAAAAGATACAACATACATATGAAGACACTGAAAATTCAGCAATGGACATTAACACCCACGTGGTCTGTGCCAGGCCCGTGCTGAGAGAGTTCACACTCATTTAACCCTAACAATCCCAGGAGGCAGATGCCGTGCGGGGGCTTCAACAAGTCTGGGGAAACCTTTCTGCCTTCGGCCTTCGGCTTTCTCTAGCCTCCTTTTCTCTAGCCTCCTCCCACGCTCCCTCCTTGTAGGCGACTCTCTGGCCCACTCGCAACAGGCATCTTTCCATGTAGGGCTGCAGACACTCACGCGTGAATGTATATTCACTCTTTCTCTTTTAAATAATCCTGCCTCACTTGTGCACTGCAAAAAAAAAAAAAAAAAAAAAAAAAAAAAAGAAGGTGGTCCAAGTCCACAGAAAACAGAAAATAAGTACCTGTAGTTTCTGGGAAGGAGGACAGAGCAGTAAAAGACACATCGACTGCCCGGCGCAGTGGGAGAGGGAGCCTTGCTGGAGAGGGGACCTAGCCCCCTGGCCTGGGGCTGCTGAGGGAACAGAACATCTAGAATTAGGAACACATGCACATGAATGAGTTCTTGGTGGTCCAGGGTAAAACGTTCACTTTGCTGGGAGAAGCATTAAGATTGCTAGGTGTTTTTTTTGTTTGTTTTCTTTGTCCTGTTTCATTATCTTTTTTTTTTTTTTTTAAATTTTATTTATTTATTTATTTGAGAGGTAGAGTTACAGAGAGAGAGAGGAGAGACAAAGAAAGAGAGGTCTTCCATCCATTGGTTCACTCCCTAAATGGCTGCAACGGCCAGAGCTGGGCTGATCTGAAGCCAGGAGCCAGGAGCGTCTTCCGGGTTTCCCACGTGGGTGCAGGCACCCAAGCACTTAGGCCATCTTCCACTGCTTTCCCAGGCCAAAGCGGAGAGCTGGATGAGAAGAGGAGCAGCCAGGACTTGAACTGGCGCCCCTATGGGATGTCAGCACTGCAGATGGGGGCTTAGCCTACTACGCCACAGCACTGGCCCCCATTACCTTATTTCTCAATCTGACCTGGGATAGGCATTTGGCAGAGCAGTTAAATGGTGTTGGGGACCCCCACGATCCATACTGGAGCGCCTGTGTTTGGGTCCCGGATCTGCTCCGGCTTCCAGCTTCCTACTAGTGCACCCTGGGAGGCAGCAGAGACGGCCCAAACACCTGGGTCCTTGCCACCCACGTGGGAGACCTAGCTCGGGTTCCTTGCTCCTGCCTTGGCCTGGCCCAGTCCTGGCTGTTACAGGCATTTGGGGGGTAAACCTGCAGTTGGACGATCTCTCTGTTTGTCCCTCCCTCTCAAATAAATTAAAAAATAACATCAATTTTAAAAATATCTGGCCCTGAGCCAACATAATAAAGCAGAGATACTTTTAAGAGAGCCATTGCTTCAGCCTTCACTGTCAGGCTGAATGTGTGTGGAGGTCAGATGAGCACAGTGCACAGGGGCACAGGAGGCGAAGGCAGAACGGACGGGAGAAGGCCTGTGAGAGCCGCGGCCTGGCCCAGTCTCAGCAGAGCCCCTAGGGGAGGAGCCCGTGGCTTCTGCTTTCCCTTCCCTGCAGGCTTTGATCAATCTCTGTCCAGAAGGGCTTAATTTCATGCAACAGCAGTTGACCTCAAGGTCAACTCTATGAATCCTGTCTCACCTAGTTGAACGGATTTTTTTAAAAAGATTTATTTTGGCCAGCGCCGTGGCTCAACAGGCTAATCCTCCGCCTTGCGGCGCCGGCACACCGGGTTCTAGTCCCGGTCGGGGCGCCGGATTCTGCACCGGTTGCCCCTCTTCCAGGCCAGCCCTCTGCTGTGGCCCAGGAGTGCAGTGGAGGATGGCCCAAGTGCTTGGGCCCTGCACCCCATGGGAGACCAGGAGAAGCACCTAGCACTTGGCTCCTGCCATCGGATGAGCGCGGTGCGCCAGCCGCAGCGCGCCGACCGCGGCAGCCATTGGAGGGTGAACCAACGGCAAAGGAAGACCTTTCTCTCTGTCTGTCTCTCTCACTGTCCACTCTGTCAAAAAAAAAAAAAAAAGATTTATTTTATTTATTTGAAAGGCAGACTTAGAGGGAGAGGGGGAGGGAGGGAGGAAGGGAGAGAGGGAAAGAGATAACTTCTGCTGGCTCACTCCCCAAATGGCCACAAAGGCCAGGGCTTGCACCAGGCTGAAGCCAGGAACCTAGAATCCCACCTGGGTCCCCCACGTGGGTGCAGGCCCAAGCTCTTGGGGCATCTGCTGCTGCTCTCCCAGGGGCAACAGCAGGGAGCTGGATGGGAAGTGAAGCAGCCAGGACTTGAACCAACGCTCCTATAGGATGCTGGCGTCGCAGGCAGCTGCTTAATCCACTGTGCCACAAGACCAGCCCCATAATCGAGTGGCTATTTTAAAAACCCAAGAACGGTGGCACTACAAGCTTACGGTTAAACTCCACAGAAGGAAAAATCTAGGTTTACTCTTTGGAAGTTCAGAAAACTTCATTCATTCAGGTGACTTTAATTACTCACGAATACTGACGTGCCTGAAAGAACCACCTTAATACAGAAAACATAGCTGGCTGTGAACTTGAATTTATCATCTGACGCGAGCAGCCTCCTGGAGTACCTGCTGGCTGCCCCCTTGTGAGCAGAAGACGAGCCGGCTCCGGGTTCCACAGCCACGGCAGCTCCTCCTCCATCACCCCCCCCCCCCCCCAGGTAGGCAAGCTAGCTAAGCCTTTGGCTGGCAGTGTTTTCCCCTTGGAAAGGAGGGACAATGAAAGGGTAAGCAAGGGGGAAGTGGCTACAATGGACGTAACAGAAATTAAAGTCTAACAGCATCTTCACAGGGGTGGGTGTTGTGCTTCAGGGATGTGGATGCCCACACAGCCCACACGGGAGTATCTGTTAGCACCCAGCCCCTCCCCTTCCGGTCCAGCTTCCTGCTAGTGTGCCTGGGAGCAGCAGGTGATGACCGAGTACTTGGGTCCCTGCCACCCACGTGGGAGACCTGGATGGAGTTCCTGGCGCCTGGCTTCAGCCTGGCCCAGACCCAGCTGTTGTGGGCATTTGGGGAGTGAATCAGCAGATGGAAGATTCTCTCATATTCTATCTCTTTCATTCTGCCTTTCATATAAAACAAATAAATCTTTCCAAAAAGGAAACACCCCCACACCACCACGGAGCTTTCCCCCTACCCCTGCGAGCTCCTTTCCATGACCTGTGCCTTCTGTCCTGAGGCCCCGGGGCCCTGTGGCCTCACAGCCCCGCCCACACCTGCAGCGCGGCCCTCCCTTCTGCGGAAGACTCAGAATCCAGCAGCAGGAGGAGGGGGAGCAGGAGGCTGCAGCCTCAGGCCCAGACACTCCAGCAAGCACACCCAGGGGCACTCTGGCCAGCGCCAGTCTTTCAGGTGGACAGTGCTGTCCTCCTGCCTGCCGTGGCCAACTCCACCCTTGCGTGGGCTCCAGTGATCACCCACAGTCCAGAACCTCACCAACCCAGACCTCCAGCTCCCAGCAGTTCCCAGGACCTCCAAGTCCGGATTCCCATTTGCCTGCTAGGGCTCTCCACCGCAAGTACCCAGGAGACCCCACGTCCAGCTAGTCCCCCACCCCACCCCCACCCCCCAGCCTCTCCTCATAGCTCACTCGGGGGTCTCAGAGCCAGACTAGCCCGTTGCTTCTGTCGGCAAGTGCTCACAGCTCTGCAGAGGCAGCTCCTCTGTCCCTGCCTCGGCACACAACGGGGACTCCTGCTCTCAGCTCGGGGCGTGTGCGTGTGCGAGGGAAAGGTTCTGACTCACTCTTCCCCAGAGGAAGGGGAGCAGCTCTTCTTTCCGCTGATAAGAGAGGCCATCTGCTGGGGCGGGGCTACGTAGCCACCGAAGCGCAAAACAAGTCCCACCCCAGTCCCACCCTGGCCTTCTCGGCAGGGTGAGCAGAGCTTCCTGTCCCCACGGGAGAGTGTGCACCTGGGGTAGGGCTCAGGAGGCTGGTCATTCTCTCTGCTGCACTGGGACTCTGCCAGGGACAGTCTGTGGGGCAGGGCCCACCTCCCCAGACAAGTGCCAGGGCCCCAGTTAATACAGAAAGCCGGCCCCATTCTGGTCCCCTCGAGTTTCCCGGCCATGGCTTCACTATCATCCTACTTCCTCCTGTGCCTCCACCTCCGTCTCCGTCTTCCAATCCAGCCTGAAGGGTCGCCCTGAGCCTGGGCACATGCATCCTCCTGTCTCCCCCCAGCTCATGAGTGGCCCAACTGGCTGAAGGTGGAATTCTGCAGTAATATTTCTCTCTCAAAACTCCAAAGACCACGTGTCCTTGTCCTTTGAGACGATGCGACTATCAGGCAGAAACTGCGTTCTGCGATCCTGTCATTTGTGGAAGCCCTGGTTAAAGAGAAGAAGTTTCCTAGGTGCAGGGCTGCTCAGAGCCCTGCTACGCAGTGAGGCTAGGGGGGCAGCAGAGAGCACAGGGTCTCTCGGATGTCCCAGGCCGCGCATTTCACAGGAACAGCGTCCTATGACGCCGTGTCCTACGTTTTCATCTCGTGGTGCAAAGGGTCAACTCCAGGCCGCCCAGAGGAGCGTCCCTGTCACCCGGGGCGGGCTCGAGATGTCCTCTGCAGTGGCTCAAGTTGGTGAGCCATCAACGTGGTTGGGGGGTTTTCTGCCCACCTGCGCTACTTCCTTTCGATACGACACACGTCTTTCAGGAAGCGGCGTCTTCTACGAGTTGTTGGCGTGTCTGCTCCTCTTTCAGTGTTCGCCCCACAGCCTCAGGGATTTATGCTGGGAGTTCAGAGGGTCGACAGGAGGGCATGTCGCTGCAGCGAGTTTGTTACAAGGCTTGCGTGGGTGGGCGTAGTGAGGGCCCAGCTGCTTCCCGGCTGTGGCGGCCACAGGTGCCCACAGCGCCCGCTGCTCTCAGCCGCCCATGGCAGAAGGAATCTCCTGCGCCAGGGCTCTGCTTGCCATGGCTGCCCACTCTGGAAGGAAGCTGGGCTGCTGGTCAACAATGTCCACTTTATTTGCCACTGCTGCCTCACAGACCGGCACCCTTGTCCAGGCCATCCGCCATCCCTAAAGAACGCCCAAGTCCAAAAACAAGCTGCCACAAGGGAATTCTAACGACATGTTTTCCTGTTTGTTCTAACAAAGGTTCAAAACAATTCGCATACTTTCAAGTGATAAATGAAACTTCATTGGAAACGCAACAACAGACAAATGTGAAAGGCAACAATTTTCAGCAAATTATTTCACAACCAACAGAAGGCAGGCCATGAAAGAGAAGGGCTCCCAGCCCCACTCAAAGTTCTCAGTTGGATTGACACCTGCGATATAAAATCATACACTAGCTTCCCACATCGGAGCACCTTGAGTCCTGGCTGCTCTGCTTCCGAACCAGCTCCCTGCTAACGCACCTGGGGAGGCAGAAGATGGGCTGAGTACCTGGACTCCTGCCACCCATGGGGGAGGCCCAGATGGAGCTCTGGGCTCCTGGCTATGGCCTGTCCCAGCTCTAGCCACTGAGGCCATTCGGGGAGGGAACCAGTGAATGAAAGAGCTCACTCCTATGTCACTCTGCCTTTCAAATAAATAAATCTTTGAAACAAACAAAAAAGCAGGCCACTTTCATATTTCCTAGGAGCTCACAGTCCCTGACTCCCGAGAGGAGACCCCAGCTCGCAGTGGGCTCATCCAGGCTACGGAGCTTCTTCACAAGTGTCCAGCCCCCAGACCCAGCTGGGGAGGGCTTCAGAGGAGACCACAGAGGCTCAGACTCACGCAGGCCTGTGAACATCTTTACTTATCTGTGTACTGGTTTGCTGTCTGCGGCTTCTTCCCCTAGAAACAGACTGACCAGCTTTGCTGATGGACTCACATGGACTCAGGTCATGCCCTCTGACACAGCACCTAGGGTACACCACAGGGTCCCCCAAACACACTGCGCAGTCTTCCCTTCTGGAACATTCTCTCCCTGGCCGCTCTGCCCTCTTACATGTTGTGTGCGAGCACATTACCATCTGTAGTCATTCTCCATGGTGACGCCTGCCAGTGCTCTCCGTCATCTCCCACGGGACTGCAGACTCAAGTTGGCAGGGGCGGGCCCTCTCATTCATCAGGGGGTGTTGGCTGCTTAGGGCAGTGCCCGCATGGGGGAGGGGCTCTGCAGCCGGCTGCTGAATGAATGAATACATTTTCCTCTTCCTTCTTATTTAGCCTTAAGCCTCTGACTATCTTCCTGTCGACCCCGTGACAGGTCGGTGCTCACAGGGCTCCTGAGCTGGCTCAGCTGCAGCTCCCCAAGCTGCAGGGGCGCCTGCCTGCGCAGCCTCCTTCCCACTGCTCTGTAAACAACTGGAAACCAGGGGCTGCACAACGTTCACTGTTAGCTCCACGTCATCGGAAACGGGCCTGCCTACCAGTAGATTCTTAAATCATTCTTAAGGAACGAACATTTGCCTCTTCCTCTTTTCCAGTCCTCCTTCTTCCGTTCTTCCCCTTCACAAGGCTATGTGCATGTGTATCTACTCAGGCTGCACCTGCTTCAGAAAGTATCTGCAGCAGCCATACGGAAATATGTCAGTACACAGGGTTTCTTGACAAGGTCATGGAAATGCATCCTAGGAAGCAATTATGCATGGATTTCAAAATGTTTTTGCTCCAAAATAAGCTTATCTTTCTAAAAATATTTTATTTATTTGAGAGACAGACAAGAGCTCCCATTCACTGGTTTACTCCCCAGATGCCTACAATGGCCAAGGCTGGGCCAGGACCGACGCCAGGGGTGACAAACTCAATCCAGGTCTCCCGGTGGGTGACAGGAATCCAACCACTCGAGTTGTCACTGCTGCCTCTCAGGGTCTACCTTGGCAGAAAGCTGGGATCCAACCCCGGCACTCTCTGTGCAACACAGACATCTTAACCACTAGGCTAGATACCCACCCCAATAACCTTATCTTAATGCTACTTCCCGTGAACTTTCTAAAGTTCCTTCAGATATGTGTACAATACCTAACACAACATGAACAGAGAGCACTGGCCAGAGACAGAGGGAACTGAAACTTCTTTTTTAAGATACGGTTAAATCAGTCCTTAGCTCGACGAGTCAGGTAATCTGAGGGGTCTGATGCATGAGCACCCCTCGTGTGTGGGTTCCTGCCTCCATGACCCCGGCCTTCTGTGCTGTGTGTCAAAGCCATCACGTTTTCCCGACAGGGAGCCTCAAGATTGCTATCATTTCCACTCTCCCAAACACCAGACGGCAGCCACAGAACGAACCAAACCAGAAGCCAGGGTCCCTCCGTGGCCCAAACGTGCTGTGTCGCAGGGGGCGGAGGGGACCGGGGCCCTCAACATTCCCTGGAGTGGGCGTCCTCCCCTCCACACAGATGAACAACCGCAAGAAGCTTGAGGGCAAGCCGTGCTGCGGTTCCACCCGTGCCCCCACCACCCCTCGCCTGGGGTCTCCCTCGCGCAGGCGCGCTGGGTGGGGCATGTGGGGTCAGCCCCTCGGCTGCACTCTGCACTTGGACTGAGGCCGGGGGCCCCCACCACAGCACTGGGGTCCTAGGCAAATGACTTTGACACTCAGTTTCCTCATGGGAGAAAACGGGTTAAGAAATAAAGGACCCAGGGAGCTCAGGACTAAACGACATGTAAATCGCCCTGCACAGCCTGGCAACAGAGCCCGCGCCCCCCCGCCCCGGTGTGGGGCCTGTGGGGCCAGCTCCCCACCACTGCCAGGAATCCAGCTCTCTGCAGCGCGCTCACCCTCCTCCCCACGCCTGCTGCCCGGAAGAGTGAGGCGACGCGGGGGCCTGCTGGCACTCCTCTCCCTGCTCTCCACAAAATCCAGCTCAGTTCTCCATCCCTGAGGCCTGAGCACATGCCAGGGACTGGCTCCAGGACACGGTTCCCCGCCTCCTTCTCCTTACTTCTCCTTCACGGCCACAGCGCTGGGTGGAGTGTGCACCACTGTACGAGAATCCTCCTCAACACCACCGCTATATTTTGGTTGCCATGTATTGCATTTGAAACTGCACATGTAGAAAATCCTACAAAATTCCCAAAGCTCCAAAAGCAGGTCAGCAGGTCAGCAGACACACAAGGAAGCCGCACGGCCGCCTGTCCCTTCCCGCTGGATGGCTAAACCTCTCTAAGCTGATGCGAGGTCAGGCTCCACTCTCACTTTGTTGATTTCAGAAGACAATGCTGAGAACACCCTGCAACCCGGCTAGACGACAGGCTGTTTACGTTTGTTATTTCACTACACGGAGCTCTGACAGAGCGAGCGCCCACCACGGTCTCGCACAGCTGGCTGCAGGGAAGCGTCTGCTTTCCAACTCATTTACTTTCATTGTCTCCATTCATCAAATAAAATGAAGATTCTGAGGCCAAGGGAGAACTGCAGGGAAGAGAAATCCCCCAAACCTTGCAGACATCTCAAGATGTACACCGCCCTGCGTGAAAAAGGATATCTGCCGGCCGGGCTTCTCCCCGGGCCGCCGGTGCAGCGGGTGGAAGCGGCTCCTGGACGGCCTCTCCACCAGGCCGTGGTGGCGGGTTCCCCGGACGCTGTCCGCCTGATGGAGTGACGGCTGCAGAGAGAAGGGAAGGACAGTTGGTCTCTGACCACGAAATCGTCACCCACAGCAGACGAAAAGACTGGTTTTGATCATTGTATGTTCATGTGGCAGGATAAACAAATGACAGACAGCATAGGAAACTGATTTCACGTGATTACAGAACAGTTAGTGTGCTAAGAGGAATCCTGAAAGAACAGTGTGTAAGAGTCTTCACGTGGGGCCAGCACTGTGGTAGTGGGGAAAGCCAAGGCCAGCAATGCCACACCCCATCTGGGCACCGGTTCGAGTCCTGGTAGCTCTGCTTCCCCCAGCTCCCTGCTAATGGCCTGGGAAAGCACTGGAAGAAGACCCAGGTGTCTGGGCCCCCAGCCACTAATGTGGGAGACCCGGATGAAGCTCCAGGCTCCTGGCTTCAGCTCCGGCTGTCTGGTTGTTGCAGCCGTTTGGGGAGTGAACCAGAGGATGGAAGATCTCTGTCTCTCTCTCTCTCTAAGCCTTTCAAATAAATATTTAAAAAACGTTCATCAGAGTTGGGTGGACAATCCGGAGACTACAAACTAGGAAGTTCAGTTGAAATGTAAAAAAGGCGCATTTAACACAGAAACACACTGCCAAGCAACGGAGTACCCACCTGCGTAGTGCCTTTTACATGGTTCTAAAAAATTTAGAGTGTTTATAAAAATTCAGATTTGAGGCTTCAAGGAAAGAATCAGAAAATCTTGGCCACACCAGTTCTCATCAACCACCCCTGTCATTTTTTTTTTAATATTTATTTATTTGAAAGAGTTCAGAGAGGGGAGGAGAGAGAGAGAGAGAGAATTTTCCATCCATAGGTTCACTCCCTAGATGGCTGCAACAACCAGGACTGGGCCAGGCCAAAGCCAGGAGCCAAGAGCTTCACTCAGATGTCCCACGAGGGTGCAGGGGCCCGACACTTAGGCCATCTCCTACTGCTTTCCCAGGCCAAGAGCAGGGAGCTGGATCAGAGTGGGGCACCTGGGACTGGGACCAGTGTCCATACAGGATGCCAGCGCTGCAGGTGACGGCTTTACCTGCTGCGTCCCAACACCAGCCCCACCCCTCTCATTGTTGACCCTTACACCCAAACATTCCGCTACTCACACTGGGGTTCAAGATGAGAAAAGGGATACGACCTGAACACAGAGGAAGGCAGGCAACTTGCTATTCCCTACAAAGTGCAAATCAAAGTGAGCACTTTCAAGATAAATTCAGGGCCAATAAATCCAAAATCTTTGTTAAGTGATATTCAGAGTAGGCTCTTAGCATTGGAGACTGCGCCTTCTTGGCTATCAGAGACCGAATTCCAGGCGGGACGGTCTCGCGGGGGGCGTGTCCAGGCACGGACGAGTGAATGCTGCGTGATCTTGAAACACATGAGCACACGTCTCCTTTCTCCACCTGCCTCAGCTGTATTAAGGGACAACTGGCCACTAAAAACTGCGCATATTCACAGTGTGCAACGTAATATTTTGAGGGACTAAGTGATTAGCTCACACGATCAACACGCTCATCATTTCAAACAGACTCTCTCTGAGGTCGATGGGACCCCGTGCGGAGCAGCTGGCCCACCAGGCAAGGAGCAGCGACGCCCACTACACTGTCACAGCAGCGGTTTCCTTGAGCCGAGGACGGATTGTTAATTTTCTTTGTTAAACACATGGATTTTTCTCACATGAGGTTTCTCCTGAGTGGGTTGAGAGAATGTCTAGGCTAATTAATTTAATAGTTCCAATCTACTTTTTAAAAAAATATTTATTTGTATTCATTTGAAAGACAGAGTTACAGAGAGAGGTAGAGACAGAGAGAGAGAGAGAGAGAGAGAGACAGAGAGAGAGGTCTTCCATCCGCTGGTTCAACTCCCCAAATTGTCACAATGGCTAGAGCTGAGCCAATCCAAAGTCAGGAGCCAGAAACTTCTTCTGGGTCTCCCACGCGGGTGCAGAGGCCCAAGCACCTGGGCCATCCTCTGCTGCTTCCCTAGGCCATAGCAGAGAGCTGGATCGAAAGAGGAGCAGCCGGGACCAGAACCGGTGCCCATATAGGATGCTGGCGCTTCAGGCCAGGGCTTTAACCTACTATGCCACAGCACCATGCTCCCTCCCCCCCAAGTCTACTTTTATAATCAAAATCTGTAAACTCACAAAGAGATCTTAATGAGGAGAGATTTCTGGGTCTTAGGTTTGGGAAGTGGGATTTGATCTCAGACAATATAGTCTACTATTCTAGGCAATGATAAAATGAAATGACTGAAAACTAACGGGGCAAACACCTGGCACAGCAATCAAGCAGCAGTTCAGGACGCCCACGTTCTGCATCAGAGCCCTCGCGCTGGGGTCCCCAATCTGCTCCCAGTGCCAGCCCTGCTAACGTGAGACCCAGATGGAGCGCCCAGCCCTGGTTACTGTGGACATTTCAAATGAATGGAAGGAAGGAAGGAAGGGAGAGAGGAAAATGTGGCAAAATAGTAACAGTCTGAATTCAGGAGAAAGGCTATACACAAATTCATTGTTTATTCTTGCAGGCTTTGACATTTCTCAAAATTCAACGCTTACGAGTCTCAATTCTGATGAGAGAGGCACAGACCTTGATGCAGGACTCTGATGCTTCTCACTTCTAAAATCTGAATGATTTCAAAATCAAATATGTATTTACAATGACTTTGAAAAGACACGCAAAAATATGACCACAACTTCTTGTTGCTTTTTATTAGGTTTACTTTGAGAAAATACATAATGGGCTGAGAAAATTTATAATTTTAGACTATCCTTCTACATACAATTAAAAGTTCTGAGGGGCCCCAGTAGCGCCCTTAGCATGGGCGCTTAAATGATATTTTTGAAGGTTTGTTTATTGGGGCCGGCGTTGTAGCATAGTGTGCTCAGTTGTCTGCAGCTCCAGCATCCCTTATGGGCGCTGGTTTGAAGTCCAGCTGCTCCACCTCTGATCCGGCTCCCTGCTAATGCACCTGGGAAAGCATCAGAGGATGGCCCAAGTGCTTGGGCCCCTGCACCCATGTGGGAGACCTGGAGGAGGCTCCTGACTCCTGCCTTTACCCTGGTCCACCTCTGGTCGTTGTGGCCATTTGGGGAGTGAACCAGCAGACGGAAGATCTCTGTTTCTCTCTCTAACTTTGCCTTTCAAATAAATAAGCTGTCCCTTCTTAAATGATTTTTAATTATGTTCATCTAGTCAGGAAACATGACTTAAACAAAAATGTGTCTAAATAAAGAGCTTCTATCAATACAAAAATAAATAAATGGAAAAACCATTGTTTATCAAGGACTGTACCCACAGTAGATTTTCTAAAATTTTATTTTTATTTTTCAGTGAGGTAGAAGGAGAGAAAAGGAGCTTCCATCTCCTCAAATGCCCACAATGGTTCACTCCTCAAGTGCCCACAGTGACTGGGGCCAGGTCAGGCTGAAGCTGGGAGCCAGGAACTCAACCGGGGTCTCCCATGTGCATGCAGGGACCCAACCACTGGAGCCCCCCTGCTGCCTCTGAGTCTGCACCTGCAGGAAGCTGGAGGCAGGGCCCGAGCCACGGGTGGAACCTAGGCACTCCATGTGGGACACGGCGTCTTGACCACTGGGCACATCCAGGATCAGAAACCTGGTTGTCAAAGATAGAAATAATGCTAGGAGTCTAACGCCTTTGTTCAAGATGAAAGAAAAGGGCGTGTTCTCTCTGGAAGCGATGCCCACTCGCTGCAGTCATGCTGAATGCACCTGAAAATGTTCTCCTCCAGGAGTCTTAGAGGTCAGTCTTTGCCAGACGGCTCCTGGAGACTGGCCTGCACGGGGCCACTGAGAGCCTGTCGAAGGGGTTCCCCAAAGCAGAAAGTTCTGGAAACGTCTCCCAGGCTTCCCTGAACACCTTTATTTTCTACTGCCAGTTGCCTCTCTTGTATTAACTTCTTCTGGGCCGAATCCTGTTTGACTGCTTAGACTCAGACTTAGTTTTGGGGGGGTCATCTCGGCGCCTGCAGTAGCTGCTCCGAGTCTGCACTCCATTTGGGACGTCACAGGGACCTGCTCTGCTCCTCAGGGAAGTTAGGGCCAGTGTCCAGCAGGGCAGCTGCAGCCTGAAGAAGCCTGCGAAGCAGCGGGTGCCTGGTGGGGGTCCCACCGCCGTGGGTCCCAAGCACCCGAGACAACAGATACGTGCTCCAGTCGCTCACTGGCTGAGGGCTAACATTTTGTTATGCAAAGATGTATTTATCAAGTCTACTTTCAAGCATAAAAATAAAACTCTGCACCCTTCAGGCCGAGTACTTCTTTTTCGTTCCTTCTCCAGTTTTACCCATATATAGCTTTTACAGGGCTGGGCTCACAGAGAACATATGTTTTTGTGATCTATTTTTTGCACCTGACATTATTTCATAAACAGATTTTCATATGTTTCATAATCCTCACGCTTACTAGCTCGGCCAGTGTGCAGTATTTCACTTCTAAGGTTCATGGGGCTGACATTCCAGATTGCAGCTCGGACAACATACGATTTAGGATCAGAGAAACAGTTCCAGTTCAGGATCCTGCACTTCATCTTCTTTATCCATAGAGGTGGAAATGAGGAACACAAAATGGGGTCACAGATGTGAGATGGCCTTGTCCCAGGGTGGCCTGGGCACTAGAAGGGGCTGGCGGCCCGGTGGCGTGGGCAGGAGAGCAGCAGGTCAAGGCCTTTTATGGTCACAGCTTTGTCGTTCGACACTTCCCCAGGACTCTGAGCCTCCCAAAGCCTCCCACCTGCTGCCCGAGCCGTCACCTGATGAACAGCAGGGAAGAAAACTTGCTGGGCACGTGACTTGCTTTGGCCAACGACTTATGAGCGGATGTGACGTTCGTCTTGTCCAACCTGAAGCTCTCAAGTGCTTTTCCTGCTATGAGGGTGCCCATCCCACAGAGGGGACGCTCCTGCAGACTCTGCTGCAGAAGCGGGAGACACACAGAGGACAGGCACAGTCTCTCAGGAACGACGTGCAGGACGGTGACGGAACAAGCGCCCATCAAAGTCCCAGAGGCTAACAGAACGGGAGGGTCCCACTGCTGGAGTGCAACACAGGGGCACAAAGTCCAAGAACCCGCACATGGGCACCCTCGTGTTTTAAGGGTGTCACATCTGGGCTCTGTTTCAGAACCACAGGAAGAGGGGAGAGCATCTGTGCCTCCATGCACACAAGCTCATCCACGACGACGCATGGGATCCAGTGTTGGGTAGAGCAGTGTGGGGTGACAGGACTAACACTGGGGCCGGGGCTCTTTTGAGATGAAACAGGACGTGGGGAAGGGGCAGCGTTAGGCATCTCTATGTGCAGCATTGTCCGCACGGCCCAGCACGGGCGTGCCCACGTCTCCGCACGGTGGACAGCTGTGTCCTGGGACGCGGGGCTGCAAGCTGCAGCTGCATTTGTCCCCTCTGCGGGGGAATGACCTCCTCTAGTCCATTCTGAGCTGTCGGTGTGACTTGTCTTTGCATCCGCTCTTTCAGTAGGTCTAGCACATGGCTGGCTAATCAGAAACCCCAGACCTTTCTCATCTGACTGGCAACGCATACGCAGATTCCTACTAAGTCCGTGTTTACTCATCAAGTAAGGTGAGGTCTGAGAGTTGGAGAGCTGCTCATTGTCTGCTCAAGGGGGTGATCCTTCCTAAAAGTCTACGTGCTACAGCATATTCTTTCTGTGTCAACAATCGAGACACACATCCTCCTCTGCAGCAAAACACAAGGATCAGTTGCAGCTTATCATTGGACTTCCGTGTGGAGTCACTGAAAACAGGAGCAATGCGACTTGCAAACATCTCCAAGGGAAATACGGTTTTCTACATGCCGAGAAGATGACCAAAGGCATTCTTGCATTATGAAGTTCTACGGAGCTTTTAAAAGTGCATGGAAGCCATGCAGAAGACCAGGATGAAGCAGATAAGTAGCTCCTCTGAAAAGTCTAGATCCACAACAACATAAGCTTAGCATCCTTAAAAGGCGTGTGCGATCAATAGTCTCAAACAGGGCGATTCTACACAAGACAGCTCCCAACAACTTCGTTTACAGACACGGCAACCAGAGATCAAGAAAAGATTGATGAAATGGCTGTAGAAGCAATGAGTAGTTTTCCACAACAACACTGTCAACACTGGAAGTACGTGCTGGCAGGAAGCCTCAGTATCACGCAGGATTACACGGGAGGGTGATGTCCACATCATTTGACACTGTGAATCCAACATGCTAGCCTGAACCAAGGGTCCCTGGTGAGGTGACTTCCACCATCTCAGCAGCAAAAAGGAAAAAAAAAGCCTCTCAACTACACAAATAGGGCACTTGGAAGGGAGGCCCTCAGGCTCTCCATGACACCTTCCACAGGCAGAATAAGCTGCATCCCTCAGCCTCCTCCCTCGGCAGGAGGACCGCTGGCCACGCCGGAATGCACTTCTCCACTTTTGTTACCGACAAGAAACTGAGAACCACAGAGGTCAAGTGGTTTTTCTCAAGGTCACACAGACAGTGAGCGGCAACCTGCAAACATTAACTCATCCTGTGCACTCTTCATCTCGCCCCTTCACCTGCCTTGCTAAACGGCCTCCAAAAAATCTATGACTTTTGAGATTTTAAGTGGGCTTTTTGCTGACATATACAGAAAAAAAATACAAATGATTTACTAAGGGATTTCCCTGGGTTCAGCATCGTGGTGCATCACTTGCAATGCCAGCATCCCATACTGGGGCAGCAGGTTGACTGGCTGCTCTGCTTCTAATCCAGCTTTCTAATGCACCTGGGAAGGCAGAGGAAGATGGCCCAGGTATCTGGGCCCCTGCCACCCACATGGGAGACCTGGATGCAGTTCTGGGCTCTTGGCTTTGGCCTGGACCAGCGCCAGCCATTGTACCCATTTGGGGGATGAACCCAAGGTTGGAAGATTTCTCTCTCTCTCTCTCTCTCTCTCTCTCTCTCTCTCCTCTTCTCTTCTCTCCTCCCCATCTCTCCTCTGTCACTCTGCCTTTCACATAAATATATAAATCCTTTCACATACATAAAAAAAGTTCCAGATAAATTTTATCATGCTCTTATAAATCTAGTGAAGACCTAAGGTTCAATTGGAGGACAACATTCCTGCTGAGACCCCTGGCTCTGTAAACAACACATCTACACCTGGGCACTGGGAGCCATAGTTTCGGTTGGAGCAGGTGTCTAAATAAATATTTTGTCAATGGTGTGCTAAGAGTCCTCAATCCATTGGCCAAAACTATGCTGCTTCCTACAGAATTAAAGTGCTACTTCAACCATTCTAAATTTCTCCACATTCAGGTTGGGCCTCCCTAATCCAAAAATACAAAGTCTGAAATGCTCTGAAATGCAAAATGCTTCAAAGTCTGGACGCGACTGTGGCGCTGCACAGGAAAGTTTTAGATTTGAGATTCTGGGGTTCTGGGTTAGGGATGCCCAGTTGCTTAAGTCGTCTTAAACTCATCATCTATCCGCTATAGGCAAAGATGGTGTTTAGCTCTTTGACTCTTTAGTTCTTGAAAGTGGTACTGACCAAATTCCCACTGGGGAGAGTGGAGACTTGGCAAGCTCAGGAGCTCAGGCAGGTTCCCCCAGCCCTGCAGAGCTTTGTGGCGACACGCAGCCGTGGTTGACAGAACACGTTCTAGAGCCCATTCCTAAAGAGCCAGTGCTAACAGAGGAACAGTGACAGTCTGGGAAATCAGCAGGAGGTCA
Organism: Sylvilagus floridanus; assembly: GCA_949820135.1. Classification (NCBI taxonomy): domain Eukaryota; kingdom Metazoa; phylum Chordata; class Mammalia; order Lagomorpha; family Leporidae; genus Sylvilagus; species Sylvilagus floridanus. Next base: position 92,829,042 of record OX463239.1, on the reverse strand, counting down.
CTGCTAGGCCTTGTTCTCAGGACTAGGGGAGGGAGCCTGACAGAAGACCCGCCCACAACCAAGAGGATGCCATTAACTCCCTGCCATGGGGCTAAAGAGGTCATTTTAATTCTACCTTATAAGCCAAGAAGAATGAAAAACGACTTCCTAGTTTGGTTAGAGACTCTATGATAGCACCATCAGGAAGAAAGGAAGAGATCCGAACCCAGATCCCCAGGGTCAGACCTGCCGGGCCCTGCCTGCCTCCCTGGCAGAGCTCCTCACTCTCCCGGTGCCGGCTGCGGGTGGGCCCTGGGCGTGGTGGTTAAGCTGCCACTTGGGACACCTGCCCCGCACGTGGGAGCGCCTGGCTGCGGTCCCTGCTCTACTCATGACCCAGCTTGCTGCTAATGCATCTTGGGGACAACAGCTGATGGCTCAAGTACTGGAGTTCCTGCCACCCACCTGGGAGATCCTGAGTTCTTGGCTCCTGGCTGCAGCCTGGCCTAACCAAATGCTGTGGGCATTTGGGGAATGAATCAGTGGATGCAAGAGATCTCTTTCTGCCTTTCAAATAAAATGAAAAAAAATTATGTTTGTAGTCAACTTCAGAGCCCAACAGTGGCTGCTGTTTATATGACAATACTTCACAAAGTTCATGGATAACAGAATTAAAATATGAGTTTCTTTTGGTGCAAAACAATTTTGAAATCAATGCATATGTAGGATTTCCAAAAATGGGCATTGTGAGAAACTACACATGGATTTCAAAAATTTATTTTGCACCAAAATAAACTAATCTTTTAATTCCATTTTTCCATGAATTTTTTTTTTAGATTTATTTTTTGAAAGGTACAGTTATAGAGAGAGACAGAGAGAGAAAAAGGGATCTTCCATATGCTGGTTCACTCCTCAAATGGCTGTAATAGCTGGGACTGGGCTGAGCTGAAGCCAGGAGCCAGAAGCTTCTTCTGGGCCTCCCACATGGGTGCAGGGGCTCAAGCACGGGGCCGTCCTCTGCTGCCCTCCCAGGCCATGGCAGGGAGCTGGATCACAAGTGCAGCAGCCGGGACTCGAATCGCTGCCCATCTGGGATGTCAGCGTTGCAGATGACAGCTTCACCTGCTATGCTGCAACGCCGACTCCTCCACAGACTTTCTGAAATACCCTCGATTATGCCAGAGGGCAGAATTTTCTCTCCACAAAGCTCCTGGCAGGCTTCCCACTGCTCTGGGAATTACATAAGGCTTTTCTCTCAGCACCCTGCCAGTCTATTCCACTGTTGCGGGGTACTTAACCCCTCAGAGTCTCTCAACCACCTGGATGGGTAGTTTGGCTGCTTCTTTTAAATAACATGAAGTTATTATTACTTTCATTTTTGAGAGGAGGAGAGCATCTATCTGCTGACTCACTACCACCACCCCCACCATCACCCTGCCACCCCCACACTGGGCCAGGCTGAAGCCCGGAGCTGGGATTTCATCAGGGTCTCTTGTGGGTGGCAGGGACCCAACTATCTGAGCCATCACCTGCTTCCTTCCAGGATGTGGCCTAGCAGGAAGCTGGAGTCAAGAACAGAACTGGGACTCGAAGCCAGACACTCTAACAGGGGATGCAGGCATCCTAATCAGCAACTTACCTACTGCACTCAAGGTCCAGCCCATGTCTGTGATACCTTTGGGATCCATTCTTCTCCCTAGCATCAAATGAACCCTGCATAAGGGTTGGAAAGATGCTGTGAAACAGAGCAGGCCAGGGCAGGTGCTGGCCCCAGCCTTCTTCTTCTTCCTCTTTTTTAAAATTTATTTATTTATCTGAAAGGCAGAGTTACAGAGAGGCAGGGAGAGAGAGGTCTTCCATCCACTGGTTCACACCCCAAATGGCCTCAATGGCTGGAGCTGGCTGATCTGAAGCTAGGAACTTCCTCCAGGTCTCACACGGGTGCAGGGGCCCAAGAAGATGGGCCATCTTCCACTGCTTTCCCAGGCCATAGCAGAGAGCTGGGTCAGACGTGGAGCAGCCGGGTCTTGAACTGGCGCCCATACAGGATGCTGTAACTGCAGGGGGTGGCTTTACCCGCTAAGCCACAGTGCCAGCCCCTGCCCCAGCCTTCTAATTTGGGACCTGGCCTGACACTGGTATCTGTTGTGTCCCTTCTTAGTCCTTATATTCAAATGAAAGATAAGAAGGAAGTTAATAAGACAAACTAAGCTAAAAGATTACTCCAGGAAATGACAGAGATAAAAAGTTTTGGGGTTTTTGTTTGTTTTTAGGGCAGCTAAGATCAATACTCACAAAATAATCAAACCAATCAGAATGATCAAAGAGGAGCAGGCAAAATAATCTGCCAAAGAAGAAATCCCAGCAAAGCGTGAAACGTGCCCAGAGTGCGAGGTCTCAGGTGCAGGCCGGGGCCTCCCGTCCAGGCGCAGGTGATGGAGGTCACAGGTATGCGTCTCTGGGAGCAGGCTGTGTGCTGTGACCTCTGACCCCAGCCTCCAGCACTCAGAGTCCTCCACGGAATGGCTTCCAATACATTTTTGGTGAAGTACGTGATGTTCCCAAATGATCAGGCTCCAAAGTGGAGTGTGCGCTTGCCAGGGAGTACGGAGGACAGGGGCTGGGCGAAACAGCTGTGTGCCCGCTGGTTTCGTATTCTTGTTGCGTCTCACAGTAGAGAGGCATACGTGTGTAACTTATGAACAACTTGTGTATACCCACATAGGAGACATAAAATCGTTTTACTACTAGGATGCATGACCAAAACCTTTAAACGGCAAAATGCTGGTAACTATTGAAACTGGCAAAGGCTGTATGAGATATACTTTAGTCTTTCTACTTCTGCTCACCGCTGGAATTTTCCATAATAAAACGAAGAATACCAGCTTCAAATCCTCATCAGGATGGCCACAGGCCTGGCAGGGACCACGGCACGCTGCTATCTTTCAGGGCACGTCACCCCGCCCCCGCCCCACCTCCCTGCTGGTGCGATGTGCCGCTGTGCCGGGCGGCAGGGCGATGCTAACATGACAAGGATGGAGCAGCGCCCTCTGCGGAAGCTGGGTCTGCTCGGTGATCCGCTCCAGCGGAAGCAGATTCGCTTCTTCCAGCTCTAGAAGGAACTGTAGAGGGAAGACCTGGGCTTTGGTGAGCTCAGACTTCGGCAGGGACAGGACGGGGCAGGGCGGGGCAGGGCAGGGCGGGGCAGAGGAGCCTGGTCTCCGGAGTGGTTGGTTCGGCAGGAAGGAACTGGCCCACAGAGTATGGCCAAAGATGTCCTTGAAGGCTTTTCAGGTCCAGTAGCGAGGTAGGAAGCGCACGTGAGAAACAGTTGTGAGAGAAAGTCACGGCAGCTCGGCCCGCGGGGCCTGTGCCTCCACGGTCCTGCTGCACTGAGTCACGGCAGCTCGCCACTATCATTGCTTCACAGCACTCAGAGAAGATCTGTGACCTGCAATCAACTGGAATACATGGCCTGAGTAGCGAAATGAGGGGCAGGCATGGGTGCAACAGTTAAGCTGCCGCCTGCGACACCCGCCTCTCATACTAGTGTCGGGTTCCAGTCCCGGCTCTGACTGCCGGCTCCCGCTTCCTACTAATGTGCACCATGCAGGCACCAGTGACCCTGCCACCCACGTGGGACACCTGGACTGAGTTCTGGGCTCCTGCTTCAGCTTGGTCCAGTCCTGGTTGTGGCAGCCAATGGATGGGAGTGCACTCACTCGAGCCCGCTCTCTCTCACTGTCACTGTTCTCACTCTCTTCTGTTTTTCAAATACATGAATGAGTGGCAAATGTGGGAAATATCGGAGCTGGTGATGAACATATGGAGGTTCTTCATTCTATTTTCTACTTTTGGATACGTTTTTAATTTCCAAATAAACAGCTTAGTTATTTAATTAAAATTTGACACTGTAATAAATTAAGGGTGCCTTTTTCAGACCCAGTAACTGTGTATATGCCAAAAAAGGAATGAAGGCCAAGTTTTCTACCACAACCAACAAAACAAAACAGATATTTTTCACCCTACTGATGACATTTAAAATTTTTTATTTATCTTTATTTATTTGAAAGGTGGGGAGAAGGCGAGAGAGAATATTGATCTCCCAACTGCTGGTGCACTCCCTCAATGGCCACAACAGTCGGGCTGGGCCAGGTGGACACTGGCAGTAGGAACTCCATCCGGGACCCAACGACTTGCGCCGTCACCTGCTGCCTCCCCAGGTGCGCAGTAGCAGGAAGCTGGAATTAGAAACAGGACTGGAACCCGACACCAGCCGTTCCGACATGGGACGCAGGTGACCCAGATGGTGTCTTATCTGCTGTGCCAAACACCTGCCCCATCACTTTAAAAAAAACAAGGATAGAATTGCACAAGGGAACTAGAAAAGAGAAAACATGTCTGGAAAGAATAAAATAACCCATAATATTTGGCTAGCTGTGACGGCACAGGTCGATCCTACATAAAGCACGTGGGGGTGAGAGACTCTGATATCCTGTTTCTGACGAGAACGAGCAAGGGACGAGAACGAGCAAAGGGACTTTTCCTCATCAGACTCCTTGAGACGAGGAGACACAGCGTCCTGTCTGAGTCACACAGTCTCCAGAGCAAGGGAGCACCGCACAGGTCAGCCTATCCAACCCAGTGGCCGGCTGCCGCCAGACTCTGAAGACGGGACAGACGCTTTCCCAGGCAGCCCACCCCTTTCTCATGCAGCCTTGTTCTGGTATGTTCTTCCGCAGGCCGCACTGCGCAGTGTCCTTAAAGCACCTGCTGTCTCCTGAGGCGATCTGCCCTGATGAGAGGTTGCTAGACATTCTTGACGCTAGGAACACTGGTCTCCATGAGGAACCCAGCTGCCGCAAGGGGAAGAACTGGGCCATGGGGCCTGAGTCTCCACTCAATGAGTTAAAACTGCAACTGAATCTAGTTGCTTACTGGGAGACTCTGAGCTGAGTTGGTTTGGCATTCCTTTTGTCAAACAAATAGAAAAACTGGCAGGACTCACACAAAGAGGCCCTTTCTGATCGGCAAGTCCCCCTTCTGCCTACAGACGGAGGGAGCACAAACCACGCCAACTGGGAAGCGAGTGAGAGCCGCCATGCCCAGCGGGGCCCCTTTTCTGGATGGGTTCGTGTGTCCCAGGCCCAGCAGCACTGGGGGCGTCCTGGTTCCCAGGTGTCTGGGCAGGCTCTCCCCGCCTCCCCAGCTTCTCTGCCCGAGACAGGAGGGACGGGCCCTGGTGGCCCAGCCAATGTAAGCTCAGCTGGCCTCACTTCCAGAAGAGTGAGGAGGAGGAGGATGTCTCATTTGATCCCAAGCCCAGTTCTGTGGAGCCACCAAAAATAAAGCTAACGATCTGACCTTCCACGGCTCCTGGCACCAGCTGTCCACCAGTGAGAACCCAGACGGGGATGGCGACTGGCCAAGTTCCTCAGCCTCCACAAGAATGGACGATAGAGTCCAGATGAAGATTTTTTTTTTTTAAATCTAAGAGACAGAGAAAGAACCAGATCTCCCCTCCACTGGTTCACTTCCCAGAATGCCCTCAATAGTCGGGCTGGGCCAGGCTGAAAACCGGGAGTCCGTTACTCCATCCAGGATTCGTACGCGGCAGCAGGGGTCCAGCGACTTGAGCAATCATCACCTGCTGCCTCCTCTCAGGATGCGTGTCAGCAGGAAGCTGGGATTGGGAACAGAGCCTGGACACGAACCCAGGACTCCGACATGGGGTACAAATGTCCCGAGCAGCATGCTAACTGCTGCACCAAACACCTGCTCATCACTGAGGATTTTTATCCATGAAATTAGGCTCAGTTAACAGTTAACAGTCCTGGCTAAATATATGCCTCCATTAGAAGATTTACTACACTTGGTACCCTAGAAAATGGAAAGGCAAAATTATCATTAATGAATTTGATCATTTCTGTGGGATTTCAAAGTTCTAAGGTGTTGTTTTTTTTTTTTTTTTTTTTGATAATCCACTGTGGGGAGGGGTGCGATCAGTATGGAATATAAAATGAGAGATTAAAAGTAACTTACGTTGAATCAGTGCAGTAATTCAGGTACTTGCTGTAAACCCATAATTAAAACTTACTGAGAAATCCTAAAGAATTGTTTTTTTCATTTTCTGTGTATTTTACCTCTTCTTGGGAAAATACTGAGATTTTTGCAGTTTCTGGAAGTAACTTATAATGGTAATGGGGAGACCGGAAGAGGCAGGCTTAACTGTCACTGGGCCGTGCCACACTGGCAGGGGAGAGCCACGTGAGGCTCACGTGACTGCCCCTTGCTACTTACTTCCCTCCGAGGCCCCCCGTGTTCCGTCATCCGCTTCCCGGGCTGCTGGTCCCAGCGGGACCCAGTGGGGCAGCGTGAACAAGCACACTCTACCTCACAGGCACAGGCCGCCTTTTAAAATGACCAAGCAGCTGAGGCCCAATGATCTGAATAAGTAGCACATCTAAATGCAAACAGAACGACCACGGTGACGAGGCCCCCCAACCCTGCTCCCTTCTACCCAGCCCCCCTCCAGTGGGTAAGCAGACTCGCGTGCCTCCGTCCAAACAGCAGTGATGTGAACAGAGCAAATACGAACACAAATGACTTCTGTTCATGGCAGCACACTACCACACTGTTCTACACCTTGCTTTTTAAATCGAATCTCCCACAAATTCTAAACCCGATTTCCAACTTCCTAGAGACTCTCCAAGTAACTGAACACACAGCAATGCTCTCTTCCAGGCCATCGTGTTGGCCCATCTCCCCAACCCTGAAACGCCCTGCTCGGAACTGCCTGCCCCTCTTCTTGCTCTCCCCCAGGGGCCCTGCCAGGGGATCAGGCCCAGCCCACGTCCCCCGGGTGAAGCCGCGGGAGAGGGGCAGCAACAGAAAGAGCCGGCTATCTGGTCGCCTCCCTTCTGCTGGTCCCTGGGCCTCTCCCCTTCTCCACAGCTAGGTTTTGGCGGAAGGAGCTGCCTCAACTCCGCGTCCTCTGCCCTCGACCCCCGCCCTCGACTCCATGGAAGTTTCTGACAACCATGGACTTTTCTCACTAAATCCACCCGAACTTTTTCAGCTCTCAAGTTACTTGACCTCTTGCAAGCCTCTGAGATCACGGGCAATGAACTCTTTGGAAACGATCCTCAGCTTCTGGCCCCTGGGCGCCGTGTCTCCCCTTCTCCCGCTGCCTCTCGGAGGGTCTCTGTCTAGTCCCCTTGGTAGAATCCCGAATTCCTGACTTTCCTTAACATGCCAGGGTCCTGAAGGCTGTCACATGAAGACTGTGTCTCCAGCCAGGACCCCTCACGAGCAACAGGCTCCGGCCCTCTCCCAGCACTGCCTGCAGGCACCGGGGGCGCCACAGGCTCACAGAGTGTGAGAGCTCAGGGCAGCCCCTCCCTGCATCTGGAAAGTCTGGGGAGCCACTGACCAAGGCACAGAGTCTAGGTCGCCCTTGGGCACTCTCTCCTCCCCAGTCATGTCCAGGCCTGGTCACTGCTACCTCCTGACCTTCAACTCCTCCACTTTCCCCACCTCGCCACCCACCACTGTAACAACCTGGTCTCTCCCTGGTCCTTCTGTCTCAACTTCCAACCAAACTCCCACACCATCCACAGTAACAGATTCGACCATGCCACTCAGCTGTGCTGAACCTAACAGTGAGAGAATTTTGTAATAAGACCACAATGAGCCGATTTTAAAGTTCATCTGGGAAAATCAAACATTCAAGCAGAGCCTGGAAAAATCAGAGTGAATCAGCCCTGCCGGTAGTTCACATGTAATATAAAGCTAGGAGAACCCAAACAGTGAGCTACTGGCACACAGTATCAATACAAGGAAGAGCAATTCTCAAAACACAAATTCCTGCACGGATTTAGGATATGATCAAAGTGGCATTTTAAATGAGTAGAAAAAAGATAGTCACTCAATAAATAGTAGTGGGACAGCAGGCCACAGATTGGAAAAAATAATTAAGATCCATACTGCACATCTTACATTGGCATAGCATCTGATGGATCACAGGTTTTAAATTGAAAAACAAAACCATAAGGTGTCACAAGAAACACAGAAGACAACTTTCTATGACAAAAAGGTAGAAACACTGAAACTAGACATTAAATTTGATAATACACAAAACTTTAAAGTCTGAATGAAAAAAAAAAATCCATGCTGTGGCATAGCAGGTGAAGCTACCGCCTGAGGTGTCGGCATCCCATATGGGCGCTGGCTGGAGACACGGCTGCTCCTCTTCCCATCCAGCCCTCTGCTATGGCCTGGGAAAGCAGTAGAAGATGGCCCAAGTGTTCGGGCCCCTGCACCCACGTGGGAGACCTAGAGGAAGCTCCTGGCTCCTGATCGGCGCAGCTCCGGCTGTTGCAACCAACTGGGGAGTGAACCAGCGGATGGAGGACATCTCTCTCTCTCTCTCTCTCTCTCTCTCTCTCTGCCTCTCCTTCTCTCTCTGTGTAACTCTGACTTTCAAATAAATAAAATAAATCTTTTAAAAAAATTCATTATAAAATAAAGTCAAATGGTAACTGGCAAACCAGGAAAATATTTCCCACTCATAGCACAGATAAATGGCTACTTTCTCTAATACACTTATTGAAAATGCCTGAAAAATCAGTAAGAAAAAGATCAACTATCTAAAAGAAAATATATGAACAGACTGATCACTGTAAAGATAATACACATGGTCAGAAATATGGAAAAAAGCATACCCCACTCATAAGAGAAATGCAAAGTAAAATATGCTTTTTCATCTGTAAGATGAACAAAGATCAAAAAGTTTGACAAAACACTGGGTTGGGAGGATGTGGGCAAACAGGGAGAGACGTAAGCTGGTATGTTCTAAGGTGGTGACTGACAATGTCCACGAAAACGATCAACGCATGTACCCATTGCTGCAGCCGTTCCATTCCAAACGTTTTTCTAGCAGCAACAGTTGCGTGTGTGTGAAATAGTCTGTGTACACTGTATAGCGTTGTTCACTGCACATAGTTTATACTTTAAAAAAATCTGTAAGTGAGAACTAGTCAAATAAATTAAGGTAAATGGATGGTAGGATACTATGGACTCATGGGATAAGAAGATAAGGGTGCTTCTGGGAACGGACATGGAAAGATCCCCAGGACACATCAGGTGAGACGAGCAAAGTACAGGAATGATCCTGTTCCCCAGCTCCTGGGCAGAGGTGCAGCGTGAAGTGGCTGTGTGCTCACACTTGCTGATGTGTACACACACCGCCCTGAAGGGACAAGCAAGGGTGACAACTGCTGCCTGAGGGGGTGACCGGGGTGCTGGGGTGTCTAGGACCCGGGTGGGAGGGATACTGCACACACTTCTGACCCATAGGAATATCTGTTCATGTATCTCTTGCCAAAAAACAAATAACTAAAACTTAAATGAGGAACATATTATAAAGCTATAGTAACACACTATATGGAAACATGAGGGATATGATATGGAAACAGAGGAATAGGAGAGATTAGAATCCCCTGTGCATTTTTGGTGGGAATGTGAAATGACGCACCCACTATGGAAAACAATATGACAGTTCCTTTAAAAAACCTAAAGCAGCACTGGTGTATGCTCCAGCAGTCCCAATTCCAGGTGTACACCCAAAAGAACTGAGAGTAGGGATGGCATGGTGGTGCAGCAGCTTAAACTGCTGCAAGAGATATTCACATTCCATGTGGGAGGCGCCGGTTCAAGGCCTGGGTGCTGCACTTCTAGTTTCCTGCTCATGTGCCTGGGAAGGAAGCAGACGACCATTCAAGTTCTCGAGTCCCTGCTTCCCACGCAGGAGACCTAGAGGGAGTTTCCGGCTCAAGGTTTTAGCCAGGACCAGCCCTGGATGTTTGCAGGTATTTAGGGAACGCACCAACAAACAGAAGATCTTTCTCTGTCTCTCCCTCTCTCTCTGTCACTCTGCCTTTAAAATAGATAAGCAAATAAACTTATTTGAATAAAAAGGAATTTTAGCAGAGTCTCAAAGAGGTATTTGCGTACCCACGTTCGCAGCAGCATGACTCACAATAACCAAGAGGTGGAAGCGACCCAAGTGTCCATCAGCGGATGAATGGGTAAAGCAAATGTGGGGCATGCACACAATGGAATACCATTCAGCCCCGCGAGGAAGGAAGTCCGGTCACATGCTGCAGCTTGGACGAACCTTGAGGACATGATGCTAAGTGAAATACGCTGGTCACAAAGACAAGAAGCGTATGATCTTACTGATCTGAGGCACCTCGCTGGATCAGGCAGATTCAGAGATAGAAAGCAGGAGGCAGCTGCCTGGAGCTGGGTGGGCCGGCGGTGGTGGTGGTTTCACGGTAGTTTCTGTCTTGCAGGATGAGAAAGTTCGAGAGATCTGTGTTGCACAACTCTATGTGTATACTTAACACTACTTAACTGTACGCTACAATAATAAAACTGGGCAACTTTAAGCTGTGTGTTTTTACCACAGTATTTTTTTAAAAGATTTGTTTTATTTATTTGAAAGGCAGAGTTACAGAACCAGGTAGAGACAGAGAGAGGTCTTCCATCTGCTGGGTCACTCCCCAAATGGCCGCAACAACTGGGGCTGGGCCAGGCTGAAGCCGGGAGCTTTTTCCAGATCTCCCATGTGCGTGCGGGGGCCCAGGCACTTGGGCCATCCTCCACTACTTTCCCAGGCACATTAATAGCAAGCTAGAGGCTGGCGCCGCGGCTCAATAGGCTAATCCTCCGCCTTGCAGCGCTGGCACACCGGGTTCTAGTCCCGGTCAGGGCGCTGGATTCTGTCCCGGTTGCCCCTCTTCCAGGCCAGCCCTCAGCTGTGGCCCGGGAGTGCAGTGGAGGATGGCCCAAGTCCTTGGGCCCTGCACCCCATGGGAGACCAGGAGAAGCACCTGGCTCCTGCCATCGGGTCAGCGCGGTGCGCCAGCCGCAGCGCGCTGGCCGCAGCGGCCATTGGAGGGTGAACCAACGGCAAAGGAAGACCTTTCTCTCTGTCTCTCTCTCTCACTGTCCACTCTGCCTGTCAAAAAATATATATATATAGCAAGCTAAATGGGAAGTGGAGCAGCCATGACTCAGATCAGTGCCAATGTGAGATGCTGGCACTATAAGCTGGGGCTTTAACCCACTGCGCCACAGCACTAGCCCCCTTTACCCTGATTTTTAAAAACTGGGTATATCCTGGGGGCTGGTGCTATGGCGCAGCAGATTAAAGCCCTGGCCTGCAGCATCGGCATCCCATATGGGTATTGGTTCAAGTCCCAGCTGCTCCACTTCCGATCCAGCTCTCTGCTGTGGCCTGGGAAAGCAGTAGAAGATGGCCCAAGTCCTTAGGCCCCTGCACCCGTGTGGGAGACCCAGAAGAAGATCCTGGTTCCTGGCTTCAGATCGGCGCAGCTCTGGCCATTGTGGCCAATTATGGAGTGAACCAGCGGAATGCAAGATCTCTCTCCCTCCCTCTCTAGCTCTACCTCTCTCTGTAACTCTTTCAAATAAATAAAATAAATCTTAAAAAGAAAAAAAACTGGGTATATCCAGTGGTGAAGATGATATGAAGAAACAGACACACCTGTCATGTGGGTGGGGCAGAAACTGTCACGCCTTTTCTAGGGAATACTTCGGCAAATATGACCTCAGATTTAAATACACAAAGCCTCTTACTTAGCTATTTTACTTTAGGGGATCTATCCCACAGATACCCTCACGTAGATACACAGACATCAATGTATAGCAAGAATGTTTACTGAGATATTTTGTAAAAGTGAAAAAAAAAAAAAACAGACGTAATCAACTCAGCGTCCCTCATGAGAGCCTGGCCAGGCAAAGGACCCACAGCTGTGAGAGGGTGCCTCGCGCAGCGGATGAAAAGGTCGCTTTGTTCAGCTGTGCGCCTTCTGAAGCCAGCCCTGTGTAAAGGCACACGGCGCAGCTGCCATCAGGAAAGACACACACCAGGACTGCCACGGGCAGACGTGTGCCAGGTGCCCAGGGCTGTGGAAAGGGGGAGCCCCTCCCCTCTGCGGGAGGGAAAGTGCAGACACAGAAACCTCCTGCAAGGGCACAAAAGCAAGGATGAGCGGAGCGAGACACTCCCGGGGATCCGGACCAGAGCCGGTGTGACGGACTGGAGGCGAGACCCTCAAAGTCGCCTTATATGCTTCTGAAACTTGACTTTTTACAGCAACCGTGTATTTTATACAAAAATTTAGAAGAATAAATAAGAAAAAAAGTAGGCAAGTAAATTAATAAATGTTCTCCCAATAGCTTTACATTGCCTTCGGACAAAATCAAACCCCCTAAGAAGGAAGTCGAGTCTTTTGCGATGTGACTGGCTCATAACCCCCACGCCCACACTCCCCAAACGTCCAGGTCCTCAGACAGCACATGCCTTCTCCTGCCTCCAACTTGGCCAAAACTGTTTCTTCTCCCCCACTCTAACCCTGTCCCACTCAGACACCTCTTCCTCCAGGAAGCCTTCCCTGGTGCTGCCCTACTCTGGTCTGGGCTAGGTGCCACTCTGATGCACTCCAGCTGCTATTGTGGGTTCATCAAGCAGTGTCGGGACTGATATTCTGCCCGCCTGGGTCATTGTTGTGTCTCCAGCAAATGGATTTCCAACTACGAGGAAGTGAGATATACCACGTTACAGAGAGTCCAGGAACACAGACTGTGGTCCTACCATCCAAAAACAACCACTGCTCGCACCCAGCGGTCTCACTCCTGTGCCTGCTCGTTCACAGCTGTATTTCAAAGCTGGGCATGTCAACAAGACCTTTCTGACAGTCGTTTTCGCCAGGGAACATTTTTCTGCACCCTGTTAGGGATGAGCCTTTTGCAAGCCAAAGTACAGAAGCCCACTGTTTTTATCATCAAGGGTGCCACAGGCATCCCAGACTAACCTCTCTCTCCTTTCTGGGGACTTCTACTTTGTTCTTCACTGATTCCTGGATTATATCAATTCTTATGTGGATGCATTACTTCTATAATTGTAAGAAAGCAATGAGGGGTGGGCATTTGGCCTAGCAGTTAAAGACACCACTTAGGATGTCCACATCTCACACCACAGTGCCTGGCTTTGAGTCCTGGCTCTGCTCCTGATTCTAGCTCACTGCTAACGGAGACTCTGGCTAGGGGAGGGGAGGAGGGGGGCGGGAAGCAGGTGATGGCTCAAGTAGCTGGGTCCCCACCACCCACATGGGAGATTGGACTGAGTCCCTGGCTTCTAGCTTTGGATCAGCCCAGCCCCCGCCATCATAGATGGGCAACACTCTCTGTCTCTCAAAAAAAATGAATGGTTTCATTTACATTCTACCAGGTTAGCTGCTGAAAACAAAACAAAACAAAATTCCCTCTGAAAATGGTAATAAAAGAGCGTTATTAGAATATTGATGGGCTGATGTCATGGCATAACGGGTTAAGTCGCCACCTACAATGCCTGCATTTCATATGAGCACCCATTCAAGTCCCAGCAGCTCCACTTCAGTCCCAGCTCCCTGCTGGTGCACCTGCGAGGGCAGCGGAGGATGACCTAAGTACTTAGGCCCCTGCCACCCACGTGGGGGACCCGGAGGAGCCTCCTGGCTTCAGCCTGGTGCAACCCTTACCACTGAGGCCATTTGGGGAGTGAGCCAGTGGATGGAAGCACTAGCTCTCTCTCTCTTTCTTCTCTACCTTTCAAATGAATAAAATAAATCTTAAAAAAAAAAAAAAAGAACATCAGTACAATCCATGCATGACTGACATGACTGCTCGCAATCTCCCTGCGGAGGTCAGGAGGAAGTGATCATGTCACGTCCACCCCCCCGCCTATCCTCTGCACTGCGGGCACACGAAGAGAATTTGGGAGGAGACCCACACAAGACACAAGTGACCCCCACTGTGCCTCTGAGCCCCATCTCACCGCTCACTAAGAAATTCAATCTCTGACCCCAACTGAGGCTCCAGGGCCCAAGGGTGGGTGAGACACAGGCATCGGATCACGTTTCCGCTTTGTTCACTCCTTGGCAACTTTTTAAAGCCACATTAGGCAAAAAATAGCATCCGGGTGGCAATGTCCAAAAGACCCTGGAGACAGCCAGCTCCGTCCCAGGAGCCACGTGAGCACGTCACATACTAAGTGTCATCATCAGTGCATGCAACCTGGCCCTCCTATTAAAACTCTGTTTCTGGGGCCGGTGCTATGGCATAGTGGGTAAGCTGCTGCCTGCAGTGCTGGCATCCCATATGGGCACCGGTTCAAGACCTGGATACTCCACTTCTGATCCAGCTCTCTGTTATGGCTTGGGAAAGCAGTAGAAGATGGCCCAAATCCTTGGGCCTCTGCACCCATGTGGGAGACCTGGAAGAAGCTCCTGGCTCCTGGCTTCAGATGGATGCAGCTCCGACCATTGCAACCAACTGGGGAGTGAACCAGCGGATGGAAGACCGACCTCTCTCTGTCTCTGTCTCTCTCTCTCTCTCTCTCTGCCTCTCCTTCTCTCTCTGGGTAACTCTTTCAAATAAATCAAAAACTTTTTGTTCCACAGAGCAATGCAAGTCGTTTTCCACGTAGCTGCAGAATCTACGCATTCATAATGCCAACCTTCACTGAGCACATGTGCCTTCTTTCACTGGAATCAATTATTCATTATGAGAAATGACACTGCAGCATCAGCAGGCCCAAGCTGTCTTCTGAAGTGTAAGATTACTTTCTCAGATGCAGTGCCCAAAATAGAATCCATCAACTAGTACAAATACCTGAACACTCTTCACTCTGGTTCCTAAGCTGCTCGCGAAAAGTTGTATCCCAAGTTACAATGTCTGCAGTAATGCATAGACAAGACAAGGACACACTCACCTCCCCTCCCCTCTCCAGCAGTACCACCTCAGCTATTGTTCCTTATTTAGTGGGTCAGGCAGCTTAACAGTGATTTTGATAACAGTTAACCTTTACTTGCATTTATCGTGTTCCAGGCACTGTGCCAGGAGTTTACAGACATCACCTCATTTAACCCCGTGAGGTGGTGCTGGTACTAGCCCCATCTTACAGATAAGAACACTGAAGCTTGGAAAGTTTGCGTTCCTGAGTGCAAAGCTCACGAGGGAAGGAGACGGGCTTGGAGCCCACCTCTGAGACTCACGCCTGTGGGGTCGCCCCGTTGCTTTAACCCGCTTGTCACTGCCTACGGTGACAACAAACATGCTCCCAAATGTTTCTTTCTATCCTCAGCAAATCCAAATAGACCCCAAGGGTCAGGGGCAGCTTGGAAGCTGGGATTTCAGACAAAAGGTTTTGAGGACAGGCAAGACAGGGTCTGCAGTAAAAGCAGGTCAGGACCAAGGGCAGGACGAGAATGATAACTGCAGGCCCTGGCCCTGGGGCCTTAGCAGCCGGCCCTGCGGGGTGGGGGTGGGGGCTGGGGTGGAGAGCTTCCGGCTCAGCAAGCCACTGTCAAGCGCAGCCAATCAAAGAGGGGTGAAGCCCCCAAGCAGCTTCTGAGGTTCCGGAAAGCGCTCTCTGCCTCGTTCTCAATGTGAAGGCCAGGGAGCAGCCAGAGCTCACCCTCATGATGTCATGGGGTTAGGCAATCAAGAAATCAGGAAATGGCTTCTTTTTTCTTCAAGAAATACTCTGGGTTGAGTTTCCTCTACAGGTTTCGACTTCTGCATTCGGCGCAAACAACTCTGCTTCAGTAATTCAACCAGAGAACAAATGCTGCTGGGACAGCCGGCGGCCGCCGCGGCCACTCCACAGTCAAGGCGCCCGGGCTGCACTGAGCCCGCACGCGGAGCTGCTGGGGGGGGGGGGGAGACGGCACATGGCAGGGCCTGATACACGGCACACACCGAGCACGTTTGCCAGGAGTGCTGGTGACAGGAGGGACAGCAGTCCCAGACGCTAAGGGCAGAAATCTTGCCTGAAAGAACGGAAGGAAGGGGGGAGGGAGGGAGGGAGGAGGGAGGGGGGAAGGAAGGGGAGAGAGAAAGAGAGAAATGGCAAAGGCAGACGCGCTGGCCCAGTGGCGTGGAGAGGCCGAAACCCTGCAGACCAACTCAGCAGAGTCTGACCCAGCACCCCTGCTCACTAGAGAGACCAAACGAATCACCAGCTTCCCTTTCAGTGCTGCATCAAAAGAGTGGCAGGCTCCATTCTGGTTCTAGAAATTCTGATCTGTGTGCCAGGGCAGGCGGTCAACACGGAACACCGCCCGTGCCAAGTGACAGCTGGCCACCATTGGCGGGAGCCCAGCCAAAGCTCCGCTCGGCTCCTCATCAACGCTTCCCTCTTAATACTCTTCGCTTGGCTTCATTCTGAGTTTCACTTTAACCTATACGCTGCTTCCAAAGTTTTAAATGATAGCTCTAAATGAATTCTAAATCAACCCCAAAAAGCCACTAACGGACCAAACAGGCCCAGGCTGGCAGAAAGCTCTCTTGAGCAATTTCATGAATGATAAGATGGCAGGGTGGGAGATACCGAGAACAGATAGACGCAAACATCCGGGAAGCTTACCGACCTGTGTGGCCACCACCTGCTGACAGCCCCCATCCCCGGGGTCTCCTTGAGACCCTGCTTGCTTCCCGCTCTGGCTTGTCACCTCCTAGTTCTGGCCTTTCCTGACCAAGTTCCAGCGTCCAGGGGACAGTCCAGAGGTGTTGGTGGTCAGGGGAAGGAAGGGGAGTGTGGTCTGGATCAGAGTAGGGTTAAACGAGCAGAGACTCCTCAGGTTGGTTGGGAGAGTGAAGAAACGCAACACAATCTAAGAAGGAACCAGCAAAACGGCTCTCCACTGGGCAGCTGATGGCCGCAGCGGGGCGGGAGAGAGGCCTCTACCCGGAGTGCAAAAAAGGAGGCACGAAGCACATGTCCTCACTGAAAACAGATTGATTCTGTGTCTCTACTTGTTTAATTTGCTCAATAAGAGCAAAGGCCTGAGAAAGATAAGCCACAGCTTGCCGCCTGCGTGAACCCGGGCCGGCTCCTGCTGAAAGAGCCCCAGTAAATGGGGACAGCAACGCGGATGTGCGGGAGGGGGAGGAGTCAGACGCGGGCACACGGGGACCCCCAGGTCCACGGGCTCTCTGTCCCCCCACACCCCGCCACCTCCTAAGGGCTGTGGTGTTTTCCTTGCATGCTGGTGGTTACCACGGCGACTGCCTCCCAAGAGGTCACGGGAGAAAACGGGGAGGAGACTGGCGCTCTGCAGTCCCCTCCCAGGAGGCTGGGGGCAAAGACGGAAGGGAGCTGAGCAGCAGCCAGCTTCCACACCCAGGGAGCTCCTGGGAGCACAGACCATTGTCTTCCAATGGGAAAAGCACTACGAGCAAAATCTGGCATCCAGGCCCATGTAGAATCTCCCACAGATGTTACTCTGACTCTTGGAAAATGTCCAGAGTCTTAACAAACAACTACAGCTTCATTTAAGTTTAAAGTATAAAAACGGGCTGTTTCATAACATCAGGACAAATTCTAACTCCTGACTATTGTGAAATTTTGTAGCGAACTGGAACAAAACTTTGGCTGATTCCATGGCCACAACACGTGGGAATGCAAAGCTCCGTGGGACGCACTCACTAGCTTTAGTCGTAATGCCTCCTCCCTCACTTTCAGGACCCGCCCGGCAGAGGCGGGCTGTGAGGCTGGAGGGGAGGGCTGCTTCGGATGAATGGACCAGATTTCACCGGACTCAAACAGCGAGGGCCTCGGGAGAACTGATCGCCCCCGCCTGGAGGCTGCACCAGGTCAGGGCGGGACGTGGGGCCTGCTGTCCTCAGGACTTCAGTGGGCGTGTTCCTGCCCCGTCAGGGAGAGTCACTAGGATGGGCCTGACCCCCATGGAAGTTCAGAAGTTTTACATAAACTGCAAAAGCTGAGTTCTCTGGCCCTAGATAGGGTCCTTGCAGAGAGAGAGGGAGTGCTAGCAACAATTCACTCAAGTCACGGCCAACGGCTGGCATGCCCAGCCTCCAGGAACCTTGTACCAGGAACCTTGCAACATCCGTTGAGCAACATCCGTGCACGGGCACTTGTCTAGCATGGGCACGCATTCACTGATTTAATTCCCACAACCATAGCTCAGGTACTGCTGCAGCCACAGCTCGCTGGCGAGAAGGCTGAGGTTTCCGACTCCGTCCCGAGGCCGGCAGTGGGAAGTCGGCCACTGGGTCCCCACAGTCTCACTCCAGGGACCGACCCCTGACCACTGGGCTGAGGCGCCAAAGTAGCGCGTGAGCATTCTGTTTACTTTAACGCCCTGGATGATAGGCTGTGGAGATTAATGGAAGAGATTTACTGATGCTGCTTGGTCAGGAAATGGACTTGTGTGGTATTAAAGGTATCTGAGAGCCCCAAAGTGGCTTACAGACAGCTTTTGTGCGAGACGTCTCCACAAATCACACCTGAGCCTCCAGGGTAAGCACATGAGCCCCGGCAGTCCTTCCTAGGGCCTCGTTTGCATTGTGCAGACCCAAAGAAGACCTGCGTCGCAGGCAGGTGACATCAGGGTGCTGCGCTCAATCTCCACGCCCGACCTGCAGAATCTGTGCCGGGGTCTCTGACCGTACGAGCTGTGCACCGAGCTACTGGGGCTGCCCATGGGGACCTCTCAAGTCCTGCATCGTCTGCCATCTTCATGCCACATGGTGGAGGGGGTGGAGCAAGCTGAAGGCAGACTGTCCACGGGACACGGAGGCCTGATAGCTTGGTAGCCACGCCCACACATTCCAGAAGTCTTCAGAAATTTCTGATTCTGTGGCCAAAGTCTTGGAAATGTTTGCGTCTACTTGGCTCTGAGAAGACACATTTCCTTTCAAGAATCTGCTAAAACCAAAGCTGAGAGCTCCCATTACTGACGGGAACAGGAAGCAGGGCTTACAGCCGTCCCGACTGAATGGGCACCAAAGTTTCTGGCCTCAGGAAACACGTGCGGCATGAGCAGAGCTGTCTTCTCACCGACGTCATTCGTTGCTAACACTGGATCTCTAACTATATGAATGAAAGAAGATTCTGGAAACATCACTAAATGACAAAAGACAGCGTAAGGAAAGCTATTTGGAAGAAAACATGGCTCCCTAATGCTCAAAGAGCAATGCTACAGTTTGAACACGACTTGGTTTCCGAACTCACACAGGACTTTAAGCCCCAAAGTTCTAAGTTATCAGTGCTGAGGAAGTAGAACTCAATCCAGTTATCGTGTTTAGCAGGTGGATGGTCATTGGGAGCACGTCCTCAGAAGGCAGTTCCCAAGAGAGAGCTGGTTATAAAGGCCGGAGTGCGGCCCAGCCTCTCTGCTTCCTGACTTGCATGTGCTCCCCTGCACCTGCGCCGTGGTCCCCACTGATCCTTCATCAAAGGCCAAACCCGTGGGTTTGAGTTGAACCAGCGGCCAGAAGACCTCTCTCTCTCTCTCTCTCTCTCTCTCTCTCTCTCTCTCTCTCTCTCTGCCTCTCTGTAACTCTGCCTTTCAAATATACAAATAAATCTTAAAAAAAAAAAAAAAAGCCAAACGAATGGGACTGCCTGATTTGGGACTTGAACTTCCAAAACTGTGAGCTAGATAAACCTTTTTACTTAAAAAAGTTAGTTTTCTTGGGTATTTCATTATAATGATGACAAGCTGATGAATCTAAAGTCATACAACTTGATGGGAGGAAGAAAAGGAAAGGAAAGGAGAAAGGAAGGAAAAAACCAAACTGAGTAAATGTTATAAACTAGAAAGAAAAGAAAAGAAAACAAAAATAAAACTAAGCAAAGGCTAGGAACTGGAAATTCCCAGGAGGGAAAAATGGGACAGCCTATGAGAAAGCTTCGACGTCACCAGCCACCAGGAAAACACACATGAACATAAAACACCCATGACCTCACTTAATCCTTCCAACAGCCTGAGAGGTGGAATCATTGTGTTTTTTAATTGAGGAAACTGATGTGGAGACAGAGTTATGCTCAACCAGCAATAAACAGAGCTGAGACTTGAATGCAATTCTGTCAATACTAAACATTCTATTCATTCTAACATGCATCCCTATCTGAATATTTATCTAGTAGCTCAGATAGATCTTCTTGGGCCTCTTAAAACTCAGTTTTCTCATCCATCTGTAAAGTAGGAATCACAAAAGGACCACCACATAAGGTTACTGTTGAAATTTGGGGAGGCCGGTGTTGTGGCACAGTGGGCTAAATAAAGCACAGGCCTGCAGGCCAGCATTCCCATACAGGTGCCAGTTCCAGTTCCGGCTGTTCCACTTCTGATCCAGCTCATTGCTGATGTGCCTGGGAAGGCAGTGAGGGATAGCCCAAGTCCTTGGGCCCCTGCACCTGAATGGGAGACCCAGAAGAGGCTCCTGGCTCCTGGCTTTGGATTGACCCAGCTCTGGCCGTGGTGGCTGTTTGCAGAGTGATGGAAGATTCTCTCTCTGTCTCTCTCTCTCTCTACCTCTGCCTCTCTGTGACTCTGCCTTTCAAATAAATAAGTAAATAAAATATATTTTATTTAAATTTGGTAATATATATATAAAATGCTCAGAATAGAGGCCAGTGTTGTGACATAGCAGGTAAAGCTGTTGTCTGCATCCCATTCGGGCACCGGTTCATGTCCCAGGTGCTCCTCTTAGGATCCAGCTCCTTGCTAACGATCTGGAAAAGCAGTGGAGGATGGGCCAAGCGCTGGGCCCCTGCTACCCACGTGAGAGACCTGGAAGAAGCTCCTCCTATCTCCTGGCTTTGACCTGGCCAAGCCTTAGTCATTGTGGCCATCTAGGGGGTGAACCAGCAGATGGAACATTCTCTCTGTAACTCTAAATTCCAAATAAATAAATAAATAAATCTTAAAAAATGCTCAGAATGGTGCTGACACAGGAGGAAACATTCAACTATCTGATTCATCCATTCAACAAATATTTACTGAATTCATACCCTGACCAGGGACCGTTCTAGACTTTGGAAATACAGTAGCGTCCAAAGCATGCTTACTCTCCCGGAGCTTACATCCTAATGGAGCAGACAGAACAGAAATAAAATAAATAAATAAAAACCTAGAGTATGACGGATAATGATAAATGATCAGGAGGCAAACAGAGCAGGAGAGAGGGTGGGGGTCTGTGATTTTAGAGGGGAGGCCTCACAGATGGGCGACACTGAGTGGACAGCTAAGGGAAATGAGGAAGTCAGCCGTCAGGAACGTGCAGGAAGCGTGCCGGGCGGAGAGGAGCAGAGAGAAAGGCCAGCGTGGCTGGGCTGCCGCGAGGGAGGAAGGGCTCTGGACACACGTGCACACGTGCAGAAGGAGGTAGGAGCAGAGGTGACGGCCCCGGGCACTCTGGTCCCACGCCGAGCCGGATGAGAAGCACGGAGGATTCTGAGAAGGGAAGTGATACAATCTGCTCGTATTTCAAAGGGCTCACTCAGATGGCAGTGCGGAGAACGCATGGCGAGGGGACAGGCCTCCTCCATCAGGATCCTGGTCAGGAGGCCTCTGCCAGAATCCAA
This sequence comes from Sylvilagus floridanus, assembly GCA_949820135.1. NCBI lineage: Eukaryota > Metazoa > Chordata > Mammalia > Lagomorpha > Leporidae > Sylvilagus > Sylvilagus floridanus. Next base: position 92,807,597 of record OX463239.1, on the reverse strand, counting down.
GGGCGAGGCGACAGCAGACCAGCCCAGGGCAGTCAGAGCTGCTGCAGTTCAGGCTGGGGAGGGAGAGGAGGGAGCAGTGAGGGAAAACGCCAAGGTTTTGGCCCAGGGAACGAAAGAACAGAGTTGCCATTTACTGAGCTCTGTGTCCAGAACACAAGCTCCCTGCCTGCAAGCCCCACAGAACAGGAGAAACGCTGGGCCCCCCCCAGTCCAGTCAGAAAGGCAGGTTGGGTGTTTGTGTTTCAAGGCGGGACTTCAGTCCCTGGGAGGGAGGCCGATAAAAACAAGGCCCAGCGAAATGCAGCAGGTTACCATGGGATCCTGGCAGGCAGCAGCAGCCAAGGGTCCAGTTATCAGAGCCGAGGCACAAGGCCAATGGTGACTTGAGGCCAAGTTACAGCCTGGGAGGCGGCCTCCATGCCTCTGTCTCAGATCAGGCTGGGATCTAGAGACCCAGGAAGCTGGCCTGGACGGGGTCAAGTGGTCCCAGGCCTGTGAGGAAGGGGACAGCAGAAACCAGAAACCAGACAGACTCTGTCTGCAGCCACAGCCAGAGCATCAGGAAGATGCCTCGACCAGACCACGAGGATCAGAGCCGCAGGAGGGGAGCCTCTGCAAGAGGACTTTCGCGTGTGCCAGGGACCTCCAGTGGGAAGCAGGCAGATCCGGGAGAGGAAGGGCTGGGGCTGCTGCTTTGCCAGGAGGCTATGAAATAAAACGAGAAGTGTTCTGGAGACCAGATGGAAGGCAACGCGTTCCAGTCGCAAAGGGAGACAAAGCAACCTAACCGGGAAGCGCTCAGACATGGAGTGGGGGACGGGACCTGGGGGCTGGGGAGGGGTGGGTCTACTCAGAAGAACAAGGTTAGGCAGATACTGCAGAACATTTGTGATTGGTCTAAGCAGTGTTTCTTTTGTGTGGAACTGATTAGACTGCTTTCCACACACTTTCTTCCCCAGCTAAGAGTATACGACATTCCCACCAAAATACATAGAACGCTTTCAAAATTAAAGCAAGCTGGCTGCTGTGGCTGGGCTGGTGTTGTGGTGTAGCAGGTAAAGCCGCTGCCTGTGGCGCCGGCATCCCATAGGGTTGCTGGTCTGAGTCCTGGCTACTTCACTTCCAATCCAGCTCTCTGCTGTGGCCTGGGAAAACAGTGGAAGATGGCCCAAGCCCTTGGGCCCCTGCACCCGCATGGGAGACCTAGAAGAAGCTCCTGGCTCCTGGCTTCAGATCAGCCCAGCTCCTGCCGTTGCGGCCAATTGGGGAGTGAACCAGCAGATGAAGACTTTCTCTCTCTCTCTCTCTGTCTCTTTCTGACTCTTCTGTAACTCTGCCTTTCATATACATACATAAATCTTATATAATTCCTTCAGCCGGAGCAAAAATTATATCGGCTTTATTTTCTAGAATGACAGGTTCATAAATCTTAGAAAGCAAAGGGCATTCACAAACCTTTGCTGCTCCTAGGAATCTAACTGTACAAACTCTTATTCTCTCAAGTCCCATTTCCTGGTCACAGATTTTCTGGGCACACCTGCATGCAGTAAATTAATGCCTTTTCAATGCTCTCGAAGTTCTCTACATTCAAAAACACTAAGTGTTCAGGGCTGTGTAGGAGAGGTCGTGCCTAGGAGGCTGTGAGGCCTCCATGAGACGTTGCCAGGCAGCCGTGGTCACCCATCAGCCCCTTGGCCCGTGTGATTCAATTTTGTGCTTCAGTAAATATGCAAACTACTTTACGTTATGGACTTCAGAGTTTCTCTTGAATACTCAACACACGCTTGGAATGCTAGATTTCAAAAGGCTAAAGTTCTCTTATAGCTAAGGTAATAAATATCCAAAACAATCAGTGTCAGAAATTTTCTTAAACGAGTCATCACTGCCAGAAAGCAACAAAACCGCGTGCGACAGCTTGCACGTTTCTACTCTGGGACAAGCATTTGGCTAGCGGTTCAAGCACCAGTTAGAACGCTCACGTCCCGCAGCGCAGTGTCCGGGTGCTGCCTGCTAATGTAGACCCTGGCATGGCTCAAGGAGCTGGGCCCCAGCACCCACGTAGAAAACCTGGTTTGAGTTCTTCACTTGCAGCTTAGGCCTGGCCTAACCCCTGCGGTCAGAGGCACTGCAGGAGTAAACCAGCTGGCAAGCGCTGTCTTTCTCTCTCTACCTTTCAAATTAGAGGAAAAAAAAAAACACTAATTTCTACTCTGAATAAGTCTACTGGTAGAAATCTATGATCAGAAATAGATGAGTCATACATTAAGGTATTTATTATTATATAATTTATAATACAGAAAAATCAGAATCAACAGAAATGTTCAACCTTTGGGGATAGGCCATAAACATTAACTCATATAAGGCGGAATATTATTTAGTCATTAGAATTGTGTTTAACAAGAATTTTAATGACACGGATAAATATTATGTAACAGCAGGGAAAGAGAAAAGGAGCCAGGATATAAATACGAAGAGCGATACCACCCATATAAAGACACACGAAAAATAAACAAAATGAAAATTAAATGGTAATTTCTACTGGAGGAAATATGGCTATTTTTTTCTGTTCTTTTTAAATTTCGACATTTTCCAAATTGTATACAATGAGTATACATTATGTTTATAATGAAAAACAAAGAATAAAGGACAAAGCTATAAACAAACATAATGCACTACTTTTCCTGAATATAGAAATTTAAAAACAGAAGCTAAGAGCAGAGCCAATGTTGTTACTGACAGTTACTGAGTTCACACCCAGTCTATCATACTTGATTTTAGCTTCTCAAATAGACAGTGATTCTCTGAATTATCCTTATAAACCACATGATACATTAGGCACTCTACATTTATTAATGAATAAATTCAGGACAAGGCTTGCTTGCTGTTAGTGTGATGCGGAGCTGACCGGAACAGTTCCAAGAGTCTTCCTAGTACCTGTCCTGTCTGGACAAGGCCAGCGGGGCTGGGGACAGTGGCACTCGGGTCTGCAATCGTGGAGAGCAAGTGGAGGTGCGTGAACGTGGACCGGCATGAGTGGCACCCCGGGGTAGACACAACAGCACCCCCAGGCCAGCCACTCTCACAGCCACTCTCTCCCACAGGGCCTGTGTCCCAGCAGGCAAGGCCAGCGTGTGGCCAGCCCTGGGGGCAGAGCACCGTCCTCTCCCGCACTCTCCTGCTTCTCAACGTGTACGTAAACAGCAACGACGCTGCAGTGGGACAAGCTTGCTTGAGCTCTAACGATTTTTAACAGTGATTCTGAAGCACTGGCACTTCACTAGTGAGAACAAGTTACTGTGACACAGCTCACAGCAGGGTCACACCCATGAAATAATGCCCCCTACTTCACAGATGCAGAACGGAAGGCTTAGTCTCCAAAAGGGACACCCTAGGGCCGGCACTGTGGTATAGACATGAAGCCGTAGCCTGCAGCACCAGCATCCCTTTGGGGCGCCGGTTCAAGTCCCGGATGCTCCACTTCTGATCCAGCTCTCTGCTGTGGCCTGGGAAAGCAGTGGAGGATGGCTCAAGTGCTTGGGCCCCTGCACCCACGTGGGAGACCCAGAAGAAGTTCCTGGCTCCTGGCTTTGGATTGGCACAGCTCCGACAGTTGCGGCCACCTGGGGAGTGAACCACTGGATGGAAGACCTCTCTCTCTGTCTCTCTGCCTCTCTGTAACTCTGTCTTTCAAAAATAAATAGATCTTTAAAAAATAATAATAAAAATAAAAAGGGACATTCTCCTGGGAAGCGGTCACCTGATGCTTAATCAGGCTGGGGCAGAGGTGGCAGTGAGGGCTGACTGAAAGGAATGAGCCAAGGGTTCTGAGGATGCTTATTACAGTGACTCGGGCATACATCACAACACAAAAATGCCAAAAATGCCGGCACCTGTATGATCTCTGCTTTAAGCTGCTCCGTGACTTTCCCAAGGTCACACAGCTGGAACGTGGCAGAGGCCCCGTCCAAATTCAGAGTCTGACCCCTCGCCCACCAGACCACGACGCTGCCCTAAAGCCCTAAAGCTTCTCCCGTAAGGAAAACGGATGTGGTCAGTGCAGTCCGCACGGAGTTTCGTTTCCAGCAGGGCCCAGTCTCACCCACGGGATGAACCTCTCAGAGGCCTCCCACCTCTTCAGCTTCTCTGGCACAAAGACTCTCAGTTGAGGGAGCGCCACTCAATCTGGGGGTTCAACGTGGGGACCTCGAGCATCCACACTGTCCCTGGCCCTCCACTGCATGCACAACGAGGAGCCTGCAGAAGGCAGAATGGAAATGGCAAGACTCCAGGTCTCTCGCTCAAGCTCTCAGGAGCACAGACTCCTCATTCAGTGCACAGGGCCCGCGTGGCCTTGCCCCATCCATAATGTCAAACAAAGACTGGAATCCAGGCTACTGGAGATTCGCGAGTTGTCTACTTCTCTCTCTCTCTCCCATGCTAAACATCTCCTGTTCAACACATGTGGTTAGATAAAAAGGAAGGGAAAACAGTACTATTCCAATCTGCATTGGAAACACAACAACAATATTCTTGGTCACAGTTCCTATTTTGGGGCAGATGCACATTCCACAACTATGAAGTAACCCGCTGACTTTCTGTGCTTCTCACTGTTTCCTTAGACAGAAGAGGAGAACATGCTGCTGGAAGTCAGAATCACAGGCAAACCCGCAAGCAGATGAAACACCAGAGACCGGAAAGTCACAGCTGCAACGTGCCTGCTGTTTGGGAGGTATGGACTCCTGACCAGAATCTAGATGGAAGTCAATGCCGTTCTCCGAAAAAGAAAACAAGACCCAACAGAAAACTGACAACATCAGTAATTGGTGGAATACTTTCCTGGAAATAATTCATGCTGAAACAATTCGTAAATGGGATCTTCTGAAGCCCACGCAGAAACGCAAGGTCACTGCCCTATCTCATTATATCTAACAGTGTTTGGATGAAGCATACTGTTTCATGGCTGGCAGAGAGCAAGCTGTACCCAACAGCAGGGCTGGCTAAGGTTGATGACCTTGGGAACAAAATTCCCTCTCACTTTTAAGTTTAGAGCAGATGACTATGCCACAAAAGCCACAAACTATGAAGAATGAACACACAAACTGAACTGAGTTAGTGGCTGGGAAGGAATCAGTTATCTTTACACCGGAGGTCTCTGCCACACTTGAGTTCCCAAATCCCGTGGTCAATGTCTCCATGCCTCCTACAATCTCAGCTTATCGCATAGACAACTATTATTATTATCTCTGTTGTATTATAATTATTATCCCTGTTATATATATATTTTTCCCCAATAGGCTTAGAGAGTTGAGAAAATGTCCCAAATCATAGGTGGCAGACCCAGGACCCAAACCCAGGTCCGTCTGGCAACATGGCTCGTCCTGGGCGGGGCCCACAGGAAGCAGAGGCTTAAGGCAAGTCATGGCCAAAGCTCCAGGAAACAAAAGAACCAGAGAGATGGTCAGGAAACAGGAGGAGCTGGGAGGCAGCCTAAGAGACACAGCCATCTCCGAAGACCATTAGATGGCACAAGAAGATACTCTGAGCTCTCCAAGGAGACTCCATCTGTGACTCAGGACAGAGCCATTTGGGAAAGAATCCAAGATTCCAAGGCCATTTGTGGCTTGCAGCACAGCAGCCTTTCTTCAGAGGGCCTCTGGTTCTGGACACCAGGCTGCTGCTGTCAAACAGGACCGGGCGGGCTGCAAGCTCGCTCCTTTCCACGTCTCCTATGCCTACGACAGAGCCCACTAGAGTAGGTGCTCAAGAAAGTCTGCTGGATTTGTTCAGGTATCGTTCAATGACTGATATTTGAGGAGAAGCATCAGCCCCTCTCTGCGAGGAGGCAGAGGTCAGCAGACCAGCAGAAACCCTTCCCAGGCCAGGGCCGTTCGCCCAGGCAGCCACTTAGAGGCGCGCGCTGTGACATGGCTTCTCAGAGTCACTGCCACCTTCTGCAGTGCCGTGCCACGCAGGAGAGATGTGACTGCAGGCATCCTCTTGGGAAATGCACGAACCTCACAGGAGTTAAGCAGAGGTTAAAAGTGTCTGCTAGGAAGTTTAAGCAGAGCACTTTTCTTATCATTCCAATAGCACTTTAGCCAAGACAGTGAAATGTGATGTGCCGATGAAGGGAAGGGAGGAGGAGAGCGCTGAGCCGTGAAGGGGAAGTGAAGGTGCGACAGGTGCTGAGATTGGGAACCAGAGCGCAGCCAGAGAAAGCCCTGGGCAGTGTTGTCCAAGAGGGCAGCCACCAGCCACGCGTGCCTACCGGGCCCCTGAGATACAACTTATGCAACCAAGGAACTGAACCTTGAATTGTATTTAATCTTAATTAATATACATTTAAATAACCACCTATGGCCAAGCACTATTTGTTACTCCACTGCTGACTTCTGCTTAGTACTTTAGTTTGCAAAAAATCTATGATTATTCTGCATTCTTTAGATCCTTATAACATATCTATCAAGTAACCGGCATCACCATCATTGACAGATGAGGTTCACAGAACCCTGGAATTTGCCTGAAGAGACTCAGAGGAAGGTGGGTGCACTCACTGACTCCAAAGCCAGCCAGACTGGCATCAAGGAACCACACCTCTAACTTTCAGAAAGAGACGGACAGGTGCAGGCTGTGTTCACCTCGTGGTTCTGCCCTACACCATCTGGGGACCAGCCCCTCTCGTTTCACACCTCAAGGGTCTCACCCACGTGGAATTCAGCTCCCTGGCTGCAGAGAGTGCTCCCTGGGCTGCGGGTGGGCAGGGCTCATCTTCCTGCAAACCTGCTTCTGCCCACCTTCCCCAGCCTCAGTCTTCCACATTTCTGAAGCAAAGCAAGTGTTTTATACATAAACATAAATTTTAATATATATAGTATATATTTTATTATAAATTTGACATAAATATATAAGCTACAGTAAATGTAAACTTTTTCTGCTTTATATATAGTCTAACTGAGCACTGTTAATGTATCTTACAGGTTTTTTAAAAGGTTCCAGTACAATCCCATCAAGGTGGCATGTACCAATGCCATCGCACTAGTCCAAGTGATCAATTTCAGTTCACAATTGATCACACTGATAGGTCTAAGAGTCAAAGGGATCACACAAACAAGACTAGTGTCTGCTAATACTAACTGATAGAATCAAAAAGGGAGAGAATGATCCAACATGGGAAGCGAGATACACAGCAGACTCATAGGATGGCAGATGTCCTAAATAGCACTCTGGCCTCAGAATCAGCCCTTAAGGCATTCAGATCTGGCTCAAGAGCCCATGAGAATATTTTAGGCATGGAAAGCCAAGACACTCTGGAAAAACAGAAGACCTAAATGAAAGATCTCTGCGAGTGAGATCCCAGTGGAAAGAACCGGGCCATCAAAGAAGGAGGTAACTTTCTCTGAAGGGAGGAGAGAACTTCCACTTTGACTATGACCCTGTCGGAATAAGATCGAAGTCGGCGAACCCTAAAGGCTTCCATAGCCTCGGCAACTCATGACTAGAGCCTAGGGAGATTACTGATGCCATAAACAAGAGTGTCAAATTGTTAAATCAACATCAGGAGTCACTGTGTACTTACGTCTCATGAGGGATCTGTCCTTAATGTGTTGTCCAATGTGAAGTAATGCTATAACTAGTACTGAAACAGTATTTCTAAACTTTGTTTTTCTGTGTGGGTGCAAACTGATGAAATCTTTACTTAGTATATACTGAATCGATCTTCTGTGTATAAAGATAATTGAAAATGATTAAAAAAAACTTGGTGTTAAATTGGAAATTGCATAATTAATCAATTTTTAAAAAAAATATCATGTAGGATATCTGTCCTTAATGTGCTGTACATTGTGAATTAATACTATAACTAGTATTCCAACAGTATTTTTCACTTTGTGTCCCTATGTGAGGGGAAACTGTTGAAATCTTTACGTAATATGTACTAAATTGATCTTCTGTATATAAAGAGAATTGAAAATGAATCTTGATGTGAATGCAAGGGGAGAGGGAGCGGGAAAGGGGAGGGATGCAGGTGGGAGGGAAGTTATGGGGGGGAGAAGCCATTGTAATACATAAGCTGTACTTTCGAAATTTATATTCTTTAAATAAAAGCTTTATAAAAACTTTTTTTGAAATGGTTGGAGTTTTTAATTTAAATAAAATTACTAATTATAATTTTATCAATTCTATTGATTTAATTTTTCCTTTAATTGAGAATTTCTTCAGCCTAGTATATGATCAATTTACACACACACACACACACACAGTGAACTAATAGTGAACACAACTCACACATCCAGCAATAAGGGAGCAATGAAATAAGCTGTGCTATATCTATGTGCTACCCTAGGCCGTATTCACGAGATAATGCTTCTTGGAGATCATTTAAACACATGGGAAAATATTCAAGACAACAAAAAAGGAAGCTACAAAATTATACATGCAGTATGACACTGATGTTAAAAATCCCAAGTCATGGCCAGCGCCATAGGCGCCGGCACCCCGGGTTCTAGTCCCAGTCGGGGAGCCAGATTCTGTCCCGGTTGCCCCTCTTCCAGGCCAGCTCTCTGCTGTGGCCAGGGAGGGCAGTGGAGGATGGCCCAGGTGCTTGGGCCCTGCACCCATTGGGAGACCAGGAGAAGCACCTGGCTCCTGCCATCGGATCAGCGCGGTGCGCCAGCCGCAGCATGCTGGCCACAGCAGCCACCGGAGGGTGAACCAACAGCAAAAGGAAGACCTTTCTCTCTGTCTCTCTCTCTCACTGTCCACTCTGCCTGTCCAAAAAATAAAAAAATAAAAAAATAATCTAAGTCACTTGGGGCTGATGCTGGAGCAGTAGGTTAAACCTCTGCCTGTGGCATCAGCATCCCATATGGACGCCAGTTCTAGTCCCGGCTGCTCCTCTTCCAATCTGGCTCTCTGCTATGGCCTGGGAAAGCAGTAGATGACCCAGGTGCTTGGTCCCCTGCACTCCCGTGGGAGACCTGGAAGAAGCTCCTGGCTCCTGGCTTCAGATCAGCGAACTTCTGGCCATTGCGGCCATTTGGGAAGTGAACCAGCGGAAGGAAGACCTTTCTCTCTGTCTCTCCCTCTCACTGTCTGTAACTCTGCCTCTCAAATAAATAAATAAAATCTTAAAAAAAAAATACTAAGTCACAGCAAAACTATCCAAAGAAAAAGACAAAATAAGAAACAAAGATGTTACTGTTCTCTGTAATAAGAGTATCACATTTCTAATCAGAAGAAAATGTTTTGAAAATTTGTCTATGGATATCTAAAAAGCTATTTTAGAGACTAAACTATAAAGAATAAATTTTGATCTATAGTAATTGTAATTTTTTTTTAAAGATTTATTTACTTATTTGAAAAAGTTACACAGAGAGAGAAGAGGGAGAGAGAGAGAGAGAGAGAGAGAGAGAGAGAGAGAGAGAGAGAAGTCTTCCATCCATTGGTTCACTCCCCAGGTGGCCGCAATGGCCGGAGCTGTGCCGATCCGAAGCCAGGAGCTTCATCCAGGTCTCCCACGTGGGTGCAGGGGCCTACGGACTTGGGCCATCCTCTACTGCTTTCCCAGGCCATAGCAGAGAGCTGGATCAGAAGTGGAGCAGCTGCAACTCAAACCAGCACCCACATGGGATGCTGGTGCTGCAGGAGGTAGCTTTACCCATTACACTACAACACTGGCCCCCAGATTGTTTCTTAAATTAGTTAGATCTAGGGCCTGGCGCTGTGGGTGCTGGTTTGAGTCCCAGCTGCTCCACTTCCCATCTAGCTCCCTGCTATGGGCTGGGAAAGCAGTGGAGGAGGGCCCAAGTCCTTGGGCCCCTGCACCCATGTGGGGGCCCCAGAGGAAGCTCCTGGCTCCTGGCGTAGGATCGGCTCCGGATGTTGTGGCCATTTAGGAAATGAACCAGCGGATGGAAGACTTCTCTCTCTCTCTCTCTGCCTTTGCCTCTGCCTTTCTAATAAATAAATCTAACCGGCGCCGTGGCTCAACAAGCTAATCCTCCGCCTTGCGGCGCCGGCACACCGGGTTCTAGTCCCGGTCGGGGCGCCGGATTCTGTCCCGGTTGCCCCTCTTCCAGGCCAGCCGTCTGCTGTGGCCCGGGAGTGCAGTGGAGGATGGCCCAAGTGCTTGGGCCCTGCACCCCATGGGAGACCAGGAAAAAGCACCTGGCACCTGGCTCCTGCCATCGGATGAGCGCGGTGCGCCGGCCGCAGCGCACTGTCCGCAGCAGCCATTGGAGGGTGAACCAACGGCAAAGGAAGACCTTTCTCTCTGTCTCTCTCTCTCACTGTCCACTCTGCCTGTCAAAAAATAAAAAAAAAAAAAAAAATTAAAAATAAATAAATAAATAAATCTGTAAATTAGTTAGAATCTATAAATGCTGGGTTATAAAAAGAAGATGATGCAATTTTGTCAAAATGTAGAAGTCAAAGATGTAAAAAGGATGACTGGTTACAGTGGGAGAAGCACTCAGTTCTCTCTGGCTGCCGGATGATCTGAGCACGGCCAGCAGTGCCCCATCATAACCGCTGGAACCAGGTAGCAGAGAGAGGCCCCTCCCCTAACTAGAAGGGACAGCCCTAGCCCTCGGGGCAGAAGATAAGCCCACGTCCTCCTCTAAGCCTTTGGGGTGCCCTGCTAGGTCCTGCCGCAGCCCTCGCCCTGGCCTGGTGACCCATCCCTCAGAGGATATCAGAAGGCAGCCTGAAGAGCCGGCTCACGTTGACCCATCTGATAAGTGTGTGTTCACTGCACAAGGCTCCACTGAGTTAGAGGAAAAGAATGTACTTGGAGATTCTCCATTAGGATAGAAAATCAGTCCTTCACCAAGTTGCTTTTACCAACCAATGTCATTGTAAGGCTTATGCGAAAGAACAGATGTGGAAACGTTTTGCAAACTGCAGATTGATCTAGAAATATGGAAGGAGTAAACAAACGGAACACATGCAGGAGGCCTACTGCACACCGTGGTGACCATGGCTAGCAACAGCCTACTGTATACCCGAGAGTTTCTAAGACAATAGCCTCTCACCACAGAAAACAAACAAAACAGCAAGCTGTGAGGCAACACATATCTTAATCAGCCTGATTTAGCCATTCCACACGGTACACACACGAAGGGTCTACAAAAAGTTCATGGAAAATGTGTATTATATAAAAGAAAGCTACATATGGATTTCAAAAATTTTTGCACCAAAATAAACCTACCTTTGAATTCCATTTTCTATAAATTTTGAAATACCCCTGTATACAAAGCATCATATTGATTGCCATAAAATACATATAATTTTGATTTATAAATTGAAAATGAAGGAAAAACATAAAAGGGGGAGGATTATGTGTACATTGATTATTTAAGCAACTTAGCTTGAATCAAAATCTGTGCTCCTATGCTCCATATTATTAAGATGTTAATTCTCCTCAACCTATCTACAGGGTCAAGTTCATTTAGAAGTCCAACAATCTTCTTTGCAGCAATTAACTAGCTGCTTCAAACTCTATGGATGAGAGAAGGAACTAAAATAAGCAAAGCAATTTTCTAAAAAAGAATGCTAGCGGACTCCCCCTGCCTGATTCCGAATCTTCCCGTAAAGGTTCGGTGATCAAGACAGGCTGGGCTGGTTTTAGCAGAATAAGACAAAGACCTATGGAACAGCAGACAGGGTCCAGAAATAGACCCACACAGATGCGGTCGACTGACTTTCGACAAAGACAGCAGGGCAGTTCAATAGAGAAAGGCAAGGCTTTCAACAAATGGTACGGGAACAATTCAAAACCCTTATGCGAAAGATCTGGGCCTTAAGCCCACACTTTGCACCACGTTGAAAAAAACTAACTCATAATTATCTAAGTGTAAAACCTGCAACTATAAAACTTCTAGAAGCACACATAAGAAAATAAATCTCCGTGACCTTGAGTTAGGCAAGGAATAGTTATATAAGACACAGAAAGCACAAATCATAAAAGAGCAAAGTTGAAAAATTATACTTCATCAAAATTCAGAACTTCTGCTAGTCAAGATTTTGTTGAGAATATTGAGACCCACTGACAAGATTTACTTCAGGGAAAAAAAGATTTTATTAAGAAAATAAAAAAGGGGGATGGTGCTGTGGCACAGCAGGTTAACGCCCTGGCCTGCAGTGCCGGCATCCCATATGGGCACAGGTTCAAGTCCCAGCTGCTCCACTTCCGACCCAGCTCTTTGATATGGCCTGGGAAAGCAGTAGAGGATGGCCCAAGTGTTCGGGCCCCTGCACCCATGTGGGAGACCTGGAAGAAGCTCCTGGCTACTGGCTCCTGATCAGCACGGCTCTGGCTGTTGCAGCCATCTGGGGAGTGAACCAGTGATGCAAGACCTGTCTCTCTCTGCCTCTACCTCTCTCTATAACTGTGTTTCTTTCTTTTCTTTTCTTCCTTTCTTCCTTCCTTCCTTCCTTCCTTCCTTCCTTCCTTCCTTCCTTCCTTTCTTTCTTTCTTTCTTTTTTTATAGGCAGAGTTAGACAGTGTGAGAGAGAGACAGAAAGGTCTTCCTTCCGTTGGTTCACTCCACAAATGGCTGCCACAGCCGGCACGCTGCACCAATCTGAAGCCAGGAGCCAAGTGCTTCCTCCTGGTCTCTCATGCAGGTGCAGGGCCCAAGGACCTGGACCATCCTCCACTGCCCTCCTGGGCCACAGCAGAGAGCTGGACTGGAAGAGGAGCAACCGGGACAGAATCTGGTGCCCCAACTGGGACTAGAACCTGGGGTGCCGGCGCCGCAGGCAGAGGATTAGCCTAGTGAGCCACGGCGCCGGCTATAACTCTTTCAAATAAATAAAATAAATTTTTTTTTTTTTTTGACAGGCAGAGTGGACAGTGAGAGAGAGAGACAGAGAGAAACGTCTTCCTTTGCCGTTGGTTCACCCTCCAATGGCTGCCGCAGTCGGCGCGCTGCGGCCGGCGCACCGCGCTCATCCGATGGCAGGAGCCAGGTGCTAGGTGCTTCTCCTGGTCTCCCATGGGGTGCAGGGCCCAAGCACTTGGGCCATCCTCCACTGCACTCCTGGGCCACAGCAGAGGGCTGGCCTGGAAGAGGGGCAACCGGGACAGAATCCGGCGCCCCGACCGGGATTAGAACCCGGTGTGCCGGCGCCGTAAGGCGGAGGATTAGCCTGTTGAGACACGGCGCCGGCCTAAATATTTTTTTAAAAAAGAAAGAAAATGAAAAAACAAGCCACAGACTAGGAGAAAACTTGCAAACATATAACTGACAAAGAACTGGTAACCTAAATATGTAAAGAGTGCTCAAAATTCACCAATAAGAAAATTCACAGGATGAATGGGTAAAGAAAATGTGACTACATGTACAAGGAATATTACTCAGTCATAGAAAAGAATAAAATCCTGGCCGGCGCCGTGGCTCAACAGGCTAATCCTCCGCCTTGCGGCGCCGGCACACCGGGTTCTAGTCCCGGTTGGGGTGCCAGATTCTGTCCCGGTTGCCCCTCTTCCAGGCCAGCCCTCTGCTGTGGCCCGGGAGTGCAGTGGAGGATGGCCCAAGTGCTTGGGCCCTGCACCCCATGGGAGACCAGGAAAAGCACCTGGCTCCTGCCATCGGATGAGCGCGGTGTACCGGCCGTGGCGGCCATTGGAGGGTGAACCAACGGCAAAGGAAGACCTTTCTCTCTCTCTCTCTCTCTCTCTCTCTCTCTCTCACTGTCCACTCTGCCTGTCAAAAAAAAAAAAATATTAAAAGAAAAGAATAAAATCATGTCAGCTGTGGAAACCCACATCAGCCTGGAAGACATTATGTTAAATGGAGTAAGTCAGGCAAAGACAATAAACGCACGTTCTCATTTACATGTGGAAGTTTAAAAAGATGGTCTCCTAGAAGTAGAAACCGGAAGAGCGATGACCAGAGGCTGGACAGGGGAGGAGAGTGAAGGGAATGGACGTGAGCTGGTTCAGGAGTGCAGCTGGACAGGAGGAATAAATTTTTTTTTATTTATTTACTTATTTGAAAGTCAGAGTTACACAGAGAGAGGCGAGGCAGAGAGAGAGAGAGAGAGAGAGAGAGAGAGATCGATCTTCTAGCTGCTGGTTCACTCCCAATTTTCCGCAATGGCCAGAGTTGCACCAATCTGAAGCCAGGAGCCAGGAACTTCTTCCAGGTCTCCCACAGGGGTGCCGGGGCCCAAGTACTTGGGCCATCTTCTACTGCTTTCCCAGGCCATAGCAGAGAGCTGGTTCGGAAGTGGAGCAGCCTGGACTTGAACCCGTGCCCATATGGGATGCCAGCACTTCAGGCCAGGGCGTTAACCCACTGCACCACAGCGCCAGCCCCAGGAGGAATACTTTCTACAGCACAGCAGGGTAACTCCCTGAAAACAATTAGAGATCTCAAAATAGCTAACAGACCAGATTGTGAATGTTCCTAACACAAAGAAATGACAAATATCTGAGGTAATGTATATGCTAAGCACTCTAATCTGATCATTATACATTGTATACATGCATTGAAATATCACACTGCACCCCATAAATATGTACAAACACTATGCGTCAATTAAGAAAAAACACATAAGAAAATTAATTTTAATTTTGTCCAACGTAGACAAAAGATCTGAAGGGACATTTCACCACAGGAGATATAAGAATGTTAGCAAGCACACAAGAAGCTGCTCAACATCATCAGTCATTAGGAGAACGCAAATAAAGGTCACAACTAGCTATTGCTACACGTGCACTAGAACGACCAAACATTTTTAAAACTGAAATGCCACCACCTCACACTCATCAGGATGCTAACAGTAAAAAGAAAAGAAGAAGGTAAAATACCAGGGTGGGTAAGGGTGTGGAGAAACTTGAATCCCGGTGGACTGTGGGAATGCAAAATGAGAGAGAACAGTATGGCAGCGCCAGCCTTAAAAACAGAATTCCCATGTGATCCTGCAGTCCCACTCCCGGGTATGCACCAAAACGAAACAAAACCAAAACCAAAACCCATGCAAGCACAGACTTGAAAAGATATTTGTGCACCATGTTCATAGCAGCATTATTATACACAATAGCCTACAGGCAAAAGCAACACAAGTGTGCATTTATGGATGAATGGACACACAAAATGTGACACACACAATACAGTGGAATATTATTCAGCTTTTTTTAAAAGAAAGATAATTGTGTCACATGCTACAGCATAAATGAACCTTGGGGACATTATGTTAACAGAAACGAGCCATTCACAAAAAAACACAAACAGCATACAATTGTACTCCTGTGTGGCACCCTGGTGAGGTGTAATGGTGGTCCCCAGATGCTGGGGAGGAGGAAACAGGGAATTTATGTTCAATGGGTACAGTTTCAGCTTTGTAAGATGAAAAGTCCTGGGGACTGGTTACACAGCAACGTGAATATACTTAATGCATAAAATATACTGGACTGTATATTTAAACAGGGGTAAAATGCTAAGCCCGGGGCAGGTGCTGTGGTGCAGTGAGTTAAGCTGCCACCTACCGCGCCAGCATGCCGTATGGGTGCCATTTCAAGTCCCGGCTGCTCCACTTCCAATTCACCTCCCTGCTAATGCTCCAGGGAAAGGAGTGGAAGACGGCCGAAGTATTTTGGCCCCTGCACCCACATGGGAGACCCAGAAGCAGCTCCTGGCTCCTGGCTTCGGATCAGCGCAGCTCCAGGCAGTTGCAGCCATTTGGGGAGTGACTCAGTGAATGGAAGATCCCTCTCTCTCTGTCTCTCCCTCTCTCTTCTGTAACTCTGTCTTTCAAATAAATAAATAAATCTTAAAAAAAAAAAAAAAGATGGTAAGTTTTATGTCATGTGTGTTTTTAGCCACAATTTTTTAAAGCCAATGACCTTGAAATACCAGGTGCTAGAGTTGTGGAACTGTCACGCTTAGCTGGTGGGAAATGGCACAGCCACTTTGAAAAAGCTTGGAAATACATTGGAGTTAAATCTACATGCACCAAATGATCCAACACGTCCACTAACAAGTATCTGCACAAAAACTCTAAGTGAATGTTTACAGCATCTTTATTCATAATTACCAACAAGCAGAAACAATCCAAGTGCCCATCAACTGACCAGCCAACGGATAGACAAGTTAAATACCCATACAAGGGAATACTACTCAGCAATAAAAGGAATGAACGAGGGGCTGGCATTGTAGCACAGCAAGCAAAGCCGCCGTCTACAGCACTGGCGTCCCACATGTCACCGGCTGGTGTTCCAGCTGCTCCACTTCTGATCCAGCTCCCTGCTATTGGCCTGGGAATGCGGCAGAGGATGGTGCAAGTCCCTGGGCCCCTGCACCCATGTGCGAGACCTAGAAGAAGCTCCTGGCTCCTGGCTTTGGCCTGGCCCAGCCCCCGCCATTGCAGCCATTTGGAGAGTGAACCAGCAGATGGAAAATTTCTCTCTGTCTCTATCTTTTTCAAATAAATAAATTAGCAAAAATCTCAAAAAAATAAAATAACAAACAAAAGGGATGCAATGGAGTAGGTTGAATTATATCTACCCAAAAGATATGTTCAAGTCCTAATTCCTAGAACTTGTGAGCGTGACCTCATTTGGAAACAGAATCTCTGCTAAGGTAATCAAGTTAAGATGAGTCACATTAGATAAGGACGATGACTGGGAGAAGAACAGGGGTGGGATTGACTCAGTGGGGTTTTTTCTTTTCTTTTCTTTTTTCTTTTTTTTTTTTTTAAAGATTTATTTATTTGAAAGGTAGCTACAGGGAGACAGAGAGGGAGAGATAGATCTTCCATCTGCTGGTTCACTCCCCAAATTGCTGCAACAGCCGGAGCTGGGCAGGTCTGGAGCCAGGAGCTTCTTCCGGATCTCCCATGTGCGTGTTGGGGCCCAAGGGCTTGTTGCTTTCCCAGGAACACTAGTAGGGAGCTGGATCAGAAGTGGAGCAGACGGGACTTGAACTGGCGCCCATATGGGATGCTGGTGCCGCAGGCCGTGGTTTTCCCTGCTATACCACAGCGCTGGCCCTGGTACAGTGGTTAGGTTGCCACTTTGGATAGCTGTATTCCATAGCCAAGTGCCTGGTTCAAGTACTATTCCTCCACTTCTGACCCAGCTCCCGCTAATGTGCACCCTGGGAGGCGGCAGCTGCTGGTTCACGTAGCTGGGCCCCTGCCACCCATGTGGGGGACCTGGAGTAAGTTCCAAGCTCCTGGCTTCAGCCGGGCCCAGCCTGGGACTACTGTGGTCATTTGGGGAGTGAACCAGCAGATGGGAGCCCTTGCTCTCGCTCTCCCTCTGCCTTCAAATTAAGAGTGAAAACAAAAATCTTTGAAGAGAAAGAAGGAAGAGGGGTATTTGGATACAAAGAAATACAAACAGGGAGGAAGGTCAAATGACCACAGAGCCAGGAGCAGCAAGATGGAGCTGGGGACTGAGGCCTGCCAGGACCAACAGAAACCAGAAGAGGCTAAGGATTCTTCCGAGGGAGCACAGCGCCCGGTCCTCACCTTGCTTTGGGACCTCTGGGCTCAGAACTGTGAGAAAAGAATTCCTGTGTTAAGCCTCTGAGCGTGCTAGGCTCTGTCACAGCCGCCCTGGGATCTGGGACGGCATGGGTGAATCTCAGACGCGATAAGCCAAGTGAGAAGAACTCAGAGACTACAAACTCTCGAGTCTGTTGACAGGGAGCTCTGGACAAGGGTGAGACCACAGACCTGCGCTTTCCGGAGGCTGCAGGCGAGAGTGAAGACTGACTGCCAAGGAACACAGGGAGCATCCGGGGTACTGGAATGGTTCTGTATCTGGGTTACAGTGGTGACTACGTCCACCGCACGCCTGAAAGACCTAACGTGCACTCTATGTAAACTGTATCTTTTAAGTGTACTTAAAAAAATCTCTGCCGGTGTTGTAGCACAGCAGGTTAGGCGCTGCCTCTGACACCAGCATCCCGTGTGAGTGCGGTCTGAGTCCAGCTGCCCTGCGTCAGAACCAGCTCCCAGCTAACGTGCCTGGGAAAGCAGTGGACGATGGGGGAGGCCCAGGGGGAGCTCTGGGCTCCTGGCTTTGGGCCCAGATCTGGCTGTTGCGGCTATTTGGGGAGCGAACCAGTCACTCAGGGATAGACGCTCTCTTTCTCCCTCTCTCTTTTTTGAGCCCCAAATAAAAATAATGCATATAAATGATACCCCACTGAATTAAACAGGAACCGTAAAACTATAATCAGAGATGCACAAATTATGAATAAACTGCAAAGTCACTGAGGATCAGGATAAAGTACCTCCCGACAAAATTTTTACTTTTACAAATGAGGATAAGGGTACTGTTAGAGTGGAAAAGGCAGAGACGCCACCGGAACCGATAAAGGGAACACCATCAAGATTGGGACAAAGCAAAACCACACACTTGAGGGGACACGAAAGCAACCTCATGTCTGTGCTGCTGCTGCGGAAGCTGCACCCCAGAAGGCACAGCACACACCCCCACGAGGCGCCTGTCCTCTTCGGAAGCCGCGAGGTCCCGGAAGTCAGAAGCACTGACAGTGTCCACAGCCCGAGAGTCAGAGCTCTCCCCACTCAAGAGCACCTCAGACAGGGAAAACGAGGCCCAGGTGACTGGACTGGCACTCGCGCTCTCGAGGACAGCACTGGGACACCTGGTGACGCCTGCATGAGGGCTGCGGCTCAGGAGGCGATAGCTCCCTCCCGACGGCTCTGTTCTGATGATGTCAGACAACGTCCTGGCCTGTAGCAAACACAGGGAACTACCTTATTCTCAAGGGCGAAGACAGCTATTTGTACTGTGCTCCCACCTTCTCTGCAAGTCTCTGACTGTTTCAGAGTAAACACTACAGGTTGAGCAGCCCTTACCTGAAATACCTGGACCACAAGTGATCCATTTTTCTGAGTTTTTCAGATTTTGAAATATTTGCATAGGCTTCACCAGCTGAGCATCCCTAACCCGAAAGTTCAAAATTTGGAATGCCATTCCAGTGGACTCCAGGACATTTCAGATTCTGGATTTTTGGTTTGGGGATATTTACTCTGTATTAAAAAAGAATCCTGGCCGGTGCCATGGCTCAATAGGCTAATCCTCTGCCTGTGGCGCCGGCACACCAGGTTCTAGTCCCAGTAGGGCCGCCAGATTCTGTCTCGGTTGCCCCTCTTCCAGGCCAGCTCTCTGCTATGGCCCGGGAGTGCAGTGGAGGATGGCCCAAGTGCTTGGGCCCTGCACCCCATGGGAGACCAGGAGAAGCACCTGGCTCCTGGCTTCGGATCAGCGCGACGCACTGGCCGCAGTACACCAGCCGCTGCAGCCATTGGAGGGTGAACCAACGGCAAAAAGGAAAACCTTTCTCTCTCTCTCTCTCACTCTCCACTCTGCCTGTCAAAAAATAAAAGATAATAATAATAAAAAAATTAAAAATAAATAAATAAAGAATCCTGAGAAGACCAAGGAATATCAATTTGTTCCATTCCCCACTGCGTTGGTGGGGGTAACTTTCTCTGAAGTTAACAATAAAGTATCACAAAATCAGTATCTTAAATACAGAAAACCTAGACAATGTTCTCTCTTTTTTTAATGTTTATTTTCATGTATTTGAAAGGCAGAACAACAGAGAGAGAGAGATTCCATCCACAGGCTTACTCCCCAGTACCCCAAATGCCTCCAGCAGTCAAGGAAGGGCCAGGAGCCTGGAAGTCCATCAGGGTCTCTGGTGTGTGTGGCAGTGGCCCAAGCACTTGAGCCATCTTGTTCTGCCCCCAGGATGCATTAGCAGGAAGATGAATGGAAGGGGAGGATCTGAGAGTGGAACTGGCACTCCGGTAGGGATGTGGACAGCCTAACTCCACAGTGCGACAACACCCACCCCAGTGCTCTGTTTCTGAAACATGAAATCCAGTATAAAGCAAAACCCTACTTCATTTGGATACTGACTGTCCCACTGGCCAATATACGGATTGCTGGGTCTATAAAGGCAGATCTCTAGCACGGGCAGCCTTATGTAAGTCATCATAGTAAATACAAGATCCAGTGTGAGTGCGCACAAACATGTGGCTACGGTGCTCTTTCTAACCTCTGCTATATTTAAGAGTTCCTCTTGGCTCTCAAACGAAAGTCCCCATTGTACACCATAGATCTGCTCTACGTAACATCATCAAACAAGAAACCCGTTTCCGAAGCTAAGTACCTCTACACCGAGATGACCAAGTTGCCAAAAGAAGTGCGTGGAGGTAGCTCATCATGTTTTTTCTGTTAATTACAAACTGAAATGACTGTATTTTTTATAGATTTGGTGAAATAATTACTTTTTAATTTCCTCAGTGACATTCAAGTGAATTCCACCTTTCGATTTCCCTTACTATGGCTACTAGAAAATTCTAAATTACTTGTGTGGCTCATGTTGTATTTCTACTAGACATTGCTGCCTGAGACCAACCGTGAGATAATGTATAGAGACTACGAAAGAGAGTAGCAGCAGAACTCCCTCGGCCCAGTTCATCCTTTGGGAGCTAATGTTTCAAGGGACACTCTGCCTGTCTTTCGCACCCGCTCAGCTTCCCGAGAGCACACGTGTGGAGGAGGTACCTGGAATTCTGGCGCACTGCTCCGCAGCTGGCTCACGTTGGGCAGGGATCCTCCATGGTACTGGGTGAGGCGCAGTTGCTGAAGCTTCTGGAACTGGACCTGGAAACAGAGCCATTTCAAGAACACTGAGAGGCGCCAGCAAAGATCTGAACGAGCACCAGAGTACAGCGCTTCGCAGCGGCATCGGTCAAGAATGGGAGGCGTGGCTTCAATCTCTTCTCTGCTTCCAGGAACATGCCTTTAGGTTTCCAGTGCTTTCTTTCTTTCATTTTTTTTTTAAATCACTCTACTCGTGTTTTCAGAAAGAACATACCCATATTCCACGTGTCCCACGTGCCCCACGTGCCCCACAGTGAGGTGTCCTTGCAAGGCCTCTCCGGGCCCAAGTGCAGACAGCCAAGCACAATCTCTGATGGCAACAAAAGAACTTAAGGGAAATGAGCCCTCACACGAGCCGCTTCCCCTCCGTGTTCCCCCCAGGCTCCAGTTACGTTTCTGTGTAATAGCTGCACCGCTGGGGCCACAACCTAGGCATGACCTTGCATGCTCAGCTCACTTTTTCTGGGCCACCCCCAGTTGTTTTCAAAGGCTCCGGGACGTTTCTCCTCCTGAACTATTTCTCTAGAACGCAAAGACAGACCACTGAATCCCACACACGGGCCTGCTGAAGGCCACGCTCGCAGCTGTAGAACGGCCCCGCTGTTTCCATCTGCCTTTTTGGGAAGGTCTTCCTTACTTCAGGTTGCAAGAGGCAGTAAACTGGTTACAGACCTTGTAAACCCCGGAGTGGTCCAGTCTGGTCCTTATGAGGTCTGTTTGTAAAACAATAAAGGATCTCTGTGGTTACATAACCCTTGGCACTCATAATTCGTAGAGAGAAGAAAGGGGCTGTGGATGAGAGCTCAGGGGCAGGTTTCCACCCTTTCGTCTCTCTCTGGCTTTGTCTAAGACGAAGGAAGATGCAGAGCTGAGCCAGGCACGGTCCTCAGGTGTTCCGCTCACTCCGTTCCTAGCCCCGCAGGGAGACTGCGTTATCCTGCTTCCCTGGACCTGGCAACCCCAACTCCGGGTGTCCGGTGACTTGCCCAAGGTCGCACGGCTCACCCGTCGATCTCTAGGCTCACATCCCTACTCTGGCCATACTCCTGCCCTTTGCTCCACTTCTCGCTCCGTGGTCTCGACAAAGCGTGCAGGCTGGGGGACCAAATGCACTGCTGAGTTAGGAAGCGCTCTCATGTCGCTGGGCTTTTACATTTAGTCACGAAAAATGCCAAATGCAGACAAAGTAGAGATAAGTATCACGAAACCCCATCCCTCCTCTTCCAGGTTCAACAGCTTCCAACTTGAGCCCAATCTTGATTCCTCTTCACCACTCTGCTCCCCACAACACCCCACTGAAAGAAGCCTGTCTCCCTCCTATGGCTCTATATTCCAACACGCAGCTCCAAAACCCAAGGACTTGCAACTGTTTGGTGACTTAACTTCCTTATACCTTATAAAAGAAATCAAGTACCACCTACTGCGCCGGGAGGTGGTTCTAACCTAGGCAGCAAAACCCACAGCTCAGAGTCCAGTGTGAGAAGAACGTGGTGAGCTTTTCCCATCTGTGAGCAGAGCAGCAAGAAGAGAGTCTCCACGTCCCACTGGAACGTTCCAAAAGCACTTACCAGAAGCGTTTTACTCTGTTCTTGGACATGCTCTAGACAAAACTGCCGGCCAGGGGCAATCCGTCCATTAATTCCCTTAGACGCAAACTCAGCTGCGCGTCAGGTGCCGTGCCGGGCACTCTCGACAAGCAGGAACACACGCCGCAGCTCTGGCCGTCCCGGCGTTCTCCCCGAGGCCCCCACTCTCACCCACAGCCTTGTCAGGGACCCGGCTTCATCGAGGCTAAGCTGCACTCCCGGGTAACTGCTCGCCCCACCAAGGCGCCCGCCCATCTTCACAGCCTTCAGAGACGGCCGAGGGAAAACACTGGACTGGAATCAGAAGCCCTGACTTTGTAGCCTGGAGCTCCCGTGTGGTTGGACAGATTATTCTAAGAGAGAACAGACATGCCGATGATGCGCAAGATATAAAGTGGGGGACAATTTCTCGCGCTATTATCATTCCAGAGAATATCCTTGGCAACCTCTAAAAAACTTGAGTTATAATGCTATTTTCCTCCCTAGAAATTTAGATTTACTGATCCAGAAAGAAAGTTGAGCTTTCTTCAACACCTTCACGTTTACAGAATAAAAATGAGGACCCAAGAAAGAACAGACTAAGGCAGAGGTCACAGACGGCCGCCCGTGGGCGGATGTGATCAAACGAGAGCTCTGTTTGGCCCACAAGATGCTGACCCGCTCAAGGTTTTAAATTGTCATTTTAAAAATTAGCAGATTGTGGGCAGGCATTTATCTTGGCGGTTAAGATGCTGGTTAAGATGCCCACGTCCCATATCAAAGTCTCTGAATTCGATAACCTGCCTCCAGCTCCTGGCTCCAGCTTCCTGCTAACACAGTCCCTGGGAGGCAGCAGTGCTGGCTCGAGTAACTGGGTCCCTACCACCCACATGGGTGACCTGGATTACATTCCTGGTCCCTGGCTTTGGCCTGACCCAGTCCTGACCATTGTGGGTACCTGGGGAGTAAACCAGCAGATGGGAGCTCATTCATTCTCTCTCTCTCTCTGTCTATCTCTGCCCCATTCTCTCTCTGTCTCTGTCTCTGCCCCATTCTCTCTCTGTCTCTGTCTATCTCTGCCCCATTCTCTCTCTCTCTCTCTGTCTCTCTCTCTCTGCCCCCACTCCCTGCTCTAGCTATTTGTCTCTCTGCCTATGAAATTAAAAAAAAAAAAAGGTGATTACATAAAAGCCTGGAATTCCAGCTTCTCTTGATCGAAAGCACTGAACTCGTGTCCTTGCACAGCAATGCTGGGTAGAGAAGGGCAGAGCTGTCCCTTAAACAAGGCTTGGGTTCTCCTGTTTGTCCAAGTCAGCTACAATTTGTCACCTAATTCCTGGCCCCTCTGCTCACTCTGCTCACCAGTCACTCCCTAACCTTTTACCTTCTGTCACACATCTTGGTGGAATCTCCTTTAATGCCACCATAAAATGATATCCAAGACTCACTAATTCCTCTTTCAAAAAGTTGCACAAACCCAGTCAAGAATCCCAGCAGGTTTTAATCCATAAATCAATAAGATAATTCTAAAATGTATAGATGTTCAAATGATCTAGAGTAGCCAAACCAATTTTTAAAAATAGCTAAGTGGGGCTGGCACTGTGGCATAGCGGGTAAAGCTGCTGCCTGCAGTACCGGCATGCCATATGGGCATGGGTTCAAGTCCCAGATACTCCATTTACAATCCAGCTCTCTCTATGGCCTGGGAAAGCAGCAGAAGATGGCCCAAGCCCTTGGGCCCCTGCACCCGCATGGGAGACTGAGAAGAAGCTCCTGGCTCCTGGCTTTGGATGGGCCCATCTCCAGCTATTGCAGCCATTTGGAGAGAAAACCAGTTGATGGAAGATCTCTCTCTCTCTCTCTCTCTCTCTCTCTCTCTCTCCCTCCCTCTCTCCTCTGCCTCTCAAATAAATAAGTAAATCTTAAAAAAAAAAATAGACAAGTTTGCAGATAAACAGGAGTACATATATACGGTAAACGATCTTCAACAAAGATGCCATAGCAATTCAATGGGGAAAGAAGTCTTTTCAACAAATATTGCTGATACAACTGGATTTCCTAATGGAAAAAAAGTGGCTGAGTATACAGACATTTGGCGTGACAGCCAGAATAAAACCCCAGCTCTGCCTCTCGCAGCCAAACAACCACACCTATCAGAGCCTGAGTGTGCTCGTCCCTGATCGGGGACATCCTAGCTGCACGTCCCGCAGGGTCATTCCGAGGACTACACTGGACAACGCATGTAAAGGGACGTCACAAACCCCGTTGTTCTAGTCCTCTCTCGGCTCCTCCCGGGCTTATTCTAGAACACCTATTGTTTGTCTATTTTTATATAAAAAAGAGTGATTTTTCCCAAGCCTATTTGGTTCGAGCCAAATTAACCTCCAGGTTGCTGAGCTCATGATCCGGTGGCTTCTCAACACAAGTTGCCCGCCATGGCCAAATGTCTTACCAAGTTTCTGACCGGGCCTCCCATGCACTCCTCAAAGCTCACAACCTTCCGTCTCCCCAGCACCCTGTGAATGCAGCATCTCTCACCAAGGTCACCAATGACCTCCACAGGCCTGACCAAAGGACATGTCCTTATCACGTCACACCAAGTCAGCAGCCTGGGATGGGTCGGCTGACATTCCTTCCTCTTCACAATGCTCTCCCTGGCTTTTCTTCGGCCTCCCTGGTTGCTCATCAGTCTTCTTTGCTGGCTCCTCCTTCTCCCCTCCCCTTGAAATGGTGCGACCCCTTGGGCTTCTCCCAGGCCCTTTTCACAGAGATCACAAACTCAAATGCCAACAGTTGCAGAGTGGGGAAGATAAGCAAGTGCAGCCATCCAGCACTGCGGGGAGGACTACTACAGGGAGTGGTGGGGACTGTGGCCACCCAAAGGCCACATACGTGCCTTAACAACTGGGATAGCCACTAATCGCTGCCGTGTAGAAACGTGAAGAGAGCTGCTAGATGCTATCATTCTTCCAAAGAAGCCAGCGTCCAGATTTTAATGGAATACTCTCAATACTCACCGAGGACCCTAATTTAAAATATATATATATGGGCCGAAAAACAACAACAACAAATGCCACATCAGAAGGCCACATGCAGAATGCAGGCCACTGATATGCAGTATATCTATTCCATAATTTCCTCTTAGGCCCGTGAATCTACCGTGACCACATACCAAAGAGTCCCGGATTTGCACCGTTCGCACAGCTGTCCCTCCCAAGCTCCGACAACCGCCTGCTGGAGTATCCGGACCCACACGCTTCACAGGCACACGAGCCTCCATATCCACAGTCAAACCCTGCCACGGCGTGTTCCATTCGATCAAGCACACCCTGGAACGGCTCGAGCTGTCCCACTTCCTCCCTCCCCTCACGCAGCCACCAACTCTGGTCCTTTCCACCTCCCAACTATCAGCGTGTCCACCCCCGCCTCTTCAATGCCACCACCATGTTTCCTGGGCCTGGTGGTCTCCACCCAGCTTCTTTGCAGCCGCCTCTTCTATTCCTTTACCACCTTGGAGCTGGAGGGATCTTTTAGAAAATGCAAACCTCCCCTGGTCCAGCCCCTTCAATGACTTTCCATTGTCCTACCAATCCAGTCCCAAATCCTGCCTCTGAACCTTATCCCTGTGAACATCTTGCTGCAAACCGCCCTTCGGCTCCCTTGCTGACCTCTGTTCCCTGTGCCTGAGACACACAGTCCCTCCCTCCACACATATACCCTCAAATGCCTCCTCCACTCCCACCGATCCCTTAGGCTACTGGAAGAGGCCAAACATGCCCAGAACTCAATTTTGTTTCTGTTAGGACATTCATCAAAACATGTCCTTACTTGTTAGATGAATGTCTTCCCTATTAAATCCTAAAGCCCTTGGGGAGAGGGTGTTTTGCTCGGTCACTACTGCATACGCAGTGTCCATCCTAACCCCTGGTACACACTAGAGATTCAGTACGTATTTGCTGAACACGCTCACAAGATCTTGGAAGGAAAGCACCATGTCGTCAGTGTCCACCACCCGCGCACTCACACCCCACGGACCGCACGGTAGGCATTCAAGCAGTGGCCACGAAGACACGAACAAATGCACACCCTGGCCTGCAGCATCCCGCTCTTCTCTCCCCTTCCCATCCCAGGTACTGGGACCCGCATCAGCACCCCCTTCTCGAACATTTCCCACTGCTTCCTGATAAGGCTGAATCTTTAAAGCCAGATTAAAAAAAATATATTCTCCACAAATTAGTCCATCCCAATCACAAGGCAAATAGGATTGCCTGCTAACTTGGAACGACTGGCTGTGGCTATACAGAGAACGTGAAGTTCAACACCAACTCACAGGGCCAAGAGTACCCAGACCAGCGCTCGACATCCACACCACGAATGAGCATGCCCGACGGGCCAGCAGGGGCAGGTCAGCACACAGGCCGCTCAGCTGCCTTCCAGGACGAGACGGGCTCTTCTCCCGCTGGGGTCTTTGCAGCTTGGATGTTCATATGCCTGGGGATCTAAGAGTTCTCTTTCAGGGGCGTTTCAATTTAGTGATTTATGTTGGAAAAGAACCCTTAAAATGCTTAAGCAAGCAAATATCAGTCAAAAAATTCAATGTTATCATTTGCATATGTGTTTATGAACGCAGTGGACCCAAGCAGTATTATCTCATTTGCAACTGACCGAGTGGAATTAATATGTAAATGATGCCCTGTAACTGGCATAAGGTCATAATGATTTTGTAGTAACTAGAATAAAGTAGTCATTGAATGATCACAAGGGCTACTGTTGATTAGCCTTGCTATACTCAAGTGAACCTGAGTTACCGCAGTAGGCACCCTGCTCACCCTCAGAGCCTCAATTCAGTTCTGTTAAATAGCATTTGTCACGATAAATTAACATTCACTTGGACTCACTGTGTTTGTGACTCTGAGTTTATTCCATACATGTGTTTTGGTTTATATAAGCAAAGGACTTGTGTACAAGTTAATAAGTGAACACTGAGGGCGCGTGAATAAGCTTGGCCTTTAAAAGAGTTTGTGCATTACTCATGACCTCACCTGTTAGGGATGTTTTATAGGGGATTCATGAATTGAGGGAGAGATTGGATCGACTCAAGATAAACACATATAGTACACACATTTGTATGTAAACAACGATTGCATCCACACAACACACACCACCACAGGTCCCGACACTGTCCTCTCTTTCACCCGCCAGTTCATTTCAATGTGCTCTGAGCCTCTCAAGCTCATCCCCGACTCTAACCAAGGTCACAAATGCAAACGCCTGTGGATGCCAGCAGGTGATGAATGAGGGAAGCCGGTCAGGGCACGAGGAAACATTTTCTTGAAATCTCCAGTTCTTTTGATCTCTCCCTATTTTTTTTTATTCCCCCTCAGTGTGATAGAGATATAAGTACAGGAAACATTTCACTCCCCCCTGACTTCTCCACACCACCTCCATAAACCCATATGTAGCAACTGACCCCCGCCCCCCCACTCCAGCCTGGGCGTGGGGGGCAGTAACGGGCTGGTATGGACTGTGGCAAAACCAGACTTCACGCTCCCTGAAAGGGGAACGCCACGAAGTTACAGGCCGTGGCCGACACATGTGGGGGATTTAGGATGAGTGTGATCAGGTCTCCCCACTCCAACATAAATCAGCAAATATATAAAGTTGGATTTTTCTGTGAATTTTTCCCAATGAAGAACTTCAGCAACAACTCCCCAAACGTTTCCTTAACACGGCACTAGCCGCACAAGGCGCCTGCAGCTCAGTAGGGGACCCCAGGTCTGCACCTCTGCCCTCAGCTCGCCCACCCACCCCTCCCCGCCCCCTGGCATCTGCAGAGCCTCCCCCCTTCAAGCTCCCGATGGTCCTTCAAGGTCAGCCTTTGGGAGCCTCAAGGCCTGCCCGGCTCGCGCCGACCCGGGCGGCCACTGCTGCGGGCCCTCCACCCTCCCGACCTCCCAGGTGCCGGTCCCTGCTCGCGCCCGGCTCGTGCGCTGGGTCCCTCCTCGGTCGCCAGCGACGCTGTGCACCTTGTCAGTTCCCGCTCCACATCCAGGGCTGCACAAAGTCAACTGGACCTGAGACAGCACCTCCGAGGAGGAAGGAGAGCCTCGCTCTCGACTCGCAGCCACATCAGGGTGCCAAGACCCCCCCAAGCCCCCTGGGGCCGCGCTCCGCGGCTGCACGCCCGGGGCCCGCGGCGCCCGCGGCCTTCCACGCCGACAGCCCAGAAGGGCTCGCCGGGGGCGGGTGTCCCGAGCTCCGAGAAGCGGCGCTGCCCCGGGGCCGCCGCGCGGCTCGGTCTGGCCTCCGGGCCGTTTGCGCTTTCCGCTCCGGGCTCCCCCGGCCGGCGTCCACGCACGCCCCGGACCCTGCCGCCTCCACCGGGATCGCAGATGGCCAGCGGGCGCGGGGAGGCGGGGAGCGGGGAGGCCGCGGCCGCTCGGCCCCGCTCCCCGTCCGGTCCCCGGGCGCCGCCCCGGCCCGGCCCCGCCATCGCTCCGGCCCGGCGACCTCTCACCCGCGCGCGTCCCGCCCGCGCCGGCCCGGGCCTCACCCGCGACAGGGTGAGGTCGGTCATGAGCTGCTCGAAGGCCCGCGTCTCCTCGGCCTGCCGCTGCGTGTGCAGCGCGATCTTCTCGCTGAACTTCCGCGGGTTGGCGCCGCCGGAGCCCGGGGAGGCGGCCATGGCGCGGGCCCGGCGCGGGCGGCACGGGGAGGCGGCAGGCGCGGGGGCCCGCGTCTCGGAGCCCCCGTCGGTCCTCGGGCCGCCGCAGCCGCCGCCCGAAGCGCGGAGTCCGGCGCGACCCGGCAGCGGCCCCGGAGCAGCCCGGAGCGCGGCGAGCGCGCCCAGGTCCGCCCCCGCGCCCGGCCCCGCCCCGGCGCGCCCGGCCGGCCCCGCGCCCACGGCGGGCGGAGGTCCGAGCGAGCGCGGGGGCCCCGGTGGGCCAGCAGGAGGGCCCGCGTGCGAGGAGGGGCCGGGCGCCCCGCACCGCCCGCGGCCGCCTCCTCCGGGCTGAGGCCGCCCGCGCTCGGCCTGGGCCTGGCGGCCGCCCCGCGCCCCCCGGCCCCGGCCCCGGCCGACGCTGCTCAGGCGCGGCCCCGAGTTTAAAACCGTCTCGTTTGGCACCGGCTTCAGAGAGCCGCCCCGGCCTTGGGGCAACCTCCTGGCTCCGCGGTCCCCCGGCGGCCTCTGCCAGCCCCAGCCTCAGCGGGGGCCACCCCACCTTCCAAAACCGGCCGGTCAGCCGCGGAGCCTTCTCCCTGCTGTGCGCTAGGAAACACGAGTGGTGGAGACGCGCGGGAGCGCAGGACGTGACAGTGATGGCGCGGCACGCACTGTCCACATGAAACGTGTCGGGACATTTTTCTGGGGCCGGGCTCGGGTCCCTTGGGTCACCCTGGAGTGCCTGAGCTCCACCCGTGGCTCCTGACCCCAGCTTCCCCCCAGTGCTGGCCCTGGGGAGGCCACCACTGCTGCTCCAGTGCCTGCCCCCCCACTGCTGCTCCAGTGCCTGCCCCCCCACTGCTGCTCCAGTGCCTGGGCCCCCCCCCACTGCTCCAGTGCCTGCCCCCCCACTGCTGCTCCAGTGCCTGGGCCCCCACTGCTGCTCCAGTGCCTGCCCCCCCACTGCTGCTCCAGTGCCTGCCCCCCCACTGCTGCTCCAGTGCCTGGGACCCCCACTGCTGCTCCAGTGACTGCCCCCCCACTGCTGCTCCAGTGACTGCCCCCCCCACTGCTGCTCCAGTGCCTGCCCCCCCACTGCTGCTCCAGTGCCTGGGCCCCCCACTGCTGCTCCAGTGACTGCCCCCCCACTGCTGCTCCAGTGCCTGCCCCCCCACTGCTGCTCCAGTGCCTGGGCCCCCCCCCACTGCTGCTCCAGTGCCTGGGACCCCCACTGCTGCTCCAGTGCCTGCCCCCCCACTGCTGCTCCAGTGCTTGGGCCCCCCCCACTGCTGCTCCAGTGTCTGCCCCCCCACTGCTGCTCCAGTGCCTGGGCCCCCCCACTGCTGCTCCAGTGTCTGCCCCCTCACTGCTGCTCCAGTGCCTGCCCCCCCACTGCTGCTCCAGTGCCTGCCCCCCCCACTGCTGCTCCAGTGCCTGGGCCCCCCCACTGCTGCTCCAGTGTCTGCCCCCCCACTGCTGCTCCAGTGCCTGGGCCCCCCCCACTGCTGCTCCAGTGCCTGGGACCCCCACTGCTGCTCCAGTGCCTGCCCCCCCACTGCTGCTCCAGTGCTTGGGCCCCCCCCACT
Source organism: Sylvilagus floridanus (assembly GCA_949820135.1). Classification (NCBI taxonomy): domain Eukaryota; kingdom Metazoa; phylum Chordata; class Mammalia; order Lagomorpha; family Leporidae; genus Sylvilagus; species Sylvilagus floridanus. Next base: position 92,777,126 of record OX463239.1, on the reverse strand, counting down.
GCTGCTCCAGTGTCTGCCCCCCCCACTGCTGCTCCAGTGCCTGGGCCCCCCCACTGCTGCTCCAGTGTCTGCCCCCTCACTGCTGCTCCAGTGCCTGCCCCCCCCACTGCTGCTCCAGTGTCTGCCCCCCCCACTGCTGCTCCAGTGCCTGCCCCCCCACTGCTGCTCCAGTTCCTGGGCCCCCCACTGCTGCTCCAGTGACTTCCCCCCACTGCTGCTCCAGTGCCTGGGCCCCCCCACTGCTGCTCCAATGCCTGGGCCCCCCACTGCTGCTCCAGTGCCTGCCCCCCACTGCTGCTCCAGTGCCTGGGCCCCCCCACTGCTGCTCCAGTGCCTGCCCCCCCCACTGCTGCCTCCAGTGTCTGGGCCCCCCACCCCGTGGAGACCTGGATTGAGTGCCTCGCTCCCCGCTCCAGCCTGGCCCAGCCGCAGCCTTTTACCCTGCCTTAGGGACATGGAGCCAAAGAGAGAGATCTCAATCTCTCTCTCTCTCCCTCCCTCCCTCCCTCCCTCCTGTCTCTTCGCAGTCTCAATTTGCCATAAATACTTGGAATTTTTTAAAGATATCTCGAGAGAAATCACCGTGTTCAGATGAATGAAAATATTTGCCATTTTTTTCACATATGATGCAAGGACCCATGTGTCTAAATGGTACAAAAATTACATCATGCTGAATAATCCTTTCTGCAGCTTTTCACCTACCAACGTGTTTTCGAAACTTATTTGTGTTGGTTGATCTGTTTTCAGCTGCTGTGTGGGATTTCACGATGTTTCCATGGGTTTCTCATATGCGCTAGCTGGCTGGATTAGAGAACTTCTTAGAGTATCTCTGTTAGCTAGAGTTTTGATTATTTTATGAATTAAAATCTTCAGTTGCATTTATGCTATTTACCAAGCTTTTTATTAACTGTTTATTTTCTGCTTTCCTGTTATATTGTCTGGGTTCAGTTTCCCAGAACAGAATTCATTCCGGGCAATAAAATGGCGTAAGGACTGCTTGGAGCACTGAAGAAGCCAGCTCTGGCCTGATGGGAAGAAGAGCAGCCGGACCTGGAACTGATGCTCATGTGGGATGCTGGTGTCGCAGGTGGCGGCCACCTCTTCTGAAATCAGCAAGCCACCTACTGAATTGGAAGGCTGTTACTGCATTTCCCAGCTCTTGAACTAAACCGGCACAGTAATCTCCCCTTAGCCAGTTTCCCTTTCTCAGGATTCAGTTACCCGCAGTCAACTGAGGTCAAACAATATGAAATGGAAAATTCCTAAAATTGTTTTGTGTAAGTTTTAAATAGCATGCTGCTCTGAGTCGCGTGATGAGCTCTCCTGCTCCCCCACGCCCTCCCACCCTAGAGATGAAGCACCCTTTTGTCCAGCGTATCCGTGTTGTGTCTCCTACCCTCCTGGTAATCACCCAGTAGCCGTCTTGGCTATCGGGTTGACTGTGATGCCACATTGCTTGTGTTCAAGTAACCCTTGTGTTACTTAGTAACGGCCCCAAAGCTCAAGAGTGGTGATGCTGGCAGCTCCAATATGCCAAATCCCTCCAAGTGAAAAGGTTAAAGATTTCAATTAAAAAACAGGGGGAGAAAGGGGCCGGCATTATGAGGCCGCAGATTAAGCCACTGCCTGCCATGTTGGCATTCCCATGTGAGTCCCATTTCAAGTCTCAACTATTCCACTTCTGATCCAGTTCCCTGCTAAGGTGCCTGGGGAAACAGCAGAATATGGTTCACATGCTTGGGCCCCCACTCCCTGCGTGGGAGGTCCATATGAAGCTCCTGGCTTTGGCCCAGCCCAGCCTGGCCCCAGCAGTTGTGGCCATTTGGGGAGTGAACCAGCAGATGGAAGATCTCCCTGTGTCTCCCTCTCTGTGTGTAACTCTGCCTTTCAAATAAATAAATAAATCTTAAAAAAAAAAAAAATGAAAAGGGAGGGCCAGCACTGTGGCTCACTTGGTTAATTCTCCACCTTGCGGCACCAGCATCCCATATGGGCGCCGGGTTCTAGTCCAGGTCAAGGCGCTGGTTCTGTCCCGGTTGCTCCTCTTCCAGTCCAGCTCTCTGCTGTGGCCAGGGAGGGCAGTGGAGGATGGCCCAAGTGCTTGGGCCCTGCACCCCATGGGAGACCAGGAGGAAGCACCTGGCTCCTGGCTTCGGATCAGTGCAGCGCCAGCCATAGCGGCCATTTGAGGGGTGAACCAACGGAAGGAAAACCTTTCTGTCTCTCACTGTCTATAACTCTACCTGTCAAATAAATTAAAAAAAAAATGAAAAAGGAAGAAAAAACCCTATGCTGAGGTTGCTGAGATCTACAATAAAAATAAGTAGGAAAAACCATCTATATTAGGTGGGTACCGTCCTTGGTTTCAAGCATCCTTCGGCATCTTGCAATGTGTCTCCCTAGATAAGGGGGGACTGCTGTGTTGTCAAGACAGGAAACCACTGCAGAAAAATCCGCCACCTCCACAACAGGACGCCCCAGGAGCCACCGCTCACACAGCTTCTTCACTCCCACTGTACTAATTTCCTACGAGAGAAAAGGATCGGAAGAACTGAAATTGTGTCTGATATCCTAGCTTCAAGATCATCCAGGAAATGTACTCCAGCCTTGCAGCTCCTGCCACTGGGATGGGCTGTGAGCCAAACCCACGGTATCCGCCCACGAGTCCACCAGTGCAGGTATCCGGCATAGCTGCGTCCTGTGTCCATATTCCCCTCCGTGATTCAGAGCATATTGATTCCCACTCTATCTTAGAGTGACTCATTAATCATTTCTAATTGAATTTTTAATCAGATTGATGCGAACTGTTTCAGTTAGTGAAATAGTTTTACAGACTTGTGTGTGTGTGTGTGTGTGTGTGTGTTTAGTTTGTGTATTTCAAATGTTTGCAATGTCCTGCACTGGGCTAGGCTGAAGCCAAAACTACTGATTAACTCTCTACAAGCTTGCAACAGCTGAGGCTGGGCCAGGCTGGAGCCAGGAACTCCATCTAGGTCTCCCATGTGTGTGGCAGGGACCCAAGAATTTAAGTCAGAATGTGCAGCCTCCCAGGGTGTGTATCAGCAGGAAGTCGGATCAGAAGTGGAGTAGCCAGACCTCGAACCAGGCACTCGGGGTGTGGGCGTCCCAAGTGGCCGCTTAACTGCTGCACCACATGCTGCTCCCCCAGGCTTATGATGTCATTTTTTTTTTTGACAGGCAGAGTGGACAGTGAGAGAGAGAGACAGAGAGAGAAAAGTCTTCCTTCCATTGGTTCACTCCCCAAATGGCCACTACAGCCGGCTCTACACCAATCCGAAGCCAGGAGCCAGGTGCTTCCTCCTGGTCTCCCATGGGGTGCAGAGGCCCAAGCAGTCCAGAGAGCTGGACTGGAAGAGGAGCAACCAGGACAGAACCGGCGCCCCAACCGGGACTAGAACCCAGGGTACCGGTGCGGGTGGAGGATTAGCTTAGTGAGCCGCGGCGCCGGCCATCTCTCTCTCTTGCTTTCGCTCTTACTCTCCCTCCATCTATCCAAAAAAAAAAAAAAAGTCACAGAAAATATGTACTATGAAAAAAATGCATATTTTGAAAATGTTTTGCACCCAAATAAATTTATCTTTGAATTCCATTTTTCCCTGAACTTTTTGAAGTGCCCAAATACGTGTTACAGTTTAAAATCAGGAGAAGATAAGGCTGAAGGGGAGAGAGAGCGAGCCAGTGAGCCGCTCAGCGGCCAGCTGGCAGCTCCGTGTGCAGGTGCAGGGCTCCCGGGCCGGTGATTAAGTGCAGGCTCAGCCGTTTCTGTCGCTGTCCCCAGATCAGCCTTTGCAGAGATGTGGTCTGCTTCAGCTTTCTGTCCTGGGGCATCTTCCAGGCTGCGCCCCTCTCCAGAAGCAGCAGCCTGGCTGCGGGGTTCTGGAAGCCGAACAAGCAAAGGAGCAAAGGAGAAACTGGGGGCGCGGGGGGGGGGGGGGGCTCGACCACTGACACGTGACTCACTCTTAGGCCCTGTGTCTCCCCGGCGCACCTCACCCCCAGCTTGGCGCAGTCTCACCCTAAGTCCAGCACCTGTTGAGCCTGCCTTCCCCAGACTCAGCCTGTGGTCCGAGCAGCTGCGGGGGAGGGGGCGACTGGGCAGCCAGCCAGCTGCCCGTGGCCTGCACTCCCAGCAGCCCATGGTGCCCCGCTTTGCGGCCCTGAGACTTCTTTCTGAAACTCGTCAGCGCCAACACTTATCCCTTTCCCCGTCACCCTGGGTCTCCGGCTCCCGGGTTTCAGTTTTCTGGGTCCTGCTTTGTCGCTTGTCACTGGAGCCAGGGCCGGGCCGGCCATGAGAACGCTCCTATCTGGACAGGAATCTGAAAGCTGAGGCACAAAGAGAGGTCGCACCAGTTAGAGATCCACTCTGCATTTCAGAACCCGGCACCTGGGGGCCCGCACTACGTCTCACTTGGTTAATCCTCCGCCTGCGGCGCAGGCATCCCATATGGGTGCCGGGTCCTAGTCCCAGTTGCCCCTCTTCCAGGCCAGCTCTCTGCTGTGGCCTGGGAGTGCAGTGGAGGATGGCCCAGGTGCTTGGGCCCTGCACCCCATGGGAGACCAGGAGAAGCACCTGGCTCCTGGCTTCGGATCGGCGCAGTGCTGGTCGCAGCGGCCATTGGAGGGTGAACCAATGGCAAAGGAAGACCTTTCTCTCTGTCTCTCTCTCTCACTGTCCACTCTGCCTGTCAAAAAAAAAAAAAAAAAAGAAGGACTCAGGAGGCCTGGTTGGAAGAGGCCTAGGGAACTCCATGCTGCCTTGACCTGTATCGTTTCCAGAAGCTGGGCTGCCCTGGCAAAGGGTAGGATTCAAATTCTGAGAGTTTTTGGGTTGCCTTTTAGCTCCACCTCGGGGCTGTTGACCACAGCCATCCCCAGCCTAGATGGGGAAGTCTCGCTCAGGCACAGGTGTCTTGTCCGAGGCAGGGACAGGCAGAATTGCTCTCTAAGAAGGGCCACAGAATAACTCGTCCAGATTTTGCAAACCATGTGGCTCTCGTCTCCTTGTCACTCCCCACCTCTGCCAGTAGCAGGAAAGCAGTCACTCGCAGATAACACCTAAATAAATGGGTATGGCTGTGTGCCAATAAAACTTTATTTACAAAAACAGACAGGGGGCCAGAGGGGGCGCATTGACTATAGTTGGCTGTTAAGTTGTTCTCATGCTTGACATGCTTCATAAAGCTTGTGAGAGACTGTCTCCAAATGTGTCAGCATCAGCTATTCTCAGATCACTCAGAACTTCGGGTTTTTTCCCCCCCGGCCCTCTAGCATTTGTTCCTGTTGGCTTCACTGTTGCTTTGTGGACAACCTGCCTCTTCTCCTGGGTGACTCCGCAGTTTTGTTACAGCATGCTGGAGACTTAACATTTTCCTGGTTTAGAACTCCGAGTCCATGTCAGTCTGAAGACCGGTATCGGAGGGGATGGGACGTGACGGTAACAGGAAAGTGGCCTTCGGAGAGATGGGCGGTTACTTGGGGCCATCTCGTTGCTCTACCGTTTCAAGCATCCAGAGAGGGGAAGTGAGAAGGAAGAGTCAGACCCGAGCACTCTGTGACCTAGGGAAGCATCCCAGGGCGGCCACACACCGCCCCGTCCTCTGTCTGTCCCACCTACTCACCTACCACACCTGGAAGCCAGGGGGCCATGGGCCCAGCCACGGGCTCCCATTGCCACACCCCCCAGAGCTGTCGGGCCCCCACTACTGAGCTCTGGATTTGGTCAGTCTGACACGGGGGTGGGGATTTGCTCTCCCAGCAAGTTTACAGGTGGTGTGGATGCTGCCTGCGCTGGGGGCTCCCCCTGGAGAGCAGCTGCAGACCCCACCCCACAGGTGCTCTCCGTCTTCCAACACCTCTACAGAAACCACTTCTTCCCAGGCTCCCCGGCCCTCCCCACCACAGGGTCAGCGCGGCACATTCCACTCAGTAGGGAAGGGTGGTCGGGCACCGACTTTCCTTTCTCTGTTGGCTTTTTGTGCGAGGAGTTACTTTTTAATTTATTTATTTTTGGTAAAGATTTGTTTATTTATTTGAAAGAGTTAACACACAGAGAAAAGGAGAGGCAGAGAGAGAGAGGTCTTCCATCCACTGGTTCACTCCTCAATTGGCCACAGTGGCTGGAGCTGCACCAACACGAAGCCAGTAGCCAGGAGCTTCTTCCAGGTCTCCCATGCGGGTGCAGGGGCCCAAGGACTTGGGCCATCTTCCACTGCTTTCCCAGGCCATAACAGAGAGCTGGATCAGAAGTAGAGCAGCCGGGTCTCAAACTGGCGCCCATATGGGATGCTGGGACTGCATGTTGCGGCTTTACCCACTACGGCACAGCATTGGCCCCTCTTTTTATTTTTAAAAATCTTTTGATAAAGATGAATTTTTATTTAATTGAAAGAGAGTTATGGAGACAGAAGAGAGAGAGAGAGAGAGAGAGAGAGAGAGAGAGAGAGAGAGAGAGAGAGAGATCGGTCTTCCATCCACTGGTTCACTCCCCAAAGGGCACAACGACTGGGGTTGAGCCAAGCAGAAGCCAGGAGCCAGAAACTCCCTCCAGGTCTCCCACATGGGTGCAGGGCCCGAGTACCTGGGCCATCTGCTGCTGCTTTCCCAGGCCATAGCAGAGAGCTGGATGGGAAGAGCAGCTGATGGGACTCAGACAAGTACTTGACTCTGAGCCACAACATCGGCACCAAAGTTATTCCTTGTTTAAAAAAAATTATTTTGAGAGTCAGAGACATAGAGACAGATAGCTTCCCTCTGACTCACACACACACACACACACACACACACACACACACACACAATCTTCCATGTGCTGGTTCACTCCCCAAAATGCCTGTAATGGCCAGGGCTTGGCTGGGCCCAAACCAGGAGCTGGGAACTCAATCCGGTGTCCCACATGGGTGGCAGGGACCCTCACCGGGCCATCGGTGAGCCTCACCACAGCCTCTCGGGGTGTGCATTTGCGGGAAGCCAGAGTGAGGGGCCCGAGCAGGGAATCAGATCCACGTTCTCTGAGATGGGTCGTAGGTGTGTTAACTGCTGAGCGACACGGCCTCCCTGGTCTGCGTGCCTCTGTCCCTGGAGGAATGGGAGTGTGTTCCTCATAGATGGAGCAACCGTGGTATGGCTATCAAGGTCACACTCTCACTCGGGTCCACGCCGTCCTCTGCACAAGTAGGGGCACAACTTAATTAGAACAAATATCTGCTGTTCAAGATCAAAAGTTTTCAGGTTAAGCCTCAGCCCATGGTGCTGGTTCGCACCTTGGCTGCTCCACTTTCTGATCCAGCTCCCTGCTAAAGGCCTGGGAAAGCAGTAGAAGATAGCCCAGGTGCTTGGGCCCCTGCACCCGCATGGGAGACCCGGAGGAAGCTCCTGGCTCCTGGCTTCCCATTGGCCCAGCTCCAGTGGTGGTGGCCATCTGGGAAGTGCACCGGCAGATGGAAGACCTCTCTCTCTGTCTCTTCCTCTTCTCAAATAAATAAATAAATAAATAAAGACCCACAGTTTTCAACAAACTTATCCAACTAGAGTTGCAGACCAGAATCCAAAATTTTTGGCAAACGTGAGCTGCGGATGGACAGGTTCGCTTGCTTCCTTAAGGAACACAAACCAGTGACTGCAAAGCCGAAATGGAGTTGTGCCCTGGCTTCCTTTTTCGCCAGCGTTTCATAGAGTGTGCTTCTGGAATCTGAGGTTCCTAGGTGGCCAACAGGGTTGTCCAGAAGACTAGGAGGGATGGGAGAGGCCAGGCTGCAGGACGCTAAGCAGGTTTCCTGAGCGGAAGACACCACGGAGGATCTCAGCGCGCACCATGACTTACAGGTGGAGGGATGGAACGCAGCACTGGCTTCGCACAGGTCCCCGGCTGGCCCGCTTCTGCCCAGGTGCAGGGATGGAGGGTGGTTCCTGCCATACCAGCTTCAGCTCCCAGGAGAGGACAAAAGGCACCAAGGGAGCTGGAGCAGAGGGTGGTTGCCGGGGCGCATTTGTCTCCCTCTGCTCCACGGCTCGTCCCCAGCACTGGGAAAAGCAGTTCCATTTCCTGAGTATCTCTAGAATTCACACAGCTCTTTCCAACCCAACAACCACGACCCAGTTCAGGCCAGCCCATCTCGGAGACCTTAATTGGTGCACTGGTGTCCGCTCAGGGTCCCAGCAGGGAACAGGCGCCCACTCGGCCTGAGCAATCAGAAGCGAAGTTCATTAGGAGCGGGGCGGAGGCCAGGTCCAGGAGGACTCGTTAGAGGGAGGCCCCGTGGGAGCCAGCAAGGGCTTGTTTGGAGGGAGAGAGAGAGAGAGAGAGAGGCCTGATCTCAACTCCAGCGTCAGCAGAGAGGAGCCAGCTCACAGGGACCTGGCAGAACAAACCCTAACCTTGCTTTCTTCCAGACTGCTCACCTCCTGGGGGTACGGCCCTGGCCCAACCCACCCAGCAACTGGAGGGAGACAGCGATGCCTTAGAGCCAGAGCCCCAGGGCACAAAGGACAGGGGAGTGACAGTGGGCCTGGCCGCACAAGCAGCAGATACCCTGTCTCCCCATCCCCCACACTTTTTAATTCTTTAAAGATTTATCTACTTGAAAGGCAGAGTGACAGAGAGAGGGAGAGACAGAGAATCTTCCATTTGCTCGTACACTCTCCAAATGGCTGTAACAGCCAGCCAGGAACTCAAACTCCATTCCGGATCTCCAATGTAGGTAGCAGGGACCCAGGCACTTGGGCCACCATCTTCCACTGCCTTCCATGTGCATTCGCAGGGAACTGGATGCGAAGTGGAGCAGCTGGGACTCAAACCAGTGCTCATATGGGATTCCAGTGTTGCAAGTGGCACTTTAATTTGTGGTATCACAATGCTGTCCCCTCTTTTTCCTTTTTTTTTTTTTAAAGATTTATTTATTTATTTGAAAGTTAGAGTTACATAGAGAAAGACAGAGGCAGAGAGAGAGAGAGAGAGAGAGAGAGAGAGATCTTCCATTCACTGGTTCACTCCTCAATTGGCCACAGTGGCTGGAGCTGCACCAACACGAAGCCAGTAGCCAGGAGCTTCTTCCGGGTCTCCCATGCGGGTGCAGGGGCCCAAGGACTTGGGCCATCTTCTACTGCTTTCCCAGGCCATAGTAGAGAGCTGGATTGGAAGTGGAGCAGCCGGGACGTGAACCTGGTACTCCCATATGGGATGCCAGGGCTCCTAGCGGCAGCTTCACCTGCTGCGCCACGACACCCGCCCCATCCTGCACCCCTCTGACCCTTTCTCGCTCCCCATTATGCTGGCAGTGACGTCAGCAGTTGAGTGCTGGCTCAGGAGAGTGGACCACTTCTGTTCCACTTGGAGACCAGGCGGTGGAGTCTGTAGCTTGAATAACCATGGGGGAAGCATGCACGCAGGGAAGAGGCAAGGCTACTCATCAGAGTGTTCGTTTTCTTTCAATGAGCACATATATTACAAGTATTCTATATTAAGAATTATTTCATTGTGAACTCAGGAAGTGTTTTTCTCTTAAATTATGGCCAGCTGGGGCTGGCGCTGTGGCATAGTGGGCTAAGCCTCGCTTATAGTGCCTGCATCCCATATGGGCACCGGTTCAAGTCCTGGTTGCTCCACTTCCAATCCAGCTCCCTGCTGATGGCTTGTGAAAGCAGTAGAAGATTGTTGAGGTGGATTCGTTCTGAGAGGAGGAGCGCAGTGGGGGCAAGAGGCGTGGATTCACCAGACAGACTCCAGGAGTCTGGTGAAAGCAGGCCTGAGGCAAGCAGCCCGCAGACTCCTTTATTTCAGTTGGTTCAGCAGCTAATATAGCCAAGGCAGCCAATCTGGTCAAGGGGCGGTCTATGCCCTAACCAATCACAGCCTGTTGCCAGGCAAGCTCCATTACCAGCAGCCATCTTGGCATGGCCTTCTCATTCCACCAAATTTCCCCCTTTTTATTTTTGAACAATGGGAGGCATGATTCTTGGCCATACCATTGTTGACCCCGTTTCCATGTGGTCTCTGTACGCAGCTGTGCCTGTCGTAGGTTGTCCCCCAGGGGATCTTACCCATTGCTGACTAACCAGCGCTCAAAATGGGAGACCACAGGAGTGCTTGCTCAGATAGGGGTAGGAATGAGGAACAATGGTAATCAGGAATGGCATGACCACACACAGGCTGTGGGCCGTTTGAGTGGCTGACCAGAGCTGGTGGGGTATAAAACAGTAACAGATATGGCTATGGGCAGTTTCTTGGGGTAGAATGATAGGGCAGGTGCGCCTGCTAACAAGGTGGATCTCAGTCTTGTTCAGCTGGTTCTGGTTGGCTGTCAGTTGCAGGCTTGATGGTTCTGGCTGGTACCCAAATGGGCTGTCCTGCATGCTCTGGAAAGATACAAGTATATCCTCGGCCCTTGGTTAGCAGAAGCCTTTCTACAGGCGTTGGAATCCCACCACAGAAGTGCCCCTGCATTGGGCCCCTGCATCCACAGAGGAGACCCAGAAGAAGTGCCTGGCTCCTGGCTTCAGATTGTCCCAGCTCTGCCGTTTTGGCCATTTGGGGAGTGAACCAGCGGATAGAAGACCTTTCTGTCTGTCTGTCTGTCTCTCTCTCTCTCTCTGTAACTCTACCTCTCAAATAAATAAATAAAATCTTAAAAAAAAAAAAAGTTGACCAGCTATCCTGCTTAGGGTACGTATCCACGGGAAAGGAAACCAAACTGTCAGACATAACATCGGCACCCTTCCCAACAGCCAAGATACGGGCTCAACCTGGGTGTTCCTGGCTGGATGAATGGATAAAGAAAATGAGGTGTAGATACGCAATCAACATTAGTCAACCATTAAAAAAAAAAAAAGAATGGATTCCTAACATCTGCAGTGAAATGGATGGGACTGGAGAGTAGTGCGCTAAGTGAAATCAGCCAGACAGAAAGACAAGTGCTGCACCATCTGCCTCGTACGTGAAGTTAGAGAAAGTGGATCAGAGCTCAGAACAGCCAGGCAGGGTGGGGGAAGCCAGGGGAGGGCGTTTGCGTAAGGGAGCTAAGCTGGAAGTACTTGGCTCAGCGCACAGCACCGCGGGTAACCACCATTCATAGAAATGGTTTCTGCACGGGTGAAGAGCCGCGAGAAAGCAGCTGGGCGACTCCAGACCCAGAGCAGGAAATGAAAACGCTGCTGGCGGGATCCCCCGCCGTATCTGTATGTGTGTGCCGAAATACTGCATGACGCCCCATAAAAAGGTCAAGGTGTTACACAATTACCAACAACTGCTGGGGCACAGGGGGTTAGGCTGCTGCCTGGGACACCTGTTACACGTACCAGAGGGCTCCAGTCCCAGCTGCTCTGCTCTGCTTCCCATCCAGCTTCCGACTGATGCATTCTGGGAGGCAGCAGAAGACGCCTGAGTGCTTGGGACCCTGCCACCCGCCTGAGACCAGGATGGAGTTTCAGGCTCCTGGCTTAGCCCAGCCTTGGCTGTTGCAGGCTTTTGATATGTGAACCAGTGGATGGAAGATTTCTGTCTGCCTTTTAGATAAATATACTTCTTTATTTTTAAAAAAGATTTATTTATTTGAAAGGCAGAGTTACAGGGAGGCAGGGAGGGACAGAGAGGTCTTCCATGGGCTGGTTCACTTCCCATATGGCTGCAATGGCCAGAGCTGGGCCGACCCAAAGCCAGGAGCTTTTTCCATGTCTCCCACACAGGTGCAGGGGCCCAAGGACTTGGCCCATCTTTCACTGCTGTCCCAGGCCATAACAGAGAGCAGGATCAGAAGTGGAATTAGAGCAGCAGGGACTTGAACTGGCATCCATATGGGATGCTGGCACTGCAGGTGGAGGCTTTACCTGCTAAGCCACAGCGTTGGCCCCTCAGATAAATATGTTTTTAAAAATCACATTAGCTATAAAAAAGAACTTCAAAACCTTTTCAAAAAATTTTTCTTTTACAGGCAGAGTTAGACAGTGAGAGAGAGAGACAGAAAGAAAGGTCTTCCTTCCGTTGGTTCACCCCCCAAATGGCCGCTACAGCCGGCACTACACCGATCCGAAGCCAGGAGCCAGGTGCTTCTCCTGGTCTCCCATGGTCCTTGGGCCATCCTCCACTGCACTCCCGGGCCACAGCAGAGAGCTGGCCTGGAAGAGGGGCAACCGGGACAGAATCCGGCACCCCGACCGGAACTAGAACCTGGTGTGCCGGTGCCGCAAGGCGGAGGATTAGCCTAGTGAGCTGTGGCGCCGGCCTCAAAAATGTTTCTTGAATTTCAGCTGCTTGAAAGGCAGAGCGACAGAATGTGAGAGAGCTGGAGTCTGATCCACAAAGATGAAATGAGAAACCCAGAATGTGATAGTAGAGGATCCACATCAAATACACTGCAAGAAAACCAACAGAATTTCTAAAGGATTTAAGAGACCTATCAACTACATGCTGTGTGTACATCTTGTTTACCTGATTCAAACATACAAACCTTTTAAATAATTATAAGAGGAGTGGGGACATTTTTTAATTTTTTTGGAGAGGCAGAGTTAGTGTGAGAGAGAGGCAGAGAGAAAGGTCTTCCTGCCATTGGTTCAACCCCCAAATGGCTGCTATGGCCGTCGCGCTGCTGTGTCTGTCCAAAGCCAGGAGCCAGGTGCTTCCTCCTGGTCTCCCATGCAGGTGCAGGGCCCAAGGACTTGGGCCATCCTCCACTGCCTTCCTGGGCCACAGCAGAGAGCTGGACTGGAAGAGGAGCAACCGGGACAGAATCTGGTGACCCGACTGGGACAAGAACTCGGGGTGCTGGCGCTGCAGGCAGAGGATTAGCAAGTGAGCTGCGGCGCTGGCCAGGAATGGGGAAATTTAAATACTACATGTTTGGTATTTTAAATTGATTTATACTTATTTATGTGTGTGTGTGTGAGAAAGAGGGAGAGAGAGAGAGAGAGAGAGAGAGAGAGAGAGAGAGAGATCTTCCATCTGTTGGTTCAGTCTCCAAATGCCCTAAAGAGCCAGAACTGGGCCAAAGCCAGGAGCCTAGAACGCCACCCTTGTCTCCCACATGGGTGGCAGGGGCCAAGCACTTGGGCCATCTTCTGTGGCTTTCCCAGGCGCATCTGCAGGGAACTGGATTGGAAATGGAGCAGCTGGGACTTGAACTCCCTCTCTGACACGGATGCTGGTGTTGCACGCAGTGGCTCACCCCTGAACTGCACACATCAGCCCCTTAAAACTACTTTTTTAGATGTTAGAATGGTATGGTGATTTAAGTTCATAGCTGGAAGAGCAGAGTCTCATCCCAGGCATTATGACTATCTGGGCTGCGTAACTTTCTGTAGTGAGGACAGATCTGTGTGTTATAGGATGTGTAGTAGGCACCCCTTCATCAGGATAATAAAACCACATTTCTAAACATTGCCAAATGTCTCCCAGGCAGCAGATTTGCTGTGTTGAGAAACACTGCTACGAGATACATCCTGAAGTATTTACGGTTGAAATGGTAGTCTATCTGGGATTTGTCAAAATAACCCAAGGGGGGTGTGGGCGGAGGCAGGGGCGAAACGAGTTGGACCATGTGTGGATAATTACGGGCTGGAAAGTGGACACAGGGAGTTCATTATACCAAGTCTTCTGTTACACTTGCCCGCTGGCACTTTTCCATGGTGAAAACAAAACAAAAAGTAAAAGACTGTAGGGCTGAAGGAATATCAAAACATTTCCTCTTCCTCAAAGTATCTTTTAAAAAATATTTATTTTTATTTGAGAGGCAGAGTTACAGAGGGAGAGACAGAGAGGACTTCTACCCGCTGGTTCACTCCCCAGATGGCCACAACAGCCAGAGCTGCACAATCTGAAGCCAGGAGCCAGGAGCTTTTTCCGGGTCTCCCACATGGGTGCAAGGCCCCAAGCACTTAAGCCATCCTCCACTGCTTTCCCAGGCCATTAGCAGGGAGCTGGATTGGAAGAGGAGCAGTCAGAATTTTTTTTTTCAATAAAATCAAGGGATCTAATCATATTTTGTTATTTTTTAAATTAAGGAGTCTTAAGAAATGGATGGCATTGCTGTAACAAAACGCTTCAATGTTTCTCACATTTGCAAAAAATGAAAAGTGGGGGCAGGTGCCGTGGTGCCGTGGCTTAAGTTGCCTTTTGGGATACCTGTCTCCCAGACTGGAGTGCCTGGTTCAAGTCCCAGCTACTCGGATTCTGATCCAGCTTCCTGCTAATGTGCCAGGGAGGCAGAAGACAATGGCTCAGGTACTTGGGCCCCTGTCATCCACATGGGAGACCAGGATGGAGCTCCTGCCTCCTGGCTTTGGCCTGGTTCACGCCCAGCTGTTAGGAGCATCTGGGGAGTGAACCAGCTGATGGAAGACTTTGTGGTCTTTCACTTTGCCTTTCAAATAAATAATTTTTTAAAAAAAATGAACATAGGGGCTGGCGCCGTGGCTCAACAGGCTAATCCTCCGCCTTGCGGCACCGGCACACCGGGTTCTAGTCCCGGTTGGGGCGCCGGATTCTGTCCCGGTTGCCCCTCTTCCAGGCCAGCTCTCTGCTGTGGCCCGGGAGTGCAGTGGAGGAGGGCCCAAGTGCTTGGGCCCTGCCCCCATGGGAGACCAGGAGAAGCACCTAGCACCTGGCTCCTGCCATCGGATGAGCGCGGTGCGCCGGCCGCAGCGCGCCATCCGCGGCAGCCATTGGAGGGTGAACCAACGGCAAAGGAAGACCTTTCTCTCTCTCTCACTGTCCACTCTGCCTGTCCAAAAAATAAAGAGAAAAAAATGAACATAGGAAGAGGATTAGTCACTAGCTACATTTCATTGTAGCAAAAGTATTTATACATTTTCTAAAAATAAAAAAATTATTTTTCATCCTCAGGTTCATTCCCCAAATGGCTGCGACGGCTGGGCCATGCCAAAGTCAGGAGCCTGGAACTCCTCTGGGTCTCCTGCAGGGGTGCGGGGGCCCGAGTACTTGGGCATCATCTGCTGCTTTCCCAGGCACATTAACAGGTGGCTGGGAAGTAGAGGTCCCGGGGCTCGAACTAGCACTCAAGTGAGATGCTGGCATTGTAGGCAGCAGCTTACCACACAATTCAGACCCCTAAGCATTATTTATTTCAAAAGATATGATTTTGCTGAAAGATGGTAATTTAAAAAAATTATTTATTTGAAAGTCAAAGTTAGAGGGAGAAGGATGGGGATGGGGAGAGGGAGGAAGAGCATCTTCCACTTGCTGGTTCACTCCCCAGATGGCCACAACAGCTGGGGTGAGTCAGGCCGAAGCCAGGAGCTTCTTCTGGGTCTCCCAGGAGGGTGGCAGAGGCCCAAAGACTTGTACCATCTTCCACTGCTTTCCTAGGCAATTAGCAGAGAGCTGGTTCAGAAGTGGAGCACTGGGACTCAAACCAGCACCCACATGGGATCCGGTGCTGCAGACGGTGTCTAAACCTGCTGCGGCACGGTACCAGCTCCAAACCTTTATTTTTAAAATTTTACTTTTATTCATTCGAAAGGCAAACAGAGAGAGAGAGAGAGAGAGAGAGAGAGAGAGAGAGAGAGAGATTGATTGATCAATTTTGGTTAGAGATAGATTTGGTGGGGCATGTGCTGTGGCACCACAGGTTAAAACCCTGGCCTGAAGTGCCTGCATCCCATATGGGTGCTGGTTCTAGTCCTGGCTACTCCTCTTCCAATCCAGCTCTCTGCTGTGGCCTGGGAAGGCAGTACAAGATGGCCCAAGTCCTTGGGCCCCTGAGCCTGTGTGAGAGACCCAGAGGAGGCTCCTGGCTTCAGATGGTTGCAGCTCTGGCTGTTGCGGCCAGCTGGGGAGTGAACCAGCGAATGGAAGACCTTTCTGTCTGTCTCTACCTCTCTCTGTAACTCTTTCAAATAAATTAAATAAATCTTTTTTTTTTTTTTTTTGACAGGCAGAGTGGACAGTGAGAGAGAGAGACAGAGAGAAAGGTCTTCCTTTTTGCCGTTGGTTCACCCTCCAATGGCCGCCGCGGCCGGCGCACCGCGCTCGTCCGATGGCAGGAGCCAGGAGCCAGGAGCCAGGTGCTTTTCCTGGTCTCCCATGGGGTGCCGGGACCCAAGCACTTGGGCCATCTTCCACTGCACTCCCGGGCCACAGCAGAGAGCTGGCCTGGAAGAGGGGCAACCGGGACAGAATTCAGCGCCCCAACCGGGACTAGAACCCGGTGTGCCGGCGCCGCAAGGCGAAGGATTAGCCTGTTGAGCCATGGCACCGGCCAATAAAATAAATCTTAAAAAAGAGAGAGAGCGAGAGAGATTTGGTTCACTTCCAAATGCTTATGTCAGCCAGGAACTTCATGCAGGTCTGCCTCGTGGGGGACAGGGACCTAAGTACTTGAGCCATCACCCCTGGAGTGTGCACTAGCAGGAGTCCAGGTCAGAAGCGGAGGCAGGACGAGTTCCCTGGCTCCCCGACATGGGATGCAGGCATTACAAGCAGTGGCTTCCGAAGCAGCAGCTTAATCCTCTGTATCACAATACCTGCTCAAAACTTTTTACAAAACATTATCTCAAGAAATGCAATTTTCCAGAATTCTTTATCAAGACAATATATTACATTATAATGATCAATGAGGCACTAGCAATAGTCATAAAGATACAAAATATTTTTCTGGATTGAGTTCATCATAGCCTTATGGTCACAGAAAACTAATTCGTATTTTGTTACACTTTTATGATCGACTGATCAGAAACAAGCGGTATTTAAAAATATGACCCACATCAGGAAGCTGGTGTTTGGCCTGGGGGTTAAGATGCTGACTGGGACACCCAGGTCCCATATCTGCGTACCCGAGCTTGACCCCTGGTGCCAGCATCTGACCCCTGCTTTCTACTCTTGCAGGCTCTGGGGCTCAATGGTGACGGCTCAAGTACCTGGGTCCTGGCCACAGGCAGACCTCGATTGAGCTCCTAGCTCCTGGCTTCAGCTTGGCCAGCAGGGACTGAACCAGCAGATGAGAGGTCTCTCTCTGCCTCTCAAGTACATTTTAGAAAGAAAAAATAAATTTATTACATCATAAAATTCTATGGGGGCTGTGGCCTGGGAGTGCAGTGGAGGATGGCCCAAGTGCTTGGGCCCTGCACCCCATGGGAGACCAGGAAAAAGCACCTAGCACCTGGCTCCTGCCATCGGATGAGCGCAGTGCGCCGGCCACAGCGCGCCGTCCGCGGCAGCCATTGGAGGGTGAACCAACGGCAAAGGAAGACCTTTCTCTCTGTCTCTCTCTCTCACTGTCCACTCTGCCTGTCAAAAATTAAAAAAAAAAAAAAAATTCTATGGGGGGCAGCACTGTGGTGTAGTGGGTTAAGCTACTATCTCCAGCGCCACATCCCATACATGCCCTGGTTCAGGTACTGCCTTGCTCTACTTCTGATCCAGCTCCCTTTTTTTTTTTTTAAATTAATTTATTCGAAAATCAGAGTTACACAGAGAGAGGAGAGGCAGAGAGAGAGAGAGAGAGAGAGAGAGAGAAAGAGAGAGAGAGAGAGAGGTCTTCCATCCGCTGGTTCATTCCTCAATGGCTGCAATGGCTGAACTGCGCCGATCCGAAGCCAGGAGCCAGGAGCTTCTTCCGCTTCTCCCATATGGGTGCAGGGGTCCAAGGTCTTGGGTCATCTTATACTGCTTCCCCAGGCCACAGCAGAGCTAGATCGGAAGTGGAGCAGCAGGGACTAGAACCAGCACCCATACGGGATGCCGGCACTGCAGGCGGCGGCTTCACCCGCTACGCCACAGCGCCGGCTCTGATCCAGCTCTTTGTTAATGTGCCTGGGAAAGCAGCAGAGGATGATCCAAGTCCTTGGGCCCCTGTACCCACAAGGGAGACCTGGAGGAAGCTTTAGACTCCTGGCTCTGGCTTGGTTCAGTCCTGGCAGTTGTGGCCATTTTGGGAGTGAACCAGTAGATGAAGCATGCTCGCTCTCTCTCTCCCTCCCTCCCTCCAACCGCTTTTCAAATAAATTTAAAAAAAAAAAGTAAATCTTAAAAAAAAAAATTCTACGAGGCAAACAGAATAGAAACCAGCTCTCTGCTCTGGCCTGGGAAAGCAGTATAAGATGGCCCAAGTCCTTGGGCCCCTTCAACCACGTGGGAGACCCGGAAGCTCCTGGCTTTGGATTGGCTCAACTCTGGCTGTTGCAGCCATTTGGGGAGTGAACTAGTGGATGGAAGACCTTTCCGCCTCTACCTCTCTCTGTTACTCTTTCAAGTTAATAAAAAATTAATCTTAAAAAAAAAAAGAAAATGGAAAGTAGGCTTCACTTCTATAGAAATGTAAATATGAGAAACCCATGAGCAGGCCCAGCACTGTGGTATAGCAGGTAAAGCCACCATCCACAGTGGCAGCATCCCACATGGGGACTGGTTCGAGTCCTGGCTGTTCCACTTTTTTAATTTTTAATTTTTTTTTTTTGACAGAGTGGACAGTGAGAGAGAGAGAGAGAGAAAGGTCTTCCTTTGCCGTTGGTTCACCCTCCAATGGCCGCCGCGGCCGGTGCGCTACGGGCAGCGCACTGCGCTGATCTGATGGCAGGAGCCAGGTGCTTCTCCTGGTCTCCCATGGGGTGCAGGGCCCAAGCACTTGGGCCATCCTCCACTGCACTCCCGGGCCACAGCAGAGAGCTCCACTTCTGATCCAGCTCTCTGCTGTGGCTTGGGAAAGCAGAAGATGGCCCAGATCCTTGGGCCCTTGCACCCACGTGGGAGACCTGGAAAAGGCTCCTGGCTCCTGGCATTGTAACCATTTGGGGAGTGAACCAGTGGAGGCAACATCTCTCTCTGACTCTGCCTCTCTGTAACCTTTTCAAATAAATAAATAAATCTTTGAGAACAAAACCAAAAACCCATGGGCTAGGCAATGGTCGCAGCACTTGGGGTGTCCACAGCCCCCACTGAAGTGCCTGGGATCGAGTCCCACCTTCACCTCCGCTCCAGGTCCCTGTGAAAGCTCCTGGGAGGCGGATGATGGCCCAAGTGCTTGGGGCCCTGCCACCATGGGAGAGACGGAGTTCCCGCCCCGGGCTTTGGCTTTACTGGCTCAAAAGGGCCCCCTTTTGTGTTTCTCCAGACCCCATGTCCCCGCTCCTTCCTCGCGTGTGAACCCAGCCCGCCCCCTGTGCCGTGCCCACAGTGACGTTACACGCCGCTCGGCTCCAGCCCCCGCCAGTCAGGATTGAGTGAGTCGCATCTGCTCGCCTCGCCTTTGTATGCTGAAGCGGCTTTTCTCGCATTAACGTGGGGCAGGCAGCATCGACACGCTGGCCGCGGTCGCCAGCACACGAGGGGTTGTTCTCTGTTGTGGTTTTTAATTATTAAATCTCCCTCTAGGCGACACTGTTTAGCAGGAACTGCTAACAACGAAACTGAGAAAAATAAACACAAACACGAACAAATGACCTTTTATTCCATACAGAGATACAAAGGCAATTGTGTGTAGCAACAATCCGACAGGCAGTCCAGGTTCTGGGGCGGAAGTAAATTCATGGTAAATGTCATGATGGCTGGCCAGGGAGGAGGGGGGTGGAGAAGGAACGCTATGGCTAATAAATAATGGTTGCATGGCCCTGCGGGGTCCCCGTGCGGCGTGGGATGCCACAGGGCGTCCTCTAACTGCAGACCCCCGGAGGGCACCCGGCGCCCGTGCTGTGTCAGGAACCGGCCGAGGGAGGGGGATCCCCACCCAGAGTGGAGGCGTGGTGTTTGAGTGCAGCAGTGGTCACCTCTGCTCACCACTGGGTGCGCTGCAGTGGCACCCGGGCTGCCTGTCCCCTCTGCAGGGAAGCGGCCTGACACAGCTTCCGTGGCGGGGCTGGCTGCGATAGCCTCCCCCTTTAGATCTAAGGACGGAGCCCGCTCAAAAATAAATCCTCTTCCAAAATACCAGAGAAAAGAAGGTCAGGGCGGAGGCGACTCCTCCCCGGCTCCCCACGCCTTGGTGCGGCGGGGAGAGACGCTCGCGTAACACCTGTCGCGGGACTCGCCGCCTCATTTGTCATTAATTAAAAGTTGACTGGCTTTCAATAAACATCTGTAAATTCTTTCACGTTAGCTTCCCAAGTTTTAGCTTTGGGGATAAAAGGGCACTGAACCAAGACCGTGGAGGAAACGCAGGCTCGGGAGCCTGACGTCGGCATCTTCTTGGACACATAGATTTTTTTTTAAAGTACAAGAGTTTTCAGCCAATAATAAAGGCTTCCTTACTTCAGTGTTTTGAACTGAACTGTTTCTGAGGGAGCCCAGAAAACTGGGGCTCTGAGAACAAAGGCACAGTGCGGGCAGCAGAGAGGAGGAGGGAGAAGTGGATTTGAACCTCCAGTGTGACATCCGCTGGCTGGTTTTGCTCGTCTTTGTCTTGCTAGTTAAGGCAGGATTCTCTCTCTCTGCAACCTGGCAGGGAAATCCTAGTGTTTCAGCTATCAGAGAGCTTCAAGAGTTCAGATATACAGATAAACCGACTTTCAAACCCTCTCCGAGTAGTTCTCTAAGGCTTGAAGCATTACATGAATCTTAAATTCCTACACCCCCTTTTTAAGAAATAAATCTACATTTTAAGAAGGCACTCTTAAGATATAGAACAGTTTTAAACCCAGTTCTACCCTACACGGGGAGACCCTAGTCTTGGCGCCAGGGGAGGAGCAGGCCACGGGCCGGAAGTGCGTCTGTCTCTCAGCAGGGGCGCACGGGCGTGTCGGCCTCCTGAGCTCACCTGAGCCGCTGCACACTGCCAGGGGGACTCTCCATCCAGCGCAGAAGGCGCTACACTAACGTAAACGCCTGGATTCCACAGTGATTTTTTCTAATCTCCTTTTCTCTACAAATGCTCCCTTAGACTACAGAGTGATGACTTCCTGTAGCTCCTGCCCACACAGCACAGCAGAACGGAGGAGCGGCAGCGATCCCTGGCCCTTCTGCTGTGCTGACGGGGCAGAGATACGGAGGAGCGTCCCTTCCCAGTGACCCCCGACCCCCGACCCCGACAGGTTCACTGTGCAGCTCACGCAGAGGCGAGCCACTGGTGCTCACAGCTGCCACGTCTAAAACAAGAACTGGGATCCCACCCTTCTGACTGCTGCCTAAACACCAGAGCTTACGATACAGTAATGCAACTTTGGAGACTGTAACAACAGAGATTTTAGTGGCGTTCCCACTCTTTCCGAAGCCATGGAGGAAAACAAAGGAGCCAGAGGGCCAGACTAAGCCTGAAACACAATTTCTCTACGAACAGGGGCAACGAACGGCCTAGGAGGGCAGGAGTTAGCAAAGTGGCGCTGGGCTGCCGAGGCCGAGGGGCGCTGCGGCTGGGGCTGGCTTCAGTGCGTGGAGGACGCCCGCCTCTGCCCGCAGCCCGGCCGCAGCACGGGCTCCTCACTTCCCGTAGAACTTCTTGTTGAGGAGGAAGATCAGGAGGTTGACGTTCACCTTAGCTCTATCGAACAGTTTCATGACGGCCACGCCTTCGTACTGGAGCTGCAGCAGGTCCTGTTTGAAACACACAACACGACAGAACAGAACATTCGGACGGGGAACCACGCCTGTGCAGCTCGAGGGGAACGGCCGCGACGCAGGGAGGGGCGCAGGCCCCGGGTGCCAGCGGGGAGCGGGGCGAGAAGAGGGCTCCCAGCAACGGAGCTGCCCGCTGCACGGCCGCCGAGCGCTGGGCCTCGGGCACCCTGGCCGGCAGAGGGTTCTGCTTCAGCTGCAGTGAGGAGGGCTTTTGTTTATACTAACCCAGCAGGCGTGGAAAGAAGGTGAAGTGTGCCTGCTTATCACACATCTAACCTTTCTATGTCAGAGTTGCGGCGGCATTTCCCCACTTCGTCCCAAGCTACGGGTCACCAGCTCCCGTACACCTGGGGAGGGTGGGGGTGCCTCAGCCCACGAGGAAGTGCCCTGACGGCCCAGGCCTGGAGCCCCGCGTCACAGGAGCGGCCTTTCTCTCCGGAAGGCAGGGGGCGGCAGGGTGCACGTGCCCTCAGCTTCGAGAAGCGCCTTACACGGTGCCTTAGGTCTTCGCGAGAACCCTGCAAGGTGCCGCCTTCCCAGCTCCAGAGAGGAGCCGCAGCCAATCAGAGACCGAACGACTTGCCTGGCAGGACAGGCTTGGCCGAGGAAGGTCCACAGCTGACTACCAAGTTCCTGCTCTTCCCACGACCCTCTGCTGCCCTGCTGAGCTGGAGAAACCGGGGAGGGTGTGCCTCTCCACGTCAGGAGAGCGGAGACGAGGAGGCGAGGCTGACAAGGCTTGAGACAACCCTCAAAGTGCAACCCGTTCACCCTTCGGGAAAACCCGAGCGGCTCGCTGAGGGTGGCGACTGGCGCACCACCTGTGCCCAACACAATTCCCAGCTCCCCGCGGCGGCTCCGTTGATGGAGTCTGTGCACAAATGAGTAAGTCACCCGGGGGAGACACCACGCTGATCCAATGGCAGGAGCCAGGTGTTTCTCCTGGTCTCCCACGGGGTGCAGGGCCCAAGCACTTGGGCCATCCTCCACTGCACTCCCAGGCCACAGCAGAGAGCTGGCCTGGAAGAGGGGCAACCGGGACAGAATCCGGCGCCCCGACCGGGACTAGAACCCGGGGTGCTGACACCGTTAGTGCATCAGAATCAGAGCTCTTGCAAAGAAAAATCAGGGCCAGGTATGCTGCAGAACGAGTGACTGCGGAATTCAGTTTACAGGCTTGACTGTGCAAAACCCAGACCCGGGGTGGGGTGGGGGGGCACTTCAGGCGAGGCAGGCTTCCGACGCTGCGCTGGCAACGCCTGCACCGGGTTCAGGTCAGTGGCGGCGCGAAGAGGCAGCGTCAGAGTGACGCTCTCTGAGGACGAGCACATCTGTGAAGAGCTGACCGAATGAGACACCAGAAGCCTCGGCCGCAGCCCCGCCGACCGCGACAGCTCTCCCCACGCGGCCTCCTGGGAGCAGGACGCGGCTGCCTCTCGAAGGAAGCTCCCGGCTCTCCTGACACACACCCACCTGATAATGTAACATGAAAGTCTCCATCTGAACGCCCATGAATTTGGCTTTCACTTCAAAGTCTCCAACCTCTTCTGTCGGACTGATTTCAAAGATAACATTCTTAAACCTGTTGAGACACAACGACGAAAGGGTGTGCTTTCCATGCGCTCCTATGACAATATCCTGTGAGACAGGGACGGAGGAGGAACGGGGTCTTCCAGGGCACAGTACTCCCGCAGGCGATGGGCGTGGCACTCCCAGGACCACCTGCTCTGGGACTTGGCAAGAGGACACCAATCTCTCCCTGCACACCTGTGCCTACTGACAGGCATCATAAGTGGCCTGTAACGGGATGACGCCACGGACATTCTCCTGGCCTTCAATGTCCCCCTGCGGAAACCTAGGAGGGAGAGGCGAGAGCACACGTTCGAGAGCATGCATGTTTGAGGGCTGGGAACGACAAGCAAATGAAAACAAGAGGGGTCAGTGTCAGCCCCCGGCGGGAGGTTTCCTGACAGAGCAGGTGCTGTGTGTATGCAAGTGTACTGCGTACGACCAGAGGTCACTGCTCTCATGACGCCACGAGCGACCGCGCGCATCAGCCCATCCCTAGGTTCAAGCAGCATGCTTCCCCACCTGTTATAAACGAACTGAGAGCCACAGAAGCGGCCCAAACATCCACACATGGGAACACGTGTGTTTTACTCTGCTGGAACGCCTCACGGAGGCTTCCTTTATGTACCTGGTTAACTGGTTTCTAAGCTCAGGAGCAAATAAAGAATAGAGAGAGGCAAACAGAGAGAGGCACTTGAACAGTAACAGAACATAATGAAAACAGAGAACAGATTATATATATCGAGACAAATCTGAAACTACATACAGCACCAAACAGAAAAACCCACAAAAACAGACCAAGACAGACCAAGGTTCCTGATTGAAAACCGAACCAGAGAAAATACAGACACACTTTATCTAACCACTCCCCCTAAAGCCCAGAAAACAAAATATTCAATTAGAAATCTAAGAAATGTAAATTTTGAAAATATTGTTAATGACAGAATTTAAAAACATCAAAAATTATTTTCTTATTCAACAGTGGCAAGCCATTTTCACATCACTTTAGACTCTACTAGAAAATATTTTGGCAGTACGTACAGGAATTGAAGATTTTAACACTGCAGAACAGCATAGTGGGCACTTGGCTTAGTAGTTAAACGGCAATCACTATGCCCAAACCCCACACTGGCGGCATCTGGGTTGGATTCTGCACTCTGGTTCCCAACCCCAGCTCCCCGGTGACGCACACTCCAGAAGACGCAGGCGACAGTGCAAGTACTCGGGCCCCTGCCAGCAACACGACAGCCCTGGATTGAGTTCCGGGCTCCTGGCTTCATTCTGGTCCACCCCCGGCTGTTGTGGGCATCTGGGGAGTGAGTCAGTGGATCGGAGTACTCTCTCTCTCTCTCGTAATTAAAAAGGAAAACAAAAAAATCCTAGAGTTGCTACATATCCAGCAATTCCGCTTCTAGGCTCATATCCCAAAGAACTGAAAGAGCTCAAAGAGGCACGTGTACACGCACGCTCACTGCAACACTACTCACGACAGCCAAGAAGAGAGCCCCAGGCACGCATCGACCAGTAGTGAGTGAACAACATGTGGCACGCTCGTATAGCAGAGCCTCAGGCACGCATCGACCAGTGAGTGAGTGAACAACGTGTGGCACGTTCGTATAGCAGAGCCCCAGGTACGCATCGACCAGTGAGTGAGTGGACAACGTGTGGCACGCTCGTATAGCAGAGCCCCAGGCACGCATCGACCAGTAGTGAGTGAACAACGTGTGGCACGCTCGTATAGCAGAGCCCCAGGCACGCATCGACCAGTGAGTGAGTGGACAACGTGTGGCACGCTCGTATCATGGACTGAAAACAGAAGGGGATCCTGCTGCCTGCTCTCACGGGGATGAAGCTTGAGGGCATTGCAGTCACTGTATGCGATCAGCCAGCCACCAGGACAAACAGGGCCTGACTCCACTCACATGAGGGAACTAAAGCAGTCAAGTCCAAGAGACAGAGTGGACCGGTGGCTGCGGAGGCCGGCAGGAAGCGGATGGGGAGCGGTTATTCTAATGGGTGTGGAGCTGCGGTGCCGCAAGTGAGTTCTGCAGCACAACCGAGCGATCGCACTGAGGACGGCACAGTGCCGGCCCTCCAACAGCCGGACGGCACACTGCAGCCTGCGCGCATCTTACACAAAGATCACACTGCTCTCTCGGACCAGAAACTCCAGCTCTGGGCATCCACTAGTTAAACAATTCAGAGGAGGAGGAAAGATTTAAAATATTACTGGTAATAATGTACAAATATCAATGTAAGCATTTAACAAGTGAATGGTTAAATTATGGAATTTTATGTTAGTCATTAAAAAAGAATATTTTCAAAGAATAAGAAAAAAGCTCACAATATAATGCTGGAAGAAAAAGACTGTATACATGGCCATAAACAATAACATCCCAATTCATATTTAAAAACTAGGTAGTAGGGGCTGGCATCATGGCACAATGGGTTAAACTGCTGCTTGCGAGGTGAGTATCCCACTTCAGAGTGCTGATTCCAGTCCAGGCTGCTCCACTCTGCCCCAGCTCCCTGCTACTGCGTCCAGGAAACCAGCAGATAACGGCCCAAGTACTAAGTTCTTGGCCACCAATGTGGGAGACCCAGATGGAGTTCTAGGCTCCTGCCGTTAGCTTGGCCTAGTCCTGATTTTTCTGTGTCTCTCTGCCTTTCAAATACATGAATAAATAAACATTAAAAAAAAGGCAGGTAAGAGGGTAGGTGGATGATCTTTATATAAATCAAGGCAGAAAAGAAACCCCAAGAATACTGCAATGATTGCAGGAGTTATCTCTGTCTCTGGGGTGCTCTTTCCTTATGCTTTATTACAAAATTTTTTTCAAAATTCAACAATGAAGAAGGTCCTTTTCAGACAAAGATTTCTTTTTGTTTTGTTTTTAAGCAGACTCAAGAAGACAAAGCTAAAAAAAAAAAAAAAAGATGACGACAAAGCTGAGGAGCCTGGAGTCATGGGGTGGATGGAGCCGGAGCTCAGAGGAGGGATGCTACTGGTGCCGGGCCCAGGACCTGGGGGGGACATCAGGTCAGAAGGTGGGGACAGGGCCCTAGGTCCCAGGCACACGTGGAATGAAGTAAGTTCCTCCTGCTCTTGCTCTTATTTATTTCTGGGCCAGACACACAGGAAACTGAAGTTTAATTTAAAGAGAAAAAGTTAAGGTGGGGCCTACACAAACCAGTGACAAATGTTCCACAATAAATATTTTCTTGTTTATCACAGACAAATTAACCCTGTGTGTTAGGCTTAATTCTGCATGGGTACGTGTGATTTATTTACAAATAAAATACAAACTGGCTGTCAGGAAAGATAGAGAAAGGAGGGATCAGATGTGCAGAACGTGGAAACAAACCCACCCGCAGGACAAAGTGCAGAAGTCAGTACTCACTGATTCACTTGCAGATCCTCGATCTCCAGGAGAACTCCCTTCTCA
This sequence comes from Sylvilagus floridanus, assembly GCA_949820135.1. NCBI lineage: Eukaryota > Metazoa > Chordata > Mammalia > Lagomorpha > Leporidae > Sylvilagus > Sylvilagus floridanus. The sequence continues at coordinate 92,750,600 of OX463239.1, read as the reverse complement.
TGGAGTCTTGCCGCGGTGTATTTCAGAGAAATCTTCTTGCTTTTCTTTCCTTTCATTTCCCGAGGCTTTTTGGAGACCCTGTAAGAATCAGCAGGCCTCTTCACACGGATGACTACACCCAGAGTCTTTGCTGCGGGCAACTCAAGGAACTGAGGCCAGAACCCCCCAAACAAGCAGCACACCACCACACGACAAGCAAGGGTGAGCATCCAGTAACCAGCAACTCTGCAGACAGGACCCGCAGGGAACTGCCGTGCCTTCGGGTCTGAGAACACTGCCCCGAGCTGGACCACATCGAAACTCTCCGTCCCCTCCTGGGCACCTGAGCGAGGACAGCGTGCGCGCTCCACACGCCAGCCTGAGGAACGGCCCTGAAGGCCAGGCCCCTCAGCCACAGCGGGTGGGGAGGGGGCGGAATCCAAGTATCTTCAAATAGATCGTTTGTAAGAGAGCCTAAGCTAGCACAGCGACCCGAGAGGGAAGAGGGCCGGGACAGCCGTGAGGGGGCTGTTAGGGCAGGGAGCAGGGGGAACAGGGGAGGAGGAGGAACAGGCACTGGGCGCCAGGTGGGGCACTTCACGAAACAGGGCAGAAACCCTGGCAGCAGCCAAGAGAGGAACGCCCAGGGTGGCAACTGAAGATGTACAAGGCACAGTCATTCCACTCCCAGCAGTCCATCTCCATGCTCCTGGGGCCAGTGCCGCGGCATAGCGGGTGAAGCTGCCGCCTGCAGTGCCGGCATCCCATGTGGGCACTGTTTGAGTCCCGGCTGCTCCACTTCCCATCCAGCTCCCTGCTATGGCCTAGGAAAGCAGTAGGAAGACTTGGGCCCCTGCACCTGCCTGGGAGACCTGGAAGAAGCTCCTGGCTCCTGGCTTCAGATTGGCACAGCTCCGCCCATTGCGGCCAATTAGGGAGTGAACCAGCGGATGGAAGACCTCTCTCCCTCTCTCTCTACCTCTCCTTCTCTAACTCTTTCAAGTAAAATAAACAAATCCTTAAAAAAAAAAAAAAGAAATATGCTCCCATCTGCAAAAGCATATTTGATATATATGTTCATATCTCTATGTATCTGTTATCTATGTCTAGAGAGACAGAAGTTAGTTTGTTGTAGAATTTTTAATAACATTAAATGACTAGAAACAGCAAAATGTTCACCAATGGAGTTGATTAAACAGACCCTTGTATCTCCCTGTACAACGGGATCCCATGCAGTCATTTAATAAAATGGAGACCTGTTGCTGTCTGCCTAGACCACTCTAGGGGCCGGTGTTGGGTGTTGTGGCACAGTGGGCTAAGCCGCCGCCTGAGACAGTGGCATCCCATATGGGCGCTGGTTTGTGTCGTGACTGCTCTGCTTCAGATCAGCTCCCTGCTAATGGCCAGAGAAAGCAGCAGAAGGTGGCCTAAGTGTTTGAGCCCTGCCACCCATATGGGAGACCAGGAAGAAGTTCCTGGCTCTGGGCTTTGGCCTGGCCAGCCCTGGCTGCCACAGCCATTTGGAGAGTGAACCAGTGGTTGGAAGATTTGTTTCTCCCTCTAACTCTGCCATTCAAGCCAATAAAATCTTTTAAAAAAATATCTGGGTCTCCCACGTGGTGGCAGAGGTCCAAGTACTTGAGCCATCACCGATGCCTCCCATGGTGCACGTTAGCAGGAAGCTGGAACTGGAAAGGGAGTCGGGACTTGGACCTGGGCACTCTGATAAGGGATGTGGGTGTGCCAAGGGGCATCCTCATTGCCGTGCCAAATGCCTGGCCCCAGATCTTGGTTAGCAAACATCATTCTTCATAAAAAGAACCAGGGATGCTTGGGGAAACAGTTCATTCCAGGCCTAGGGAGGGGAAATACAAGCTGAACCTGACACACCTTGTGCAAGGATTTCAGGAAGTACTACAAAAGAGGGGACATGCAAAAGGACACAGGAGGTAGCGCCACAGGCTGGGTTGGGCGGCCTGGCTGTCATCCCATGAGGGAGCCCTGTCTCACTCTGGGGAGTGTGAGTGCACGTGTAAGAGCAAGTGAGCCAGGGCTGGTGTGGCGCAGTGAGTAAAGCTGCCGCCTGCGATGCCGGCATCCCCTATGGGCGCCGGTTTGTGTACCGGCTGCTCCACTGCTGACCCAGTTCCCTGCTAATGGCCTGGGAAAAGCAGTGGCAGATGGCCCACGTGTCTGAGACCCTGCCACCACATGGGAGACCTAGGATGTGGCTCCTGGCTCCGGCCTAGCCATCGCGGTCATTTTGGGGGTGAGCCAGTGGATGGGAGATCCTCTCTGTCTCTCCCTCTCTGTAACTCTGCTTTTCAAAAATAAATGATCTTAAAAAAAAAAAAAAAAAAAAGCAAGCCAGAGAGAGGGAAAGCAGATGTGGCAAATATTTCAAAACTGGGGATGTCAGTTGAAGGTTACTTGGGTCTTTATTGTTCTAATCCATCTTTCTGAGGTTTGAGAAATCCTTAAAAAATTAGGAGTGAAAAGTAAAGTGCGCTAACCCTGAACACAGAACCTGCACCGACCCCCTCACGTCCCCGGGCTGGCAGCCCCTGCCCTGTAAAGCGGGCACGCTGATGGTGTGGCCAGCACCAGGAGGGCGCCATGAGCTCCTCCTCAGCCCCTGAAGGTACGGAGAGCGACCAGGAAGCCCTATTTTGATAACATTCTTTAGGTGACTCCTGTGTCTCCCTAGGTTTGGGGACTGCCAGATGGGCTGCTACCATGATTGATTTCTAGGGCCAAGAAGATATTCTGGAGCAAGAGACGCTTAGATATGAGCATCCTTGAACTCCCCCAACCCCCATTACGGATACCAGAGACTGACATCATTTACTAACCAATGAAACTACGCAATTGCACAATGATCAGAGGCAAAATAAAGAACTTGTGTGATAAGCAGAGCCAGGTGTTCTAGGAGAACATTTCCAGCGTAGCCTCAGCTGCCTCTGCTGTTTTGCCCTCCCCTACTTTCCCCTGATTCATTCTTCAAGAAAAAAAAAATACTCACTTGCCCTTGCTGGCTAAGTTATCCAAGCAAGTTTTGATATAGCTTTTGTAGTAATCCACCTGCTCCCCATAGAAGGTGGCCTTGGAGTTCAGAGCAGCGAACGTCTGCTGCAGCTTCACCAGCTCGGCCTTTCTCCTCTGCCGGTACCTCCGCTGGTTCCGAATGTCCTGGGGGGGAACGGTGACTGTTAGGAAAAGGACGGGTCTCGTGTGCTTCTGGAATGCTCACCATTAACACCAGAACCAGCAGGGCTCATCCAAATGCCTCGAACAGGACCACGCGTTCTTAACAGGAACAACCTGGGCCCACAAACTCATAAAGAAATTCTTATCATCAATCCCCCCATTTGTATCTTATAGCAGCAGGGAACGTGTTACTTTCAGACTTCCACGACACTAGAATTTACTTGTACAGTTGGGTTAGATCTCTTTGATCTGTCATCAAGAGAGGGACAAAAAGGACGTGTGACACGTCCATCAGCAAGCTCCTGGGCGGGCACACACGGCACAGGACACCCAAACCCTCAGCCCACACCAGGGCCCTCGCGCGAGATGATCCACACAAACCACGGCCCTGACGGTCAGCCTGAGGCAAACCTGCACTACACGAACCGACCTGCGCAGCGACCGTCTCTTTAGGAGCCCCGGCTACAGCTCTCCGCGAGGCCAGGCCATCTGCCCCCCCCCCCCCGTGCATTACCTTGGCAATGTCGTTGATCAGCTCCTGGTATTTGTTCTTTGGGTCCACAGTCCCAAGTTCCGTGAGCTTCTTTAAGCCTGTCTGGATCTTCTCCTTCTTCTCCTGGAGCGTGAGGTTGCTGTCCTCCTGCACAGACTTTGACTTCTTCATCTTGTCAGGAGTTTTGGCGTCACGGATGGCACGTCTCTGCATGGCCCTCTGATGCTCCGCTTCCTGCAGGTGCAAAAAAGAAGAGAAGTGCTTGACAAGCGCGCCACGCTGGCCCTTTCTGTTTTTTCTTTTAAAAATTTATTTATTTATTTGAAAGGCAGAGTTACAGAGACAGAACGAGAGAAATCTTCCATCTGCTCGTTCACTCCCCAAAGGCCACAGCGGCCAAGGCTGGGCCAGGCCAAAGTCTTCCAGGTCTCCCACATGGGTGCAGGGCCCAAGGACTTTGGCCATCCTCCACTGCTCTCCCAGATGCATTAGCAGGGAGCTGGGTCAGAAGTGGAGCAGCTGGGACGCCAGTCGGTGTCCATGTGGGGTGCCAGCACTGCAGGCCATGGCTTAACCTGTTGCACCACCACTTTCTTTCTTTCTTTCTTTCTTTTTTTTTTTTTTTGACAGGCAGAGTGGACAGTGAGAGAGAGAGACAGAGAGAAAGGTCTTCCTGTGCCGTTGGTTCACCCTCCAATGGCCACCGCGGCCAGCGCACTGCGGCCGGTGTACCGCGCTGATCCGATGGCAGGAGCCAGGTGCTTCTCCTGGTCTCCCATGGGGTGCAGGGCCCAAGCACTTGGGCCATCCTCCACTGCACTCCCTGGCCACAGCAGAGAGCTGGCCTGGAAGAGGGGCAACCGGGACAGAATCTGGCGCCCCAACCGGGACTAGAACCCCAGTATGCTGGCGCCGCAAGGCAGCGGATTAGCCTGTTGAGCCACGGCACTGGCCAGCGCCACCACTTTCTGACCCACAGTGTTCCTAAACTCACATTTAGCTAGCATGTGCACATGGGAACTAGGATAGCTCTCAGGCTATATCCTGGAACCAAGACAGATCTCCCCCACAGAAGAAGTCACATCTGGGGCCAGTGCTGTGGTGCACCAAGCTAAGCCACCGCCAGCAATGCCAGCATCCCATTTGGGTGCCAGTTTGAGTCCTGGCCGTTCCACTTCCAATCCAGCTCCCTGCTAATGTGCCTGGGAAAGTAGCAGAAGATGGCTTGGGCCTCGGAACCCAGATGAAGTTCCATTGTGGCCATCTGGGGAGTGAACCAGCAGATGGAAGACCTCTCTCTCTCTTTCTCTAACTGTGCCTTTCTTTTCTTTTCTTTTTTTTAAGATTTATTTTACTTACTTGAAAGACAGAGTTACAGAGAGAGGTAGAGACAGAGAGAAAAGTCCTCCATCCACTGGCCCACTCTCCAAATGGCCTCAATGGCCAGAGCTGTGCCGATCCAAAGCCAGGAGCCAGGAGCTTCTTTCGGGTCTCCCACATGGGTGCAGGAACCCAAGGACTGGGCCATCTTCTGCTTTCCCAGGCCATAGCAGAGAGCTCGATTGGAAGTGGAGCAGCTGGGACACAAACCAGTGCCCATAAGGGGTATTGGCACTCCAGGCTGCGGCTTTGACCCACGGTGCTATAGGGCTAGCCCTGTGCCTTTTGAATAAAGAAGAAAAAGAAGAGGTGGCACCAGCACTGTGGAGAAGTGGGTTAAGCCTCCAGCTGTGGTGCTGGCATCCCATACAGGAGCCAGTTTGAGTCCCGGCTGCTCCTCCTCCGATCCAGCTCTCTGCTATGTCCTGGGAAAACAATGGAAGATGCCCACGTGTTTGGGCCCTGGACCAGTGTGGGAGACCCTGAAGAAGTTCCTGGCTCCTGGCTTCGAATCAGCTCAGCTCCGGCCATTGTGGCCATTTAGGGAGTGAACCAGCAGATGGAAGACCTCTCTCTCTCTCTCTGCCTCTCCCTGTCTTTAACTCTACCACTCAACTAAATAAACAAATCTTAAAAAAAAAAAAAAGAAGTTACATCCACGAAATCATATAATATCTCAGGAGTTCCTAGATTTTACTGGATTCAAAATTTCTTCATTTTCCTATCAAATATTGGAACACAAAAACCATTTAATTTTGTTTCAAACATGGCTCTGAGAAGGTGGTAATTACACGAATACAGCAGCACTCAGCAAATCCTTGTTGACTGTTTTCGCTGCCTTGTCCAAGCGGAGTGACACGCAAGCCTTCCTCTCTCTCAAACACTAGGATCTGAACAAGGACAGCTGCCCCAGAGTCTGTCCTAGTCTCTATCCAAAGCCTGTTCTGTTCCTACCCAACATTTCAGTACGTCTGCTGCACCATTCTTCTAGCATTTTCTTCTTTAACCCTTTGCAACCTGGCTTCTGCATCTAAAGCTCTCACCACCAATTATGATCCCCACTCCCACTCCCAAACCCAGCGTCTATTCTTAGTCGTCACCTGGCTCACAGTCTCTGCACTCTCTTTCTGCCATAGGCCTATGCTGGGGCTTCCAAGGCACTCAAAGTCATTTCCCGGAGCAGGCGCTGTGGCATAGCAGGTAGAGCCATCGCCTGCGGTCGCAGCATCCCATACGGGCACCGGTTCGAGTCCCGGATGCTCCACTTCTGATCCAGCTCTTTGCTGTGGCCTGGGAAAGCAGCAGAAGATGGCCCAAGTCCTTGGGCCCCTGCACTCATATGGGAGATCCAGAAAGAAGCTCCTGGCTCCTGGCTTTGGATCGGTGCAGCTCTGGCCATTGCAGCCAACTGGAGAGTGAACCAGCGGATGGAAGCGCGCTCACTCGCTTGCTCTCTCTCTCTCTGCCTCTCCTTCTCTCTGTAACTGTGACTTTCAAATAAAGTAAATAAATCTTAAAAAAAAACATTTGTCTCTGCTTGTTCTCAGTACTTCCATGATCTCCACCCCAATCTTTAAGTCTAAGGCTCTATTGTCGGGGCCGGCGCTGTGGCACAGTGGGTTAACACCCTGGCCTGAAGCGCCAGCATCTCATATGGGCTCCAGTTCGAGACCTGGCTGCCCCTCTTCCAATCCAGCTCTCTGCAATGGCCTGGGAAAGCAGTAGAAGATGGCCCAAGGCCATGGGCCCCTGCACCCGCGTGGGAGACCCAGACGAAGCTCCTGGCTCCTGGCTTCAGATTGGCACAGCTCCGGCCGTTGTGGCCATTTGGGGAGTGAACCATCCGATGGAAGACCTCTCTTTCTCTCTCTCTCTGCCTTTCTTCTCTCTGTAACTCTGACTTTCAAATAAATAAATAAATCTTAAAAAAAAAACAAAAGGCTCTATTGGGATGTTTGGGGTGGCTGCAGTTCAAACTTGTAATCCCTCCTCAACTAGAACAACCCCCTTCCCCAGTTGTCCCCTCTCCTCTAACATCAACACTACTGCGCACGCACAATGCATGGGGCACACGCCCTGGACTCAGGCAGGGCTGGAGTCTGTCACTACAAGCTGAAGGTCTCAGGCAAGTTATTTAATGGATAAGGATCTCAGTTTCCTTATCTATAGAACAGGAATGAAAGACACCTCACAGGGATACCGCAAAGATGAAAGGAAAGAACATGGACAAAAGAAACCGACAGGAGGTTCTCAGTAACGACCGGCTCCTCCTTCCCTGCCTCACACGTGCTTCTGGGTCGGCACGCTGCAGTCACGGGAATGCCTGTTCTTGCCCCTCACACGCATCTAATGCATCTAATCAGTGCAGCATCCAAAGGCTAAGAGGTCACGTCTCACAGTGTCCTCCGTGCAGCCTTAGGGGCTTCCCAGAGCCCTCGAGGGCTGGGCTCCATAGCCCCATTCCTGGAGCTGCCGGCGTAGCTGCAGCTTCACCTGCTCTCCATACTGGGCTTCTAAGTTTTCATTTAATGAAATGGAGTCCTACGGTTAATATCTGGAAACGAATGACAATCTACTTTTCTCCTTCGACAATGAGAACCAGGGGTCTTAGCAACCAAACAACTCGCCCAACCCCTCCCACTGCCATGCCCCTTCTCTGGACGGGTGTCACGCACCTGGTGACCCAGCTGCCGTCTGCAGGGTGGCAGTGGAATCCCTCACTGCTAAATGGGCCCCAGGCTTCCACAGGCTCTCCCGCTGCAGTGCCAGATGCCTGCCTCACGCTCGTTCCTCACCGCCCACCTGCTTGCACACTGCATTCCAGGTGTAGTCTGGCCCAGGGCCTTCCCCGCCTCTCCACCTTTGCTCAGCCGGGCTCTCCGGCCTGGAATGCCCTTTCTCTGCACACTAAAGCCCTACCCATCCCTGTAAGTCTGGCTCAGGCCCCGCTCACCTTGTGCAGTCTTCCTGAAGCACTGCCTTTCCTGTATCGCCTGTCATTTCCACAGTCAACACCATCACTAATTTCTAATGGTCTTCTCATTGTTTCGGGTTGACATTTCTAATGGGTTTATCACTGCGTTAGGTTTACGTGCCACATTTCCCCAATAAGAGCCAAGCGCTCACTGAGCTTAGGAATCATCCTCTGTACTTTCCATCTGTCTGCCAAGGTACACAGAATTCCAACTCTGCAGTAGGCAATCAGTTACAGGACGGACTCACTGATCCTGCCCCGGGTCAGATTCATAGACCCACGCCCCGCCCCCTTTCTCTCTGCTGGAGACGGCCAAGGAGCTTGGAGACCCAGGAACACCCATCTCCTTCTGGACTTGCTCAGACCAGATCTAACCACCCCCGTCCTCCGGGCAGGTTCTCGCTTGCTCCAGGAGCTCTCCTCAGTCCATCTCGCCTCCCTCTACCCGGCACGTGCCTGTCACGGGAGAGTTAGCTGCCTCGTGGTGGTGTATGTTAAACCCAAACCCTACCTGCTCACTGGTGGCTGGTGTTTCCAGGATCTCAGTCAAGGTCTCTCCTGGCTGGAAGCGGATGACATCCACAATTAAACGCTTTGTGCTGCAATGAGATGGGGGAAGCATTTAGACACCACCTGGCAGGTGCTCCCCTCCCTGTTCAGTGACTGCAGCGGCGGCGGCGGCGGCACAAACATCATCCTAGGGAGTCCCAGCGGGCGGCTGCTCGCACGAGGTGCCTAGGTTATTTATGCAACTGCATTGTATAGTAGAGTGGGCCCCAGAGCCAAGATTTACAACAGCACACTGGCAAAACAAGGTGGTTGAGTCCTATGCCGAGTAAGATACGCAAGGTAACCACAGTTATGATGGGTGAGGGGCCGAGATGGGCATTTCAGGTCGGACCCAGTGGGCCTGCTCTCCAAGGCCAAGGGGCCTCTGGGACAATGTCACCGTGACTCTTGCTGTTCTGATATACTCACTTCAGCAGGATGGTCCGGGCGTCCATCTCCGCGTTCTCGTCTCCCGGTACGTCAAACTTGTTGGTCAGCGTGAGAGAGACTTCCGTCTTTGCCAGGCCTTCCTTGTTCGGGTCGTTCACGTTGCCAGAGCTTTCCCCTGAAGTTTTGGGAGGGCAGAAAGATCAATAGAGAAGATGCTGGAGGCAAAGAACACTAACAGGAGAGGACGCGAGCCGAGGATGGCAGGCGACCAAGCCAGCACACGCGGCGGGGCGGGGCAACCTCCCTGAGAGGACTTGTGAAATGTTACGCCAGGTGATAAAGGCAAAGGAGCCATGGGAAAGAAGCTTCAGAAACGTGCAACAAGTCACGTCGACGCTGCGGCCCAGCGCTCTCCCAGGCCTCCTCCCCTTCCGGGACCGGTTACAGGATGAGCTGTGACTGCGCGTTTAACTCGTCCCTTCCGCTGGCTGCAGCCCTTCCCAGACGGGGTCGTCTCTGTTTTCCATTGCACATCCAGAGACTGACACAGTGCGAAGACTCAGAACTTTACCTATCAGGGACTCGATGGTGGGCACCTCGCCGAGGTCGTCCAGCAGCTCATGGATCGGGTCGTTGTGCTCCGGGGCGATGGCGTCCTGGTGATCTAACAGGAGCTGCATCCAAAACCAACCATCAGTCCATTCGCGTCCTCAGCCCTCGTGCCCAGCCCCTCCCTCAGTGCTGAGCTTCCTCGTCCAAAGAACGGACAAACCAACCCTCCCCTCGGCAAGCGGGCCCAGCCAACGTGACCTGAGAGCAGCACCGTGTGCCCTGCTGGGTGCCACGTTGCGACACAGGGAGAGGAAATGCTGGCACTCTCTCAACCTCGTGGCATGTGGCATTCTCAAGAAGCAGAGTGGAGCAGACCCGCAGGCTTCGGTACCCCACATCGGGCCCAGTGCTGCCGTGAAGCCGCAGCCCGCGACACCAGCATCCCATCTTGGCTGCTCCGCTTCTGATCCAGCCAATGCTAATGTGGCTGGAGAAGCACTGGAGATGGTCCAAGGACTAGGACCTCTGCCAAGTATGGGGGAGACTCGGATGGAGCTCCTGGCTCTTGGCTTTGGACTGGCCCAGCCCCAGCTGTCGCGGCCATTTGGGAAGTGAAGCAATGGACGGAAGATCTCTGAAATCCTGCCCTTTCAAATAAAGAAACCAAATCTTCAGAAATAAAATGCCCAAAGTCGTCGTGTGCCCTGTGCTCTGCTACCATCAGTTCAGATGATGCATACTGAGACGTCGCTATCGCTCCCAGTGTGCAGCTTTAACTCAGAGGGCACACCAGGGCAATGCTGCCTTACTCAGGGGCCTGCACAGAGCCTCCAAGGAGACACGGGCCCAGGCAGTGTCCTCAGAGCTGGGCATCGGAAATTGCACTCCAAGTATGCCTCGCTCCCTGCTCTCCACCCCTCACTGGGACGGGAGCACATCATTTTAAAACCCAAAGGAACAGCTTCCAGGGGAAACACCTCTACATGGCTACGTGGAGGAAGTTACTCTTCCAGATCCTGTTAGAAAACAACACAGAGGGCTGAAGTAGAAAGAGAAAAAACAGGTTTTCAAGTCCGTGGATCAGCGCTCACAAGGGAGACTCTGGGGGATCCAGAGTCAGGAGCTGGGGGTGGGGCTCGGGAAACTTGACCTTGAACTAGCAGCCCTGGGGATAACTTGCAGGAACTCAGCAGCAACAATGTTAAGAACAATGAGCAAACGAAGAAAGACAACAGGTGCCATTAAGATCAGGGCTAGGTGAGATGCCTGGCCACCAGAGGCGGTAGGCAGCAGCCAGGAAAGGTAATTAAGCACAGAGCAGAGATTAAATAATTGAAGAAAGACACTTACAGTGTGGGTGTTGATGATCTCACCAATGGAAATGTAGATAACCGGTTTGGTGAGAGTTACCAAGTCAGAGTACTCATCCACATTAAATTTATCTTGAAGCTCTGGGACGTCACAAGCAGTTTGGAAGAATCGTCTGCAATCAAGCACAGGAGGCAGCCCCCACACTGAGACGCAGGAGCTGCAGGCCAGAGGGCGGCCCACCAGCCCCGCACCCACAAACAGAAGCCAGTGAGGGCACCCATCCCAGACAAATGGCTGCTCACGTAGACAGCTTTGGGACACAGGTTCTAGAAACTTCTCTTCACCTAGGTGTTCTACTCACGAGACTCATTCAACTGTGCTCAGATATCTGGGCCATTTATCTCCAAAGTGGTGCTCTGAGGCAGAGATTGCAACACTAATTGTTAACGAACACGTATTCAACCCAACGCTCTCTCTGGTTGCAAAGTAACAGGAGCCTAATGTGTAGTCACTGCTTCTGTGTAGAGTCCTACTGCACAGGACGCGCCACCTCCTGCCACACAGGAGCCCGTGCCCGTGAGCTCTGCTTCCCACACTGTGCCGTCCACAAGCCTGGGTGGGATTTCGCCTGGTCTTCCCCCTCCGAGGGAAAACGCCCACACAACACACGTTTCCCCTTACCTGAATTTCTGGTAGGACTGCGAAAGGTACTCGTTAATGATGCTTAAGTGGGCATTATCTCCCAGAAACATCTTATTGGAAGCCGCGTGCTGGAGCATCTTGGCAATGGAGCCCAGATTTCGGCGCTGGTCTGTGGTGAGCTGGCCCCCTGCCGACAGGTCAATGATGTCAAAGGCATCGGGAGCGACGATGGCCGGGTTCATGTACCGATAGTAAAGCAAGTTACCGATAATCTGGGAAGAGGACAAGCAGGAAGGTGGGCATTAAAAACCACACCACTGGGCGAGCCACAAACTACTTTGCTAACAACCACAACCACAGCCACAAAAACAGAAAATGCAGTCCTGTGAGGAAAAAAATAAATAAAAATATGCACACACAACATGCATGCATGCACACATACTTCCTCTTCCAGCCTGGAGCTAAAACCACCAGATATCCCTCTGTCAGATGGGAGAAGGGAAGGGGGGATGGGAACAGGACTGACCGGTCATTCACGCAAGGGCAGCTTCGGAAGGCAAGGCAGACTTAGAGTGTGACCTCCAAGGTTTCAGGGCACCCTTTGTTCACACATCAGCACCGTGCTCCCCAGGAAACTCATTCCTTCCACCCAGGTGGGCTCCCCCTACTAACACACACCCTGCAGCACAGCCTGATGAGCAAAGTGCAACCCGCCCTGCAGCCCGTCCCCCCCATGCTGCGGATCCCAAAGGCCCAGCTCATGCCTGGGACCCACGCAACACACATCTCTCCCGCAGAAAGACTCAAGGACAGTCACAGCATTTCCCCTAGCGTTTCATTCAGAAAAAATAAAATGAATTCACCTGAACGAACAGAAAGTCTAGACCCGAGGCCTCACTGTAGGAAAGCACAGAACTAGGAGAGAGAAGAAAAAAGCGTTCAGATTAAAGAGAGAGAGGAGCACAGCCGAGAAAGAGTTACCAGCAACAGCCTCAGCAGAAAGTTGTGCCCGCCGCTATTCACCTGGCCACCAGCAGAGGGAGCAGTTCTTCAGCAAAAAGACAGGAATTTAGCTCAAGGCAGGAAAAATCCCTCTTCCTCCACTTGCGTGTGTGCCATTCAAATTGCATAGGAGCAACTCCTTTAAAAGCTCCCAGTCAGCGGTGAGCTACTGCCAGAACCACACTCAGGCACTTCCTAAGGTCCAGGATCAGGCCTAGCTTCACAGCTTCTCCTCGCAGGCTACTCGGCGGGGGGCGGGGGGGGGGTGTGCGGGAACCTGCCGGCTTTCACGTTCTCACCTTGAGCAGCTCATCCTCACCAGCATCGGGGAACTTCTCGTGCAGTGAGTCCTTCAGCACCTTGGCAATGAAGCGCATCCCGTAACTGTGAGACGGACAGAAACCAGTGAGAGGCGGAAGAGGGTGCTGAGGCCCGGCTGCCCCTGGGGTCACACCAGCCGCTGGCACTCACGGGATTTTGTCCACGGAGCTGATGATGGCCGACAGGAACTTGTCGGTCACGGCCCGCATGTTCCTGATGGAGTTGTCGAGCCGGGTCTTGACTTCTTCGTGAGCCAGAGCCTGCTCGGGAGTCACGTCATAGGGCAGTTTGCTGGGAAGACAGAGTCCCCGCTGTGTCAGGACAGCAGAACAGCAGGCGGGAACACATCTCTCACACAGAAACACCCGGAGAGACCGGGGAGCTAGGCCCACGCTCACAGACCTGGGAGTGGGGCAGGCTAGAATCTGAAGTTAGACTTCTTTTTTTTCAAAAGATTTATTTATTTGAAAGGCAGAGTAACAGAGAGGGAGGGAAAGACAGAGAGAAAAATATCTTCCACCGCTGGTGCACTCCCCGAATGGCCACAACAGCCAGGTTTGGGTGAGATCAAAGCCAGGAGCCTGGAGCTCCATCTGGGTCTCCCGTGAGCGTGGCAGGGGCTCAAGCACTTGGCCACCTTCTGCTGCTTTCTGGAGCAGCAGGACTCAAATCAGCATCAGAGTGGGAGCTGGGTGCCTCGAGCATTGTGCCCAGGCACTGTAGTAGGCTTGTGGAAATAAAAGACGAGTGAGACTTACAGTCTGGTGGGAGAGACACACAGATAATAAACACTGTGCTGTCAGCAAACAGCTGGCACCAGCTGCAGGACAACAGGGAGGGCTTGTACTCAGACTGGGGAAGGAAGGAGAGTTCCAAAAAGAAGGGACACCCAAACTCAGGAAATGGAGAGACAGCGCCCCCCGGAGGGCAGGTCAACCGCGAAGGAAGGAAAGCAAGGAGAGAAGCCGGAGTGGAAAAGCAAACTGGGACGGAGCCACGGAAGGTCCCGTCTAAGATGCTAACAAGTCTGGCTTTTTCTACAAGCCCGCGGAGCCATCGCAAGTTGAGAGACCTGTGTTTTCAGGAAGCTTGCTCTGAATTACAGACGGACAGTCCGAGACGAGACAGGCGGGAGACTGGTGCCTCAGCTGGTCAAGACTGGGTGCAGGGTTCCGGCGCAGCGTGTGGCTGTCACCGCAGACGTCTGCACCCCACACGGGAGCGCCTGGTTTAAGCCCCAACTCCTGCTTCCCATGCTGCTTCCTGCTAACGTGCACCTTGGGAGGCAGCAGAGGGTGGCTCAAGTACTCCCACGTGGGAGACCTGGGCTGCATCGGGACTCCTGGCTTTGGCCTGCCTCAGCCCTGGCTAGTGCATGCATTTAGGGAGTGAACCAGGGCATGGGAGATCTCTCTCTACCTTTCAAATAAAATGAAAATAAATCAGAAAAAATGTAAAAAAAAAAAAAAAATGAAGGAAAGGGGTGGCAGAAGAGGCACTTAGCGTCCAGCTAAGATGTCTGTCCTGTGGCGTGGCTGGTGAAGCTGCCGCCTGCAATGCCTTCATCCCATTGGTGTGCCGGTGTGTGTCCCGGCTGCTCCACTCCCAACCCAGCACCTTACTCATGTGCCTGGGAAAGCAGCAAGAGATGGCCCAAGTGTTTGGGCCCTTGACATCCACGTGAGAAACAGATGAAGCTCCTGGCTTCGGCTTGGCCCAGCTTTGGCCATTGTGGTCATCTGGGGAGAGGACCAGCAAATGGAAGATGCCTTTCTCTCTCGAACTCTGAATTTCTAAACAAATGAATAAATCTTAGAAAGATACATAAATAAAGATGTCTGCATCCCACACAGGAGTGCCTGGGTCTGATTCCCAGCTCTGGCCCCAGGAATCAGCAGCAGTAGTCGGGTTCTTGCCACTCACACAGGAGTGCACCACTGAGTTCCTGGCTCATGGCTTTGTCCAGCCCAAATCCAGCCACTGCAGGCATTTGCAGAATGAACCAATACACGGCAGTTCTCCGTATCTCTGCCTCAGAAATCATTACAATTTTTTCTAATTATTAAAAAAAACCAGAAATGATATGGGCATGAAGAAAGATATAGCAGTGAAAGCCACAAAAAGGAGCCCGGGCAGATATCACGGAGTCACAGTGGGTAAGGGACGAGCCCGTCACGGGCTTCTCTCACCGATGGGACAGAGCTGGTCAGAAGGGACCGGCACGAGGACAGCAGAACACAGGGCCTGGGCTGAGTCAGGAGAACACAGAGAGGGAGACGAAGCGAAGTGAAACGTGGAGACGAGCATCTGAGACTTCAGTGAGGGATCACCTTGGATGAGCCAGGTGGGCCCGAACCCAACCATGGCAGCCTCACCAGAGAGCGGTGGCAGGAGATTTGGGAGAGGGGATGACACGTCACCACAGAGGCCACAGGGGAAAGGAGCAGGGGGAGGGGAGGGCCCGGCTGGACCCTCGTTTCAGCCCAGGATGACTGCAGAGCTGTGAGAACAAAGTGGTCTGGTTGGAGAGGCTTGTGCAGCAGCCCCTCGGAGACGGGTACAAGCAGACAGGGACATGCTATTTGTCACGCTGCGGCAGAATCATAATCTCAGGTGGACTATGAGTCCATGAATCCAGCAAACATCAATGAAAACACTCCGTGACAAATAACTGGCTATATGAAACCTGTAGTCAAGAGTATCGCGTATTTTATTATTTATAAGTTGTGTGCTATACACCTATTATATCACTAAAATTTATACTGACATTATGTGTATAACATTTAAAAAAAAGTCCTAACAAGCAAAAGGAATGACAGGAACGGCTGCAGTCAGAGACGAGAATATTAAATTTTTTGAGATTCCATGTGTGTGATGTGCGAGGTAAAGGAGGCCGGTCCAGCACCTGACACCATGTGCTCACAGGCTCCCCTCACACCGCCACGCCCCCATCAGTGACACCCAGAAAGTACTAAGGTGTGTGGAGGATGTTAGGTCTGGCAGCCAAGAAGCCCGGGTGCCTCAGCAGGGTACTAGGTTCAGTCCTCAGCTTCAACTCCTGACTCCACTTCCTGCTAATGCACGCCCTGAGTTGGTGGTGATGGATCAGGCGGGTATGTCCCTGCCACCCCCGTGGGCGACTTGGATGGAGTTCTCAGATCCTGGTGGCAAGGCCTGGCCTCAGACTGCTGTGGGCACACGCAGAGTGAACCAGCAGATGGGAGCTGGCTTGCTCTCGTTCTCTCTCTCTCTGCCTCTCAAATAAATAAACAAACACAACTTTGTCTAGTTATTAAAATTCATCTCCATTTTACAAAAAGGAAAAGAAGACACCCGTTTCTTACAGGCATTACCAAGAAAAAAACACCCTGAAATGTCCCATGGAATTCTGGTCTAAAAACAGACTCCTGGGCTGGCGCCGCGGCTCATTAGGCTAATCCTCCATCTTGCGGCGCCAGCACACCAGGTTCTAGTCCCGGTAGGGTGCCAGATTCTGTCCCGGTTGCCCCTCTTCCAGGCCAGCTCTCTGCTGTGGCCAGGGAGTGCAGAGGAGGATGGCCCAAGTGCTTGGGCCCTGCACCCCATGGGAGACCAGGTAAAAGCACCTAGCACCTGGCTCCTGCCATTGGATCAGTGCGGTGCACTGGCCACAGCACTCCAGCCGCAGTGGCCACTGGAGGGTGACCCAACGGCAAAGGAAGACCTTTCTCTCTGTCTCTCTCTCTCTCACTGTCCACTCTACCTGTCAAAAAAGAGAAAAAAAAAAAAAGCAGACTCCTGGGCCTTCAAAGGAAATAATGTAGTAGCCGTGAGCCAGTGTCCACACTATTGTCCAGGGATGCCCTGGGTTGCAGGTAAAATCTCCCAGATGAGTACTGCCGTGGGCTGACCACATTCAGGAGGTAGGCCAGATGTGTGCAGGCCAAAAAACTGTTTTATCATGTCCACCAATGATGTGACTCCTGGTGACAAGTTACAGAGTTCTGGGAACCAAATTGGATGCCAAATGGTTCCTTACAGGGGATAAGTCCTTCCTAGAAGTGAGCAGAACGCTCTGCTCTCTCCCCAGGGTACAGCAGAGCAGCACTATTCAAAGTGTGGGTCAATGTTAGTCTAAAGACCAGTCAGGGGCTGGCACTGTGGCTCAGCAGGTTAACGCCCTGGCCTGAAGCGCCAGCATCCCATATGGGCACTGGGTCAAGTCCCGACTGCAACTCTTCCAATCCAGCTCTCTGCTCTGGCCTGGGAAAGCAGCAGGAGACGGCCCAAGTCCTTGGGCCCCTGCACCCGCGTGGGAGACCAGGAAGAAGCTCCTGGCTTCGGATCGGCGCAGCTCTGGCCATTGGAGGCAAATTGGGGATTCCATCGGAAGGAAGACCTCTCTCTCTTTGCCTCTCCTCTCTCTGTGTAACTCTGACTTTCAAATAAATAAATAAATAAATACTTTTTAAAAAAATAAAGACCAAAGACATGACAAGGAGACTGGGTCAGAACATAAGTCAACGTGTTGCCCCCTCTGCTGAGAAAGCCTTGCCAAACCAGGCGCCAGTGACACAGATGGCGCTCTGCATGGCTCTGCAAACTAAGCTGTGGATGGTGATGGCGTGGACGGCCACTCCTAGGCTCTAGCGGGCTGCAAGCATGAGCTAACCCAGCTTCCCAGGGAAAAAACACCGCTCAGCAAACTCACCTCTCTGCTCCTTGCCCACACAGGAGAAAACCAGAAACGCTGAGGCTCTCTGAACACAATTATCCCGGCCTCACATACAGCCACACCTTTGCTTCCGATGTTCATCCTGGTGGCTGACCATGGCCTAGCACAGCGATCTCCTGTAACCTGCTAAGTTTGCTGGTCCAACTGTCAGGATTCCAGGGCAGCAGGCCGTTACCCCAGACTGAAGGAACACGGTGATCTCGCTCAAGCCGTATGACCATCTCTGGTCGGGCCAGGGTCTTTGCACGTCCTCAGTTCTCCACCTTAGAGCACTCAGCACCCAGCGATCAGCGAGCGGGGCCAGCCCCACCTCACCATTCAGGCCTCACACAGGCTCTCCCCTAAGCCCCCTACCCACATCAGCTCCCTCCTGCACTCTGTTGCAATACCCTACATAAAGCTCCCCTCAATTTGTAAGTATGCTTTATTTTTACGTGCCTGTCTGCTGTTTCCCACCTGCTAGTCTATTAAGAGGGCAGGCAGCACGTCTGTCATTCATCCCTGGATGCGCCCCCACTGACTGCATCATTGCACGTTCACTAACACAGGGCCCCCCCCACAGTAACAGCAAGTGCTGGCTAAGGAAATGCATTCATTACCAGCCAACAATTTTTTTTTTTTGACAGGCAGAGTGGACAGTGAGAGAGAGACAGAGAGAAAGGTCTTCCTTTGCCGTTGGTTCACCCTCCAATGGCTGCCGCGGCCAGCGCACCACGCTGATCCGAAGGCAGGAGCCAGGTGCTTCCTCTGGTCTCCCATGGGGTGCAGGGCCCAAGCACTTGGGCCATCCTCCACTGTACTCCCGGGCCACAGCAGAGAGCTGGCCTGGAAGAGGAGCAACGGGACACAACCGGGCGTCCCAATAGGGACTAGAACCCAGAATGCCAGTGCTGCAGGTGGAGGATTAGCCAAGTGAGCTGCGACGCCAGCCCGGGCCAACAATTTTAAAGAACAGTTTTCTATGGAAACTACTGGAGCAATTGTTAGTTGGTGGTGATTTTCACTTAAAAAAACAAAAAAGAATAAAAATAAGAAAACCATGAAAGGAAAAGTTATGGTTACCATACCTTGCCTCCCCTGTCTGAGACTCCATCTGGTTGACCCAAGATTTGTAGATATCCACCGGGTCTGTTTTGATGTTGAGAGATTTGTCATCCATGATTTCCTTCACAACAGGGGCCAAGATCTGCCTCAGGGCATTCTGGCCCCGGGCACCACGGTTGAAGCTGACGACCATCTTAATAACCGTGGGGTTTCCCGTCACAATCTCTTGAATCTGATCCACCTTCGACCTACAAAACAGCAGATATACATTGCGTGTGAATTGACGGGGGGATCCATGAGCTCAGAGAGCCTGGCTCTTAACAGTCTCTCCAGAAACACTTCCCGGCACTTGAGGGCCTTCCTGTAGCCGCACCCTCTCCATGGAGTCACGCTCAGGCCCTCTATTAAACAAACACGCAGAATCCGCACGTCTCGATCAGCTGAGTCTGCCACGATACCTTACCAGGCAACCTTCCTAAGGTCAATCCGGCCAATCTTTGATTCTACCTCTACTCCAGAAGCAGCAACACTCCAAATCGGTAATTTTAAGGGTGGATGCTCCTCCAGAGTGAGTCTCTCTCACGGATTTACTGACACCAAGGAGAGGTGCAGGCAGGCCTGCGCCCCGCCCCCCACTGCAGAAATCTGCTCCTACTTGATTTCCTCCTGGAGAGCCGTCTTGAAGAGCCGCAGGAGCAGGTACTCCTCCCGCTGGTTGGACGCGTAGTTGTAGAGTGTGAAGATCACAGAGTCCATGAACTTGGTGGACTTATTCTGGGGCATCTGAAAGATCAGCTTGGCCAGGTAGGTGGGGTTGGTCTGCAACAAAATCCAGGGGTGAGTGACTGCTTCGTATGCATGTGCCGCATAATCACATTTCAGTCCATGACAGACCACACACACAGTGGTGTGCCAGTGAGATTAAGACAGCTGAGGACGTCCCACTGCCTGGTGACGCATGGTGTGCCAGTGAGATTAAGACAGAGCTGAGGACGTCCCACTGCCTGGTGACGCACAGCACAATACACGACTCACATGTTACCGGTGCTGCTAGTATAAGACCACCCACTCCAATGCAGTCCCATGGAAGTACAGCACATACGGTCATATGCAGGACGGGACACTCAATGGTGACCATGCACAACTGTGTTACTGTCTGCATTCACGGCAGACCTCTTCCTGTTGCAGTAGCATGTACTGTTTCCTGGTGGCTGATCGCAAGCTTATGGTGCGACCGGATGCCATGAAAGGGGCAGCAGCTTCGCGAGTTCTCGAATTCAAGTCAGAAGGCCACACCGAGGGGCTAGCGTTGGGGCATAGCGCTACTTGCACCACTAGCATCTTGTATCAGAGTGCTGGTTCTCGGTCCAGCTGTTCTGTTTCCAATCCAGCTGCTCCTAATGCCCCTGGGAAGGCAGCGGATGGTGGCCTCAGTACTTGGGCCCCTGCCACATGGGTGGGAGAACCAGGTGCAGTTTCTGGCTCCTGAGTTCAGCCCAGCCCAGTCTGGCTATTGTGGCCATCTGGGGAGGACACCGGCAGAAGGAAGATCTCTGTCACTTTGCCTTTCAAATAAATAAATAAATAACACTTAAAAAAAAAAAAAAGGACCTCACTGAGTGATTGCCTGTGTGTAGATTTGTATGAGCACACTCTGTGCATAACGACGAAACCGCCTAGCAACACACTCCTCAGATCACGCCCTTCTCACCAAGCAAGGCTAAATGTCACATAAAATTGGTAAAAATATATAAATTTTTTAACTTGAACAGTCAGAACACCCATAAAGAAAATAAGGCAGCCCCTCACATACCCCTCAGTGGGTATCAGAAACATTGCTAGCCAGATCAGTTAGGTTTCCTTGGGGAAAAGTAAATTAAGTTGGACAACACCAATCCCAGGAGCCACTCACCTGCAACAGGTAAAACAGGTGCTGATAAGCCTCCAGCTTCTCTCTCTTCTCCTTGCTCAAAGCCTTGAGGCCCCCCTTCTGCTTATTTATCATCATCATATCAGACAACTGCTCCTTATTTTTTTTGGTAAGTTTTTTACTGTGGGAAACCACATCCTGGAAATGAAACCCAACACAGAGATCAGAACACTGTCAAAGATGGAGCCCTGAGCGCCGTGGAGAGCCCTGCTGGCACCTGCAGAGGCCCCCTGCACTGGCGGGGTCTCGCGACACAGTTCCCAGCTGCTGCGTTCCGGCCTGCTTCCGTCACAACAATCCAGCTCATTCCCGCTCCAATCTTCCCGTGAACACCTTGAGCCACAAACACGTCCACTGACTCAGGACACCAACTTCTAGGTCTCTGTCTTAAAACCAAGTCTTAACTACAGTAAATACGTGGAGCTATCAACCGCGACTATATTTCCAATAAAAACTCAGAAAACAATCTAAAAGTCAAATTGCAGGAAGGAAAAGTGGCAATCTAACAGATTATTATGCTGCCATTAAAAACATTATTTGGGGGGCAAGCATTCAGCCTAGTGGTTGAGACACTCACTGGGCCCCACGCATCCCACATCAGAGTGCATGGATTCGGTGCCCTGGTAATGGAGATCTTGGGAGGCAGTGGTGATGGCTCAAGTCATTGGGTTTATCCTATCACATGAGCACTGGATGGACTTCAGCCCCAGGCAAGAACTCTAAAATAAATTAAAAAATTTAAAATAACATGGGGCGTGGTTAAGACACCCGCATTCCACACTGGGTTGCCTGGGTCTGATGTTTGGCTCTGACTGACTCCAGCTTCCCACCAACACAAACTCTGGGAGGCAGTGGTGGTGACTCAGGTAACTGGGTTTCTACCACCATATGGAACACCCAGATTGAGTTCTTGGCTCCTGGCTTCGGCCTTGGTTGTTGTGGGCTTTTGGGGGAGTGAATCAGCAAATGAGTGTTCTTCCTGGCTCTGTCTCTCTATCAAATAAAAAAAATTTAAATAAAAAATTATTAGATTTATGACTATATATAAGAGTTGCATCCTATAATATGAAGTAAAAACAGTTTACTGGGGCTGGTGCTGTGGCGTAAGAGTAAAGCCACTGCCTGCAGGGCCGGCATCCTGTATGGGTGTTGGTTCAAGTCCTGGCTGCTCCACTTCCAATCCAGCTCTCTGCTATGGCCTGGGAAAGCAGTGGAAGATGGCCCAAGTCCTTGGGCTCCTGCACTCCTGTGGGAGACCCGGAGGAGGCTCCTGCTCCTGGGTTCAAATCGACCCAGCTCTGGCCTTGGTAGCCGTGTAGGGAGTGAACCAGTGGATGGAAGACCTCGCTCTCTCTCTCTGCCTTGGCCTCTGCCTCTATAACTCTGCCTTTCAGGGGCCAAGGCTGTGGTGCAGCAGGTTAACACCCTGGACTGAAGCACCAACGGATGTATGAGCGGTGGTGCGAGTCCTGGCTGCTCCACTTCTGATCCAGCTCCCTGCTATGGCCTGGGAAAGCAGTGGAAGAGGGCCCTGAGGAAGCTCCTGGCTCCTGACTTCGGATCGGCCCAGCTCTGGCCATTGAGGCCAATTGGGGAATGAACCAGTGGATGGAAGTTCTCTCTCTCTCTCTGCCTCTCCTCTCTCTGTGTAACTCTGCCTTTCAAATAAATAAATCTTAAAAAAAATACACACACACAAGATGCTTGTCCGATGCTGGAATTAGGGGAGAATTCTCATCTTCTTTTCTCTGCCTAAAATTTTATAAAATTGTTTTATTTCTTCTATAACTAAAAAAATAATAATTTATGGCATGAGCTGAGAAGCAAGTGAGCCTCAGCCTCCCTGTGGCAGGGGCAACAGAGCAGGGGCAGCTCCGGGCCCCCGGCGCCCGGCCGTACCTGCAGTGTGATTTTGTTCTTCACCAGCAGCCCGATTTTGATGTCCATGAGGTTGAGGTCATTCTCCAGCTGCTGGTTGGAGCGAATGAGGGTGATCACCTCTTCTCGCAGCTTCATGAGGTCCAGCTCCTCCTGGAAATCCTGGTCACTCTGGTCCAGCAAGTGCACGAACTTCCGGACCACGATCATGGGAGGGTCCTCGGCATTGACTGACAGAAAGAAAACACGCGTCAGACAAAGAACAGAGTTGCCAGAACAACTCCCGAGTCTCAGGACACACGAGGGCACTTCAGAAAGTTCATGGAAAATGAGATGAATTTATTTTGGTGAAAAAAGTTTTGAAATCTATGAGTTTTTTTCGTACTACACATTTCCATGAACTGTCTCAAGATCCTCATATCAGAACTGTCTTGAAGAAAGTAGCTCTCTTCACACCCAAGGTTCTGTTCACTTCTGAGATGTGCTAAGACAGCCATCAAGGACGGCCTTCTTGGTCATGCTGTCAACACAGCTAGCAACGAGCCATCAGCCAGGCGTCAGCAAACGGGCTTCGCTCACAAGCAGCACCCTACCCACCCAGGCCTTGCCTTCAGGACAACAAGAGATCCACCGAGAATACCCGCAACCTGGTGGTGTTCAACCACGCCTCAGCTCCTCGCTGCTGAGCTAGTTACTCACTGAGAGTCTTGTAGTCGTCACGAGCTTTGTTTGCCCGGATGAAAGCCTGGATTTTGATGATGTCATCGATCTACAGGACAAAAACAGAGAAATTCCTTTGCTCATCTGCCCATCAGAAATACAGCCAAACAGGCCGGCGCCGTGGCTCAACAGGCTAATCCTCCGCCTTGCGATGCCGGCACACCGGGTTCTAGTCCCGGTCAAAGTGTCGGATTCTGTCCCGGTTGCCCCTCTTCCAGGCCAGCTCTCTGCTGTGGCCCGGGAGTGCAGTGGAGGATGGCCCAAGTGCTTGGGCCCTGCACCCCATGGGAGACCAGGAGAAGCACCTGGCACCTGGCTCCTGCCATTGGATGAGCGTGGTGCGCCGGTCGCAGCGCGCTGGCTGCGGCGGCCATTGGAGGGTGAACCAACGGCAAAGGAAGACCTTTCTCTCTGTCTTTCTCTCTCACTGTCCACTCTGCCTGTCAAAAATAAAGAAAAAAAAAAGAAATACAGCCAAACGGACAGCCCCGGGTGGGTACTTACATGGTCTCGGAAATACTGGAGGCGATCTCTATAGCGCTTTCTGGCTTGGTGCATCCTTGCCAGGGACTGGATCTGCAGAAAGAGAACCTAGGAGTCAGCAGGGCCCTGCATGCCGCACGTCAGCCTGCTCCCCACACCGGAAGCCTGCTCGGTGGCCGTACCTTCACAACTTCATCTCTGTGGGAGCGCAGGTAGGCCAGCCGGTCCTGGTACGCCTTCTTCTGCTTGTATCCCCGCCACTGCGACTGCAACCGTCAGACATTTCCCAAAGATCAGCCAAAGTGGAACAAAACCTCATCCAGGCTCTCTTGTGTTAGCCCAGCGCAAATTCCACGATGGAGTTTTACTCAAGACCACGCCCAGCAGGGCCGGGGGAACAAGGGCAGGGGCTGTCCCTCTACTGGAACACAAGGGCTGACTCTCACTCCCCGTCCTCAGCACCGCCATGCACCACTCCAGGCAAGCTAAGAGCAGATCCCCGTTGCACAGAGGAGGAAACAGTTAGAGTCCCCACTCTGGGGGCACCGCAGCCCTAACCCCCAGCTCAGCATTCGTTCCATGACAGTGCATAGCGAACCTCTCGCTGTCTCTCAGGGTTCAAATCTTACACAAGGGCACAGTCGTAGAAGACGGGAAGAGCAGCCCGAGGACCAAGCTCCAGAAAGCACAGTCTGATGGCAGCGTTAGTAAAGCAGCAGGTACTCGTCAGAAGACCAGACAATGAGGTCAGAAGTCGAAAAGAAGAAAAAACCACACTCGGACGCTCCAAGGTGAGAGACGCCAGTTTATTCAGCCTGCTCTAGAAGCCCCCTTGCTGCCTGTGTGACGGGCTCGGAAATACCTGAATGCAGGTGATGGCAGGGATTTGCTTCTTCAGGAAGTTCATCCTGGACTGGAATTCTTGTCGAACCAGGTACCCGCGGCAGCAGGCCTGCAGCTTGGTGATCAGGCCCTCGTTGGCCAGCCACAGCTGTTCTCGATTGTATGCAGCAGTCACCCCGGAGATGGAACTCTGCAAAAAGCATTGCAGGCGTGCAAGGTGAGAAGAGACGCGGCCACAGTGTGCCACCAGCAGCGCCTGCTAGATCTTTAAACAAACAGGACGGAGACGTTGGGCCTGCATTTCAGTTGTTCTCACATCAAAAAGGAAAAAATCACCAACAAAAACTTGATCCTCCTTTATCTCATTTCCGCACCCATCTATCCGACACTGAGTCTGCTCGGCACTGTGCTAGCTGACGTGGGTCACTGCTGACAACAGAGACCAAGCTCCTACGAATGCCACAGAGGGGTCAGCTGACAGCCTCGCCCCGGGGAGCCTGCAAATGGTCTTCAGGTCTGAACTGACTCCAGGTACTAGAAAATCAGCAAATTTCCAAGCAGAGGAATAAAATGACCAGGCTTTTTTCCCCCCCAAAACCAGCGACGTTAGCAGAGTGGCAGCGGTGGGTGAATGAGAACGCTGAGGTCACAGTGACAGTCAGAGCCTGGGCTCAGAGGGGCGCAGAGGGAGGGGTGGTGAGGGCATCCGCTGCCTCCTGCCAGCCACGGTGACGAGCTTCTCGCTGTCGGAGGCTCAGCTCTGTTTGGATGACGCCGTGTGCACCGTGTGCACCGAGAAGACGGCCTGAGCTGGGGGGGGGGGGGGGCTGCGAGCAGGAGCAGCTGGGAGACCTTAGGGAGAGCAACGCACACAGCTCCTGTCCCCTGCACCTGCCCCGAGCTGGCCAACAGCGCCCTTCACTTCCCTCGGAGTGGCCAGTGATCTCCAGGCCTCGGTGCCACTCCCCAGCACTGCCCATCCTGTTCCCGAGAGCCTTTTCTCATTGCTGAAACACAGCCTACGCCATCTTCCTCTAAGACAAAATCAGATTTCCCCTTGACATTTCCTTCACTGTGTTACCAGAGCATCTATGTCTCTGCCTTATTCTCTTTACTTAGTTCTGCACCTGCTGTCCTCACAGACCGAACGACTGGAAGGGAGAGGTCTGGATCATGCGGGTCTTCTTTGACCACCACACAATGGACTCACCTAATGCTACCATTCAGATGCTTTACTAATTCAGGCCTCGGTCACTCCCCCAAACACTAAAGAGGATTTCTCCTAGTAGTTCATCACATACCCTAAATTTTAGTCTAGGGCTCTTCACTCACAGGCCCTACTGCTCCTGACTAATATTAGCTCTGAGACACTTTTTGGAGCAGGCTTTGTAGTACAGAGGGTTAACCTTGGCTTTGGACGCCACATCCTATATCAGAGTGCTGGGCATCAAGTCCCATCTCCGCTTCCAAACCAGCTTCCTGCTCACACACATCTTGGGGGGCAGCAGGTGTTGGTCCCAACTACCCATATGGGAACCCAGATGGGGTTCCAGGGTCTCGGCGTTGGCCTAGCCCAGTTCCAGCTGCTGTGGGCATGTAAGGTGTGAACCAGCAAGTGAAGACCTCTCTACCTCTCACTGCGTTTAAAAAAAAAAGTCAAAATGAATAAACATTAAAAAACAACCAACCACTTTCTCTCAGCTCCTTCTCGTGCAAGAAGAGTGACCCACCTGGATCTCCTCCCGAGAGAGCTGCCTAGAATTCTGCACGAAATCCGGGGGCTCGTCCCATCCTCCTTGCTGGGTCTCCAGGTTGTGGTAATAGTAATATCCGCCTTTCACCCAGTGCTTCACCCACTTGCTGCTGTTATCTCCTGGCAGAAAACAAAGGGAAGATAGAAGCATCCAGAACCGCACGCCCCACGCGTCCGCGCCTGACACGGCAGGCTCTCCTGGCCAAGTTTACAATTAAGACTCTCCCAGAAGCAGGAGCCTTGATGGCCGAGTGTGACGGCAGGAAGAAAAGATACCTGTGAAGTATGGAATCACCCAGGACTACCTTGGTCCTGGCCAGCCAAAGCCTACGTCTAAGTCCTGCGTGTCAGAAAACTGTTCTGACCCAAGATCTGCAAGCACTCAGCCTCTCCCAGTAAGACCAAAGGGCCAGGGGCCGGCGCAGTGGTGTAGTGGGTAAAGCCCCAGCTGCAGTGCCAGCATCCCCTATGGGCGCCGGTTCAAGTCCCAGCTGCTCCTCTTCTGACCCAGCTCCCTGCTAACATGTCTGGGAAAGCAGAAGATGAGCCAAGTCCTTGGGCCCCTGCACCCATGTGGGAGACCCAGATAAAGCTCCTGGCTTTGGCCTGGCCCAGCCTTGGTCACTGGGGCCATCTGGGAGAGAACCAGCAGATGGAAGGTCTTTCAGTACATCTTTTAAGAATCAAGAAGAAAGGGCCCTGAAAGGGTCTTTTAGCAGATCAGTCACTGTTAACTGCCTGTCGGCGAGATGATCAGAGCTGCTGACACCTTGTAAAGATGAACAGCAGGGAGTTTGCTCCTTCCGCATCCTGGGGACCACAGCAGCTGGGATGTGGCAGGGAGACGCACACACTCTAACGCGGGCCTCAGTCTGTCCTTCCACACTACCGCCTCCTTCCCTACAGCCGCCCCTTCCTCCACATCCGTCCCCTTCCATCCTGAAGCGCTCGGTCTCGTTTCATTCTCCCATCACTCACCTGCGGCCAGTTTTTTCTTCTTGGCTTCAGCAAGGTCACTCTGGTAAGTCTCACCACACTCAGGGATGACTCCGTACAAGCCCACATCAGGCGAACGAAGGGCACTTAGTGTTTTGCCAACATCACCATTCTCAACTGCCTCATTAATGGCAAAGATTCCCAAGGCAACTATCCCAGAAGAGAATTGTTAATAGAACAGTTAGAAAGCATCTGAATCCACCCACCAATTCCCTCAACTACACCTGCTCACAACGGTTCCCTCCAGCCACCCCCACACTCACTGCCCTGGCCAAGCTCTATACCTTGAGCTACAGAGCACCTTGCCATACCCATTGCCACCAAAACAGGAATATAACTGGTACGTACACCTCTGCGCTTCCTGGGTGTCTTTGTTGGACTGCCAGATTCCACCTTGAATTTCATCCAACCATAACACAGCTGACTCATCCTGGGTTTCCTACAGATCATTAAAAACAAAACAGTATTAGGGTGATGAAATCAAGGTATACTAGTTATACACGTGATGAGGGGGCTTCTGGGACTCAATTAGAACTGGAAAAACTTTCACATGAAAGAAACACATGGATCAGTCAAAGGGAAGAAGGCTCTAAGGGGATGGCTGAGACGCAAGCGAAGGGCTGTGGTCTGGATATGGTTTCTGTGTGGCTCCCGAGTTCCCCAGTGTGGGAGCTGTGGGAGGTCCCTGGGGGCACTGCCATGAGGGACCGCGAGTCAGCTCCCCAGCAAGTTGATGAAAGGGCAAGGCTGGTCCTCCCCTGGCTCCGGCAGCCCCATCCCACCTCGTGATCTCCCTACTCCTCCCTTGCACACACCCCCTCCAGGACATCATCGGCCTCAGTCTTTTACCAGACACTGAACCAGTGGGACCACCTGATCTTGGATGCTCCTGTGAGCTAAATCAGCCTCTTTTTTTTCATACGTATTCAGCTTTGGGTATTTTGTTATAACCATGGAAACTGATGAATGTGTGAACGGTAAACCAAGATGAATTCAAGTGCTTCAGGAGGCTGAGGACAGCTAGCAGGTGCAAAAGGAGCAGACAGACGGGGAGGGAGCCCAGGGACTTTCAGTGTGACGAGGGCCAGGGAGGACTACGAATGCGCAGTGCTTGCTCTAAAACACTTCCTGTGCCCATGGCAGTCCCTGAGTCAGTGGCTCCTTTTAAAAGACTGCCAGGTCTCACTTTAGTTAGAACCGTTAGAGCCAAGAGTCACACAGCAATCCAAATTTCTGAAACTTCAATGTTCAATCAGTTGCAGGAAACTTAGACACATTTCCACACGATAGAAACACTACAGTAACTGGGGATTTGCTTCCCCAGTACGACCAACAAAGCCTCATTGGCCTTGGCATAGTCTGAGGGGACCAGTGGGGACAGAGTGACATAGAAGACATTGATTTCCCTCTTCCCAAATACGGCTCTGGGACTATTTACAAGCAGCTTATTGGCGCTCCTTTGCTCTGAAAGGCATTTGAAACCGAACTGGATTAGCAGAAATGTCTTTCTCAAGTTATTTTCCCATTTCCAGGAACCTGGCCATCATCCCGAGTTGAGGTGGTAGCTTGTGGACGAGCCCCCGCTAGCAACCACCGTTCACACCATTCACACCGTTCACACCACAGGCATCCTGCTGGCCACCGACTCCCAGCACCACAGCCAGAACCGGAAACCAGCGCTAACATGCAGCCACATTTCAGAGATCATACTGGCGTCACACAAGTTTGCCCTTGCTTGCTAAGAAGCCTCAAAGGCCTTCATGAACAGCCTTGCCCAAGGACATTAACGTGACGGCCTTCTCAGAAAAGGCAAGGAACCAAGGTTTATTTATTTTTTTATAAGATTTATTTATTTGAAAGGCAGAGTTAGAGAGAAAGAGAAAGAAAGAGCTTCCATCTGCTAGTTCACTCCCCAAAGGACCCCCATGGCTGGTCTGAAGCCAGGAGCCTCATCCGGGTCTCCCAAGCGGGTGCAGGTGCCCAAGGGCTTGGGCCGCCCCCTGCTGCTCTCTCAGGTGCATGAGCAGGGAGCCAGATGGGAAGCAGGGCAGCAAGGGCTCAAACTGGTGCCCATATGGGTGCCGGCTTCGCAGGCCCAGCTTCACCTGCTAGGTCATGACGCCAGCCCCGGAGCCAGGGGTTTAAGGTGGCCCAGCTGCGAGAGCTATGTTTATGATGATCCTGGCAGACTCAGCAAAACTAACCTGTTCCTGAGGCTGGAACTGACGGCAACTGGGGCAAACGGTACCTTAGGGACAGAGCTTATGACGCCCTTATCCAGTATCAGAGTGCTGGTTCAAGTCCTAGCCGCTCCGCTTCTGACCCAGCTTCCTGCTAAGGCACTGGGAACGCAAATGATGGTTCAAGTACTTGAGTCCCTGTTACCCACATGGGAAACCCGGACAGAGTCCTTGGTTCCTGGCTTAGCCTGGCCTAGCCCTGGCTGCTGTAGGCATCTGGGGAGTGAACCAGCAGATGGAAGCTCTCTCTCTCTCTGTCTCTGTCTCTCTCTGTCTCTCCCTTTCACACAAACATTAAAAAAACAAATGTTACGGCCGGCGCTGTGGCTCAATAGGCTAATCCTCCGCCTTGCGGCACCGGCACACCGGGTTCTAGTCCCGGTTGGGGCACCGGACCCTGTCCCGGTTGCCCCTCTTCCAGGCCAGCCCTCTGCTGTGGCCCGGGAGTGCAGTGGAGGATGGCTCAAGTGCTTGGGCCCTGCACCCCATGGGAGATCAGGAGAAGCACCTGGCTCCTGCCTTCGGATCAGCGTGGTGCACTGGTCGCATCGCGCCAGCTGCGGCGGCCATTGGAGAGTGAACCAACGGCAAAGGAAGACCTTTCTCTCTGTCTCTCTCTCACTGTCCACTCTGCCTGTCCAAAAAATAAAAAATAAAAAATAATTAAATAAAAAATAAAAAACAAATGTTACCTCAAAAATCCACTTAGATAGTTCAGTGTGAATATAACCAGCCAAGGCAACAACAAAGGAGAGTAAAGAACTCAGGATTTAGCTGTGTGGCCAGAGAGGGAAGGTCTGGGCTTTGGGGCAAAGCGGTAGCTTCACTGCCCAAGAGCTGAAGCCATGGAACCCTTGGTGAGGCATGGCTTTCCTGGGGCTCATCGTGGCGAGACACGCCAAGTCACTGAGCCGAGCAGAGCAGCTGCGACGCCCTGGCCCACAGGGTGCAGACGGAAGGAGAAGGCCCAGGGAAGGCCCCTGCTCCTCTCCGATGCAGAGCCTCAGGGGAAAAGGTGACTTGGCCGACTTGTGGTGGTGATGACCCCACCTGCCTGCTGCCTGGGGACAGGAGGAGCAGTGACCAGCGTGGGGGGGGGGGCGAGTCAGCTGACAGCTGCACCACCTCCTTCCTTCTGTTCCTGAAAACAGGAAATGACCACAAACAGCCCCTACAGCCCCAAGAGTCACTGTCGGAAGTGCTAAGCCACGGTTCCAACGCGAAGCAACACGAGGTAGCTCCGGGCTTGAGACAACTTAAACCGAGAAGTCAAACACAGGAGGGTGGAAGGGCCAGCCCCAAGAGGAGCGACACAGCGGTCTCTGCGCCATGAATCAGCAGCCTTTCCCAGGGCTCTGCGGTTCACGGAGGCTGATCTCACATCAGACATCCTTGGGCAGAAGCCATCGTAAGCAAAGCTGGGGGGCTCAGCACGACCTCCTCTGACGGAGAAAGACAGAACGGAGGACGAGCTCCGACCCTGAGGGAGGCGCCCTCTTCCCTGCCCCATGAGACTAAGAGAGGATTCGGTGAAAACTCATACACGTTCCTCTGGCGGGCAACAGAGCTACCCTACGAAAGGCAAGAAAAAGACAAAGGGTCAGTGTCTCGGGAAACGCGGTTCAGAAACGGCCCCCCAGACTAGAGGAGGAGAGAGGCGCAGACCACCTCAACTCAGCGTGCGCACAGAGGGGCTCCCGCTATGCTCCAGCCAGCGCAAAGCCCCCAGATCCTCCCCTCAAAGTCCGTTCCAGGGGGATCACCCAAGATTAACTCGGATCACCGAGCAGAGCACTAAACCCTGGGGCAGTTACTGTGGAGAATCCTGAGACAAAGCCCATTTAAGTGACAATGCTACACAAGACGTATGCAAGTACAGCCGGAGGGCAGCTCTGAGCGAGCTCAGGAGAACGAGTGATTTCAGAGGCGCTTAGCGAGGGGGAACAGAAATAATGACCAAAAGGCACGAACAATGACTGGAGGTAAAAGAGCTGATGGAGTCACAAGTCATGGGGGCAGGGGCGCAAAAAGGGAGAAGGGTTTACACAAAGGCTCTTTGTGTACATGTATATATGACAACACCAACACACGCCTCCAAAGCTGTTTAGAACTTCCTTTAAAGTCTCTCTTTTAGTACGTGGTGTTTGCGTGTGTAATGCTAGATGAAATATCATATATACACGTCTTTGTACATATGCACACAGCATACACAAATCTATATGACATATTTATCCACCACACAGCACAAGCACGGACCAGTCAGAATGGTCAGGTATTAACTCCTTAGTTGCTGCACAGTGAAGTTTCGGGAAAGAGCTGGAATTGAGGAGTAGTAGCCGAGATTTGGGAAGGTTTGGACTGCAGTAATGTACCAAATAAGACAGAAACGAGGGGCCGGTGCCGTGGCTCACTTGGTTAATCCTCTGCCTGCGTCGCCGGCATCCTATAAGGGTGCCGGGTTCTAGTCCCGGTTACTCCTCTTCCAGTCCAGCTCTCTGCTGTGGCCCAGGAAGGCAGTGGAGGATGGCCCAAGTGCTTGGGCCCCTGTACCCGCATGGGAGACCAGGAGGAAGCTCCTGGCTTTGGATCAGCACAGTGCCAGCCATAGCGGCCATTTGAGGGGTGAACCAACGGAAGAAAGACCTTTCTCTCTATCTCTATCTCTATCTGTCAAAAAAAAAAAAAAAAAAGACAGAAATGACATCAGTGGAAATGGGAAATGGTAGAGTAAGGGCCTCTAAAAATCTTCTCCACCATAAAAGCAATAAGAACTGTGTAAAAAAAAAAAAAATCACCAAAATCAACTTTTTCAAATCCATAGAGATTAATCAAGGACTTACAAAAATGAAAGAGGGGCCGGCATTGTGGCACAGCCAGCTAAAATCCCAGACTGCTGTGCCGGCATCCCGTATGAACGCAGGTTCGAATCCCAACTGCTCCAATTCCAATCCCGCTCCCTGCTAATGCACCTGGGAAAGCAGTGGAGGATGGCCCAAGTCCTTGGGCCCCTGCTCCCATGTGGGAGACCCAAATGAAGCTCCTGGTTTTGGACTGGCCCAGATCTGGCCATTGCAGCCATTTGAGGAGTGAACCAACAGACAGAAGACCTCTCTTTGTCTCTCCCTCTGATTGCCCTTCAAATAGACAAATAAATAAATAAATCTTTTAAAAAAGAAAGAAATAGGAGAGAGCTTATTCAAGAAAAACAGCTGAATCTCAGTAGGAACGGTGAGCTCTGCCCCTACCACCTTCGCTTGCTTTGAAATCCCCATACCCAGAGAACTAGCATTAGGTGACCTCTCGGCTGATGCCCTGTAAGATCACACTTGCCAGTGTCTTTATTTGATCCAACCAACAGCTCACCCAGTACAAACAGCCTTTTATGCAGGAGTGTTTGTCAAAAACAGTAAGAGGCAAGGATAACACGTTAGGCAGACTGACCAAAAAGAAAGAAAAAGCTGGAGAAGGCGGCTTTCGCAGAGAGCTTTGACAATCTGGCATTTTCCTGGATCAGAGATCCAGAGGGCCACACTGCACATGTGGACTGTGCGTACGCTCAGCACAGACCTGGGAGGCTCTCAGCTGGATCAGAGATCCAGAGGGCCACACTGCACGCGTGGACTGTGCGTACACTCAGCACAGACCTGGGAGGCTCTCAGCTGGATCAGAGATCCAGAGGGCCACACTACACGTGTGGACTGTGCGTACACTCAGCACAGACCTGGGAGGCTCTCAGCTGGATCAGAGATCCAGAGGGCCACACTACACGTGTGGACTGTGCGTACACTCAGCACAGACCTGGGAGGCTCTCAGCTGGATCAGAGATCCAGAGGGCCACACTGCACGCGTGGACTGTGCGTACGCTCAGAACAGACCTGGGAGGCTCTCAGCTGGATCAGAGATCCAGAGGGCCACACTGCACGCGTGGACTGTGCGTACGCTCAGAACAGACCTGGGAGGCTCTCAGCTGGATCAGAGATCCAGAGGGCCACACTACACGTGTGGACTGTGCGTACACTCAGCACAGACCTGGGAGGCTCTCAGCTGGATCAGAGATCCAGAGGGCCACACTGCATGCGTGGACTGTGCGTACACTCAGCACAGACCTGGGAGGCTCTCAGCTGGATCAGAGATCCAGAGGGCCACACTGCACGCGTGGACTGTGCGTACACTCAGCACAGACCTGGGAGGCTCTCAGCTGGATCAGAGATCCAGAGGGCCACACTACACGTGTGGACTGTGCGTACACTCAGCACAGACCTGGGAGGCTCTCAGCTGGATCAGAGATCCAGAGGGCCACACTACACGTGTGGACTGTGCGTACACTCAGCACAGACCTGGGAGGCTCTCAGCTGGATCAGAGATCCAGAGGGCCACACTGCACGCGTGGACTGTGTGTACACTCAGAACAGACCTGGGAGGCTCTCAGCTCTCACCCCCAGCACCGTGGAGATCCAAGCAGGCACAAAGGCAAGGCCTGGCTGAGTACTGAAGGCCATACCCAGAGCCCTCAGCAAAGGCTGGGCACATCACTGCTTCAACGCATTTAGGGAGATTTCTATCAGTCATTAACTGACCACTAAGTAACCAGGCAGATTTCAGAGCTATGGATACATGTGACAAAGAACAGAGTTTATAGATTCCAGAAAAGGCACTAAACAGTAATAACAAAGAGTTGACAACAAACCCTCGGGGGTGGACTCTGCGTTCCGGGGTTACCACTTATTCCCAAAAGCCTGCTTTTCTAAAAATCTCGCTCTCAGGTCCTCACTTGGCAAAATGACAAAGCAGGAACAACAGGCGCCAGAGGGACCATGGCCACAGGCGGCCGACTCACTGCACAGGCTGTTGGATGCTTGCCTGGGGACGGGTCACAAGGAAGCGGGCCACCTGAGACATGGTGGAGGCTACAGTCAGTGGGGACATTTCGAGGCGAGTGTCTTCTGCGCCTACGTGGTTCCGAAGCTGTATGTGAAGCCACGTTATGACATCAGCTGGGTACTGACCTTGTGAAGCTCAGAAGGATGGAACACCCCCACTCTGATTTAGACCTGCTGGTGCACACCCCCACCAACCTCCGCCAAAGCCCATGTCGGGAGCTGAATCCTGAAGGACCACACAAAACTATCCTCTGGCAAAATAAAGTGGAGGCCAGTGCCGGCACCCTGGGTTCTAGTCCCAGTCGGGGCGCTGGATTCTGTCCCGGTTGCCCCTCTTCCAGGCCAGCTCTCTGCTGTGGCCCGGGAGTGCAGTGGAGGATGGCCCAAGTGCTTGGGCCCTGCACCCCATGGGAGACCAGAAGCACCTGGCTCCTGGCTTTGGATCAGCGCGGTGCGCTGGCTGCAGTGCACCGGCTGCGGTGGCCATTGGAGGGTGAACCAACGGCAAAGGAAGATCTTTCTCTCTCTCTCTCACTGTCCACTCTGCCTGTCAAAAAAATAATAATAAAGTGGAAATTATACCTAAAAATTTTTTTCAAGACATGCAAAAACAAACCAGAAAGCACCTCCCACACACACACACACACACACACATAAAAAAGAATAGACAGCAGAAATCAACCCTGAGGAACCCCAAGCTTGGACTGACAAGGATGTAAATTAACTCTTTTGATTCTGTTCAAAGAACTAAAGGAAATCATGTCTACAGAACTAAAGCAAAGTATGAGAACAATGTCAGACCAAGTAGAGAGTATCAGTAAAGAGATGGTACTTCTGGGGCTGGTGCTGTGGCTCAGCGGATTAACGCCCTGGCCTGAAGCGCCAGCATCCCATATGGGCGCCGGTTCTAGTCCCAGCTGCTCCTCTTCCAGTCCAGCTCTCTGCTGTGGCTTGGGAGTGCAGTGGAGGATGGCCCAGGTCCTTGGGCCCTGCACCCCATGGGAGACCAGGAGAAGCACCTGGCTCCTGGCTTCGGATCAGCGCAGTGCACTGGCTGCCCTGTGCTGGCCGCAGCGGCCATTGGGGGGTGAACCAACAGAAAAGAAAGACCTTTCTCTCTGTTTCTCTCTCTCATTGTCCACTCTGCCTGTCCAAAAACAAAGCAAACAAAGTACAATAACTGAAAAAAATTAATCAGAGGGACTCAACAGCAGATCTGAGCAAGCAGAAGAATCAGCAAGTTGAAGATAGGCCAGCTGGGATCATCCACTCTGAGAATAAAGAATAAATATGGGGGGCTGGCACTGTGGTGTAGAAGGTTAAGCCTCTGCCTGCATTGCCAGCATCCCATATGGGCACTGGTTTGAATCCCGGCTGTTCCACTTCTGATCCAGCTCCTTGCTAATGGCCCTGGAAGATGGCCCCCAAGTGCGTGGGCCCTGTACCCATGTAAGAGACCTGGAAGAAGCTCCTGGCTTCAGCCTGGCCCCGCCCAGTCTTGGTTGTGTGGCCATCTGGGGAGTGAACCAGGATATGGAAGTTCTCTCTTTCTCCTTCTCTCTCTGTAACTCTGCTTTTCAAATAAATAAATAAATAAATCTTTTTTTAAAAAAAGGACAAAGTTTAAGGACTGTGGACACCATCAGTCATACTAATATATAATACGATCGAATTCCAAGAAGACAAGGAGAATGTTGGACAAGAAAAAAGCTGAAATGATTCATAATAAGTATAGAGATGGAATTACTAACCAAAAAATCTCACATACACACACCCCACCCCAGGATCACATGTTTTCTCTGCTGAATTTTACCAAATGTTTAACCAATCTTTTCAAAGTACAAGAGAGAGGAACATTTCCTAACTCATTCTGTGAGACCAGTATTACCTTGACACCAAACATGACACAAGATGTCACATGAAAACTACAGATCAGGGGCCAGCGCTGTGGCACAGTGGGTTAACACCCTGGCCTGAAGCGTCAGCATCCCATATGGGCGCTGGTTCTAGTCCCGGCTGCTCCTCTTCCAATCCAGCTCTCTGCTGTGGCCTGGGAAGGCAGTACAAGATGGCCCAAGTCCTTGGGACCCTGCGCCGTGTGGGAGACCTGGAGGAAGCTCCCAGCTCCTGGATTCGGATCGGCGCAGCTCCGGCCGTTGCGGCCATCTGGGGAGTGAACCATCGGAGGGAAGACCTCTCTCTCTCTCTCTCTGCCTCTCCTCTCTCTGTGTAACTCTGACTTTCGAATAAATAAATAAATAATAGAAAGAAAAAGAAAACTACAGCTCAAATTTAAATTAGAATCTTTGGCTTGCTAAATTTGAAACTCAGTGACAATTATTTTTAAAGCCACTCCAAAGAGGGTCATTGGAACTGAGAAGTTAAGCAGATTCCTTTAAAAAAAAAAAAAAAAAAGAGGCAATTCCACCAACACTCGGATGGACCTGGCAGCGTTAAGCAAACTTTCCTTTAACTTCCCCATCCTCTGCTTTTGATGAACTCTGAAAAGTTATTCCACACCGAAAGGAAATGCTTCAAACTCTAGTCACATCCTCTAAAAGTTTAACTCCCATGACCCCCACAAAGGGAGCAGACCGCTGGGCAGCATGAGTGACAGCTACACAAGCTACATCCTCAAAGCTGCTTTCCTTTTAGACACAGACCCCAGTGCAGCTAATTCTCCCCAGCCCACCCCACTGACAGCCAGATGTGAGGCTCCACCGGGACTATGCTGCCTCCTCTGGCCCACAGAGAGCCATTACAGCCAGGCGCCACCCCAGAGGCTCTGAATGAGCAGAATCGGAATTAAAGCTTAGGAATCTGTATTTTTTTAAAATAATGTGTTCTCATCACCAGCCAAGAAAATGAATCAGAGACTGAGACCCCCGTTTCCAGCTTCCAACCTAAGTAAAATCAGCTGATCTCTTTGTCGCGAATCCCTGGCTATGAAGCTGCTGTGAGTCAACCTTCTCCACAGGATCAACTGCCATTCTATGATAATACGCCTCTTAAATGAAAGCCGGTGCTATGAGACACTGCGTCCATATGACTAGGACACAGTCATGTCAGCTCCTCTCATGGCAATGGAATCAAAGGAGAGCCGTCAGCATTAGAGCATTATCCACAATCCCCCGCCCCCAAACTACATTTATAGAGCCTGCGTGTTGTGTCAGTGCACATAAACCTCCAACACACTAAACCTGGGTCTCTTCATCCAGCTGGCTTTCCAGAAATGAACTGACTCTCTAATTAAGTTTTGCTTTTAGCTCTTCCACTTGCTCCAAGAACTTCACTTGAGGAATTGTCTAAGACAAGACAGTTATGGGTCTCCCTAAGGAGATCAATCACAATTCAGTAAAACAGTTATAATTACGTTTTAATCACAATTAATACGTGAGGGTCTGCAACACATAAGATCACTTCCTAGACAGCAACAGCATAAAGAGTTATAAATCTCACCAGTTCCCTCAACACATTAGCCAGGCGGCGAGACAAATGACCTTTCAAAATACAGGTTTGTGTCACCATTACTCTGGAAAGCTTTTACAGCACATTATTCCTAATAGTCATAAGTGGAAGTCACCCCTACAACTATTGACCATGGATGGAGACTGTAGTATGGCCATATAATGAGTTTCATTCAGCAACAGAAATAAATGAACTATTGGCAACTGCTACGGCTTGGACAAACCATGCTAGATGAACGAAGCCAGTCACAAAGGACCATGTAGTGCAGGACTTCGTTTGTATGAAATAATCAGAACAAATACATGGACAGCAGCCGGCTGACAGCTGCCTAAGACTGTGGGATTTTGAAGAAAGATGGAGGGAAAACAAAGGACAGGGTTTCTTTTTTGGGGTGATGAAAATGTTCTAATATTGATCATGTTGATGGCTGCAAAATTTTATGAATAATACTAAAAATCACTGAATGATACACTTTAAAATGGTGAAGTACATGGTATATAAATTATATCTCAACAAAACTGACCTCTCTCTCTGCCTCTCCTCTCTCTGTGTAACTGCCTTTCAAATAATAACAAATAAACCTTTATTTATTATTATTATTACTAAATATTTATTATTATTAAATCTTTATTTATTATTATTTGAAAGGCAGAGTTACAGGGAGGCAGAGGCAGAGAGAGAGATCTTCCATCTGCTGGTTCCCTCCCCTGGCTAAAACAGCCAGAGCTGGGCCAATCCGAAGCCAGGAGCCAGGAGCTTTTTCTGGGTCTCTCATGCGGTACAGGAGCCCCAGGACTTGGACCATCTTCTACTGCTTTCCTAGGCCATAGCAGAGAGCTGGATTGGAAGTGGAGTAGCTGGGACTCGAACCGGCACGCATATGGGATACCAGCACTGCAGGTGGCAGCCTCACTCGCTATGCCACAAGGTCAGCCCCCAAAATCTTTATGATATTATCTGAGGTAGGCATTTCACACAATGGTTAAGATGCCTCTTGGGATGTCGGCATCCACAGCACAGTGCCTGGGTTTGAGTCCCAGCTGTGTTCCAATTCTAGCTTCCTGCAAACATGCATCCTGGGAGGCAGTAGCTCAAGTCTTTGGTCTCTGACACCCTTGTAGGATTGAATGCCAGGCTCCAGCCCCGGCTGCTGTGGGCATTCATCTCTTTTTCTCTCTGCCTTTAAAATAAATAAATAAATTTTTAAAACATTTATGACAGTATCTACTGAAGTTTAACAAGTATGTATTTCCTATGATCTAACTTCACTCTTAAATCTAATAAAAGACATGCTACAATATTCATAGCACCATAGAAGACATGCTACAATATTCATATCTCCAAAAAGTAAGAAATAACCAAACTTCAGCAATGATAGACTATACAACCACACAACGGAATAGTACACAACAATGAGAATGAACAACTCCTGCTACACACAACCACACAGATGAAATCACTGACATAATGGACACACACAACACACACACAGATGCGCACATGGCACAGGATCCTACTTAAGTACAGTTCAAAGACGGGCAAAAATGAACTGTGAGGTTAGGCATCACAATAGTGGTTACTACCAAAGAGCAGGGGCATCGGATGCAAAGGGGCACGAGGGAGGTGTCTGAGGTGTTGGTAACACTTTATATAATCCACATGCAATTACACAGCGATATTTACTTCTGAAAAATCATGCAACTGCATACTTATATATAAGTATGCATTTTTCTGGACCCTGTAATTCAATAAAGAATTTACTTAAAGGGCCAGCTGTATAACAGGGAGGGAGAAAGAAAGAAAACAAATCCAAATGTATAAAACAGCAGGCGCTCCTGGGAGGCAGAGCCCCTGTCTTCCGTGTCTGTGTCTCTCTGTGCCCGGAATCTCAGGGTGCCCAGGCAGCACCCAGAGACATAGCCCCCCTCCCCAGCTCTGTTGGAGGAGGGGAAGTGCTCTAAACAGAGAAGAACCACGGCAACGCCACTCACCTGGGCTTTCTCTCTCTTTGCTCTGATCAGCATGTCCTGGTAATGCTGGGCCACTTCTGCGAGCACCCCCTCCAGTTTTGCAGCAGGAATCTGCAGGGCCTGCAGAGTCTTCTGGGCATCTCCTTCATCCAGAGCTTCATTAATTAAACCAATGGCTAAAATCCCTAAATAGAAAGACATACCGTTTTCCTGCTGTGTTCCTTAATTTGAGAGGCAGAGACCGAGACAGACAAAGAGAGCTCCCATTAGCTGGCTCACTCCTCAGATGCCTACAACACCCAAGGCTGGGCCAAGCCAGAGCAGGGAACCCAACTCTGGTCTCCTTCATGGGTGGTAGGGACCCAACCACATAAGCCATCAGCTGTGGTCCCCTAGGGTGCACATTAGCAAGAAACTGGGATCAGAAGCCAGAGCCAGGACTCAAACCTAGTAACTCCAATGTGAAATACAGGCATCTTAACTGCTCTGTCAAACGCTTGCCCGAAAAGTTATATTTTTAATTAAGAAATTAGATAAATATCAATCTTGAAACATGTTACTGAATCCCCATGAATGTAAACATTTCTCAAACTACAATTTGTCACCCATTAAACAGCATTGTTTTTTGCTGTTCACTTCAAATAAACTCCCTTGCATTCCTATCTTCATTGAAAGCTCAAGTCCTTTTGTTTCATTTCTAATTGTTCAAACTTAAAAATGGAGAGGATTTTGATGAAATAAGCGTTAGGGGCCTTGCTGTAGCACAGCAGGTTAAGCTGCCTGCCTATGATGCTGGCATCTGTTTGAGCACTGGTTCAAGTCCTGCTGCTCCACTTCCAATCCAGCTCCCTGTTAATGCACCTGGGGAACACAGGAAGATGCCCCAGGGCTGGGCCCCTGCCACCACATGGATGGAGTTCCAGACCTCAGCCTGGCCCAGCCCCAGCCGCTGTCATTTGAGGAGTGAACCAGCAGATGGAATGTCTTTCTCTCTGTGTCTCTCCTACTCTCTATGTAACTCTACCTTTCAAATAAAATAAAACCTCAAAAAATTAATAAAAATGAACTTTATAGTATAGACCTCAAATGTGTAAGCAAATAACTCTTGATGTGTAAAAAGTCAAGAGTTCAAGGGATCTTAAAAAGTCACCTAGTTTGGGGCCAGTGCTGTGGTGTAACAGGTTAAAGCCCCAGCCTGCAGGGCCAGCATCCCATAGGGACCAGTTCTTCCCAACTGCTCCACTTCCAATCCAGCTCCCTACTAATGCACCGGGGAAGAGCAGCAAAACACGATCCTTGCACTCATGTGGGAGACCCAGAAGAAGCTCCTGGATCCGGATCAGCTCAGCTCTGGCTGCTACAGCCATTTGGGGAGTGAACCAGCACTTGGAAGACTTTCTCTCTCTCTCTCTCTCTCTCTCTCTCTCTCTGTAACTCTGTAACTCTTTCAAATAAATAAAACAAATCTCTTAAAAAAAAAAAAAAAGGTCACCTAGTTCAACATTTTAACGGAAGGAAAGATGGGGCTTAGGGACCTCTACTCCAAGATCACACCACAAACAAGTGGCAGAAGAAATCGGAGGCCCAGGGCTCCCGGCCACGTCCAGGCTCTTCCCTCTAAGTTACGTGAATGTGTCTCACAGGAACGACAAGTTAAAATCAGAAGCTTTCCCACCTCAGGTATCTCAGGCACTGCGCCACTGTGGAAGGAATCCATTGTTTAGTAAAAAATGTGGCTGCTCTTTGTCCCGGGAGCCTGGGAGGAGCCTCTGACACCCTTGGATCATCCCAGGTGATGGGTGTGTCTACTCCTCGCAGCCCCTCCGCCGCCACTGTACATGCTGCCCAGAGACTCCTGGCCGGCCTCTAGAAAGTTTCAGGGTGTGGCCAAGCAGGAAAGATCAGCTCGGTGGTTGTAAAGACCGCGGCTTACAGTCACATGACCCCAGCGTGGCCTCCCCATCTCCGGGCGGGGAGCAGACTGGCAACCACACGCCAATAATTCAATCATGTCAATGTAATGAAGCCAAACAGAAACTCCTGAGTACCCAAAGCTCAGGTGCGCTTCCCTGGTTGGTGACACAGCAGCGTGCAAGGAAGCTGAGCTCTGAGGGCACGGGAGCTGCCTGCTTGGCACCTTTCCAGACACTGTCCTGCAGGCGTCTTGTCCTGGGGGGCCCTTTCTAATAAAACTGCAATCATAAGCCTAGCACTCTAATGAGTTCCATGAGCCATACTAGCATTGAACTAGGGGAGGAGAGGGAACCCCCCAAATCTGCAGCCAACTCTTCGGAAGTACAGTGACCTGGGAACCCCAGAGCCTGCAGCTAGGGACTGAAATAAGAGAAGCCCTCAACCTGTGTAATTCCGCCCAGTTGCAAGAACTACGTGGGGCCAGTGTTGTGGTGCAGTGGGCTAAGCCACTGCTTGTGATGCTGGCACCCCACATCAGAGTGCTTCTGAGTCAGCTTCCTGCTAGTGCGCCTGGGAAAGCAGCGGAGGACAGCCCGTGCCCGTGTGGGAGAACAGGCCCCTCTGGCTGTAGTGGCCATCTGGGGAGTGAACCAGAGGACACCCAGTATCTTTCCCTCCTTCTCTTTCTGTTGCTCTGCCCTTTGAAGACAGACAGAAAGCAATCTAAAAATAGTAACAGTACTTAAAAAAAACACATATTCAACTCACCTCTAAAAAACAGTTCTTATTAAATCCATACCTAATTATCTATTATCTGGTGGCATCTGAATTTTTTGTAATGTATTTGAGAGCAAGCAAGCACTTCCATTCACTGGTTCACTCCCCAAAAGCCCCCAATGCCTGGGGATAGGCTGGGAACACAAACCAAGTCTCCCACTTACTCCCAATTACTTGAGCCACCATTGCTGCCTCCCAGGGTCTGCATTAACAGGATGCTGGAGTCAGGAGCCAGGAATCAAACCCAGGCAACCCAGCGTGGGATGCAGGCATCCTAACTAACTTCTTAACCACTAAGTCAAATGCCCACTCCAATTGTTTCATATTTTGAAAACAATACCAAATCTTAGCTTTCTGAGTTGTATAGATATGTTTCAATCTCTCTCCCAAAAGCCCCTCTAGGACTATTATTTACAATCAGTTCACAGAAGCACACCATCCTGAATGGTGACATTACTGGGGATAGAAGGCAGGAGTATTACTCACTCTCATGTTCCTCTTGTACCACCAGGTTCACATGGTCCACACACGCCTGGATGTCATTCCACGTAATAAATTCATTGTTCTCTGCATGTGCCTGGGCTTTCAGCTTCATCAGCTCATCGAGGTACCTGCCTCAGGCCCCCAACAAAAACACAATGAAGGACAGCATGAAAAATAAGATCTTCTGGCAGAGACGAATATGGATGAGCAGAGATTGCCAGGGCGCCCCAACCACCTGATGTGTTCCAGAGGCTAGTTCGGAACTGGGGAGGTACCTTAAAGTGTGAAAATGCAAGGAAACCACTCAATTCAATAGCCTGCTACATATTTCCAACCCCAAGGAAGACCAACTCAGGGGCAGGGCAACAGCTCAAGTAATTCCTCTAAACTCAAGAAAGTAAGGCCATACATGAACTAACACGCGTAGAAGCAAGTCTTCTGGAAAATACTGACCGAGGCAGAGTACCAACTGGGGTTAAGATATTAGGTGAATGGGTG
The DNA here is from genome assembly GCA_949820135.1 of Sylvilagus floridanus. NCBI lineage: Eukaryota > Metazoa > Chordata > Mammalia > Lagomorpha > Leporidae > Sylvilagus > Sylvilagus floridanus. The sequence goes on along the minus strand of OX463239.1, from coordinate 92,707,209 downwards.
ATAGGAAACTAGACGTTTTGATGCACAGAGAGACGATGTTCTGGTGATGAGGGGAAACATGGAGCTCTAAGTTATCTCCCTAATCCAGGGATCAACGTTAGAACCCACTGTGATGGTGTGAAAAGCAGACGTTACTTGCTTTTTGATACGAGGCAATGTGAAACGCACATCACCACAAACGTAGAGCTGAATCATGAAAAGCCTTCAAATCTAATCTCTGATCTCCACGAATAAACCAGGAAGCGACCAGCACTATCCACAGATGGGACATTTAGTTTGACAACTGGCCCATCTCTTTTAACAAGTAGTGCCATGGAGAAAGGGACAATTCTACGTTAGAAGATACCTAAGGGACACAACAGACAGGTGTAACACATGGTCCTGCACTTGATCCTGATGTGAACAAACCTGCCCTAAAGGACAGTTTTGGAACAACTGAAGACTGAAGATGGACTTGAACTACAGGTGATAGGGAAGAAGTCTTCATCTGGGAGGCAGATTCTTGTATATGTAAGAGCTGAATGTCCTGACACCTCTCGTGTACTGCCACCTCCTTTAGCACAATAAAGAATAAAACGAAGCAAAGTAGAATGAATACAGGATGCCCGCTCTAAAGCCATAAAGAAAACACTTGTTGACACAGGAAAGGCAGGGCCAGGGCTACACAATGGACTCACTCACTCCGGGCCCTCACCTCTGGCAGTTCTCTTCCTCGATGTTGGTGAGGCCGGTAACAGAACTGCTCAGCTGCTTCCACACGGTGTTCATGTCCCCCGACTCCAGCGCCCTGTTGATGAGGGCCACGGAGGACAGCATCTCCACGGCCACAGCGAGCTCAGGGTGAGTGAGGCTGTGCTGCACGGGAAGGGAGACGGCGGACGGTGAGCAAAGGCGCTCTCACACACCCAGGGAGTGGACGTTTAATAACGAGCCAAAGACGACTGTGTCTGCAACACAGGTTGCCCGACAACACCACGGGGTGGGGACTGGGCTCACCTGCAGCTCATCTCTCACAAACAGGCGGGCTCGCTTCGCTTACCTCCGGACTCTGCTGCTGCAGGGTGGCCAGCTCCTTCTGATACAGGTCGGCAGCAAAGGGGTACACCTGGGGCAGCTGGGCTTCGGGGTTCATCAGCTCCAGGACAGTCTTCTCAGCAACCCCCTTCTGGATTGCAGCATTGATGGCGGCCACTGCGGCCAGTCCTGGGGGAAAACAGCAGGTCAGACACGCAGGCGGCTGAGAGCCCTGGCGGGGAGGAGAGGCCAGCATTCACAGAAGAAGGGGGGGTTCCGTGGGTAAAGCACCGGCCAAGAAGTCTGCAGCGGGACCTTCTTTCCCAGAGCAGCATCCCGTGTGTGAAGGGTGGGTCAATCTCAGTAAACCTGTTTGCTGCCCTCACTCACTCTGTGCTCTCCACTCAATTCACAGCATTTGTCCCCACTGTTCTCTAACTGCCCCTGCAGCCTGGCAAAGAAAACATCTGCTTCTTAAGCTGCCATTCAAAGCTTCCCACAATCTTTCCAAATTCTTTATTTTTCACAACTCGGCCCAAAACGTCTACAGAAGTTGTACTCCAATCTCTGTTCCTGAACTGCATCTTCTACCACCTGGGCCTCTGCTCCAGCTTCCTCTTCCCCGCGGTACAGCATTCTTCTCTCTCCTGTCACCCAATGTTACCAATCCCAGAAGTGCCTCTGCCTCCAAGCAGTCCTGCTGGCCAAAGCGAAGCTGCGCTGACTCCAGTCCTGCTTCGCCAACTGGAGGAATCCTACTGCCACCAACAGTGCCCAGATGGTGACTACGGCTAGAGGGCGAGCTGGGAGGTGCCGGACGCTAACCCGGACGCTCCCCTGACCTAACGCACAACGCGCCCCTCCTGAGTACTTGCAGGGGGCGTCCAGTGCAAAGGCCTCTTACTTCTCTGGTACTGCTGTGCGGCGCTGTTTGCGGCGTCCACTCCGGACTGCAGCTCCTCCTTCTGCAGGGGATCAGCCTGACCACTCTGAGAAAAGCAAAGAACATTTATGCAGGGATCTCTCATGCCCATGCCGTCAGACCACAGAGTTCTCGTATCTCAACAGCAACCACCGGGGACAGCGCTGGGGACAGGGCGACAGTGTCAAGTAGCCAAGGCGGCGCAGCCCTTGCGAAATCAAGGGTTGATGACATCCCAGACACCATCACGTCTTCGAAAACACTCTGTGATGTTTCGAGAGAAAAGTGATTACAGAATCCTTTGCACATTAATGCTACTTACTCCAACACACGCTAGGAATTTGTAAAATGTACGCTTGCCCTCATTTAGAGAAAACACAAGTCCTTTATGTTTGTTCCCCGCAAAACTACAAAGTATAATCGCACACAATCTACCCTGACGCACAGTAAGTACTTTCCCAGTGCCGGCCGAGGAAACGAATGAGGTGTGGGTTTTTTTAAAGCGGAAATTCCTGAAGCAAGAATGTAGAAAAGCCTCGGGTTTTCTGTCCCCAGCGGTGTTTAGTTGGGGAGCGGGCGGGAGGGGTGGGTGGATTGGAGAGGCGGGTTCTGTTTATCTTAAAAGCAGACCCTTGGCTCGAAAAGCAAAGGCACAAAAGCCGATATGCATTTTACCTGAGGACACGACAGGGGAGGAAAAGCCTACTATGTTCAGGAGAAAAGGGCAAAGGAGGACGCCAATGTCTGCTGAGGGCTGCAGGGGACTAGGTGGAGGCAGGAGTCTCGCCGGCGGCCCCGCCCCGCGCGTCTCACCTGTCGCTTCTGCTGCCTGTCGCCCAGGAGCTGCTTGAAGTACCAGTCGCTGTTCTGCGGCTGCAGGCCCCGCAGACCCAGGGCCGGCGACTGCAGAGCCCTGAGCAGAGCCAGCGCGTCCTCCTGCTCCAGAGCCAGGTCGACATTCGCTAGCGCAGAGAATGCTGGGGGGACAAAGGGCCGCAGCTTAGCAGAGACTCTAAGACGACAGCCCCGTGGATCTGTCTCCCCAGTCCAGCTCCAGATTCGGGACACGTGACCCAGCCTTCCCTCTGAGTCTCAGGAGCAAGGCTATGGGGATGGAAGACACTTCCAAGCACCGAGTCCAGGGATCCCGGCCAGGGTGTGCGTCAGACTTCATACAGACTCCTGGCCCCCACCGCAGCCCAGCTCAACAGCTTCCAGATGTGGGGAGCGGGCACTGGTACGGGTAGTGATTCAAAGCCACCATCCAGACCAACACGATGCCTAAAGTTCCCTCCAAAATGCCAATGAGAGGCTGTCCAGATTGCAGTTACCACTAGACAAGAGAAGATGCCAACTTACTACATCCTTGGGCAGTTCTGTCTAAAAAAAAAGCTTTCTAACTCTGCCACCCCAGAGTTCACACCGAATGCATCCAAGCCCCTCCAGGGCCAGCACGCTGCTCAGTACCAGCCTTCGTTCCTCAACCATCTCCTACAGAACACCACCTGGAACCCAGGCAGTGCCCTGACATCTCGTGGACACTCTGTCCAGAGCGGCCCCACCTGTGCAGACTGGAAGGCACAGTCTGTCCCTCTTAAATATTCTCTCCTTCTAGCCATGGAACCTCTTTAATATAACACCTGACGCTGAAAACCCAGATGTCCCTTCCTCTGAAAATGATAGATATCTTCCCCACAGGGTGATTATAAAGTTGAAATCATATACCTGATTTGTTGATTGTAAAATAATAAATGTTAGGTTGAAAGTCAGAATAAAGTAAATTCTGAGTTCAGACATGATAGCTACTGCAGAAATCATAATTACTTTATTATTTTCAGGTTCCTTATTTTATAAAAAGAATATCCAATCCAGGATGGTTTTATCACCAAAGAAGAAAAAATAAATAAAACTTTTTTTTTTAAAAATCAAAATATCTAGGGCAGCATTTTCTAGTTTTAAATGTTTCCATTAGTGAAAAAGAAAATTCATATAAGCTGTGAGGAAGAAAAACAATACAGCTCAAGGACAATAAAGGCGCAAACTAATGCAAAATAGGAGGTAGGTGCGGGGTGGAGGGATGAGCACCTGTAGAACTAGTAAATAAAACTGAGGAGAGAGAGGCAGAGGCTTAGGAACTGCTCTGGACTTGTCATCTCTGCGGGCTCCTCAGACGTGGCTTCTCCCAAATGCCTGGGAACTGCCCGCTCCCTGTGCCGGGCTGGGTGCAGGGCGGCCTCTTACAGCACAGGTGCAGTCACCCACCCCTTCAGCCAATGCACTGAGGACTGTGCCGCCCTGCAACGAGGGCAGGGAACGAAACGCTGCTGTCCCCACCCCCAGGGAGCCTTCAAGGTGGTGGGGGACAGAAACAAAATCAGCGTGGGCAACAACCAGACTGCCCCCGGGTAGGCCCTGCACAGTCTCAGGCTGTGTCTCTAAAAGAACCAGTCAAGCGTGTGTTTCCTGGAAGCAAAAACGTGCTAATTAAATAAATGTGCAAACAGGAAAACGAACATTTACTAAGACTTATATTGCAAACATGGATAGAATATGTAAATGCTTTCTCCCACCAAAACATTATCGAACTCAGTATACTTAACAAAAAAGAAACAAAACCTTTTTGCATTTTTAACTCTCTGGAGAGCGGCTTTCTCCGGGGGCAGTATTATTGCCTGTTGCTGGTTCTCGTGCCCTCAGCAAAGAATTTTATCGAGAATCACATTTAAAATAAGAAAGCCCCTGCATCTTTCTAGCACACAACTTTCCCTCGCCTCACACTTCCTCACACTTAGGAAAAGACCGTCCCTCTGCGGGGAGTTCCACCTTATCCTCACCCTCTTCTCCATCCCAGGAATCCCAGTGAAGACTCGTGTACGGGGAAACCTCCCGACACCGCCAGCAGGAACCACCCTCTCTTCCTTTCATCATGACTGCCCCTCACACACGGTACCTCGTTCTAGCCAGGATGCTCTGAAACGATTCACCTGCTTAGCTACCTTCCCCACGACACCGAAGGTGTTTGAGGCCGTGCGCATTGCTTCCCTGACGACATGAGAACCACAAGAGAGCACGTTAAGAACACACACATACGGCTATTTCTTTGTATGTTTAGAATTGACTCTCATGGCAAGGTAAAGCTATAAAGGTTATGAAATCCCAAATAACACAACAGAAAAAAAGTCCCTTAGTTTAGAACAGTGTTGGATGTGCTCTGTGCACAGGACCCACGCTGACATTCTTCTCCACAGACAACAAAGCACGGGGACGTCGGTGTACGCCTGCAGGCTCAAGGCCGCACGCCGGCCCGGCACAAGCCATCACCCAGCTTGAACGGAAGCACTGCGCTGTTCAAACAGTCGCCGTCCTAAGTGGGCCGGAGGTAACAACACACAGACTCCGGGTCAGGATGTAGAGTTGTGCGCCACATGGAGCTGGTGAAATCTTCTAACTCTCCAGTCATCAGACACTGAGAGTTCAGAACCTCCAAGTGAGTAACAAGGACGCTGATTTCTGTTACCATTATCTTGAGCAAAACAAGATGAAGCCTGGCCTCAGTGGTTAAAATTAAACCTTTTGGTTCTTTGGGTGAGTCTAACCCTATGCCAGGAATTGTGAGGATTTCAAAAGAAACAAACCACTTCTTTAAGGAGTTTATAAAGACATTAGAAAGGCAATACACTCTTAAGCCCAGAATTGAATGGTTTTGCCCGTAAACACTGTAGTACAGCTTAAAGACAAGGACAGCATTGTGACCCAAGACAGGCACCAAGGCGAGAACTGGGCTGACCTCGAATGAGGGGTGGCTTGGATCAGGTAAGAGATGAGGCAGGCAGGCCTTTCAGTGGGGACACGGCATGATTAACAGAGCAATCCTACTGAGTACTGGCTGAGTACTTACTAAACACAGGCAATTCACATCCGTCATCACCTGCTGTCTACCCCCCAGCTCTGACGTAGGGGCTCAGTGTCACACAGTTGTTGACAGGACAGGAGCTGCAAGCCCAGGTCTATGCTACTTCAGAGCCAGACTCTTCCCGAGTCATGAAACGCACAGGAAGACGTGGGGGACAGCTGGGTAAAGGAATCCCTGGAGAGCTGTGTGCATGACATATTGCACAAAGAACCCCGCCGGGCCAGGGACATGGCAAGCAATAAAGGAGCCCACATGGATTTGCTGGCAGAGTGACAGAAAGAAAGCGACACCTCTGGAAGATTCACGTCTCAGAAGTGTGGTAAGCATGCTCATGTCAGAATTAGCACTAAAACCCTCATTCTGTTTAAATACACAGTTCCAGGCTCCCGCTTACAAATGACAATAGAAGTTGCTTCTGAGTGTTAAGTGATTAACTTTTTTTGTGAATTTCTGGAAAGTCTGTATTTTTCTTTCAAAAGAAAATTTTAAATATAATGCTACTTTAAAAACAGGAAAATAAGCTTTTTATTTAAAATATGTATAACACACAGGGGAAAAAGCTGTAGCCAAACAGACCTGGAGAGAAGCCACTGCAGACGCAGGCTAGGGGGCAGCCCCAGGACACTGATGACAGAGCCAGAGGCACAGAACTCACAAGACAGTAATAGGCAACGGTTCCCAAGCAAGCGCACCAACGTCTGAAGTAAACAAACGGCATCGCAAGTCCCAGACCAGGTCAACACGTTCTTCATGGTGTCCCCTGGGTGCCCAGCTCAGGAACATACTTACTGTTGACTTTGTTTATATTGCCTTGAATCTCAGCTTGGGTGAGCAGCTCCTCATAAACGTCTCTTTCTCGCTCAGAGTTTTCTGTCTGAGGATGAGTGAAAATTATAGTTAGAGGCTGGCATTGTGGCGTAGCAGGTTAAGCTGCCACCTATGATGCCACGTCCCTGCGGGCGCTGGTGCAAGTCCCGGCTGCTCCTCCTCTGATCCAGCTCCCTGCCAATGTGCCTGGGGAAGCACCAGCAGATGGCCCAAACGCTTGGGCCCCTGCGCCCATGCGGAGACCAGGAAGAAATTCCCAGCTCCAGCTCTTGTGGCTGTGTGGGGAATGAACCAGCAGGTGGAAGACCTCTGTCTCTTTCTCTGCAACTCTGCCTTTCAAATAAAAAATAAATCCTTTAAAATAATTATTTTTAAAGATTTATTTATTTGAAAGTCAGAATTGCACAGACAGAGGAGAAGCAGAGAGAGAGAGAGAAGTCTTCCATCTGATGGTTCACTCCCCAGTTGGCCGAAATGGCTAGAGCTGCTCCATCTAAAGCCGGGATCCAAGAGCTTCTTCCGGATCTCCCATGTGGGTGCAGGGGCCCAAGGATTTGGGCCATCTTCTTACTGCTTTCCCAGGCCATAGCAGAGAGCTGGATTGGAAGTGGAGCAGCCAGGACTCGAACTGGCGCCCATATGGGATGCCAGCGCTTTAGGCCAGGGTATTAACCCACTGCGCCATAGCGCCGGCCCCCAAAGGATTTTTTAAAGTGTAACTAAATTAGCTCACACCTCTGAGGAGACCACAGAAACCCCTTTATGCTTTTCCCCAGCCACAAGAGAACTCAGAGCAAGCCCTGCATGAACCCTGCCCTGACACTTACAAGGCAGGAGGACTCAGGGCCTCGCCCTTACAGCAGACCAGGCAGGAGTGGTGCACACCCACTACCCAACTTGGAGCCTCCCACCAGCAATGCAGGCCACATCTGCTTGCCTGAAGTCCAATTTAGCACCTGCTTTGGGGGCGGAAAACTCTGCTTCATGATAAGAGAGACAAAGAATATTCTGAGGGCCAGCATTGTGGCACAGCAGGTGAAGCCAGTGCTTGCAACACTGGTCTCCCGACTCAGAACAGTCTAGTCCCAGCTGCTCAGCTTCAGATCCAGCTTCCTGCCAATGCATCTGAGAAGGCAGCAGGAGGGTCTCCCAAACGGGGGGCAACGGCCCAAGGACTTGAGCCGTCTTCTGTTGCCTTCCCAGGAACATTAGCAGGGAGCTGGATCAGAAGCAGAGCAGCCGGGACTCGAACCAGCCCTCTGAGATGGACCGGCATCGACGCAAGTGCAGCTTAACTTTCTGCAACACAACACCAGCCCTGGACCGCAACTGTTAATGGTCGCGTTCCAGAGTGTATTTGCACAAAATCCAAGATGTAGGGGCCAAAATGGAGTCTAACAACTATACGCCATGTAATTCCATGTACGTGGGGTATTCCTAAAAAAAACTACAACAGCAACCTGGTCAGTAGTTGCCTGGGGTCAGGGGAGGAGTGTGTATAGGTGACATTTTGGAATGGTGGTTAAATGACCATGCATATTTGTCAAAACTCAGCAAATAGTAAAGTGGGTAACTTTTCCATATGTTACCCTCAATAAAACTGGCTTTTTACATGGGAATCACATTAAATAATGAAAGCATCTAAATCAGATAGAAAGAACAGATTTTCCACGTTTACCCTGTTTTTAGCATTTGTCATTTTGTCCTGCTTGGCCTGGTAGAGTATATCCTGGTAAGTGGAAGCCAAGGGCTCTTCAAGGTTTACAAGCATGGCATTGGGGTTTTTCAAAGCTGCAAACGTGTCAGCTGGAACTCTACGGTCAATAGCTTCATTAATGGCAATAACAGCAGCATGTACTAAAAAAAAAAAGAAAGAAAATGTATCAGAGCATAGAACACAGACCACGCACAGGACACACACCGCACACAAACGTGAGGCTGCACTGCAACCCTCATCCCAGAGACTGGGGTAGGAGGAACGGCTCCCGGGTCCCAATGAGCAGAGTCTCTCCTTGCGATGCTCAAGACTGCAGCTTTCCTGCGGCCCGTGCTGGGGACGCGGCGTCTGGGACCTCACAGGGAAGGTCCACCAGAGAGCCTCGCAAGGAGCACTCCCTGTGGAGATGTGCTCCTGCAGTCACCAGATACCACAGAAACACTCAAAAAGGCACTGAAATGTCGGTCTGACTTCCCAAATGCTTTCATTTTAACCCATTATGTCCCATCATCCTATATATAAGATGCCTATGAAGACTTAAATAAGGCAGTAAACATACCACTTACAACAGCTTTGAAACAGCATGCTCTTGAAATACTTGCAGAATTGAAAACTTGGGACTTAAGGGGTTAATCAAATATCACTTATTTCCAAATAATAATAACATAGAAGATAACAGCATTTAAAATGGTATCTATGTGCTTAAACTTGCCAGCAAAGCTCATAAATGTTCAAGATCACCACTATGGCATTTATTTTTGGGAATGGTAGCAACAACCCCATCTGAGCCCACAGATGTCGTCTTACATGCCGCTTCATCCACTGAGAGTTCATTGGCCAGGATGCCCCCAATCTTGCTGAAGGCAGGCATCTGGATCCCGTACTTCTCCAGCTCGATCTTCATGTTGTTGATTTCTTCTTCTACAGGAGAGAATTAAGACCCAGCCCAGCAAGTTAACATCATTCCATAACTTAGAAAAGGAAAAAGATTCCTCAACTACACAACAGGATGAAATGGCATCTACGCCTAGGGTTGCCACAAGGACTCACGAGAGACTAAGCGGGAAGAACCTGATACCTCAGGTGCACTCAATAGACATTAACTATTGTTGCTGTTATTCTCAAGGGCATCGACAACAACCCTGAAGAGAGAAGGCCCTACAGGAAACACTTTTCCAACTGCTCCTTATGGCATTTCCTGCCATGAACTTACGCACACAGCAGCTTGAGAGGGAGCTCAACAAGTGACTCACAAACTGGTCGGTTATCTCAGTCTGTACCATCCAGATCGCTAGCTGCTACTCAACAATTTGGATTCTGAGGCAGAACGCCAAATGATAAAGAAAATGGCACATAAGCTTTGGCCTTGGCCCCAAGCCTGGTGAACAACTTCCCTGGAAGGAAAGACGCCACAGATAAAAGCTTTGCTACCAATTTTTTACCTTCAGGCCTACAGAGTGATCAGCAGTATGAAAGACCTCGTCTCTCTTACCCCTAACCAACACTACACCACGGCCCCTTCCTCCATGTCTCTTCAAGTACCCGACTATGCAAATGCACACCGAAACACCCACCCAAAGAAGTTTAAATAGTAAACTTGCTGGATTATCATCCTCATATCACTTTACTCCCCACTCTCCCCCTTGTTTTGCCCACAACAGGTGCCAGCCACAGGGAAAAGAGAAAGATATTATTTCCAATTTACCTAAAAGAAAACAGATTCACTAATCGTGCCCACAATGTCAGAGAACAGAACCGGAAATTCCAAGTTCAATGTCTTTTCCGCCACTCCAGAAACAAGTTATTAATATCTCTTTCACCTTTGTTGCTAGAGTATTTCCTTAAGCCCTAGTATTTCAACTGGTACAACTGACCCTCCAGGCTAGTTCCACGTAAATCAAACATTTCTCCTGCCACTTGAGTAACCCCTTACCTGTGAAGTCAACCTTTCCATATAGGTCTTGAATCTGAGGAGCCAGGCCGAGCTTGAACAGGTATAAGCTGGAAGACACAGACAGGAAGGTGAGCCGCCCCGCTCCACCCAGGTGCTGCCTTTATGGTCAGACAGAAGCCTCACAGAACTGAATCACTGAGGGACAACTTTCACCCAGATAACTTAAGGCTTTACAAATGAAACAAGCAAGCAAGCAAACAAAACCCTAACAGATTCAAAGCTCCATGAAGGCAGGGACAAGACAGGTCTCACTCACCAGTGTCTCCCAGAGCCTAGTACATACTGAACTGTTTTCACGGAGGGATGAATAAGAAAGTGTCTACGGCCGGCGCCATGGCTCAACAGGCTAATCCTCCGCCTTGTGGCGCTGGCACACCACACCGGGTTCTAGTCCTGGTTGGGGTGCCGGATTCTGTCCCGGTTGCCCCTCTTCCAGGCCAGCTCTCTGCTGTGGCCCGGGAGTGCAGTGGAGGATGGCCCAGGTGCTTGGGCCCTGCACCCCATGGGAGACCAGGAGAAGCACCTGGCACCTGGCTCCTGCCATCAGATGAGCGCAGCGCGCCGGCCGCAGCAGCCATTGGAGGGTGACCCAACGGCAAAGGAAGACCTTTCTCTCTGTCTCTCTCTCTCACTGTCCACTCTGCCTGTCAAAAATAAAAAAAAATTTAAAAAGTGTCTGAGCCGCAGGCAGGCTGAGTGGCTTCTAAGGCCCTGGCAGATCGGTCGATGGATGAGAAGAGAACTTCAGCAGGGCACTTTACTTAGCACGAGTAAGACACTGACAGCTTAGTAATGAGGGAAACATTTTTTTAAAAAAAGAAACAAATCGGGGCTGGCACTGTGGTGTATGCATAAAGCCACCACCTGCAGTGCTGGCATCTATCCATATGGACGCCAGTTCAAGTCCCGGCTGCTCCACTTCCAATCCAGCTCTCTGCTGTGGCCTGGGAAAGCAGTGGAAGATGGCCCAAGTCCTTCGGCCCCTGCACACACGTGGGAGACCAGGAAGAAACTCCTGGCTCCTGGCTTCGGCCTGGCCCAGCTCCAGCCATTGCAGCCATTTGGGGAGTAAATCAGTGGATGAAGACCTCTCTCTCTCTCTCTCTCTCTGTCTGGCTCTGCCTCTCTAACTCTGCCTTTCAAATAAATAAATGAATCTTAATAAATAAAGAAACAAATCATAGAAACTTAATAGAGTGGTCCGCAGGTTTTGCAAATAATCTATAAACCTCAGTATCATCTAAATACAAACATGTATCATGCATATCACATTCATAGAACTGGTCAGAATTTAAACTGTATATAATAAACTCAAATGTATAATCTAAAACAGATCAAAAAAAGCACATCAAGAGTGCTTAAAACACATGAGAATTTGTACATCCGGACAGCCAATTGCTTTCTCACAGAAGCATAAGTATGCGCACAAGTAAGTGCTTTTTTAGTGTACAACCCTCAGTATGGAACTGTTAACAGTTCCCCCTCAGAAGATTTTAATCTATTCAAAAGTTTTCCAACACAAAGTAATAACTTTCTATACATACAACATGTCTCCTTATATATTTTTCCTCCTATTATGCTCTATCCACCTGCGTTCTAAATTACTAAGAATGCTTTTCTTCAGGAATTTTCCTCTTTAATTTCCATTTTGAAATAGGAAAGTGGTTGTCAAACTTGAAGAAAGTTCAGGAACAAGATTTCACAGCCCCAACCCAAGAAGAGTGAGTTAATGTTTAATGCCTCTCGGTAATTAAAGGTGCTACAATGATATCGCTGGCTTCTATAAAAAGTAGAGGAGAGGGTAAGATGTGGGCACAATCCTTCCTTCATCTCCTTTTAATTATTAGGTAGTTATTAGGAATATTTCAATGCAATACTGGAGCTATGAATAGAATCATAATGGCCACTTAGATCCTCTTACACAGAATCAAAAGTACTTACCCTCAAGTCTGAAACTTAACAAGTGCTAACCATAAATACCACTTTCCAATCTTCGCTCCTGTCTCCCATGCCTGCTCTTTCAAGTAGACTGTTAGTGCCTACAACGAGTCAGCCTGAAATCTAACATATTTTATTCTCTTTTGTCCTATTTAAACTGTAGATTGTAACAACGGGGAGAAGGAAGCTGTGTTCATCTATTTGGATTACAATTGTCTTGCTGCGTGAGTGTAACGTGGAAGTGAGTCACTATGCAAATCTCAAAGTGATTAATGAAGACTCTGAAGCATGGCAGTTGATTAAGGAAACAGAACCTAGTACAGAGCCACAGTCCCTTGTCCGAACTCTTTGGGCCAGGTCTACAGAGCATTCACAAAACACACCGGTAAGCTGTGTGGCAGCATCCGTACCCAATACTTTTCTGCAGAAACACACAAATAATCATAGAACTAAACAAATAATCTAAATAACCTCAATGAATTCTTACCAGGTCCTGTCAACACATGGGTTTACATCCAACTTAAACTCAGTTGCAGAGATTTTTAGGCTTTTCTTAATTTAGGATAAGAAATTATAGAAATTAGTTCTTAGACTAACAAAACATAGGAAGTACACAAATCCTTTCAGAATAATGGAGAGCCAGGATCTTATCTGAGAGCAGAATGTTATCTACAAAAGCAATTTGGTCTGACTGAAGTGCAGCCACTGCAGCTGGAGTAACGCCAGCAGGGACGGCAGGAAAGAAAAGGGAAAAGCAGAGAGGGAGCGCTCAGGAGATGAAGTTCCGGCACTGCGGACGCCAGCGAGGAACCCGTCCTGAACACAGCTTCGTCTACGGGTGACGAACAGGCTCTGAGCTGTTACCAACATTTCCCACGTAACACCAAACGGTGCCAACTCGCCTTCAGGAGAGACACCGTGAAAGAAACCATGAATCTCCAACTGGAACGCACTGCTCTGTGCAGACACAAACTGCATATTCAGGAGGGATGGAAAACAACGGGGACTCCCTCCCTTGTGGTTCTGAGCTGTCACTAGAAAGGCCAGTTGATTCTTCATCTCCATTTCACAGAGAACTTGAGGAGCTGGGGCACAGGTTACACTGCAGAGCAGCAGCTACAGAATCAGCAGAGAGAGAAACACCCTCGGCGCCCGGAGAGTTCAGATACCACTTGTGAGTAAAGGCTTCGCACGGGTATCAACACACACAAACCTCACATAACACCAAGCCAATCACAACACTCGGAGTTGAGCTGCTTCGGGCTCAGACATGTGCATCTGAAGCCGCTACACGCATTCGTGGTGTATTTCATACTGATTCTAGTAAAACCAAGGATCTAGCACACGTTTAATCAAAAAACTGGAGATAACAGGCCTGTTATAAACACATATGTGTGCAACTATCATTATTAAGCACATGTACAGGATGCTATAAAAAGAGCAGAAATCTCATATTCATGTCCTTCTTACTGCTGCCACCTTCTCTATGGCCATCAAGCACTGTTCTATTCCTACAGGACACTACCATCGTGTAACCCTCACCACTTCCTGCAGCACACTCATTCCCACAGTGCACTCCTACATGCTGCGCCCATGCTGCGCTGTGACGGTGTACTGTAAGCTTCTCCTCCTAGTCTACCCCACGTCACCTCTTCAGACAGATCACCTTTTCTTCCCAAGTTAGCAACTTGTTGACTCTAAGAGCTGGGGTCCAAAACTAAGTCACTTTCCAAATTTACTATGAAATTAAGAAAAAAAATGTCCTTTAGTTCTGACTACCATATTTGTGTTGGTATAAAAATTGTTTAATGAGTGAATAAGCAGCTTAGTAATGGTGAAGATTAAATGAGAGAGACTGCCCCCGCGGGAAACGCATCATTCACAAACACTCGATCAATAATGAAACATTACACCATGTTTTTAGAACAAAATTATCCACTATTGTGGGAATAAATATATCTTTGTTTCCCTCGTCCCTAGAAAAACACAGCTGTTTCTCAATGTTTTGTTAGGATAATAGCATTCTACCCTTTTGAAAATCCAAGTTAATGGAAAACCATTTTCATTCTTATACCATGAGCAAAAAGCTACATCATTGCAATGCTATTTCTAAACTGCCTATTTTACCATGAAAATCTCATTACCTGAGTGCATGGATACAGTAGATACATCTCGGCATGTTCTTTCGGTCATAGATATCTGTAGTTTCCGGGTAAAAGATCTAGGGAGAAAAGAAGCAGTAAGGTATCCATCTGCTGGATTCATCTGACCATTCACCAATAATACAAATAAATCAAGGGAGGATTAGAAAACACTGTCAGCGTTCAGCAAGTGACTTCCTTAGGCCGGAGAGGTATTTCATCTTAAGTACTACAAGGAATAAGATGCCACAATACAGAATGAAGAATACTACTTGGAAATACCCTACTTGGTCAAATCACTGAATCGCCATTAGGTAGGTGAAAGTGATATGATTTATGACACACCCAGACGCAGGCAAATGAAATCCAAGTGCTGGTCCAATTTAAATCACTGGCTTTAAAGGACCGCAACCTTCCTATACGCTATGCCTAAACTGAGGAATAACAATAAACTCTACACATGATCTTAGCCAAAAGGCCGAGAAGTGATACAATAAACTCTAAGTGCCTTAGTTTGTGCAAACTGTTACAATGGAAAAACTATAAAATATTCAAATGTGCTCTAGAGCTTAGAGGAAGTGGGAAGAAGTCGTTAGAATAGAGGATGTACAGGGAATGTGGGAGATGGGTACTTTTCCTAGGTGGTACTGACCACCGTCAGTTACATGTGTTTAACTAAGGTTACTCCAACAAACCATTCGCCACCTGAAGGCAGGGAACAGGTCTGTATATTGCTTACTGCATTATCTTCAGGGTCAAGCGAGGTCCATGGAAGCAGCTTCATATTTGATGAATGAGGTAGGACATAAACAGAGTAGGTGTAGACTCAGAACAGCCTTGACTTTCAAGACCTATTCTCACAATAATGTGACACCATTCAACTCAGTCTCTAACTTAGGGAAATAAGGGGTAACAGTGGCTCGGAGAACCCAAAGACTGAATAAGGAGGTGATCAAAAGAATGTATGTGAGCAATAAAGGCCAGACTAAGAATAGACCAAAATCCTACACTACAGAAACAAGTGAATAGGGATAGCAACAGACAAAAGAAATACCGAGAACAAAACAGGATGGGGTGGGTGTTGGGGTGTAGCAGGTTCAGCCGCCACCTGGGATACCTGGATCCCAAATCAGAGTGCCGGTTCAAGTCCCCACTGCTCTGCTTCCAATACAGTTTCCTACTAATGCACCAGGGAAGGCAGCAGATGATGGCCAAGTACTTGGGTTCCTGCCACCTATGTGGGAGACCATTATGGAGTTCCTGGCTCCTTGCTTCAGCCTGGCGCAGCACTGGTTGTTACAGGCATTTTGGGGAGTGAACCAGTGGATAAAAGATATCTTTCTCTCTCTCTCTCTCTTTCTCTCTCTCCCGCTTTCAAATTAATCAATACATAAAATCTTTTTTTTTTTTTAAAGGAGTAGGACCATCATTACGGCTAAGCCACCACTTCTGACTCTGGTGTCCCATGTTGGAACACCAGTTTTGAGTCCCAGAAGCTTCATTTCTGATCCAATTTCTTGTTAATGTCCCTGGGGAAGCAGCAGATGATGGGCCCTGCCACCCATGTGGGAGACCTGGATGGAGTTCTTGGCTTCTGGCTTTAGCCTGGCCCAGCACACACTAACGGTCATTTGGGGGATGAAGCAGAGGAAAGAAGGTATCTCTCCTTCTCTCCGTTGCTCTGCCTTTCAAATAAGTAAATAAATCTTTTTTAAAAAAAAAAGTAGTATCTTAGTTTTGGAGCTAAGGATAAAAACAGAGCTCTGTTTGTGTCTGGAGACGAACTGAAGAGGCAGGCAGGGAGGCTGTTTTAACAGTAGATGGCTAACAAATGAGAAGCCTTCAGGAACAACAGGATTTAGGAGTCCAAAGTACCTACAAGGTTTTGAGACCGGAAGTCTGTGAAAATGACAACATGGTACTCTTTATTACAGAGGACAGGAAGTTCACTTGGGGAAAAGGCTGGTTTGGTTTGAGACATGAAAAAATTCTAGGTGATAGGAAGCTATCCAAGGGGAAATGCCAAACAGCCCACTGAAGCTCCTGTGTTTGTCTTATAGCAGACTTGCAGAATAACTGACACCACAAGAATGGGACAAAGTAGCTAAAACAAGGATTGCAAGGAAGGTAAACTAAAAAGTACAGAAAACTGCTAGTTAGGCAGATCACCAAAAAAATTTTCTTTTTCTTTTTTCTTTACTTTTTTTTTTTTTTTGACAGGCAGAGTGGACAGTGAGAGAGAGAGAGACAGAGAGAAAGGTGTTCCTTTGCCGTTCCTAGTCTATTGAGCCACAGCGCCGGCCCAAAAAAAAATGTTAAATCACAATAAAATATTTCAAGGAGAGGGTGGCTGGCAGTACCACTTATAGCAAGGTATCACCGAGAATAAGAATCAAAAACTTATTGCATGACGTTTTCTAAAACCAGCCTGTAAGCACCATATAGAGATTAGGGAAGACGTCCAATGGAGCCCACATCAATACCTATATTTAAAGGGAGAGATGGATATAACACAGGCTGAGTATCTTTCTCTTTAGTTCATGTTACTCAGGGGTCTTCTGGACCTGAATCATGTGAGGGGACATTTCAAGGCTGATGGATAGACATCACAGTGTCCCTGCAAGCCTCTGGGGAGTCTACAGCTTCTGAGGTGTGGTCCAGGATTACATATACTGTTAGTAAAAAAAGTAGTAAAAGAATGTCATTAAAAAACATTTTGTAGTAGCAGTTCTTCTAGCAATAGCAAATATTAACAAAGCTCTTAGTACCACTCGGAAGGGGTTAAATCATCATTGCACACTGGCAATAAACTATATAAAAACAGGAACAAGAAGTTACAGGTACACAGACAAGCCAAGAAGCTGTAAGAACTGGACGGTCTGCACTTCCTGACGTTAGTGGGACCTAATTCTCAAACATACCAGAGGCAAGGAAGAGAACTTCAGCACTCTGCTCTGAAAAAAAGAGGACAAAAGCTTATCTGCCACGAAGACTCAGCTCCGGATCTAACTCCACGGACATGTCTGTAACAATGAACTCAGAACTGTGCTAAATACCAAATTTTCATTTCCCAGTGACTTAAGCCACGATCTGATATTCTGCACCTCATTTTTTCTAAACTTCCTTTAGTTACAAGAATTTGAACTCTACAGGAAAGTATAAAGGAAAAAAAAAATCACTTTTTAATCTCATCACACAGAAATGAAAGCCCTATCTCCTTACAGAGTTTTCCTAAGAATATCCACTTTATTTTTACACAAAAGTAGTGATTTCAGCCAGAACAGAAACTCTTATAACCTTAAGCGGATTCTCTGCTAATGAGTATGCCAAAGACAGCGTCCTCTGTCTACCCGGGTTGATATCCTCTCTAATGACATTAGTATTTAGCTGACTTGAACACAAGCAATACTCCTTGTAGTTTACTATCAAGTTGCTCTATCCTAAGCAGTTCTGAAAAATCCTTATATAAACATCTTTTTGGGCTTGTCTGCCCATTTTGAGGGGATTCCTAGAAGCAGGGACAGCGTTGTGGCACACACAGCAGGTAAAGCCACCCCTGTGACACCAGTATCTCTTAGGAGCACCGGTTTCAGTCCTGGTGCTCCACTTCCAATCCAGCTCTCTGCTGTGGCCTGGGAACACAGTGGAAGGTGGCCCAAGTGCTTGGGCCCCTGCACCCACATGGGAGACCCAGATGGAGTTCTTGACTCCTGGCTTTGGCCTGGCCCAGCTCCAGCCATTGCAGCCTTCTGGGGAATGAACCAGGGGATGGAAGCCCTCTCCCTCTGTGCCTCTCCCTCTCTTTAGAAACTTCGACTTTCAAATAAATAAATAAATTTTTTTAAAGTCCTATAAGTGGAATTCTTAGTCAAAGAGAGAGAGAGAGAAAGGGAAAGGACGAGTGAAGACAACACCCACTCATCTAAGAGTGGCAAAGCCGCAGGCAGGACTGGGCGACGGGGCGTGGCTGCCAGCAGTTCTCAGTAAGCGCCTGAGGATGCACACGCCGGTCCCGAAGCCTCGACGATGGGGGAGACGTCGTCCTGTCACCCACCACCTGGAATACAGAACCACCTTTCGCGCTCCCTGCGGTGTCATTACTCTGAAGCTGAGGACGACATTTCTAAAATATTTCCTAAAGTAACAACGTAGTGACTAAATTAAAATCACTGAATTGTAGACTTCAAAAGTTGTGAATCTCAGTGTATGTGAATTATTTCCTTTAAAAATTCTGTAATGTAAGTCTACTTTTTGAGGTAGAGAAAGTAAATATCATCATAGGGAATTTCTCTAGGATGAGGTGAAAGAAACACGAAAGAAAACTATTTCCTAAATCAAACAGAAGAAAGGGGGGAGGGAGAGGGAGAGAAAAAGGAAGGAAGAAAGGAAGGGAGGGAAGGAGGGAGGGGGGGAGGGAGGGAGGAGAGGAAAGGAGGGGGGAAGGAAGGGGGGAGGGAGGGAGGGAGGAGGGGGAGGGAGGGAGGGAGGAAATAAATAAATCACCAAAGACAGAATGATTTTACAGAACGAGAACGGTTTGGCCAGGCAGTCAGAACACAGCCCGCGCCGTGGGTATCGGGGAAGTTACCTTAGGCAACCCAATCTCATCCATGGCGTTCAGCCACTGGATCACGTTATCGGTGTGTCTGAAGTGCAGACCAGTGGCCTAGGGAAAGAAAAGACATGAAGCACTGTTGGCTATGCTGAAGCAAATGCCAGAGCTTCTCCTTGCAAGAGTTCCCATGGAGACCTCCAGGTCGCTCTCCCCATCCCAACACCAACAAGTCAGACCCACGCTCAGCTCCTCTCACTCCTTTTCCACCTAGAGAACGCTGCTGCGTGGATTCGGGCCCCAGGCTGGCCGTCTCCAGGTGACACTCCCGGCTGTAGCACCTGCTTTCCGTGACTGTGGTAGATTAAATGACATAATACACATAAAGCCCGGTGGGGTGTCTGTACGGCCAGAAACTACTCCGCAGGCTTTCACACTACACAGAGATTATCCCCCTGAACCTCTATGCCTGCCACTTGCTCCTAGGAAGGGTGGCGAGGCAGAACGTCCTCCCAGTGTTGCTGCGCCGGGGCTCTCCTTTCCCTTCTCACTACACTGCCTGCAACACAAGAGCTGCCATCAGAACAACTCAACAGACAGGTCTCTGCTTTTTGATTGAGAAAACTTCTGTTTAGGATGTTAATCTTGGCTGAAGACTTACATCTTCCCTGTTTTCCCTTGAATTTAAACATAAAGCATAAAAATCTCTTTTGACACTGCAACCCTAGCTCATCCTGAGTTCTGGCCCCATCGCACACTCATCCCCTCTCACGTCTGCTCTGGGTTACGCAGCCCTGCACAACCTTCTGTTCTCATCCTGTGCCAACTGCGGGCGCCCTCCATGAGAGTCCAGACAACAGGACACAGTCCTCACCCTGGTCCACATCCTGACTCACGTCAGCAGTCTGCTTTCTCGGGGCACTGGGCCACAGGAATCAAACTCCTTCATCTGACTCTCCAACTGGATAATTTTCCATTCTACCTTAAACTTCAACATCATGGGGTGGTATTTTTTTTTTCCTCAAGCTGCTATTGCTTTCAATTTGCTAACAAATCTCAATGCTTAGGTAAAATCAGATTTACAGGGGGCTGGCACTGTGGCACAGTGGGTAAAGCTACCACCTGCAGTGCCGGCATCTATCCATATGGGCCCCAGTTTGAGACTCAGCTCCACTTCCAATCCAGCTCTCTGCTATGGCCTAGGAAAGCAGTGGAAGATGGCCCAAGTCCTTGGGCCCCTGTACCCACGTGGGAGACCCGGAAGAAGATCCTGACTCCTGGCTCTGGATAGGCCCAGCTCTGGCCACTGCAGCCATTTGGGGAGTAAACCAGCAAACAGAAGATCTCTCTCTCTCTGCCTCTGCCTCTCTCTAACTCTGCCTATCATATAAATAAATATTTTTTTTAAAAAATCAGATTTACAGTAATAATTCCTCTAATCAATCCCTCTACTTTCTAAGAATGAAAAAGTTCATACAGAACCATGAAAACAACTACATATACACAACTGTAAGAGTTCGACCAGAAACACAGTTAAAATTCTTCCACTGCTATATTTTGCCTTTGCAGCGCAAGTATTTTCTTCATTCTATCAGGCATTTTTAAAGGCTATACCATTTGCTGGAACAAACCACACCTCCACCTGTCTCTCAAGAACTCCCGTAAGGAATAAATACACAGAGCTTTTCTCCCCAGTGTACAGAACCCTGAGCACCGAGCAAGGAAGGACTCACCTTGTATCTGGTCTGCTCTCGATCGTAGATTTTTTTCAGGGACACCACTTTGGGAGAGAAGAAGTTCCCCAGCTTGGCAAGGTACACGCCATTCCGCAGCCCCTCCTCCAGCTCTGTGGTGGGGGGCAGGTCTTCCCCCAGGCACGCTTCCATCCACCTGCACGCAAGGAGAGGGCACGGAGAAGAGGGAGGAGGTCAGCACTGCTCCCTGGCGGCCCGGAGCTTCACTTCCAAGTCTCCCTGGAGCTGAAGCTGAGCACGGCACAGGCAGCTCCTCACAGAACCGTGCCCTGGCCCAGCCCCATCTCAGGGAACTTAGGAAAATTCCTGAGCACAAACATCACCTTCTCGCCCTTCCTCGCCTGGGCTGCACAATAGGGACAGCTGGCTCCCCAGGCCGACTGCCCTGGGAGCCTCAGACCTTCAGTTCCTGCTCAAGAGGAAAAACCATTTGTAACTGGAGCCACCATCTCAACTGCTCAAAAGCTTGAATGTGTTGCTGACCCTCTTTTCAGTTTCAGAACTCAAAATCCACAGGGAACGTCTAGGTTCAGGTTCTCAGCTTGCTTCAAGCTGCCTAAACAGTCAATTCTCTAAAGTACCGAATGACACTCCCAGGAAAAGAGTAAGTAATGAATTCTTCAGTGTTTATTCTGAGGCATGGAAGAGGTCGTAACAAGGAAAGGAAAAGAAAACCGTACTCCACCCGCCTCCCCGCACGATCCCACCCCTCACCAGATTACAGGGAAGCCCACGATAAAACAAAGGAAGCTTCAGTTTCTATCCGCGGAGACCGAGGTAACTAACAATCACTCACAGCAATGGTTTTTAGCCACTTTTTTTTTTTTTAAAGATTTATTTATTTGAAAGAGTTACACAGAGAGAAGAGGAGGCAGAGAGAGAGAGAGAGAGAAAGAGAGAGAGATTGATCTTCCATCTGCTGGTTCACTCTCCAACTGGCCAGTTGAAACTGGGCCAATCCGAAGCCAGGGGCCAGGAGCTTCTTCTAGGTCTCCCACGCGGCGCAGGGGCCCAAGGACTTGAGCCATCCTCTACTGCTTTCTCAGGCCATAGCAGAGAGCTGGATCGGAAGAGGAGCAGCCGGGACTTGAACTGGCACCCATATGGGATGCTGGCACCACAGGTGGCGGCTTTACCCACTGCACCACAGCGCCGGCCCCGGCCACTTCTAAGACAGGGACTCCTTGAACAGATCAGGGAAACCACAGACCCTTCCCAGAAAAATGTTCACATCCTTAGACTTTACATTTTGCCTTAATTTCAGGGGCTTCATTTCTTTTATAAACCCCAGATTAAGAACCTCTAATTTTTCCCCTCTTTTTACTTACTTAGAAAAACAGAGAGACAGACACAGCTCTCATCTACTGGTTCACTCCCCAAGTGCCCATAACAGCCGGGGCTGGGCCAGACTCCAGCTGGGAGCCTAGACCTTCACCCAGGTCTCCCACATGGGTGGCAGGGACAATTACTGAGGCATCACCTGCTGTCTCCCAGAGTAGACATCAGCAGGAAGCTAGAAGTGGGATCAGAGCCAGAAGCCAAACCCAGATACTCTGATACAGACCGAGGGATCCCACGTGGCATCTTCATGGCTGTGCCAAATGCCCTCCCCAAGAACTCCTAATTTAAAATGATTCCACTCATATTTTACAAAATTGACACTGTCCTCACATTTCAAACCACACCGGGGAACAAAATTCCCAAAACATTACATGTTGTCGGTTTGTTTTACCAAAATGATAAATCTTTGAAATGTCAAATGAAAAAGTTCAAGATATGGCAGACTGTGGTAAAAACTAGATTTTTAACTGTCACATGGAAATGAAACACTCATGATGTTTACTGATGCACAGAATTTTGTTAAAGGCACATAAAACTAGACGAAACATTTGAATATGCATATAAACAATCTCCATGAAAATTTCTTTTCTTTCTCTCTCTCTCTCTCTTTTTTTTTTTTTTTAACAGGTAGAGTTATAGACAGTGAAAGAGAGAAAGTTCTTCCTTCTGTTGGTTCACTCCCCAGATGGCCGCTACAGCTGGCACTGCGCTGATCCAAAGCCAGGATCCAGGTGCTTCTTCCTGGTCTCCGATGCGGGTGCAGGGCCCAAGCACCTGGGCCATCCTCCACTGCTCTCCCGGACTACCGCAGAGAGCTGGACTGGAAGAGGAGCAACTGGGACTAGAACCCAGCACTCTTATGGGATGCCAGCGCTGCAGGCGGAGGATTAACCAAGTGAGCTGTGGCGCCGGCCCTGAATATGCATATACACAATCTCCATGAAAATTTCTAAGAAAAAACATGAACAAATCAGAAGAAATGTAAGTCAAATATCAGGTAAGTATATTTATAATCTCATCTTTGTTTTTATTTACTGCTTATAGTAATAAAATTGCTAGAAAATAAATTAGTATAAATATATCATCATTTTATAATTCATAATAAAATGTCTTGTTCTGGAAGCAGGTATTCAGCCTGCTGGTTAAGATACCCATCTCCTGTCATAGTGTCTGGGTTTCATTCCCAGCTCTGGCTCCTGACTGCAGCTTACTATCTGTGAGGACCCCGGGAAGCAGCTGTGATGGCTAAATAACTGGGTACCTATCACCCCATGGGAGACCAGGATTGTGCTCCTGGTCCCTGGCTCTATCACCTGCTTAGCTCCAGTCACGGCAGGCATTAGAATCCAGGCCGCTCTGCTTCTGATCCAGCTCCCTGCTAACACACCTCAGAAAGCAGCAGCAGATGGCCCAAGTACTTAGGCCCCTGCCACCCACAGGGCAGCTCCAAGGGAGCTCCTGGCTTGTGACTTCAGCCTGACATGGCCCTGCCATTTGCGGCCATTTGGGAAGTAAACCAGCAGATGGAAAAAATCTCTTTCTCCCTGTGCCCTCTGTCACTCTGCCTTTCAAATAAATAGCCTAAATCTAAAACAAAAAACAAGGGGGGCAGCAGGTGATGGCTCAAGGAGTTGGGTCCCTGCCACCCACATGGGAGACCCAGACGGAGCTCCTGGTTCCTGGCTTCAGCCTGGCCCCGCCCTGGCTGTTGTGAGTATTTGGGAAGTTTAGGGAATCAACCAGTGGATAGGAGATCTCTCTCTCCCTCCCTCTCAAGTTAAAATTTCTTTTTCTTAAGTAAGGAAAAACAACAATTTCCCTACTTCTTTCAAGTTCTATAGAACAGCCCATCATCATTTTCAAATCTATTCTATCTCTAAAGTAAGCTCTATATGGGCACACAGTAGGTACTGCTTCAGAAAGGCACGATGCATCTATCAACAGACCAGAGAATTTTCTGTTCCCCACACCCAATGACAATAGGTTCTCCATTGGTTTTCCTCCCTCAAATGGTGAGAAACGAATGGGTTTTCCAGAAGAGTTGCCATAGTAACTAAAACAGATCCCAATTCACGACAGCTACAACATCAGACCTACTCCCCTGGCAGAGCCTCAAGACCAGAAGGGCGATGCGGGGAAGACTGGTGTGGAAACAGCTGCCTTCCAAAGACTTGACTGCCACAAGGAGAGGGGTAACATCATTCTGGCACACAGCTGCTGGCAACCCCAGTCTTCGGGTCACAATCCAACGTGGGTTCCCATTAGCAGGGACAAACCCAACAATTACAGCCTCAGCCAAAAGTAGCCCAGTAGCAACTAGTGGTTCAAAGAAAAATTATTTTCTTCTCAAAATGAGGTGCGCACACAGGAAGACTATGCATGAAAGGGCAGGAGGTACTTTTGCCTTGCATCAGAGCCAGGTCCCAGGAGTACGTAGGGCCGCCGCTGCTCCAAGGTTACTACATCAAAATCTTTGCCTTGCCTAGCGCCAGTGCTATAAGACAGTCCCCATTAAAGCTAAAGCAGGATGCAATTCTTTGCCTATCACACAAGGGTCAGGCCACAGAAAGGAAAACCAACTGTGATGTGGTGAAGGGGATAAGCAGAGGGAGAGCTAGCATAAATAGATTGAAGCCATCAAAGTGTTTCTAAACAACTGCCCTGGGGCGGGCTAATGGTGCTACATGGGACACCTGCACCCCATATCAGAGCACCTGGTCAAGTCCCAGCTCTGCTTCTAATCCCAGCTTCCAGCTAATGTGTACTCCGGCAGGCAACAGACGCTGGCTCGAGTAGTTGGGTCTTGGCCACCCAAGTGGGAAATCAGGATTGAATTCTGCATTCCTGGCTCCTGGCCTGGCCCTGGCCTGGCTGTTGTGGACATTTGGGGAGTGAACCAGCAGTTGGAAGCACTCTGTCACCTCGGCAACCCCACTCCTGCCTTTCAAATAAATAAAAATAATTTTTTAAAAGCTGCTCAAAACCTAACTGCCCCTGGTTTGAGAACCTGCTGCTCTGCTTCTGATCCAGCTCCCTGCTAATGGTCTGGGAAAGCAGTGGAAGATGGCCCAAGGGCTTGGGTCCCTGCACCCATATAGGAGACCTGGAAGAAGCTCCTAGCTCCTAGCTTTGAACCAGTCCAGCTCTGGCCATTGTGGCCATTTGGTGAGTGAACTAGTGCATGGAAGATCTTTCTGTCTCTCTCCTCTCTCTCTGTAACTCTGCCTTTCAAATAGACAAATCTTTTTTTTTTTTTTTTTAAGATTTATTTGAAGGCAGAGTTACACAGAGAGGAGAGGCAGAGAGAGATAGAGAGAGGTCTTCCATCCAATGGTTCACTTCCCAGTTGGCTACAACAGCTGGAGCTGTGCTGATCCAAAGCCAGGAGCCAGAAACTTCTTCCAGGTCTCCCACTTGGGTGCAGGGGCCCAAGGACTTGGGCCATCTTCTACTGCTTTCCCAGGCCAGAGCAGAGAGCTGGATCAGAAGTGGAGCAGCTGGGTCTCGAACTGGTGCCCATATGGGATGGCGACACTTCAGGCCAACGTGTTATTAACCCGCTGCACCATAGTGCCAGCCCCTCAAATAAACAAATCTCAAAAAAAAAAAAAAAAACCTGCCCTCCAAGTGACCAGTGACCACACGTGCAGCTCCTCCTCCAGTGCAGGCTGTTTCACAGGGGACAATCACCGGGTTTGTTAAGAGTGAGTTAGATCAGGATTGAACTGCTGTGGAAAAGTCAGGTGCCACATGACTGTAATTTCTACTGCTGGCAGAAGTTTGGATTCCACTCCAATTCCAAGAAGATACAAATCCTCCTTTCAGTCTTCCACAGCCCACACGAGACTCCCCCTCAGCCAGTCAATCAAAGGGCCAGGAACCTAATGCACTTTGAAGGCAAGTATGTTTTTTATTTTTGTTTTAATATAATACATGCCTGTTGAAGAAAATTACTAAACATTTCAAAATTTTATAAATATTTCCCATGTTTTTATATTACTCTGAAGACTTTAAATTACATAAAAATTCTACTAAGTGCTTAACCATTCACCCATTTGGAGATTTATGTCAATTCTATATGTTTTCAACCATTAAATACCACTGTAAGGAATATCTCTGTGCACACTGTTGTTCTGAATCTAAAATTCATTCCTTAGAAGTCCTTTCGTATAACTCCAAAATCATAAACATTTGATTGCCCACAAGCCTACTCAGAGCTTACAGTTACATGCACAATGCACGGTGGCCTTTTACACAGAAGACTGAGGCCTACCCAAGGTCACCAGCTGCTGTGACAAAGGCAGAAGAACTAGGCTGACTCCACCGCTGCCCCAGCCAGGGCAGCTCAGATGTTCCACGCTCTGTCCACTCACGGGTGAGTTTCTGGCATTTCGGCTTAACTGTTAACCCACCGGTGACTCTCAACTCCCTGTGATATACTGAAAAATAAACTCATGCGCAAGAGAGACAGCGCTGGCGAAGACAGCTTGCTACAAGCCCTCAGGGGAACACCGCCCTGGTCACGAGGCGGAAGGCCCATGAGAGAGCTTCTCATCCACCCCAAGTCCTGCATCTCCTCCCACCTCGATGCCGGAAGACTCCCGATACACCCATGCCAAACCACGCGCAGGCCGAGACTGGACACGGACGCTGCCGGGAAGCCGAAACCTCACAGTCCCCATCTCACGCCTGGATGCCAGCGCCCGTCCTCCACGGGCACACGGGCACCGAGGCTGCCTCGGGAGCAAGGGGACCCTGCAGCAAAGGTATACCATGATCAGCACTGGCCACGGCTAGGCCTGGGTTTGTATCCACAGTCTGGCACTGCTCCAACAGCAGTCTCTTCTTTGTGGCTGAGGATCAAAGACAGCGAGTGCAGAGCAAGGCCAGTGCCAGCTGGGTAACAAGCATCCTTCCTCTGTTTTCTCAGGATGAGTCACACTCACTGACACTTCCCTAAGTAAACTAATCTCAGTTCCTCCAAGCTTCCCTCATAAAAAGAGTAACGGGGACCCGCAGAAGTCGCCGCCTGTGACGGGGCATCCCATATAAGCGCTGGTTTGTGTCCCGGCTGCTCCACTTCTGATCCAGCTCCTTGCTAACAGCCTGGGAAAAGCAGATGTCCCAAGTGCTTGGGCCCCTGCCAGCACATGGGAGACCTGGAAGGAGCTCCTGGCTTCAGCCCAGCCCAACCCTGGTCACTGCAGCCATTTGGGGAGTGAACCATCAGAGAGATGTAAGCTAGCTCCTTCCGTTTCTCTCCTGTATCTCTGTCTCTCCTCTCTCTGTGACTCTTACTCTCAAATAAATAAGTAAGCAAATCTTTAAAAAAAAAAAGCAAGCATAAGAATAGCACCTGCCCACCGAACGCTGTGAGGACGAGAGGTGTGACACAGGAAGTCGAGGAGCAGTGCCTGGCTCAGGGCTCGGGACATCCCCCAGCGTCTCCCCAGCCTCAGACATGACTCCCCGCCCTTCACACCTGTCTCGTTCGTCTCTGAACATTCTCCCTCCGGATGCCAGGTTCCAGGTACGGCCTGACCAGCCAGGAAGGGAAAGGGACAATCACCTTTTTCATCCTGACCACTCGGTAACCACAAAGCAAGCTTCAGATTAAATTCCTAATTACACTTTTCCAATCAACAAAAGCTCTTATTTCCTCCTAAACGCGAAGCTGTTACGTCATCTCTCTACAATCCCATACTAAAAGCACTCTTCGCACCCATGTCCGCTATACTCATTCACGTTAGACTCAGCTGACTGTCCCCAAGGTCTACGTTACCTAAATTACCTAAAATAGTTATTTCTCTTCCAGCTTCACAACATTCATCAACATTAATGGGACTCTACAGAATGAAGAGGAGTTTACCAAACGGACAAGGCACAGGCGGCCTGTGAAACACAGTGTGTGGCGGCTCAGCCCAGCATCGCCACTGCAGGAGGGCAGTGCCAGGGAGCGCTGGGAGGCAAGGGCGGGCAGACGAGCAAGCTGCACTGTGTAAGGCCTTGTCCCAAAGAAACCTTCAGTTCATCCTATCCCAGGGAGCAACGAAGGATGCTCTGATCAGAAAATCACTCTGGCAACAAAAAGGGGGGGGGGGGGAGTCTTTCAGATTTTCTTCAATAGCAAACAAGTGAATTAAATAGCTAATAAGTAACTCGAAGGGGAAAAGCGTCCAGAGAATAGCATACCAAGTGATGACATCAGCACACCCTACATGTGGTCAGGCTTCAGCCACGGCCAAACACAGAGCTTGACAACAAAACTTTTTTTTTCTTAATATTTATTTATTTGATGGGGCCAGGGCTGTGGCATAGTGGGTAAAACCGCCGCCTGCAGTGCCAGCATCCCATATGGGTGCTGGTTCGAGTCCGGGCTGCTCCACTTCCAATCCAGCTCTTTGTTATGGCCTGGGAAAGCAGTGGAAGATGGCCGAAGTCCTTGGGCCCCTGCACCCACATGGGAGACCTAGAAGAAGCTCCTGGCTCCTGGCTTTGGATCGGCGCAGCTCCAACCATTGCAGCCAAGTGAGGAGTGAGAGTGAACCAACAGATGGAAGACCTCTCTGTCTCTCTCTGCCTCTCCTTCTCTCTCTGTTTAACTCTGACTTTCAAATAAATATATATATATGTATATATATATATATATAACATTTATTTATTTGAAAGGCAGCATGACAGAGAAAGAGACAAATATCAAGGAATCTTCCATCTGCCAGTTCACACTCCTAATGGCTACAACGGCCAGGACTGGGCCAGACCAAAGCCAGGAGCCCAGAACTCTGGAGGTCCAGGTCTCCCATGTGGGTGCAGGGGCCCAAGCACTTGGGCCACCTTCACTGCTTTCCCAGGCACATTATCAGGGAGCTGGATCAGAAGTGGGAGCTGGATCAGTGTTCAAAACATCACCCATATGGTAACCCGCCCTGCCACAACACCAGTCCCCAAATAACAAATTTCTCCCAAGAACTGAAGAAAAGTGGAGAGTCCAGCACTTAGCCCCTCCGCTCACGAAGAGGACACAGCCCGTCCACATTTCCTCCTCCTCCAGGGCAGCGCCAGAACTGCAAATACAAATTATTAGGAAAAAAGATACCAGATCCGAAACTACTAGTAAACAGGGAAACAGTAACACGTGAATGGTTCACTCTCGACATAAACAACAGTGAAAAATAACCTGCAGGAGCAGGCCTTGCGGCACAGCGGGGAGAGCTGCATCTCGTGTCAGAACGCCAGCTCGAGTGGCAGCTACTCCTCTTCCCACCCAGTGCTGCCCATGTGCCCGGCAAGCAGCGATGGCTCAGGCAGGGGAGTGCCCGGCTCAGCAGGGCCTTCACGGCCATGTGGGGAGTGAACCAGTGAATGCAGGATAGCTCGCTCGCTCTCTGAGTCACTGTCTTTCAAATAAATAAAACAACAAAACTGTAACACCATGTGGCAGATACAAACCTAAAGACTTTCCATACATTATCTCACTTGATCTGTGCAACATAAGGCAAGCAGTGTTATTGTTATTTCACAGATAAGGGAATCATGGGTTCCAAGTAGAGTGACCTGTCCAAGATGACCCAGCACGAGAGCTCACACTTGAGCAAAACTGGCTTGACTCTTAAGTCCATACTCTTAATTAATCGCTACCACTCAAAGCCTGTCAAAGATACTAAGAGCTACACCTGCTGAAAATCCTATCAAAGTCCAGCTTCAGGGCTGGCGTGGTGTAGCAAATAAAGCCGCCACCTGTGACACCAGCATCCCATGTGGGCGCCAGTTTGAGTCCCAGCTGCTCCACTTCCAATTCAGCTCCCTGCTCATGACCTGGGAAAAGCAGCAGCAGATGGCCCACGTGCATGGGCCCTACAACCCTGGTGGGAGACCCAGATGAGGCTCCTGGCTCTGGCCTGGCCTAGCTCTGGCCATTGTGGCCATCTAGGGAGTAAACCAGCAGATAGAAAATCTCTCTGTCCTTGTCAATATGACTTTCAAATAAATAAATAAATAAATCTTAAAAATAAAAAGTTCAGGTTCTGAAACTGGGCTTCCTGAAGCACCCACACCCCCACACCCACAGTCTGCGGCCTCATTAGCAATCCTATTCCACCAAGCACCGAGACAGAGTCCTAGTAATTATTAAACACTGGTGAAATTACACAATCAGTTGCAAAAAATTGAGTGCTCATACAAAAGCCTGTCTTTAATATAATTATATAACACTTATCAGTAATCGTATATACCTTTCTTATTATCTCTTTTTATAAAGTTTTGTTTTATACAAATTTTAAATCAATTCTCCAGAAAAATTATCTTGGCAGCCACACAATCACTCAGGAAGCATTTCTGACTACTGCAAGGCTTATCAGTGGCAGCAAACATGCCAGAGACCAGCCCCTGCCTTTAAGGAAATCACGTAATGACAAGCTACCACAGGAGATGATATGTGAATTATGCTTTGTAAGAAAACCTGTATTTAAAGAGGCAAAACAATGAGAAAAGACATTTGAGATAATGAAACAGCATAAACAAGAGCCAAAAAAGTGTGGAAACAAAAGGCCTGTTCCATTCGGACAAACGCAGGGGGCGACCTGCAGGCGTGGCACCCATGGAGGTTTTCGAGCAGCGGAGTGCCCTAGCCAGGTGCGAGACACAGAGGGTGACTGGACAGGAACGTGGAGACACAGCCACGGCAGAAATATGAGGCAACCATTCCAGTCCAGACAGAGGTAATCAGGCCTAAGCAGCACAATGATGAGCAATTACAAGGCAGAAATGCACCCTGTTTCACAATCCGTTAGCTGGGTGAGAGTCAATGGGGAAGCTGGTTTCACAGATGACTTGAGAAGAAAAAACAAGACTAGCTCCTCGCCTTACATCTTGCAGCAAATATGAAACACAAAATGGATTACAGACATTTTTTAAAAGATTTATTTATTTGAAAGAGTTACAGAGAGAGAGGAAAGAGAGACACACACAGGAGATCTTTCATCCACAGGTTCACTCCCCAAATGGCCACAATGGCCAGGGCCATGCTAGGCCAAAGCCAGGAGCCAGGAGCTCCATCCAGGTCTCCCACGTGGGTGGCACGAGTCCAAGTACTTGGACCATCTTCTGCTGTTTTCCCAGGCATTAGCATGGAGCTGGATTGGAAGTGAAGCGGCTGTGACAGGAATATGGAATGTGGCACTGCAGGTCGGGGTTTAACCCATTGCACCACGACACCAGCCCCAGGTTAAAGATTTTTAAAAAGGAAAAAATATAGATGAGCAGTTGTGTAATCTTGAAATGGGAAAGGAATTTGCAAACAAGCCTGCAGAGGCAAAAATCAGAAAGGAAAAGATAAATAAACCGGCTATACAGAAACTATCTCGGAGTGGGCTCAGGTAATATGGGTTACATTCTTAGCTCTTGGCTTTGGCCCCAGGTATTGCAGGCATTTGGGGAGTGAACCAGCAGATGGGAGTTCTCTCTCCCTCTCTGCTTCTCAATTAAAATTTTAAAAAGCAAAACATTAAAGTTTCTATAAGGCAATTTTTTAAAAATTAAGATAGATAAACTGGGAAGAAAAATTACAGAGCTAGCATTCTCTTATAGTCGCCTTCTTTTTAATGTTGATTGAATTATTTGAAAGGCAGAGAGATCTTCCATAAGCTGGTTCAAGCCTCCCTATGCTCATTAACAGCCAGGGCTGGACAAAGTCAAAGCCCAGAGTCAGAACTCTGTCCCAGTCTCCCGTGTGGGTGGCAGGGCCCCATCTACCTGAGCCATCATCCACTGCCTTCCAAGGCGCACATTAGCAGAAAGCTGGAATTGAAGGTGAGCAGGACTCGCACCCAGGCCTTCTGATATGAGATGCAGACATCCCAATCGGCAGCTTAACTCATTTCCTGGCAACGCCCAGCCCTCTCCTATAATCTTTACACACACACACACACACACACACACACACACAGATAAATACATTTTTAGTCACTTGAAATAAATAGAAAAATGTTTCCTTAGTAAAAGAGAATACAGGCACAAATAAGCATTCATAAAGTAATAAACATAAGCGGCCAGTAATTATAGGGAAATTTCTCAGCCTCACTACTAATCAAAGAAATGCAAATTAAAGTAACA
This sequence comes from Sylvilagus floridanus, assembly GCA_949820135.1. Lineage (NCBI taxonomy): Eukaryota > Metazoa > Chordata > Mammalia > Lagomorpha > Leporidae > Sylvilagus > Sylvilagus floridanus. The sequence continues at coordinate 92,675,025 of OX463239.1, read as the reverse complement.
ATGTCATCATCTTCAGCTATCAGACCAGCAAAGATAAAAAAGAATGACAACTTGTTATTGTCCAGTGTGTGGGGAAATCCCACATTCCCACACACAGTTCCAGAAAAAAACCTGGCTCCATGTGCCATCTATAGCAAACTTACAGAAACTTCTATAAAAGGAAAAAGAAGCTTATTTTTAAAAGATGACTTGGGGACTGGCGGCATGGATGACTAAATCAAAGATGATGTCATTGCACAAGGTTGGGGACACCCACAGAACCAGAAGAGGACAGCAGCTTTGTGCCTGAAACGTTTTCGGTTTGAAACGTCAGCGGGCGCCCAGCAGTGACATTCTGCAGGAAGTTGGAGATTCAAGTCTGAAACTCAGGCAGAAAAACCCAGGCTGGCCCCGTCTTCACACCTGCCGATGATGAGCTTGCCAGGGGCGTAGGCTGAGGGAGAACAAAAGGGGTGAAGGGCTGTACCTCAGAGAACGCCACGAGGTGAAAGGGAAAGAAAGGGCGGTCGTGGCACTGGAGTGAGAGCCAGGAGAGAGCGACAAGATGGCCACCCCGGGAGCTGGACGAGGCCAGCACGCGCCAACGCTGCAGAGGGATGAGCAGCAAGGGGGAGGACGTGGCAAACCAGGAAGGCCAGGAGAGCCCCGTGGGGCCAGAAAGGGGGAAGAGAGAAACTGGGGAGCAGAGGCAGGCTGGTCTGAGACGGTGCCAAGTCCGGGGAAGGCACCTTCCTTTAAATGATGGAGTACATGTCTGCAGCCTATGAGAACCAGTGAAGGAGGGACAAAGGGACAAGAACAAAGGACAAAAGCAAGAAGGTGCTGATGGGCAGAGGTGGCAGGCACATGCAGAAGGAAACAAAGCCACTTCTCCCCCGAGGAGGGAGGGACGGAGATGCAAGCCAGCAGAACGGCGGCGTGGTATTTCACTCACTGTCCGTAACAGGACCAGGAACACCGTGACCCTCACAAGGCTGCTGTGAGGGGTCAGACTGGAGCATGAGGAGGCTCTAAATAATGGTAGCCTTACATCTGTGTGTGTTTGCATGAGTCTGTGTGGGACAGAGCGAGGTTCCCAGAAATAAACCTATTTCTATTCCAACACTCGGTAACTGAAGTCATACCTGTCTACCTTGTCCTGCTGATAACATTTCTCAAAGGGAGTAAATACTTCGCCCAACCCACCCTGCCACTCAGTGAGACAAAGTGACTACTGAGAACGCTACTGTGGTGAGCCTTCAAACAAGCCCAGACCAAGAGCACACGTAGGAAAGAAACAGGGTGGGAATCTGAATTAGGGGTCTGTGAGGAGGAAACCAGCTGAACAAGTTCTGCAGAGCACATGACTTCAGCGGTTTCCCAGCTCAGTGCAATTCAGAAGGGGAACAGAGCGATGCCGGAACTGACACTCCAAGCCACAGAGATTCAGTTCCTCCAGGAGCAGCTCCTCGGGAGCCACACCCATCTGGCAGAGCAAACGCCGCCAGCACCAGGGTTATTCTATGCCAAAGCCTCCCAAATTTGGTGGTCTTTCTCCACCGTTGGGATCTACTGTCATGTGAGAACTACTCAGGCATGGGAAAGAGCCCCATGACTTTAATATAGCATGGTAAGTGCAGTCTTGAGAGAAAGGAATGCAGAGTACTCAGTACAGCTTTCTGCAGCTGTGATTTCCCGAAGAAAACGGCACTGAGGTCCGGGAGGACGTGGAGGTGTGTGCTGACGGCCCACAGGAGTGTCCGCACCCTGCGAGGAGCTGACGCGGAAGGAAAGGGTCACATGGCATCCAAGGGATGGTTCTGAGCAGGACAGAGGAGGAGAGGAGGAAAGAGGGGATCGAGGCACAAAGGAAGCACGGCTCTAATCCAGGCAAGAGCCAGAAAGGCTCGACTTCAAGCCACAAAGCAGAATGAGAAGTCTCAGTAACAAACTTCTGGGTAGAAATTAAACAAATCTGAAAAACTGTAAGAGTAAGTGAAAAACTCGGGAAAATGTTTGCCTTCCCTTAACTTCTTTGTGTATTTCTATCTTATACAGACCCATGCCCGAGTAAATCATTTTATTATTAGCTGAACTGGATAGGCCCGGTCAAGTCTACTTGCTAAAATTAAATGTCAGTTACCCTATCTCAGCTGGGTTCCCCAGTCTTACTGGAGAGATAGAAACTAAACTATGGTGATGCATTATACAACTCACCTCATCTAAGAAATATCACTGAATTGCACATAAGATGTGGGTGAATCTCACAGCACATAAATTATGCATCAGTAAAGTGTTGATTTTGCTTTTTAAGTCTCTGGAAAAACACTTACTCCCAGGCCGCCTTCAGATCAAGAGCATGGTGACAATTACCAGGCTCAATCTGTGTACCATCCATCCCTCACTCACCACGCTTCATGAAGTACCAAAGACCTCTTACTCAGCAGCCACAATCCAATCATTTCTAACTGTGAGCTGATCTTGAGAAAACAGGTAAATAAATCTTAAAAGAAAATAAAGAAAAAGGTGGCCGGCGCTGTGACACAGCAGGTAAAGCCACCGCCTTCACTTCTGGCATCCCATATGGGTGCTGGTTCTAGTCCCGGCTGCTCCACTTCCGACCCAGCTCTCTGCTATGGGCTGGGATAGCAGTAGAAGATGGCCCAAGTCCTTGGGCCCCTGCACCAGCGTGGGAGACCCAGAGGAAGCTCCTGGCTCCTGGCTTTGGATCAGCACAGCTCCGGCGTTGTAGCCAATGGGGAGTGAACCAGAGGATGGAAGCCTCTCTCTCTTTCTCTACCTCTCCTTTCTGTGTAACTCTGACTTTAAAATAAATAAACAAATCTTAAAAAAAAAAAAAAAGACAGAAAGACTCCTCCACAAAGCAGAAGGTGGGGTCACATTTCTTTGCAAAAGTAAACCTCTGCTAGACCCTCAGGCACAAGCAGCATTGTGTTGCAAATATGCCAAAAACTTTATTTTCAGATTGATTACCCGGTAAAAACAAGGAACGGCACACTGCGGCCAGTGCTGTGGTGCCGTGAGTAAAGCTGTCACCTGTAACGCTGCCACCCCATACAGGTAGCAGTTTTAGCCTTCCTGCTGTGGCCTGGCAAAAGCAGCAGCAGATGGCCCAAGGGCTTGAGCCCCTGCCGCCCATGTGGAAGACCAGGATGAAGCTCCTGGCATCAGCCTGACTCAGTCCTGTGCCACTGCGGCCACTTGGGCAGTGAACCAGAGGATGCAAGATCGCTCTCTCTGTAACTCTTTCAAATACATAAATAAATCTTAAAAAAAAAGAGGAATATTTAACTATAACACTCAGGAAGGACATAGCCCTGGCCTTCTTAGGCTCACAATATTTTAAGGAAAAGCATAAGGGACGTATGCCATGCAAAGTGTAACACACAGAGTGGGGCAGCAGCAACACGGGAACAGCCAGCGCCTGACACAGACCCGGGGCAGAGGTAGCTGTCCAGGTAAACTTCCTGGAGGACTGCTACTGGAACGAATTCTCTTAAGACAGACAGTATGTTCTTCACACAGGTCAATACTTTGACACACAGTTCAAAATTCAGGACACATAAAAAGATACTCAGTTAACAGGAAAAAGAGTGGCAATATGCAGAAAGTAAGGTAAGACTAAAGAGTTTCCACTGGACAAGGCACTGGTGTTCCACTGGTGTTCTGAGTGAGATAAGGAAGGTGCGGGATTACATCCACGGGAGTTAAGCAGTGGTGGATTTAGGAAGTTTTCCGGCAAGTGAAGAAAAGGGGGGGGGGGGCAGCACTGTGGTGCAGCGGGCTAAGCCTCCACCTATGGCATGGTACCCTATATAGGCACTGGTTTGAGCCCCAGCTGCCCCTCTTCCCATCCAGCTCTCTGTTATGGCCTAGGGAAACAGCAGAAGATGGTCCAAGAGCTTGGGCGCCTGCAGCCATGTGGTAGACCCAGAAGAAGCTCCTGGCTGCAGATCGGCCCAGCTCCAGCTGTTGCAGCCATTTGGGGAGTGAACCGATAAGAGAGAAGACCTTTCTCTCTGTCTCTCCCTCTCTCTGTAACTCTACCTCTCAAATAAATAAATAAAATAGCTTTTTTAAAAAATTGACATCTCCAGTCTTAAAAAGGGGGGGTGTGAATAATCAGGGGAGATTTTAGGACTCAGGGAGTGTAGCTGGAATTGGGAGATGTCTGTCTCCAGGGAGAAAGAATCAGCAGGAAACGTGCAAGGGCCAGGGCCTGAGATGACCAGAAGGGGAGGAACCAGAACCCTGGCAGAGGCTCCGTTTCAGGAGGAAAGATCCCTCTCCCACCGCTACAGCGGAGGAAGGCAAAACAGCACATGGGACAGACTCAAAAGGGCCAGAACCTGAGGACGTTCGTCGAGAAAACAGAGGTCATGGATGGAATGGAGACAGCTCCGGACAGGAAAGGTTTGGTGGGCTTCTGCTCTGCCCCACCCACCTCTGCCCATTCAGATTACCCTCAAACAGCACCCCCTCTGTGAACTCAACAATCTCCTCTCCCCCAAACTTGCTCTGAAGTTTCCTATGGCCCTTTGTATTTCTATTCACCTATAGAAAGCTGGAATTCTTTTGTAATCTGTGAAACGTAATATTCTAACCACTGAAAGACACAAATTGTTCTTTGTCTCTGACTTCAGAACCATACTACTCCTGGTCTCAATTCTAACCAAGTGATAATAAAAAAAAATACTGGGGTGAACACTGTGGAGCGATGGCTTAGGTGCTGCTTGGGACACCTGCACCCCATGTCAGAGTGCCTGGTTCAAGCCCCAGACTGCGCTTCCAATCCAGCCACCAGCTGAAGTGCACACGGGAGGCAGCAGGCGATGGCCCAAGTGCCTGAGCTCCTGACGCCCACATGGGAGACTGGAACGCAGGCTCCTGGCTCCTGGCTACTGCGGGGAAGTGAGCAGCGAAGAGGAACGCAAGGCATCTCTCTCCCCCCTCCCTCCATCTCTGCCATTCTTTCAAGTAAATAAATCTTTTGGGCTCTCAGTTCTTTCCTGAACTGTTTTTAGTGGACTACTTTGCAGTGCGGTAGGAGATGTTATTTGGTACCAAGAGGTAGAAAGAGACAGAAACAACTCGGAAGGAGCACAAAAGAATGAGACACACATGTCCCACATGCTTTCCCTTCTCCCTCATATTATTTCAGCTTATCTTGGAAAATCCAGCCATAAAACAACTGCTCCCTCAGCTAAACTCTCACACACTAACTGCTGGCAATCACTTAAGGCCTTGTGACCCTCAGACCTCTCATTCTTTGAGGTTGGGCAACTTCTCAAACGTTTGCGCCCTGTCTATCAATTAACCTGCAAACTTCCTGCCTTATGTCCTTTCCAGTTCTACCCATGTCCTAAACAATGCAGGAGCTCAGAAATCTTGTTTTTCATTTTTTAACCTGCCTTAACACAGTGTTTTGTGTTACTGGATGTATTTTTCCCATTTTTTTAGCTACATCAGAAAAAAATGAGCAATGGAATATTATCGAGTCATTGAAAATAAAAATAGCTTTTAATAACACAGGAAATGAAAATAAAAATTACTTTTAAATAACTTGAGAAAGCACTTAGGTTAGAACATAACAACAACCTCACATTAAACTGTTAAGTCTACACTTGAAAATATTCTGTAACAGATTTTCCCCAAACAGCTCAAATCTGTTCTGGAAATTTCTCTTCTTTTTTTAAAGACTGTTTATTTAGAAATGTCTTACTGTGAGAAGCTCCCTGGTACCACACATAACTGCACGCTCCTTCCACTTCTGGGGAGTTTTTTCACAGCAAAATGTTAACAGAGTTGAATGAATTCCTGTGCTACATCCTGGCTCTGCTCCCTCTAAGTCCTGTTCCCCATTCTGCAGCTCACCTCCCCGTTACTCCTTACACACCCCTCACCATTCTCGTCACACTCGTCCAGCACGCTGGAGTAATCACCCGGGCTTCTCACACTGCGGGTGGAGAAGCATCCGGACTCACCTCCCAGCAGGGTTTGCTGGGGGATGAAAGACCCACCTCCAGCCCTCCACCCTGCTCAGGCAGTCCTGTCCCTCTCAAAGTCCGGCCTCCCGAGCAGAGCACCAGGGGAGGCCCGTCTTCTCCTCTGCCGCAGGTGCATTCCTATTAGTGAGTCGATGAACACCTCAGGTTTCTTTCATTGTCTTTTTTTTTGACAAGCAGAGTGGACAGTGAGAGAGACAGAGAGAAAGGTCTTCCTTTACCATTGGTTCACCCTCCAATGGCCGCTGCGGCCGCACCCCGCTGATGCAAAGCCAGGAGCCAGGTGCTTCCTCCTGGTCTCCCATGGGGTGCAGGGCCCAAGGACCTGGGCCATCCTCCACTGCACTCCCGGCCACAGCAGAGAGCTGGCCTGGAAGAGGGGCAACCGGGACAGAATCCGGCACCCCGACCAGGACTAGAACCCGGTGTGCCAGCACCGCAGGCAGAGGATTGGCCTATTGAGCCAGGGCGCCGGCCCATTTTGTCTTCTTTTCCTATTAATGCAATTCCCATTAATGCTGTTTTTCTCTGTATCCTGTACTTAAGAATTTAAAAAAAAAAAAAAGATTTATTTATTTATTTGAAATGTAGAGTTACAGGAGAAAGAGAGAGGGAGGAAGACACAGAAATCTTCCATCTGCTGGTTCACTCCCCAAACGGCTGCAATGGCCAGGGCTGGGACATAAGGAAGCCAGGACCTTCTTCCAGGTCTCCCACATGGGTGCAGGGGCCCAAGCACTTGGACCATCTTCCACTCTTTCCCAGGCCATAGCAGACAGTTGGATAGGAAGTGGAGCAGCTGGGACTCGAACCTGCGCTCATATGGGATACTGGCTATCATTAGATAGCACCCATATGGGATACTGGTTCATCATTAGATTCAGGATATTTGGAAAACAGAATCTGCCACGCAGTCTATCAACCATACCCCCCAACAAACCAAATTTGATTGATACATCATTGATGCCCTCATAACTGCCTCCAAAAAATGTTGCACAGTGCCCGGTGTTGTGCAGCAGGTTAACAACACAGTCTGCAACACTGGCATCCCATATAGGGTGCTGGCTTCAGTCCCTGCTACTCTGCTTAAAGTCCAGCTGCCTGCTAATCCACCTGGGAAAGCATCGGACCATGGCCCCAAGTGCCCGTGATCCTGCCACACGTGTGGGAGACCTCGATGGAGTTCCTGGACAGCTTGTATGCATTAAAAGCCTAGTAGCTCTTTTTAGTACTGAGATAAAATTCATAACATGAGTATATAATTTTTCAACCTTTTTAAAGCAGGCAATACTGTGGCTGCTAGTATATTCACAGTATTGTGCAACCATCACCACTATCTAATTCCAGAACACTTTCACCACCCAAAAACAAACCTCACCCATTCAGCAGTCACTCCCATCTAGCAGCTCTTCTTGAATCTGGTTTATTCAACTAGCTATAAATCTTCTTAATGACTTCACCATCTAGTTCAAATTTATCTAATCTGTCTGCAAAAGTATCACGAATTGGGGCTGGCAATGTGGCACAATGGGTTAAGCCGGGAACAATGCTGGCATAGTAGTTGGCCCCTGTACCCACATGGGAAATTTGGAAGAAGCCCCTGGCTCTGGCCTGGCCCAGCCTGAGCAGCTGTGGTCATTTGGGGAATGAACCAGAGGATGGAAGCTAGTTCTCTCTCTGTAACTCAGCCTTTCAAATAAATTAATTTTTTAAAAAAGTATCACAAAGCACCCTTTGAAATGCTTTGCTGAAATCCTTTCTCTGGCTCCCCAATCCGGTGACCACATCCACAAGGAAGTGCTGTTGCAGCCACATGTTTTATTCAGCACATCCACACTGGCTCAGAAGCATCACTGCTCTCTCGTTCAGTGTTCTAAGTCACCTAGCTGTTTGCCAGTGTACTCTGGAAATCTGCACGTCTGACACTTGGCCGGAAACTAGTTCACTGCATATCAGAATGTTTGACATCTATCCTCTTTTCCTTTTTAATTTTTAAAAAGTATTATCTATTTGAGAGACAGAAAGGGTCCTCATCCACTGGCTTACTTCCCAAATGGCAGGGGCCTGGGCAGGAATGGAGCCAGGAGCTGCCGTGTGTTCCAGGTGCCCCCTGGGTGGCAGGAATCCACCACCTGAGCCATCACTGCTTCCTCCCAGGGTCTGCATTCGCAGGAGCTGGAGCTGGGAATCACCAGGCTCAATGCTGTTCCCTTCTTTTCCCTTGTAATAATTAGCACATTTGCACTTCCCCATTCTTTTTTTGGCTAGGCAATACTCCCTCATTTTCAGAGACTACACTCTGGGCCTACGGTGCCTTACAGATCGCTGACCGCAGCCCAGCAATTACACCTACCCAATTAGCACAACGGCAGCTTTAATCTGAGCTCAATAAACCAAGAACATGCAAACTCAAACGGAGAATGAAAAGAAATTACGATAAGACACAAAACAATTGAGAGCTGACCACGGATATGTCCTAAGTTCTTCCCTGAAATAGTCCCTCAACTCTCTGATAGAGAACACTGTTTTTCTCAAACCAGAAAAACCTGGGACACCAGTCCTAAAATGGTCGTGTGTGAGGAAGGAGTCACATAATAAGCCAGGTATTCTCTCTCCTGGAGACTCAGAACGTACAACTCCAGATAAGGAGTCTATGTGCTCACCAGCTAAAAGATCTAATTTGATTTAATCCAGATTACTGAAACTTGTTTTCCCTCTAAACCCTGTCTCCCTTAACAGTACAGTGTTCGTTGATAGAATATGCCTCAATGTTTTGTTTTTTTTAAAGGATACAAAGTCAGCCCCAGTTTTTGAAATCCTAAACTTGTACTCTCCTTAGCACAAAGACTAAATGATGTTAGCTTGGCAAGTCTGTTCACCTCTGCAGTCTTCATGTCAAAGCTGTTTTCTCGACGCCAACCTCCTTACGCATTATTAATCTGCTGAACATGACAATGCAACCTGTGAACTCACTCTAGAAAATTCTGGCCAATTTTCCTAAGAGGATATTTAAGCCATGTGTCACAAATCTCAAAAATGGGAGCTGTCTTGTTCTGGGAAGAAAAAAAAAAATCCAGATCTCAGTTTGTGTCCTGGAGATCGGCACACTCCAGAGCAGGTTCCCCAGAGAGAAGCCGCTGTCGCTCAGCAGAGACAGAGTCTAAAAGTCACCCGGAGGGAAAACTGCCTCACTGCTCAGCAGACTCCAAGCAGAGCCAATCGCAGGAGGACTCTGCATCCTAAAAATACAGAGAAAACATGGGGAAATGTCTTCATATGATCTCAGTACAGACAAAGACTCTCTATAAATGATTCTTTTAAAACCCAAAAGCCAAAAATAGAAGATTAATAAATTCAAACACTGCATACAAGTCAGAAATTAAAGAACCAGAATATTTACAACACATATGGCATGCAAAGGGTTGACTTCCCCAATATGAAAAGAGCTGTTACAAATCAATAAAAAAAGATTATTGCTCTAACAGAAAATGAGCAAAGCAGTCTGCCCAAACAGCTCAGAAAAGGAAATACAATGGCTTTTAAACACATGTAAAGACATTCACTTCACTCATGACTAAATAATCAAAAATGAAACACAATGAAATACCATTTTCATCCATGAAATTGGCAAAGATGTTTAGAAACTTGTAATACTCCGGGCTGCTGAAACTACTGACAGACACATGAACCAGCGCCGCCTCCAAGGACAGCAGATTGGCGATCTTTACCAAAACCAAATGGGCATCTTCCCTTTAACGCAGAAATTCACTCTCAGAAGGTTAGCCTGCAGAAGTACTCACACACACACACACACACACACACTCACATACATGCAGGTGCACACACAAAGTTGCTAACCAACACACTGTTTACAACAGCAGAAGCTGGGGAATGCCCACTGATGGTTAAATCCGTAACTGAAAACTAGCAACTCTGAAAAGTAAAAATGAGACACTCTACCGTAGCCATGGCAAGATGTAGACTGTGCTACCTCTTCTAACAGAAGAAATCAAGGTGATCCCAAATATCTCCCGGAGGATGCGCAATCACTTATCAGTGGGCGGAGGGAGAGACCGGAGTAAGGAAACAGCCTCTTTCCCCCACGTGCCCTCGCATGGCCTCTGATTTATGCTTCGTGTCCATGCACTGAAAAATGTTTTAAATTCAAATTTTTTTGATTAAGAACAAAACTGTTTAAAAATATTTTATGTGAATTTTCAAATTTTTAAAGGAAAAAAATCCCCAAAGTTAAACCATTGTCAAGCCCTATCTTTTCACACTATCAAGGATCAACAAACACTGCCCCACTAAGGACACAGCAAAGTCTTCAGGGCAAAAATGTTGTTACAATAGTCCTGTGAGTAGAAGGTCATTTTTGCTTACTTTTAGCTATTTCAAAGGTCATCTGAGACGTATACATTATTTCCAATAAAATGCCAAGTGCCTGTGAAACTTCCTATTTAACTTTTTATCATTGTCTTTAATGATCAGAGGTTATTTTCCTCTTTTCTCAGGTTGCCCCATTTCCTCATTCATTCCACATAAGTGTGTAGGATCACCAATTAATCCAAGCAACGGGCTGATACTTTGTCACGAGACGGATAAACACCTGCCTCAGGAACAGTACTCCCTTCTCCTGTAAAAATCCCACAGCTCTCCGTAGAGCCCAGCAGGGCCCTCTCTCAGGCCCCAAACATCTGCCCCAACAGGAGCCCGGCCCTGGGCTGGCAGCTGCCTCTCCAGCGTTCCTTCTGCTTTTCATTACGATTTCCAGTGAGTCAGCAGGAAGGTATTCTGAGTCGAGAAGTAATAGAGGCCTTCAGACAGGCTTTCCTCCACCCACAACCCCAAAATACCGTTCCTGCCAAATGATCCAAGGCGACTTCCAGTCCAGTTACCACTCCTGTCTGTGTAAGGTCACGACTTCACAAACAAGAAATCTGTAGGAAGGACACCTTTATTCGCAGAATCCAAAGCAGGCACCAGGTAATGAAGAAGAAAAGCAACCAGGAAGAGTCCAACAATCCAGCTAAACTCAAAGTGTGTGAGACAGAGCTGGAGACTGGTCTTCACACTGAGTGGCGTGTGCAAGATTCTGCAATGAGAGACGGGACACAGCCCCAGTTTCCTCAGCCCTAAGAGAGAGGCAGACCCCGGAATGTCCTTGGCACCGGCGGGCTTGGGATTGGACTTGGAGTCCCTTCCGTGCCTGCGGAGCTTAAAAGCACTAGTGATGGTGTCACACAGACGTGGGCCTGAATTCCAGATAGTTGAGACAAATGATACTTACTTTTCCTCTCTTTAAAATAAAAACAGCACCTATCTCACAGTGAACTCATCATCCTTCACCACAAGTTAGTGGTGGTTCCTCGTGTTGCCACTATCCGGTGTTTGAGAGCTAGGACTCTGGAGCCCTGGCCAAACCTGGAATCTGGATCAACCACTTCTTAGATGAGTTAATTGACTTTCTGATCTGTTAAATGCAAATAATAAGCACTCCGCGGGGCTTCAGGAGAAGCTGATCAGATAAAGCACATAAGTGCTTATCACGCAGTGGTGCTCAGCCTGAAGATGCCACTGAGGGAGGAGGAGGACACAGGGCAGGACTCCGAGGCACACAGGAAGTACTCAGATCACAACGGGCGCGCGAATCGCAGGATTCTGCTTGTTGTCTTGGGGTGGGCGGGAGCTTCCTCTTAGCTGTCTTAAAGGTTAAAGCATTGAGGTTTCTATGACACAATGTCTTACTGAAACACCAAATCTTTCCAACATACAATTATAAAGAAAAAAAAAGTAAACTCTTCAAAATAAGCCATTAACCAAATTTTTTATTTATATGTTTCAGATTTGACTCACCACAGTCAAACCACACAGAGGAACCTTCTAGAAGAAAGATCATCAGAGTCCTGATCTGATCAGGTAGGCCACAAGCACTATACTACACTCCCACCCCCACTCCACTCAACTTGCTCAAGAACACGGTCTCCAGGCAACCAAGTCCCGAATCAAACAAACAGCCCCAGTGATATGAATCACTTCCGGATGGTCTCACTGTGCCTACCAGCACTTTCTTTCACAGATACTTCTTGTTAAGGGGTTTACTTAGCAGCCCCAACTGGAAACAGCCGAGTCTATCCAACACCATATGGCTCAAAACGTCCAAAGCCGGTTCTGCTGCCAACAGATCGCTATGTCATGAAGCAGAAGGAATGAGCCAGAAATCAGAGAGAGTCACCATGCAGAGCCAAAACATGACACCCCTAGTACATGCCAACTTGGGTCCTCAGATGTATTTTTATTATTTTGGTATTAGGGGCTTTAAAAAATACAAGCACAAGTATCGCTCTGACCGTGAGACCAAAAGAAAGCATATGCCAAATCAGGACAAACAACTGGCCGCTCAGCAGTCAGCCTCTCCCACCCCGGACTGCTGCACCACCTGTACCCTTAGCTGGCCACTTAGCACTGCTCTCCCATGGTCACATCCGCTCCACCACCTTCTGAGTGAGAACGGCTGAAGGATTCTACCCAACTCTCTTGACTACCCTCTCCTTTTCCCCACAGGAAAGAATATGTGCCACACTGCTCTTCATGAACTGCACAGAGACCATTCAGTCAAATTGTTAACAACAGAGAGGAGAGGACCTAACAGTTCAAAATGAAAACTACAATAGAACAGCAACTGCCATTCACAGAACCCAGGAAAAGAATCGGAACTGTAGAAAATCGAGTCAACGAAACAAAAGATAAATGTATGTGAAACACACATCTAGAATAAACGCTTTATATGAGTTTTGTTGAATCATCATTGTTATGGTTTAACCTAAACAAAGAAATGAACAGTCATAAAAGAGACCATGCAGGTCTAACCCCCGAAGACAGTACTAATGAATTATTAAAGGTATAAGGGACAATTTCTTAGAGCTAAAGTAAACAAAAAAAAAAGATACTATCAATCAAGAAGAGTCTCCATATTACTGGCAGAATTACTAAGCCAATATCAACTCTAATATGTAACTTGGGGAAAGATTTATACTTCAAGGAATTCTGCAAGTTTCAAATCACAAAGGAAAACACAAAAAAATCAAGTTCCATGGAACTAAACTTAACCTAGCCTCAGACGCTGTTTCTCAGCAATAGGAAGTCCAAGAAAATGAAGTCATAGATATTTTCTCAACAAGAAGAAATACGGTTCACCACAATGGAATAAAAGGTTCAGGAGTATAACAATAAGTGATTTAATATTTGACAAAACAGCCACCAATGCTACCACGTAATAAAAATATGGTTTCTAAATTGTATCAGAATGATAACTGAAGACTCAGATTCTTAAAAACTTAAAACCACGAATAAACAATCACCCTGCACCCATGTGGGAGACCTAGAAGAAGCTCCTCACTCCTGGCTTCGTCCTGGTCCAACCCTGGCAGTTGTGGCCATGTGGGGAGTGAACCAGCAGATGGAAGACCTCTCTGTCTCTTCTTTTTCTGTAACTCTGCCTTTCAAATGAATGAAATAAATCTTCAAAAAAATAAAAAAAAGCAATGAAGTCTGAAGGGGTGGATGTGTAGCTCAGTGGTTAAGCTGCTGCTCGGGACACCCACATCCTACAGAGAGGGCCTGGGTTCGAGTCCTGGCTCTACCACCAGATCCAGCTTCCTGTTAGCGCACACCCCGCATGGTAGCAGGTGATGGCTCAACTTGCTGGGTCCTTGCCACTCATGTGGGAGATCCAAACTTAGTTTCTGGCTCCTGGCTTAGGCTCAACCCTGGCTGTTGTGGATGATTCCGGTGTAACTGACAGGTAAAATCAGGCAGCACCTTTGATAATTTCCTTCTAACAAATGTCAAATGAGGAAGAGGTTGGAAATAATACCTGGGGACTAAGAAAAGACATAGAGAAGCAACGGAGAAAACTGTATGAAGAAATGGAAAAAAGAAAACAGGAAGAAGAGGCCAAGAAGAAAAAGGAGAAGGAGGAGGAAGAGAAAGGTGGCATCTGGGGACTTAATGAAGAGGACTCGGAAGAGGAACCAGGAAACGATGGGCAGATCCCAGGAGGGATGCTGAAAGAGCATTTCTGCGTGAAAATGAAAGTTCTGGTTGACCAGAAGGATGAACTGGAGCTGGGGGGAAATGTTTACAAGGGTGGCAAAATTTGGGAAGCAAAATAATTTACTCTTTTTGAATAAACTTTGGATTTGTATTTCTATCCCCCTTCCAAAAAAAACTGTCAATATAAAACAAAATTTTAGCAAGGCTTTAGGGGCATTAATCTAGGCTTTGAATTGATAAAACAAATAACAAACAGAAAGATTAACATTTATATCCAGTAACATTTTAAAACAATTTTTATGGGGCTACCACTGTGGTACAGCAGGTTAAACCCCAGCCTGCGGCACCGGCATCCCATACGGGCGCCAGTTTGAGTCCTGGCTGCTCCATTTCCAATCCAGTTCCCTGCTAGTGTGCCTGGGAGAACAGCAGAAGAATGGCCCCAGTCCTTGGGCCTCTGCACCCACATGGGAGACCCAGAAGAATCTCCTGTCTCCTGGCTTCAGATCAGCTCAGTTCTGGCTGTTGAGGCCATGTGGGGAGTGAACCAGCAGATGAAGACCTCTCTCCCCCTCCCCTACCTCCCCCTCTGTCACTACATCTCTCTGTAACTCTTCCAAATAAATAAATCTTTAAAACATAATTTGTATGCCTTCACACTGCATTAACCCAAGAATCTTTTAGATTGTTTTTAAAGATTTATTTGTTTATTTGAAAGGCACAGTTACGGAGAGAGAGGAGAGACAGAGAAGAGAGAGATGTTCCACCTGCTAGCTCCCTGCCCAAATGGCAGTTACAGCCAAGGCTGGGCCAGGAGGGAGCCAGAAGCCAGGAGCTCTACCAGGTCCCACATGGGTAGCAGGGACCCAAGTACTTGAGCCATCATCTGCTGCCTCCCAGGCACATTAGCAGAGAGCTGCACTGGACGCAGAGGACTGAGACTTGAACCAACACTCTGATAAGGAATGCATGCAGCTGTCGCAAGCAGCAGCTTAACCCACTGCACCACATCACCCATCCTAAATACACCACAAAACTGAAAACTAGGGACTGGCGCTGTGGTGTAGCGGGTAGAGCTGCCAGCATCCCATATGGGCACCGGTTCAAGTCCTGGCTGCTCCACTTCTGATCCAGCTCTCTGCTATGGCCTGGGAAAGCAGTGGAGGATGGTCCAAGTCCTTGGGTCCCTGTACCCGTGTGGGAGACCAGGAAGAAGCTCCTGGCTTCGGATCAGTGCAGCTCTGGTGGTTGTGGCCATCTAGGCAGTGGGCCAGTGGCTGAAAGGTCTCTCTCTCTCTCTCTCTCTCTCTCTCTCTCTCTCTGTTTCTCTGCCTCAGCCTCTCTGTAACTCTGCCTTTCTAATAAAATAAATAAATCTTTTTAAAAAAAACCTAAAAACTGTACAGTAGAAAAAATAAAATGGAAACTCAAGGAAAAGTGTTTCCAGCAAATATGACAGGTCAACATGCATATTATAAGAGAACTCGGAAAAATCAACATCATGACCCAGAAGACAGCCAAATGATAAACAGAAAAAATTCATAAGCAAATAAAATTGATAAACAAATACATAGGAAAATGCTTAATCTCTCTAGCAATCAAAGCAATGTGACTTTCAACTAGAACAAACCTAAGTAAATTATGGACATCATGCGGCCACTGAAAATAGTAATTAAGACAATATAGCAATTTTAAAATCTGGATGTTATTAAGACTATTTAGAGGCCGGCATGGTAGCTCACTTGGTTAATCCTCCACCTGCGGCACCGGCATCCCGTATGGGCGTCGGGTTCTAGTCCCGGTTGCTCCTCTTCCAGTCCAGCTCACTGCTGTAGCCCAGGAGGTCAGTGGAGGATGGCCCAGGTGCTTGGGCCCCTGCACCTGCATGGGAGTCCAGGAAGAAGCACCTGGCTCCTGGTTTTGGATTGGCGCAGCTCTGGCCGTGGCGGCCATTTGGGGAGTGAACCAACGGAAGGAGGACCTTTCTCTCTGTCTCTCTCTCTCACTGTCTATAACTCTACCTGTCAAATAAATAAATAAAAATCTTTAAAAAAAAGGCTGTTTATACAGTTTTCTCTTTTTCTTGATCCCTCCCCTTTTTCTCTATTATCAAACTCATTAGCATTTTAAATACACAGTATGGCATTAAATGAAAAAGAAAAATCCTCACGCCCATCCGCCCTTTCCACTGCCTGGGAGTGGTATTCCCTTTCAGGTAAACACTTAAGTCCGCGAGGAAAAACCTACGACTCCCAACCTGCAGAACTTTCAAAGTTCCCAGAAAACTCCCCAGAAATGTGAGCTGGGCTTTACCATCTCAGTTCTGTGTTACCTTCAGGGCCAGGATAAAGAATACACGGAGTGCCTCCTCGTAGCAACGCTGTCCAACCCACACTACTCCCGCTCTGCCAAACACAAGTGCGGGCTCCCGTGAGTGCAAACATAGCCGAGCTCACACCTGCCAGAACTGAAAGCCTCACTCCCCATTTTTTTTTTTTTTTTGTGACAGGCAGAGTGGACAGTGAGAGAGAGAGAGAAAGAGAGAAAGGTCTTCCTTTGCCGTTGGTTCACCCTCCAATGGCCAGCGCACCGCGCTCATCTGATGGCAGGAGCCAGGTGCTAGGTGCTTCTCCTGGTCTCCCATGGGGTGCAGGGCCCAAGCACTTGGGCCATCCTCCACTGCACTCCCGGGCCACAGCAGAGAGCTGGCCTGGAAGAGGGGCAACCGAGACAGAATCCGGCGCCCCGACCGGGACTAGAACCCGGTGTGCCGGCGCCGCAAGGCGGAGGATTAGCCTGTTGAGCCACGGCGCTGGCCCCTCACTCCCCATTTCACCTAGATACTCACCAGTGAAGACTCTCGAAGGCATGGTATTGACACTTTCTGAAATTCAATCTTACTTAGGCACTACAAGTATTATGAGTGCACAGTCATATGACATTTTAGAATAATGACAGCTACTAAACTGATTGCCTAATACTCCACAGACTACTCGCCACATTTCTTAACTGCAAATTTTGCTTAAGTGTCTCAGCTACTGGGCTTTGGTGGCCACACTAGGAACTAACACTCCCACTTGTAACATTGTTACTCTGTGGAGAAGCACTTAGTTTCAACCACTTTAACAAATACACTCGTAAACACACCCACGTCTTAAGATGGAGTCTGTCCAAGGCAGCTGCGCGACACTTTCAGAGCCCAGCCCCCAGGCTTCTCCCAACCCACTTTGCCAGTTCAGAATGAATCTCTCCCTCACTTCCCCTTGGCAGCGCTGAGAACTTACACCCAGCTCCCAGCTGCAACGCACCATTACCCACTAAGTCCCAAGTGTTCAATTCTGCAAATATTTCATTGACCTCTATTTCCGAGTTACCGTAAGTGGTGTATTTATTGCTCAATTCAAGTCTTTACAGGTTCCCTACATATGCAACAGGACAACATGGGTTAAACAACACATGCTAGAAGCCTTGAGTCACACTGGTTTTCTTGAGAATACAGCTTGAGCCAACCTCAGAAAAGCGATCCCCTCAGCCTTATTCCAGTGTTGTTTCTCTGTCTGAAGACTCTAGAAGCCGGTGGGCAAGCTCTTCTTTCAGTCACCTTGCCTGTCCACTGGGTCTTCTTGCCCCTAGGCAGACTATAGTGACCACAGAATGCCAGCCTGGAAGGATCCAGAAGTCCCTAGAATTCTGATACGGTTTAGAGGGAGATGTAGACCTGAAGGGGCCCATCCCAGAAAATGTTTTCTCTGCCAAAAATAAAGAGAAATGCACAAAAGAGACCTGTTCTCAAGAACTGATTCTTTCCAAGATGCTTTTTCGGTTTCCCTGAATTACAGAAGGTGAGGTGCTTCTGTTTAGCGCTAAGCTCTTGTTAACACTGTGCAGTTCCCGACAGCCTCCAGGGACCCAGCTGTTCTTTCCGTCTGCAGTGGGAGTGTGCCCTGGCATAATTTTCTTCCATTTCCAGCACTACTCACACTTTCTCGCCTCTGTTCCCTGAACCTTCTTCTGAGCTTTCTCCGTTACGTCCTCCTGTCCAAAGCCGGAGCACCCACTATTCCGCATATATTTAAATGTCACTCACCCAGTTCAGTGAAATATTCATTCCTCTTATGTAACTGCTCTTTAGCCTAAACATGTGCAAAACCCAATCAGAACAGACAAAAAGATAAAACAAACCCACAGTTAAGAATAAACGTAACTTAAGTCCTTGATCCGCTGCACAGCCCTCAGCAAAGAGCCTTGAATCCTGAGATTCCTTACACAGCGTACTTCCCATACGGAAGTTACTCTCCCAACAGGCAAGAAGAACAGAACTCTCTCCATTTCCCATTTCCCAACTACCCCCAGTGTACACTTCTAAGAACTGCCCCTTATTTATAAATTCACAACCTCCCACTTAACCTTTTGGGAAAACATACACCCACATCCATCCCCCACTTGTCTTTACACATTCTCACACACACACACACACACACACACACACACACTCCCACACTCGCCGTCCCCGTGCATTCACAAGTACTCTCTACACACTCTCGTCTTTTCCCACGAAAGGGCTCCGTCACAGCACAGTGGAAAGTGGAGTACCCCAGGACTCACCATGCGGCACTGTACTCAAAGGTGGCGCTCGCAGTAGGAGGAGGAGGGATATTATAAATAGAACTGAAGAGGGAAACCTTTGCTCCCTCCGGTCTCTCTGATCTTCACTCCTGGCCTTGCAGCTGCTGCAAATCCCAGACCTTGGGGCTCCTCCAACTTGGGAGGGGTGGAGGAGATGGAGGAAACAGGACAGGGCTAACCCGAAAAGGCAGACGGGTCCCTGTGCCAACGTGGAAAGAGGGGCTGAGGTGCACGGGAGACAACGCTCAGCTCCACTGATAATGAAGACCACGCAGTCAGTCTGCAGTGCGCCCAGAACACGTGTTAGAGGTAGCAGCAACCACACCAGCCCTCTTTTCTTACCATAACATTCCCAGGCTGCTTTTCTTAGTTCTCTCTAATTGATTTCCTAATTAAAGCTCTAAACAAAAAAATTACCACCTCTAAATTTTATACAATTCCCTCCATAAAATGATCCAGGCACATTTCACAATGCCAGGCCAACGAGTGGTATATGCCAGGGCAATGTGCCACTATTCTAACCTCCCTTGTAACTGGAGCATAAAAAAAAAAAAAAGGACTGTCGTGAATGTCTCCAATGCCTTAGTCACTTCCTAAGTATGTAAAAGTACCCAGCTAGGGAGCCTCCCAGGGGCAGGCGATTGGCTTAGCAAATAAGACGTACTGGAGTGCCCGGTTCCACTCCCAATTCTAGTTTCCAGCTAATGTGCACCCGGGGAGACTGCAGGTGACGGCTCAAGACGCTGAGTCCCTGCTGCCCACGTGGGAGACCTAGACTGAGTCCCCAGCTCCTGCCTACAGCCTAGTCCAGACACAGATGTTGTAGGCATCTAAGAAGCAAACCAGTGTGTGGGAGATCTCTTTCTCTCCATCTCTGCCTTTTAAATGATTTTTTTTTTTTAAATCTCTAGGAATCACAGCCCCTGAACAGGTCTGGAAAGTAATGGGCTATGTTTCTAAATTGGAAAATACCTGCAAAAGAACGTAAGAATACATGCAAATGACCTGCCTTGAGGACAAAAGCATGATAAAGGGAATCTTTCTATCCAAGCTGACCCTGCCCAGTGGAAGGCAGAGTTCTACAAACCTCTGAAATCCTGCTTCTCAACTGTGGGGCAGGCGAGACCACGAGAACCACTAGAGGCACTTGAAATACACAGGTGTCCGGACCCTCCAGCCCAGACCTACTGAACCAGAACCTCTGTGGTAAGACATGAGTACCCGTAGTTTCTCTCTCCTTTTTTTTTTTTTAAGATTAGTTTTGTTTATTTGGAAGGCAGAATTATAAAGAGAGAGGGGGAGAGACAGAGAGAGAATTCTTCCATCTACTGGTACACTCCCTCCGTGGCCGTAACAGCCAAGCCAAAGCCAAGAGCTCCTTCTGGGTCTCCCACATGGGTGCAGGGGCCCAAGCACTTGGGCCATCCTCTGCTGCCTTCCCAGGTGCATTAGCGGGGAGCTGGACCAGAAATGCAGCAGCTGGGACTAGAACAGGCACCCATTTGGGATGCCAGTGCTGGAGGCAGTAGCTTAATCCACTATGTCACAGGGCTGGCCCCAGCACTCCTACCTGCCTTTTTTTTTTTTTCCTTGAAGTTCCCCCAGGTGGTTCTAATGCACACACATACTGAGGAAACGCTGCACAGAGGCCCACGCTGTGGCGTGGTGAGTTAAGCCACTTGTAATGCCGGCATCCCATACTGGAGTGATGGTTCGAATCCCCACTGCTCTGCTTCCAATCCAGCTCCTGCCACCCATCTGGGAAACCAGGATAGAGTTCCTGGTTCCTGGCTTCAGCCTGGGCCAGGCCTGGCTACTGAGTTCATTTGGGAGTGAACCAGTGGATAAAAGTGCATACTCTCCTTGTCTGTTGCTCTACCCTCCACATAAATAAATCTTGGGGAAAAAAGCCACACAAACACTGCTGGAGGCAGGAGGGAGGGTATGAAGTAGTACAGTGATTAAAGACACCACTTGAGGGGCCAGCGCTGTGGTGTAGTAAGTTAGAGCCCTGGCCTGAAGCACCAGCATCTCATATGGGCGCCGGTTCTATTCCCGGCTGCTCCTCTTCCAATCCTGGAAGAAGCTCCTAGCTTCTGTCTTTGGATCGACGCAGCTCCGGCTGTTGCGGCCATCTAGGGAGTGAACCAGCGGATGGAAGACCTCGCTCTCTCTCTCTCTCTAACTCTGTCTTTAAAATAAATAAAATAAATCTTTAAAAAAAAAAAAAAAAAGACACCATTTGAGAACCCATATGGAGGGCCTGGGCTCAAGTCTCCACTCTGCTCCCAATTCCAGCTTCTTGCTAACGCACACCCTGGAAGAGCAGGTGATAGCTAACTACCTGGGCACTGCTGTACACGCAGGAGGCCTGGATTGAGCGCCAGGCTTCTGGCCCCACTGAAGGCATCGGAGGAGTGTGCCAGCAGATGGGAGTGCTCTCTCTCACTCTGCCACTCTTTCAAATAAACACATTTTACAAACTTCTTTAAAAAAAAAAAAAACGAGAAGGAAGGGAGGTATGTTGGGACATTTCCTCCTCACCCCCAGGGAACCTCAACAGAACCACCACGGCTCCACAGAGCCCAGAAGGGTCTCCTAGAGCAGTGCAGCTTTCAAATTCTTTGGATTTCCAAACTAGAAGTCAGGCCGGCGCCGTGCAGCAGGCTACGCCACCACCTGTACATCAGGGTACCAGTTTGAGATCTAGCTGCTACCTCCTAACATCCTGGGAAAAGCAGCAGCAGATGTGCCAAGCGCTTGGGCTCCTGCACCCACGGGGGAGACCTCAACGGGGTTCTGGGCTCCTGGCTTTGGCCTGGACCAGCCCCAGCCACTACAGCCATGTGGGGAGGGATCCAGCAGACGAAGGCTCCCATCACTTGGCCTTTCAGATAAATCTTAAATAAGTAAACCAACTAGAAGGCCACAATTTAAGTGACAGAAGACCTAATATTATTTCTGCTCCCTTACAAACTTCATAGGAGAAAGCGTCCCCTCTTCTAACAGCACATTCACCTCCTGCTAAGTCAACTTCCATCTCGAAATTCAAGCATTCCCGACACGAATATCCCTGCCCCTTCGACTTTCGGCTCAGAAAAGCCGCCTGGATTCCTACACGCACCCTACACGCACGTTACCCAGAGGGGCACCTGAGGGACTGCAAGGGCAGCTGGCTGTTGTGTTTGTTTTGTTGTAAAGGAAAGGGAAATAGCTGAAGGCTTAGTTCTGGGAAT
The DNA here is from genome assembly GCA_949820135.1 of Sylvilagus floridanus. Lineage (NCBI taxonomy): Eukaryota > Metazoa > Chordata > Mammalia > Lagomorpha > Leporidae > Sylvilagus > Sylvilagus floridanus. The sequence continues at coordinate 92,653,103 of OX463239.1, read as the reverse complement.
CGAGATGCTGGTTGTATTGTTCCACAGATTTTCCTGTCTGTTTTAACACTTTCAGAATTGTTAAAAAAAAAAAAAAAAAAAAAACTAGTGTATTAGCACTATTTGAAATGTCCTTAATTCTTATTAGCTTTAGATGACAAGTGCCTTTCATTACCCCTCGCTAGCTTTTTCCACCAGAGTTAACTTACAGAAAACGTCACCCCTCATTACAGCTGTCTGTCCCGGGACCTCGCGAGGGAACACAAGCAGCAGGACAGAGGAAATGAACCACCGGGGGCATCGGCAGAAGGCAAACAGCAACTGCACCTTCGCGGGGCGCACGCGCAGGACGCTGCCTCTGTGAGCAGTCCCAGTGCTGCCAAGCGGATGGACCACATCCACAGTACGACCCTTCTTCTTCTCTTAAAGACTCATTTATTTGAAAGTAAAAGTTAGAGAGTGAGATCTTCCATTTACCACTTCACTCCCCAGGTGGCCAGGCCTGGGCCAAGCTGAAGCCCAAAGCTTGAGAAGCCTCATCCGGGTCTCCCAGGGGGGTGGCAGGGCCCCAAACACTCGGGCCATCGATCAGAGGTGGAGCCCCTGGGACAGGACCCAGCGCCCATATGGGATGCCAGCACTGCAGGTGGTACCTTGACCCGCTATGCCTCAACGCCAGCCCCAACAACGCTACTTCCTAAGCCTGCCAGACCAGGCACACTTCCCGAGTCACAAGGGAGGGGACTCAAGTCTTGGATAAACCAAAACCAGTGAAGATTTCATAGGACTTTAAGACCAAGAACTTCAAATCCTAAAAATGCCTCACAGATGGTAGTGCCTAAGACTGGCACCTTCAGGATAAAACTTAACAGCACCAACGTGGAAATTCCTAAGTGTTTCATGATAAATGATCGTCAAGGCTACTTGCTCCCTTGAATAAACGGCTGACCTATACTTATTCCCTCGGCCCCAGCGTCCCACCGCCACACTGCAGCACGCACACGGGAACATGTAACCGTATCTCCAGCAGCCCGCTTCCCTCTCCCAGTCTCCTTACCTCTTGGCTTCTTCCAGATGACAAAGGTACTCATAAGCCACATTCTGCCGTCTCCTTTCGTCCATCTCCTCCGCGGTGAGTCTCTCATTATCCAGGACAGCTAAAACGCGGAAGGAAGAACCTCGTGAACCCCAGATTGGTCCCCGTCCCGAGAGCTCAGAGAATGTGGCAGCCCCCAAGGTCAGGGAGGCGGGAGGCTGTGTAGATAGCTAGATACCCTACAATGGCTTTCCTAAAAAAAAGAACCATGGAGTTTCAATTATACTCATCTTGTCCTTTTTTTTCAAATGCATAATACAAGTACGAACATGAACTACATTTCAGTGTAGCCTTGCAAACACTGACTTGAAAGGCCAGCGTTGTGACGCAGCAGGTTAAGCCACCGCCTGCCATGCAGGCATCCCATACCAGAGCACAGGGTAGAGTCCCAGCTGCTCTGCTCCCCATCCAGCTCCCTGCTAATGCGCCGGGGAAAGCATCGGAGGATGGCCCAAGTCCTTGGGCCCACGTGGGAGACTGGGATGGAGTGCACGCTCCTGGCTTAGGCCCGGCCTGGCCCAGCCCAGCCCGGCAGCTGCAGCCACTTGCCAAGTGAACAGGTGGCTGGAAGTTCTCTTTCTCTATGTCATTTTGTCTTTCAAAATAAAACGAATCTTAAAAATGCTGACTTGCTATATAGGCCCAATTTTGCCTTGTCTATCCGCCAGGTCCAGCCAGATCGCTCCCCTCTTGCACAGAGACCAGAGGCTGAAGCTCTGGACCCAGCGGGAGTGACCGTGCTGAGCAGCTCACAGCCTTGGCTCACTGAAGGCCTAGCGATGAGCACTCTTCCTTTTCAGCTGGGGAAACTGAGGCTGGTGAGTTCAGCACGCACGCACGCACGCACGCCCCAAGAGGCAATGGCCTGGGTTCCGCAGCCGGAGAGCCTGAGGTTGAAGCAATCTGCTTCCTCCACACAAGCCAGGCTGGGGAACACACTCCCAACTGCCTGGCAAGGACTTCAAGGCCTGCCCAGTTTTTCGGAAGCCCTTCGCCCTCTCCCGGTCCTGCCTCCCACCACGGTGCACTGCACACCGCGGAGAGGCAGCGTGCACGGCGCCCGCCCCTCAGCCTCCTCCCTCTGCGAGTCAGCCGCCTGCCCCACCCTGACCTTCAAGCTCCCTTCCAGCGTCCCCACCTGCGCTGGGCGGTCTCCCCAGACCCCTTCTCCTCACTCCGATCACCCTGAACGCCTACTTACGCACCTTTTACCTTTACCGCACATTATCAGCGTGTACACCTGTCTCTCTGATTAAGAAAAAAAAAAAAATCTTCGAAGGCAGGGCCGGGTGCTACTCATCTTTAACTTCACACACGTGGCACAGCACCCCACGAGTAACTGTCAGTGGGGGGACCGTCCTTTAAAACAATAACACAGCCTCCAGAGAACAAAATCGAGAACCCGGCGACCCCCCAAAGCAGCAGTCAGTATCCCGCCTACAACTGAATGTCCCAGGGATGGGCTACAGAAAATGAGGAAGTCAGAGGATTTGGGGCGTTTTTTCTTTCTTTCTTTAGAAATCCTTACGAGGGAACTAAAGCCCCAGCAAGCTGAAGCGACCTGCCCGGGACCGCACCTCCCGGCCGGCCGGGGCAGGCAGGCAGGTTCCCGCGGAGCCCCGGCCCCGGCCCCCGGGCACGCCCTGCACCGTGCTGCCACCTCACCCGGGCGGCTCCCGATCTCGGCCGAGCCGGGAGGGTCCCCCGGGGTCCTCCCCGCCGCCCCAGAGCCCGAGCCGCGCGGGCCGGGGGCCTCGCCGTCCACGGCCGGACCGGCGCTTCCGGGTGCGCGCGGCCCGCGCCCGCCGGGGCCGAGTCCCCTCGGAGCCGGGAGCCCGACCCCGAAGCCCCCGCACCTCGGACCCCTCACTCACAGCCGTAGTGCGGCCGGGCCACGCCCAGCCCGTCAACCTCGTCCGCGGCGGACATGGCGGCCGAGCCCAGGTCTCTGCGGAGGAAGCGGCGAGACCTCGAAGGCGCGGGCGGCGACAGCTGCAGCGACTGCCGAGTGCGCGGGCCGCCCCGCGCCCGAGCCCCGCCCCGCGCCGCCGGCCCCACCCGCAGGCCCCGCCCAGAGCCAGCGGGAAGGGGCGTGGCCGGCCCGCCCGGGCACCGCCCTAGCTCCGCCCTGGCACCGCCCTAGCTCCGCCCCTCCCGGCGAGCCGCTGCGTCTCCTGCGGGCGGAAGGAAGGAGGCGGGGTCCGCCGGCCAATCGGGCTCGTGCAGGCTTCGGCGCCGGCCGGGAAGGAGTTCCCGGGCTGCAGCCCCGCCCTGCCGGGCCGCCGCCCACCCGCGACTCCGGCAGCCGGACGCCGGGGGCCGCTGGCTTCCCCTGCTGGCCCAGGCAGAACCCGGCGTGCTCAGTAAGGGACGCCCGGTGCCGCCCCAGGTTCGGGACTGCGCCGTCTCTCAAGGATTTGCGACGCCGGGGCCCACGCGGGAGCGCCGCGTGTGTCCGCACGCACTGTGTCCTTGCCCCTGTTCTCTGCGCGTTCCTTTTCGGGGGACTCGTGAGCCCCGTCAGGGACGCCCCGTTCTCTGCGCCTTCAAATGCCGGAATTCCGAGGAATGCCCGCCGCCCCCCGCCCGCTCTGCGTGACGTCACGCCGCCCCCCGCCCGCTCTGCGTGACGTCACGCCGCCCTGACCCGTCGTGACTCCGGAGCAGACGCTGGGGAGCCGCTCGGGCTTTGCACCTTCTCACCGTGGCTGCCGCAGACACTTGGGCCGCACCTGCGCCCGCGTGGTCGCCACCCGGTTCCCACCCGCGCCGCCTGCGCCCTCCCACGCGTGTCCGGGCCGTTCCTGCAGCGTGTCGGCTCTCCTGTCCGCGCTGTGATGACCCCGTGGTCGCCACCCGGTTCCCACCCGCGCCGCCTGCGCCCTCCCACGCGCGGCCCGGGCTGTTTCTGCAGCGTGTCGGCTCTCCTGTCCGCGCTGTGATGACCCCGTGGTCGCCCCTGCCGACCAGGGCGGCTTCCTAAACCAAAGTGCCCGGCGCTCCCCTTTCTTCTTCTTCACCCCGTGAGTCCTTCCAGAATGTGGGCAGGTTCCTGGGCCAAACAAGCCGCTTCGCAGCCTAACCCGCCATCTTCAGTGTATTCCCTCTTCCTTCAAACTATTGAAGTCAATAGTTAAAAAAACCTGTGCGAACAAACACCCCCGCAGAAAAACGGGCAAGGGTGTGGTCTGGTATTGTTACCGAAGTCATTTCCTGGTTCAGCTTTTGAGCTCTATTGCCAATCCCGTTTCAGAACCAGTCGACTGACTTCATTAATGCACCGTCTTCAGACACCTAAATTTATGTCTATAACAATACATTAAGATGTATTGCGGTGTAGCAGTAAAGCCGCGGTCTGCAACCCCGGCATCCCATACGGGGGCCGGTTCAAGTCCCAGCTGTTCCACTTTCGGAGCCAGCTCCCTACTAATGAGCCTGGGAAACCAGTGGAAGATGGCCCAAGTGCTTGGGACTCTGCCATCCATATGGGAAGCTCCTGGCTCCTGGCTTTGGCCTGGCCCAGCCCTGACCATTGAGGCCATCTGGGAACAAAACAGCAGATCTGTCTCCTCTTTCCGTAACTCTGACTTTCAAATAAATAAGTAAATCTTTTCAAATTTTAATTCCTTCAATTGTCTAGCATAGAATATTTTAAAAGTTTGGTATTCCTTATAAATCAAATATATTTACAAATATAATTAAACATAAGTTTTCTTTGGTGGCCTAATTCTATCTGTAAACTTAGTAAGGTTTCAACTCAAAACCCCGACTGTAAAATCCCTTCAATTTGACACATAAGAGTCATGGGGCAGGCATGTTGACAGGTTGTCCCTCGGGACCCCTGCGTCCTGTAGCACAGTACTGATTCCAGTCCCAGTCACTCCACTTCCAAACCAGCTTCCTGCTGATGCATTCCAGGAGGCACAAGTGCTTGGGCCCAGCCACCTACACAGCAGGCCTCGATGGAGCTCCTGGCTGCTGGCTTCGGCCTGGCTTAGCCTTTGGGAGAGTGAACCACCAGATGGAAGATGGATTTCTCTCTTTTGCTCTTTCATATAAATGGGGAAATTTTTAAAATTATAACAATAATTAGTAAACAGTGGGGAACAGGTATGGAACATTTGGCCTCGTGGTTAAGACACCAGTTAGGAGGCCTAAGTCCCACATGGGAGTGCCTGGATTGGACTCCCGGCTCCAGCTCCTGGTTCCAGCTTCCAGCTAATGCACGCCCTGGGAGACAGCAGGTGCTCAAGTGGTAGAATCCCTGCCCCCTGTGCGGGAGCCCTGGTTAGAGTTCCTGGCTCCCAGCTGCAGACCCCCTTCCTTACCCTGCCACTGGGGGAGCTGGGGGATGAACCACCTAATGAGTGCGATCGCTCTCTCCCTCTCAAAATAATAAAAAATTTAAAAAGAGAAATGTTTTCTGATCAAGAGCCTCCACCAAGTAAAGTGGATTTTCAGAGCCATTTTTTCCACTGTGCCAACTGTCACTTCTTTGATATTTAAACAATGTTTTATTTATGTATTTATTTAAGATTCAGAGAGGCAGAAAAAGCTCCTATCCACTAATTCGTTTTTTAAACACCTGCAGTGGTCAGGGCTTGGATGGGGCCAAAACTAGGGAATGAAATCCAGGTCTTCCATGTGGGTGTCAGGAACCCAATTACTTGAGCCATCACCACTGCTTCCCAGGGTCTGCATTAGGAGAAACCTGGAGCCAGAGCTGGGTCTATGTCCCAGGTACATATCGTGACTTCAAAACTCGTTGCCTCTGGGCCAGCACTGTGATGCATCAGGTTAAAGCCCCAATCTGCAGCGCCAGAATCTCCTAGGGTGCTGGTTCAAGTCCCGGCTGCTCCACTTCTGATCCAGCTCTCTGCTGTGGCCTGGGAAAGCAATAGAAGATAGCCCAACTCCTTGGGCCCCTGCACACGTGTAGGAGACCCGGAAGAAGCTCCAGGCTCCTGGCTTCAGATTGGCTCAGCTCCAACCATTGTGGCCATTTGGAAGTGAGCTAGTGGATGAAAGACCTCTCTCTCTCTCTCTACCTCTCTCTGTAACTGTCTCTCAAATCAGTAAAATAATTAAAAAAAAAAAAAAGAGTTACGGAGAGAAGGAGGAAAGAGGGAAAGATACCTTCCACCTGCTGATTCACTCCCCAAATGGCCACAACAGCCAGGGCTGGACCAGGTTGAAGCCAGGAACCAGGGGCTTCATCTGGGACTCCCCTGTGGGTACAAGGGGCCCAAGCACTGCTTTTCCCAGGCCGTTAGCACAGGGAGCAGGATTGGAAGCGCAGCAGCCGCCAGTTGAACCAGCACCCATATGGGACGCTGGCATTGCAGGCGGCGGCTCTACCTGCTATACCACAACGCCAGCCCGTCACAGGATTTTAAAGCAACATCCCATGGAGTGTTAGGTGTCTAGCTGATGTATAGTCATGATTATTAAGTCCGTCTTTATAATAACTGAAATTCCCCAAGACCTCACTCAGTGCACTGTTTGGAATTTCCTTCCTCATCTTCTCCTCGTAATAATTCAGCAATGTAAAGACTCCTCTTATCTCTGTTTTGCACTTAAGCAAGCTGCGGTCCTAACCCGAAGCCCCACAGCAAGAGGCAGAGCTGGGACTCAAATCCAAGTCGACCTATTGACAAGGTCTGCATTCCTGGTGGATAAATACAAGTCAGGTGGGTGTGTGGGACAGCATGGAGACCCCCAGCATGGAGACACCGCCTGGGACAACCGTGCCTGAGTTTGAGTCTCAGCTCTTCTCCCAGTTCCAGTTTCTTGTTAATTCAGACCCTGGGAGGCAACGATGTTGGTTGGCTCAAGAACTTGGACCCCTACCACCCATGTGGGAAACCAGGAGAAAGCTCCTGGCTCCCAGTTTTAGCTCCGGCTGTTGCAGGCTTTTGGGGAGTGAAACAACAAATAAGAGCTCTTTGTCTACTTTTTCTCTCTCTCACTCTATTTCTGTGTCTGCACCTCTCACATAAATAAAACATTTTTAAAATCCTAATAAATACGTTCTGATGCACGTTTTTTCTTTTTTTTAAGAAAATGTATTAATGTAGTTGTATTTTATTTTATTATTTTATTTTATTTTTGAAAGGCAGAATGGCACAGAGAAAGGGAGAAACAGAGAGATTTTCCATCCACTGATTCTTTCCCCAAATGGCTGAAACAGCCAGATCTGGGCTGGGCCAAGGTCAGGAGCCAGGACCTCCCTCCCAGTCTCCCACATGAGTGTGAGAGACCCAAGTGCATGAAGCATCATCTGCTGCCTTCCCAGGCACGTTGGCAGGGCGTTGGGTCAGAAGTAGAGGAGCCAGGACTCAGGCCAGCAGTCTGATGTGGGATGATGGCATTGCAGCCGCTTAACCTGCTGGGCCACACAGTGCCAGCCAGCAAGCTTTCTTTAAAGATAGATAGGAATGGGGACAGCATTGTGGTGTGGGGGGTAAAGCTGCCGCTGGCAACGCCAGCATCCCATATAGGCGCCGGTTTGAGTCCCAACTGTTCCACTTCTGATCCAGTTCCCATATAGGCGCCGGTTTGAGTCCCAACTGTTCCACTTCTGATCCAGTTCCCATATAGGCGCCGGTTTGAGTCCCAACTGTTCCACTTCTGATCCAGTTCCCATATAGGCGCTGGTTTGGGTCTCAACTGTTCCACTTCTGATCCAGTTCCCATATAGGCGCTGGTTTGAGTCCCAACTCTTCCACTTCTGATCCAGTTCCCATATAGGCGCTGGTTTGGGTCTCAACTGTTCCACTTGTGATCCAAGTCCCCTGCTAATGTGCATGGAAAAGCAGCAGCAGATGACCCAAGTGCTTGGACCCGGGCACCCACCTGGGAGTGGGAGACCTGGAAGAAGCTCCTTTGGCCTGGCCCAGCTCCAGCTGTTTTGGTCATTTCAGGAGTGAACCAGTGGCTGGAATCTCTCTCTCTCTCTCTCTCTGTGTGTGTCTCTCTCTGTCTCTCTATAACTCTGTCTTTCAAATAAATAAAATAAATCTAAAAGAAAAAGAAATGGGCATGAGGATAGAGAAAATAAGCATATAATCTCAGTGATTTCTCCTCGGGGTAAAATTATGCTGGACCTGTGTATTTCTCCATATTTACTGTTTTCTACAATGACGTACTAAAAATACGATTTTATTAGTAAATATAAATCAGAGTAGAATTAGTAAATGCAGGGGCACGTGTGTGGTGCAGCGCTTAACCGGCTGCTGGGGACGCCTACATAGTGGAGCTCTGTGGACTCCACTTCTGACCCAGCTTCTTGCCAATGCACCCTAGGAGGCAGCCGTGACAGCCCAAGTGCTCTGGTCCCTGCCATCTACATGGGAAACCGGGAGGGACTTCAAGTTCCTGGCTTAGACCTGGTCCAACCCTGGCTGTTGCAGGCATTTGAGGAGTAAAACAGCCTATGGACGATGTCTGTGTCTCACTCTCTGTCTCTCTGCCTTTCAAATAAAATGAAAGTAAATAAATAAGCCTATTAACATACAATGAATAAGCAATCAGTAATGGGCAAAATAATGAGCTGAATGGTCATTTTTGAGAAATGAAATTGGCTCATAACCTCAAGGAATTTGCAGGCTGCAGGAGTGGAGCAGTAATCTCAGGATAGCTGGAGATAAGCACCCGAATAGAGGTTTTCCTTGGAATACCCTCCAGCCTCTTATCTGCCCTAAAACCCCTCTCAGCTTCCCAGACCCAACACAAACTGTACTCCTCCTCCAGGAAAAATGAATCACTTCCGCATTTATTTCCCTGGGGCACGATTTGTATCTTCATACACACAAAAAAAGTCCCAAGATTTTTAACAGTGAAGTGTTCCTGAAATCAGGATATTTCTTACCCTCAGCATTCAAAGAAACTGCTGGTTACCAAGGACAAACGTAAATGGAGGCATAATAGAATTATCAGCGCCTGCAGATGTGTGGGTTTAACTAATTTCTCACAAAAGGCCAGAGACATTTCAGAGCTAGATTTGAAGACAGAGTCACACCTTAGGACTGACCAGCTGGCTCCAAGGAGAGAAAGCCGTGGCTCAGACTGTGATGTGGAGAAAAGACTGGTAAGTCATTCCCGGGGACAATGCGAGCCATTGCTACACACACACACACACACACACACACACACACACACACTGTGTAGTGGGTGGTGCTGTCCCAGCTCCGCGCAAAGTGGAGGCACGGGGTTGTGCAGGGAAACAGGATGTATGCGGAGCAAAGGGAAAAGTGAGGAAAAGTTCAAGAGAGAGAGAATGAAACCAAAGATCCAAAACATAAAAAACCCTAAACAAACCCCTCCCACGGGCTTCAGGCAGTCCCTTTACATCATTGGGAGGCATAAGGGTGCGTGTCTGGGGTGGGGCTTAATTGAATATTCAGAGGCGGAGTTTGGGGCAGGGCTGGAGAACCGCCGGTTTCTGTGCCCTTTTTTGGAGATGTCGGAAGCATCAATGGCTCTGGCGCATGACAGGAGTGCCGTCTGCAAGAAGTTTATTATAATGACATTATAATGACCTAAAGGTCATCGTGGGGACACATCCTGCAGCCATATTGGATATTTCCAGTTGACCCTGCTTCTACCTTTGCAACAAAGGTTTCCCAAACATGGAAAAGACAGAGCGGGAGTGGGGACTTGGAGGTGCACAGAGATGGGCCTGGGTGGTGTGCAGAAGGGGGGTTGTCATGCGGGCCGGGCTGCTGGAGCTGTCCAACGCCAGCCCCCACTGCTTCAAGGGTCAGCTGGCTCTGTCAATCACAGCCTGCACTATCACCCAGTGCACCGGGGCTATGCAACCGCAGCAGTTCTCCCAAAGGCATCAAATTGCAGCTCCTCCCTCCAGCTACCTACTGCCCATATCAATTCTAGAGCACATTTGTTCATAGTCCTAGAAGCTGTGGGAATCCTACAGACATCTTGGATTCCAGAAAGCTTGTAACTTTCTTTAAGGAAGTTTTATTTCTTTGTTTGAAAGTCAGAGTTACAGAGAGAGAGAAGGAGAGGCAGAGAGAGAGAGAGAGAGAGAGAGAGGTCTTCCATCAGCTAGCTCACTCCCCAGTTGTCCATAATGGCCAGAGCTGCACGGATCCAAAGCCAGGAGCCAGGAGCTTCCTATGAGGCTTCCCATGTAGGTGCAGGGGCCAAGCACTTGGGCCATCTCCCACTGCTTTCCCAGGCTATAGCAGAGAGCTGGATTGGAAGTGGAGCAGCCGGGACTTGAACCGGCAACTATATGGGATGCCAGCACTGCAGGCTGTGGCTTTACCCGCTATGCCATAGCGCTGACCCCAGCTTGTAACTTTTGATAGCTCCATTTTAGCATCAGCTCACTGAATTAAAATTGATTATTTACTTGTCCATCTTCCTAGACAGATCAGTAACAAAGACAAAAATTTGGGTAAATAAAACTCAATGTCAATGGTTTAACAAAAGCAGCATTCTCATTGCTGAGACTTTAAGAATTGATTTTCATCTAGTTTTTATGCCATTGTATCTTAAACTGTTACACGACAAAGAAAGTTTATCATTATAGTGGCCATGTTTTCAAGTTGTATTGGTATCATTTTTGAAATTGGATAATATTTGGATTATAATTTGGAGAGCGAAAGGTTGTATTATAATTTCCTTATTTATGCATTTTGAAATGTGGGAGGGGGAAGAGAAATCACTCATCTAGTGGTTCATTCTCCCAAATGTCCATAACATCCAGAGATGGGCCAGACTGAAGCCAGGAGCCTGGAACTCCATCTGGGTCTTCCACGTGGGTGGCAGGGACCCAAGGACTTGGGCCATCTTCCGCTGCTTTCCCAGGTGCATTAACAGGGAGCTGGAATCAGGAGCAGAAACGGGTCTTGAACCCAGGCACGCGCATACGATATATAAATGTCCTAAGTGGCATCTTTTTTAAAAGTGTTTCTAAAATGTTTATTCATTGATTCATTTTTATTTATTTGAATGGCAGAGCGACAGAAACGGGAAGAGCGAGGTCATCCACGTGCTGTGCACTCCCCAAATGCCCACCGCAGCTGGGAGTGGACCAGGCCAGAACCAGGAGCCAGAAACTCCACCCAGGTCTCCCGCGTGGGCAGCAGGAACTCAGCACTTGGGCTGTCAGTGTTGCCTCTCAGATGCATTAGCAGAAAGCCGGACTGGGAGCAGAGGCAAGGCTCAGTCCTGGGCATTTCGACCCTAGAAGCAGGCATTCCAAAGTTGCAGGTTAACCCATTGACCCACACGATCCACCCCGGGCATTCTGACCTTGGATGCTGCTTCAATTCTTAGTTTTTCAGAAAGCAGCACAGGTCTTTAACCACCTGTTTGTAGTCACAGGCGTATCCATTGCTTACCATGTTCTGGAACATGCTCATTTAATTCTTACAATAACCCTTTCAGTAAGGCACAGCAGTCCTCATTTTATTTTATTAATTTCATAAGTCTTTTATTAAAAAAAGATTTCCTTATTTGAAAGAGAGAGAGAGAGAATCTTCTATCAGCTAGATCACTCCCCAGATGGCTGCAATACTGGAGCTGGGCCAGGTAGAAGCCAGGAGCTAGGAACTCTCTCTGGGTCTCCCACATGGGTGCAGGGGCCCAAGCACTTGGGCCATCTTCCACTGCTTTCCCAGGCCACAGCAGAGAGCTGGATCAGAAGTGGAGCAGCCGGGACTCGAACTGGTGCTCTGATAGGGGATGCCAGTGTTGCAAAGCAACGGCTTAACCTGCTGCATCGCCACAGCGACCCCTGTTTATAAAATTTGTAAAATGAGGAAACCGGCATAGAGGTTAGATATTTCACTCAAACAGCTGAAAGCTGAACATCAAGCCTAGCTCTCTCTAAGAAGCTCTGACAAGCCGCCGTCCACCCCACCTCCCAGTTCAGGAACAGTGTATTGGTGAGCAGGTGCTCCCTCACTTCCTGAGCCTACTAACCCCTCTGGAAAGCCCTCAACAAACATTTATGAACGCCCAGGTTTCAGTCTTGGGACCTCGTATAGCAACAGAGACCCGGAAGTTGTGTGAGGAAGTCAGCCCCAAGAGGCATGCGGACACTGGTTTCCGGGTTGCGGTTAGAACAGGCCACAAGGCCCGTGCCCTCTCAAGGCTGAAGACAAAGGACAATCGAATGACCCTCAAGAGACGGGAAGGAGTCGGAGCTCGGGGCAGTTAGAACAAAGCACGAGAGGAAAGGAGGGTAGATGGGACAAGACACACGAGATTGTATCACAGCATCCATCCCGAGACAAGTGTGCAAGGGCCGGGCTCCCAGACATCATGGCACCCTTTTCTTTGTCCATATTTGTTTTTTAAAGATTTATTTATTTAGTTGAAATGCAGAGTTACAGAGAGAGGGAGGGAGAGATCTCTCATGTGCTGGTTCATATCCCAAATGGCCACAACAGCTGGAACTGGGCCAGGCCAAAGCCAGGAGCCTGGAACTCCATCAGGGTCTCCCACATGGGTGGCAGGGGTCCAAGCACTTGGGTGTCCTTGCTGCTTTCCCAGGTGCATTAGTAGGGAGCTGGATCAGAAGTGGGGCAGCCGGAACTTGGACTGGCGCCACAGCACTGCTGCCTCATTTCTCTTTCCCAAGAGCCTTGTGTGCCTTTGCCAGGTCTTCAACCTTTCCCTTCTTTTTAGCATCCATGGTTCCTACTCCTCTCTGAGCCCTTCTTGTTTTGAAATTTTTTTAAAAAAAGATTTATTTATTTGTTTGAAAGGCAGAGTTACAGAGACAGAGGTAGAGGCAGAGAAAGAGGTCTTCCATCCACTGGTTCACTCTGCAAATGGCCACAGTGGGGAAGTTGGGCCAATCTGAAGCCAGGAGCCAGGAGCTTCTTCCAGGTCTCCCACGTGGGTGCAGGGGCCCAAGGACCTGGGCCATCCTCTACTGCTTCCCAGGCCATAGCAGGGAGCTGGATCAGAAGTGGAGCAGCCAGGACTCAAACCGGCGACCATATGGAATCCCAGCACGGCAGGTGGCGGCTTCACCCACTATGCCTGAGCCCTTAGAGAACTCTGAAGAGCTGGCAGAAGCATCTGGGAGCTTCTTCTAGTGCTCCTCCCAGCAAGTTTGCACAGAGAACCGGTAGGATGACATTTCGCCTCTGGGCTTCTTAGAATTGCCTTCGCCCATGCTGAACGATTTCTTGTCAGCGTGGCACAGTCACCCAGCACCTGTCCCGGCTCCCCCTTGCGCCAGCGCTGTGTCTCTGGAGCAGTGGCTATGAGAACAGGAACCAGACACTCATCACTCTCCGTGCTATTAACGTCTCTCTCTGTACACGTCCTAAACCTTCCCAGGGATGGCAATGCATTGCTAAACGGTGCTACCTTGTACAAATATGTGCTATGTCCTATCTCATCGGACCTCAACAACCCTGTGGCCTACGAACTACTAGAATGCTCCAGTTCAAAGCTGAGGCGAACTGAGACTCAGAAAACTAAAGTGTGTACAATAACTGTGAATTGAAAAAAAAAAAAGTGTGTTAATATTTAAGGAGATGGAAATGCCGGCCATCCTGAGTTGACCTTGGCACATTATCTGCGTTCAATGATCACACCCCGTGAATGTATGCAATTAAGGAGGAGAAAGGTGCACTGATGTCCCAAGGAGTACGCGACCAGTCAATTCCATAGACTGGATTCAAACCCGAAAGCCCACGTTATGTGAGTGACCGACACTTGTCCACTGATGTGCCACTTCTGTCCACTCGTGCAGTGGCCACCCAGAGAGCCCAGCTGAAAGCCCACCGATAAGCGCAGTGGGCTCACTCGTGTCAGAGCACGCTCAGGGAACTCTCAGACATCAGGGCCGAAATCTGGGAGCTCAGACAGGGACACCTGATTTTTACTGTGTCCTGCCAGGGGTTTCCCTCAGGGCCTGCACTGTGGCGCAATGGGTTCAGCCGCCACTTGCAGCACCAGCATCCCTTACCGGAGAACTGGTTTGAGTCCCAGTTGCTCTGCTGCCGGTCCAGCTCCCTGCTAAGGCACCTGGGAGGCAATGGATGCTGACCAAAGAGCTTGAGCCCCTGCCACACACGTGAGAGACCCCAGCGTTCCAGGCTCCTGACTCAGCCTGGCCCAGCCCCGGCTGGCTGTTGCAGCCATTTGGGGAGTGAACCAGAGGGTGGAAGATCTCCCCAGCACTCTGCCTTTCAAATAAACAAATAAAAGCAAGAAAAGAAAGCCTGCTGCCCGTGCAAAAGGCCACCTTCTCATGGGTTCCTCTGGGGGTCCCTTAGGAGAACTCTGCCTGGGCCTCTCCTGAGATTCCAGACAACTGGGGACTCTTTGGCCACAGTTGATATGGCCAGAACAGGTCCCAGGGGAGCACTGTCAGTCTCCAGTCACCACATAGAAAACCCAGGGGTGACACTCACCAGTGCAGCAAGGTCACCTGACACGTGTCTGGTCCGAGAGGAGAATGGCTGGGTTCCCGCTGTCTCCTCACAGTACAGAGACAAGGCCTCCAGACCATAAGTACCAAACACGTGGTTCAGTTGAGTGGAATTATTGGCAGCCCCTGCGTGTATCCAAATGTCTCATGTCTTAGGCGGTGGAATTCACACGTGAAGGTGAAACAAAGCTTTGTTTTAACATCATGCCTTGAATGTGTCTGCTTATCCCTATACCAATCGGCCTAAGTGACACCTCCTCCAGGAAGTCTTCCTTGACTCCCATGCTGATACGGGTGGGTAGGTGGTGCTAGAGAAAGGCACTGAGGTTCAACAGACCCAGCTGACTGATGCGGGAATGTGGGCCACCGTGTCACCCCTAGCTGAACTGTGGTTTTGTTTTAGCTCACGAGGAGGAGGACGTCCATTCTTGTATCATGCTGAAGAATTCCCATGCAGACAATGCGTGAGCAAAGCGGAAGTTTTCAAAGAAGCAGGGAGCCTCCTGTTGCGGCAGTCAGGGGGAAGGTCCAAGGGAGGACTTGCCAGGCTGGCGTGTAAGGATAGGCTCATTTATCACACAAAATGCTGCCAAAAAGGGTGTTCTGCTCTCTGATTGGCTAAGGGATTGAAATTAGGTCTAATTGGAGAGGCGAATATATTTATTTACTTGAGAGGCATAGTTACAGAGAGGGAGAGACAGAGAGAGAGATAAAGAGAGAGAGAGAGGGAGAGAGAGATCTTCCATCCACTGGTTTACTCCCCAAATGGGTGTAAGTGCTGGAGCCGGGCAGATCCAGAGCCAGGAGCCGGGAGCCAGGAGCCAGGAGGTTTTTCTGGGTCTCCTATATGGATACAGGGGCCCAAGCACTTGAGCCATCTTCTATTGCTTTTCCCAGGCCATCAGTGAAGAGCGAGGAGCAGTCGGGACTCGAACCAGTGCCCATGTGGGATGCCCGTGCCGCAGGCAGATGCTTAACCTACTACACCACAGTGCCAGCCCTGGAAACAGACACTTTTAATTGGTCTGTGAAGGTAGGGGTCAACAACCGACCAGGGAGGCAGGACTTGAAATTACATCTAGTCAGCGAGCCGTGGGTCTCATCGCTTATCGTGGGACCAGGGGACATTTCTGGGCCATTTCCAACAAACATCCAGTTGTTCCTCACCTAGCTGCCTGTTAACCCATCTCACGCCCCACGGTTTGACAGCTGCAGCAAAGCCCACCTTCCACGCCCCCTTCTACGCAGCAGAAACCACAGGCTTCGCAGTGTTGCACAGAGAACTCAGATGTGTGGTCCTGGCTGGCGCCGCATCGCAGACACAGGATCCAGTGTCGGGGCCAGGACAGGGTCGTTGCACAGGACAGGAAGGGAAGATTGCCAGCAGAGCCCATGGCGGGGCTTCGATTCTACGATAAAAGAGGGCTCTCTTCTGAAGACAGAAGGAAGCCAGGGTTTTATAAATGGGGAGGAGCATGATTTGAGTCCATGAAGATTTATGAAGTGTTTGCTTTGGACCAGTAAACCTCAGGGCGTAACGGTGAGTTCAGCATAGCCCTGCCCTTCCGTCGGGAACACAGGAGCCTGTAGCACAGGGCGAGGGCAGGGCAGGTGGAACCGAGCCGCGGGGAGGAAGGAGCACCAAGGATCCCGCGTACTTGATGGAGGACACCTGGCAACAGTCTCCGGAGGGTGAGGTGTTTCCCAGAGGCCTAGAAGAAGGAGGCTTCATGGACGCAGAACTTCTGTGCACTTTACCATGCGCACAGCCACACACTTGTACAAGTCATTCGACTTCCCCACCCTCAGGGAGACATGGATCGAAGCCACCATGACAAAGCCTTCCGCACCCACCAGACGGCACATCTTCTCAAGGGCAGGAAACCAAGAGTTGACAAGGAAGCGTGGGGCTGATGAGAACGGAAATTGGTGCAACCACTCTGGGATCCCTTGGCAAGACCTGTTTAAAGCTACTTCCGCCAGTGCCGCGGCTCAAAAGGCTAATCTTCCACCTGCGGCGCTGGCACACCAGGTTCTAGTCCTGGTCGGGGCGCCAGATTCTGTCCCGGTTGCCCCTCTTCCAGTCCAACTCTCTGCTGTGGCCCGGGAGTGCAGTGGAGGATGGCCCAAGTGCTTGGGTCCTGCACCCCATGGGAGACCAGGAGGAAGCACCTGGCTCCTGGCTTCAAATCAGCGCAGTGCGCTGGCCGCAGCGGCCATTTGGGGGGTGAACCAACAGAAAAGGAAGACCTGTCTCTCTCTCTCACTGTCCACTCTGCCTGTCGAAAAATAAATAAATAAATAAAATTTTTTTTAAAAAAAGGTACTCCCAGCCCGTGGCCTCAGCAGTCCGCTCCCAGGCACTTGGAGAAGCTCCTACACAGGTAAAGTGATGTGCCAATATGTTCATAGCAGAAGTGCCCGCGACAGCAAGAACCAGAAATAAACTAAGTGGCCACCAGCAGGAAAACTGATCAACAGCAGCATGATTATGTACCGAATATTAACGCAGGCAGAGGAACAAAGTGCGACCACGTGTGTCAACATGTATGAACCTCACAAACAAAGCAGTTCCCTTGATGGTTTCATAGGCAGTTTATTATTTTTAAGATTTATTTATTTATTTGAAAGGCAGAGTTACAGAGATGCAGAGGCAGAGAGAGAGAGAGAGAGAGAGAGAGAGGGAGAGAGAGAGGGAGGTCTTCCATCCACTGGTTCACTCCCAGATGGCTGCAACGACCAGAGCTGCCAGGGGCCAGGAGCTACTTCTGGGTCTCCCACACGGATGCAGGGGCCCAAAGATGCAGGGGCCATCTTCTACTGCTTTCCCAGGTGCATTATCAGGGAGCTGGATCAGAAGCGGAGCAGCCGGGACTCGAACCGGTGCCCATGTGGGATACTGGCACTGCAGGCAGCAGCTTGACCAGCTATGCCACAGCGCCGGCCCCCATAGGCAGTTTAAACAAGTTTATGCAAACAAATGTTATACAGTTCTTAGGGATACCTCTTCAACTGTAACTACAATATACACATTTACAGCATGTGATACACACACACACACACACACACAGAGAGAGAGAGAGAGAGAGAGAGAGAGAGAGAGAGAACACATAAGCCAATATAAAGGCATATGAATGAGAAACGCCACACTCAGGAGAGTGGCACACAGGTTGGGAAAGGGCCTGTGACTAGGAGGGGGTCCCCAGGACTCAAGGGTCTTAGTAACATTTTATTTCTTAACCTGCATAGTGCGTGTGCGGTTGTTTTTGGCTCTGATCCTTGTACATTTTGTGTGCTTTTGATTACCGCCTTGTTTGTCAAGGGGGGGGGGGTGGAAGCTGAGCAGGAGGAATTGAGGCATGAAGTCATTCTGGAGGGAAGGAATTGTACCAAGAGAGCTCAGGGAACACAGCGTCATCACGCTGCTTGGCACAAGGAAGGGAATTCTGTGGTCCTAAGAGCCACTTGGATTTGTGCAATACCCTGCGCTTTAGAAGACACTTTCACACACACCAGCTCATATCGATCAACGAGGGACAAGCGTTCCATTCAGAGATGAGGCAGCAGACAGAAAGGTTAGCTGATCTATTTGCATATATTTTTAGCAGAGAAAAAGCTTAAAGGGATATGCAACATGTGATAGTGGTATCTCCGAAAGGTGGGAGACAGGTGATTTTACTCTTTGTTTGCTTTTGTTTAGTTGTACTTTCCGACATTTCTATAAACGAACATGTGTAACACATGAAATTAAAAAGAAAATACAGCAGGGAGGGAGAACAAAAAGAACAGGAAAAAGTGACTTGCACAGGGGTGCACGTTGCAGCGCAGTGGGTTAACCATTGGCGACTCCAGCACCCCATCTCGGAGCATCGGTCTGAGTCCCGGCTGCTCTGCTTCTTCCAATCCAGCTCCCTGCTAATGCCCCCGGGAAAGCAGCAGAAGACGCCCCCGTGCTTGGTCCCCTGCACCCACACGGGAGACCTGGATGGAATTCCAGGCTCTGGCTTTGGCCTGGCCCAGCCGCAGCTGTTTGGGCCATTTTGGTAGTAAACCAGCAGATAGAAGCATTCTCCCCACCCCCATCCCCAACTCTGCCTTTCAAACTAAAAATAAAAAAAATTTTTTAAAGACATCCTCAAAATGCTGTGGTCAAGTTTTTCAGTTCCTGACCCTGCTTTGAATATACAAATGACTGATGACAGAAGAAATACAAGAAAGAAGTTTATATATATATATATATATATATATATATATATATACACTTATATATATATATAATATATAATTTATTTTTAAAAAGTTCAACTCCGGCTGGCACCATGGCTCAACAGGCTAATCCTCCGCTTTGTGGTGCCGGCACACCAGGTTCTAGTCCCGGTCGGGGCGCCGGATTCTGTCCTGGTTGCCCCTCTTCCAGGCCAGCCCTCTGCTGTGGCCAGGGAGTGCAGTGGAGGATGGCCCAAGTGCTTGGGCCCTGCACCCCATGGGAGACCAGGAGAAGCACCTGGCTCCTGGCTTTGGATTGGCGCAGCGCGCCGGTCGTAGCGGCCATTTGGGGGGTGAACCAATGGAAGGAAGACCTTTCACTCTGTCTCTCTCTCACTGTCCACTCTGCCTGTCAAAAGAAAAAAAAAAAAGAATCAGGTCTGAAAAAAAAGGACCAGGTATATGACATTAACAGAACCATTTTTCACCAGCAAGGGTGTGCTGAAACTAGTAGTCATTTATTGCTGAGAACACTGGAAATTGGTACAATTCACTTAGAGAATGATATTGGCAGCAAGAAACTGGAGCTGGAAAAACGTTCACACTCTGTGGAAACTGAAACGTGGATACACTTTTGTCTGGGGAAAAAGGACATTGACGTGAGCATTGTTCACGTAACAGGGCGCCCCATTCAGAGGGCAGGTGCACATTGGATAACGTGCAGAAGGGGAGATGTTGATTGCACTAATTGTGTCCATAAAGGAAGGGGGTTTTAGGTTTTTTTTTGTTTTTTGGGAGATTTGGCAGGAAGAGTTGAAGAATGATTTCAAAAGTGTGCATTGTGTGTATGTGTGTGAAAGAGAGAATGGAGGGGCTGGTTTGGTGTCTGCCCAGGGCTTGAGCACACAGATTTCCATCTCATACCTCTCCCTAAAGTATAGCTATGAAATTTAAGTAGAAAAATTGTTTCTGGAAGAGTGTTCTATTTTCCCATTTGCTTTTTTCTTCTTAATAAGTATATTATATATTATTGCTGTTAGTTTATTTTATAGTTAGTCATTGATTAATTAATTTATTTTTAATATTTTTATTTTATTGTTTATATTTTATCATGTTATTATATATTGTTTATATTATAAAATATATTATTTTAAGACCTCCATATTAAGTATGGGGTCTGCATTGAATCACAGTGGGTTAAGCTGCCACCTCGGATGCTGACATCTCATATGGGCACTAGTTCAAGTCCCAGCTGCTCCACTTTCGATCCAGCTCCCGCTAATGCACCTGAGAAAGCAGTAGAAGATGGCCCAAGTGCTTGGGCCTCTGCAACCCATGTGGGAGACCTGGAAGGAGCTCCTGGGTCCTGGCCTCAGCCTGGCCCAGCCCTGGCCATTGCAGCCCTTTGGGAAGTGAACCAACAGAGGGAAGATCTCTCTCTGTAACTCCGCCTTTCAAACAAAGAGATAAATCTTAACAAAAAAGAAAGAAAGAAACAGAAACTTGGAGTGGGTGTTCTGGCACACACAGTTAAGCTGCTGCTTGGGACACCCACATCCTACATGGAAGTGCCTGGGAGCCGATCCTGGCTACCCTGTTTCTGATTCAGCTCTCTGCTAAAGCACACCTGGGAGGAAGCAGATAATGGCCCAAGTACGTGCCCCTGCTACCCACATAGGAGACCCAGATGGAAATCCTGCCTCCTGGCTTTGACTTGGGCCAGTCCTGGCCATTGTGGGCAACTGGGGAGTGAACTAGCAGATGGGAGATCCTCTCTGTCTCTCTTCTACTCATGCTCTTTCCCTCTCCCTCTCTCTCTGCCTATCAGATAGGTAATTAGATAAATAAATCTTGAGAGACAAAAACTTAGTATTTCCCCCTCCATTCTACCTAACCATTATCCTGAAGTTTATATTGGTAAATCCTTTTGATACTCTTTATTTATTTATTTATTTATTTATTTTTTTGACAGGCAGAGTGGACAGTGAGAGAGAGAGACACAGAGAAAGGTCTTCCTTTGCCGTTGGTTCACCCTCCAATGGCCGCCGCGGACGGCGCGCTGCAGCCAGCGCACCGCGATCATCAGGAGCCAGGAGCCAGGAGCCAGGTGCTTTTCCTGGTCTCCCATGGGGTGCAGGGTCCCAGCACTTGGGCCATCCTCCACTGCACTCCCTGGCCACAGCAGAGAGCTGGCCTGGAAGAGGAGCAACTGGGACAGAATCCGGCGCCCCGACCGGGACTAGAACCCGGTGTGCCGGCGCCGCAAGGTGGAGGATTAGCCTGTTGAGCCACGGCGCTGGCCCTTTTGATACTCTTTATATTGGTGTGTGTCTTACTGTTCGAGTAATATATGCATGTACTTCCAACTGTTTGTGGAAAGTAGAATTAAAAGATGTTTATATCAATGCAAAAAAAATGTAGAGAGGCTGGCATTGTGGTTCATCAGGTTAAGCCACTGCCTACGAAGCTGGCACCCACATCAGAGTGCTGGCTCAAGTCTGGCTGTTCTGCAGCAGACCCATCTCCCTGCTAATGGCCTGGGAAAGCAATGGAAGATGGCCCAAGTGCTTGGGTCCCTGCACCCACATGGGAGACCCAGATGGAGTTCCAGGCTCCTGGCTTCAGCCTGGTCCAGCCCCTTGGCCATTTTAGCCATTTGGAGAGTGAACCATTGGATTAAAGATCTCGCTCTTTCTCTCTCTCAATCTCTTTATGCCTTTCAAATAAATAAATCTTTTTTTAAAAAAATACAAGAGCTCTTCAAAAAGTTCATGGAAAAAATATTATGTAAAAACTGTTCATGAATCTTTACTTAATATATACTAAACTGACCTTCTTTATATAAAGAGAATTGAAAATGAATCTTGACGTGAGTGCAAGGGGAGAGGGAGTAGGAAAGGGGAGGGTTGCGGGTGGGAGGGAAGCTATGGGGGGGGGAAGCCATTGTAATCTATAAGCTGTATTTTGGAAATTTATATTCTTTAAATAAAAGCATTATAAAAAAAAAACTGTTCATGAATTTCAAAGTTGTTTTGCACCAAAATAACGTTACCAAGGCAGGAATTTGGCACAGTGGTTGATGTGCCACTTGGGATACCCACGTCCCATACTGCAGTGCCTGGGTTAGTCCTGGCTCTACTCCTGGTAGATGGCTGAAGCAGGTGAGTCCCTTGTCACCAAAGTGTCACCAAAGTGACCTGGATTGGGTTTCTCCCAGCTCCTGGCTTTAGCCTGGCCTGGCCTGGCCTGGCTGTTGCGAACATTTTGGGAGTGAACCAACAGATGGAAGACTTCCATGTCCCTTCCTGTCTCTGTCTCTTGGCCTTTCAAATAAATACATCTTTTTAAAAATAAAATTGAAAAAATATTTTTAAAATTCCATTTTCCGGGGCCGGCGCTATGGCGCACTGGGTTAACACCCAGCCTGAAGCACCGGCATCCCATATGGGCGCCGGTTCTAGTCCTGGCTGCTCCACTTCTGATCTAGCTCTCTGCTGTGGCCTGGGAAAGCAGTGGAAGATGGCCCAAGTCCTTGGGCCCCTGCACCCACATGGGAGACCTGGAGGAAGCTCCTGGCTTCGGATCGGCACAGTTCCAGCCATTGCGGCCAACTGGAGAGTGAACTAGCGGATGGAAGACCTCTCTCTCTCTATCTCCTCTCTCTGTGTAACTCTGACTTTCAAATAAATAAATACAACTTTCAAAAAAATTCCATTTTCCACAAAATTTTAATAGTACTATTGTATTGCTTATTTTTGCCTGCTTTTACCTTTATTACATTTAGGTTCTTATTCTATGTATTTTTCTGCTTTCTGCAATCAATATTGAGTTTTGAAATAGCTGCGTTGATGTATATAACTACAGGGAGTTCGTTTTCTCTAATGCATAATACAATCCGCTGTGTGAATTACCATTTTAGTTGGAGGTGAGCCTCTAAGCACACATTTAGAGTGAACAAGCACCCAGGTAAGACAGACGCCGGGTGAGACAGATGCCTGTGGTCTTTGGCTGGGCTTTGAGATTCCTTGTCTTGGAAAACGAAGTCCAAGCTCTTACCTCTCAATCCCCAAACTTCCTTTTGCTGCCTATTAACTGTAGTTAAGCTGTTTGTCTCTTTTTTCCGAAAACATTTCCCCCTTTCCCTTTGCCTGGATAATTCTTATTCTTCACCTCTCCCCATCGTGCTATAAGATCCTCCAAGGCAAAGATTATTGTCATGATCCTCGTTGTCACTGACATTCGCAGAGCAGATCATGTACTAGGTGCTGTTCAAAGAGCTTTGTATTGGCCAGCGCCGTGGCTCAACAGGCTAGTCCTCCGCCTTGCGGCGCCGGCACACCGGGTTCTAGTCCCAGTTGGGGCGCCGGATTCTGTCCCGGTTGCCCCTCTTCCAGGCCAGCCCTCTGCTGTGGCCCGGGAGTGCAGTGGAGGATGGCCCAAGTGCTTGGGCCCTGCACCCAATGGGAGACCAGGAAAAGCACCTGGCTCCTGCCTTCGGACGAGCGCGGTGCGCCGTCTGCGGCGGCCATTGGAGGGTGAACCAACGGCACAGGAAGACCTTTCTCTGTGTCTCTCTCTCTCACTGTCCACTCTGCCTGTCAAAACAAAACAAAAAAAAAAAAAACAAAGAGCTTTGTATGCACCATCTCACTAATCCTCACCCAACCCCATGAGGGGGCATTGAGGTACCCCGGTTTCACAGACAAGGGAGTATGGATTAGAGAAGGACATAACTTGCCCAAAGTTAAACACATCTTAAACAGGGACCTCTTATTTACTTTGTTGTATTAGTTTTTTTTGTTCCTATTACTAAACTATCTGAGAGATGCTACTTAGACAAGGAGAAGGCTTATTTCAGCTCACAGGTGTGGAGGTTCACACAGTTCAAGAGCAGGCAGTGTCTGCTGAGACAGGAGGATGGCAACTCCAGAATCAGGTAGCAGCCGGCGTGCAGAGACAGGAGGCACGCTCCTCCCCAGGGCCAGGGGTCTGCCTTTATAAAGCCATCCTGATTCAGCCATGGGGCCTCGCCCTAGCAACCTAATCCAGTCCAATCAGGCCCCAAAGGCCCCATCTTCAGACAAACGCCATCATTGAATCGTCTCTGCCCTAAATCCAACAACCGTTAACTGTTAACAAAAGACTTTGAGGTTAGACAGCTGCATGAGTTCAGGACAGCAAATCCCATCCAAACAGTAACATTTGTCTTTGAACCTCTGGGGTCTTAGTGTAGGAGTTGGCGTGTGGCAGGCACCAATAAGTGTTTGTTGAGCTGAACTGAGTGAAGCCAAGGAGACCAGATGGAAAATCATCCCTGTAGCTCAGATGATGGCAGAGGGCAATGGAAAAGAAGAGCCGGGAACAGCCGTGGCCTGCCAGATCACTGCAGTGCTGCAGTGTGCAGAGGGAGATGAGAGGGATGGAGGAGGAGACGAGGGGACAAAGCAGCCCCATACTTTACTTTGGGCACTCTTTTTTAATTTTTCTAATTTTTTACAACAACATGCTTTTATTATTATTTTAAAGAGATGGTGTAGAAGGGTGGACATTTCATGTAGCTGCTAAAATGCTGCTTGGGGGGGCCGCCGCCGTGGCTCACTTGGTTAATCCTCTGCCTGTGGCGCCGGCATCCCATATGGGCGCTGGGTTCTAGTCCCGGCTGCTCCTCTTCCAGTCCAGCTCTCTGCTGTGGCCCAGGAAGGCAGTGGAGGATGGCCCAAGTGCTTGGGCCCTTGTACCCACATGGGAGACCAGGAAGAGGCACCCAGCTCCTGGCTTCAGATCAGTGCAGCTCTGGCTGTAGCGGCCATTTAGGGGGTGAACCAACAGAAGGAAAACCTTTCTCTCTGTCTCTCTCTCTCACTGTCTAACTCTATCTGTAAAAAAAAAAAAAAAAAAAAAAAAGTGCTGCTTGGGACACTTGCATCCCGCATCAGTGCCTGGGTTTGAGTCCTGCCTCTGCTCTGGTCCCAGCTTCCTGCTAATGTGCACCCTCTGAGACAGCATTGATGGCTGAAGTACTTGGGTCTCTGACACCCAGAGAGAGACCCAGAATGAGTTCCGGGCTCCTGATTTGGGTTTGGCCCAACTCCAGTAGTTGTGTACATTTGGGAAGTGAACTGGTAGATGGGAATACTCTGTCTTTGTCTCTCTCTCTCTCTCTCTCTCTGCCATGCAAATAAATATAAACAGAAATCTAAATTTTCAAAAGAGAGAGATGGAATGGGTGTTGTGCAACAGAGGGCTAAGCTGCTGTTTGCGACATCCCATATCAGAGGGCCAGTTGGAGTTCTGGTTACTCAGCTCCCCTGTTAAAATGCCTCGGAGGCGATGGCTGATGGCCTAAGTGCCTGGGTCCCTGGCACCTGGCACCATGCCATACTAGGCTAAGCCTCCACCTGCGGTGCCAGCAACTCATATGAATGCCAGTTTGTGTCTCAGCAGCTCCTCTTCTGATCCAGCTCTCTGCTTATGTCCTGGGAAAGCAGTGGAAGATGGCCCAAGTGCTTGGGCCCCTGTACCCATGTGGGAGACCCAGAAGAAGCTCCCGGCTCCTGGCTTCAGATCGGCCCAGCTCTGGCTGTTGCAGCCATCTGGGGAGTGAAACAGCAGATGGAAGACCTCTCTTTCTCTCTCCCTCTCTCCATAACTCTGCCTCTCAAATAAATAAATCTTAAAAGAAAAAAAAAGGACAAATTTATTTTGATGCAAAAAAATTTTGAAATCCATATACCTGAGGGATCTTCCAAAGTTCTCCAAAAAAATAAATAAATAAAAAACTTCCATGGATTTTAAAATGTTTGTACACCAAAATAAGCTCATCTTTTAATTCCATTTTCCATAAACTTTTTGAAGTGCCTTTGTAAGTAAATGGCAGCAACAGTAAAGACTAACTGAAGAGGAAGAGACTAACAAGAGGCTTCCGATGTGGCTATCAAAAGACCTTAGAGAGCCCAGTTCTAGAAGCCTGCCGGGGGCGGAAACCCTATCCCACGTTTGCTGGAGAGGAAACGTTTAGCTCACACACATGAGAATCCTAACTGCTAGGCTAAGCGTTCCAGGATCTAGCTCCCAACTCCAGCTTCTGCTAAAACAGACTCTGGGAGGCAGCCGCAATGGCTCAAGTGACTGGATTCCTGACACTCACATGGGAGACCTGGACTGAGTTCCTGCCCCAGCCCCAGCCCCAGCCCCAGCCCCAGCCAGTGGAAGCACACAGGGAGTGAACCAGCAGATGTGAGTTGGCTCTTTTGTCTGTATGTCTGTGTGTCTGTCTCGTTGTCTCTGCCTCTCAGATTATTTTTAAAAGTTTGTTTATTTATTTGAAAGGCAGAGTGACAGAGAGAAAGAGACAGAGAGAGATCTTCCAGCTGCTGGTTCACTCCCCAAAGGGCTGCAGCAGCCGGGGCTGGTCCAGGCTGAAGCCAGGAGCCAAGAGCTTCATCCTGGTCTCACAGGGGATGGCAGAGGCCCAAGCACCTGGACCATCATCTGCAGCTTTCCCAGGTGCATTAGCAGGGAGCTGAATTGGAAGCGGTGCAGCCGGGACTCGAATCGGTGCTCCAATTCAGGATGCCAGCATCATATGTGGTGGCTTTGAGAAGTTTGCCAAAAAAAAACAAACAAGAAGTTATTAGACAGGTCTAAAGACTTTGATGAAAATAAAGGGATACTGTGATAGAAAATGAGAGTTGGGGGAGAAGGACTGAATGAGATAGATGGGAAGCGAAGGAGTCTTGGTAGGGAGAAGAGTTTAGGCTGCGATCTGGTTGACCTGGGCAGCTAGAACAGTGAGTGCCAAGATGCTGAGTTCTGCCCAACCCTGGTGCAAGCCAGGAGCAGAGACTATAACTGTGCTGAGGTGCAGGAGGGAGGGGACTCTGACATTAGAAGACCCTAGGGCCAGCGCTGCGGCTCACTAGGCTAATCTTCCACCTGCGGTGCTGGCACACCAGGTTCTAGTCCTGGTCGGGGCACCGGATTCTGTCCTGGTTGCCCCTCTTCCAGGCCAGCTCTCTGCTGTGGCCCGGGAAGGCAGTGGAGGATGGCCCAAGTGCTTGGGCCCTGCACCCGCCTGGGAGACCAGGAGGAAGCACCTGGCTCCTGGCTTCGGATCAGTGCAGCGTGCTGGCCATTTGGGAGTGAACCAACGGCAAAGGAAGGCCTTTCTCTCTGTCTCTCTCTATCTTACGGTCTAACTCTGCCTGTAAAAAAAAAAAAAAAAAGACACTGGGAGAGGGAGGGGACCAACCCACAGGGGCCTCACAGGCCTGGGGAAGGAGTGGGGTCTTCAAGCAATGGGCAGAAGAGGTGAAGCACCTAGGTTTAGGATTCTCAGACACCCCTCCGGCTTCTGGGAGAAGAAGTTAGAGCAAAGACCAAATCAGGGATCCAGCAGAGACTGCGGTCGTTCTCAACTAGAGAGGGCGTGGAGCTGGGGAGGTTTATCAGACAGCCTTGAGAGGAGTCAGAGGTGAAACCAACAGACGTCGATTTGGGAGTAAAGGAGAGCAGATGTGAGAGCAGGTGCAGGAAGAAACCAGTCACAGGGGGAAGCTTTGCCTGAATTTTCAATGTTTCTACATCAAAATAAGCTTATTTTTAGTCCCGTTTTCCATAAACTTCTTGAAGTACCCTAGTACATAAAATGGCAGCAAACAGTAAAGAGTAACTGAACGGCAAGAAGACCAACAAGAGGCCTTCAGATGTAGACGTTACAGGCTCTCAGAGGGTCCCGTCCTGGAGCGTGCTGGGGCCGGGACACCTATCAGAGGGTCTAGCTGGGGAAGGCGTTTTCTTCCACTCCCCTGCTCGGGTTGGTTGAGCCACTCAGAAGCCTGCCAGCCCACATCAGAGCCCCTGGCTCAGTGCCTGTTTCTTCTCTTGCTAATGCAGACCCAGAGTGAGTGCTCAAGTTGGTGGTTCCTGCCATCTACACAGGAGACCTGGAGTGGGTCCTGCCTGCCAGCTTCAGCCCCCAGCCTGGGGCCACCGGGGGCATTTGGGGAGCGGACTGGCAGGTGGGAGCTCTGTGTGTGTGTGTGTGTGTGTGTGTGTCTGCTTCTCAAATAAATAACCCCTGCTCAAGTCTCTGTGTGTGGGGTGGAGGAACAAGGAGAAGGGAGGGGGTTGGCAAGACCACAAAGCAGGTCACACATTGCCCTTCAAGAGTTCGTATCCTGGGGCCAGCGTTGTGGCACGCAGGGTCAAGCTGCTGCATGCAACGCTGCCATCTTATATGGCCAATGGTTTCATGTCCTGGCCCCTCCACTTCTGATCCAGCTGGGAAAGCAGTGAAACATGGCCCGTGTGGGTAGCCATTTAGGGAGTGAACCAGTAGATGGAAGATCTCTCTCTGTGTGTGTCTGTCTTGCTCTCTCTCCTTCTCTGTAACTCTGCTCTTCAAATAAATTTTAAAAATCTTTTTTAAAATATTTATTTATTGGGGCCGGCACTGTTGGGTAGCCGGTAAAGCCACTGCCTGCAGTGCTGGCATCCCATATGGGTACTGGTTCGAGCCCCGGCTGCTCCACTTCCAATCCAGCTCTCTGCTATGTCCTGGGATAGCAGTAGAGGATGGCCCAAGTCCTTGGGCCCCTGCACCCACGTGGGAGACCCAGAAGAAGCTCCTGGCTCTTGGCTTCAGATCAGCACAGCTCTGGCCGCTGCGGCCATATGAGGAGTGAACCAGAGGATAGAAGACCTCTCTCTCTCTCTCTCTCTGCCTCTGTGTAACTCTGCCTTTTAATAAATAAATAAATCTTTAAAAAATAAAATAAATATTTATTTATTTGAAAGGCAGAGATACAGAGCCAGAATCCAGAGCCAGAATCCAGAATCTCTTTTTGGGTCTCTCACATGGGTGCAGGGGTCTTAGACCATCTTCCACTGCTTTCCCAGGCATGTTGGCTGGGAGCTGGATTGGAAGTGGAGCAGCCAGGACTCAAACCGGTGCCCATATGGGATGTTGGGGATGTTGGCACTGCAGGTGGAGGCTTCACCTTCTACACCACAGCGCCAGACCCAATTTTTAAAATCTTAAAAAAAAAAAAAAAAAAAAAGTTTGGCCGGCGCCGTGGCTCACTAGGCTAATCCTCCACCTGTGGCGCCGGCACACCAGGTTCTAGTCCCAGTCCGGGTGCCGGATTCTGTCCCAGTTGTTCCTCTTCCAGGCCAGCTCTCTGCTGTGGCCCGGGAAGGCAGTGGAGGATGGCCCAAGTGCTTGGGCCCTGCACCCGCCTGGGAGACCAGGAGGAAGCACCTGGCTCCTGGCTTTGCATCAGCGCGCTGTTCCGGCTACAGCGTGCCAGCCATAGAGGCCATTTGGGGGGTAAACCAATGGAAGGAAGACCTTCCTCTCTGTCTCTCTCTCTCTCACTGTCTAACTCTGCCTGTCAAAAAAAAAAAAAAAAGTTCACATTGCTGGCTTCAGTTTTGTGATTCAGAGCTAAGCTATTGCTTGCAGTACCAGCACCCCAGATCAACTTGAGTCCTAGTTGCTCCACTCCCCATCCAGCTTCCTGCTAATGAGTCTGGGAAAGCGATGAACGATGGCCCAAGTGCTTGGCCCCTGCCACCCACGTGAGAGATCAGAATGGCATTCCTGGCTCCTGCCTTCAGCCTGGCCCAGCCCTACCTGTTGCAGATACTTGGTGAGTGGACCAGTGGATGGATAGTTCTCTATCTCTGCTTTTCCAATAAATAAATCTGTATTTAAAAAAAAAAATCTTTTCTCACAGACTAGAGACACCTGCAGATCTACAACATGAAAGAGTGCTAGGAAGCCTCAGTATGTCTTGCAAGCTAGTAACCTGTGTCTGTGAAAAACCATTAAGCAGCAGGTTAAACCCCTCTTGGGCCACTGCCATCCCATAGCAGAGTGCCAGTTCGGTGCTGGCTGCTCTGCTCCTGATCCAGCTCCCTGCTAGTGCACCTGGGAAAGCAGCAGATGACCCGGGTACTTGGGCTCCTGATACCCACATGGAAGACATGGCTCCTGGCTTCTGCCTGGCCAAGCCCTGCCACTGTAACCATATGGGAAGTGAACCAGAAAGAAGGCACTGGAGCCCGAGGCGGTCTTTGGTTCGGAGGGAATGTGCCTGCGAGGCCAGCAGCTCAGAGGTTTCACCTGTCCTCCAAGAACCCGGGCCGAGGAATGGGAGCTGGGCAGGGCCCGGGCCATACAGCACGCGCTTGCATCCTCAGAGCGTGAAGGTGCGCAGGTGGGGACGTTTGCTCAGAGCAGACAGCACTGGCGTCTGGGAGAGACCAGGATTCGTACTTGTCCGGAGCCTGATTTAACAGACAGACCGAGGCCTGGAGTGATCCGCTGACCTGCCAAGGATGGGGGGCTTGTCAGTCGCCCCACCCAAGCTGGGAGCTGGGCCTTCTGACCCCTGATCCCGTGCTGCCTCCTAAATCTAGAGTCATCCGCAATGAGCCCAAATCACGTTCCTAACTGGGTTTGAGGTTATGCTTCCTTGTGCTAGTATTGCGGTGTTTGTTTCTCTCAAACGCCCTTGAACTGGCTCCCTCTTGTGGGTTGCCAGGGACATCTCACAGGAACCCAGTGCAGGTTCTCAAGGGCCACTTCGGAGGGAGTCAGCTCCAACTCCGTACTTGCCTACTCTGCATCTACTCCTGGCCAAAACCACCTCCCTCCCCCAGACACATGAAAGCCCTGAATTCCACATAAACCCCCCTACCCTGCCTGATCACCTCTTCCCTCACCTGCTCAGTAGATTTTTTACAAATTACTGCCATTACCTACATACTGACTATATTTGATTTAGAACAATATTTGGGTAGATCAAATAAGTGAAGACGGCGTACTTTCTTTCTTTCGTTTTTTTTTGGACAGGCAGCGTTCCAGTGAGAGAGACAGAGAAAGGTCTTCCTTTTCCATTGGTCCACTCCCCAGATGGCCGCAATGGCTGGAGCTGTGCTGATCTGAAGCCAGGAGCTTCTTCCAGGTGCAGGGTCTCAAGCACTTGGGCCATCTTCCACTGCTTTCCCAGGCCACAGCAGAGAGCTGGATCAGAAGAGGAGCAGCTGGGACTAGAACCAGCGTCCATATGGGATGCCGGCATTTCAGGGCAGGGCTTTAACTCACTGTACCACAGCACCCGCCTCACCTGAAGGCTTCTTTTTTTTTTTTTTTTTTTTTTTGACAGGCAGAGTGGACAGTGAGAGAGAGAGAGACAGAGAGAAAGGTCTTCCTTTTGCCGTTGGTTCACCCTCCAATGGCCGCCACGGACGGCGCGCTGCAGCCGGCGCACCGCGCTCATCCGATGGCAGGAGCCAGGAGCCAGGTGCTTCTCCTGGTCTCCCATGGGGTGCAGGGCCCAAGCACCTGGGCCATCCTCCACTGCACTCCTGGGCCACAGCAGAGGGCTGGCCTGGAAAAGGGGCAACCGGGACAGAATCCGGCGCCCCGACCGGGACTAGAACCTGGTGTGCCGGCGCCGCAAGGCGGAGGATTAGCCTGTTGAGCCACGGCGCCGGCCACCTGAAGGCTTCTTAAAGCACACGTTTCTGGGGTGGGTGTTTAGCGCAATGGTTAAGCTGTCGCTTAGGGCACCCACACTCCATATTAAAATGCTTAGTGTGATCCCTGGCCCCATTTCTGATTCCAGCTTCCTGCTACTGTGCGCCCTGGGAGGCAGCAGATGGCAATGCAAGTACTTGGGTTCCTGCTACTCACAGTGGGAGCCTGGATGGAGTTCCTGCTCCTGAATTCAACTCAGTCCAGACTTGGCTGTGGCAGGCATTTGGGGAGAGAATCAACAGATGGAAGATCTATGTCTCTCTATTTTTCAAATAAAATGGAAATTAATTAATTAATTAATTAAACCACAGTTTCTTATTAAGTAGGTCTGGGTGGAGACTGAGAATTCTCATTTCTATCAGTTTCCTGCACGAAGACAATGCTACTGTCTGGGTTCACATTTGGAGAACCACTGCACTGGTTTAACCAGATAATTTTTTTCTGGTCAGTTATCAAATTGAGCTGAAGCTACCAGCTGAGTCCCCAGGAGCTCCAGCACTCACAGAGCCTGCTATATAAAGGAAGAGAATGAAGTAGTGTTCTGAGGCTGAATTCATAAAGCAGTCACATTGATGTAGCAAGTTCAGTCTATCACTTTGATCTCTAAAAAGGGATCACCACACAGCTCTGTAACCCCCTGCCCTTGCCCTTAGCTCTCAGGATCCAGGCCCTCAGCAGCGGATCCTGTAAAGCTCCCAGAACTTGGGCTACATCTGCCGTCATTTCCAAGTTCAGACTGGCTTCCCGGCCAGAACGTGGGTCCTGCACTGCTGGTCTGTTGCATGTGTTTGAAGAGGAGGGGCAGACTGGACATCTAGTGATCTGCAGCCCTCTGATGCTTCTGTTAGCTGCATGACCCATAATGAGTCACATCCTTTAGAATTTTCAGGTCTTAGTTTTATTTATTTGAAAGAGTTCAGAGAGAGGTAGAGACAGAGAGGCTTGGTCCTCTCCCCAAATGGAGACTACTGCCAGAGCTGAGCTGATTTGAAGCCAGGAGCCAGGAGCTTATTCAGGGTCTCCCACGTGGGTGCAGGGTCCCAGTGACTCGGGCCGTCTTCTACTGCTTTCCCAGGTGCATTAGCATGGAGCTGGATCGGAAGTGAGGCAGCCAGGACTCAAACCAGCGCCCATATGGGATGCCGGTGCTGCAGGTCAGGGCTTTAATCTGCTGCACCACAGTGCCAGCCCCAGGTCTTAGTTTTTCAATAGGTTAAAAAGATGGGGAGAGGGGTGCTGCTTGGAACACCCACATCCCACATCAGAGTGCCACCTCGCACCTCAAATCCCACCCCTGCTCCAGCTCCCTAGTAATGCACTTGGGAGGCAGTAGGTGATGGCTCATGTACTTGGATTCCTGCTTCTCACCTGAGAGGCCCAGACTGAATTCCTGGCTCCAGGCTTTGGCCTGGTCCAGTCCCAGCTATTGTGGGTATTTGGAAAGTGAACCAGTAGATGGAAAATATTGTATGCGCCCTCTCTCCCTCTCCCTCTCCCTCTCCCTCTCCCTCTCCCTCTCCCTCTCCCTCTCCCTCTCCCTCTCCCTCTCCCTCTCACTCTCCCTCTCCTTCTCCCTCTCCCCCTCTCTGTCTGTATGTGTGTGACTCAACCTTTCAAATAAATAAAAATAAATAATTGAAAATCATTTTTAGGGGCTGGTACTGTGGCACAGCGAGTAAAGCCGCCACTGCCTGCAGTGCCGGTATCCCATGAGGATGCTGGCTTGTGTCCTGGCTGCTCCACTTCCGATCCTGCTCTCTGCTATGGCTGGGAAAGCAATGGAAAATGGCCCAAGTGCTTGGGTCCCTGCACCTGCATGGGAGACCCAAAAGAAGCGCCTGGCTCCTGACTTCGGATCAGCACAGCTCCGGTCATTGTGGCCATCTGGAGAGTGAACCAGCGGATGGAAGACCTCTCTCTCTCTCTCTCTCTCTCTCTCTCTCTCTCTGCCTCTCCTTCTCTCTCTGTGTAACTTTGACTTTCAAATAAAGTAAACAAATCTTAAAAAAAAAAAAAAAAGATTCAAGCACTTAACGTCTCAGTGCTCCTTCCAACCTACTGCCTTCCCTCCACTGATTTCAGTGAAATGTAGGCATGTATCAGTGAGGGAAACGAATGGCCCTGAAAGAGCCAGAGTTGCATTAACCTAAGACCAAAGCGCCAATGACCCAGCAAACGAGAAAGCAAGAGCTGCCTCCCTCAGCCAGGGCGGCTCCCTGTCGTATCATCCGACATTCTCAGCAATTTTGCTTGCACAGTTTTCCAGTCCTTCCTGGACCCTGTGGCTTGCTCATCATAGGATTTTCCTGTGCCTCAGGTGGGAGCAAACCGGCAGGGGAAGCACCTGGGCCTCCGCCCTGCACAGAGCTTCTGAGAATTCATTCAGCGTCAGGAGACCGCAGGCATCCTCTGCAGTAATTCTGCCTTGTCAGGGTAGCGAGACATCCGGTGACTAAGGCTGGCACAGCGCGCTGCATCGCAGGAGTTCCCCTTCTGTTAAATCTGCGTGTTCAGACCCCGCGCCTTCAATCGGAGAGGGTTACGCCCAAACGTTCCTTATTCCTTGAGCAACGAGGCTGATGCAAGCAACTGGGAGCTGTACTGAGTGTCTTTTAAGAGTCAGGCTGTGTATAGAAGACCTCAAACCTGAACCGCTATCATTAACAGTGATCACGTGGCCACTTATTTATGAAGCGCCTACTGTGTGCCGCCGGGCGCCGTATTAGGTGGTTTCGTGTCTGGGCCACGTTTCTCTTACCTCTCACCAAGCAAGCAGGCTTCAATCGTGACACTCGCACGTCCCTGTCTAAGAATCCGATGCACCATGAAGAAAGGCCTTCTGTGTTCAGAACATTTTCGGGACCCTGTCAATTTCCACTTTGCAGTATAACAGAGAAGAAAGAGGGTGAACAGATCCGGGCCTGACTTCAGGCACCAATGCTCAGGGTCTCTCTGCCTGGGGTGCTTGAAGACAACAGGCAGGAGTAGCAATGGGAATTTGCAAGGGAGCAGGATCCCTAAAGACTCTCCCCTAAACCAGACCGAAGATGCGCTTTCTGACATGAACTCTCGTCACATCGGCTGAGCGGAAAGGTTTTTCTCCTGTGTGTGTCCAGGTGAGAAAATGCGAGCGCTGATCGAAGCTCTGGCCACACTTGGGACGGCGACAGGGCCTGTCTCCCACGTGGATGGGTTGATGCGTGATGAAGTGGGCGCTCTGGGTGAAGCTCTTCCCGCACACGGCACACTTGCAGGGCCTCTCTCTCTCTCCCGTGGGGACTCGCTGGTGCTTGACGAGGGCAGAGCTGTCGGCAAACCCTTTCCCACGGCCGTCGCCTGTGTGTGTGGCCTTCGGTGCGTGACCAGGCGTGAGCTCCCACAGCAGCTTCTGTGGCACTCGGGGCCCTTCTCCGGAGTGTGTGCTCACGTGAGCTACGAAAGAACTGTCTTGGGCCCTTCCCACACTCCGGGCATGGCAAAGGCCATTCTCCTATGTGGGTTCGTTGGTGCCTGATCAGAACTGAGCTCTGGCTAAACGCTCCCTGAAGTCATTACACCTGGACGGCTTTACCCCCACGTGGGTCCTCTAGTGGGTGATGAAATTGTAGCTCCAACTAAAGCGACGATGATATCCGAGGCCTGTGTAGGGCTTCTCGCCGGTGTGTGTTCTTGGGTGCACTATGAGGTGTGGCTCCCGCCCAGAAGTGTTCCCGCACTCTGCGAACTCAAAGGGTCTTTCCCCAGTGAGAGTTCTCTGATGCTTGGTGGGCGTGGAGCTGTCACTGAATGTTTTCTCACGTCCACTGCATTGGTAGGGCTTCTCGCCCGTGTGTGTTCTGCGGTGGGTAACGAGGTCGAACTCTGAAGACTTTCCTACACTCGGTGCATGTAGAAGGCCCCTTGCCAGTGTGGGTTCGCAGGTGTCTGATGAGATCGGAGCTCTGGTTAAAGCTTATCCCACATTCTGCACACATAGGCTTTTCCCCAACACATCTGTCCCAGAGCTGATGTTTTAAGTCCCTCTCCTATGCAAACAGATCCTGCTGGCCTGCTCCTGGAAGGGTGTTCTCTGTTGTCCATCAAATGCAAGGCCCCTGTGTGTTTCCCCCCAGCTAGGAATGTGAGAAATGTTTGCATTGGTCTTTTCTGAGGATGCTCCAAGCTGTTTGGCTGTTTCATTAATGTCTTGATGGCCCTTTGCCACCTGAAGCTCAAAGTCTGAAAAATTAAGGGAAGTGACAGGGCACACAGTTGTCAGTGCCAGGGAAAGAGCCGCAGAAAGCAGTAAGAGAGGTGAGCATGGCTGTTCCCACAACAGCGCACACTTAATGCAAGCACAGGCTTTTCACCCTGTGTGGAGCTTCCAACAGGAGAGGAGAAGCCTTCCAGATGTTTCGCCTACGCATCCCCCCACCGGCTAGCACTCGTGCCCCACCTGTGTGACCTCCCGGGAGGACCCTGGAAGTTCTGGAGTGGGAGGACCCAAGGGGCTTCTTTCTGCCCCAGCTGGGAGGTCACACTGGGTCTAGAAAGCCCACACGGGCAGGAGAGCAGAGGGTGTGAGTCTCAGCCAGTCACACAAGGCCTGATCCAAACCCAGGACGCCTCCTTCCTCAGAGAGAGAGAGAGAAGAGAGCGCCAAGGGAACGCGACTGTGTGCCTGGTCTCCTTCAGAGGGTGGGGGCGGGTATCTGGGGAGGTGGCGGGTGGGAATCTCCCTCTCTGCCTATCAAACAAATAAATAAAAATTAAAAATTAAATAAATAAAAGGACAGCCATGGGAAAATGATGAAATATGGTGAATCTCCCCAGGAGGCTGAGCGTAAGAGCCCTCTTCCTCCCATTAAACAAACAAACAAAAACAAAAACACACTTGGGTGATGGCCATTCTAGAGTAAGCCCAACAAGTCAGGTCTGAAGGCCCAAGGCTAACCCCATGCGGAGAGATCATTTTATTAGAAGCAAAGCTGCTGTGACCTCCCCCCTTAGAAAGAATCAGGGAAGTTAACCATAATGTCTGGCTCTGTGTTTTCCCAGAAGCGCAGCAGTCAACACAGCTGTGAGAAAAAGACGCAGGCAAGCTACGGAAACCAAGGGGGCGGGGCAGGGAGAGGCAACCGACAGAGAAACTCAAGCAGCCAGCAAACAGATGGAAGACCTTTAACCAAAGAAATTCAAATTAAAAGAACGGAACTTAGGCAGAAGTACTCCAGAAATTTCGTAGGAAAACAGAATTACAAGATGTTTATGTTGGGGGACTGGCACTGTGCCTGCAATGGTTTGAGCCCCAGCTGCTCCACTTCTTATCTTGCTCCCTGCTAATGCGCCTGAGAAAAGCAGTGGAGGATGCCCAAGTCCCTGGTCCCCTGCACCCACGTGGGAGACCCGGATGAAGCTCCTGGCTCCTGGCTTTGGTCTAGTGCAGCCCTGGCTGTTGTGGCCATTTGGGAAACAAGCCAATGGATAGAAGATCTGTCTGTCTCTCTCTCTGTGTCTCTCCCTCCCTCCCCTGCTCCGTAATTCTGCCTTTCAAATAAATAAATATTTTTTAAAAAGGAAGTAGGATGTACAACAAAATATACTATATAATTCCAATATTATTCTTTAGGTTTTTTTTTTAAAAAGATTTATTTATCTATTTATTTATTTAAAAGGCAAAGTGTCAAAGAGAGCAATCTTCCATCTGCTGGCTTATTCCCCAAATGGTCACAACAACCAGTGCTGGGTCACGCTGAAGCCAGGAGACAGGAACTCACAGGTTTCCCATGTGAGTGGCAGGGGCCCAAGTCTTGGGCCATCTTCTGCTGCTTCCTAGGCGCATTAGCAGGAAGCTGGATCAGAAGCGGAGCAGCTGGGACTTAATTTAGCACTGGTGTCCCAAGAAGCGGGTTAATTTGCTGTGCCACAACACTGGCCACTATTCTTTTAATTTTTCTTTTATTCTTTATTTTTTGGATACTTGGAAAAAAGGTGTGTTACCGGAGAAATTGGAGGGTTCTTGTCTTCCCACAAGAAAGAAGTCAGGTGTGAGACAGAGTAGTGGAAAGTAAAAGTAGCAAAGTTTATTAGGGAAGGGACATCCATAAGAACAGATGGGCACCTCTCCAGACAGGACCAGGGAGAGAGTGCAGTTGCTCAGACTGGGGGGGGGGGGGCAAGGTTACATGGTTGAGTGGAGAGATTACACCTGGCCAGACCAGGCGGGCGACTCAGCATAGAGGCAGAGAGCTGAGCGTGCCGTCCAGTTGAGGCCGGGGGTTTTTAAGGAGATGGGTCTTGCTTCCCCGCCTCTGCTCCTCTTGGAACAAGGGGCTTTTTGGATATAAATAGAAAAACTTCTATCTGAGTTTTCCCCTGAAGGTATCAGACAGGAGGAAGCCTAGCTGGCGCCATCCTGAGTTTGGAGGGAGGGTGAGCAAGACCCCCTAGAGAATGGGGATCCGGAACAGGGTGTTTGAAATGCAGATCCTGGGCTGCAGCTAGGAGACTGTGGAAGATTTGTCAGGCAGAAGGGGCGGGGACCTCCACCTGGCAGGTTATCGGGTGGAAGGGAGCGGGGCAGGATGCGAATACCAGGCTGCCCCTGAAACATTATCTGGACGACTCTGAGATGCAGGTGCATATGCTGGACATAGATGTCTTCTCTTTAGGCCTTTATGTCACACACACACACGCTCATAACTGACTTCCTACCTAACAGGTGGAAGAATCAGCTCTTTAGTGGAGGGGGGTGGGGAGGAGGAGGCAGGTAGTGCCATAAAGATGGAAGTCAGGGGCCAGTGTTGTGGTACAGCGGGTTAACGCCTGGCCTGAGGTGCCAGCATCCCATATGGGTACCAGGTCTAGTCCTGGCTGCTCCACTTCCGATCCAGCTCTCTGCCGTGGCTTGGGAAAGCAGTAGAAGATGGCCCAAGTCCTTGGGTCCCTGCACCCGTGTGGGAGACCTGGAAGAAGCTCCTGGCTCCTGACTTCCGATCAGCCATTGCAGCCATCTGGAGAGTGAACCAACAGATGGAAGACCTCTCTCTCTCTCTGTGTGTCTCTATCTCTCTCTGTCTCTGTGTCTTTCAAATAAACAAAACAAATCTTTAAAAAAATAATAAAATAAAAGATGGAAGTCATTCTTTTCCTTCCAGGGAGGCAACAATTCATCTCACAGATGTCTGCAGCTCTGAGAAACCAACACTCCCCAGATACCACTCATACCTGGACCCTCTCAGAATATCAAAGTCTTACACCTGAAGAAGAATAGCGTCCTACCCTTTACAGCCCATTCTTCTAACTGGACGGGTGGCCTCCTGAAGACCATCCTCTAAGCACTGTCCAGGCCCAACCTTGCCTGAATTTCCCAGCCACAGTATCCAGTGACAAGAGACCACAATATGCATCAACAGCTTCCGAGATAATGTCACCTTTGTCTGAAAACCAAAAAATAGCCACCAGTTACCCCACAAAACTCCCCTAATTAAGACAGCCTAGGGAGCAAAGTCGATCAACTACAGAACAGTGGCTTTTCTTTTCTTTTTTAAATATTTCTTTTTTTTTTTTAAAGATTCATTTATTTTCTTTGAAGGTCAGAGTTACACAATGAAAGAAGGAAAGACAGAGAGAGAGAGAGAGAGAGAGAGGTCTTCTATCCGCTGGTTCACTTTCCAAATGGCCTCAATGGCTGGAGCTAAACCATCTGAAGCCAGGATCCAGGAACTTCTTCTAGGTCTCCCATGCGGGTATGTGGGTACAGGGGCCCAAGGACTTGGACCATCTTCTACTGCTTCCCCAGGCCACAGCAGAGAGCTGGATAGGAAGTGGAGCAGCTGAGTGTTGAACCGGTGCCATATGGGATGCCGGCACTGCAGGCAGTGGCTTTACCGGCTACCCCACAGCGCCGGCCCTGAGATTTATTTCCTTATTTGCAAGGCAGAGTGACACACGGAGAGGGAGAAACAGAGAAAGAGAGATATCTTTCACTTCCTTGTTCATTCCCCAAATACCCACAATATCCAGGTCTGGGCCAGGACAAACCAGGAGCCAGAAAATCTGTCCTGCTCTCCCATGAAAGTGGCGGAGACACGAGAGCATGAGTCATCATCTGTACCTCCCGGGCACATTAGCAGGAAGCTGAATTGGACCTGCACAGGAGCCAGCGCTCAGATCCAGGACGCGGGTGTCCTAAATGGCGGCTTAACCCACTGCACCACAACGCTGCCCCCAGCCGGTGCTGCAGGCGGAGGATTAGCCTAGTGAGCCGTGGCGCCAGCCCCCAGGGTTGCTTTTCCTATTCTGCTTTCACATAACCCTTCCCTAAGTAAACTTCCCATCACCAAAGGAAGCCCGGCCTCCCAAACACAACAGAATCTTCAGGCTTTTGGATACAAAAGAAATTATCCACAATGGACAGATAGAAAGAAGACGGAGTCTGCAAGGATAACCAGTTCCTGGAAAGCTTTCAGTTCTGTGCAGCGACACGTTCCTCACCAAGCTGGAGAGCTGTGGACTTAGCACACTCATGTTGGTTATGAGAACAGCTGACTTGCCAGCGCCACGGCTCACTAGGCTAATCCTCCACCTATGACGCCGGCACATTGGGTTCTAGTCCAGGTCGGGGCGCCGGATTCTGTCCCGGTTGCCCCTCGTCCAGGCCAGCTCTCTGCTGTGGCCCAGGAGTGCAGTGGAGGATGGCCCAAGTGCTTGGGCCCTGCACCCCATGGGAGACCTCCATTTAAAGTTTGTTGGCGTAGTGGGTACACCCACAGCATGCAGTGCTGGCAACCCGTATGAGTGCCAGATCTAGTCCCGGCTGCTCCACTTCCGATCCAGCCCTCTGCTGTGGCCTGGGAAAGCAGTGGAGGATGGCCCAGGTCCTTGGGCCCCTGCACCCGCGTGGGAGACCTGGAAGGAGCCCCTGGTTTCAGATCAGCCCAGTTCCGGCCATGCGGCCATCTGGGGACTGAAGCAGCGACAGAAGACTCTCTCTCTCTCTCCCTGTGTGTGTGTGTGTAGCTCTGACTTCAAATGATAAGTAAGTAAGTAAATAAATAACCTTAAAGACAACTATTAGGAAAAAGTTTCCAGCTCCCAGCTTCGGAGTGGCCCAGTCCTGGCCACTGCAGGCATTTCAGAGTGAACTTGCAGCTGCAAAATTTCCCTCTCTCTCTCTCTCTCAAATAAATATATAAATAAAAAAACTTAAGACAGAATTTTTAATAAAGACGTAAATAAGTTGTAAAAGTGAAGTGAAACTCAATGGCGGGTAAAAACAAAACACAATCACCGCCTCAAGGCCCAGCCCGGGATGGAGCAGGAAGGGAGGGTCCTCCACTGCCTGGACACACCCCGCCCGCCACGCTCAGCCGGTCCCTCCCAGAACCCGAGCGGGATTCGGGACACAGGTGTCACCTGTGCGGGGACACAGGGGAGACTCCTGGCGCCACAGCCCGCAACCGGAAGATACCGCCCCTTCTCTCTTGTCATTGGCTTCTAGGTTTCCATTACTCGAAGTATTCCCCGTCCATAGGCTTATACTGCTGTCAATCACCGCGGAGATTTCTGGGAAAGGTAGTCCCAGTAAGACGTCAAAGGACTCCGAGTCCGAGGAGGTCCCGTACCAGTTGTGCTAACAGGATTCCCGAGTTACCGGGCCATAGGAAATCTGTCTCCGAGGCCGAGCGCGGGATCCGAGTGACAAATACAGGTGCGAACCTCCGGGTCTCACCCGGGCACCGCGGAGCAGCCTGGGGCCCCCCGCGTGAGCTTCTGACTCACGCCCCGGTCTTTCCGCGACTCCTCCTCACCCCGGGCGGCCAGAGCTGCTGGGTGTGTGCGGCCATCCCGGCTCCTAGCCGACTCAGGCTGAGCATAAGGACCCCCAGCCGAAGCCATTGCAGGAAACAGACGGTGTGCTTTCCTCCACTGGCGTCAAGCTCCCAGGCACCTCCCTTTCCAAGGGCTGATGCACCTGCCGACAGCCCCAGCCCGAGGAAGCAGGGGAGGCCACGTGTTCTGGGAAATGCGCTATTGGGTTCCAGACAGGGGGGCTCCTGGGGCTCAGGTAAGAGACAGTGATCATTTCCGCAGACCCGTACCTAATAATAATAATAATAATAGACTTTCCTCACAGGCCTGTCTACCCCATCAGTGCACTATTTTAAAAGAAAAGAAAAAAAAAACATTTTGTGTTGGACTGTAAAATGTTTTAAATTGCCTACCAAGGGGCTCAGGCGGATGCCATCTTGATGCTAATCCGATCGTTTCTTCCACAAACGTGTGGCGCATCTTCCAACACGTGTTCCTTGGGAACATTCTGTAGTCCAGGTCATCCTGAGCCCTGGGTTACCCACAGACACCACACATGACCCTTGCCTCTAGAAAGCTCACAACCTAACATGACCAATAAACTAGAAAGCTGTTGAAGGGGTGGGTGTTGTGGGGCAGCAGGATAAGCTACAGCTTGGGGATACCCACATCCTGTACCAGACTGCCTGATTCAAGTCTACTCGGCTTCCAATCCAGCACCCTGCTAATGTGTTTGGGAAAGCAGTGGGAGAGGGCCCAGGTGGTCGGGCCCCTGCCACTCACATGGGAGATCTGGATGGAGTTCCTGGCTCCCGGTTTGGACCTGACCCAGCCCTGGCTGTTGTGGGCATCTGGGGAATAAACAAGTGGATAGGAGATCTCTTTCTGTATCCTCTCTTTTTCTCTGTTTCTCCTTGTCTGTCACTCTGACTTTTTTTTTTTTTTTTTTGACAGGCAGAGTGGACAGTGAAAGAAAGACAGAGAGAAAGGTCTTCCTTTTGCCGTTGGTTCACCCTCCAATGGCCGCCGCGGCCGGTACACTGCGACCAGTGCACCGCGCTGATCCGAAGCCAGGAGCCAGGTGCTTCTCCTGGTCTCCCTTGGGGTGCAGGGCCCAAGCACCTGGGCCATCCTCCACTGCACTCCCGGGCCACAGCAGAGGGCTGGCCTGGAAGAGGGGCAACCGGGACAGAATCCTGCGCCCCAACCTGGACTAGAACCCGGTGTGCCGGCGTCCTAGGCGGAGGATTAGCCTGTTGAGCCACGGCACCGGCCCACTCTGACTTTTAAATTAACTTATATTTTGAAAAGAATATTAAAATCCCAAGCAATTTCCCCTGCATTCAGACAGAGTGGCATCTGGGTTCTTTTGCTACATCAGGGTAATAATTGGCAAGATAACTACAACAGCACTTTTGCGGAATTCTCACCACTATAGACAAACGTCTGGCCGGGTGAGCAGGTGTATTTTAGTTAGATGGAAATGAGGGAAATTGCCATCTCACAAGAACCCAGGAATAACAAGAAACACCCAGGCTATCTAGGGATTGGCAGGCCCCCTGTGATGAGAACGTCTTCAAGGGCCTGGAGAATTGAAGGCATCTCCTGGCCCTCGGTAGTATTGTTGTATTTGTGTATTTGTTTATTTATTCATTTTATTTGAAAGACAGACTGAGAAAGAGATGCAGACAGAGGACAGAGACAGAAGATTTCCCATCCGTTGGTTCACTCCCAAATGCCAAAAAAAGCCCAGGTTGGGTCAGGCCAGATCCAGGAGTCCTGAGCTCCATCTGGAACTCCCGTACGGGTGGCAGGGACTCAAACACCTGAGCCATCACCTGCTATGCATTAGCGGGAAGCTGGAATCCAGAGCATAGCTGGGGCTCGAACCTGAGCCCCCCAATATGTGGTGCAGGCGTCCCAAGTAGTGCCGTGACTGCTGCAGAATGTTCCTTAACCGGTGTGCAGAATGCCAGTGTTACAGGTGGCAGCTTTACCGGGAGAAGGAGGGGGAGGGGGAGGGGAAGGGGAGGGGGGGAGGGAGTAGGCTACCAGCTCCTGGATTTCAGCTCCCTTCTACCTCTCTGGAGCTCCTATCATCACTACCCTTTCTCTACCCATGGATGGTAAGTTTCCTTGTCTATTTCTAATGGTGGAAGGCTGTAAAGAATTGCCTGTGATAGTGGCAACCTACATAGGCGCTAGTTCTAGTCCCGGCTGCTCCACTTCCAATCCAGCTCCTTGCTGATGGCCTGGGAAAGCAGTAGAAGATGGCCCAAGTGCTTGGGTCCCTGTGCCCATGTGGGAGACTCAGAAGAAGCTCCTGGCTCCTGGCTTTGGATTGGCTCAGCTCTGGCCGTTGTGGCTATTTGGGAAATGAACCAGTGGATGGAAGACCTCTCTCTGTGTCTCTCCCTCTCTCTGTAACTCTGCCTCTCAAATAAATAAATAAATCTTTAAAAAATATATATGAAGTGTGATCTCACTCATGTGTGGTCAATATTGACCATTTGTCCACCAGCACAGTGTCCTTCAGCAAAGATCTTTCATCACAGAACAGCACCCAGGATTCCATGGGGGCTGCCACCTGCTTGTGGAACTCGGTGCCCCCATCGCAGGGAGGTGGACGAGGCCAGGGCCAGGGTTGGGGTCGGGGTCGGGGTCGGGGTCCCTCTCTGGAAGCCAGCCACAGAACTGTGCTGCCTTGCCCCTGGTGGATTCTCCAGAGCAGCCCAGGGGATGGAGAGACTTTCCTGGGACTCTGTAAATGAGAACCAAGGGAGAGGCATTGTGGGTAGCAGGAGAAGCCACCACCTGCAGAGCTTTGGATCAGCCCAGCTCTGGCCCTTGTGGCTATTTGGGGAGTAAGGAAGACCTCTCTCTGCCTCTCTGTGACTTCAAATAAATAAAAAATTTTAAAAAAATAAAAAAACTGGAACCATGGGAAAAAGACCTTTTTGTTTCTGGAGGTAAACATGGCAAGCCATGAGGGGGTCGGCTGTGGGCTGAGCGCAGGCTGAGGGAATGCACGCTCCCCCTCCTGGCATGGGGACAGAGCACAGAGGCTGAGGGTGCTGCTGGAGTTTGGGTTCTGAGTCACTGAAGCCAGAAATAACTCTGACTGGGAGGCTTGTTTCATAAGTCAACAAATATTCCTTCTTTTAAAAAAAGATGTATTTACTATTTGAAAGGTGGAGTTACAGAGAGGGAGAGGCAGTGGCAGAGAGAGAGAGAGAGAGAGAGAGAGAGACCCTCCAGCCATGGGTCACTTCCCAAATGGCCACAGCAGTCAGGTTTGGGCCAAATCAAAGCCAGGAGCCTGGAACTGCATCTGGGTCTCCCCCATGGGTGCAGCACTTGGGCCATCTCCCCCTACCTTCCCAGGCCACAGCAGAGAGCTGGATCAGAAGTGGCGCAGCCGGGACTCGAACTGGCACCCAAATGGGATTGCCAGCACGGCAGGAAGCAGCCTTATCCATTATGCCACAGCGCCAACCCCATAAAAATGGTTTTAAAACATTTTAAACTGAACTACTTCTGGGATAACTGGTACATTCTACTCCTTGTTGGTAGAAACCCATAGCAAAGCGTGTAAGGCTTAGGCCTAAAGAGAGGATCAAGCCGGGCTTGGCACCAACTGGTATGGCCACGGCACGGTTGTCTTAAGAAAGGCCTCTCCTCAGATGTCAGAGAGCCGAGCCAGCT
The DNA here is from genome assembly GCA_949820135.1 of Sylvilagus floridanus. NCBI lineage: Eukaryota > Metazoa > Chordata > Mammalia > Lagomorpha > Leporidae > Sylvilagus > Sylvilagus floridanus. The sequence continues at coordinate 92,608,355 of OX463239.1, read as the reverse complement.
CTTGGGGAGGAGTCTAAGGGCCTCCCGCCACCTCCTGGGAAGATCTGGAAGCCAACCTCGATTCCTGTCCTAATGAAAACCTGGGCATCAGGAGGTCCTTGTGGCCCTCGGGGCTGCTGTTTGCAAGACAGCCCTCCTCCAGCTGTGTGTTGCCATCCCGCAGCCCGCCGCGTCCCGTGGGGAGTTCCTCCCCCCCCCCCAGAGCAGTTTCACTTGTACCGCCACGCTCCTGTGCGCGATGTCTTGCAGCAACACTAACGGATCGTTTACCATTTCTGCAAACATTTTGAAAATCCAGGAAAAGAGAAATCTGCGTTTTGAAGAAAAGCCTCCACAATTTTGTGCTGTTTGGCTCTGTGGCTCTCCGTGTGTGGGCTGAGCTGGGGTTCAGACAGCTTTGGGGAGAAGGGGAGACCTCCTCCAGCTGGGCCCTCTTTCATTCAGGTCCTGCCTTTTTCTTTCTGTTGTTGTTGTTGTTGTTTTCCACTTGTAGTGCAGAGGAAGGCGCCTGGGGAAGAGAGGCGAGCAAGCACAGAGAGTCTGGGGTCTGGCTGGCTGCTTCTGCCACCCAGGACTCTGAGCGAGCGCCACCTCCTGCAGCAGCGGGCTCTCCCGGGCGACGCCCACAAGCGGACCGGGAGGACCCACCCTCTCCCGGCCCTAGGAGGTGGGTGTGGGGCGGGGAGGAGAGGGTGGGGGAGGCGGAGGTGGAGGCTGGAGGCGGGGACACCGAGCTGCCTCCCCAGGTTTGCCGGGCACAGAACCGCCTGGGCAGCTCGCTGTGCCCTCTCCAGCCCTGACTCTCGGTCGCTGTGACCGACGTGGCGACAGCGCGGGAACCGAAGTCCGTTCCCAGGAATTTTGAGTTGTCTTACTCAGGGCACAGGCAAACAGGTGGCATGTCTTTGGAACAGCATGTCCAAGCAGCATTTGGTCTGCTCCCCCCCACCACCCCCAGCCCCATGCGGGGAACAAAAGGAAGCCTTTTGTGATGTGTTAAGGAAGGCAGGCAAGGTGCTGTGTTGATCGTATTTTTAAAGGGTTTTTTTGTTTAAAATTTCACAGCATTAAATTCAATCTTTTCAAGGGTACAGTTCATGTGTTTCTTGTCTATTCACAACCTTTTGCCACCATCACCAGGATCTAATTCCAAAACGTTTCCCTTTAAAGATAAAAAGAATCTTGGGATTTGTTAGCAGTAAGCCCCAATGTCATGGGCTAAAAGTCTTTGGGATTCCTTCCTTCCTTCCTTCCTTCCTTTCTTCCTTCCTTCCTTCCTTCCTTCCTTCCTTCCTTCCATTCTTCATTTATTTTATTTGAAAGGCAGAGTTACAGAGAGGCAGAGAGGCAGAGAGGCAGAGAGGGAGAGATCGTCCATTTGCTGGTTCACTACCCAAATGGCCACAACGGCTGGAGCCTTGACAATCCGAAGCCAGGAGCCAGGAGCTTCTTCCAGGTCTCCCATACGGGTACAGGGTCCCAAGGACTTGGGCCATCTTCTACTGCTTTCTCAGACCATAGCAGAGAGCTGGATCAGAAGTGGAGCAGCCGGGACTCGAACCAGCACCTATATGGGATGCCGGCACCGCAGGCGGCGGCTTTACCCGCTACGCCACAATGGTGGACCCTCGTTTCTGCTTCAAGACCCTAAAAGCACCTGATGTCTTCCTACATTGTCTCAGGTTTTCAGTGACATTCTCGGGAACACAGCCGTCGTGGCCACCCTGGGCTGGGAGAGACCCCACTGCAAGAGGAACAGCTGCTCAGAGGCCAGAGAGGGGTCAGAAAGCACCCGGGGTCCCCCTTACTCATCTCAGCCCTGCGCTCTGCCCCAGGAGGAGCCGGGCCCCTCATAAAGCCAGCGACCCGCACTGCCGACCTGCGCCTGTGTGGACTTACACCCCCCCCCCGAGCAGCAGTGACGAGGGCCTCCCCTCACAGATTCCTCGCCCCTACAATAAAATGCACGAACGCTCTCCTCTGTCTGCCGCAGATAAATTGCTTTGTACATTAAACTTCGTCTGTGGCTTTCCTGAGAACTCACCAGGAAGCCAGCACACAAATTCGGATGAGTCACACCAATCTTTCCCTTCCCCCCAACCCCAGGCTAGCACAACTCCGTCTTCTCCCGCAATGGATTTGCCGATTTTTGCCTATCCTGGACATTTGGTATAAATGGAACTGTGCATATGTGTCCTTTTGTGTCTGGCTTATTTCACTTAGCGTCATGTTTTCCCATCAGTTCGTCCCATCAGTTCACCCATGCAACAGCATTTATCCTTTCTATAGCTGAATAACATGATGGTTTGGGGCCGGAGCTGTGGTGCAGTGGGTTAAGCCAGAGCCTACAGTGCTGGCATCCCATATGAGCACTAGTTTGAGTCCCAGTTGCTCCATTTCCTATCCAGCTCCCTGCTAATGCACCTGGGAAAGCAGGGGAAGGTGGCTCAAGTGCTTGGGTCTTTGCACCCATGTGGAAGACCCCGATGAAGCTCCTGGCTTCGACCTGGCCCAGCCCCAGCCATCGCAGCCATTTGGGGAGTGAACCAGCAGACAGAGGACCTCTCTGTCTCTCTCTCTGTCTCTCTCTCTCTCTGTCTCTCCTCTCTCTGTAACTCTGCCTGTCAAATAAATAAATGTTTTAAAAAATATATTTGATGGTAAGAATATACCATATTTGATTATCAGATGACAGGTGCTTGCATTTAACTCCGTGTTCCAAGCGCCTGGCTTCTGCCTTGTCCTGCCCCTGCATTTTGGATAGATCTCTGTCTCCTCTCTCTCGGCCTTTCCAATAAATAAATATTTTAAAACTTTAACAAAAATAAATACGCAGTCTGATTCAGTGGGTCTGATGGCTCCTGAGATGCTGCACTTTTTTTCCCTTTCTTTAAAAATATTTATTTTACTTTTTTTTTTTTTTTTACAGGCAGAGTGGACAGTGAGAGAGAGAGACAGAGAGAAAGGTCTTCCTTTGCCGTTGGTTCACCCTCCAATGGCCGCCGCGGCCGGTACACTGCGACCAGTGCACTGCGCTGATCCGATGGCAGGAGCCAGGTGCCAGGTGCTTTTCCTGGTCTCCCTTGGGGTGCAGGGCCCAAGCACATGGGCCATCCTCCACTGCACTCCTGGGCCACAGCAGAGGGCTGGCCTGGAAGAGGGGCAACCGGGACAGAATCTGGTGCCCCGACCGGGACTAGAACCTGGTGTGCCGGCGCTGCAAGGCGGAGGATTAGCCTGTTGAGCCACGGCGCCAGCCAAAAATATTTATTTTGAAAGGCAGAGATCTTCCATCTGCTGGTTCACTCCTCAAATGCCCCCAACATCATGTGCTGGGCCTGCAGGAGCCAGGAGCCAGGAGCCAGGAGCCAGGAACTCAACCCGGAACTCATGGATAGCAGCAACTCAGGAACTTGACAGATCATCCGTTGCCTCCCAGAATCCGCATTAGCAGGAAGCTGGGATCAGAAGTGGAGCCAGAACTCCAACCCAGGCACTCTGATAGGGGCTGTGGGCGTCCCAACCAGTGTCTTAATGACGATGCCATACTCCTGCCCTGCCATGCTCCTACATTTTTCCCAGTACTGCTGGTTCAAGGACAGGCCACTCTTTGAATAGTGACGATTTAGACTGTAAAGACTACATTTTAGAGCATAGTGATTAACAATATTAATGTACATATGACCTTGGGACATATGGATTAAATACATTCATACAGGGCTGGCATTCGGCATAGCAGCTAAGATGCCACCCAGGATGCCCATATCCCACATCAGAGCACCTGGGATTGAGTCCTGGCCCCTCTTCTGATTCCAGCTTGCTGCTAACACACACCCTGGGAGGAGCAGGTGATGGCTCAAGGACTTGAGTTCCTGCCATGCATGTGGCTTTGACTTAGCCCTGCTCCAGCCACTGTGGGCATTTGGGGAGTGAACTACTAGATGGGAGATTGTTCTCTATTGCTCTGCCTTGCCTTTCAAATAAATAGATGTAAATTAAACTTTTAAGGAACACACTCATATATATACCCACATTAAAAAAAAATAAGAATAGATTGGGGCTGGTACTGTGGTGTAGGGGGTAAAGCTGTCGCCTGCAGTACCGGCATCCCATATGGGTGCTGGTTGGAATCCTAGCTGCTCCACTTCCAGTCCAGCTCTCTGTTATGGCCTGGGAAAGCAGTGGAAGATGGCCCAAGTCCTTGGGGTCCTGCACCCATGTAGAAGACCCAGAAGAAGCTCCTGGCTTAGGATCGGCACAGCTCCAGCCATTGAGGCCATCGAGGGAGTGAACCAGCCGGTGGAAGACCTAAAACCTCTCTCTCTGTCTCTCTCTCTCTGTCTCTCTCTCTCTCTCTCACTTCTCTCTCTCTCTTCTCTGCCTCTGTCTCTCTATAACTCTGCCTTTCAAATAAATAAATCTTTTTAAAAATATGAGTGGAATCATGCCAATATTATTTAATAACTTGCTTCTTTAACTTAACCATATTAATGAGCATAATAACTCACGCAAATAACTGTACAGAGGGGTCAGGACCCAGCAGGTCTAAACACAGCCAGACTCTGGCCCCCATCCTGGGCGCTGCTGAGAGCCCCATGACATGGCTTGTGTCAAGGCTAACGAGGTATAAATCTTCAGCTGGAGTTCTGTCCCAATCAAAGCCATTACTCATCATGAACACATAAAAGAACTTTTGTTTTACAGCCTGGACTTGACCTTAGCAAACATTTTCAAGTGTTGATACCTCCAGGCAACAAATGGTCACATTCAGCAGGATGAACACTTATCAGGGACAATGGGTTTATGAACTTGTCAACTGCTCTTCCCGGCGAATGGATCCTTCCAGTAGGAGATGGGAAGGGGCTCTTTTGTGAGAGCGTTTCTGGGCCCAGGGTAGCAAGAGGTGTGTTGATACCCAGTAGCCTCGGGGACTTGCCTGAGTGCATCTCCGATGCCCCTTACGTCCCATGAAAATAGGGAACAGAACTCCCAATTAAGCTCTGACCTTCTACAGAGTGCAAGGTGAATCCCACTCCAGGATGCTGACAGGTGAGACAGGTGCCGTCTGAGCGTGCCTGAAATGGGGCAATGGCCCCATCTGCCCCAGACTCGCTTTGTGTGCCTCTGCATAGCCTCACCTTCTGGCCAGAACTCTAGTGCTGACGGGTCCCAGGGCTTGACACAACAGCGGCCCCTGCACCCGTGTGGGAGACCTGGAAGAAGCTCCAGGCTCCTGGTTTCAGCCTAGTCCAGCTCCTGCCATTGTGGCCAATTGGGGAGTGAACCAGGGGATGGAAGCCCTCTCTCTCTGCCTCTCCTTCTCTCTGTGTAACTCTGACTTTCAAATAAATACATTTATTTAAAAAGAATAATTCCAGGTCTTGGAGTGGGCTGGCTTTCTCTGCAGTGGATCAGCCACTGTTTGGGACACCCCCATCCCCTAGCAGACTGCCTAAGTTGAGTCCCTGCTCCACTTCCAATCCAGCTTCCTGCTCATGTGCATACCACGGCTTAAGTACTTGGGTTACTATCACCCATGGAGAAGACTTAGATTTGAGTTCTAGGCTCCTGGGGTCAGCCTGGCCCAGTCCTGGCTATGGTAGGTAGTTAGAGAGTGAACCAGCAGGTGGAACACCTCAATCTCTCTCTCTCTCTCTCTCTCTCTCTCTCTCTCTCTCTCCCTTTCTCTCTCTCTCTCTCCCTGTCTCTGCCTTTCAAATAAAATGAGACTAAATAAAGACGAACTGCAGAGAGTGACATAGGAAAATGACTAGAATTCCCAGACCTCAGACGAGGAATTTGCGGCCACCCAGCCTAATGCCAAAGGCACCACCACCTGCTGGGGACCGGAGGACTCGCTGTAAACAGACGTGCCCTGGATCACAGGCACTGCTGGGCTGCTTTCTACAGCCTAGGGATTTGCCTGAGCTCATCCTTCCCCTTACTTCCCCCAGCTCCAAGTCTTCATTCTTCCTTTAAAAAGTGCTCTGCTGACCGACACAGCGGGGAAAAGCACATTGGAGAGGAAGGGAGTCCCCCTTTCCTCTAGGACAGACCCGTCTCCTTGCATCCGCTCCTGCCAGTGATGTGCCCGGGCCTCATGCTCCTGGTATCAGTGTGAGTTTCTGGTCTCTGGACTCAAGCAAGCCTCGGACCAACTTAAAATCCACAGATGCACCCTGGCCCTGCAGGGGGATGCCCCGCCCCTCGGGCCGTCCCTGCCAGCTGTAGCTACAGTTCTACTCTAAGACAGGATGTGACATCCTGAGGGGCAAACTTTTTTTAAACAAGCTTATTATTTATTCAAGAGGCAGAGAGACAGAAAGCATGAGAAACAGAAATCCCATGTTCTAATTCACCCCCCAAATGCCCACAATGGCTAAGGTTGGTCCAAGGCTTGAGCCAGGAACCAGAAACTTCATCCAGGCCTCCCACATGGGTGGTAGGACTCCAATTATTTGAGCCATTAGTGCTGCTCCCCAGGAAACCAGAAGTCGGAGTCAGGGACCTGGGCACGGCCAGCTTGACCTCTAGGCCTCTCACTGGCTTTGACCAATGAGAGAAGGCAATTCTGGATGAAGTTACCGCTCTCCTTGCCCCCGCCCCTGCCCCTGCCACTGTTCAGAGACTGGGCAGCTTCATCTGGCTGGAGGCTGAAGACACAGCGGCGCTTGCAGAGTGGAGTTCAGAATGCACACTCTGCCGCTCTCTCTTCTGCTCTCCCTGGCTTCCCTCCCCTTCCCTGCACTCTTGCCTCCCTGGGGTTACACACCCCACAGAGTGTCGACCTCTAGCCGCTCTGCTCCAGGCTCTGACTCTAAGGAACCCAGGCTAAGACACCAACTCGGCAGACACGTTTTCTGGGAATGGAGTCACATGCCAACGTAAGCAGGGAAAGGGGGAGCAGAGAAAAGAGGGGCGATGAGTCAGAGATGTTCTAGAATTTTCCAAGATGTCAGTGCCAGGACTCAGTAAATGGTTACTCACAGAAGTCACGAAATATAGATCTCTTTATGCTCAGAGGAGCAGCTTTAAAGGGCAAAAATGGATCCCACATCGGATTTCTTAAAGTTTAATAAGATTCAGAGTAATAATAATAAATAACAGTAATAATAGATATATTGGCCCAGCATTTCCACTTCTAGGAATTTATGCTACAGATGAGTGTGTACAGGGATGCGTACACAAGATAGTATCGGGACAGGCATTTGGCCTATTGGTTAAGGCGCCACCAGCCCATTATTTTATTTTTTTGCTCTGCTGATTGGTTTATTTTTCAACTTCTTTCATTTAATTAATATAAATTTCAAAAGTACAACTTTTGGATTATAGCAGTTTTCCCCCCGTAACCACCCTCCCACCCACAAACCATCCCATCTGCTACTTCCTCTCCCGTCCCATTCTTCATTCAGATCCATTTTTAATTATCTTTATATACAGATCAACTTAGTTTATACTAAGTAAAGATTTCAACAGATTGCACCCACACAGACACACAAAGTATAAAGTAATGTTTGAAGACTAGTTTTACCATTAATTCACATAGTACAACACATTAAGGACAGAGATCCTACATGGGGAGTAAGCGCACAGTGACTCCTGTTGTTGATTTAATAATTGACACTCTTATTTATGACGTCAGTAATCACCCGAGGCTCTTGTCTGGAGCTGCCAAGGCTATGGAGGCCTCTTGAGTTCACCAACTCCAACATTACTCCGACAGGGTCGTAGTCAAAGCGGAATTCTCTCCTCCCTTCAGAGAAGGTACCTCCTCCTCTGATGGCCCCTTCTTTCCACTGGGATCTCACTCGCAGAGACCTTTCATTCAGTCATTTTTCGCCAGCGCCTTGACTTCCCGTGCCTGAGAAGCTCTTATGCACCCATGATTTCAGCAGCTGCGGTCAGTTCCCTGCTCCGCTCCCGATCCAGTTCCTGCTAATGCAGCCCCTGGAAGGCGACGGGCGATGTCACTGCCACCCACTTGGGGGGCCTGGATGGAGTTCTTTGTTCCTGCCTTCAGCCTGGCCCTGGGAATCAGTCTATGGGAACATTCGCTCGGTCTCTACTTCCCAAATACCAGTAGATGGAAGACCTCTCTCTCCCTCCCTCCCTCTCTCTCTCTCTGTAACTCTACCTCTCAAAAAAAAACTTTAATAGAATTGTATCTTTAAAAAAAGAAGTCCAGTGGCTTTCCCGGTATCACACAGCTCCAAACCAGACCCAACTCCAAAATGTAGGAGAGTCTAACTGATCCTGGTTTGCCTGGGACTTTCCTGGTGTCTGCAATGAAAATCTCGCGTGCTGCAAAATCGTTAAAAACTGTCTTGGTTTTAAAACTCAAAGCCCGCATCCTGGAAAGTTGCTCAGATCAAGGCAGTTGGTCACTGACCAAAATCCCAGGGCTCAGCCACTTTGCTCTGTTAGCCCCTGGGTGAGCACACTGTTCAGTTCCAGCGTGTCTCTAAACACGCCCACTGTGGTGGAGACACAGTGTGTGGCAAGCCCCAGCTCCGCCCACCAGGAAGTGGGCCTCAAACACAAGACCCATGAAAAAGAACTGGTTCAAGCCAGCTGGATCCGACAAGCTAGAACATCTCAACTCGCATTATACATGCATTAGCATGGTAAAAACCACTCCCTCTCTTGCCTGGACAGTTCACGGTTGCCATGACAACCCATGGAAGGGACCTTGTATGGACAGAGAACAGGTGGATCGCTGATGGCTAGCAGTGGCCGCCCAGGAGTATTAAGATACATTTGTCAAACCCCAAAGTGAAGCACACAGGGCTGCTCTGTCCGTGGAGTAGCCTGTTGCTAAAACCTTTTTGCTTTCATTTTGCTGATTTGCAACTGATTTCTATCCCTCACCGAAGCCCAGGCACCCCATGAGGCTGCAATGGCCCACACAGGGCCTGTAGCTGTCCAGTTATACCTGTGGGGCCTTCCGAGGCCCCTCCCCAGGCTACATTCTTCATCTCTGAGACATAAATGAGCTTCCTGCTGGAGTGGGGCCCTGGGGCCACTGTTTGCTTTCCCTTCCTGGGTGGTGGGATGGGGAGAGGACACTCGATGGAGGCCCCATGCCCAGTGGCCACAGTCAGATTGGCCCTCCCAGGAATAGGGCCCTGAGGCTTGGGAGACTCCCACCCAAGGGTGCGAGACTTGTGAGCTCATGATGATTCCGGGACGGAGAGTGCCACGGAGCCCTGTGCAGTGAGCAGTATCCCCACGGAGGAGGAAGCAGTGGTAGAAAGCAACAGATCAGACACGGAAGCTGCTCTGGGGCCACATGGCCTCCAGCTTTTGGTTTCAGACCCTGTGAGCCTGGTTTCATTCCTGCCTTGGATGCTACAAGATCGCCACACACCTTCGCACCACATCTCTCTTTGGGCCTGTGCTGTTTTGAATGGGTTCCATTCCTTGCGAGCAAGCATTTCCTAAATACATAACACAAGGCAGATCAGAAGTAGGAACCTCGTGGAGGATGCTAATATGGCCTAACTAACACTAACTTAGGGGATCACAAGAGGAATCCTTTTGGACATTTCAATTCATAGGCTTCTTTCTTATTTTTAAAGCACAAAAGTAAGCCTTGAACACGCATCCATGGCCAAGGTCTCCAAAAAATCCAAGAAATGAAGACCTATCTTCTGCTTTCATTGTTCACTCTCTCCCTGGAGGCAGACATCCAGTGGTTGATGGTCTGAGGGCCCTACACCCTTCTTGTACATTTCTATTCATATGTGTATTTTCCCCCTAAATACCACCACTCACTGCAGGCCACAATCTGTCAACCAATAGGCCAAACGCAGCCCATCATGGAGTTTGACTCTCATAGTTGTTCGTGTGTGTGTGTGTGTGTGTGTGTGTGTGTGTGTGTTTAGTGTTTGAATTAGTTGCCAACATTTTATGGTTGTTGTTGTTGTTAAAAGATTTATTTACAGGACCAGTGCTGTGGAGTAGCAGGTAAAGCCGCTGCCTGCAGTGCTGGCATCCCCAATGGGAACCCGTTCGAGTCCCGGCTGCTCCATTTCCCATCCAGCTCTCTGCTGTGGCCTGGGAAAGCAATGGAAGATGACCCAAGTGCTTGGGCCCCTGATCCCACATGGGAGACCTGGAAGAAGCTCCTGGCTCCTGGCTTCTGACCGGCCCAGCTCCAACAGTTGCAGCCATCTGGGGAGTGAACCAACTGATGGAAGACCCTGCCCCCCCACCTCTCTGTAACTCTGCCTTTCAAATAAATAAAGAAAATATTTTTTAGAAATATTTATTTACTCACTTTTTTGGAAAGAGAGTGACAGATGGAGAATCAGGGCTGATTCACTCCCCCAAATGGATGCAACAGCCAGGGCTGGGGCAGGCCTAACCCAGGAGCCAGGAGCTCTGTCTGGGTCTCCAGCATGGACGGCAGGGTCCAAGCACTTGAACCATTTTCTGCTGCTTTTCCCAAGTGCATTAGCAGGAAGCTGGATTGGAAGTGATGCAGTTGAGACATTGTCCCCAGTTGCTAACTTTTTTTTTTTAAGATTTATTTACTTATTTGAAAGGCAGGGTTACAGAGAGACAGAGGGAGAGACAGAGATCTTCCATCTGCTGGTTCACTCCCCAAATAGCCACAATGGCTAGGCCTGAGCCAGTGGAAAGCCAGGAGCCAGGAGTTTCTTCCAAATATCCCATGAGCACTTGGGCCATCTTCTATTGCTTTTCCAGGCCATTAGCAGGGAGCTGGATTGGAAGTAGAGCAGGTGGGACTCGAACTGGTGCCCATTATGGGATGCCGGCACTGCAGATGACGGCTTAACCCACTGCACCACAGCAACAGCCCCCGAGTTGCTAACATTTTAAATTGGGTAATTTCAAGGGCTGGCGTTTTGGGGCAGGTTGAATTGTTGATTGCAATCCAGTCATCCATTATTGGGGATTCGGTTTGAATACTGGCTGCTCCCATTCTGATCCTGCTAATGAGCCTGGGAAGCCAGCAGAGGCTGACCAAAGTATCTGGGTCCTTGTCACCCATGCGGAAGACCAGAACCAAGTTCCAGGCCCTGACTTCGGCCTGGCCCAGCGCTGGCTGTTGCAGCTATTGGGGAGTGAGCCAGCAGATGGAAGATTCTCTCTGTCTCTCTGTGTTGCTCCCTCTGTCTTTGTAACTCTGCCTTTCAAATCAATAAATCCTTATTAAAAAACATTTTGTATTAAAAAATAGTGAAGTGACAATCTATGTTGAATGTTTGAAAACTGCAAACACTTTTAAAAAGATCATTTAACGTATTTATCATCTCAGCTCCAGAAAAAAATCCCTGTTAGCCCTGGATTGTGTTTCCTTTCATTCCCTTCTTGGCGCCAGTATGAGCTGTGCCCCAACAATCAGAACCCCTTTAAATAATTTTATTTATTTGAGAGGCAGAGTTACAGAAAGAGTGAGAGAGAGAGAGAGAGAGAGAGAGAGATCTTCCATCTGCTGGTTCACTCTCCAAATGGCCACAACAGCTGGAGCTGGGATGATCTGAAACCAGGAGCTTCTTCTGGGTCTCCCATGTGGGTGCAGGGGTCCAAACTCTTGGGCCATCTTCTACTGCTTTCCCAGGCCATAACAGAGAGCAGGATCGGAAGAAGAGGAGGCAGGACTCGAACCAATGCCCCTATGGGATGCCAGCGCTGCAGGTGGAGGCTTAGCCTACCACGCCACAGCGCCAGCCCGAGGATTCTTTAAAAATGTTTCCAGAATAGGGGCAGGCAGTTCGCCTGGCAGCTGCAGTGCGAGTTAGGACACCCAGGTCCCTCCCCCGTGGGAGATCCTGGGCTCCATCCCAGCTGCAGCTCCTGACTCATTTCCTGTTCACGCAGCCCCTGGGAGGCAGCGGTGATGGCTCAGGGGACCGGGTCCCGCCTCTCCCGAGGGAGACCTGGGTTGCGTTCCCGGCTTGGGCATCTGGGTAGTGACCCAATGGATGGGGGGCTCTCTCTGTCTGTCTCTGCTTCTCTGCCTCTCCGCTAAATAAATACATTTCAAAATGTTTCCCAAATGAGGGAAAATACAGCCAGCTCTGGCCTTTCCCTCCTGAACTCGCCACTTACCTCCTTCTTGGAGCTGCCCGTTCTCCAGCACTGCAGCCATCCGAGACAGGAAGATTCTCTCCCCCCCACCCCCATTCTCTGTGTCACTCCATAAATAAATAAATTTTTAAAAATAATTTTAAAAATTTTTTGACAGGCAGAGTGGACGATGAGAGAGAGAGAGACAGAGAGAAAGGTCTTCCTTTGCCGTTGGTTCAACCCCCAACGGCTGCTGCAACCGCCGCACCGCGCTGATCCAAAGCCAGGAGCCAGGTGCTTCTCCTGGTCTCCCATGGGGTGCAGGGCCCAAGCACTTGGGCCATCCTCCACTGCACTCCCGGGCCACAGCAGAGAGCTGGCCTGGAAGAGGGGCAACCGGGACAGAATCCGGCACTTTGACCGGGACTAGAACTCCCCGGTGTGCTGGCGCCGCAGGCGGAGGATTAGCCTATTGAGCCACAGCACAGGCCTAAAAATAATTTTAAAATTGGGTTATTTCATAGGAATCTTGAAAACCTGGAAAACTGGGCTGCCCTGGTCGCACCCTCTGGCCTGGGAGCAGGTGAGTGACACAGAGAAGGGGGCCGCCCTCTGCAGGCTCCGGGAGCTCTCCCAGTCTGCAGCCCCGTTACTCCCAGGGCTCTTCCATTGGCCCACCTTTCCGCTACACATCTCCCTTTACAGCATCTGCTTTTTCTTTCAGAATTACAGAGAGAGAGAGAGAGAGAGAGAGAGAGAGAGAGAGAGAGAGAGGGAGACAGAGGTCTTCCATCCACTGGTTCATTCCCCAAATGGCTGCAACAGCCAGAGCTGTGCAGATCTGAAGCCAGGAGTTTTTTCTGGGTCTCCCACATGGGTGCAGGGCCCCAAGCACTTGGGCCATCCTCTGCTGCTTTCCCAGGTACATTAGCAGGGAGCTGGATGGGAAGAGGAGCAGCCAGGACACAAACGGGCGCCCATACTGGATGCTGGCACCTCAGGCGGAGGCTGAACCTAAATACACTACAGCTCTGGCCCCCATGGCTCTTCTCTTGAATTTTAAGGAACCACCATGCTGTTCTCCATGATGTCTGTGCCTGTTTACATTCCCACCGACGCTGTGCAAGGATTCACTTTTCTCCACCTCTTTGCTGGCATCTCCATTCTGCTTTTCAAATGGCTCCCGGGTACAATGCTGTAACGTGCTCAGTGCTCCTGGGATTAGGAAGGCTGTGATGAGCCTTATGGACAGAGTGGACAAAGTCCTGTGTGTGCTGGGTAGGCTTCATTCAGCCGTGAGTCACAGGGCCGTTAGTGGTGAGCGCCTTAATGAATCAGGAAAACAACGCAACAAGAAAAAAGGAAGAGGCAATTGGCCGATGGGTGCAGGAGGCAGCTCCAGAAAGTGCTAAAGGAACATCTGCAGTGCAGGCTGAGCCACGGAAAAGAGAGGTAAGTGGGGGCCGGTGCCGTAGCGTAGGGGGCCAAGCCTCCACCTGCGGTGCCGGTTTGAGTCCCAGCTGCTCCGTATCTGGTCCTGCTCCCTGCTAATGCACCTGGGAAAGCAGTAGAAGATGGTCCAAGTGCTTGGGCCCCTGCACCTGCGTGGGGATCTGAAGGCAGCTCCTGACTCCTGGATTCGGGCTGGCCATTTGGGAAGTGAACCAGCAGATGGAAGACCTTTCTCTCTGTCTCCCTCTCTCTATCTGTAACTCTGCCTCTCAAATAATAAATAAATAAATATTTTTAAAAAGAGCAAGTGGTTACATGTGTGGATTCATGAGATAACAACAAAATTTAGTTGGCTGCATTGTTATCAGGCTGAAAAGCCAAAGAAATCGACAATCACACGGCGTCAGGAAGACGTTATAATTTGCTCGCCCAAGGCTCCCCGCCTCCCATGCTTCAAAAAGTGATAATAGTGATAAATAAGTGTGTGAAAAGCGAGATCAGGAGGCTGTGGCCGAATCTGTCAGGCACAAGCTGAGGTACACGGGCAGAGGTTTACACGGAGGAGCAGGATTTTGACCCTGAAGATCGCCTTGTTTGATGAGGGCCTTGGAGGTGAATCTATGAATGCAAAGAGCCTCCACTCGCTGGAAGACCCTGCGATCCGTCGTTTTCCAGCCGTAGGTATTACCCAAGGCGGCTCTAAGCAGAAGCACACGTGGCTGCAGGTTGTATCCTGATAGCGATGAAAGCGACGGGAACAGAAACTCACAGGCCCGTAAGCCTGCACGTCTGCCAGGAGCGTCGGATCTGCATTCACGAATTCAGCGTCCGCAGTAACGCAGTGGAACGTAACTACTGCAGGTTATGAGCACCAAAAGTTCCGAGCTTTAAACAACACGTCTCCACCGTGGATGGGCATCTAGAGTGATTCCACTTCGTAAAAATCATTTATTTATTTACGTGTTTATTTTTCAAAGGTTGAGAGAGAAAGAGAGACAGCCACCCTGTAAATGCCTACAACAGCTGGGACCGGGCCGGGTCGAAACCTAGGACCTGGAACTCCGTGTAGGTCTTCTACAGGAGTGACAGGGACTCAGGTACTAGAGCCACCCCCTGCTGCTGGATCAGCAAAGAGGAACCAGGACTCGAACCAGGTACATGGGATGCAGGTGTTGTGAGCAGCACCCTAACCAGTGTCCCAAAGACCCAGCCCTGAGTGTGGCTTTTTTAAAAAATATCATTCATTGGCCGGTGCTGCGGCTCAATAGGCTAATCCTCCGCCTTGCGGCGCCGGCACACCAGGTTCTAGTCCTGGTCGGGGCACCAGATTCTGTCCCGGTTGCCCCTCTTCCAGGCCAGCTCTCTGCTGTGGCCCGGGAGTGCAGTGGAGGATGGCCCAAGTGCTTGGGCCCTGCACCCCATGGGAGACCAGGAGAAGCACCTGGCTCCTGGCTTTGGATCAGTGTGGTGCACCGACTGTGGCGGCCATTGGAGGGTGAACCAATGGCAAAGGAAGACCTTTCTCTCTGTCTTCCTCTCTCACTGTCCACTCTGCCTGTCAAAAAAAAAAAAAATCGTTCACTGTGTACGTGTTTCTATACTCCTTACTCACACACACGCATACATCTTTCTCTGGCACTTTTAACGCAGAAGTACGAGACGGATCCAAGAGGATGCCCACTGGAAACATTGGCAGATCCTGCTAAGTCACATTCTAACGGCCTCTTCAGCTTGCACGTCTCCCAGCGGTTTAGGAAAGTCACCAAGCCGAGTACTACCAACACTTTTTCATTTGTAACTTTAATTTTTTTCATTTAAAAATTGTGGTGAAACACCATAAAATGTGTCATCTTGATTGTTCTTAAGTGTACAATTCAGTGGTATTAATACCTTCGTAATGTCGTACAATATCACCACCATCCGTCTCCAAAACCCTTTTCAGCCCATAAAACTGAAACTCTTCCAGCCCCTGGAAAACAGTATCCTACTTTTTTCTTTTTTCTCTCTCTTTTTAAAGATTTATTTATTTTTTACTTGAGAGTCAGAGTTACACATAGAGAGGAGAGGCAGAGAGACAGAGGTCTTCCATCCGATGGTTCACTCCCCAATTGGCCACAACGGCCGGAGCTGTCCCAATCCTAAACCAGGAGCCAGGAGCTTCTTCCGGGTCTCCTACGCAGGTACAGGGGCCCAAGGACTTGGGCCATCTTCCACTGCTTTCCCAGGCCATATCAGGGAGCTGGATCAGAAGTGGAGCAGCTGGGGCTCGAACTGGTGCCCATATGGGATGCTGGTGCTTCAGGTCAGGACGTTAACCGGCTGCACCACAGCGCCGACCCCTACCCTGACTTTCTGCGTGAATGATCACAAACCCCACCATGGGCGTCATGCTTTAACTGAGACCTGCCACTCCGGGCCATTTCACAGCTCTCTTGCTGGCTCTGCCACACAGGTGGCAGGAACCCAAGTACTAGGGTCTTCTTCCTCTACCTTCCCAGGCACATCAGCAGGAGCTGGATGGGAAACCGAGCAGCTGGGACTTGAACTGGCATGCTGACATGGGAGCCTGGGGTTGCAAGCAGAGGCTTGACCAACCCCCTGCACTGCAAAGCTGCCTCCCGCTCCTGCGCCACATGGGGTCTCTCAACTCCACCCTCCTTATTCCATCTCTGTCTTTCCCCACTAGGAACGGGGCCAGCCCTTCATTCTCGCCCCCACCTCTTTTGCTTCCTTGCTACTTATCATTCTTTTTTTTTTTTTAAGATTGGCCTTTTTTGGGGTCGGCGCTGTGGTGTAGCAGGTAAAGCCGCTGCCTGCAGTACTGGCATCCCATATGGGCACCGGTTCGAGACCCAGCTGCTCCACTTCCAATCCAGCTCCCAGCTATGGTCTGGGAAAGCAGTAAAAACCCAAGATGGGCCCCTGAACCTGTGTGAAAGACCAGGAAGAAGCTCCTGGCTCCTGGCTTCAGATTGGCACAGCTCTGGCCATTGCAGCCAACTGGGGACTGAACCAGCGGATAAAAGATCTCTCTCTCTCTCTCTCTCTCTCTCTGCCTCTCCTTCTCTCTGTGTGTAACTCTGACTTTCAAATAAATCTTTTAAAAAAATGGCCTTTTTTTGAAAGGTATATTTATTTATTTGAGAAGCAAAGTTCCATACAGAGAGAGGGAAACACAGAAAGAGAGGTCTTCTATCTGCTGGTTCACTCCCCAGCTGGCCGCAACGCCCAGAGCTGCGCCGATCCGAAGCCAGGAGCTTCTTCCTGGTCTCCCACGTGGTTGCAGGGGCCCAAGCACTTGGGCCATCCTCAGCTGCTTTCCCAGGCGCATTAGCAGGGAGCTGGATCAGAAGTGGCACAGCCAGGACTCGAACTGGTGCCCACAGGGGATGCTGGCACCGCAGGTGGAGGCTTAACCCTCTACACCACAGAGCAGTTATTGTTCCTTTTCAACCTCCCTTCTACCCCGACCTGGGACTCATCATTGGTTCTTCAATCACGTTCTCCCTGGAGTTCCTGTTCTCCAACTTTCTCATCTGCCTGCGGTATCATTTCCCCAGCAGGTGCCTGCGGGAGATGTCCAGCCAGCACCGCTCCCGGCCCATCCCCTCGTCCGCTCTCCTGGGCCTTCCTTGCCACCTGATTGGCCTGGGGAGACAGAGGCACTCAAACCTCCAGGACCCCTCCATGCCCCAGCCGCCCACCCCGGGGGGAGGGATTCTTCTCCCTCTCCTTCCTCCCTTGCATGAACGTCTTCTCCCCTAGGCCAGCCTGGTGCTCTTTGCTATGCAATAAAATTCTCACATCACAAGGGCCATAGCTTCCATTCCAGCTCCCTGCTAATGCACCTGGGGAAGCAGTGGAAGATGGTCCAAGTGCTTGGCCCCTGCACCCACGTGGGAGACCTGGAAGAAGCTCCTGGCTCTTGGCTTTGGCCTGGTCTCAACCTGGCTCTGGCAGACATTTGGGGAATGAACCAGTGGATGGAAGATATCTGTGTGTGTGTGTGTGTGTGTGTGTGTGTCCCTCCCTCTCTCTGTTGCTCTGTCCTTCTGATTAATTAATTTTAAAAAACTTCACATCATCCAGGAAGTTACCCAATTTCACGAGCATTTTGATAGGCGACCAGGAACTCAACAATGCAGAGTGCTTGCCTCCAGGACCTCCACAACAGCTCCCTGGTTTCCCCAGCCTTAAGGCCTCGAGAAGAGGCTAATGTGAGAATGGGGGGGGGGGGAGCACCATAAATTAGAAAGACTATAGCATATGGACCCCACCCTGTTTTATTGAAAAATTGGAAGTATACATAATCCTATTTATGGTTTCTAAGCACAAGAAATAATTGTAGCCTCTGGATGATTCATAATTATCAACCGTCCATCTGACCTCAGCCCTTTTAAATAAACCCACTTTGATCTTGAAAATAGACTTTCTTGGGGACGGTGCTGTAGTGTAGAAGGTTAAGACTCTGCCTGCAGCGCCGGCATCCCATATGGGTGCCGGTTCAAGTCCCGGCTGCTCCACTTCTGATCCAGCTCCCTGCTCATGGTCTGGGAAAAGCAGTGGGCCCCTGCACCCACATAGAAGACCCAGATGAAGCTCCTGGCACCTTCAGCCTGGCCCAGCCCTGGCCCTTGAGGCCATCTGGGAAGTGAACCACTTAATGGAAGATCTCTCTATCTATCTATCTATCTATCTCTGCCTCTCAAATAAATAAATCTTAAAAAATAAAATAAGCCATCTCTACAGTGAATCCAAGCCATCACCTGTTCACCTATTCTTTGAATATGGGTGATATTTCTTTTTTAAAAAGATTTATTTATTTGAAAGAGTTACACCAAGAGAGGAGAGGCAGAGAGAGAGAGAGAGAGAGAGAGAGGTCTTCCATCCACTGGTTCACTCCCCAGTTGGCTGCAGTGGCCACAGCTGGGCTGATCTGAAGCCAGGAGCCAGGAGCTTCTTCCAGGTCTCCCACGCAGTGCAAGGGCCCAAGGACTTGGGCCATCTTCCACTGTTATCCCAGGCCATAGCAGAGAGCTGGATCGGAAGTGGAGCAGCCGGGACTAGAACCGGTGCCCATATGGGATGTCGGCGCTTCAGGCCAGGGTGTTAACCCGCTGCACCACAGCGTCAGCCCTTGAATATGGGTGATATTTCAAGATGATTTTTAAAAGAGGGCATAGCCATAACTCTCCTGATGTGAAATAAACACACACAGATATGTGCTGGCTCATTGGTTCCTCAGGGAACCAGGACGCTGTCATAACCAGTGCACAGCACAACCCACAGGCAATGTTTGGCAGGCAGTTAAGCTGCCGTTTGGAACACCTGCATCTCATGTCAGAGCGCTTCCATCCGAGTCCTGGCCCCAGCTTCCTGCTGGTGTGCACCCTGAGAGGCAGCAGGGATGGTTCAAGTACTTGGGTCCCCGCCACCCACGTGAGAGCCCCAGATGGAGTCTGAGGCCCCCAGCTTCAGCCTGGCCCAGCCCTCGCTGTTGCAGGCAGAGAATCAATCAGGTGGATGGGAGATCTCTCTCTCTCTCTCTCTCTCTCTCTCTCTTTACCTTTCAAATAAATAAACTAAATCAATAAAGATTTTTAAAAATTTTAAAACTACACGCACAAGTATATAGATGTCTATAGACAGATAAGGAATTATAAAAATGAATTTATATTTTTTTTTTATTTTTTTTATTTTTATTTATTTTTTTTTTTTATTTTTGACAGGCAGAGTGGACAGTGAGAGAGAGAGACAGAGAGAAAGGTCTTCCTTTTGCCGTTGGTTCACCCTCCAATGGCCGCCGCGGTCGGCGCGCTGCGGCCGGCGCACCGCGTTCATCCGATGGCAGGAGCCAGGAGCTAGGTGCTTTTCCTGGTCTCCCCATGGGGTGCAGGGCCCAAGCACCTGGGCCATCCTCCACTGCACTCCCGGGCCACAGCAGAGGGCTGGCCTGGAAGAGGGGCAACCGGGACAGAATCTGGTGCCCCGACCGGGACTAGAACCCGGTGTGCCGGCGCCGCAAGGCGGAGGATTAGCCTGTTGAGCCACGGCGCCGGCCAAAAATGAATTTATAAACAACAATGCAATCATCATTTGCATTCTACCAGGCACAGCTGGTTCGCGTTTTTCTGGACAAGAATAATTGGGACGAATACCAGTTTTCTAGAACGTATGGCGCTGCAAATAGCTTAAAAACAACAGAAGACGGAGAAACGCGCCAGGGTACTCTAGGAGCGCGGCGACCGTTTGGTTTTGCTGTTGCTTTCTGGTTCTTTTCCAAAGGTTTTCACAATTTTCGCTGACAGTGACTAAACTGGTGCAGAAGACCGAGGGGTCTGAACAAAACCTAAAACGCATGCGCCGAGACATCCGATGGCCTCCCCACCTTCCCCAGGGTTCCCCGGCCCGCGCCCTGAACTGAAAAACCCTCCAGGCTTTTCCCTGAAGTCCTTCCCTCTTACGGAAACGCGAGCCCCTGCAGGGCCTTGGATGCCCTGGTTGGGAAGGTCCCAGGTGCCCTCCCTAGCCTGCTTTTCCGGAACCTGACTCTTGGCGTCGAGGGAGGAGCCGGCCCACAGGGTCCCTGAGCACGAGGCTCTGGAAGCCATCGATCTCCCCTCCAGGTCCTCTTGGTGAAGTTCCTCTCGTGTGCACGGCTTTTTCCGGGAAGGCGGGGCAGCCGCCTGGCTGCAGCCTGCTCTGCCATCATCCAAATTCCCCAAAGACCACGACATCGCTGGCCAATCAGAAGAGGGCGACGAGCTGTGCTGACCAGCCAGAGACCTGAGCGCAAGGCGCTGCAGCTCCAGCCTGCAGGCTCCTGGGACTGAAGCGACAGCCGCCCCTCCCCCGTCTGCACGTCCTGCACGCCTGCTTTCTTCCCGCGCCAGCGTTGGCCTGCAGTGTGAGCAGGCTCGGGTTCCGCCGGCCCTGCGCACTGTGGTCTCCCAACGGGTCTGATCGTAGGTTTGCGCTCCGCTCCGTGCCGGCACAGTGGGAGGGGGCTCCAAGCCGGGAACTGGGAGTCGCATCCTGAGCAGGTGCAGAAGGAAGTCTAACAGGCAGATCCAAAGAAACTGAGCCCCCGCAGAACTCGGCCACCGGAGCCCTTGTGGAAGCAAAGGGCGGGCGGCTGTAGTGGCGCAGTGAGCTAAGCGGCCACCTGCCACGACGCCATCCCAGACTGGAGCTCTGGTTTGAGAACCGGCTGTTCTCCATGCCTATCCGGCCCCCTGCTAATGCACCTAGGAAAGTAGCGCAAGATGGCCCAAGTGCTCCGGGCCCCGCCACCCACGTGAGAGGCCTGAATGGAGTTCTCATCTCCATCCTGGCTGTCGTGGACACCTGGGGAGTAAACCAGCTGATGGAAGATCTCTCTGCCTGTCTCTTTCTCACTCTCTTTGCCTTTCAAATAAAATAAATAAATTTTATTTAAGGTTTGTCCATTTGTTTGAAAGACAGAGCTACAGAAAGGGAGAGATAGAGGCAGAAAGAGAGAAGAAGTTTTCCATCCGCTGGTTCACTCCCCAAATGACTGCAATGGCTGGAGTGGGGCCCATCCAAAGCCAGGAGCCAGGAGCTTCCTCCAGGTCCCCCACGTGGGTGCAGGGACCCAAGCACTTGGGGCATCCTCTACTGTTTTCCCAGGCCATAGCAAAGAGCTGGATCGGAAGTGGACTCCAACCAGCGCCCTTATGGGATGTCAACACTGCAGACAATGGCTTTACTTGCTATGCCACAGTGCCAGCCCCATAGCTTTTTTATAACATGCATTTTCCACATACACTTTGAAAATTCCTCTTATAGTGTGATGGTGAACAGTGTATACTTAAGAGTCATTAACAGCCAAGCCCTGTGGACTGGCCAAGGCCTCTGGCTTGATTGGCAGATGCCTAGAGAGTGCAATTCTTCCCCCCAGGTAGGGGTGGGAGCCTCTGGTTGCTGGGATGTATAAAGCCAATGAAATCACTGTGTCGCCCTGACTTAGTATGGCCAGTGAATGATGCTACAAACTCCAGTGGCCTTTGGCATTCTGCCAAAACCTATATTCTATAGGTTCTCCACTCCTAGGCCTTTCTGACCCCCTGGCCAGCAGTGGCACCTTGGTGGGGACATGGAGGGGCATCAGAGAGTGACACCTTGTGGTGACAAAGAGCAATGGCAGAAACAGCCGCAGTCGGTGCTGGGGATACCTGGGCTTTTCTGTTGGCGAGTCCCGGGACGCCTCTGTGCATTGCACAAACCCCACACTCCTGGGCAGTCCTGGGGAACGGGCAGCTCAAGAAGGCGGTAAGTGGCGAGTTCAGGAAGGAAAGGCCAGAGCAGGCTGTACTTTCCCTCACTTGGGAAACATTCTGAAATGTATTTATTTAGCGGAGAGGCAGAGAAGTAGAGACAGAGACAGAGAGAGTCCCCATCCACTGGGTCACTACCCAGATGCCCAAGCCAGGAACGCAATCCAGGTCTCCCTTGGGAGAGGCGGGACCCGGTCCCCTGAGCCATCACCGCTGCCTCCCAGGGGCTGCGTGAACAGGAAATGAGTCAGGAGCTGCAGCTGGGATGGAGCCCAGGATCTCCCACGGGGGAGGGACCTGGGTGTCCTAACTCACACTGTAGCTGCCAGGCGAACTGCCTGCCCCTATTCTGGAAACATTTTAAAGGGGTCCTGATTATTGGGGTCCAGCTCATCCTGGCACCAAACAGGGAATGACAGGAGATGCACCGCAGTGCTAACAGGGTTTCTGTCTGGGTACTGAGAGATCTATGATGTAGGAGATTTTAAAAAGTTCTGTAGGGGCCGGCACAGTGGTGGAGTAAGTTAATCCTCCGCCTGCGGCGTCGGCATCCCTTATGGGCGCCGTTTCTAATCTTGGCTGCCCCTCTTCCAGTCCAGCTCTCTGCTGTGGCCTGGGAGTGCAGTGGAGGATGACCCAAGTGCTTGGGCCCTGCACCCCATGGGAGACCAGGAAGAAGCTCCTGGCTTCAGATTGGTGCAGCTCTGGCCACTGCTGCCATTTGGGGGGTGAACCAACGGAAGGAAGACTTTTCTCTCTGTCTCTCCCTCTCACTGTCTGTAACTCTTATCTCTCAAATAAATAAAATAAAATATTTTTTAAAAGTTTCTGTAGTTTTCAAAAATTCAACAAAACATTATTACTTGGCTTTTTTTAAAGACAGTTTTTTTAAAAAAATAGATTTATTGATTTGAAAGGCAGAGTTAGAGAGATGGAGGGAGAAACAGAGAGAGAGAGAGAGAGAGAGAGAGCGCGCGCTTCCATCTGCATGGCTCACTCCACAGATAGCCACAGTGGCCTGAGCTGGGCTAGGCTGAGGTCAGGAGCCTGGAACTCCACCCCGGTCTCCTATGTGAGTGGCAGGGACCCAAGTACTTAGACCATCCTCTGCTGCTTCCCAAGAGCATTAGCAGAGAGCTAGGCCACAATGTCAGCCATGAGACAAAAACTTTTAAGAAGACATGATGCAAAATTTCTCAGCTCTGTTGTTTTTGTTGTCAAGAACCAAAATAAGTTAATGAATGTGATGAAATGAAATAAAACAGCTCTTTCTTCTGTTTTCCAGTTTCTAGAAAACATTAATCACTATTTACACTCTTACGCATGGAACACGATTTTATTAGCTATCTCAGAATAGATATTAAATATCTCTTTTAAATTGTATTCTCATTTATTCTCATTTTTTATTTGAAAGGCTGAGACACAGAGAGGAGATCCTGCATTTGCCAGTTCACTCCAAATGCCCACAACAGCCAGGAGCCAGGAGCTCCATCCGGGTCTCCCACATGGGTGGCAGGGACCCAAGGACTGGAGCCCTCACCTGCTGCCTCCCGGGTACATTAGCAGAGAGCTGGACTCAGAGTGGAGTCCGAACCCACCCCCTAGGCACCCTGATGTGGAAGATGGACATCCGAAGAGACACCTTAACCGATGTACCGAATGCTCACCACCTAAATGCTTCTTTGCTTTACTTTTATTCACAAAATCTATGTCGCTACACCACGGTTCGCATCTTGCTGCTGCCCCCACCACCCGCAGATCCTTCTGTAGTGCATATTTCTGGAAACCAGCTTCAGTTTTGCAGAATAACTGAATCGAATTCTGAGGTATAGATGTTCCGTATTTTTTAAATCTAGCCTTCTGTCTATAAACATTTAAATTATTTCTATTTCTTGTGATAAATATCCCTATGATAAATGTTCCTTTTTTTCCCTAAAGATTTATTTATTAATTTGGAAGGCATAGTTAGAGAGAGACAGAGAAAAAGAGAGATCTTCCATCTGTGGTTCACTCCCCAAATGTCTGAAATGGACAGAGCTGGGCCGATCTGAAGCCAGGAGCCAGGAGCTTCTTCTGGGTCTCCCACACAGGTGCAGGGGCCCAAGCACTTGGGCCATCCTCTACTGCTTTCCCAGGTCATAGCAGAGTGGGCTTGGAACTGGAGCATCCAGGACTCAAACCGGCGCCGATATGGGATGCCAGCACTGCAGGCAGTGGCTTTACCTGTTACGCCACAGCGCTGACCCTGATAAACATTCAGGGGCCTATGTCAGCATACTTTAACAATTACATCTGTATGACATATTCCTAGTGGCAGAATTGCTGGGTTGCTCTCCAAACTGTTTGCGCCGATTGGTGCCATGACCATTGCGAGGGGGAATTACCTTCTGATCAACAGGACCGGGTGAGATCACACTTTAACATTTTCGCCCACACCAGATAGTTTAGGAGAAATACAGTTTTGATTTTCCATTTCAAAAAATTATTAATGAGGTTGAGCTTTCTCTCTCTCTGCTCAGTTTTCTTATTCTTATTTATTTAATTTTTTTGACAGGCAGAGTGGACAGTGAGAGAGAGAGTTAGAGAGAAAGGTCTTCCTTTGCCGTTGGTTCACCCTCCAATGGCAGCTGCAGCCGGCGTGCTGCGGCCAGGGCAGGAGCCAGGTGCCAGGTGCCAGGTGCTTCTCCTAGTCTCTTATGGGGTGCAGGGCCCAAGCACTTGGGCCATTCTCCACTGCACTCCCTGGCCACAGCAGAGAGCTGGCCTGGAAGAGGGGCAACCGGGACAGAATCCGGTACCCCAACCGGGACTAGAACCCCGTGTGCCGGCGCTGCAAGGCGGAGGATTAGCCTAGTGAGCCACAGCGCCGGCCTCTCTGCTCAGTTTTCTATTGTACTGTGGCTCTTTTCCAGGCTCATGTGCACAAGCTCATAGGAAAAGAAGAATAGAGCCTTTGTCCCATGTACATATTTTCCCCATTTGATCATTTGACTTTTTTTTTTAAGATTTGTTTATTAATTTTTTGAAAGGCAAAGTAACAGAGAGAGAGAGAGAGATCTTTAATCCCCTGGTTCACTTCCCAAATGGCCACAACAGCCAGGGTTGGGCCAGGCTGAAGCCAGGAGCCAGAAACCCCACTGGGGCCTCCCACACGAGTGGGCTGTCTTCTCACGTGCATCAGCAGGGAGCCGGCTTAGAAGCGGAGCAGCCAGGGCTTAAACTGGCGTTGCGATGCGGGATGTCGTTATTACAGGCGGCAGCTTAACCCACTGTGCCACAGCGCCAGCTCTGGTCATTATTTTTTAGGTTCGAATTTACTTTTATTTTTCTTCCTGATTTTTCATTGCAGTAGTTTTAAAGTATAAAGCAATTCAGGTCGCTAGTGTGTGTGTGTGTGTGTGTGTGTGTGTGTGTGTACAGTGGTAGAGCCATACCAGCGTTTAGCACCAAACTATTCCCTGAGGTCGCTGCAGCACCCCTGGACCGTGTGCTCTGTGTATCTCGCAGTTCGTGGCTTCGATATTTGAAATAGGAGTAGCTTACGACGTCACCGTGGTTTAACAAGCTGGTTAAGGGAATTTTTTGTTTAATATTTATTTTATTTATTTGAAAGAGTTAGAGAGAGAGGTAGAGACAGAGAGAGAGAGGTGGTCCAGAGAGAGAGGTTCACTCCCCAGATGGCCACAGTGGCCAGAGCTGCGCCGATCTGAAGCCAGGAGCCAGGAGCTTCTTCTGGGTCTTCCACTCAGGTGCAGGGGCCCAAGGACTTGGGCCATCTTCTGCTGCTTTCCCAGGCCATAGCAGAGAGCTGGATTGGAAGAGGAGCAGCTGGGTCCCGAACTGCCGCCCATATGGGATGTCGGCACTGCAGGCCAGGGCGTTAACCTGCTGCGCTACAGCGCCGGCCCCTTGAAGTCACTTGCCAAGCACACTGCTTTTACGGAAGCCTGCAGGACCCTCCCCTGGCGCCCCTCTTGCCTCGGTGTCTTAGCCGGGCGCACCCCACCCTGGGGCCGCCTCCAAGTCTGGCTGTGCAGTCAGAGGACCCTGTGTCTTCCCACGATGCACTTGAATAGAGCCGTTCAGAGCAGGGCATGGGAACTGGCTGGCGGCTGAGAGCCAGTCTCCTCCCTCCTCTGGGCACGAAGCGCTGGAACAGGGCCTGGGGTGTCCAGTCCCGGAGAAGCCCAGGCCAGCACAGGACAAGCCAGAGAAAAGCCAGCAGCTCCCTCTCCCCGCCCCGACCCGGGGGCAGCACAAGATCCACAGCCCTCCGTCTGTCACAGCAAATACAAACTGTTAATAAGAAGCAGAGAAAGATGCTAGCATGGAGAGACAAAAAAAAAAAAAAATCCTTTCTTATAAAAAAAAAAAAGCATTGCTCTAACAATTCTCCTGCCAAGGTCATGGGTCACCTGAGGCTTAATTTCACAACTCTCCAGTGACTCCTCCCTCGGCTGAATTTTGCTATGCTTCCCTGCACCACCGTCCACTTACCTGCTCTTTTCCCAATCAGGGTCACTGACCCACACCTAGGGACGGCCACAGGAGCCTCCCCCCATCCGCTCCCCTCTGGCCACACGGATTGTGCCCAGGTACTGCAAGGAGAGCTCAGAGCCAGCTCCAGGCACCTCTCACTCTGCATCACGAAGTGAGCACGCGCGGCAGGCAGGGGGACAGGGGTTCCGGGGACTCGCCCTGTCCTCTGCAGCCTCCAAGTCTGATCCCCCAGCTCCCGTCTGCCCTGTGAGTGCCCTGGCAACTTGTCTGTGACTGCTTTCTGCCTAAGTCAAGCAGAGTTTTCTGAGAAAGGGAGGAGTGGGTAGAGCCCCGCTGGACTTGGCTGGTTCCAGCCTCGCCTCCCCGTCCAGGACCGAGTGGCATGAATTGGTCTTCAATGTGACTTGCCCTCTGTCTCACATTGGCATTGGCCAGGACTGGTATCCCGGAGAATCAGGCACCGCGGGAAGGTTGACTGGGATTAGAGTTGAGTCCAGAGAGGACTCTTGGATGTTGGGAGGTTTCCGCCCTGCCGTACCTCTCGGCCCTGCATTCTTCTCCCTTTTGTATAAATGTCCATTCCTGCAGAGGAAGGACCAGTGGAGAAGCAAGCATCTGAAAATACGAGGTCCTCCCCACAAATCAGCACCCTCAGTCACTCTGCACAACTCCCTGTCTTAGGTGGGGGCCCGGAGTGCTGCGTCCAGGCGCTTAGTGCACACTTCCCAGGACGGCCTGGAGGTGGCGCTGTTGAGCTAACAAATTCACACGCTATCACCTGTTAGCCGAATCTGATGTCACTTTGTCAGTTTATTCTTGGATTAAAGAGGTTAATTAGTGAGAAACAGGTGAATTTCAAATAATCTTTCGAGTACTAGAGAGGACTTTCTGGCACAAATTTCAGAAGCCACAACAAGATTAGCAAACTTGATCACATAAAAATGTCAAATTTGGGGGCCAGTATTATGGCACGGGCTGTCATCCCGTACCAGAGTGCTGATCTGAGGCCTGGCTGCTCTGCTACCAAGCCAGCTTCCTGCCAATGAGCCTGAGAGGGCAGTGGGAGATGGCCCAAGTGCTTGGGCCCCTGCCGCCTATGTGGGAGACCTGGCTTTGGCCTGGCCCAGACCCAGCTGTTGTGGTTTTTTGAGGACTGAATCAGTGGATTGAAGATAGCTCAGGATAGTTTTCTTAATGTTCAATGCATCCTTAAAAATAAATTTGATTTAGCCGGCGCCGTGGCTCAACAGGCTAATCCTCCGCCTTGCGGCGCCGGCACACCGGGTTCTAGTCCCGGTCGGGGCGCCGGATTCTGTCCCGGTTGCCCCTCTTCCAGGCCAGCCCTCTGCTGTGGCCCGGGAGTGCAGTGGAGGATGGCCCAGGTGCTTGGGCCCTGCACCCCATGGGGAGACCAGGAAAAGCACCTGGCACCTGGCTCCTGCCATCGGACGAGCGTGGTGCGCCGGCCTCAGCGCGCCGACCGCAGCGGCCATTGGAGGGTGAACCAACGGCACAGGAAGACCTTTCTCTCTGTCTCTCTCTCTCACTGTCCACTCTGCCTGTCAAATAAATAAATAAATAAATAAATAAATTTGATTTAAAAATGAAGAAAGGGGCCTGTGGCGCAAGGGCTAAGCCGCTCATGAGCACTGAGCACTGGTTCGAGTCCCGGCTGCTCCACTTCCAATCCAGCTCCCTGCTAATGCGCCTGGGAAAGCAGTGGTGGATGGCTCAAGTGCTTGGGTCCCTGCCCCCATGTGTGAGACCAGGATTAAATTCCTGGATCCTGGCTTTGCTCAGGCGCAGCCCTGCTGTTGTTGGGGCCCAACCAAGGGATGGTAGATCTCTGTCTCTTTCAAATAAATCAAATAAGTGTGACAACACACAATTGTGTGTACATCCAATCGCTGCATACAAACTCCCGGCTGCTCTGTCTCAGACCATAAAGGGCGCCTTGCTCGCTGCCTTCTTCGATTTCCCGGGCACTTGGGTTCTGTAAACCGTGTCTCAGCTGTTCCCGCGCAGAGCTGGGGCCTCAAACGTGGGGACACAAGCTAGGAGCCAGTCTCCAGCTCCCTGCACCTGCCACCCAGGGCTGAGATGGACAAGGCCGCGCTGCAGCGGGACGTAGAACAGGTGTGCGGGTGGGGTTTCTGCACCCAGGGAGCTAGAGAACAGGAGCAGGGAGGGGCCCGCGAGCCTGCGGGTGTCCCCGGCTCCAACTATTTCCTTTCAGGGGCCCTCGGAATAGTAGCCACTCAAGTCCGCCTGTCCAACTTTTACTTTATTTATTTATTTTTTTATTTTGGACGGGCAGAGTGGACAGTGAGAGAGGGAGAGAAAGGTCTTCCTTGTCCGTTGGTTCACCCCCAAAGGCCTCACGCTCAGCCCCCGGATTCCCCTGTCCCTGCCCCTCGCGCGCTGTCCAGGCCCCTCCGGACGGTGCGCGGGTTCGGCTCCGGGTGGACTACATTTCCCACAATGCCGCGGGCCCAGCCGCCCTCCCGCCGCCTGCTTGGCACCGTCTCCGCCAGTAGAAAGGCAGAGTTTCTAGGGGCCGTTCGCAGCAGCCAATGAGCGCGGCGGTGGGCGGGCCTCTCCCGTCCATTGTTCTCGGTGCCCCACGGGCTGGAGCTGCGGTGACTCCGGAGGGGCCGGACCGAGCGCGCGGAGCCGCGGCCGGAGCGGGACTGGGTCTCCGGAGAGGTGAGGCGCAGAGGCCGGCCCGGAGCTGCGCGGGCGCGGACAGCCGCCCGCGGCAAGGGGGGGACGGGCCTGCAGCCAGCGCCGCTGGGGGAGGGGTCCCTGCCGCCCCCGCGGAGGCGCTCGGCCGCGCGCGGCGAAGCGACCCGCACCGCGGCTGCTCCCGGCCGGGAACCCCTTGGCGGATGCCCTCGGGCGGCGCGGGGTTTGCCCTGGAGGGGACCTCCGACGACACCCGCGCAGCCTCCCGTGTTGCGGATGGGGAAACTGAGGCTGGGGCGTGTCTTCCCCCGCTGGGACCCGCGCAGTGCTCTGCCCCCGCGTGCTCTCGGCATTGGGGTGGAACGCGCTTGGGGGGCTTTGCTTCCTCGCTAGGGTTTTGTTTCTGCCTTGCTAGTTTTGTTTCTATCCATTGTTTTCATGTCAGGAGGATGAACTTAAATCATTGATGACTGATAACCTCCGTCAGTGGAATTTAAAAAGTATTTAAAAATACGCACAGCCGAGTGCGCTGATCTTAAATGTCACGTGTGTGTGTGTGTGTGTGTGTGTGTGTGTGTGTGTGTGTGGGCAAGCGTAGCCCTGGGAATCCAGACGGAGAGCGCTCCCAGCCCCCAGACGTCTCCTCCAGCCCCTTCCCCGTCAGTGTTCCCTCCCCCGCGGAAGGCAGCCGCTGTTGTGTGTGCATGCTTTTGAAATTCATTTTACTGTGTGGGTGTGCTACAGCTTTATTTATTAAGGTTTATTTATTTATTTGAAAGAGTTACGCAGAGAGAGGAGAGGCAGAGAGAGAGAGAGAGAGGTCTTCCATCCACTGGTTCACTCCCCAAATGGCTGCAACGGCCAGAGCTGCACTGACCTGAAGCCAGGAGCCAGGAGCTTCTTCCTGACCTCCCACGTGGGTGCAGGGGCCCAAGGACTTGGCCATCTTCCACTGCTTTCCCAGGCCATAGCAGCAGAGAGCTGGATCGGAAGTGGAGCAGCCGGGACTCGAACCGGCACCCATATGGGATGCCGGCACTGCAGGCAGTGGCTTTACCCGCTACAATGCCGGCCTTTAAACATTTATTTATATTCATTTTGTTTGAAAGGGAGAGCTGAGAGAGATCAATCTCCTGTCTGCTGGTTTACTCCCTAAATTCCTAAAATGGCCATGGCTGGGCCAGGCCAAAGGGAGAAGCCAAGAAGTTCTAAAGAAGTTGATTTCCGTGGGGTGTGGTAGAACGCAGCCCCCCCTCTCCAGGTGTCCAGGGAAGACTACTTGGAAGTGTGGCAGTGATGCAGTGAGGTAGTGGCTTCCTTCCAGTGATCCTGGAGTGCCCTGACATGGGATCCTTTGCTAATCCTTAAGATGTCCCCTGAGATAGGGAGGAAGAATGTCATTACCTCTACTCATTAGGTGTCACTGAGGTTGAGTGGCTAAGTTGTGTCTTAGTCAAAGTCACTTGCCCCGCAGCAATTCTGGAGTGACTTAGGGCAGACTGACCCTGCCTGGCCTCTTTGGACAGCTTTGTATTTCCTCCCCTCCCTTCCCCTCGCCTCCCTTTCCTTCTTTCTTGATGGATTTCTTTTTATTTGAAAGGCAGAGTGACCAAGAGAGGGAGACACAGAGAGAGAATCTTGTATCTGCTGGTTCACTCCCCAAATGGCTGCAACGGCCAGGGGGAGCAGACCAAAACCAGGAGCCTGGAACTCCATCCGGGTCTCCCACGTGGGTGGCAGGGGCCCAAGCGCTTGAGTCGTCCTCTGCTGCTTCCCCAGGTGCACTAGCAGGAGGCTGGACGGGAAGTGGAGCAGCCAGGGCACGAACTGTATTTCAGGATGTCTTGGTGGGCGGAGCTGGGCTGCCGTGAGTCAGATCGCTTGGGGACAGTCTGCTCACTGGTTCCTGTCCTCTGTCTTGTTTCTCAGCAGGTCTGCCTGTGGAGAGTTGGCAGGGCCGTGTCTGCTCAGTGTGGCTGGGGAAGCCTCGAAGCCCCCGGTGCGGGGAGGATGGCTGCGGAGGTGCCGAGCGTGATCGCTCCCCTGAGCCCCGTGGGCCAGGTGCCCCAAGAGGAGGACGAGCAGGAGGCGGCGGAGGTCACCACCATGATTCTGGAGGACGACGCCTGGGTGCAGGAGGCTGTGCTGCAGGAGGGCCCTGAGCCTGAGCCCCTCGCGCAGGGCAAGGGCAGCCCCCAGGAGGAGGCAGCGGCCGGGGGGCCGCAGGGCGCGCTCGGCCGCCTCCGGGAGCTGTGTCGGCGCTGGCTGAGGCCAGAGGTGCACACCAAGGAGCAGATGTTGACTGTGCTGCCACGGGAGATTCAGGCCTGGCTGCGAGAGCATCGGCCCGAGCAGGGCGAGGAGGCCGTGGCCCTGGTGGAAGACTTGACCCAGACCCTGCGGGACGGAGGTGAGACGCAGAAGCTGGTCGGCAGAGGGCGGGCGGAGGGTGTGCTGTTTAGGGAGGAGGAGAAGGACAGGGTGTACCTGCAGTCAGCAGGTTCATCACCCTCTCATGCCCTGTCCCGTGCGGTGGTGGCTGCAGAACTTCGGTCCAGGTAGGGCGTAGGGCACTGTTCTTGGAGCTGTGTTAGCAAAGCGAGCACAGATTTTGCTTGAGTGTTTATTTGCTGTGACTGGGAGTCGATGGAGGTTATGGGGAGGGAAGCTGAAGACCTATAGACCAGCCCTTGGCACTTGGTTCGGCCGTGAACACCAGGATACTTCAGCAGGGCCGGCTCCGTGGCCCAGTGGGTTAGGCCACTGCTTGGGCCGCTGTGTCCCCCTCCAGAGTAGTGGTTTGAGTCCCAGCTGCTCCACTTCCAATCCAGTTCCCACTTAATGCTCCTGGGAAGTACTGGAGGATGGCCCAAGTATTTGAGTCCCTGCCACCCACATGGGACACCTGTGTGGAGTTCTGGCTCTGGCCTGGCCCCGCCACAGCTGTTGTAGGAATTTGGTGTGTGAACCAGACAATGAAAGATCTCTCTCTTTCACTCTCGCTGTCACTCTGCCTCTCAAATAAATAAATGTTTAAAAAACAAAAAATTCCAGCAATTTAAAAAAATCTGATTTTTTTTCTCAAAGTGACTATGAAACCAATGACCAAACAAAATAGCTAACACCTAGGGACTTGCTGGGGTATAAGGCCATCCTGGGCTCTTAAAAAAATAATTCAAACTTGAGCTCTACCGCGGTTACCGCGTGGGTCTTCCGGGTTGCTGCTGAGGTCCTGGCTTGCCACTTAACTCCTGCCTCTCCACCGTGGTCTTCAGTTATAACTGGAGGGAGTGAGGAGGGGAGGGGAGAGGTGCATGGAGGGGGTGAGGCTCCCCCGAGTTTGGAGTTTGCCGGGTGGAGTGGCCTTGGAAAGGCACAGGTCGGGGCTGGTGCACTTCCCCAGAGGAGCTGTGTGGCTTTTCCTGGGTGACGGGGAAGTGGGGGTCTGGCCGCTGGAGTGGCAAGTGTGCTTTGAGGAAGTCGTTTGGGGAAGGATGGGTGGCAGCTGGGACCAAGTGCTGTCGGTGCTTGAGCGAGGGCCCAGGGGGCATGGGAGGAAGCTGAGTCTGGCAACAGGATGTTGGTTTGATGCCGGAGGGGAGAGGCCGGAGAGTGGAGGGCAGCCAAGGAGCCGCCTGTCACGGGTGTGCAGGGATGGGGGCAGCCGAGGCAGGGCCAGCAGGCACCGAGGAGGGGACTGGACACGTGAGAAGGAGCTAGTGCTGGGAGTGGCTAGCGTTTCTCCAGCTCTTTCTGTGGGCCTGGCAGATCATAGGCAAGACTTGGGTCAGCGTCACTCCCTGGGGAAACGGGGGGTTTTCTTTGCCAGTGAAGTTAGAGGAAGCTTGCAGGATCCGGAGAGCCATTCAGACTGCGGTGTGCAAGGACACAGGCTCCATGTGTGAGCGTGTCACCACACGGACAGCGCCGCACGGCCTTCCTGGTGTGTGCGCAAGGAGGGGCGCAGGTGAGGACGAGGACAAAGCAGAGCCTTGGGGCTGTGTGGTCTGGAAGGTTTAGGAGACAGGACAGGGACATAAAGGGGAGAGGGCAGGTGACCGGGGCAGAGGCTGTGGCCACCGCCAGGAACCGGGAAGTCCCAGGTGGGATGCTCATGTTACAGACAGGAAGCGGAGGTTCAGTGTGGAGCCGGGATTCAGACTCAGGCCTGTTGCCTCCATGCGGGTTTGGTAGAGCCTAAGGTTTATTTGAAGCAAGTGACGATTTTCTTCAGGCTTGAGAAATAATTTTATTCTCCCTAAAAAAAAAAAAAAACAGCTTGACGCTCACATCCTGTTCCATAACTTTGATGACTTGTCTCCTGATGGTCGTGACGGGTTTGCCGCAAACGTCGGGATCCTGTCAGGAGCTGAGGGGTTGCTGTCTCGCTGGGGCAGTCACAGAGCAGCCGGGTCTCAGCAGGCATCGGGGGGACGGCAGCCCTGCCCCGGCCCACGCCGGGGGCTCCGTGCCCTTTCTTTCCACTGAAGTGAGTGGGTTTGTCAGACCTCTGACTTCTGCCTTTTGTTTCTTTTTACATTTAAAAAAAATATTTGAAAAGCAGAGAGAGAGAGAGAGACAGACAGATAGATAGACAGACACTGGGGATGAGAAGCAGAAGGTTGGAACCCCTGGCCCTTTGCGACCTGGCCCGGTCCCCCTGCAGCCTGGCCCCTCCTTAGTGCCCTTGTTCCGTTGAGAGCAGACCTTGGGAATGTTGCGCCTGAGTTTGGGGGTTGGAATGGCCTGGCCTCGCCTCTGTGGATAAAATCCTGGTGTCCTGTGAGTGCTCATCTCTGCCGGCCCTCGCCCTGAAGCCATCCTCAGCCCCAGTCACCGTCAGTCCCCAGTTGCACCGTGTGGGAGCCCCTCCGTCACCTCTAGTGCAAGTCCCCTCCCCCGGAACGTCTGAGTTCTCCTTTCCTGCTGGCTTTTTGTCGTCGCCCATCCTGTTGCTATTTCTGTGATTCCATTTCTTCTAGGGATTTGTAAGGCCCCAAAAGGCAAGAACTCTCTTTTTTCTCCTTCCTCTCCCTCTGCCCCCCAAGCCCACCCATCACAGTGCCACACACAGAATGGGAAGCCAGTATGGTGGGTGCATGCAGGAATCCCTCCCACCTGTGGATGGGGGGGGTTGTCTGCTT
Source organism: Sylvilagus floridanus (assembly GCA_949820135.1). NCBI lineage: Eukaryota > Metazoa > Chordata > Mammalia > Lagomorpha > Leporidae > Sylvilagus > Sylvilagus floridanus. The sequence goes on along the minus strand of OX463239.1, from coordinate 92,574,241 downwards.
GGTCCAGGAAGGAGGCACATCTGCCTCGTTTGCAAAAACAAAGAGTCTGACATTAGGCCGGGCTTTGTATTTTAAAGTGTGGCTTGAGGGGCTGGCACTGTGCTGTAGCAGGGTAAGCTGCCGCCCGCAACACCAGCGTCCTGCATGAGTCCCCGGCTGCTTTCCTTCCAATACGGCTCCCTGCCCATGTGTCTGGGATAGCGATGGAACATGGCCCAAGTGTTTGGGCCCCTGTCACCCACGTGGGAGACCCAGAGTTCCCAGATTCCTGGATTCAGCCTGGACCAGCCCCAGCCATTGCAGTAATTTGGGGAATAAACTAGCAGATGGAAGACCTCTTTCTGTTTCTCCTTCTCTCTCTCTCACTCTGTCTTTCAAATAAATAAAATAAATCTTAAAAAAAAAAAAATTGAGAAGCAGAGAGGGCGCCAGTCTGTTGGTTCACACCCCAGCTGCCCACAAGGCCAGGGCTAGGCTGGGGCCAGAGCCACAGGCTGAGACTCAACCCCAGTCTCCTGGTGGGTGGCCGGGACTGTCATTTGAGCTGACCGCTGCCTCCTGTGGGCTGCATTGGCAGGAAGCTGGAGGCAGGAGTTGGAGAAAGAATAGAATCCAAGCACTCCAATATGACAGGCAGGCGTGTCCAAGTGAGCGCCAACCTCAGTGTGGCAAGACATAGCAGGGGGGAGGGCCCCACTGTGTCGTGGCTGCTGACGCTGCTTGCTGCCCGCGACACCTGTGTCCCACGGGGCTCCGGTTGGCATCCCAGCTGCCCCACTGCTACTTCTTTTTCTTCTTTGTCTTCCTCTTTTTTTTTTTTTTTTTAAGATTTAGGTATGTATTTGAAGGGCAGAGTTACAAAGAGGCAGAAGGAAAGAGACAGACAGACAGACAGACAGAGAGGTCTTCCATCCTCTGGTTCACTCCCCAAATGGCTGCAACGGCCAGAGCTGGGCTGATCTGAAGCCCGGAGATTTTTCATGGTTTCCCATGTTGATGACAGGGGCCCAAACACGTGGGCCATCCTCCACTGCTTTCCCAGGCCACAGCAGAGAGCTGGATCAGAAGTGGAGCAGCCGGGACTTGAATTGGCACCCATATGGGATGCCGGCACTGCAGGCAGTGGCTTTTACCCTCTACCCCACAGTGCTGGCCCCGGCTGCTCCACTTCTAATCCAGCTCCCTGCTAATGGCCTAGGAAAAGCAGCAGCAGATGTCCCATGTGTTTGGGCCCTGTCTCCGACATGGGAGACCTGTTAGAAGCTCCTGGCTCCTGGCTTCGGCCTGGCCCAGACTGGCCGTTGAGGCCATTTGGAGGAGTAAACCAATGGATGGAAGACCTCTCTGTGTCTCTCCTTCTCTAACTCCAACTTTCAAAATAAATAAATCTTAAAAACAATAACAAAATTGGCCAGCGCCGTGGCTCAACAGGCTAATCCTCCACCTTGCGGCGCCGGCACACCAGGTTCTAGTCCTGGTCGGGGTGCCGGATTCTGTCCCGGTTGCCCCTCTTCCAGGCCAGCTCTCTGCTGTGGCCCGGGAGTGCAGTGGAGGATGGCTCAAGTGCTTGGGCCCTGCACCCCATGGGAGACCAGGAGAAGCACCTGGCTCCTGCCATTGGATCAGCGCGGTGCGCCGGCCACAGCGTGCCGGCTGCGGCGGCCATTGGAGGGTGAACCAATGGCAAAAGGAAGACCTTTCTCTCTGTCTCTCTCTCTCTCTCACTGTCCACTCTGCCTGTCAGAAATAAAAAAAAATTAAAAAGAAAACAAAAAACAATAACAAAATCCTGGCCAGGGATATTTCTGAATCAGGCAAGCCTGCAGCCTAGATCTGGGGAAATTCTCAGGCTCGTGGGTGAGTCAGGCCCATCCAGTCCCATAGAAGGGCACTTATTCTTGGCATGCCGATTTCCATTCTGAGGAGCTATCGATGAATCCTTTATCAACATTCAGCGTACCCAGTGAGTCCTCTCATTTATGCTGGTAATAAAAGCAGTTTCAGAGTAACTCGTCTCTGAGTATGGAGGTGTGTGTTCCCACTCCCCAGATCACAGGGGCCCAGGGAGCCCTCCCCGCTGGCCTGAGTGAACCAGTAGCAGGCGACCCTTCTCTGTTATCAGTCCCAGCCGCGGGCAGAATGCCTGGATTGCCTGCATTTTCTTGAATAGGTCAGGTTTTTAATGTTCACTTACTTATTATCATCTGCTTGAAAGGCAGAGTGACAGAGAGACAGAGAAATCTTCTAAGCGCTGATTTATGCCCCAAAATGGCACAACAGCTGGAGCTGGGCCAGGCTGAGGCCAGGAGCCCGGAGCTCCATCCAGTCTCCCATGGTGGGGGGCCCAAGCACTTGATCCATCCTCAGCTGCCTCCCTGGCTGCGCCAGCAGGAAGTCAGATGGGATCCAGAGGCGGAACTTGATCGCAGGCACTCCCATTCGCAGGCACTCCATCATGGGCTGCGGCTGTCCTGAGCAGTGGTTTAGCCCATAGCACCACAGTGCCCGTCCCAGGACAGATGTCTGGTGGGCAGCACATTTGCCTGGACGTCCGCGTCTCCCGACAGACAGACTGAAGCTGTCAGGGGCTGGACTTGGCCTTTTGGTCTGTGTTTTCCATCTGCTCTAGGCCTGTTGAGAGACTACACGCCCAAAACTTGAGTTATCCCAGCTCCTGCCAGACTACCTCCGACCTGTGAGCCGGGGACCGGAAGTTGTATGGCCCCTTTGGGCTCAGAAACTGTAGTCCGCAGGGGTGGGTGTGCGGCACAGTGTCCCATGTTGGAGTTCCTCCTCCTACGCCAGCTTCCCGATGGCCTCCTGAGAGGCAGAGTGATGGCTCAAGTGGTGGGCCCTGCCACCCATGTGGGGGACCTGGCTCCTGGCTTCAGCCTGGCCCAGCTCTGACTGTTGCTGGCATGTGGGGAGTGAACCAGTAGATGGAGGATCTCCTTCTCTCTCTTTCAAATGAATAAAAATATGTAAATTTTAAAAATAACCACCTTCAACTTATTAAAAAAAAGAAAATGTAGCCCTTTAGAACTGGGACATGTCCTCGAACAGCTCTGTAATTGCTTTATGTGGGTTCACCCAGGTTTCTGGGAGGTAAGCAGAAAAAATACCCTGAGGGACAGGGAGACCAGTGAACTTGTGCCCCGGTGGAATCCCCTACATGGCCCCAGGCCCGAGTGATGGCTTCTCTCCTAACAGACACTTTGCTCTCACGGAAGCCCATTATCCACAAAGAAACTGCTGACCCCGAGGGAGCTCGGGAAATTCTAGGGTCAGGAGTGGTGATCTCCTGCTGCAGAAATCTGCCCACCACCAGGACCATCGAGGGGGCCCCTAGACCAGCTGTGTCAGCGCCTTCTTCAGGCCTGTCCAGAATGCACATTCCTGGGCCCCACCCCCAAACTGCTGAATCAGAAACTCTGGCGTTTAACGAGCTCCCCAGGTGATGTTGATTCAACCTGGAGTTTGAGAACCATTGCATCCGACTCGGCCACACGTTGGAATCTGCTGGAGACCCAGAGCCCACACCTGGGGATTCTTGTTTCCTGATTTTATTGGCCCACTGTGGATCAGGTAACGGATTCTTGAAAGCTCCCCGGGTGGTTCTTCTGTGCAGCAGGCCAGGCTGAAGCCAGGAGCCTGGAACTCAAAGCAGGTCTCCCGTGTGGGTGGCAGAGACCCACCTGGGTGCAGCACCTGCCGGGTGCTACTACCTAGAAGTGCTGGAGCTAACACCTGCTGCCTCCCAGTGTGCACATTAGCGGGGAGAGGAATCCAAAACCGGGGGCCAGGACTTGAAGCAGGTAATCAAGGGGTGTCTTTAACCTCTGCACCCGACACCTGCCCCACCATGAACATCCCGAAACAGCACCCTCATGCCACAGGGCAGTAGGGAGAGGGAGTGGTAGAACTGTGAGTATGTGGCAGTCTCTCATTTATGTGACCAGAGTTCATTGTCGTTTTTGTCAGTGGTCGGTCTTTTTCCAAGCCACGGAGTTCAGGTAGACAAGAACCCCAGTCCCTCAGGCTAGCCAGGCAGCACTCCAAGGGGGAGAGCCCACGTCCAAATTGGGGAGAGCCAAGTTCAGGCAAAATTGGTGCTGGATCCACTTAGGTAGCTGAGGCCCGTGGCTCCGAGCGGCGCTGACACACAATGTGGGCACAGGCAGGCAGGCAGGGCTTTGGAGGAATTTTGAGTCGGACACACACTAACACAGCAGAGTTGGTGATCACTGTATTGTTATAAATTCAAATTCATCCCCAAATTGACAGCAGTTTCCTCACACATTCTGGTAAGTTTTCTAGCGTGGGAGAGGAGGGGGAGGCCCACGGTCAGGTGAGGGCCCGGGGAGCAGCCACGGGAACCTGCTGTGCCTGAGTCCCAGAGCCTGTGTCGCAGGAGCCATTGGCTTCGACCCAGCTACGAGTGTGGCCTTTGCCTGCTTGCCAGTAAGGGGAGAGGGTGGTTTTTGGACAGGGGTCCGATCGTTTTGAAGGCTGAGTCTCTACAACTCAGACCCCTGCTCCACGGCTTACACAAAAGGGAATCTGAGAGTTACAGATCTCTGCAGGGTCTCCAGTGATGAGGGAGGCAACGCTTCACGACCTTGGGATGGGGAAGGACTTCATACGCCCGTGAGGCTAACAGGTAAGAGCTACAGATATTAGGCAATTTAGAAATTAGGAAGTCCAGGGAGTTCCTGCCTCCTGGCTTCAGCCTGGCCCAGCTTGGGATGCTGCGGGCATCTGGGGAGTGAACCAGTGCATGGCGGAGTTCTCTGTCACTCTGCCTGTCAAAGAAATCAGTCTTTTTTTATTTAAAAAAATTACATTTGCTAGGTATTCATTCCCAACCCTTTTGTGCTAGTCTTCTTGGTTGACTGAAGTTGAAATTCATTTCCTAGTCGTTTCTCCAGAAGAGCTCATGGCAACAGTAGTCCGCGCGTGTTCAAAGCTGTTTGCCTACAGACTTCACACTTGAAAGGCAATTCTGCAGAACACAAAACCTGCGACCCACATTTTCTTGCCTCTCTGGTTGTCGCTGTTGCTCCCCTGACTGCCGGCCTTGGATGTGACTGGAGAGAATTCTAGAAACCGGCGGTCGGCTTCCTCCCCCTCGCAAAGGGCTTTGCTCTGTGCCTGCGGCCCACCTGCCTGGCTGTTGAAAACCGCCCTTGGCTGGGTTGGTTTTCCTTGGCGGGCAGCATTCCTTTGGAGGGTAACGGCTTTGCAGATTCTACCTGAAGTGTTCTTTCCGCTCCTTTGGTTTTTTCTGCCTTGGGAGCTCTGGTTACATAGTCGTTCTCCTTTTGCCTCGCTCTGGTCCCGCCACCCTCTAATCCCTTTAACTCACGTCCAGCTGTGTAACTGCCATTCTCGCTTTCCTCCTTCGCGCTTTCCCGGGGGTGGCGTGGGGTGCCGGGATCCCTTGTGGGCCTTTCGAGGCTGGCTCCCTTTCGCCGGGGTGGGTCTCTTCCCCCCAGCTTTCCCGAGCCCTTGCAGCTTGAGTCTCCTCTCCTCCTGTTCCTCACGTTCCGCCCCAGGTCTTGCTTCAGACAGGTGCTTTGTTCTGGAACCTGTTTCAGTGGATGGAGGATGGTGCCTTTCTCAGTGAAGTGAAGTCCCCTGACTGCTGTGTGCGAGCCTCAGGCTCTCCCCTTCTCTGCTGTGCAGGGCTCACCTGTGCCGTCCTGCCTGTCGCCTCAGCTTCCAGGACCACAGGAGCCAGCCCCGCTCACCTGCTTCCCAGCGGTGAGCTTCCCACTGCCATGCTGGAGGGTGACGCCCGCCTGCCCCGCCCCATCACTTTCCATGTTCTCAGCCTTTCTACCCAGTCCCGCTGTTCTGTGAAGACCTGACGTGCATTTTGGTGTCTGCAACTGCATCTTTTAATTTCACTGAACATGAAGTTTTGGCTTTTTGTTTTAGTTTTATTTACTAGGAAGACAGAGCGATGCAGAGCTGTAGGTATCTTTCATCCTCTGGTTCACTCTCCAAATGCCCGTAACAGCCTGTGTCTGGTTTAGACCAAGGGTCGGAGCCTGGAATCCATCCAGGTCTCCCACGTGGGTGGAAGGGACCCAGGTATTGGAGCCGTCACTCGCTGCTCTTGTGTGTGCGTTAACAGGAAGGTGGATGGAAGCAGGAGCAGAATTCAGTCCACGGCACCCTGACATGCGAGTGTCCCAGGGCCGACTTAGTTGGCTGCATCACCACACCCTCCCTGAAGTGTGGACTTTCACTGTTGCTTCTGAGTTTTTTAAGATTTATTTTATTTATTTGAAAGACTTACAGAAAGAAGTAGAGAGAGAGAGAGAGAGAGAGGTCATCTATCTGCTGATTCACTCCCCCAAAAAGCCACAACAGCCAGAGCTGAGCCAGTCCAAAGCCAGGAGTGAGGAGCTTCTTCCGGGTCTCCGATGGGGGTGCAGAGGCCCAAGGACTTGGGCCATCCTCCGCTGCTTTCCCAGGTGCATTAGCAGGGAGAAGGATTGGAAGTGGAGCAGTCGGGACTTGAACCGGCTCTCACATGGGATGCCGGTGCTTCAGGCCGGGGCTTTAACCCACTGTACCACAGTGCCGGCCCTAGAACTTAACCAGTTCTAAATGTAAAACAGTAAAAGTCCTTACTACCTGATGTCACCTGTTCAGAAGAGAACAGTTACTAAAGTCACTCCCAAAATGCTTTTGGTCATGTTAGCCTGCTAAAAATGAATTGAGTCTTCAGCCTAGAAGTCCCACAGAAGAGATACACAGAGCTCTGTGTTCAGAACTTGCCAGAAGGCCTGTCTTGGGAGTTGAGGAAACAGAATTCCAGGCTCTGGCCAGGATTGGGTGGGGAGAGGTGGGGGAGGGCATTGTGCAGGCTACCAGCAGGTGTGTGTGTGTGTGTGTGTGTGTGTTCCTTTAATAAGGTCTGTTTACAAGTCTGAGTGTGATCTCATGCTGAGCCCGGGTCCTGCCTGACAAGACGCATGTCAGATTTTACCATGCTGACATGGAAATTGACGTTAACTAGTAACTTCTGAAGTGAACATCTAACGCTGAGCAGTGTGTCCACTCTAACCGTGGGGAGTTCACTGGGACTTCGTGTGAAGTGAACATCTAACGCTGAGCAGTGTGTCCACTCTAACCGTGGGGAGTTCACTGGGACTTCGTGTGAAGTGAACATCTAACGCTGAGCAGTGTGTCCACTCTAACCGTGGGGAGTTCACTGGGACTTCGTGTGAAGTGAACATCTAACGCTGAGCAGTGTGTCCACTCTAACCGTGGGGAGTTCACTGGGACTTCGTGTGAAGTGAACATCTAACGCTGAGCAGTGTGTCCACTCTAACCGTGGAGAGTTCACTAGGACTTCGTGTGATTATTTTACTAATGCCTTCCTGCTTTCTCAGAAGCTCTGACTTTAGGGGTCTGAGGAATAATCAGGCTGTGACGTAAAGCTGTTAATTCATTTCTACACACTCTACAAAAGAGGAGAGACACAGAGAGAGCACGAGGGAATTACAGTAAAAAGGGAAGAGTGGGAGGAAGAACGGAAATCATAACACACGAAATGCATGCTACAAAGACGTTCAGTATTCTTGGTGAGCTTCCCGGCAGGCGTGGTGAAAGGAGCGATAACCACGAGCATGAGGTGGACACAAACTGGTCACCCAGAAGAATGGCGCTTTTCGGTACAGAGCTCAAGAGGGAGACTTCTCCAGGCTCGTGGAGAGCACAGCCTGGGTATAAACAGCACCGTCAGCGGCTTCCTGGCACCCTCAGTGTTGCGACAGCCGTTAGTTTCTAGTGACACTTCCTAGAGCATATGTCTCTGTTAGCCAGGGCTGTTAAACCAACACACAGTTCAGGAAACAGTTACCCAGGGGCAGAGGCCTGATCCAGGTGCGCAGCCCTCTGCCTGTCTGGCTTCACCCCAGGGCAGATTTTAGAGCCTCTCACCTACTTCTCCTGGAAATTCTAGAGGGATCTTTGTACATCCTTTTCTTTCTTTTTTAATGTTTGTTTATTTTCATCCATTTGGAAGGCAGGACAACAGAGAGCGAGAGAGAGAGAAAGAGAGAGAGAGAGAGATCTCCATCCACTGGTTCACTCCCCAAATGCCTGCAACAGCCAGCCTGGGCCAGGCTGAAGGCAGAAGGCAGGAGCTCTATCCAGGTCTCCCACGTGGGCAGCAGAGACCCACGTCCTTGAGCCCTTGCCTGCTCCCTCACAGGGTGTGCATCAGCAGGAAACTGGATTGGAAGTGGAAGAGCCAGGACTCGAGCCGGGCACTGCAATAGGGGAAACAGGTGTCGCACATGGCAACTTAACCCTGCACCGAATGCCCACCTTCCCCCTCCCAATAAGTTTTTTTTTTTTTTTCACCCACATGGTTGCTAAGTATTGAGCAGGAGGGGGTTTGACGAGTTCTTAGAAGCTGGATATTTTGTATTACCAATTTAGAAAGTCCACGGCGGGGGGGGGGGGGGGGGGGGAAGGGTACAGCTGGTTAAGCTGCACTTGTAATGCCCATGTCCCATATCAGAGTGCCGGTTCAAGTCCTGGCTGCTCCACTTCCTATCCAGTTCCATGTGAATGTGCCTAGGAAAGCAGCAAAAGATGGCCCAGGCGCTTGGGTCCCTATACTCACGTGGGAGACCTGGATGGAGATTCTGGCTTCTGGCTTCAGCTGGCCCAGCCCTGACTGTTGTGGACATTTGGGGAGTGAACCAGGGGATGGAAGATTCCATCTTTGTCCTCCTGTCATTATCACTGAGTAAGTTTTTAAAAAACAAAACACTCATCCATAGGCTCAATGCGTAAACAAGTTTGAGGGCTCCTTGAACTGCCCACTTGTCTGATTTGTGTAGACAAATGGTCCGAGGGTCCTTGCTGTCATCTTGTCATGTGTTACATGCCAAGTGGTAAGAGCCTGGGCACATTGTAATGCAAGAGGTCACTGTATAAGCTCCTTTGGCAAGAAGACTGAGCTTCAGGGAAACTTCTCTGGTACCAGTTAAAAAAAAGAAAGAAAGAAACCAGTTATTCATCAAATTTATTTATTGCTTTATTTTTAAAAAAATATTGATTTATTATTTGAAAGGCAGAGTTACAGAAACAAAGAGAGGGAGAGAGGTCGTCCATCCACTGGTTCACCTCCCAAATGACCACAATGGCCAGAGCTGGGCCGATCCAAAGCCAGGAGCCAGGAGCCTGGAGCCTCTTCCAGGCCTCCTATGTGGGGGCCCAAGGACTTGGGCCATCTTCTACTGCTTTCTTAGGCCACACCAGAGAGCTAGATCAGAAGTGGAGCAGCCAGGACTTGAACCTGTGCCCATATGGGATGCCGGTGCTGCAGGTCGGGGCTTTAACCTGCTGCACCACAGCGCCAGCCCCGTGCTTTATTTTTTAATTATTTGTTTGAAAAGCAGAGGTACAGGCAGACACAGATCTCCCATAACTGGTTCACTCCCAAATGCCTCAGCAGCCAGGGCCGGGCCAGGCCGGAGTCAGGAGCTGAGGACATAATCCACAGGGACTCAGCTGCACCTCCCAGGGCCTCACTGCAGGATGCTGGCGTTGAGAGGCGCTGAGACCGAAGCGAGGCACCCCACTGTGGCACGTGGGCGTCCCAGGCGGTGTCTGAACACCTCCAGAGAACCGGGCGCCAGGGCGGTGTAGAGGTCACTGTGTGCCCGTTGCTGCCCTCTAATGAGGATTTTCAAAGTCCCACCTGACCTGTGTCCCAGGGGAGAGACAGGTAAGCGCCGTGGGTCCTCCAGTGTGCACGGCCCGACACGCACGTGCGCCATTGTTAGGAAACAGACCTTCAGGGTGTCGATTCCCTCCCAGCCCCTTCGTTTCCACTAGAAGTTTCGTTGGCAGACGTGGCCCTTTGGTGTCCTTGTCCGCCCATGGAGGCATCGAGTCGGCACCGTGTGTTTTTCGTTGTTCCAGAGTTTGCCACACACAGCGACAACGGGGAGAGTGACTCCGAGACAGGCCGTGGGTCCCGGGCCCGCGGGGAGGTGCCGCCCCGGGGCAGGGACGAGGGCCAGCTCATAGGCCTGCAGGGCACCTACCTGGGCGAGAAGCCCTACGAGTGCCCGCAGTGCGGGAAGACCTTCAGCAGGAAGTCCCACCTCGTCACGCACGAGCGCACGCACACGGGCGAGAAGCACTACCAGTGCGCCGAGTGCGGCAAGAGCTTCAGCGACGGCTCCAACTTCAGCCGGCACCAGACCACGCACACCGGGGAGAGGCCCTACAAGTGCGGGGCCTGCGGGAAGAGCTTCAGCCGCAGCGCCAACCTCGTCACGCACCAGCGCGTGCACACGGGCGAGAAGCCCTTCCGGTGCGCCGAGTGCGGCAAGAGCTTCAGCAGGAGCCCCAATCTCCTCGCCCACCAGCGCACCCACACCGGGGAGAGGCCCTACTCGTGCCCCGAGTGCGGCAAGGGCTTCAGCAACCGCTCCAGCCTCCACACGCACCAGGGCGTCCACACCGGCGAGAAGCCCTACGCGTGCGCCGAGTGCGGCGAGAGCTTCAGCTACAACTCCAACCTCATCCGGCACCAGAGGGTCCACACCGGCGAGCGGCCGTACGCGTGCGGCGAGTGCGGGCAGAGGTTCAGCCAGAGCTCGGCGCTCATCACGCACCGGCGCACGCACACCGGCGAGAAGCCCTACCAGTGCGCCGAGTGCGGCAAGAGCTTCAGCCGCAGCTCCAACCTGGCCACGCACCGCCGCACGCACCTGGTGGAGAAGCCCTACAAGTGCGGCGCGTGCGGGAAGGGCTTCAGCCAGAGCTCCAGCCTGATCGCGCACCAGGGCGCGCACACGGGCGAGAAGCCCTACGCGTGCCGGGCGTGCGGAGAGAGCTTCAGCTGGAGCTCCAACCTGCTCAAGCACCAGCGCGCGCACACGGGCGAGCGGCCCCACCAGTGCGGCGCGTGCGGCAAGGGCTTCAGCCAGCGCTCGCAGCTCGCGGCGCACCAGCGCGTGCACACCGGCGAGCGGCCCCACCAGTGCCTCCTGTGCGGCAAGAGCTTCAGCCGCGGCTCCGTCCTCGTCATGCACCAGCGGGCACACCTGGGCGACAAGCCCTACCGCTGCCCCGAGTGCGGCAAGGGCTTCAGCTGGAACTCCGTCCTCATCATCCACCAGCGCACCCACACCGGCGAGCGGCCCTACCGCTGCGCCGAGTGCGGCAAGGGCTTCAGCAACAGCTCCAACTTCATCACCCACCAGCGCACCCACGTGAAGGAGAAGCTGTGCTGACGCTGGGGGGCGGGGGGCGCCCCGACCATCCCTGCGGGGTCCTCTGCCGGAATCTCGCTGGCTCTCATGCCTAGGGCACTGGGCGGAGGCCAGAACAGAAACTGGGTCTCCCGTTGCACCGCTCGGTTGGGCTTCTCCCTGATTCCTCTGTGCCTCAGTTTCCTCCTTGGCCTGGGGGGAGGGGGCAATGTGTGTCTGTGTGAGATGGAGGACAAATACCAGACATTTGTGTGTGTGTGTGTGGTTGTTTTGCTGCCACTGCTGGGCCAAGGTGCCTTCACCCCTAGCCGCCAGCCTCCCGGGCCCCTGCCCACGGCAGAATCTCCTTTCCCGTCTCTGCCGTCTTGGGCTTTGGTGTCAGCTCAGGATGGAGGGGCCTCTGCAGCTCCGAGACACGCACGTGAAGGTCAAGCCCTTTATTTCCGTGAAGTGTCCAGAACCAACACGTTGCGGCCTGGATCGCGGGTCCCAGTGCCCCTTCCACTGGTCGGAGGCCAGGGCCTGTCGGGAGAGGTCTGCAGAGGACACCACGTGCCTGCTCTCGTCTGCTCACTGCCCTGTGTTAGGTCGGCCGCCAGGGATGCCTCCCGTCCGGGGTGCCGGTTTGTCTCATCAAGGGCCAACAGTCCTGCTCCCCGCAGGTTCCCACACCCAGACTCCTGTCTAATTAACTCCGTCTATGCATTCGTGACCTCCCTGTTAACGTTTTCACTGTCTACAGAGCTAGCACTCTGTCCGCTTCTCTGTACTAAGAACACTGTTAAGGAAGATTGAGGACATCAGCACTTCTGGAGAGACGGGGGCTTGGGGCAGGAGCCCGTCCTCCTCCTGTCACCACTGACCCGGGGATGCTGGCAGTGAGGACGGGAATGGGAGATGAGGGGGTTGCTAAACGGAACGGGGGAGGGCAGGTGTTTCCCAGAGATGGGAGTGGCCACCTGCTGCTGCGTGTGGAATCCACAGCATCGGCCTGGATTCTTAGGGCTGGACGTGACGTGCTGCCGAATAAAGGAGAGTCCCGTTCTCTTCCTGAGTCTGTTTTTTTAAAAGATTTATTTATTCAAAAGGCAGAGTGAGAGAGAGCTTCTATCTACTGGTTCACTCACCAAATGGCCACAACAGCCAGGGCTGGGCCAGGCGAAGGCCAGAAGCCTAGAACTTGATCTGGTCTCCCTCATGGACTGCAGGGGCCCAAGGACTTGGGCCTTCTTCCTCTGCATTCCCAGGAGCATTAGCTGGGAGCTGGGGCATCCTAGACTGGAACGTGCACTCTGACGTGGGATGCCAGCTACACAGGTGGCACCTTAACCCAGGCCACCACCACACCACTCACCACTATCTGTGCTTTTAACGCGTGAACTTGACAGTTAGCAAGCCAGCGCTTCACTTCCCCGTCCCACCTCCCCACAGCCACTTCCTCTCCCGAGAGCTTCGGGACGGGATGTCAGTCGCTTCACCAACGTTACATTCATGAATCCGGACTCTGCTGCTCTACGCCCAAGACTTGCAGCAGGAGCCTTGGCTTAGGACCCAGGCGGCTCCGGAGCAGGTCGCTGGGAGTCCTGAGTGTCCCAGAGCAGCCGAGTGACCAGGGAGTTCCAGGCAGTGACAGCTGCTAAACCAAATCTAGCAGGCTGTGGAATTGCCACCACTCACTGCATCGCTGCATCTGTCCGGCAGACGCTCCCCGAGGGCTCTGCCATCACAGCCGGTGCCGGCGGGGGGATGGGGACAGTCCCGGCGCCTGTCAGCGGGGGAAGCGTCTCCATATGGGAGGACAGGAGAGCGGGCCTGCCAGGGAGACTCCACAGGTGGTCTGGTGAAAATGAGTCCTGGGATTACGGGGATCTTGAGTGAAGAGGGTACTAGACGTGTAAGTCTCCGCTTGAGAGAAGAGTGAATAGTACCCGGCTGAAACCTTGCACTCCTCCCCACCTAGCAGGACAGCACCTTGGGGTGGGGTGGGAGCAGCTCACTAGGCCGGGGAATGACAAATGGTGGGTCCTGAAAGGTCGCCAGGCCATCACGTCGTGGCCTGCGTCCTCCAGGTGGGCCCACAGAGGCGATGGGGGTGGGTGTGCACCGTCTTCCCATGGCTCCGTGCTGGGCAGAAGGACGTGGTCCTCTTCCCCGAAGGAATTCCGGGAGCCCTGGTGCCCTGGGCAGGTGCCCCTCTGCCCAGCTCGGGTACACCTGTGTCTTCAACAAGCTCTTTCCCCATGCGGGTCCCGGTGTGTAGGGACAGAGCTCCAGCCACCAGCTGACCTCTAAGCTCACGGCACTCGCCCTGGGACGATCAGAAACCTACACTAAAAGCAGAACCAACAGGAAAACTGTCTCCATCTCGCTGGGAGGGGCCCCTCCGCAGGACTTCAGTGACCCTGGCCGCTTCCCGCTCCCATTCCCCACTCTTGGGGCAGGTCCCAGAATGCAGCCCCCAGGCTCAGCTCACATCCTCAGAGACCCTGGGCCCCGCCGGGTGTGCGCTGACCACAGAGACCGGGCTGGCTGTTTGCTCTGGGGTCCGGGCTGCCCCGCCTTGCTCCTGCAGCCTGCACCCGCGCGGGAGGAGTTCCTAGGGCCGCACTCTCCGCCCGTCCGAACTCGCCTCCCGGCCTGCCCGCCCTCGTGCCTCCCCCGGGGAAGGGTCCCACCAAGCACCCGCTCCCGCAGCCGCACTCTGCCAGGTCGTCGCCCTCACCTCGCTCGCGGCCTCCCGAAGCCCTCGCGCAGCTCCGGTCCCAGCCTGACACCTGTCGGGCTCCCGGCGAAGCGGAGCTGCCCCGGGCCGGGCCTCGGCGCCCCCTAGCGGGACCCCGGGGACCCTCCCCGGCCCCGTTGCACCCGTGAGCAGCAGACTCGGGGACCCGGGTCAGGACCGAAGCAGAGGCGCCAAGCGGGGCGGCTTCCCTCCCGGCTCCCCCAGCCGCCGCCTCTGAGCGCTCGTCCCTTCAGCGCTGACCGCACCGCGCGGGCGCGCGCACCCTTGCCCCCGCACAGCGCGCGGCCCCGCGGTGGGCGGTGGAGCGAGCGAGCGCGGCTGCCGGTCCCCACGACTCGCACCCGGGAGACGAGGACGAGCGTGTGCAGGGCCGGGACGTGGGGACGCGGTGTCGTCGCCCGCGCAGCCCCGCCACGGCGAGGCGCCTCCACCGCAGGACACCCGGGGCCCCAGCTCCACACCGACAGAGGCTCGGGCCCAGCCGCCGTGCAACGGGTAACGGCCGCTCTGGGCCGTCGACGAGCCAGCTGGGAGCTCCGCGCGCCCCCCGCTCCTGCAGCCCGGGGGCCCTCACCCGCCGCCCGACGCCCACCCTGGGAAACTAACGGCGCCGGAGAGGCCCTCGTTACCTCATTGGTCAGCCCTGCTGTCTGTCTGCGAGCAGAGCCCTCTGGGAAACGTAGTAGTTCCGGTGCCTTCTGGAGCTCGACTTCCGCTTCCGGTGGTGAGTGCGCCCGCCTCATTCCCGCGCTCGGGGTCGCGGCTCCGGGTCACGGGGTTTCGTGGAGTTTGTGCGGCCGCGGGGGCGGTGCGGTGGGGCGGAGAGGCGGAGGCCGCAGGCGCTGCGCCGACGGGCGGGAGGGTCTCTCCCTTCCGGCCTCGGGGACCCCGGGTGGGCGCGGCCAGGCGCGGAGCCAGCATCCGGCCTGGGGGACCCCGGTGGGCGCACGCCCTCGGTGTCGCCACCCGCCGGCCCGATCCGCTCTTTTTTTTTTTTTATTTTTTTTTTAGCATCCTTGTTCTTTCTGTTGTCCTTGTTGTTAATCCCAGTCTCCTCGTTTGAGAAGCGGGGGCAATGCTGAACTGGGCTCCCGAGGCTGAGAAACCAGCCAGGGCGAGGGGAGTGTGGCGGTTGATTTCATTTGGTGAGACCGATCTTATTTAGTTGAAAAGCAGAGTTACAGAGAGGGAGGGACCAAGAGGTTCCATCCACCGGTTCAGCCCCAGAGGACGGAGCTTCCTGGGCTCCAGGGGCGCAGGGGCCACGCCCAGGGTTTGCGCCGCCATCATTCCCAGGACAGGAGCAGGGAGCTGGTCGGAGTGGAGCAGCATCCTGAGGACTCCGCTTTCGATCCGCACACGCCGGCTGCTGCCATCACCGCGCTGCAGGGCCGGCCGGGCAGGCCCCGCCAAGGGCAGTGTCGCTTAGCGCGGGAGCCTCCATGCGCTGAAGCTGGGAGCCCGCTGTGTCGGGTGCTGCTCTCCAAGGTGCTGCTGCCTTGTGCACGGGCTCCGCTTTGCACCGGGGCTGGGGAGGGCACGTGCCCCATCGTGTCGCAGGTGGTGTCCTTCAGCCCACGCCCGTTCTGCAGGCCACAACTTCGTGCTCCGCTACCTCCAGCAGATTCCAGCCCTGATCCTGTGTGTGTGTGTGTGTGTGTTTCTGACTCCTTATTTATTTATTTTAGTTTTGACAGGCAGAGTGGACAGTGAGAGAGAGACAGAGAGAAAGGTCTTCCTTTGCCATTGGTTCACCCTCCAATGGCCGCCGCGGTCGGCGCGCTGCGGCCGGCGCACCGCGCTCATCCAATGGCAGGAGCCAGGAGCCAGGTGCTTCTCCTGGTCTCCCATGGGGTGCAGGGCCCAAGCACCTGGGCCATCCTCCACTGCACTCCCGGGCCACAGCAGAGAGCTGGCCTGGAAGAGGGGCAACCGGGACTAGAACCCGGTGCCCATATGGGATGCCGGCTCCACAGGCGGAGGGTTAGTCAAGTGAGCCCCAGTGCCGGCCCCACTGCCTCTCCAATATTTTTTTTAAATGAGAACTGGGAGGCCCGCGCTGTGGCAATAGCGGGCAAAGCCGCTGCCTAGCAGTGCCGGCATCCCATATGGGCGCTGGTTTGAGTCTGGCTGCTCCACTTCTGATCCAGCTCTGCTGTGGCCTGGGAAAGCAGTGGAGCATGGCCTAAGGGCTTGGGCCCCTGCACCCATGGGAGACCCTGAAGAAGCTTCTGGCTCATGGCTTCGGATAGGTGCAGCTCCAGCCATTGCAGCCAACTGGGGAGTGAACCAGTGGATGGGAGACCTCTCTGTCTCCCTCTACCTCTCTTTCTCTCTCTGTGTAACTCTGACTTTCAAATAAATAAATAAATCTGGAAAAAAAAAAAAAAGAGAACTGGGTCATCTCCATTTATAAAGACACAGACCAAGGTGACCTATGAGTTATGAGTTCCATCCATTCCAAAGGAAAACAACTCACCAAGTCAAAGAACAGACAGCCATAGGGATAATGCTTGTGTTATCAATCTGCTTATTTATTTATTTATGATTTTTTAATTTATTTGAAAGGCAGAATTACAGAGAGAGAGAGAGAGAGGTGTTCCCTCCACTGGTTCACTCCCTAAATGGCCACAACTGCCAGAAGTGGGCCAATCCAAAGCCAGGAGCCAAGCGCTTCTTCCAGGCCTCCCTGGGTACAGGGGCCCAAGCACTTGGGCCATCTTCCACTGTTCTCCCAGGACATAAGCAGAGAGCTGGATCAGAAGAGGAGCTGCTGAGACACAAACTGGCATTCATATGAGTTGCTGGCACTGCAGGTGGTGGCTTTACCTGCTTTGCCACAGCGCTGGCCCCTTAAATTCATTTTATTTAAAAATTTATTTTCAAGGCCGCCGCCGCGGCTAACTAGGCTAATCCTCCACCTTGCAGCGCCGGCACACCAGGTTCTAGTCCTGGTCGGGGCGCTGGATTCTGTCCCGGTTGCCCCTCTTCCAGGCCAGCTCTCTGCTGTGGCCCGGGAGTGCAGTGGAGGATGGCCCAGGTGCTTGGGCCCTGCACCCGCATGGGAGACCAGGAGAAACACCTGGCTCCTGGCTTCGGATTGGCACGGCACCAGCCGCGGCGGCCACTGGGGAGTGAACCAACAGAAAAGGAAGTCCTTTCTCTCTGTCTCTCTCTCTCTCACTGTCCACTCTGCCTGTCAAAAAAAAAGTCCTGGCTGCTCCACTCCCGACTCAGCTCCCTGCTATGGCCTGGGAAAGCAGCAGAAGATGGCCTAAGTCCTTGGGCCCCTGCACCCATGTGGGAGACCCGGAAGAAGCTCCTGGCTCCTGGCTTCCACCTGACCCAGCCCTGACTGCTGCCACCATTTGGGGAGTGAGCCAGATGAGCTAGTGGATGGAAGACCTCTCTCTCTGTACCTCTGCCTCTCCTTCTCAGTAACTCATTCAAATAGATAAATAAATATATAAAAAAAATTCCAGTGTCACTGGGAGTGATTTTCTTGAGTCCAGAAAGGACACAGGATCGAGGGTCCGTCTCAGGGAGGTGGTGTTGGCATGTGCCTGAGCTGTCTGTAACCACGTGGATGAACCTGGGTTTGCAGGTAGAGATTCGGCCATTATTTTCACTGGGTTTTCTCAAGAATCTGCTTTGACTTTTTTTTCTCACAAATTATCTCCTTTCCCTGGCGAATCAAATGAGGGGGGGGGGCAGCACCGTGGCACAGCAGGTTAAGCCGGCACTTGTGATGCCAGCCCATCAGTGCTGGTTCAAATCCTGGCTGCTCTGCTTCCAATCCAGCTTCCGCGAGTGCCTCTAGGAAGGCAGTGGGAGATGGCCCCAAGTATTGGGGTCTCTGCTACCCATGCGGAGACCTGGATGGAGGTCTGGCTCCCGGCTTTGGCCTGGCCCATACCTGGCTGGCTCTGGCAGCCATTTGGGGAGACCTCTCTATTACTCTCTCTATTACTGTCTTTGTCCCTCTCTCTGTCACTCTGCCTTTCAAATACATAAGTACATCTTTTTAAAAATAAAATGATTGGACTTTAATTCACCAAACCGTAGGTCTTCTGCAAACAGGTGTCCCAACTCACAGTGGAAGCTCCGACAGGGAGCAGGACCAAGACCTGCAGAGCCCAGGCCCTCAGCACTCCCAGGAGGAGCATGTGGGAGGCTGCTCTGGGCCCTACAAGGCTCAAGGAAAGCCACGCCCCGGAAGTGTGCGGCTGGCAGGGCCTGCAGGATGAGGTGGCCGGAGTACACTGGGGCTCCGAGGAAACCAAGGTGTTATTGGGAATTTCCAGTGAGTCCTGGATCTCCGCACCTGCCACTAGAACCGCCGGGTGTACCGGATCATGGCCAGGCGGCTGCAGGGTGGCTCGGGAGTGTGGCTTCCTGCGGGCCCTGAAGCAGTGTCATTACCGCTTCAAAGCCCTGCAGACCCACCGCAAGGCCAGGAGTGCTCCATGCCGGGCACCTGGGCCTTCTCCAACGAGGTGGATGCCCTGATGCGCCCTGCAGGCAGCCACCCCCACTGCAGAGGGACTGGGGGTTTGCTTCGATGGCATGGGGAACTGCGCAGAGGGTGCTGGGAGCAGGAGAGAGTGCCAGCGGAGACCGTGTCGGAAGGGCCGGAGGGCAGAACCCGGTGCATATGGCAGAGCCTTGGGAAGAAGGGCATTCAAGAGCGGCAGCAGAGGAATCCTGCAGGGGAGCCCCCCCACTGGTACGGCGGGAGGAGGGTCCTAGTTGTTTCTTTTATTTATCGATCTATTTATTCATTTGAATGGCAGAGCTAGAGAGAGGCAGAGGCAGACACACACACACACACACACAGAAGTCTTCCATCTGCTAGTTCACTCCCCAGATGACTGTAATGGCCAGAGCTGTGCTGGTCCAAAGCCAGGAGCAAGGAGCCTCCTCAGGGTCTCCCACGCAGGTCCAGGGGCCCAAGGCCTTGGGCCATCTTCCACTGCTTTCCCAGGCCACAGCAGAGAGCCAGATCAGAAGTGGAGCAGCCAGGACTCAAACCAGTGCCCACATGGGGGCCCCACCTGCTCTGTCACAGCACTGGTCCCTATTTATTTTTAAAGATTTATTTATCTATTTGAAAGGCAGAGTTATAGAGAGGGATAGGCAGAGGCAGAGAGAGATCTTCCATCTCTGGTTCACTCCCCAAATGGCTGCAACAGCCAGGGCTGGGCCAGATCAAAGCCAGGAGCTGCGTTTCTTCCAGGTCTCCTACCTGGGTGCAGGCGCCCAAGCACTGGGGCCATCTTCCACTGCTTTCCCAGGCCACAGCAGGGAGCTGGATCGAAGTGGAGCAGCCAGAACAAACCAGCAGCCACACGGATGCTGGTGTGCAGATGGCAGCTCACCCGCTTCGTCGCAGCCCTGGCCCTGGTGTTAGGATTTTATCCCCGTCATATAATGTGTTGTGAGCTTTCCAGATTGTTAAAAAAGATGTGTTTATTTGAAAGGCAGAATGATTGGGGTGTGGGGGGTGACTGAGAAAGTGGGAGAGGGAGAGGGAGAGAGACTCGATCTTCCATCTGATGATTTGCTCCTCAGTGCCCACAATGGCTAGGGCTGGGCCAGGCCAAAGCCAGAGGCCAAGTGGGTGCAGGGCCCAAGCACTTGGGTCGTCCTCTGCTGCCTTCCCAGGTGCACTGGCAGGGAGCTGGACTGGAAACGGAGCAGCCGGGACTTGAACCAGTGCCCACGTGGGATGTGGATGTCATGACTTTAACCCGCTGTGCCATGCTGCACACACACACACACCCCCAACACAGTTTTTAATATTGAAGCCACCACACTATGAAACTTCACTGTTCTTTTGAGAAACTTATCTCCAAATTGTCATCCCCACATTTTTCTTCACATTATGCCTGAACGAGCTTGGGACGTCCCGGTCTACTCCCCGTTCTCACTGTCCCCTTTCCTCAATCTGAGCGGAGTGCTAGCTGTCACTGTCCACGCGTCCTGAGGTCCATCCGAGCCGGCTCCTGTTCAGCTCACTTCCCAGAATGCTTTGCACAGAGCTCCAGCAGGGCTAGGCCAGGGCACTGGCAGGATCTCCGAGGGTGGGAGAACCCAAGGGCGCTCTCCCCTCTGTACCTGGGCAGTTCTAGCACTGCTGGGAGCCCCAGTGCTAGCCAGCAGGCAGTGGCCCATCCCCACGGGAGACCCCCTGTGGCAGCTCCTGTCCTCCTACCCCCCACTTCCTCTTTCAGTTGCTGCCTCCTGAGCTGCCTGCCACTCATTTCCTCCCGCTGGGGCGGAGGGGGGGGGGGAACAGTGGCTCAGTCTTCCGGGCCGGACACTGACTGAGACGTGGTTTATCGATATTTTCCAGCAAAGCAGCTTTCAAATTCAGGAATGAGTTGTCCTCCTTTTAGAGGCTCACTGTGCTTCTCCCCAGTGCTTCTCCTTGGGGAACCGGGGCTGTCAGTGGCAGGCTGACCTAGCTCCAGGGTGGGGGGCCTGCTCTGCAGCATTTGGTGCTTTTTTTTTTCTTTTTTAAATTTTTATTTATTTGATAGGTAGAGTTACAGACAGTGAGAGAGAGAGAGAGACAGAGAGAAAGGTCTTCCTTCCATTGGTTCACTCCCCTAATGGCCGCCACAGCCGGCACTGCGCTGATCCGAAGCCAGGAGCCAGGAGCTTCTCCTGGTCTCCCATGAGGTGCAGGGCCCAAGCACTTGGGCCATCCTCCACTGCCCTTCCGGGCCACAGCAGAGAGCTGGCCTGGAAGAGGGGCAACCAGGACTAGAACCTGGTGCCCATATGGGATGCCAGCGCCACAGGCAGAGGATTAACCAAGTGAGCCACAGCACCGGCCCCAATTTTTTCTTTCAAAGAGTCATTTAAAACAAGCAGAGAGAGACAGAGAGACTCTTCCATCCATTGGCTCATTCCCCAGATGACTGCAACAGCCAGGGCAGGGCCAAGCTGACGCCAAGAACCAGGAACTCCATCCACATCTCCCACGCGGGTGGCAGAAGCCCAAGCACTCGGCCCTCCATCTGCTGCCTTCCTGGGCACATTAGCAAGAAGCTGAATGGGAAGCAGAGTCGTCAGGCACTCAGTATCGGATGGAGGGGTCCCAGGCAGCAGCCTAACCCACCGTGCCACAAAGTCCACCCCTTGCCAACTTCTTTCCCACTGTGGCTGGTTTCAAGGCAGCGATGTGACACCATTGACACAGAATTGAGAAGGGATCTGTAGAACCTGCTCTTGTCAAAGTGGAGTCAAGTGGAGCAGTGATTGAAACGGAGACTCCCAGGGGCTGGCATGGCTCAGTGAGTTAAGCCACCACCTACAATGCCAGCATCCCATATGGGCGCCAGTTCAAGTCCCAGCTGCTCCACTTCCGATCCAGCTCCCTGCTAATGTGCCTGGGAAAGCGGTGGAAGATGACCCAAGGCCCCGCACCTACAAGGGAGACCAGTCTCCTGGCTTCGGCCTGGCCCAGTCCTGGCCATTGTGACCATCTGGGGAGTGAACCAGCGATGGAAGACGCTCACACCCTCCTGTAATGCTGCCTTTCAAATAAATAAATCTTTAAAAAAAAAAAAAAAAGTGAAAGTGGTCACATCTTGAATGGAGAACTTTAAATATTTTTAAAATAAAAACATTCTATCAACCTATTGTTAAGTATTCAAAGAATTTACCTCAGTTTCAAATGTTAGGTTTTCCTCACTTCAAAATAATTCCCAAGAGCTAAGGGCTGAATCAAATCCATATGGTGAAGCCCCCATTCCCGATGCGACTGTCTGGAGACGGCCTAGAAGGGAATTAGGTTTAAATGAGGCTGTAAGGATGGGGCCCTCACCTGACAGACCCAGTGTCCTTCCAGGAAGAAGAGGGTGGGCATCCAGCCCAGCACGTAAGGCTCCAGGTACAACGCCTGTGTCCCACTTAGAGTACCAGGGTTTGCCACCCGGCCCCAGCTCCTGACCCCAGCTCCCTGCTAATGCACCCACTGGGAGGCAGCGGACAATGGTTCAAGTTGCTGGGTCCCTGCCACTCACACGGGAGACCCTGATTTTAGTCCCCAGCTCCCGACTCTGGCCTGGCCCAGTCATTCCATTTTTTAAAACATTTATGTGGGGGCTGGTGGAGTGGGTAAAGCTACCACCTGCAGTGCCGGCATCCCACATGGGCACTGGTTCAAGTCCCGGCTGCTCTACCTCTGCTCCAGCTCTCTGCTATGGCCCAGGAAAGCAGCAGAAGATGGCCCAAGTTCTTGGGCCCCTGCACCCACGTGGGAGACCTGGAAGAAGCTCCTGGCTCCTGGCTTTGGATGGGCCCAGCTCCAGCCATTGCGACCATTTGGTGAGTGAACCAGCAGATGGAAGACCTCCCTCTCTCTCTTCTTCTCTGCTTTTCAAATAAATATATAAACGTTTTTAAAAAATATATTTTGAAAGGCAGAATGACAGAGGGAGAGGGCCCCCACGGCCAGGGCTGGGCCAGGAACTCTTTAAAAGATGGGGTATGAATTAAATCTCAGTGGAGCTGTGTTTAAACAAATCAAAGTGTAAAATGTGACAAGTAATCAAATAATTTTAAAGAAAAATTGCTAAAATCCTTCAGTAAATGCTAGTGAGAAATTCTATTTAATGGGGACACGCCTAAGACTTTCCTGCTCGCTACAGGCCCCGATAAGGGACTGTCCCAGGGCCCACGCTCCTGTGGGGACAGGTGAGGGGCAGCCCCGCCTGGGGGAAGGCTGCGAGGCAGTGTGAGTGTGGGGGTGCGGGCTGCCAAGAGAAGGTGACAGAACTCCAGGGCCGCAGGTGGTGCCGGGTCACGAGGCCGAGTTCCCCGTATTGTGGCCGTTACCATTTCAGAAACGACTGTCCCCAAGCGTTAGGATGTGAAGGGTCTCAACCTCGCAGATGAGAAGCTTCAACCTGAAGCTGTAAACGTTGACTTCACGGATCAGACCGGCCTAGGTCAAAGCGTCAGTAAAGACTTTGTCGGAAGGAGGCAGACGACAGCGGCCCCACCTCTGTTGGCAGGGGCTGAAAGCGGCTCCCTGGCAATACTCACACACCTCAAACGCACGAGGCTATTCTATTCTTGGAATCACCAGGCAGGCGTCCTGCTCACGGGTGCGAAAGCTATTCATCACACTATTTATAACAGCAAAAGCCGAGAAAACTTTCATTGTCATCCAACAGGGGACTGGACACACAGGCAAACCGTGGTTCAGATGAACACCGGGCCTTACCAGCCGGGCAGGAACCAGGCCGCCTCCGGACCTGCGGCCCCGCAGAGCCACGGCTCAAAGTGGTCCTGTTGTAGCATCAGCTGTTCACCGGGCAGGAACGGCGTGACTTTGTGTCCACTGCCGTTCCCAGAACGCCCCCAGCTCATGTTTCTTTGCTGCCTCTGGGCCCTGCGTCGTTTCTTCGCAGGACACATCGCACTCGTGACCTCTTCCCGCTGTCACTGTCCTCACGGCTCACGGAGGCTGCGGGCCTGCCCGAGGCCACCATCTGCACCAGCAGCCACTGCAGCAGCTCCTCCTCCCCGTCGAGAAGCCGGCGTCAGCAGGAGGCCTCCGGCGCCACCCAGTCCCACACGTGCAGAGAGGCGTCGCTGGCTGCTGACAGCAGGGTCCTCGGCTTGCAGGGGTGCCAGGTGTGGGTGGTGACCAGCGGGGCAGACTCCGCCCCGTCTCCGTCGAGGAAGAGGTGGCCGCTGTGTGTGAAGCGCGGCTCCACTTGGTTCCCCGCTGCAGCCCAGGAGGTGACGTCATGGACCTGGACCGTCCCATCGAAGCCTGAGCAAGGGCACAGAAGAGGTCAGACGGCGAGCCCTGCAATGCTTTCATCCTTTGTTCCAGGCACCAGACAGGCCGCAGGGTGGGGGCACTCAGAGGCCAAGCCAGGGGCCGGGACCCCCGCCGTGGGCACCACCAGGCCCGAGGGGACCGAAGCTCTCTAGGCAACGCGCTCAGCAGACTTTCTCCGACCTCTTCCACTGGCCCCGAAAACCCACGGCCCCACCCCGGCCACCCGGGGGTCCCTCTCAGCAGGTGGCCTCATCTCCTTGATGGCGGAAACGGAAACCGTTGGCCCCCCATGACCTGGCTGCACCCCATTCAGCACGCCCCCTCACCCGCCTGGGCTGGGTTCTTCTCTCCTGCTCTTTCTGGATCCCCTCTCCTGCTCCCTCGACTATCCTTGCTGCCTCCCACTGGCTTTCTCACCAACCCACTGCTGCAAGATTCCCCTGGGCCTGACCCAGGAGTGCTGACCCGGAGAGGCGCCCCTGTGAGCCCACCAGCTCTCACCGCTGCCTGGTGCGGCACCCTGGCTCTCCCAGCACCGGGCCCGCTCGTCTGCAGACCTCTTGGCTGGCCTGAGGCCTGGGTTCTGGCCAGGCTGGGAGAGGCCGGCTGCCAAAGCTGTGGCAGTGTGGTAGCTGGGGTCGGGGAGGGCCTGCCTGGGGGGACCCTGGCACGCTGGCGTGCAGCTTCTCTCTGCACGCTGCAACTTCTGGAGGCAGCCTCCTAAGGGGCCGCAAGCTCTTTCCTGAGCACCCGCTCCATCAACCCCAAGACAGAGGGAGAGCGAGAGCGAGACACAGAGAAAGTCCCACACACAGAACCCAGCTCTGCAGTACCTGAAATGGCCAGGCAGTTATGGAGACCCGGGGCCCAAGTCACTCGCAGCAGCTCCGGGTCAGGACTAGGCGTGGGAACTGGGCACTGGACTGAGCTCACAGGGCGGCTCAGGTCCCGGGGGTCGAGAAGGCGGAGCTGCCCATTGGAGCCAAGACTGGCAATGCTGGGCCCAGGCGCCTGGCCTCTGCCCCCGACATCTGCACACCAGCTCTGTCCACCGAAGCTGGGGCCCGGACGGAGACTCTCTGACGGCGCCCACTTCTGGCGGGTGTCGACGAGCCCCAGGCGGCCCGAGGTGCAGCAGAAAGCAAAGGTGTCTCCATCCAGGACCTGCAGGCTACTCAGCTCCTCACGGTCGCTGACACCTGGGGGCCGAAGGCACAGGAGCGAAAGTGCTGGAGTTGGATGCAGCTGGCATACGGGCGTCCACTGACCACGAGTCCCCGCCCACCAATGCCGGGCAGCGTGGATCCTGTCTCCCCTCCCACTCCTCTCGCCACAGTCGACTCAGCCGGGTGGGCTGGTCCCTGGGACTGCTTCTC
Source organism: Sylvilagus floridanus (assembly GCA_949820135.1). Classification (NCBI taxonomy): domain Eukaryota; kingdom Metazoa; phylum Chordata; class Mammalia; order Lagomorpha; family Leporidae; genus Sylvilagus; species Sylvilagus floridanus. Next base: position 92,549,062 of record OX463239.1, on the reverse strand, counting down.
CCCACCGCCCAAGGAGAGCCTCTGGGGCCCGGCCTTGTCTGACTCACTGCGCTCTCCCCGCCCCTGGCCGCAGGGCTGACCCAGGCGGGCAGGGAGGCGGGCGGCAGTACCTGAGGCGAACGTGGTCTTCTGTGACTCCAGATCCACGATCTGCAGGTCACCGAGCCTCCTGCCGTGGAGGATCCCGGGAGCCACGGAGGCGAAGATGGCCACCCGAGGCCAGAGGCGCCCCTCTGCCTCCTGCACAGCAACGGTGCTGACAACCTGGATGACATCTGGGGGAACAGGAAGAGGCCGAAACAGAACATTCAGGAGGCTCCGAACATTCAGGCCGCACGGTGTGGAGAGGACGCCGGGACGGAAACACTCGGGTTACATTTACATTTCTGAATCTGTCAGAAGCACTCAGTTTCTTTAAAAGATGGGGGGAATGAGTCACCACAGCCCCTGAAACCCCAGAAGCAGAGCTGGTCTAGTGTGCTAGAGAATCCCGGAGGGGAGACGCAGAGCACGCAGACCATGAACTCAGCCGGCTTCTCCAAACACACGTGCTGTGACCTCAAGCACTTGCCGCAGGCCAGCAAGCCGAAGGGTGTGGCTTCTGTCCTCTCCCAACGGGGACGGGGCCAGTGGGGCAGGGCAGCAGGCTGAGTCACTGCGTGGGACAAGCCCATCCACATCGGAGCACCAGCTTGCATCCTGGCTGCTCCACTTCCTAACCAGCTTCCTGCTAATTCACCTGGGAAACCAGCAGGGGATGGCCCAAGGGCTTAGTCCTCTGCCACCTAGGTGTCACAGCCCTGGATGGAGGCCTGGCTGTTGTCATTTGGGAGGGGACCAGCAGATGGAAGATCTTTTTATCTCTACTTCTATCTCTTTCTGATGCTCAGCTCTGCCCTTCAAATAAGTAAAATCTTAAGTAAAAACAGAGGTACGGGTTGGGGTGGAAGTGCATGGCACAGTGGTTAAGCCACCTCACCCCCCATCAGGGTGCCAGTTAGAGACCCAACTACTCCCCTCAGATCCGTTTCCCTGCCGATGCACCTGCGAAGCAGCAAATGATGGCTCAAACACTTCGGTCTCTGCCACCCACGCGGGAGACCGGATGGAGCTCCTGGCTCCTGGCTTTGGCCTGGCCCAGCCCTGTCCATTGCGGCCATTTGCCAGCAGATGAAAAGATCAATCTCTCTCTCCTCCTCTCTCTGACACTCTGCCTTTCAAAGAAAAACTATAAATGGAAACTGGACCACACTGCGTGGGCCTCCAGTAGAATCAAGTGTGAGTTGGTTTGTCTCAACCTGCTGCGCTAGCGGGCGGGTTCTCACACCTGTGCTCACACTGGGGGCTTCTCTCAACAGTCGCAGACCAAGTCATTCGCCGCATAAGCAACGTAAGGGAAATCCCTGCCACCTTGTTTCCTTGCTCTGGGGGCCCATTATCTGGTTCACCCGCTCTCAGATGCAGATGAAGATCTGGGTTCGTTTTCAGTTCAGCAGGAGAGGAAGGGTCAGCGGGGAGGAGGAGGGAGAGGCAGAGAAGGGCCCGAGGCCAGGCTGCAGCACTGCGCCAGGCCACACGGCTCTCTGGGCGCTCCGCTGGGACCTGCCGAGCTCCCTGCTCCCACTGCAGGAGCTGGAGCAGCAGCGGGCTCCTGGGGCCAGGTCTGTCTCTAGGGACGATGCAGTGAGGTACAACCAGGCCTGTGGGCCACCCTGGAGGGGGCCTCTTTCTTCCCTCAGAGCCTGAGGAGCAAGGCCGGGCTCCCCCAGGACCTGCGGCTCTGAGCCAGGGGATGGCTCAGATGTGACTCGGCCCCTCCTGGGAGGAAGGAGAAAACCAGAAAACAAAGACATGAGACCCCCCACCTGGACAGCTACTCTCTAATCACAGCAGCAGAGATCAGTCAGTAGCAAATGTCCCCCCCCCCCCAGGAAACCCACCCATCCCACCAGCCCAGCTGTAATCTGAGACGAATGGCCACAGAGCAAAGTGAAGGTGCTTCCGGAACCTGGACATGAGCAAAGGTGGTCTTCGAAAACTAGACCACCACAGAATGATCAGAGCAGGCCGAGGCCCTGTGGAGTAGCCTGGCCCTGGCTCTGCTGCGCTGACACCCGCAGGACCTCAGCTGAAGGAGGGCGGCGGCCACCGCGGGCCTGTCTGGCACAGCGGCAGCCCCGGAGGATGGGGTACTTCAGGTCTGAGTGGGAGCAGCAAGTGCCATTCAAATCGAGTCCCTCGGACGCTGTATGCATCCAGCTCGGTGGTTTCCGCAGCCCAGGGCTGGGCCACGCCCAGGGCCCGGGCAGCAGGGCCTTCCCAAGCTCCCGCCTGCCCCAAAGAGCTCCTAGCAGAGCCAGCTGGAGGCCCTGGAGCCGACTGCTCTTGTTCTGGTTCCCTTTATCCTGCAGCCTTTGACCCAGCCACATCTTCCAGGCAAGGAACATGCTAGACGCGAGGCCCAGGAACATCCCGCTGTGTTTGACTATAAACTACAGGTCGATACAGCAGCTCTGTGAGCTGCTCAGTATGTCTGAACAGACGGGCCCGTTCTAGGTGTGCTGACAAGATCAGGTACTTCAGACACCAAGGCTGGGGGTCAATCCCGGGACCGTGGAAAATTCACCGAGACGATGCTGTGCTTCCAGGCTTCTAGGAAAGAACTGCTAGTTCCCCTCAGCCTGGAACATTCTATGTGAACAGACAGAGGAAAACGACTCCGTGTTGATGGTCTACACCGTGTGAGCACCACAACAAGCCCCCTGGGGCCACTAGCCCCCCCCCCCCCCAGGCCTGTTCTGTGCCAGGGACCCAGGCACCGTCAGGACAAAGGCACCTCCTAGTGGTGTCAAGAATCTTCTCCCGTCTTGAAACCGCTGCCGCCCCACCCAGCCTGTTTCTGGGTGAACATAAAACCCCCACATTAATGACGTAAGGACAGACATACTCTTCAAGACCAGTGGACGGGAACTGGGGTTCAGGAAGACATCTTTATGTCTGTCTGCACTTTGAGCAAAGGCACCAGGGCACAGGAAAGGCCTTTCAACACACGGATGGGGACGCCAGGACATTCACACGCAGAAAGACAAACCCCAGCTCTTCCCTCCCCCCCCACATCAAAATCAACTCCAGACGGATCAGAGATCCAAATGCTGGAGCTAGGAAAAAAAAACACGGAGATAACCTACAAGTTAAAGATTTCTTAACTATGTCAACAAAAACATAATCTCTAAGAGGAAAACTGGACAAACTGGCCCTCATGAAAACTGGACACCTGTATGCTTCCCGGACACTGTTACGATGGAAACACAGGCGGCGGACTGGGAGAAACCAACCATTCACAGGATGCCTGTCCGAGAGAGACAGAGCTTCTGCAACACAGCAAAGCAAACAGCCGACCCGAAGTGTGCGCAGCACCTCTGTGGGCCTCTCACCAGGCACGTGAACAGCCAGCGCGCACAGGCAAAGACACGCAGGATCACTGTCGTTTGGGACATGCAACTTCATACCCTTTAGAATGGGTTTCATGAAAAAAGACAAAAACATGTTGGGGACAACACAGAACAAGGAGCCCACCCACGGGGCACAGTGGGTTAAGCCACCACTTGTTACACCAGCATCCCATACTGGAGTACCGGTTCCAGTCACAACTGCTCTGCTTCCGATCCACCCCCCTGCTAATGTGCCTGGGAGGCGGCAGGGGCCCCAGTACTTGGGTCCCTGCCGCCTCCCAGGTGGGAGACCCAGGAGATCCTGCTCCCGGCTTCAGCCTGGCCCAGCTTTGGCTGTTGTAGCCATTTGTGGTGAATGAACCAGGAGGTGGGAGATCTCTCTCTCTGTGTCATTCAGCCTTTCAAATAAATAAAATCTTTTTAAAAAAGATTTATTTTTATTTATTTGAAAGACAGAGTTGTAGCATAGCAGGTAAAGCTACCATCTGCAGTGCCGGCATCCCATATGGGCACTGGTTCGAGTCCCGGCTGCTCCCCTTCTGATCCAGCTCTCTGCTGTGGCCTGGGAAAGCAGTGGGAGATGGCCCAAGTGCCTGGGCCCCGGCCCCTGCACCTGCATGGGGGTCCTGGAGGAAGCTCCTGGCTCCTGATTGGCTCAGCTCCAGCCACTGCAGCCAACTGGGGCGTGAACCAGCAGATGGAAGACCTCTTTCTCTCTGCCTCTCCTTCTCTCTCTGTGTAACTGTTTCAAATAAGTAAATAAATCTTAAAAAAAGAAAGAAAGAGAGAGAGGTAGACAGGGGAGGGTCTTCCATCGTTGATCCACTCCCCAAATGGCTGCGATGGCCAAAGCTGAGCTGATCCCGAGCCAGGAGCCAGGAGCTTCTTTCCGGTCTCTCACACAGGTGCAGTAGTTCAAGGACTTGGCCCATCCTCCACTGCTTTCCCAGGTGCATTAGCAGGGAGCTGGATCAAAAGCAGAGCCAGTGCCATGGTGGCTCAATGGGTTAACGTCCTGGCCTGAAGCGCTGGCATCCCATATGGGTGCCGGTTCTAGTCCCGGCTGCTCCTCTTCCAATCCGGCTCTCTGCTGTGGCCGGGGAAAGCAGTGGAAGAGGGCCCACGTCCTTGGGCCCCTGCACCTGCGTGGGAAATGCGGAAGAAGCTCCTGGCTTCTCCAGCCATTGCAGCCATCTGGAGTGTGAACCAGCAGATGGGAGACCTCTCTCGCTCTCTCTGCCTCTGCCTCTCTGTAACTCTGTCTTTCAAATAAATAAATAAACCTAAAAAGAAGAAGAAGTGGAGCAGCCGGGACTCAAACCAGCACCTCTATGAGATGCTGTGCTGCAGACTGGGGCTTTAACCCGCTGCGCCACAGTGCCGGCCCCAATAAATAAAATCTTAATAAAAGAAAAATGAGAGCCATTATACAGAGGTGGTAGGAATGCAAATGAAGACATTTTGGAAAAGTCTGAAAGGTTCCTTAAGAAAATCAAATTTACTATCAACCCAGCAAGAGAAATGGAAACATGTCCACACGACCATTTATGCATCCATGTTCTTAGCACCATTGTTCATACTAGCAAATAACCGATTTATCAGATGGTGCTTGGCCAGACTGTGGCTTGTTCACACAGCGGAAAGCTATTTAGCCACGAGAGGAACACACCACTGACACAGGCCCTGATACAGAGGGACCCAAGCATTATGCCGAGTGTGGGGCGCCAGTTGCAGGAGACCACACCCGGCCTGACTCCACCAATGTGGAAGGCTGAGAGGACAGGTCTACAATATGGACAGAGCGCAGACTCGCTGTTGCCTGGGCAAGGGCAGGAACGGGAATGAACAGAAAATGGCATAGTGGATGATTATTTTTGTTATTTCTTTCTCTCTTTGAAACACAGAGTGACAAAGAGAGGGAGAGAGATCTTCCATTTGCTGGCTTCCTCCCCAGATGGCCGGAACAGCAGGTCTCCCATCTGGGTGGCCGGGGCCCAAGCACAGGTGCACTGGCAGGAAGCTGGGTCCGAAGCGGAGCAGCCGGGACTTGAACTGCCGCTCTGGTCTGGGCTGCCAGTGCCCCAGGTGGCAGCTCAGCTTGCTAAGCCAGAACAGCAGCCCAGCAGAGTGGGTCTCATTGGGGTAACAAAAATGTTCTAAAACTCATTGATAGTGAGGGCTGGAAAACTTGTAAAGTTTACTAAAAAAGTAACTGAAACTACACTTGACATGGGTGAATTATATGCTATGTAGAACATACCTCAAACTGTTAAAAACCAAGGACGATTAACTGTAAGTAAAGGACACAAACAACTGGAAGCGCCAGCGGACAAGTGCCAGGGCAACACAGGGGAAGCGCACAGGGTCGGTGAGAGCCGAGGAGCACCGGAGCTGAGCGGAGCTCCCGAGCGAGGCACGAAGGGGCTGGGGCGGAGGGCCGCACAGCCAAAGGGCAGCGCCAAGAGCAGTGGCTCACGCCTCCGAGGCACTTGCGAGCGGGCCTACAGAACTAACCCGAGGAGGACGGGAGGACTGGACCAGGCCAGAGGGCCACAAGTTCCGTGCCTGCCTCTCCCCATTCCTTTGCGGCAAAGTGGAGCAGCTCTGGAGTGGGAGCCCGGCCAGCCAGACCTCGTGCTCGCTCGCCGTTTCCCTCCCCAGGGGCGAGCATGCGCCCCTGCGCAGAGACCAGCCCCCGCTGCCTTCTCCTTGGCCAGAGGTGAGCTTTCCGGAGTGGCCCAGCTCTGCCCCGGCCCAGCAAACTGGCCTTACCTGGTATATACGGGCTGGTGAATGCAATTCCTGGAGCAAGCCACAGGAAGCCCTGTTTGGGAGCCGTAAGCCGCGGTGTGGCTGCTAATTCACCTCGTCTACGTTAAAGCAGATCCTGCGTGCTCATTCCCCAGGCCCCGAGTCTACTTCTTAACAGGGGGGTGTGAGAGTCACCACACCTCCCTAGAACCCAACCCTCACCAAGTCAAGTTCACTCACCACTGTCCTCTGAGACTTGCCACACCTCCAGATAACAGCCCGGAAGGCCACTGGTCACCAGCAACCTATTCAGGAAAGACAGGAGATCTGGGTCCAGACAGTGGGTACTCACCCACATCCCCCTCCTTCCCTGCCCGCCACTCAGCACGGGCTCCCTCCACCCTCCATTTCATAAGAAACTGCAGGCCCATCCAGACCACCCAGGCTCACGGGAGGAGGAACAAGCTTACTCCACTTGAGGGACAGGGACACAGCTCACGGGAGTCACAGGGCTAAGTCCAGCCATCCACATGTCCTCAAGTCACCTCGAGGGGACACTAGTGGGGAACCTGAACACCCGCCCTGGCCCAGGGCCCCTCAGCGCCCTATCAGCGCTCCCAGAGATGAAGGGCACCCTCTGGCCCGATCCCACACCCGTGCTGGATACGTCAGTGAGAGCAGCGGGGGCGAGTGGGAAGCCACAGGTATGGTGATGACAAGGCAGGACCCCGGACCACAGAACTGGCCTTACCTGGTATCTGGCACGTGCTTTAGATCAAAAACACACCTGTCTGAAAACCCTCCATGACACACTTTAAAGTCTCTTTCCGGGAATAAGCCCTGAAATGCAAAACGGGCCAGTCAGAGCCGGCCCCTCAGCCTCCCGAGGGCCCTGGTGTGCCATCTGTGGGTGTCAGTCGCAGGTGCTCTCCCCCTTCTCTGCCACCCAAAGCCCTGCCCCTAGTTTCGCCAGGCCCTTCCACTCCAGCACCCACGACACTCCAGCCCTCCCAGGGGAGTCCAGGGGGTCGGCAGCCTCATCAGGGCTAGAGGGATCCAGGAGCGATGAACACACGCCCACTTCCCCCCTGCCCCTCCCCTGGACACTGGGGTTCTTGCAGCTACACAGGCGTTAACACCGGCTGCGTACCACGTGCTCGCTCTGCCGGGCCCTGTGTTTGGGGCTTTATCACATTTACGTCTCACACTACCCCGTGGCGCAGCTACCAGAGCCGGCACTGTTCTGAACATGACAACCCTAAGGCACAGGGAGCTCAGGTCACAGAGGAGTTAAATTGCAGGGGCTGGCATGGTGGCCAGTGGGTTATCCGACTGGTAGCCTCGCCCCTCCGGTCTCCCGAAGATCAAGCCCTGGAGTCACCCTGCACCCCTGGAGGCAGAATCGTGCCTGGGGCGCTGCTCCCTCCCTCCATCCCTCCCGCCCGCACATCCTCTCCTCCTTCAGGGGTTCCTTCCCCACGGCTTGTCACTCTGCTGGGGCCCTGCTTGGGGAAACTCTCCCTGGAATCTGTGTCCCAGACAGGGGCAGGGGCTGGTCTCTTCCCTCCCGGCACTTCCCGATGGCATGGCCTCCTTCCTCTCGATATTTGCCCTCACCAGAAACGCTGCGGCCGACGTCACCGCGAACTTCCCAAATGCCAGTCTTCTGAGCGAACCCACCCACTCCCAGCAGCGGGGCCCACAGCATCCGAGGGCCGTCACCAGCTCTCTTCTCCTCCTGGCCAGGGGTTCTTCTCTTGGCTTCTGAAACACTGGCCTTTTTCTAACTCCTCCTATCTCAGAGACCCTGAGCGTTTATTCATTTCCTAAATAAAAGTCAACGCACGCATAGTTCAAGTCACCTGGTTTTCCTGCACAGACAGTCGGTGCGGCAATTCGAGATGAAGAATCTCGTTTTTCTTCAGGCTTTCATAGCCAGCAACGAAGACTCCTGGAGAAAGAGGCAGAAGCCGCCGTGAGGCCGCAGACCGCAGACCGCAGACCCCCGCAGGTTCACAGACCCCCGCGCCGGCCCCAGGCGATGGGCGAGGGGCGAGAGGGGACGACGCCAGGGGGCACGGCCGGGCGCCCAGAGCTGCAAGGGGACGGGTCACCTTTGTTCCCGATCCATTCAAGGACGCGAGTGGCTCCCGGGAGGTCGAACGCGTGGAAATCCTGGTACCTGCACAGTGAGGGACACAGAACCACTCCGCGCCCGGAACCGCAGACCGGGCCGATCTCGTGGGCGTCCACTCGCGTCTGAGCCTCGGTCCGAGTAACCCCCGGGCTGGTGCGGGGCACCGGTGACATCTGCGTCCGGGGCTAACCGAGGCTGGAGCGAACGCGCCGGCCACCCGCGCCGCTCCCACGCGCACCCACGCACCCACGCGCGGAGGGGCCCTCGGCAGGCGGGGCGGAGTCCTGCCCTCGCCCCGCCTACCCCAGGCTCCGCTGCGCGGCTCCACCCGCACCCGGCCGCCCGTCCCGCCAGCTCCAGGCCCAGAACCGACCGCAGCCCCGGCGACTCACGCACGCAGGGACTCCACCAGCCAGTCCTCGGCGGGCTCCATGGCGACGGCCGCTTCCGACGCCGCACTTCCGCCGCCGAGCGGACGGACAGCCGCCGCGCTCTCGCGAGATCCGGGCGTGGCCTCGCGCCCGGGGGCGTGGCCTCGCGCCCGGGGGCGGGGCCGAATGTGTCGGGGGAGGGGCCTCGCGCGCGGGGGCGGGGCCGAAGGTGTCGGGCCGCGGATCCCCGCGCGTCGCAGTCCGGACCGGAGAGTCCGGGGTTCTCCGGGCGGCGGCCTCGGGGAAAGTGACGTAAAATCGGGGATTCCCCTCGCTGGGGGCCCAAATGCTCGCCGGCTGTGTGTGGCAGCCCAGCCCCCTGTGCTAACGCGGGAGCGCCCGTTTGAACTGGGGTCTCAGCAGCCAGCGAGGAGGGTAGGGGGCGCCCGCCCCCGCAAAGCCTGGCGTGGGGAAGAAACGAGAGGGGCGAGCCCGCAGTGCCGCGCAGGCGGGGACGCGGGGGACCAGGCGTGCCGCAGGCGCAGCCCGATCGAGCAGGAGTCAGTGCCCGGCTGCGGCCGCGCCGCCCCTCTCCCGCCCTCCCGCCAACGTAGCTGGAAGGAGAGGACCACACGTTCTGTGTGAGCAGCAGGGTCTTTATTCACAGCCTCAACAGGGGAGCCGCCGATGCGGCAGGCACAGAACCTCGTGTGCGTCCCGCCACCGCTGGCGACCCGTGCAGCGAGGGACTGGCGCCCCGCATCTACATCCAGGCGGCACCGCCACCTCCCCCGGGCCGGCGCAGTCCAAGGGGAGCCGCTGCCGGCCTCACTTCTGCAGTATCCGCGCCGGAAGCCTCCTGTCCTGAATGAAAACACGGAGGAGCTGATCTGGCAGGCGGCGTGGGGGCGCGGCGCCGCCCACGAATGGAGCCTCCTGCCACTCCCAAGTGCCAGGCACCTGCAGAGGTGGGCAGGGCAGGACCCCTAGCACGGCTCTCCCTGAGGGGCTGTGGCGTCCTGAGAGTTATAGCCCCAACACTCGAAGGGGAACGTGAAGTCAGATGCCAGTGCTTGGCAGCCCCCGGTGTCAGCGTCCTGACCCTCCCGTCCCAGCTCCGGCCCAGGCCCCACTGGTGTCCCACCCCCTCCCGGCCAGGTGTGCTGCCCCCGAGACCCTCGTGCTGCGAGCCCCTTCAGACCCTTGGCCGTCACTTCTGAGGAGGGCTGGCGGGGGGCTGGCTGAGCCTTCCCCAGGGAATGCCATTCCCTCTTTCCACAACGTACACACCCTACGCGAGGCACAGTGAGGATGCGAAGGGGACAGCAGCAGGCACTGCCCGGAGCTCCCAGACGGCTAACAGCTCCCACTTACCCAGGGCTGTCTATGTACTAGCATCGCGCTGGGCGCGTGACATAAATGGTCTCACTCAATGGGAGATGGGCCCATTACCCTCTCCACTTACGGATGAGGGGGAGGAGGCTGAGAGAGATGTCTAAGGTCACACGGCTACTAAGTAGCTGGGTTAGGAGGGCTCACCTGGCCAGAGCCCACCTTCTGCACACAGCCACAAGCCCCAGGGACCGCAGTGCACAGTGGGACAGCACCAGGAGCAGGGAACAGAGGAGATAACTGCTCAACCAGACCAGACACTGTGGCTGGCTTGGCTTTAGTTGGGGACTGAATTGCATAGGTCAGTGGATTATAACTGAGAATGATTAGGGCACCTTCCTCCCTCCCCCCACCCCCCGAGGACATCCGGTGATGGGCTGGGGGCCTCTCCGGCTTCACAATCTGGGGTGGGGGGTTCTGCTAGCATGTGTCGGGTGGTGATCAGGGACGGACGCTGCTGAATACCTGCCGTGCACGGCCCAAGCCCTGCCGCTGGCTACAGAAGCAGGTACTCAGGGTCCCGGCTCCAGCCACAGCACATGCAGGGCACAGTAAGGATGGATGTGGCCAAAGCAGCAGGGGCTGATGCAGTGGGCCAAGGCTGTGAGGCCTGCTGCAAGTGGCTGCCTGATCCTCATCTGGCCCTGGACTGGGTGATGAGTAGGGGGACTTGTGCCATGGGGTCTGCAGGGAGGGTCAGCTTCCCTTCTCCAGTGCCCCGCTCTTTGATCCCTGGGATAAGGGAGACCCCGGCGTTCCTTCTTCCCGGGCTCTCCACACCCACCTCGCCCTGGCCAGGCCATGACACCCCATGGCAATGACAACTCCTCTGTGCTGGACCAAGAGGCGAGCCCTGGCTGAGCTCTCCTGGTCCTGGCTCACCTGGGCCTGGGCTGCTGGGCCGCTGAGGCTCAGGCCCAGAGCTTTCTTTAGCAGGACGATCCGGAGCAGATCATGACTCAGCTGCAGTCTCTGGGTCCTCAGGGCAGTGGGGGGAGCGGTCCCCAGTGGGAATGGGCTGGGGGGCTCCAGACTCTTCTTGCCCATGAAGTGACCTGGAAAGGAGGTGTCAAGGCCCAAGGAAGCCAGGGAGTGAGGGTTCTACCCCAGCGGGGAGGTTCCCCATCACTCCCATAGTCGGCTCTCGCAGCAGGAAGACACCACCTTTCCCCTCCTCACCAAGACCCACATAGGCGTCTGGGTGTGGCAAGACCCAGCACCTCGGTTCTTCCAGAGCCGGTGCAGAAGGGGGCCCAGCAACTGGGGAAAACTGTCCGTCCTGCCGCCTGCATGGCAGGGAAGGAGATACGCCAGAGCCTGGAGGATGCACAAATCCAAGCCGGAGGGAAGGAGCAGCACTTGGCAGGCAGATCTGGGCCCCAGGCCAGCCCTGCCCCTGCGTGCTCACCTGTGTGCGTGTCAAGTTCCCCTCTACTGAACGGGAGGAGCCCGAGGGGCCCAGCTGCTCCTCGCAGTCCCCAGGACGAGGGGCTGCAGGGGGGATCGGAGCAGGGTGAGAGGCGCCCACTGCCCCGAAGACTCACCGGTGGCCCAGAGGTTGCCCCGCGGGTGCACTCGGATCTTGGCAGCTCTGCCGCGGGGCTCTGGGAGATCCCAGCTGAGCGGGGCCACGCCGGCAGCGAGCAGGGCGAGCAGCAGGAGGCCTCCCAGCGGCTGCGCGCCCCCGGGCCGCCGGGCCATGGCTGTGCGGCGGCGGCAGCTGGCTCCGGCGCTCCCCGCCTTCCCGGCTTTAAACCCGCGCCTCCGGAGGCGGAGCCTGCCCCGCGGAGCCAGAGCCCGCCCCGCCGCCCCGCCGCCGCCGCTGCTGCCGCCGCCACCCGCAGGACCCTTCAGGCGGCGGTCCAGAGTGAGCTGCCCGAGCCCACGCCCTCACGCTGAGGTCCCGGCACGCGGAGAGCAGGGGTCCGGGAGCCCAGAGGAACCCCCGGGACCCCGTGGCCGCTCCACCGGCTTTCAGAGCCGCGCCTGGGCGACTCAGGCACTTCAACAGTCCTGTTAACATTGCCAGGCACCAGGTGAGCTCCATCACCCCTTCCCTCTCGGGGCACTGGACCTGTGTCCCCGGGTGCTTTACCAAGGCTCTGTGCTGGGATGTGGAGTTGGGCAGGAGGCAGAGCAGGTCGGAGTGGAGAGAGCACTGGATCAAAGTCCATATAAAAGGGCACTGGTAATAACTCATTGCCCTATTTGTAATAACCCCACACTTGACAGCACACCTATCTGTGCCAGCCAGCAGCAGCCTCCCAGGAGCTGCCCTCCCCAGCAGCCCTGTGGTCCCCCAAGGCGCTGCCTGCCTTGCCCGGCAAAGAACTGCGGCAGTGCACGGCTTCAGGAGCGGGGGAAGGCGTGGCGCTCCAGGATGGCGCCGTTGATTTCTGCTAAGTGCTGGCTGAGCACTGTGCTAGGCCCAGGAGGGGGAGACGAAGCTCTCTGAGGGGCACGGTGCACAGAGCGAATGATGGAGAGGCTGTGGCCCAGCCGCGGGGACCCGTCCCTGGAGCGATGCCCAGGGCGGCTGTGGCAGAACCTGCTCCTGGCTGGCTCAGCAACCGCACCGCACCGCTCTTACTACTTCCGCCTGTATGCAGCGCAGATCCCCTTCCCTGAGAGCCGTCTGCCCAGGGAGCTGGGCGTCGGGCTCAGCTTACAGGAGCGTGACCCACGGGATGGGGACTCCACTTCCGGCCCCGGCTTTCTGCCCTGGCTTCCTGCTTCTCACCCCCACCCTGGCAGTTGCACCTCTCTGCTTTCTTGTCACAGCTTAGCCATGCTGTACAGAAATAGCTCTCCTCACCTTCCCATAATAACCATTCCCTCTGTGACCCCTCCCTTTCCTCTGCATCCCTCTCGCCCCCGCCCTGTGGTCTCTGGCCCATGGGTGTGGCCACCAGTGGGAACACACAGGAGCTGGTATGGGTGAGTGCTGCCTCACTTCCATGCTCCGAGCAGTCTTCTTCGGTGAGTCCTGCTTCCTCACGTTTAGGTAGAAGCAGGCTGAGGGGTGGGCACTGGGTCTGGAATCAGACTTCAGGGCAGGCACCGACTTCCCTAAAGCACACCGCCTCCGCCCCGCTGCAACAGCCAGTCAGGTTCAGACCTCCGTGGCGTGGGCGAGTGGGCGCCGCGTTTCAGGTTTCACTCCTGCAGCTGAGCCCTGGACCTTCGGTTCTACTTCAGCCGAGCCTCCCTTGACCCAGCTGAGCTCCCAGCTCCCAGCACGGCTCCACAGCTGGCCACAGAAGCCCGAGAACAAGCAACCGCCAGTCCTGCCCAGGAACAAGGCGGCCGTGAGGCGCCTGCAGCCGCAGCCAGCTACAGACCGTCTGTGGACAGAGCAGCTCTGGCTTGCCTGGGGGGTGGGGGGGGACTGGCAGGCAGAGCCCAGAGGGTGGCTTGCGGGGGCAGTGCTGGGCAGGGTTTAGCAGGAGGCCCAGCACTGTCTGCCAAAAGCCTACTCCCTCCGTCCACTCTGATGGCAGGAGCACAAAGGCCTGCCTCCCACAGGGAAGGTGACTGAGAACAGGATGGACGTGGACCTGCGTGTGGAAGCTCTTCTAGAACAACTCAGAAAATGCGGAGAGGGCCACAGGCCAGTCCCAAGGGTGATTAACGACACTTGGGAAATCCGATGATTACCAACACCAACAAGACATCAAGCTGCACCATGACTGTAAATCAGAAATAGTTTAAAATGAAGCACATGTGTGTTAATGTTTTGTTATATTTTCATTAAACTGGAATCGATTACAAGTAACACCTTTTCCTGACTTGGCTTTTCTCTGGTCTCCCAGATGTGTGTCCTCCGCACTGCTAGACACAGCAAGGACCAGTGCTGTACCCATTTTCTGGATGAGTATACTCAAGTAGGACAAACTAAACAAAGGGAGAAAACCAGAGTGTGGACTCAGATATACAGGACAACGGAGAAAGGGAGACGGAGAAATTTAACTTAGACATAAACAAGCCCCAGGAAAGGGGAAGCACAGGCCCTGCGTTACTTCTGACAGAGAGCAGGGGGTGAAATCTCCACCCTCAGGGGCCGGCGCCGGGGCTCACTTGGTTAATCCTCCGCCTGCGGCGCCGGCATCCCATATGGGCACCAGGTTCTAGTCCCGGTTGCTCCTCTTCCAGTCCAGCTCTCTGCTGTGGCCCAGGAAGGCAGTGGAGGATAGCCCTGTACCTGCATGGGAGACCAGGAGGAAGCACCTGGCTCCTGACTTGGATCGGCGCAGTGACAGCCATGGCATTGACGCTACCTGTCAAAAAACAAAACAAAACAAAAAAACACAACTCCACCCTGCAAACTCCAGACCCGCCTCCATCTTCGGGGACCAGGACAGGGACAGCAGAGGCACAGGGAGCTTGGGACAGTGCAGATCCTACTGCTGAGTTTCAGAACAGCACAATCTTGGAGGGAGGAGACGAGAATCTCGCACGTGTGATACAATTTGCCAAAGTCAATGAGAACTCAAAGGGGCTCTCACATCAGAACACACCAGTAAGAAGGAGATCTTGCAGAAACTAAACCACCAAAAGGCAGCTTTCCAAAGAGAAACCAGCTGCACCTAGGAGAATGTGAGGGATCCCAAAGGTGGCTAAGAGACTACTGCTGGGGCCGCCATGGTGGTGCACTAGGTTGATCCTCCGCCTGCAGCGCCGGCATCCCATATGGGCGCCGGGTTCTAGTCCTGGTTGCTCCTCTTCCAGTCCGGCTCCCAGTGGCCTGGGAAAGCAGTGAAGGATGGCCCAGGTGCTTGGGCCCTTGCACTGGCATGGGAGACCCGGAGGAGGCACCTGGCTCCGGATCAGTGCAGCTCTAGCCATTGCAGCCACCTGGGGAGTGAACCAATGAAGGGAGGACCTTTCTCTCTGTCTCTCTCTGACTGTCTATAATTCTTCCTGTCAAATAAATAAAAAATCTTAAAAAAAAAAAAAAAAAAAAAAGAGGCTACTGCTGAGCTAACTGGTGTAAGTGAGCAGGAAAGCTCCGGAAACCCAGGAAAGGAGAGGCCACAGGCCCAGTGTTTGGCACAACTGGAGTGTAGCAGTCATGTATTTCAGGGCACACTCTGAACCTGAAATAACTACTCCTGTGGCTGGTGTTGTGGCACAGTGGGTTACGCGGCCACCTGCCACGCCAGCGTCCCATATGACCGTGGGTTCAGGTCCCGGCAGCTCCACTTTCAATCCAGCTCCCTGCTGATGCGCCTGGGAAAGTAGTGGAAGATCGCCTAAGTGCTTGGGCCCCTACTCCCACATGGGAGACGTGGATGAAGCTCCTGGATTCAGCCTGACCCAGCCCTGAGTATGGCAGCCACTTGGGGAATGAACCAGTGGATAGAAGAACCGTCTCTCCCTCTCTCTGTAACTCTGCCTTTCAAATGAATAAAAATAAATCTTTTTAAAAAATAAAAAAAGGGAAATAACTATTCTTTCCACTCTAATCTGTCAGAGAATCTACTTCTAAGACATTTACAGAACAAATCAGAGGAAGGAAAACCTAGTGCCGCTAAAGAATTCCCAAGGGGCTATAATCCAGGGTTTACTGCAAATAAGTCCCATTCAACTTTGCACGGATAGAAGGACTGGGTTATGGTGTCCAGCATGGCAACAGGGTAAAAGCAGCAGACTTTCAAGTCTGGCTCTGCCGTGTGTGGGTCAAAGGACCCTGCGCAAATCCCTTCAACTTCTCCTGGGTTCTCTTGTAGAACAGAGGTCATTTTGAGGCTTTTTAAATGCGAGAAAGTCAAAGTTTGCTATAAACCATAAAGCCCCACAGCACCTGGCATATTCTAAGTACTCATGTTATTAAGTGGGTCCTGGGAGAAGCAAAGCCTGCTTAAAATCTGGAGCCCTCGATAGCAACTAAGGCTGTGCCACTGACACCACAGTGCCTAGCCCTGGCGAAATGCCTATTACACTCCAAGCTGTTCGAGAAACTTAAATACCAGCACATCCGCTTCAACTCTTGACTAATTCTGAGAAAAGGACTCCATACCATATTCTCTCTTTTTTAGCTTAATGTGAGATGTCAGGCTAAGAGCTCTGATCAAAGCCTGAAGCCAGCCGAGTTACTTACTTACCAGACATAAATCCTAAGCATAAAATCTTCTAACTATACTCTTTGAACTCAAGCTGGAATCCAGCTTACCAAGCTAAAAGATGAGCCATTTAAAGCAACGGCTGTAGAGAAATGACCCTTAAATCAGAGTAGGTAGCATTCCAGAAACTCTGAAGGTTGGTAAAACAAGGTCTCACACACGGGCGCAGGGGCCCAAGCACTTGGGCCATCTTCTACTGCTTTCCCAGGCCACAGCAGAGAGCTGGTGGGAGAGGAGCAGCCGGGAGTGGAACCAGTGCCCATAAGGGATGCTGGCGCCACATGTGGAAGCTTAGCTTACTATGCCACAGCGTTGGCCCCTGCTCCTCTTCCCATCCAGCTCCCTGCTAACGCACCTGGGAAAGCAACAGAAAATGGCCAAGTACTTAGGCCCCTGCACCCACATGGGAGACCCAGATGAAGTTCCTGGCTTCACTCTGGCCAGGTCCTGGTGGTTGCAGCATTTGGGGAGTGAACCACGGCACGGAAGACCTTTCTCTCTATCTCTTCCTCTTTCTGTAACAATGCTTTTCAAATACAATTTTTTAAAAAAGTCTTAAAAAAAGAGAAATAGCTCTATGAAAATCATTAGGCTAGTCATGTCTTGTTTCCTAAAGACATGTCTTGCTGACTGGCGGGAGATGGACACACAGAGCCACTCTGTGGCAATGCTGACAAAGAGGGTCAAGAACCAAGTACAGGCTGAGCAGGAAGTGCACACTCCAGAGCTCAGTCAAGAACAGGAAACTGGGGCCGACGCTGTGGTGAGCGGGTAAAGCTGCTGCCTGCAATGCCGGCTTCCCATACGGCCACTGGTTTGAGTCCCAGCTGTTCCACTTCAGATCCAGCTCCTCGCTAATGTACCTGGGAAAGCAGCAGAAGACGGCCAAGTGCTTGGGCCCCTGCACCCATGTGGCAGACCCAGAAGAAGCTCCTGGCTCCCGGGTTTGGATCAGCGCAGCTCCAGCCATTGTGGCCATTTGGGGAGTGAGCCAGCAGACAGAGATTTCTCTCCCTCTCTGTCTCTTCTTCTAACTCTGCCTTTCAAATAAAAAAAAGGACAGGAAATTCCCCTTGCTGGGGCCCTCTGCGCGTCCCGATTGTTGTATTTGGGATCCTGGGTGGAAAAACTTGCCCAGGGATGGCATCACATCCTGGCAGGGCAGGAGATCTTGCCTCACTCGTCTTTGCATCCCCAGGCCCAGCCCAACACGTGCACAGCGTAGATGCTCAAGAAATGCACAGAGCGAATGAGAAAGCTTTCAGCAGCTGGTGGGACTGGCTCAAGAGGAGATGGAACATCTGTGCAGTGAGGCCAAGGCCAGGTGCAAGAATGTGCCGTCTGGGGGACTGTGGCTGGGAAAATCCTGAGGGCCCAGAATAGCACCTGGAAGGCAAGTTTTCAGCATTTTTTGGTAAGCCCTGCACATTCTAGTTTCTATACCACTTCTTGGTTACACAGCATTCTTTCATGTCCAGACCCACCACAGTTGTATGTGAGGGTTCATATGTGTTGCTTTAATTCTAAAAACTCACCTGGTATTGCTGATGACTCTATCAAGGGCTGGAAGCAATGAGGAAGACACACCTGGCCAGGCATCAGCCAGAACAGGCCATGGCGATGTGCAAGAGCACCAGCTAGAATCAGCTGGATCATCTCTGAGGCTGTACACTGATAAAGGTCATACGGGGGGAGGGGCGTGAGCAGATGCTAAAATGCCTCCCACCGTGTTCTGAGAGGGTAGCTGAACTTGATCAAACACTTATGCAAATACCAAGAAAATATGCAAATATACACTTATGTAAATACCAAGGAAAGCACACAAGAAAGCCCAGGGCTGAGAAACCTGTGACTCCCTAGGAAAACTGACAAATGTCAGCACTTCGTCCATCAAGAAAGAAGACACACAGAGTCCGGAACACAGACAAGAAAGGAGAGCACGATTAGCACCACAAAGTCGGAAAGAGAACCATGAAGAGATGAAGTTTTCAGATTCAAGTCTGGTGAGACCAAGAGAAGATACTTACTACACAACAGGAAAGTACAAATCACTTACATGATTCATGTTCTCTGCCCAGAACAATAGCTCAACAACAATGTTAACCTAAGTTAGTGCTTGTAGCTCCAAAGCACGATCACGGAATAGTTCATCCACTTTGCTCTATGATACCAGGGAAACAGAGTAGTAGAGGGTCCGCATGATGGGGCTTCTGCACTGGAGGCGCTTACGATGCAGAAGGGCAAGCACAACACTTCTGGTTTAAACAAGAGCACACTGGGCCAGCATTGTGGCACACTAGGTTAAGCCATGCCTGCAATGCCAGATTCTGTATCAGATCGTTGGTCGAATCTCACTGCTCTGCTTCTGACCTAGCTCCCTGCTAATGCACTTGGGAGGTGGTCCAAGTCCTGGGTCCCTGCCACCCATGTGGGAGAACTGGATGGAATTCCAGGCTCTGGTCTTCGGCCTGGCCTGACCCTGACTATGGCAGTCATTTGGGGAGTGAACCAGGAGACGGAAGATCCTTTTCTCTGTCTTTCCGCTCTGTTACTCTGCCTTTCAAATAAAAAAAAAAAAGAGTCTTTAAAAAAAAATTCACTTTTGAAAGTAAAATACACCTTAAAACTAATTAACAGGTGGTAATCTACTATACCAGGCAGACTGGCATGCTGGGGGAATGTATGTTTCTGGATTTGGGGGACGCAATGAGAGTGAAATGACAGGGTAAATGCCAGACTTAGGAAGAGGCTGGAACTACAGTTGGCATGCCCACGTCCCACACTGGACTGCTCTGGTTCAAGTCTCAGCTGTGCTCCCAACTCAGCTTCCTGCTAACATGCACCTCAAGGAGCTGGGTCCCTTCTATCCACACGGGAGGGCTTCATCGAGTTCCTGGCTCCCAGCTTTGGCAGGGCACAGCCCTGGTCATTGTAGGCATCTGGGGAGTGAACTAGCAAAGGGGACAAGATCTATCTAATAAATAATTTTAAAAATTAAAATGACTGGACATGGTAGGAAGATGAAAAGTCTATGTGAATGCTCCTTCACAGAAAATGTGAACTTTGGAGAGGAAGATCAGAGGAAACATTGAGCTTGAACAAGAATAATCGAGGGCAAGTATCCAGTGGCAACAGAGACACAGGGCAGGGCTGAGGGCGGAAGCTTGGAAATGACGTGAAGACATTAGCTGAAGTTATGAGAAAGGATGAGTAACAGCCAAGAGGCAATCCCATTATCAAATTCTCACGTCAAGTTTTTTCAATTCTCATAATAGGTAAGCCCTCCTAACTTCCTACTTGCCATCACATCTCTCTCTCTTTTAAAGTATTTATTTATTTGAAAGAGTGACAAAGAGAGGGAGAGACAGAGAGAGAAAGAGATCTTTCATCCACTGGTTCACTCCCCAGATAGCCACATCAGTTGGGGCAGGGGCCAGGCAGAAGCTGGGTGGCAAGAACTTCATCCAGGTCTTCCATGTGAGTCTTCCAAGTGCAGGGGCCCAAGCACCTGGACCACCTGCTGCTGCTCTCCTAGGCACACCCGCAGTGAGCTGGATCTAAAGTGGAGCAGCTGGAACTGAACTGGGGTCCAGGTGGGTCCAGCGTGGGCGGTGGAGGCCCAACCAGCTGAGCCAGAACCCCAGCCTGAGAGTTCCTCCCATTCCACATAGAGGCTGTTTCAGAACCCCACATGGCTCCCAAGAAAATTCAGTACTATACAAGCCTTACAGCCAGGCTCCAAAAGCATTTGGTAGTGGTGACTTGCCAAGTGTCGTACTCTATTGAGCTCATTAAGATCCCACATCCAAGGTATGAAGGCTAAAGCCTCGTTAATGGATGTAGGGTGGCACTGGTCTCTACAGAGGAGGCTTCATTCCATTAACATTACAGCACGGGCTGAACAAATAACAGAAACCGTTCACGAAGCCCAACACAGAAAGCTTGTTTACTTCGCAATTTCACAATAACACAAGAGAACAGACAGAATCACATGTATTTCGTGCTTACTCTACGATCTGCTCTTTCCTGACTGCCTGCCATGAGCTGGGCTCTGCACTGCCTACTTTCAGCTCTGCCTTCTTTGGGTCTACCTTAGAGGAGAGCCATGCCAGACACTTAAAGACAACAGGGGCAGGGTCAAGCCGCCGCCTGCCACACTGATATCCCACATGGGTACCAGCTGGAGACCCCGCTGCTCCACTTCTGATCCAGCTCCCTGCTAACATGCCTGGAAAGGTAGCGGGAAGAGACCCACACGTTTGGGCCCTGCTGCCCACATGGGAGACCAGGAAGAGGCTCCTGGCTTCAGCCTGGCCCATCCCTGGCTGTGGCAGTGATTTGGCAAGTAAAGTAGCGGACGAAAGCTAGATCGCTCTCCCTCCTACCTGTAATTCTGCTTTCAAATAAATAAATAAATCTTCAAAACCCAAAGACAACAGGAGAAGGCCTACTGTCCAGAGCCCTCCCCCAGCTCCTGCAGCCGCTAGCGCCCACTGCCATCAGGGAGGGCTGCAGGTGTCTCCAGTGCAGAAAGGCTGTGAGCTTTTACAGCCAAGTCAGGTTTTCTGAACCTCTCAGCAACACTGTCTGGGCTTTTACACATCTGAGTCACGCCCTAGTGAAGAATCAATTTTATGACTAAGAGACTTCCTATGAACGTCAATAGCTACTTTTGCTTCACAAAAACAAAATCTAAACAAAGAAGAAACTCTTGTTCCTATGAGGGCCACCTTCTTGTCTGGGGGACTGTTCACACCAAAGCCGTTACATCTCCTACAGGCTCCTAAGCACCAGCCACAGAAGGCAATTTTCAGGAGCTCTCCCGATAAACACAATTCAGGGATAAGGGGTTCAATGTGCAAAGTCTTTTATTTAAAATTCTGCAAAGTTAAGACTGACGACCTCCTGAGCACGTGCCACCCCCGGCAGGAGGAAGGACGGCCGCGAGCTCGCGGCAGCTGCACCTGCGTCTGCAGAGCTCTGTAGGCACTTCAGAAGTGAAGCCTGGCTTCAGATACAAACACTGGGGGCTTTGGCTCAACCTTTTAATATAAAAAATTCACTGATGTACAAAAATGCCAAAGTGTGACAATGACAACATAGGAAATCCTGTGATTGAAAGTCCCCTCGAGTGCACCCTGCGATGCACACGCGCCCGCCCACACATACTCTGGCGTGGAAACATGAACTAATGCAAACCAGTGCTACCAAGAAGCGCCAACACGTGTGTTCTCCACTCCACCAATCAGAGACCAGAATCTACTCCAAGCATTCGGTAACAGAAAGTACGGCATCTTCCCAGAGGCGGCAAGGCAGGCTTCTTACTCGCGATGAACCAGCACAAACAAGCCCAGCAGAAAGAGCACTGCGTACTGGAAGACAAACACGACCACGCGTCAGAAGCCGCTACACGCCCACCAGGCTGCAGTGAACGAGCTGGCCTTCAGGGCCAGGGCACGTTTCTGAATTAACTGGCTCTTTCTTCATTTTCTAAACTGCAATCCATTTAACGGTTTCAAAATTAAGTGAAAGATTATGCTTTAATGAAACATATAGCAGACATTCTTACCTTAAATTTAGGATAGTCATTCATGAGAATTGTCACAATTCCAATATAAGGAACAAACCTGAAACAAACAAACCAAAACCCAATCACCACAGGACTTCTTAAGTGAAGCAGCTGTTACCATTAACCGACTGATTTTCCGCTCACAAGGCGCAGGAGTGTATCCTGTTCTACAGGGGAGTTAGGAATATCACCATTTTATAGATGAGGAAACAGATGATCAGGAGGCCCAGGACCTGCCCTGGTGACTGACGGCTGCGTGCTAATTCACACCAGTGTGGGTTTCTGGTCCAACCCTTAGGGAGCTGCCAATCTAGCTGGGGAGGGGAGGCAAGGCAAACACCAGAACATCACAAGGTACTTCATGTTAACTGGCCACAGTGCGAGTCTGCGAGCTCTCATAGCACTCAGGGTTTTGCCACTCTCTCACTTTTTAACCTGTAATTTGGATTTGGCTCTCAATCCTCAAACTTTTCTCGGACGATTTTCAGCCCCACATGCAGTACACCAGCCTCATCGTCCTTCACAGCCCTTACATCTGCACGGCAACCACACCCTTGCCCTTGAAGTCTCTCCTCTGTGGGTCTGTATTGCACCACGAATCTGGCTGTGACACCTTCGATTTTTCCCTGGTTCCTTTCCTTCTCACCCTAAAAGTTTGTTCTCTTAAGCAAAACAGGGTCATGAGTTTTTACAGCAAAATTATCTGCTAAATAATCTTATAGTGCCTGACATTTCCCTGAGGTCTGTGTCATAACTTTAATGAAGTAGTTAGTTATTCAAGCAGCTGTTTGCCAACCCTGTCCCCTCTGATCCCCCAGGCCAGCACAGTGCCCCGCACACCGTCAGGAAATACTCCCTGACTGTGTGGATTGTCTCCGCCTCTTACTTTTTGCTCCCCTTTGGGGAAAACTCATCTTCTCCAAGGGCTTCATACCCTCCCTCCCTCCCTCCCCAAGCAAAAGACACCTCAGCCCCGAGCAGCACAAGAATTCAGGGCAGAAGAGAAAACGCAGGCACCACGGGTAGGGGAGGACACGTCCAACTTTCTCACCCTGTGTCTTCATGACACGAGTCATGAGTGACACCCTCGCAGGCTAGAGCCCCCGCAGAGAAGGGACGCTGGGCTGCAGGGGAGGCTGACCTCGGCACGGCACCAGACAGCCCCGGCGCTTTTGTTCAGGCACCTCCGCACCATGCCAAGGGCAGCACAAGGTCCCTGCGCTCCAGCATCTCCACCTTCAAAGCCTCAGACAACCTTGAACAGACATCTCTTCTTCGATACATTTCACTTCCGTTTAATAACTCCCCTCCCCTCCTGTCTCCTGCCCCTCTCCCTCTGGCAGCACATGACCTGTCTCTCCCCGCACAGGGAAGCTCAAGCCTGGTGTGAGGTGACACAGACGCGTCAGGGCCAGGAACACCCCTTGCAGAGCCTCCACTTCAGCCTCAAACCCTGAGACCTTTAAGAGCTGAAAAATGGGCCGGCGCCACGGCTCACTAGGCTAATCCTCTGCCTTGGGGCGCCGGCACACCGGGTTCTAGTCCCGGTTGGGGCGCCGGATTCTGTCCCAGTTGCTCCTCTTCCAGGCCAGCTCTCTGCTGTGGCCCGGGAGTGCAGTGGAGGATGGCCCAAGTGCTTGGGCCCTGCACCCCATGGGAGACCAGGAGAAGCACCTGGCTCCTGCCATTGGATCGGCGCGGTGCGCTGGCTGCAGCATGCCGGCTGTAGCGGCCATTGGAGGGTGAACCAACGGTAAAGGAAGACCTTTCTCTCTCTCTCTCTCTCTCTCTGTCCACTCTGTCTGTCAAAAAAAAAAAAAAAAGAGCTGAAAAATGACAGTCACACGGAGCTGGTGCTGTGGCACAACGGGTAAAGCCACCACCTGCAGTGCCGACATCCCATACGGGCAATGGTTCAATTCCTGGCTGCTCCAATTCCAATCCAGTTTCCTGCTAATGCTCCTGGGAAAGCAGTGGAAGATAGCCTAAGTCCTTGTGACCCTGCCCCCACATGGGAGACCTGGAAGAAGCTCCAGGCTCCTGGTTTTGGATGGGCCCAGCTCCGGCCGTTGCAGCCTTTTGGAGACTGAATCAGTGGATGGCAGACCTCTCCCTCTCTCTCTCTGCCATTCTGCCTTGCAAATAAATAAATAAATAAATAAATAAATCTAGCTAGCTAGCTAGCTATCATCTATCTTTTTAAAAAAAAAAAATGACAATCACCACAGAATGGCCCTGCTAAGCTCCAGGAGGTAGATGGAAGTCTTCCATAGTTTGTAGAACATTTTTTCTCTTTAATGCAATACTTGTTTCTTTAAATGCAGTCACTTTAGTGAAGGTGAGAAATTTAAGAACATACATAAAGGCAAATGCCTCCAAAAAATGCAGAACAGGAGCTCTAAGCCTCTGTGACTTCTGGAAAACACCCAGCTGCTAATTCTCTCACGATGGTCAAGCGGCAGCCATTCCCACACAAGATCTCCTCTGTCACCTCCTCAGAGCCACATCTATGCCTGAAATCCACAACTCGGCTCCCAACAACCACACATTCTGTTTACGAGCAGCCCAGGGAAGCATCCTGTTGTCTAAAGGCGGGCTCTCCGTATCCTTCAGAGAAATATAGGGAAATGTGGGCTGCCAGAATATGACAGGGCAGTCCAAAGTCAAACAAAAGGTTTAATTATCTGTACCACCACTTCCCTCCCTGGACAGAGATGGCAAAGAGCTGATAATCAAGTGCACAATGCCATTACCATCAGTCATCTGAAATTCAAATCAGCTGCACTTTCTTCCCATTCTGTTCAGATAAACACATATGCTAAAGCAGAGTTGCTAACACAAAGACTGAGGTTTAAAATAAGCAAAACAAATGCCATCCACAACACCTGCCTATGACAAGTTAACATGTGGAAGGTGGAGTGCAGTCAAATCCCTTTCCCTGGGGGTTCTTGGGATCGCAGGTGCTGCTGAGGAAGTAGCCTCTGCAAAAACAACTGTCCATTGCCAACATTTGGGAAGAAAATGAAAACCGACTGTTTTGCAAAAGGCCACGCAGACACTCAAGAAAAATGCCATAGAAAACAACAGCAGGGGTTGGCGTTGCAGTGTATCAGGTTAAGCACCGCCTACGACCAAGCATTCCATGTGAGCACAGGTCAAGTCCTGGCTGCTCCACTTCCAATCCAGCTCCTGTTAATGCACCTGGGAAAGCAGCAGATGACAGCCCAAGTGCTTGGGCCCTGCCACCCATATGGGAGACTCGAATGGAGTTCCAAGCTCCTGGCTTTAGCCTGGACCAGCCCTGGCCATTGCAGCCATTTGGGGAGTGAATCGGCGGTTGCAAGGTGTCTCTCTGTCTATCACTCTGCCTTTCAAATAAAAATGCATCTTGAAAAAGAAAAAATCAACACGTGACCCAGCACAATTTTGTCAGATAACAAAAGGAGTCTGTATCTGAGAAGTTTGACCCCCAAGAGCCAAGAGAATACACAATGACCAAAAAAGGACCATGTTGCTTCTAGAATGACATGTTTCCAGTTCAGCAAAAAAGTAAACTTGAAAAGCCTTGTCCATGAAACCGATTTCAGTCAACACAGCTCTCCTTTCCTGGATTTTCCTTTTTCTTTCCATTTTCAATGTTTCTACTCCCTGATCTCCCACCAGGAATCCATCCTATTGCTCTCTGCTCCTCTCTAACAGATCCTCTTGTGTTTTTCAATTTCCTGGATTTAGAAAGAATGACCTCCATTTAACACTGCATCAGCCAGTATGAATCTTACTTTCCTAAAACTGGTTTCCTCACATGGAAACATTAGGTTAGGTGAGAGAAGCCAGACAGAAAGGTCCACAAACTGTAACGGAATCCCATTTGTGTGAAGGACCCGCGACAGGCACTCGTAGACAGAGAGTGGGTTAGCATGGTCAGGGGAGGCAGGAAGGATGGCGTGAGGAACGATGCTTATGAGAACAGAGTTTTATTTTAATTGTGGTCATGGTTGCACAACCTTGTGAATAGGCTAAAACTCACTGAATTATTCACTTCAAAGTGTGAATTTTATATCCAAATATATGTGAATTCTAGCTCAATAACATTTTTTAAAAATAATTATCCCTTTGAGCCCCAAGCCCATGTGTAAAACTTTCTATATGTTGTTTAAAAATAAAGCAAAACAAGCATTTTAAAAAAACGCATGAAGACATTTGTACCACAGTCACAGACTTCTCTGTGGAAAAGCTCTATTCTCAAGGTTTGGGTACAGCCTGACTTTGCAATATCAGCTTAGTGTTTTATAAACACAATTTCCACAAAAGAAGGTGGTATGTTCCATTATGTGTCAAGGTAAATGGTGATACAATCAACGGGAAGTGAGTCTGTGTAGGTAAGATTCTGGGCTCCTGCTGTTCGTGCCTCAAGTCTTACTTCAGAGAGTTCTAGACTATTACATTATTATTATTTTTTTTTATTAAAAGCTACAAGAAGGTCTATATTTTCAATGCTGGGATTTAAAAAAAAAGATTTATTTACTATTTGTTTGAAAGGCAGAGCAACAGAGAAAGAAGGAGAGGAAGAGAGAGAGATGGAGACTGAAATCTTCCACCCACTGGCTTACCCCCCAAAAGGCTGCATGCAACATCCAGGGCTGGGCCAGGTCAAAACCAGAAGCCAGAAACTGCACCCCAGACTCCCACACAGGTGCCAGGGACTCAGGTACTTGGGCATCCTCTGCTGTCTTTGCAGGCACATTAGCAGGAAGCTGGATTGGAAGTTGAACAGCCACGACTCAAACTGGCACTCAGATATGGGATGCCAGCGTTGTGAGTGGCAACTTAAGCTGCTGGGTCACAGTGCCGGCCCCAACTCTGGGTTTTAGAAACAGCAGCATATATATTTTGAGATTTGCCAAAATTTCCTCAGGAAGACAGATTACTGGAGTGAAAGCCTGGCTCCCCTAACCTGTCATAGGATGATGCATCTTTTACCCAACAAACAGCCAGAGAGCAGAAACAGTGCAAACAAACACTTCAGAATCAAGACCCAGGTCAAAGGACACTGTTGTGCTGATACTGTCTAAATAAAACAGTATGGCAAAACTTGTCAAAAGCCTTAAAATATGCATGTTTCAGGGTTGGTGTTGTGGCATAACCGGTAAAGTCACTGCCTGCAGTGCCAGCATCCCATATGGACGCTGGTTCTAGTCCCAGCTGCTCCTCTTCCAATCCAGCTCTCTGCTATGGCCTGGAAAAGCAGTGGAACACGGTCCAAGTCCTTGGGCCCCTGCACCCACATGGGAGACCCAGAAGAAGCTCCTGGCTCCTGGCTTCGGATCAGCGCAGCTCCAGCTGTTGCAGCCAGCTGGGGAGTAAACCAGCAGATGGAAAATCTCTCTCTCTCTCTCTCTCTCTCTCTCTCTCTCTCTTTCTCTCTGCCTTTCCTTCTCTCTCTGTGTAACTCTGACTTTCAAGTAAATAAATAAATCTTTAAAAAAATGCATGTTTCATTCTGTAATTTCACTTTTGGGGATTTACTGTGAAGAATGGACAGAGGCACCAGCATTTATGCAACGAGGATGTTCGTCATCACATTGTTCACAATAAAGAGCCTGAAACCAGTCCCGGCGTTTGGCTCAGCAGTTAAGTCAGCTCTTAGAATGCCTGCATCCCACCTCGGCATGCCTACTTTGAGTCTCGGCTGCCTTTGCTTCCAGTCCAGCTTCCTGTTAATGCACACCCTGGGAAACAGTGGATGATGGCTCATGTGTTTGGGTCTCTGCCATCCACATGGAAGACCCAGACTGAGTTCCGGGCTTTCGGCTTTGGCCTGGCCCAGACCTGATCTGTTGCAGCCATTTGGGGAGTGAACAGGTAGATGGAAGATTTCTGTCTACGTTTAAATTTAAAAAATTAAAATAAATCAATTAAAAAATGTGAAGCCTGGGAACACTCAAGAGCATCTAACAGGAGACTTCTAACTGAAAGTATGACCTAGCCTAGAGTGAGAGAGCACACAGCTTTGAAAGGGACGATCTGGAGATAATTTATTGCTTAGGTAAATATGCTTGTAATTTTCTGGGTGAAAAAGGGTTATAAAATAGTGCGGCTATTCTTCTCCCACATACAAAATGTATTCACGTATGTATGAATGCACGCATGTTAACATCTGCACCCTGGGGGCTGGCATTATGGCACAGTGAGTGAAGCTACTGCCTACAATGCCAGCATCCCATATTGGAGCACTGGTTCGAGTCCCAGATGCTCCACCTCTGATCCAGTTCCCTGTTAATGTACCTGAGAAAGCAGCAGAGGGTAGCAGTAGTCCAAGTACGTGCATCCCTGCCACTCATGTGAGAAACCAGGATGGAGTTCCAGGTTCCGGGCTTCAGCCCTGGCTTTTGTGGCCATTTACAGAGTGAAGCGGTGAACACAAGATTTCTTTTTCCCTCTATCACCCTGCCTTTCAGATCAATAAATCTTTTTAAAAAATCTGCATTTTTACCTCTATACATAAAGGCTAAAAGAACATATATCAGAAAGCGGACAATGAGAGGGAGAGGAGAAAGCAGCTATCACCCACCCTGCTGACGGCTGGTATTCCCTTTTGTTTCTACGTGAACCTGTGTATTCACAATGAAAGGAAAACAAAAAAATTCAAAGAAGTTTCTGGCTGAATAAACACACTGGGAACATCTTGGGAACCTAGGGAGAAGGGCACTATTATTTCTCAGAAGCACTGATAACCTGATTTGGACGCAAAGGGTATTTTTAGCTCTATCATAGGAAAGAAGTTCCCCTGAAGAGAGAGCACACACGAAAAAGAACTCTGCAGGGACAAGACACAGCGGTGCTTGTTCAAACCGATCCCTGTGGCCCCAAACTGAGCATGTGTGGTGCTGAAACTGGGACAACGGTCACTCAGGAACGTGACTTCCTTCTCTACAGGATCAGGGGTTCTCAGCATGGAGGCCTGCGTCTAGAATAGGTCAGAAGCAGCCGAGGTTCTGATACTGGCAAGAACGCCCCGTGCATCTTAAAGCGAGGGCCAGAAGCCGCCCCCTTTCAGAAATGCTGCGCCCAACTGGAGGCAGGCGCTGGAGTCGGCCAACCACCACTGCCACTGTGACCCCAGCTAAATGAGCTTCTCTGTTGTGTTTCCTCATCTGTAGAATGGGAACGTTAGGATTGTTCTGAGGTTAAAATAGGTGATAGTTGTAAAACGCTTAGAAGGAGTGTCTGGTACACAGTAGCCCTAATAAAGGTAAGTTATTGTTAATACTATTAATAATATCAAGGTAGCAACAATTCCATACTTCCTTACACCAGGAACTTACAAGTCCTGTCCTCCACTGATCTGTTCTCCTGATAAAATCTGAAATAAACAGGCTTTATATAATTTTTAAATTTCAAGACTAGAAATAAAACAGCATGGGATAAACTAATACAAAATAATTAACTCAGCTGAACACTTTAAATTGCTGATTCAGCACATTCCTAGGAAACGTGCTTCATGAAGCAGGAGTGACGCTGGTCTGCACCCCAGTGCCCAGCAGCAGCGACTTCAGAGCACACGCAAGTGCCGTTTCTGCAGTGAGCTGCTTCCATGCATTCCCCGTCAGCACCAGTGCTCTGCTCCTGGACTGCACCCGTGCCTCTCTCTGCAGCAACATGCCTCAGGGGAAATGCACTTTAAGAAGCACACTTTCCAAAGGACACCAAGGTCATCGGATGGGTTCCATGGCGTGGGATCCAACAGCACCACTGTGAGCGCCACATTTCAGAAGACACGAAAAAGCTCTGTGCCCCCTCCCCTCCACACTTACCCCCGGGCTCTGCCCACCACGTCTTTTTTCTCTAGCCAATGTTGTCCTTGCTTGTAGAGGCCTCGGTCATCAACTGCATTATTATCTCCTTTGGTCAAAAACTTAATATGCCCATTTTGCCTTAAAAGAGAAAGAGAAAGCCAAGTCATCCAACAGCTTGATGGCATTTGAAAGCACAAGATTTATTCTTGTTAACCAAAAACTCCTGTGGCACTGTGGTATTTCATCACCATTCCTAGTATCAAAATAATTATTTATCTAAAAGAATGTTTGTAGCAGTGTTGTTATCATAAGGACTAAAAACATCTAAAAATCCAACATACATTGCAAGCATTAAGAACAATGTTGTAGAAGAATATTTAATGACTCTAGGAAGGCATACACATTTATTAAGTAAAAAAACTATAAAAAGCATAAACAATATAATCTCATTTTTGCGGTAAAATATACATAAGCTACCCATTTTTTGAAAATACAAGGAACACAGAACGCATCAGACTCCCTCACAGGAGGTGATGGGCAAAAGCAGACTATGAGAAACCACAGAACAACCCTGCTTCTCAACAAAGAACGTTAGGGAGGGAACCCACAGACTACATAAGAGACCACAAAGCCTATCAACCAACCTCAGGCCAAGGACGTTAACTGAATCCACATTCGGACAAAGTGTTTTTTAAAAACTTAAGATATAGTAAGAATTTGAACAAGAAACCAGAGACTTAATCGGACAAAGGGATTCTTTTTTAGTGTAACCACGCTAATTGTCATTATGCTTTATAAAAGCCCAGTGATCATGTTTTAGAAATAGTTATTGAAATCTTTACGATGACATGATATGACATCCAGGATTTGATTCAAAATAACAGACGGGAAGAGCAGGAAGCGCAGAGTTGAGAGCTGGCCACGTTCTGACTGCGGCTAGGTCCGGACAGCAGATACCAAGGCGTCATTACACTCTCGTATGCATGCTGGAAACTCTTTACATTCAAAGAAGAAAAGGAGGGAAAAAAGGCACTAAACAGGTCTAAGATGGCGCAGATGAAGGTGTAAAAGCGGCCAGCGCTGATGTGGCACAGAGGGCTAAGCCACAGCTTGCGACACTGCTATCCGTCCTGCAGCACCAGGTCCAGTGCTGACTGCTCCATTTCCAATCCAGCTCCTTGCCAGTGCACCTGGGAAGGCAGCCGAATATGGTCCAAGTACCCTGCCGCCCACATGGGAGACCAGGACAGTGGTCCTGGCTTGCGGCTTCAGCCTGGCCCGAACCTGGTCATTGCAGCCATTTGGGGAGTGAACCAGCGGATGGAAGACACACAGCTCTGACCCTCTCTTACCTCTGTAACTCTACCTTTCAAATAAATACTCTTAAAAAATTAAAAATAAACAAACAGTGGCTATCTCTAGTTTTCTTTAGTGTATCTTTACTTTTCTGTAATAAACATTACTTGTATATTATGGGAAAAGATTAGTTTTAAAAGGAAAAACCCTTCAATTCTTCAGACAGTTTATATGAACAGTTTATATGAACAGCATCTTGCTTACTCAAAAAAATTAGTAGTTTAAGGGTTGGCGTTGTGGTATACTTAATTAAGCCGCCACTTAAAACACTGGCATCCCATTTGGGTACCAATTTGTGTCCCAGCTGCTCCACTTCCAACCCAACTCCCTGCAAACACACCTGGGAAAGCACTGGACGATGGCCCAAAGTACTTGGGCCCTGCCCCCACGTGGAAGACCTGGAAGAAGCTCTGGCTTTGGCCTGGCCTTTGCAGCCATTTGGGGAGTAAATGAACTGATTCTCGCTCTGTAACTTGCACTTTCAAATAAATATATAAATCTTTTTAAAAAAATCATTAGTTTAAGTCTACCAAAGAACTTTGAAGTTTTCAGCGATTTTAAAACTTAACTGAGGGGTGGCAGTTAAGAAGCTGGTTAACACACTCAGGTGCTTGGCTTGTCTGCCTTCATTGGTTCCTGCCTCCAGCTTCCTGGTTCCTGCCACCCCATGGTAAGCCTGGATTGAGTTCCTGGCTCCCAGCATAGGCCTCCCCCAGCTCTGGCTGTTGTGGGCACTTGGGGAGTGAATCAATGGGTAGAAGCTCTCGCCACTCAAATAAATAAATTAAAAATTTTTTTAACTGAACAGCGTATTTTATAATTAATAACAATTAGCTTAAAATTAGTTCAGATGATTTTGGGTTAATCATTGTACTAGAAAGGAGAAAATTAGCTTCAGACTTCTAAAACCCACTTAGATTCTGGGTCAGAAACTGGCTCAGCAGACACTAAATCTGCAGATGAGACTAAATTGAGAGGTGCTGCGAACACCAAAGACAGTCAAGTGCAAACAGTCCCATTACAGATGAGACTCCAGCTAGAACAGATGCAAATACATACAGAGAAAAGCAGTCCCATTACAGATGAGACTCCAGCTAGAACAGATGCAAATACATACAGAGAAAAGCAGTCCCATTACAGATGAGACTCCAGCTAGAACAGATGCAAATACATACAGAGAAAAGCAGTCCCATTACAGATGAGACTCCAGCTAGAACAGATGCAAATACATACAGAGAAAAGCAGTCCCATTACAGATGAGACTCCAGCTAGAACAGATGCAAATACATACAGAGAAAAGCAGTCCCATTACAGATGAGACTCCAGCTAGAACAGATGCAAATACATACAGAGAAAAGCAGCCTGTGACTGACAATTCAGTACGTGAGAGAACATCTGGAAACTCCCAGAAGGTCAAAGAGGACAGGTGCTGGCACGGGCTGGCTCCAGGGGTGAGAGTCAGGGGTTGCAGGCAGAGTCTGTTCCTCCAGGAAAACAACACTGACCCCAAAGAGCAGAAAGTAAAACCAGAGATAGAAGGGAAGACCTGGGCCGGCGATGTGCTGCAGCGGGTTAAGCCAAGGCCTGCAGTGCTGGTGCGGGTGCACATCCCAGCTGATCCACTTCCAATCCAGCTCCTTGCTAACGTGCCTGGGAAAGCTACGGAAGACGACCCAAGTCCTTGGGCCCTCCACCCACAGGGGAGACCTGGAAGAAACTCCTGGTTTCTGGCTTGGCCCTGGTCCAGCCCCAGCCACTGCAGCCATCTGGGCAGTGAACAAGAGGGTGGAAGATCTCTCTCTCTCTCCTTCTCTGTCTTTAACTTTGCCTCTCAAATAAATAAATAAATCTTAGAAGAAGAAGAAAAAAACCTAGACAGTGGGATATTCCCTAGGACACGGATGTGCCACATGATCTGGGCTACTCCCAAAGACCTGATTTCAGCAAAGCACACACACACACACCCCTTCTGGGTACTACTAGCAGAGAACACCAGCTGTTTTAAAAAGGCACAGATCTCCAACAACTTAATGGCGGAACAAATATCCTAAGGTGACAACCAGATCTATTCCAGCACTTCACAACTCATAAGCTCAAAATACTCAAGGAACATTATTACAGGAGGTCTCCCTTGCTAGCAAGGGACCAAATATTTAACATTATCTACTTCTAAAGAGCTCAAAGTGTTCAGAATGTCACCCATCCATCACTATACTGTAACACTAGGAAGGAGGAAATAATCACTTTACAGATGAGCAAAGAAGACCCCAAAGACCAGTGGGTATAGAGTTCATTAGCTGTATATCTGCCTGCTGGGGGAAAAGCTAAGCTATGGTCTGGGTCATGCCAAGGGTGGAATTTCTTCTTTCACATACTTGATCATGTGCCAGTGTTCATTATCATCAAATTATAATACCTCCAAGGGCTGAATTTACTAAAATACATGCAGTTTTGTCATTTAGCTCATATTTAAAAATTTAAGGGATCTGTAATTAACATATTATCAGCAATGAATCTGCCTTGAAACAAAAAGAACTGCTTGAAAGTCAAGTCTATAGAACTCACTCAATTTCAAAGGATCATAGATAAACGTGGAGAAATTCTGCTCTAGTCAAAGCAAGGCCTGGGCTTAATCTGATTCTCGCTGGTAATTTCAGGGGAAAATTGGTTCTGTCTTACTCACAACAGCAATGCTAAGAATGCTAGCATGGCTCCATGGGAATCTGGCCACACTACCTGTGCTGAATAAACCTTTACAATTTCTTCCCACTCAGTGACAAGGTATCATTTAAAATTTTCATTTATTTGAAAGGCAGAGGCGGAGGCAGATTGACAGAGAGAGAGAGAAAGAGAGAGCTCTTCCACCCACTGGTTCACTCCCCAAATGCCTACATTAGCCAAGGCTGAGCCAAGCCAAAGCCAGGATCCCAGAACACAGGCTATGTCTCCCCTCAAGCTGCATCCCCATTGTGGGTAGGAGGGACCCAGCTACTTGAGCCACCACCTGCTGTCTCCCAGAGTGCACATTAGAAGGGAGCTGGAAGCAGAAGCAGAGCTGGGACTCAAACCCACACACGCAGTAAGTGGGCATCTTCACCTCTGTGCTAAACACCCCCCCCCCAGAATGTCATTCTAAATTATCAGCTCCAAAATATATACAAAATTCTGATTTAAAAAAAAAAAATGAGAAATCACATCTTTATTTCATCAATGAAGAAAGAACTCTTCTCAACTAGAATTATTAAGGGGTTTAAATAAAAAACAGCCGGTGCCGCGGCACAACAGGCTAATCCTCCGCCTTGCAGCGCCGGCACACCGGGTTCTAGTCCTGGTCAGGGCGCCGGATTCTGTCCCAGTTGCCCCTCTTCCAGGCCAGCTCTCTGCTGTGGCCTGGGAGTGCAGTGGAGGATGGCCCAAGTGCTTGGGCCCTGCACCCCATGGGAGACCAGGAAAAGCACCTGGCACCTGGCTCCTGCCATCGGATGAGCGCGGTGCGCCGGCCGCAGCGCGGCAGCCATTGGAGGTGAACCAACAGCAAAGGAAGACCTTTCTCTCTGTCTCTCTCTCTCTCTCACTGTCCACTCTGCCTGTCACAAAAAAAATTTTAAAAATAAAATTAAATTAAAAAAAAAATAAAAAACAACGGCTGAGAGTTCCCTTTTCTTTAACTAGAGAAGACAAAATACAGGGCAGTGAGAATAGATAATGCTTATTTAGGGCTTCCTCATATTCAAGAACCCTAAATCCAGGGGCTGGTGCCATGGCTCACTTGGTTAATCCTCTGCCTGTGGTGCCGGCATCCCATGTGGGTGCCGGGTTCTAGTCCCAGTTGCTCCTCTTCCAGGCCAGCTCTCTGCTGTGGCCCGGGAAGGCAGTGGAGGATGGCCCAAGTGCTTGGGCCCTGCACCTGCATGGGAGACGAGGAAGAAGCACCTGATTCCTGGCTTCGAATCAGCACAGAACGCCAGCCATGGCAGCCATTTCGGGGGTGAACCAATGGAAGGAAGGCTTTTCTCTCTAACTCTGTCTTAAAAAAAAAAAAGAAAAGAAAAAAGAATCCCATCCCCCTCAACACATACACACAGAGAATTTCTCTTCCTCTTTGTGAGTCCTCATGGCTCATGGGCATCTCCCTTTCATTTTACTTCTTTCTTTCCTTCCCTCCTGGGAGTTTTCCTTACCTAGAAACAGCACACAATCTGCAGGGAAGGGTGTGGAACATATATCTGGATAGGGTCAGAGTCAGAACATGTATCTGGATAGGGATCAGAGTCAGAACATGTATCTGGATAGGGATCAGAGTCAGAACTCAGAGATCTTTTAATTGATCTTCCTGAGCCTCTTTATGTTACCAGTAGGAAACTGAGACCCGGAGCGGTGAAATACTCCACTCACTGCTATACCCACATCTGCCCCAAGGAGATCCTAAAGACTGTATACACGTCCTTTCCCATTCCAAAACACAAAACTCTGTATTTAAAAGGATAACTAACATTTATTTTCCTTTGAAATTTTAAAACGTTCTTAAATTTGTTCTCCTTTGAAATGTCTGCTAAACTGCCTTATGGCTTTTTGAAAGGCTAGGCCTCCTTCATTCCCTTAACATCAGAAGACCGTAGCTCAGATCCATTTCGTGTTATGGTTTTAGGAGTTATATTCAGGGTTACTAACTGGTTGGGAAGTAACATAGAACAAAGAAAAATCTCTGGGAAGAGCTTCAGTAAATAAGTGACTTAATAAATAAATATTTACAGCTTCCTAAATATTTACCACACATATACATTAACTGGAAGAAGAGCCAAGGGCTTCCTCACGCTCAAAGCAATCAAAATGAAATACTGCAAATACAAAAACAAAATACACAGACATGCAGCAGATGTTTGCACATACTTTTCATGAATCTTCAAGACTCGATGAACTATAGGAATCTCTCTTCCTTCTATCCTAAAAACAACAATTTCTCCCACTCGTATGGGATCTTCAACCCGATTTGTTAGGAAGAGAAGATCTCCTCTATGAAATGCAGGTTCCATGCTGCCACTGGGAGGGGGAGAAGAACAGCATAAAGAACATGTGAGGTTACATTTATTTTCAAAATTAGATATTCAGCAAAATAATTGAAAGTATCACCTAGAGTATACCTGACACCTCAACAACTGTACTGACATAATGTAGATTATTCTCAAAACATGGTTTCTCCAGACTAATGATATACAATACAGGGTTCTTTAATTAGCTTTCAGTAACTAGTTCCATTTCAGGCATTACTATTTAAAAAAGCTTAAATCTTTTTACAAACTATTTATTGTATTTATTTGAAAGGCAGAATTACAGAGAGGCAGAGAGAGAGACAGACAGACAGAGAAGTCTTCCATCGATGGTTCACTCCCCAGATAGGCACAAAGGCCAGAGCTGTGCTGATCCGAAGCCAGGAACCAGGACCTTCTTCCGGGTCTCCCATGCTGGTACAGGGGCCCAAGGACTTGGGCCTTTTTCTACTGCACACAGCAGAGGCCACAGCAGAGCACCAGAGTGGAAGTGGGGCGGCTGGTACTTGAACCGGCGCCCATGTGGAATACTGGCACTGCAGGTGACAGCTTTACCTCTATGCCACCGCACTGGCCCCAGGAAGCCTAACTCTTGAAGAGGGCAGTGTGGCCAACTCCTTAACCTTTAAAATTTCAAATGACAAACAGAAGAGAAAAATGAACCTTCAGAAAACACTGCCCTTGTTCTCACTTTATCTGAACACACTGACATAAAAATGAACCTTCAGAAAACACTGCCCTTGTTCTCACTTTATCTGAACACACTAACATATTCAGATATTCAAATGAGAACTGGATCATCTTCTGCCATTTAGAAAGACACAGACCAAGATGACCTTATGAGTTCCATCCGTTCAGAAGGAAAAACAGCTCACCAAGTAAAGAACAGACAGCCACAGAGACAATCTTGTGCTATCAATCTGCTGATTTATTTTAAAAGAGAAACAAGAAAGAAAACCAAGGCCTCAAGCAGAGATTTCTGCCTAACAATTTCAGAAACCAGAAAAAGATTTAGTCGTATGGCAATAAGTGAGACGAAGTCCTTACAGTGTCTTCTTACCTTTCACTTACTCTACACCAGCTTCAAGAAAACTCCAACATATTTACAGTGATTAGGAATCTTTTTCCTTTTTTTTAAAGATTTATTTTATTTATTTAAAATACAGACTTATAGAGAGAGACACAGAGAGAGGGAGGGAGAGAGAGAAAGAGGTCTTCCGTCCACCGATTCACTCCCCAAATGGCCACAACGGCCAGAGCTGGGCTGATCCAAAGCCAGGAGCCAGAAGCTTCTTCCCAGTCTCCCACACGGGTGCAGGGGCTCAAGGATTTGAGCCATCCTCTGCTGCTTTCCCAGGCCATAGCAGAGAGCTAGATCAGAAGCAGAATGGTGGGGACTTGAGCTGGTGTTCCAAAATGAAACAGAGGTGTCCTAAGCAGCAACCTAACCCGCTGCACCACAGGGCCTGCCCCGTACTTTCATCTGCTCACACCAGCGACACCCTCTGTTCCAACGAAGCCCTCCCTGACAAGCACGTAATTAGACAGACAGGAGTTGAGCTGCTTTGGGGAATGACTCGTTTTTACTGAGTACTGATTTATGCAAAGTGCTATTCTAAGTATTTTTTCAAGTAATCTTCAAACCAAGTCTATGGCAGAGGTACTATTATTACTCCAACTTACAGGCAAGGAGACTAAAGCTCAGAAAGGCCTGACGTTTACATCTCAATAAAGATGAGATCTGGACCCGGAGCGTCCAGCAGAATCCAATCTCGCGGTGTCCAGGAGCCTCCAGGCCGCCTTTGAATCAAGGAGAGAACGCCATCCTCACATCTGCACTCACGGGGTGGCTTCAGAAGACATGGAGGACAGAGGCAACACTGACACACACTGCGTCCATGAGTAAACGGAGAACGAGGAGGAGGGGCACTGGGAGACCAGCTGGCCAGGCTATTGTAACTGATCACTTGGCAACTACTCAAAGTGTCATAGAAAAGAGACAGGCAAATGATATGGAGAGAAAAAGAAACACATAAAATATTAACTCAATTATGTAAAAAAATACATGGCAAGAGACTAAAATGTTAATGGCGATTGTATTTAGTAGTACGGGTAACCCAGTTTCATCTTGTTTTCTGAGTGTGTTTTCATCATTTCATATAATGAACACCTATCAACTTTTTTATTTAATAAAAGCATTTCTTGGCCGGTGCCGTGGCTCAACAGGCTAATCCTCCGCCTTGCGGCGCCGGCACACCGGGTTCTAGTCCCGGTCGGGGCGCCGGATTCTGTCCCGGTTGCCCCTCTTCCAGGCCAGCCCTCTGCTGTGGCCCGGGAGTGCAGTGGAGGATGGCCCAGGTGCTTGGGCCCTGCACCCCATGGGGAGACCAGGAAAAGCACCTGGCACCTGGCTCCTGCCATCGGATGAGCGCGGTGCGCCGGCCGCAGCGCGCCGGCCGCGGCGGCCATTGGAGGGTGAACCAACGGCAAAAAGGAAGACCTTTCTCTCTGTCTGTCTCTCTCTCTCACTGTCCACTCTGCCTGTCAAAAATAAAAAAAATAAAAAATAAAAAAAAAAAAAAGCATTTCTTTAAAGGTCACTACAACAGGCCAGGCAGGAAAAGGTAAGGGCTTGAAATAGAACAGTAGGGAGAAAGGGAAAATAACAAATTTGGTGGCAACTGGAGATGACAGAAGGGGGAAATCAAGGATGACTCCTAGGTTTTTAACACTGGCAACTGAGGCAGCCACAGAAACGGGCAAGAGGTTTTCAGAACAGGAGCTGGATTGCGTGGTTATTATGCTGAGTTTCCAGTGGGCCAACATCAGAGAGAGAGGTCCTATTTGTAGGGTGAAAGTGAAAACAAGGGTCTAGATTCAGGAAAGGAAGGAGATGAGAAATAAAGATTTAGGAGTGCTTATATAGATAGCAATTAAAGACATAAGAGCACATAGTAAAGTGAGATTAAAGGAACTAACCAGGGAAAACAGTTTTTAAAGATTTTTAAAAAGAGATTTATTAAATTGAACGGCAGAGTTGTCAGAGAGAGAGAGAGAGAGAGAGATCGATCGATCTATTTGTTTACTCTCCAAATGGCCACAACAGCCCAGAGCTGGGCCAGACCAAAGCCAGGAGTCAGGAACACCAACTGGGTCTTCCACATGGCTGGCAGGCACCCAAGTACTTGGGCCATCCTCCACTGATTTACCTAGGTATATTAGCAGAGAGCTGGATTGGAAGCAGAACAACCAGGACTAGAACCTGTTCTCCAATATGGGACGCAGTGTCACAAGCAGGGGCCCACTGTGCCACAATGCCAGCACCAAGGGGAAACTTTTTTTTAAAAGATTGATTGATTTGAAAGAGTTATACAGACAGAGATCTTCCATTTGCTGGTTCACTCCCCAGATGGCTGTGACAGCCAGCGCTGGGCCAGGCTGAAGCCAGGAGCTAGGAGCTTCTTCCATGTCTCCCATGTGTGTGGCAGGGGCCCAAGATCTTGGGCCATCTTCCACAGCTTTCCCAGACCATTAGCAGGAAGCTGGATCAGCAGTGGAGCAGCTGGGACATGAATGAGGACCTACATGGGATTCTGGCATTGCTGGTGACTGCTAGGCCACTACACCACAATGCCAAGCCCCAAGGGAAAACCTTTTAAACATGAAATAAATTACTAGCAAACTTATTATTGTTATTAATTAGAATATGCATTTAAATTTAATACAAATATGATAAATTTTGTTATATTAAAATTTTTTATTGACTTCAGTTTTATAAAGGAAAAAATACCAGTTTTGAATGTTGCCTGAAGTGTCAGTTAATAAGATAAATCATATGAAAGTCCCAAAAGTGGGTTCTCAATTGGCCTGCATCCTCTGAGGCATATGCAGTTCCAGGTAAAAGCTGTATTCCCTGGAGTTACACTAAACCCTGTCCACCACTTCAGGGCCTTTCTCTAATGACGGCTCCTTCTGACCCTGACTAGATTCTCCTCTAACACAACCTGGCCTCTTCTCTATGCCACATGGCGAGCAGACAAGCTCAGGATATAAACTGCCTAGCCACCAAACAATTCAGAGCAAACACCTCCTTTAGTACCACCTGTATCACAGATCTCCTAGCTACAGAGAGCAGGACACTCTCAGCACCACCAGGGCTTTCAGTAGGTCCTCTGGTCTAATCTGCACTTCAGAGGCCGGATGTTCGCAAACATCTCTACTGCAGGAACTAAATCTGAAATAATCCCAGAACAATCTCCAAGAGCAGCCTCCCTAGGCCTCTCTTCTACACCTTCCACCCAGAGTGCCAATCATTGGCTTCTCCTCCTGTTAGTGTTTGAACGTGTCACAAATCGAAGCTCTGCACCAAATTCCAGACCATCTGGGAACACAGGGCCACACGCTCTCAGAACTTCATCAGTCCTCTGATGACACCTGGGTCTAGCTTTCATTTTATGGATGAGGAAACTATGGTTCAGTAAACAAATGACTTGCTCAAGGCTGTAGCTGGACAATGAAAGAAACAGAGATCCAAGTCTATATTCTCACAGTAGTATTAAAGCAATGTTAAATTACACCATCAAATGCTTTCCCAGTAGTAAAATCCACACATTTCTTTAGGTTCTAGAACTATAGCTGTGTGTGTTAATAAAAATAGAATTAAGGGACAGGTGTTGTAATGCAGTGGGTTAAGCTACCACTTGTAAAGCTGGCATCCCATATGTGAGTAACAGTTTAAGTCCCAGCTACTCTGCTTCTAAATCAGCTTCCTGCTAACGTGGCCACGAAGGCAGCAGAAGGTAACCCGAGTAGTTGGGCCCTTGCCACCCATTTGGGAGACCAAGATGGAGGTACTGACTCCTGCTTTCAGCCTGGCCCGGACCTGGTAATTATAGCCATTTGGGGAGTGAAGCAGTAGATGGAAGATCTTGACCTCTCTTTCCTTCTTGCTCTGTTGTTCTGCCTTTCAAATAAAATAAATCAATCTGTAAACAAACAAAAACAAATAGAATTAAGATACAAGTATAAGTAAGAGTATATGTGGGGTATAAATAAGAACTAGAGGGGCTGGTGCCATGGCTCACTTGGTTAATCCTCCGCCTGTGGCACCGGCATCCCATATGGGTGCCAGGTTCTAGTTCTGGTTGCTCCTCTTCTAATCCAACTCTCCGCTGTGGCCCAGGAGGGCAGGTGGAGGATGGCCCAGGTGCTTGGGCCCCTGCACCCACATGGGAGACCAGGAAGAGGCACCTAGCTCCTGGCTTCAGATCAGCGCAGCTCTGGCTGCAGCAGCCATTTGGGGGGTGAACCAACGGAAGGAGGACCTTTCTCTCTGTCTCTCTCTCTCTCACTGTCTAACTCTATCTGTCAAATAAATAAATAGAACTAGAGACCCAGTGCCTCTGACCACTTGCCCAAAGTACATCAGAATGTGACAATGAAAGAATCAAATTCATCTTGTTAAGACAAATATTAAGTGTTACCACCAAACTAAGGACATGAAGAGGGAGGGAGGAAACTCTGGAAGGCACCAATTGTGTCACAGGTGTATATTCACCTCCAAACTCATCAAGTTGCCTACAGTAGTTTTTTGTGTTAATGACACCTCAATAAAGTAGTTAAGAAACACACATAATATACTACTATCTGGATCTAGATAACATTAATGATTCAATTTATCCTATCTTTGTACTTTATTATCTCCACAAAGAATTTGAGATGGTTACAAAAATAAGCCTAAAATAAGACAGAACAATTTCAATTAAAACAGCAAGTGGTAACTCTCAAAAAAGGAGTTTCAAAATGAGATTCTAAAACCACTAAAGAGTATGAATGCAAAGACATAGAAGGAATGTAGAAAAAAAAAATCAGTACTATTTGTCACATTAAGAGATGGCACTGGGGGCTGGTGCTGTGGTGCAGCAGGTTAAAGCCCTGGCCTAGCAGTGCTGGCATCCCGTATGGGCACTGGTTCAAGTCCCAGCTGCTCCACTTCTGATTCAGCTCTCTGTTATGGCCTGGGAAAACAGTGGAAGTTGGCTCATGTCCTTGGGCCCCTGAATCCACATGGGAGACCCAGAAGAAGCTCCTGGCCCCTGGCTTTGGATCAGCTCAGCTCCGGCTGTTGTGGTCATTTGGGAAGTGAACCAAGGGATGGAAGACCTCTCTCTGTCTCTACCTCTCTAACTCTTTCAAATAAATAAGATAAATCTAAAAGACAGAGAGAGAGAGAGAGAGAGAGAGAGATGGCATTAAGGGGTTGGCACGGTCAGTGCTATGGCATACTGGGCTAAGCTACTGCCTACAGTGCCTGCACGCAATATGGACGCTAGTTCAAGTCCCAGCTGCTCCTCTTCCAACCATGCTCCCTGCTGTGGCCTTGGAAAGCAGTAGAAGGTGGCTCAAGTCCTTGGGCCCCTGCACCTGCATGGGAGATCTGGAAGAAGCTCCTGGCTCCTGGCTTCGGATCAGCCCAGCTCTGGCCATTGTGGCTATTTGGGGAATGAACCAGGGGATGAAAGACCTTGCTCTCTCTGCCTCTGCCTCTCTGCCTGTAACTCTACTTCTCAAATAAATGAATAAATCTTAAAAAAAAAAAAAAAGAGAGAGAGAGAGAGAGAGAGAGAGAGATGGCATTAGCGACTTCAAAATTCCAGAGGCCTAGTTTGGAAGTGATGTTTGAAGGTCAGCAGAAAACATGGAAGTAATTAGTGATGCTAATGCTGAGAACATGGAGGTCTATAAAAACCTAAGGAACGAATGGCAAAACATCAGGCCTGACCCATGCAGCGAAGAAGGTAAGAAGACAAAAGAATGTCAGGGAAGTAACGCCCACTGAATAGGAGCCGCTTCATGGAAAGGTCTCCGGCGCTGTGCGGTTCTGAATGGTAAGCATGACAAGTAAGAATTTCTTACAGCTGAGATACGGTCACTAATCTTCTTCCAGGCTCTTCAGGGGAGGACAGTTTCTAAGAGACTGATAACCAGTTTTCAATATCTCAATTCTTCTCCCAATTAATGCCACACAATTCCATGCCTCGAAAAGAAAAATTAACTGTTACCTGAGCACCACTACAATCGGACTTTCACTTCCAGTTATTACCATCAACCCCTTCCAGATCATCAGTGCCGAGGAGACAATCATTCCAAAATTTAGGACCTGGTAATAGAGCTGTAAGAACAGAAGAGAAGAGGTCAGACCCACCGTCCCCTCCACTGAGGGAAGTAAACGCAGAAGCTTCAAGCAGTCCTGCCAGGGCAGCTGAAGTTCTGGGGCACTCTCCAAAATACCGTGATAACTACATCGTCAGTGACCCCAAACAGGCCCCCATTCCTGCTTGTTAACACACTAGTTACATTTGCCTAACAACATAATATTGCCAGAGTCTTTGCACAATTCATTTCATTTCACAGCTGTTCAGTTTAGGTTCAATCACACTCCAGTCACACACCAGCCAGGGCTAATATCCCTCTGCTTCTTATTTCCTATGGCATTTATCCCTTGACAACCATGGCAGAGTCAAGAACATTTCACTCTCTCCCCTCATTTCACACTGTGAGGGAACCAAGAAGAGACTTTGCCAAACTGTCACAGCCTGTCGGTCACACAGTCAGGACCTGAAGGTCAGCCTTCTGTCTTACTAAATTTCCACTAGTCCACAAACTCTAACATCCCATGACTCGAATTAAGCAGATACAACACTACCAAGGCGTTTCAAGCAAGGGAAATAATGTGAGCTAACTGTGCTGGGCCGTGGCTTTTTGGAAACTGGGTAAAACAGAGGATGACCAGCAACCAAGGCAAACAGTTCAAAGAATGAAGAGGCCGGCGCCGTGGCTCAACAGGCTAATCCTCCGCCTTGCAGTGCCCGCACACTGGGTTCTAGTCCCGATTGGGGTGCGAGATTCTGTCCCAGTTGCCCCTCTTCCAGGCTAGCCCTCTGCTGTGGCCCGGGAGTGCAGAGGAGGATGGCCCAAGTGCTTGGGCCTTGCACCCCATGGGAGACCAGGAGAAGCACCTGGCTCCTGGCTTCGGATCAGCACGGTGCGCCGGCCACAGCACGCCAGCGGCAGCGGCAATTAGAGTGTGAACCAACAGTAAAGGAAGACTTTTCTCTCTGTCTCTCACTGTCCACTCTGCCTGTCAAAAAAAAAAAGTTTCAAAAATATGCATAAACAGCTGGCGTTGTGGTATGGCAGGTAATGCCACTGCTTGCAACACCAGCATCCCATTAGGCGCTGGTTTGAGTCCTAGCTACTCCCTCCTGCACCTGCATGTCAGACCAGATCAAGTTCCTGGCTCCTGGCTTTGTCCTGGACCAGCCCAGGCCGTTGTGGCCATCTGGACAGTGAACCAGCAGATGGGAAGATTCTCTTCGTCTCTCCCTCCCTTTCTTTAACTCTTTCAAATAAACAAATAAATCCTTTTGTTAAATGCACAACTTAAGTTCATATTTACTTTAATTTTTCATTTTGTTTGAAAGGTGGTGACCGTGTGAGCGAGAGAAACAGATCTTCCATCTGCTGGTTCACTCCCCAAATGGCTGCAGCAAGCTGGGGCTGGGCCAGACAAAAGCTAGGAGCCTTTCAGAACTTCATCTGGGTCTCCCACACCAGTGGCAAGGACTGAATACTTGAGCTGTCACCTGCTGCCTCCCCGACGTGCATTAGCACAAAGCTGGATCAGACGCAGAGGGACCAAGATTCAAACCAGGCACTCCAATATGGGATGTGGGAGTCCCAAGCAGGGATTTAACTACTGTACCAAATAGC
This sequence comes from Sylvilagus floridanus, assembly GCA_949820135.1. Lineage (NCBI taxonomy): Eukaryota > Metazoa > Chordata > Mammalia > Lagomorpha > Leporidae > Sylvilagus > Sylvilagus floridanus. The sequence continues at coordinate 92,504,296 of OX463239.1, read as the reverse complement.
CATGTCCCACTTTTGTCACTTTAAAATAAACAAACATGCAGAGGACATTCTACAAGACAACTGTTTTCGTCTTCAAAAATTCAATGTCATAGAAAAAAAGGCAGGAGACTGTTCTAGGTTAAAAAGGACTAAAGACACATACAGGAACCAAATGTAATACATACACTTCAATTGAATATTTGTTAAAAAATCATATTGAAAAATACCAACCAAAAGACATTTTGAGGTCAACTGGGGAGTTCCAAATATGACTTGAATATAAATGATACTAGAAAATCAATGCGAATTTTCTTAGGTGTGATAAAGCTATGTATAGCAGTAATGTAGGCACCATATTACATTTCAATAGTTAGCTAGAGTTGTAGTTAGGAGTGAATTGTTGTGTTTCAGATTTCAGAGTATTTCAGAATACAGGTTTTTGGATTTGAGATATTTAACTTCTGCTATCCATTTTCAAATGATTCAAAAATTTATACATATATATGCATATACAAAAAATCTACAGAACAAATATGGCAACATGTTAACAGTTTAAATCCGTGTAGCAGTTGATAGGTGTGTTCACTATACTACTCTTACAATTTTTTTTTAAAGATTAATTTATTTGAAAAGCAGAGAGACAGAGAGAGAAGAAAAGAGAGAGAATGAGAGAGAGACTGAGACCTTCCATCTGTTGGTTCACTTCCTAAATGGCCACAACAGCCAGGGCTGGCTAGGCTGATGCCAGGAGGCCAGGGCTTCATCCAGGTCTCCCATGTGGGGGCAACAGCCCATAGACTTTGGCCATCTTTCACTGCTTTCCCAGGAGCATTAGCAGGGAGCTGGGTCATTAGTGGAGCAGCCAGGACTCCAACTGGCGCCCATATGAGATGCTGGCACTGCAGGTAGAGGCTTAACCTCCGCCACAGTGCTGGCCCCTCAATTTTTCTTAAATATTGGAAAAAATGTACAGAAAAATGGAAGGAACTAAATATGTTGGTAGCTACATCTTGAGATATAATATTAAGAAATTTTATTGATTTAACTTTTTATCCATATTTTTAGCATTTTTCCTCTTTAAATCAATGTTTATTTCTATCAAGATATTATACTCATGGCCGGCGCCGTGGCTCAACAGGCTAATCCTCCGCCTTGCGGCGCCGGCACACAGGGTTCTAGTCCCGGTCGGGGCACCGGATTCTGTCCTGGTTGCCCCTCTTCCAGGCCAGCCCTCTGCTGTGGCCCAGGAGTGCAGTGGAGGATGGCCCAGGTGCTTGGGCCCTGCACCCCATGGGGAGACCAGGAAAAGCACCTAGCACCTGGCTCCTGCCATCGGATGAGCGCGGTGCGCCGGCCGCAGCGCGCCGACCGCGGCAGCCATTGGAGGGTGAACCAACGGCAAAAGGAAGACCTTTCTCTCTGTCTCTCTCTCTCACTGTCCACTCTGCCTGTTAAAAAAAAAAAAAAAGATATTATACTCATATATATACAAGATATATAATAAAAAGCAGCAATATTCTAGCCATAGCATACCATCTACAGCAAATGTTTTTATACATTTTATGGCTTCTGGTATCTACATTCCTCCTTCTAATTGTGGGGTGGGTGTTCAGCTTAATGGTTAATACGCCAATGGGGACTCCTGTATCCCATAGAGTGAAGTGCCTGGGTTCGAGTCCCGGCTACACTCCTGACTCCAGCTCCCTGCTAAGGCATGCCTTGGCTCAGCCCCAGCCACTGCAAGAATTTGGGGAGTGAACCGCTGGATGGGAGCCCTCTTGTCTCTCCACCTCGCCAACAACTTTTTGAAAACCATGTTTCTCGTTTTATAGTAGGTAGTTAACACGATGTTTAGCATTTATGAGGAATTCAGCTCTCTTACGCCATTTTCTGTTTTTTCTCTAGAATTATCTATTTTTCCTGCCTAGTGGAAAATTTCAAGATTTATCTTCTTACAAACTGATGGTTAATTTCTGGCAGGGTACATAACAAACTGGAGACAGCCTCTTGAGGAGGAATGAGATGGTGCGGTGGAAGGAAAATACTTTACAATATATACACGCTTGCTATTTTTAAGTTTTTGCTACACACAAGCAACATCTATTTTTTTCTTTAAACTGTCTCAGCTTATTTTCCGAAGTCTATGCTAGTGGCCAGAAAACTATTTTCCTGGCATTCCAGTGAAACATCATGTACTGTACCAAGGTTAAGTGTCCTCCACAAGGGGAAAACTTTCTAGGAGGCACTTGGGAACATCTGCTGTCCTTTGGAGTAACAGTAACATGAGGACATGGGCAACCTGAAACTCAATTTGACATTCCCATTTTCAGGTGAGGAAAGGGAGGCTAAAATACATGTTTATGTTTATTTTCTTATTGTCATTTGATTTCAGAGAGACAGGAAGATAGAAATCTTCCATCTGCTGGTTCATTTCTCTGAGTTTCTGCAAAAGTCTGCGTTGGGCCAGGATGAAGCCAGGAGCCCAGAATGCCATCTGGGTCCCCCATGTGCATGGCAAGGACCCATTACGTGCTGCCTCCCACAGTATGCATTAGCAGGAAGTTGGACTGGAAAGAGATGCTGGCACTCAGAACACACGATGTGAGCGTCCCACGCAGCAACTCACACTGCTGTAACTTAGGCTGCTGTGCCAAATGCCTGCCCCAGGATGACCACTTAAAAACACAACAAAAAACTTTATTCAACTTAAAGGCAGAATTACAGAGAATCACTCACACACACACACACACACACACACAGAGGTATCTTCTGTCTGCTCCCCAAATGTCCACAATGATGACCACTTAAAAAACACAACAAAAAACTTGATTCAATTTAAAGGCAGAATTATAGAGAATCACTCATACACACACACACACACACACACACACACACACACACACAGAGGTATCTTCTGTCTGCTCCCCAAATGTCCACAATGCCAAAGTTGGGTCAAGCCAAAGCCAGGGGCCCAGAACTCCATCAGGGTCTCCCACGTGGGTGGCAGGGGCCCAAGTATTGGGATCACCTTCCGCTGTTTTCCCAGGAGCCATCAGCAGGGAGCTGGATTGGAAGTGAAGAAACCAGTGCTCACTCATATGGAATTCTAGCATTGCAACAGGCCGCCTAACTCAATACTGGCCCCAGTGGTAGCCTTTTTTTTTTTTAACTTTTATTCAAGATTTTATTTATTTGAGAGATAAAGTTACAGACAGAGAGAGGGAGAGAGAGAAAGGTTTTCCATCCATTGGTTTACTCCTCAAATGGCTGCAATGGCCAGAGCTGAGCCAATCTGAAGCCAGGAGCTAGGAACTTCTTCAGGGTCTCCCACGCAACAGCGAAGGACCAAGCACTTGGGCCATCTTCCATTTGCTTTATCAGGCCAACAGAGAGCAGCCAGGACAAGAACCAGTGCCCATACGGGATGCTGCTGCTGCAGGCTGAGGCTTAGCCTACTAGCCACAGCGCTGGCCCCCAATGGTAGCTTTTTAAAAGACAAAAATGGGGGGAGGGGCCGGAATGTGGTATAGCAAGTTAAGTCACCATCTGCAACATAGGCATCCATATGACTGCCGGTTCAAGTCCAGGCTGCTTCTCTTCAGATCCAGCACCCTAGTCATGTGCCTGGGAAAGCAGTGGAAAATGGCCCAAGAGCTTGGGCCCCTACACCTCCGTGAGACCCAGATGAAGCTCCCAGTTCTGGCCCAGCCCTGGCCATTGCAGCCATTTGGGGAGCCAATCAGAGAAAGTTAGATCACTCTGTGTAATTCTGATGTTCAAATAAAAAAATTAATCTTCAAAACAAAAACACAAAAATAGTCATTTTATTCAGACGACTAAGTTGAGTAAACCAGGGGATGACAAGCAGGAAAACTAGCTCTAAAGAAGTAATCAAGGGGTCAGTGTTGTGGCACACGAGGTGAAGCAGCCCCTGTAACACTGGCATCCCGTATCACAGTGTCAGCTCCAGTCCTGGCTGCCCTGCTTCCAGTTCAGCTTCCTGCTAATGCGAACTGGGAGGGCAGCCGATGACAGCCCAAGCACTCGGGCTCCTGTCACCCATGTGGGAGGTCTGGAGCGAGTCGGGATCCTGGCTTCAGCCTGGCACAGACCTAGCTGTTGTGTCCATCTGGGGAATGAACTAGCAGATGAAAGATGTCTTTGTCTTTCCCTCTCTCTGTGTTACTTTGCCTTTCAAATAAATAAATAAATAAATCTTTTAAAAAATAGCAAAAAAACAAAAGACAAAACAAAACAAAAACACCTACAGTACTGGTTAGGTCAACAGACTGTAGGCCTCAATCCAGAATCTGAGGGAGAGGCTGCTGGATTCCACAAAAATTAGTTTCATGACCTCTTCTCTCCCTCCCTGGGGAGGGAGTCGGATGTGTTTCAGAACTCAGAACCGGCCAGATTTTGAAAAGGCAGTATCTGCATGTACCATTTGCACATAATGCAGGGTCTACAACAATATTTCACAAATGTATCAAGATTTACACAGTAAAATGTAAAAATTCACACTGAAACAAATAACTAAAAGCAGCAACATACCAATCAGTTCAAGCTTGTTTTTGCTAAGGAAAAATCTTCCATTTTCAGAAGGGCTAAGGTTGTCAGAACAAGCCCCTAATATGATATCTAGTAAGATAATTTCCCTTTGAAAGAAAAATAAGCAACTTAAACCCGATTTCCTCCATCTCTGTAAGGTCACTCCTTTCCCCCAGACACATAACAGCAGCTTTACTACAGAACCAGAAGCTACCTCAGCATCAAGATCCTGCTCTTTGTTTTTATGAGAAAGAGGGTCTAAGTCCCTGAGAGTGTGTGGCTGGTATGTGCCCATGTGCACGGGAGTGCCAAGTCAGTGTGCAGGCCAAAACTTAGAGGAAAACGATTTGCTAAAGGAAATACCGACCCAGGTAAGTTTCCAACTGTCACTCTTCTCCCTTTGTTCTCTCCCCTTTTTTGCTGCCAACAGCCATGACTCAAAAGTCAAACACATGGCTCCGCAGCCCCTGCTCTCCTCACCACCGCACTTGAACGCCTCTCAGAGAAAGCGCTCCCTTCCTAGTACCGGCAGAAACAAAGTGGCAGTGACCTAACCGTCTCATGCCACTTGGTCACATCAAGCTAATCATTAATAAGACATTGTGACATATGTAGAATAATAACCACAGAACTGAATGCCCTATTATTTTTTTTCTAATAAGTGACCAGAACAGCTTATTGCTCAACACTCTAGGTGAAACTAGAAAAGAATGCTATTAAAATCAACAGAAGTGCTATATAATACCTCTAAATAGGTATTGTGTGGAGATCTGAATACTAGTTGTTTGGTTTTCATTTTTAGGAAATAATGTGTGGAACCCTCCCCCAAAAGTCCTGTGACTAGAGCAGTCTACAGGACAGCTGGTAGTTCACTCTAATATATACATACACTCTATTTTTGTTTTTTTGACAGGCAGAGTTACAGACAGTGAGAGAGAGAGACAGAGAGAAAGGTCTTCCTTCCATTGGTTCACTCCCCAGATGGCTGCCATGGCCGGCACTGCACCAACCCGAAGCCAGGAGGCAAGCGCTTCCTCCTGGTCTCCCACGTGGGTGGGTGCAGGAGCCCAAACACCTGGGCCATCCTCCACTGCCCTCCTGGGCCACAGCAGAGAGTTGGACTGGAAGAGGAACAACCGGGACTAGAACCCAGCGCCCATTTGGGATGCCGGCGCCACAGGCGGAGGATTAACCAAGTGAGCCACGGCGCCGGCCCACATACACTCTAATATATATACACACAGAGACGTGTGTGTGTCTATGTGTGTTTAAAAGAAATTTATAAAAAATATATAAAAGAAATTAAGAAAAAGGCTAGGACATAAAATTCACCAAAGTAAAAGCTGATAGTTCAGTAACTTTAAATACAGTAATTTAACATGCTACAATCTAGAAGCTACACCCTGGCAATACCTATTACACTTGTCAACTATTGTTTGTTTCCAGTTTTTACAAGAAATATTCAATGGTCTACACACATGATATTTCATAGCAATCAGACTGCCACCAATTTTAAGCAAAGACGGTAGTGACCATGGAAGAGAAACTATGTTGTAAAGCCACAAAACAGCAGCTGGCCTAAATCTTAAATTCCATTTATTTTAAGACTTATCAATCCATAATCACAATTCCCTCCCTTTCTAACTCTGGGGAGGAGGAGCAGTGAGAAGCTGGTATCAGGCCAGCTAGAAGTAAAGCTGGACTGGGTGTCCGGCACTGAGGCAGGTGTTTGGTGCGGCAGTTGGGCCCCCCTGTACCACATCAGATTGCCTGCGCTCAGTCCTGGCTCTGCCTCTGACTGCAGCTTCCTGCTGGTGTGTATCCTGGGAGGCAGCAGTACAAGCACCTGGGTCCTTGCCACCCACATGGGAGGCTCGGAATGAGTTCTGAGCTCCCGGCTTCGGCGTTGCTGAGCCCCAGCTGTGGCAGGCATTTGCAGGGGCGAACAGCAGGGAGAAGACCTTTTTGGTGTATCAATCTATGCCTCTCTCTTTTCCAAATAGATAATAAACATAAAAAAAAAAAAACCCTGATGACACTGGAAAAATAGATACTTTTACTGTGGCCCAATAAAGTCAGTGAAGGTCCCAGTATGGATCTTAAATGCTAAGACAAAATTCTTAACAGTCTAAATGGGCATAGTATCAGTAATAAACACATTTCATTTTAAAAGATCTGTTCAACCTTTTAACAGTCTGACTAATGGGACCAGTGTTGTGGAGCAGGGGTTAGGCCACTGCCTGCAACGCCAGCATCCTAAATGGGCACCGGTTCAAGCCCTGGATGGTCCACTTCCGACTCCGCTCTCTACAAACACACCTGGGAAAACAGCAGCAGATGGGCCAGGTCCTTCTGCCCCATTCCCATGCGGGAGACCCAGATGAAGCTCCTGGCTCCTGGTTCCGGCTTGGCCCAGCCCCAACTGTTGTGGCCATTTGGGGAGTGAACCAGCGAATGGAAGATCTCTCCCACACCTACACAAACACATATACAGCAGCTGCCTTCCTAATAGTCTCAAACTGGGCTGGCGCTGCGGCTCAGCAGGCTAATCCTCCACCTGCGGCGTCGGCACACCGGGTTCTAGTCCCAGTCAGGGCGCCGGATTCTGTCCCGGTTGCCCCTCTTCCAGGCCAGCTCTCTGCTGTGGCCAGGGAGTGCAGTGGAGGATGGCCCAGGTGCTTGGGCCCTGCACCCCATGGGAGACCAAGAGAAGACCTGGCTCCTGGCTTCGGATCAGCGCGGTGTGCCGGCCACACCGTGCTGGCCGCGGCGGCGGCAGCCATTGAAGGGTGAACCAACGGCAAAGGAAGACCTTTCTCTCTCTCTCTCTCTCTCACTGTCCACTCTGCCTGTCAAAAAAAAAGTCTCAAACTGAAAATAACCCAAATGCCTACCAACATATCATAATTAAACTGCAATAATCCCAGATAATGGAATAGAAATGAATGAACCACTGACACACGCAACTGAGATGGATCTGAAAACCACACTGTTGAAGCTGTGTTGGCACAGCACGGACCAAACTCACCTTTATGCCTGAAACAGCTGAGGCATTGGATGCAATGCAGGGGACAGGGTTTTCAGACATTGGACATGTGACTGCGTCTGGTAGCACAGGACTGTGATTACACAGAAAGGGAAAACTGACAAGTTGAGACCAGTTCAATCCACTATGGAGATCAGGGAGATCCCAGACCACAGGGCAATGGGGAAACAGTACCCGGCAATCTCCCTGAAGGACACAGAACTGGGGGTGCAGAGAGGCAAAGGAAACCAGAGAGGGCAGGAAGTACAGAAATGAGAGCCTCACAGAGACCTGCAGAGGGTCTCAGTCTCCTGTTTCCAGCTGGGCAGTGGTAAGTGCACGTGTGAGGGAACTACTGAGAACGAGAAGAGGAGCAGATGGAACAAGTCTCGAAGCTGAAAGGGAAAAGGAAGTTTACGTATAGCAGGCAGAGGGGAAATCTTCATTATACATGTGGCTTTGGAGACAGTCATCAGCAACACATTCATTGTAGAGTAAAATCAGCACTGAAGACGGCTGTAGATCTCCCTGCCACATGTTCCAGAGAACTCTGAGAGGACCAAACTGGAAGCCAGCGTTTTGGCACAGCGGGTTACCACCACCTGCAACGCTGGCTTCTCAGATCACGTTTCAGTTGCTCCAGTTCTGAAGATGGTCCAAGTGCTTCCGACCCTTCATCCACATGGGAGCCAGGATGGAGTTCCAGGCTCCTGGCTTCAGCCTGGCCCAGCCACAGTTGTTGTGGCCATTTGGGGAGTGAACCAGCAGATGAAAAGATCCCCAAACCTCTGTAAGTCTGCCTTTCAAAAAATAAATCTTTAAAAATTTACCATACATGAAAAGAGGTAAAACAGTATGACATAATGAGAAAAATCAATAAACAGAAACAGATTCAGAAATGTTAGAGATGACAAGATTAGCAGACAAAGAAACAGAGTAATACATTAAAGAAGAGACATGTTCAGCCTAGAGACTGATATCTGTGTTCCATAAATGGAGTACCTGGGTTCAATTCCCAGTTTTGGCTCTGGCTCCTGACTTCAGCTTCTTGCTAATGCAAAAAATAGTGATGGCTCAAGTAACTGGGACCCTGCCATGCATGCAGGAGGCTTGCTGAGTAAAGCAGCAGACAGAAGTGCATGCTCGCTTGTTCACTCTGTATGTGTGTGTGCGTACGCCTCTCAAATAGTTTTTTAATCAGAAAAAATAAATAAGGGGCCGGTGCTGTGGCATAGAGAGTTAAGATGACAATATTGGCATTCTGGATGGGCACCCATTCAAATCCTGGCTGCTTCACTTCCAATCCAGTTCCCTGCTAATGTAACTGGGAAAGCTGCGGAAGATGGCCCGAGTATTTGGGCCCCTTCACCCACATGGGAAACCTGGATGGAGTTCTTTCTAGGCTCCTGGCTTGAGCCTGGTCCAGTCCTAGTCTTTTGTGGCCATCTGGGGAGTGAACCAATAGATGCAAGATCTCTCTCTCTGTTTCTTCCTCTCTCTTTGTAACTCTGCCTCTCAAACAAATAAATCTTTGTTTTTTTTCCAGGAGAAAAAAGTGAACAATAAAAAAATCAAATCAATGAAACCAAAATTGGTTAAGAAGATCAACAGCCAGACTAACCAGGTGGAAAAAAAGAGAAAACATATGAATTATCAGTATCAACGAAGGACTGGGAGAACTGACATCACTAAAGAGTCTACAAAGATTATGAGTAATAAATAAGTATCATAAATACCTTTAAATCTTTTTTTTAAATTTTTTTTGGACAGGCAGAGTGGACAGTGAGAGAGACAGAGAAAAAGGTCTTCCTTTGCCATTGGTTCACCCTCCAATGGCCACCATAGCCGGCGCACTGCAACTGGCGCACCGCACTGATCCGATGGCAGGAGCCAGGTGCTCATCCTGGTCTCCCATGGGGTGCAGGGCCCAAGCACTTGGGCCATCCTCCACTGCACTCCCGGGCCACAGCAGAGAGCTGGCCTGGAAGAGGGGCAACTGGGACAGAATCTCGCGCCCCAACCGGGACTAGAACCCGGTGTGCCAGCGCCGCTAGGTGGAGGATTAGCCTATTGAGCCACAGCGCCGGCCTTACCTTTAAATCTAAATATTAGACAATGTTATAGAAATGAAGAGATACAAACTACCAAAATTCATTCAAAAAGAAAGACAACTTGAACAGATCTACATCTATTAAATACATTTCTTTTTAAAGTGTGTGTTTATTTGAAAGGCAGAGCAGAAAGAGAGAAATCCTTCCATTCACTGGTTTACCACCCAAATGCCCACACTGGCTGGGTTAGGTCAAAGTCAGGAACTACATTCAGGTCTCTCGGTGGGCCACATGACCAGCTGCCTTCAAAGGTGCACATTAACAGGAACCAGACTGGAGGTGGAGACAGGACTCCGTCTCAGGCCCTCTGATACGGGATGTGGGCACCCCAAGCGGAAGCCTTACCTTCTGCATCACAACACTTGCCCCATATTACATAAATTGAATTTATGGTTTAAAAATCTTTCTACAGGGGCCAGCACTGTGGCGCAGCGGGTTAACACCCTGGCCTGAAGCACCAGCATCCCATATGGGCGCCGGTTCTAGTCCCGGCTGCTCCTCTTCCAGTCCAGTTCTCTGCTAATGGCTTGGGAAAGCAGCAGAAGATGGCCCAAGTCCTTGGGCCCCTGCACCCACATGGAGACCCAGAAGAAGCTCCTGGCTCCTGGCTTCAGATGGGCGCAGCTCCAGCCATTGCGGCCATCTGGGGAGTGAACCAGCAGATGGAAGACCTCTCTCTCTGTCTCTACCTTTCTCTGTAACTCTTTCAAATAAATATAATAAATCTTTTTAAAAAATCTTTCTACAAGGAAAACTCCAGGTTCAGATGGCATTCACTGATAACTTCTACCAGGCATTTAAGAAAAAAGTCAGCCGTGGCTCAACAGGCTAATCCTCCGCCTTGCGGCGCCGGCACACCGGGTTCTAGTCCCGGTCGGGGCACCGGATTCTGTCCCGGTTGCCCCTCTTCCAGGCCAGCCCTCTGCTGTGGCCCAGGAGTGCAGTGGAGGATGGCCCAGGTGCTTGGGCCCTGCACCCCATGAGGAGACCAGGAAAAGCACCTGGCTTCTGGCTCCTGGCTCCTGCCATTGGACGAGCGCGGTGCGCCGGCCGCAGCGCGCCGACCGCGGCGGCCATTGGAGGGTGAACCAACGGCAAAAGGAAGACCTTTCTCTCTGTCTCTCTCTCTCACTGTCCACTCTGCCTGTAAAAAAAAAAAAAAAAAAAAAAAAAAAAAAAAAAAAAGAAAAAAGTCATAATAATTCTATACTAATTCTTCCAGAAAATTGCATAAAAGGAAATAGTTTCCAACTTATTCTATTTATGTAGTAAACCAATTTTCAGCCAGTTTTATTAGGCCTCCACACCTAGTGAAAGCTGTTTATCACTGGGCCACATGATCCACAAGTTTTCATGGTGGCTGACTTGTCTGACAGACAGGAATGTCCCAAGTACCTGTTGTTGTTCCCTAAAGGTGAATGCCAGCAGAGACTTCTGGGATCTGGGGCAAAGCTGTGCTGTCCTTTGGAGAAGTATTCTCCTCCTGAGTAACAGCATCTAGCTTGCTTCTGAGTTCTAACAGAGATTAATCACTGCCCCCGGGCCACCAAGTCACCATGCGATCTCAGCTTCCCGGAATGAAGTGGACACTGCTAGATCCATGGATTCCTGACCTCGGCACGCACAGTAAGTACTCCATCCACAGGGAGAGGCGGTACGTAGGAGACTGAGCTCGAGCACATCCTGCAGACGAGTGTGAGCAAGTGACTCACAGCTCCTCATCCTGCAGTCACGGCCTCCTGAGGAGCTCACCAACAAAGGCTTTGGGCCTGGTTTTTAAAGGGTCCTCCATCAACCATCCAGCTAAGCAGTCTGGATGCCGGAGACTTGGATGCAGCTCTCCAACTAGGTATACAGAACGTGAAGATGACTGTGCCCAACGCAAATGCTCACCAAGGGAAGATAAAATGACCCGTTCTGTGGATGCCTGTCAGCCTCCTTCCCTAGCCTCCTGTCTTGCCCCACAGACACATGAGCAAAGGGGTTGGTAGCAGCCAAGGTGAGGTTAGCAACATGACTTCCCCTCACCCAGATCAATTAGGTTCCAGCCGATGCTGAATCCTAACCTACCAACAGGAGAAAACCAACACTGTGTCATGCCCCGCGGCAGGCTGCTGGTGCTGGATCACTCCCAACACGGAAGCAGTACTAACTCCTTCCTGCCAGACTAGAGCCTGGATACGGAGCAATCTTCCTCAGCCACTACCCATGGCCTTACAGATGCCTTACTGTGGATCACAGCATCCCACACAAATTGCCTCTGTCTAGAGAATTTATTTTATGGCAACCAAAACATAACAAAATTCCCTGCTCTTACTGCATGCCCCATCACTCAGAAGTAGCTGGCCTGAGAGAATGTGGAATGTTAGAGCAGTTATCAATTTGTCTCAACTCTAAATCCACCCTCCCTTGTGTTACTGAGGCCTGTAAATCCTTCTCCTGGGCCAGCAGGCTTAATGACGTTAGGTTTTCCTAAAGAAGGGTGCTGAAGGGACACCGCCATGAGACAACAGGGAGGGGCTTCTGATGCCTACATGCTTGTGTAGTCGGCAGGCGTGCACGCAGCAGGCCGCGCAGTGCTCACCTCCATAACCACCACAGACCGGCTCCAGCCTACACCCTCTCTCTGGCCAAGTCCTCGGCCTTCCAATGGGCCTAGACTACTCTGGCAAACACCACCGCATCGACAGGCTCCAATCACGTGGCAGTCACTCCCTCTCCACGTGACTCTCAGGCAGTGTTGTGCAGTTGGCAGGAGGTGCAGTCCTTGTCACACTCATCTGGGAAGTGGCAGGTATCTTCTGGACCCGCTCAGGGTCCTCTTTTACCTCTCTTAGTAGTTAAGTGTCTTTTGCTAGTTAACAATCCCTTATTTGCTTATTCACTCTCCAAAGGTCCACAGTGGCCCACGGCCGGGTCTAAACCTGGGAGGCAGGTAATCAAGCCAGGTCTCCCACATGAGTACCAGGAACCCAATCTCTTGGGCTTCCAAAGATCTGCACTAGCAAGAAGTTGGAGCCAGAAGCCAGAACCATGAATTAAATCCAAGCACCATAATTGTGGGATGTGAGTGTTTTAACCACTAGTCCAAAAACCTGCCCATTAACGATTCTTTAAATTTTTCCTATACAATTATTGATGTAGTTTCTGTCTTCTGAGTGACATAAATCACCTTTTGATGACACAGATGCATCATCTGAAACCCTGCGGGGCTCTGAATCAGCTGCTTTTTCTACAGCTAGGATTCACTAGCCTGGGACTTAAAGTGTAGAATGAGACTGACTCTCTTACTATGACCCCTAATGATCTGCAGTGAAATGCATGCTTCCCATGCTCCCAACTTTGGGTTCTGCTGTTTAGAGATTTTAATTCCCAAAGGAAATATCTACCCACCAGGAACACAACGGTTCCATTAAACTTGAAGTTGACTGCTACCTGGGCACTTTGTGCTCCTCAGGCCAGTGAACCAAACTAATCCTGATCAGACAAAAACCAGACTGTTACAACACAACAAGGAGAGTGAGTAGAACTGCAATATGGAAGGTCCTCCAAGCCCTCTCTCAGCACTCCATGTAAAAGTTAGGGAAAACAATCCAACTGAGCCAGGACTATGTTCATTACTCAGATTTTTCTTTTTAAAATTTTATTTATTTATTTGAAAGGTGGAATTACAGAGAGGGAGGGAAAGACAGAGATTTTCCATCTGCTGGTTCACTCCCTAAATGGCACAATGACTGGGGCTGGGTGGGCTGAAGCCAGGAACCTGGAACTCCATCTGGGTCTCCCATGTGGGTGGCAGGGGCCCAAACACTTGGGTCATCTTCCTCTGCCTTCCCAGGCACATTAGCAGGGACTGGAACAGAAGTGGAGCAGCCAGAACTCAAACCAGCACTTGTACTACCCAGCTTTTTGTTACCACAAGAAAATATCTGAGGCAATCAACTTTATAAAGAGGAAGTTTATTCAGCTTACAGTTCTGGAGTTCAAGTGCAAGAACGTGAAGCCCACTGGCTGGCCTCTGATGAGGACAGCAACAGTGGGACATGCGTGGAGGTTCAGGTGGTGAGCCAGGTAGCTGAGAGAGACAGAACTCGGGGCCCCACTCACACTTTAGAGCCAACCTTCTCTGGAGAATCACCTTCCAGGGCACAACCGATAACAAGGAATTCCCTCGCATGCTCCTCCTCAACACTGTAACTGGATTCCTTCCCACCCTGCAGTAACACATGACTCCGGCCTGAAACGTCCACATGAGTTTGGGAGCCACATCATATTCAAACCATAGCAGATGTGAATCCTTCGGCGATGCCCCACCAGGCAAGAGGTTGTGATGAATTTAGGTTTTCGCTGGAGGCGGAGACAAAGAAAACTGCTGTAGCCACGGGACCAGCTACAGAAACAAAGGTGATGGCATATTAGATAGAAACATACCTTGCTTTTCTGTTTATTTGAAAGCTAAGTATGATTAAAACAGGTCTGTACAAATGTCACGTTGACAAAGACTACAGCAGCTTCTGACTTTGTCACCTTGCATAAGCTAGAACTAGATTTCCCCCAAATCCCCTTCCCTGTACAGATCTGGATTAAAGTCAGCCAAAAAGGAGAAATTTGCCCAAGTTTTGGAAGGTGAAAGTGAAGCAGTTATGACTACGCTCAAGGTCGCTGTGTTAGAGGTGGTGAGACAGACGCTGAAGGGCTGGCAGAACTATTCTGTCCTCCTTCCCCCGCTCCACAGCCAGCTCTCCCGGCCAGCAGAGACTGGATATAGAAGCAGCTGCTTTTCACAGGCTTGCCAAATGCTCTTTGTGGTCCAATCCGGTAGCAGGACATGGAGTTCTGCCCCATATGTCACGGGAAGATGTCCACCCGTACCAGTGCTTCAGAAGAGCTGGTTAGGGGTCAGCCCTGTGGTCCAGCAGATTAAGACACCAGCATCCCATACTAGAGCGCCAGTTCAAGTGCCAGCTCCTCCACTTCTGACCCACTTTCCTGCTAATGCGCCAGGGAAAGCGGCGAATGATGGCTCAAGTAGCTGGGTCCCTGCCACCCACGTGGGAGACCCAGATGGGAGTTCCTGGCTTGTGGCTTCAGACTTATCTATTGCAGGCATTTAGGGAGTGAACCAGCACACAGAAGATCTCTTTCTCTGTCTCTCTATCTGTCACTCTGCCTTTCAAATAAATAGTCTTTTTTTTTTTTTTAAAAAAGAGCTCCTTAGTGACATTTCTATGATTCTTTAACTTCTGTTTTTATTCGTTTTATTTGAAGGCAGAGAGACAGACAGAGATCTCCCATTCACTGGTTCACTCCCCAAACACCCAAAAGCCAGACCTGGGTCAGGCTAAAGTCAGAAGCCCAAAACTCAATCTAGGTCTCCCATGTGGGGGGTAGTGGCAGGGACCCAACTACCTAGGCTATCTATCACCCACTGCCACCCAGAATGTCATTAGCAGAAAGCTGAAATGGAGAACAGAGCCAGGACTGGAACCCAGGCACGTACCCCAAGCAGCTACGTATCTACCATGCCAACTACCTGTTCCTAACTTAAGTATTTGCTTGCTCTACAACTGGGAAAGTCATTCCTACAACAAATTCCTTATTCCCTAATATTCACAATTCTTCCCAGACTAAACCCTGATTGATCAACTGTGATTTTCAGCAAAGCGTCCTGCCCTGTGGATAACGTGTCGGGATTCTACTCTGCATCTCTTTCCTTGAAGTCAGAAGACAACCCTCTGGAGAAGAGGGACACTGTAATCACTATTTCTGCTTACAGGAAACCCATGTGTATTGCCGTGGGCTTGTGCCAAACGGCTGTGGGAATGAATATCCATGCTTCTCTTCATGCCTGCAGAGAGAACGGTGTGACAAAACTGAAAGACGGGAAGTAGAAAGGAACAGCAGCAAAGCACCTTCAAACCTTACGAGGTTTTGTAATCTGGATTTCACTCAACCAAGTAAGACAGAAAATAACTTTTAGATGCTCAAGGAGAACATACACATGAATGATAGGGGAAGTACAGTTAAAACACATTTGTGGGGCCGGCACCATGTCTCAATAGGCTAATCCTCCACCTTGCTGCACCGGCATACTGGGTTCTAGTCCCGGTCGGGGCACCAGATTCTGTCCTGGTTGCCCCTCTTCCAGGCCAGCCCTCTGCTGTGGCCCGGGACTGCAGTGGAGGATGACCCAAGTGCTTGGGCCCTGCACCCCAGGGGAGACCAGGAGGAAGCACCTGGCTCCTACCATCGGATCAGCGCGGTGTGCCGGCCGCAGAGCGCCGACTGCGGCGGCCACTGGAGGGTGAACCAACGGCAAAAGAAAGACCTTTCTCTCTGTCTCTCTCTCTCACTGTCCACTCTGCCTGTAAAAAAAAAAAGAAAGAAAAGAAAAAAAATACATTTGTGACTTCCTTATACATGTAATGGAGACTGATGTTAGTACTACCACATCGAAACTTTGCAATTCACGAATGAATGCCGACACCCTGCAGATGATAATAATTTTTCTGATCCTAAAGATTTTTTTCAAGATTTTATTTATTTATTTATTTATTTATTTGACAGGTAGAGTTACAGACAGTGAGACAGAGAGAGAGAGAGACAAAGAGAAAGGTCTTCCTTCCACTGGTTCACTCTTCAAATGGCCCCAACAGCTGGAGCTGCACTGATCTAAAGCCAGGAGCCAAGTGGTTCCTCCTCATCTTCCACATGGGTACAGGGGCCCAAGCACTTGGGGCATCCTCCACTGCACTCCCGGGCCACAGCAGAGAGCTGGACTGGAAGAGGAGCAACCGGGTCAGAATCCGGCACCCAGACCAGGACTAGAACCCGGTGTGCTGGCGCTGCAGGCGGAGGATCAGCCTTTTGAGCCGCGGTGCCGGCAATACTTAAAAGATTTTTTAAAAAGTTTTATTTGAAAGGCAGAGTTATAGAGAGAGAAGGAGAGACAGAGATCTTCCATCTGCTGGTTCATTCCCCAAATGGCAGTGACAGCCAGGGTAGGACCAAGCCCAAGCCAAGAGCCCAGAGCTTTTTCTGGCTCTCCTACTCGGGTACAGGCGTCCAGGTACTTGGGAAATCTGCTGCTGCCTTCCCAGGCACATTAGCAGGAAGCTAGATTGAAACTGGGGCATCTAGGTCTCAAACTGATGCCCATATGGGATGCCAGCATCTCAGGCAGAGGCTTAACCAGTTATGCCACAGTGCCAGCCTCCAACAGTGTTAACATTTGTGTTAAGGGGCTGGCGCTGTGGCACAGTGGGTAAAACTACTGCCTGTACTACTGGCATCCCATATGGGCGCTGGTTCAAGTCCCAGCGGCTCCACTTCCAATCCGGCTCCCTGCCAAAGCACCTGAGAAAGCAGGAGAAAATGGCACAAGTACTTGGGCCCCTGCTCCACATGGGAGACCCAGAAGAAAGTCCAGGCTCCAGGTTTCGGATCAGCTTAGCTCTGGATGTTGTGGCCATTTGTGGAGTAAACTAGTGGATGGAAGACCTCTCTCTGTCACTCTGCCTTTCAAATAAATAAATAAGTCTTTTTAAAAAATTGTGTTAAGAACTCTTGCACATTTGCTGTTTTAGCTATTTACAAATTTAAGAGAACTTGCTCTATTAAAGTAATAAATCAGCCTTAGAATTCCAGCTTAAAATGTGTAATCAATTGTTTTAGGTTTATGATTTGATCAGAAAGTTTACCATTTATTCAAACTGTTAAAACACTGTAAGAGAATTTAAGAAGTCTCAGATTTATAAAAATTATATAAATGCTCTGTGATTGTTGAATAACTGAAGTTCTTAAAAAGGAATTTTTAAAAATTTATAATTGCATTGTTTTTAAGATGTTTATATTTATACATTAAATCAAATATTATAAGGCTCTTAAAAGTGATTCTTAAAACTTGCTATATTTGGGGCTGGCACCGTGGCACAGCGGGTAAAGCTGCCACCTGCATGTGGCACCAGTTCGAGTCCTGGCTGCTCCTCTTCCGATCCAGCTCTCTGCTGTGGCCTGGGAAAGCATAGAAGATGGCCCAAATGCTTGGGCCCCTGCACCCGCATGGGAGACCTGGAGCGGCTCCTGGCTCCTGGCTTCATATCGGTGCAGCTCTGGCTGTTGCAGCCATCTGGGGAGAGAACCAGTGGATGAAAGATCTCTCTCTCTCTCTCTGCCTCTCCTTCTTGCTCTGTATAACTCTGTCTTTCAAATAAATAAATAAATCTTTAAAAAAAAAAACTTGCTATATTTTATACAGATTTATAAACTGATTCTAAAAGCTAAAGAAAGAACAAGTTTTTAAGATTTTAGCTTTTGGGAGCTGGTGCTATGGTGCAGAGGGTTAAGCTGCCAGCATCTCATATGGGCATGAGTTCCTTGTTCCCAGCTTCACTCCAGCCCAATCCAGCCCAATCCAGCCCAGCCTGGGAAACCATAAGCATCTGAGGAGTGAACCCGTAGATGGGAGTTTGCTTTCTCTATGTCCTTCTTTCCTGTGTCTGTCAATTTTGTTTTAAATTTAAAGTAAAAATGTCACTTTAATATGCATCAAAATTCTTGCAATTTGGGGCAGGCATATGGTGCACTAGTTAAGAAACTGCTTGGGATGCCTGTATCCCATATAAGAGCACCGGGATTCAAGTCCTGGCTGGTCCTGAGTCCACATTCCCACAAGGCACACCCTGGAAGGCACCAGGCAATGGCTCAAATAGCTGTGTTCCTGCCACCCACATAGGAGACCCAGATTGAGTTCTGGGCTCCCAGCTTTGTCCTGAACTGACCACAGCTGTTGTTGACATTTAGGAAGTTAAGACATGAAAGATCTCTCTCTGCCTTTCAAATAAATAAAAAAGTCACATTAACCACTGCTGTATTAAAGCCAATCCGCTAAACTTTTTGGAATTTTGCAAGCCAGTTGTTAAATACAGTGCTACTAAAAATTAGTAAAATTACATTAAAAATGAAGGTAAAAGATACTCTAAATTCATCAGTTCCTAATTATTTTACTGTTATCTATTTTTTTAAATAAACTTTACTTATTTATTTATTTGAAAGTCAAGAGTTACAGAAACAGAGAGAGGGAGAGACAGAAAGAGATTGTCCATCACTGGTTCACTCCCCAAATGGCCACAACAGCTAGGGCTAAGCCAGGCAGAAGCCAGGAGCTTCATCCAGCTCTCCCACATGGGTGGCAGCGGCCCAAGCACTTGAGTCACCTGCTGCTGCTTTTCCCAGGCTATTCGCAGGGAGCTGGATTGGAAGTGGAGCATCCTGGACATGAACCAGGGCCCTCATGGGATGCCAGCGTCAGAGGCAGCAGCTTAACTGGCTGTGCCTCATCTATGTTCTCGAGGTTATTCTTTTCATCTGTAAGGCATCCGGTGGTTGTGCTATTACCTGTCTCTTCCTAATTCTGCACTCAGTGATGTCACACTGGTACCAGGAAATTTGACATTTTGTAATTAGTTACACCACAGAAACTGGCAAATCCTACAAAGCAGGGCTTCACAGATTAAGACAAGCCCCAGTAAAAGGTGATTTGATACTACAGTAAAGGAGCTACAACCAAGAAAAGGGAAGGGGACTAATAAAGTAGTGCAGAACAGAGGGCAGGACACAGAGGCCATGCAGTCCTCCAGGGCAGTCCCCAAAGACACGGGAAGAACACAGACGTTAAAAATCAATGAACAACAATGAGATACCGCTACACACCCACTGCAATGGTAAAATCTAGAACCACGACAGCATCGATGCTGGAGAGGACATGGAAACAGAGATTCACAGGCGTCGCTAATGTGGATGCGAGCCGGGATGGCCACAGCAGAAGACAACCCGCTGATCTGTGAAACTAAACATGCTCTCACCATACGATCTGGCCATCCTCTTCCTTGGTATTTATCCAGAGAAGCTAAAAGCCTATGCCCACACAAAAACCTGAACACAGATATTTACAGCAGCTTTATTCAAAATTATCAAAACTTAAAAGCAATCAAGGGGCTGGCGCTGTGGCATAGTGAGCTAAGCCTCCCCCAGCAGTGCCGGCATCCCAGATGTGTGCCATTTCTCATCCTGGCTGCTCTCTGCTTACGGCCTGGGAAAGCAGTGGAAGATGACCCAAGTCCTTGGGCCCCTGCACCCACGTAAGAGACCCAGAGGAAACTCCTGGCTCCTGGCTTTGGATTGGCTCAGCTCCAGCCATTGCTGCCATTTGGGGAGTAAACTAGCCAATGGAAGATCTTTCTTTATGTCTCTCCCTCTCTCTGTCTGTAAATCTACCTCTCAAATGAGTAAAGGGATAAAGAAGTGAAACAAAGAGGATTGTTACAACAGGGAAATACACAGCACCACACACCTGCCCAAAAGCACAGAACACACAACACCAAGAGTGAACTGGACTCTACAAGGTTATGACGTGTCAGTGAAGGCTCCATTCTGGTGAGGGGTGCTGGTGCTGTGGGGGCTGAGGATTTGTGTGAAATTTCTGTATCTTCTCCTCAATTTTGCTGTGAAACTAAACCAGCCCTAAAAAGAGGGCATCTTTTAAAAATTAAAGACAAAAGAATCAATTAAAATTTAAAGAATACATACTCTATGATTCCATCTATATAAAATGAAAACCCCTATATGCCAACAAAAAGAAATCAAGTTGGGCCAGGTCAAAGCCAAGAGCCAGGAACTCAATCGGGGTCTCCCATGTGAGTGGCAGGGACCCCCATACCTTCACCATCACCTACTGCCTCCCAGGGTGCACATTAGCAGGAAGCTGGAGTGCACAGTAGAGCTGAGACACAGATCCAGGCACTCTTGATACGGGGTGCAGGTGCCCCAACCCGCAGCTTAACCTGCTCCACCTAAAAGCCCCCTCTTCAAACATTTTAAATGAACAGAATTTAGGGAGCAGCACCATGGTGTAAATGAAAGGAGTTTATTTACAAAAGTATTCCTCCTGAACCTCATAAGGGGGAAAAAAGAACCATCACCCAAGAGCAGGTGTTGTGACACAGCAGGTGAGGCTACCACTGGGGACACCCCATTCCACATGAAATGCAGGTTGGAGGGCTGGAGATCCAGCTTCCTGCTATTGCACCTGGGAAGGTGTAGAACCCATGTAGTTGGGGTCCTCCCACTCACACGGGGGACCCAGATGGAGTTCCCTAACTTCTGGTTTTAGCCTGGCACAATTCTGACTGTCGTCACCATTGGAGAAATGAACCAGAGAGTGAAAGATCGATCTCCCTGTGTCACTCTGCCTTTCAAATAAATAACAAATCTTTATAAAAAAGTAAAAGAGGGGCCAGCACTGTGGTGTAGCAGGTAAAGCCGCCGCCTGCAGTGCTGGCATCCTATATGGGCACCATCTAGTCCCAGCTGCTCCACTTCTGATCTAGCGCTCTGCTATGGCCTGGGAAAGCGGCAGAAGATGGCTAAGTCCTTGGGCCCATGACCCATGTGGGAAACCTGGAAGACGCTCTTGGTTCCTGGCTTCGGATCAGCGCAGCTCGGCCATTGCAGCCAACTGGGGAGTGAACCAGCGGATGGAAGACCTCTCTCTGCCTCTCCTTCTCTGTGTTACTCTGACTTTCAAATAAATAAATAAATCTTAAAAAAAAAAAAATCAAAAGAAAACCTAAAGAATAAAATAACAGAAACAACTGATGATACATGCATAATATAAAATTAGGCATAAATAGAAAAGCTATGCAAATGAGTGTTTACAAGAATAAAACAAAAATTCTAGATTCTCTCCTCATGTGATTAGCTGTCAATACCTACAACTACTATATTTCAATTACCCTGAAGGTACAGAAGCAATGAATTCTGAACCACAATCATTCCATGCAGTGGAAAGAGAAGGGCAGGATAGCTTCTACTTCCTAACTTCACATTTCTGTTCCCTCTGCTTGTAATTCTGTTATAGTATTTATCATACTGCTTATGTAATAATCAGCATTTTCTTTCTTTCACTATTAGAATGAGAAACTCTTCGAGGGAAGGAAGTGTGCCTCA
Source organism: Sylvilagus floridanus (assembly GCA_949820135.1). Classification (NCBI taxonomy): domain Eukaryota; kingdom Metazoa; phylum Chordata; class Mammalia; order Lagomorpha; family Leporidae; genus Sylvilagus; species Sylvilagus floridanus. The sequence continues at coordinate 92,482,627 of OX463239.1, read as the reverse complement.
AATCCAGTGTTCAATGAATGCTCTTACTTCCTCTTCATCCTAAATTATCTAAATGATAACCAACCCACAAAGGTGCCTGCTACGGTCTTTCAAGACTCTCCTTGAAGCTGACTGAAATGTCTCTCAGTCTTCCTACCACTGCTAGAAACTGTCTTATCCTTTCTGGTCCAAGTGTTGAGGCTTTGAAATCAGAGCTGAGATCAAATCCAGGTCCTGCCATTCACCTTTGATCTTAGGCAAACTTTTAAAATCTCTCCAGCAGCAAAACACTGCCAACAACAATGCAGCTAATATCTATCATGTGCCGAGCACAATTCTAAGAACTTTCTATGAATTAACTCAGTTAATCCTCATATCAACTCATAGACAATATAGACTGTAAATGCAAATATTGCCTCTGAAGGATACACTTAAAAATGGTGAGAACAGGGCCTGGCATTATGGTACAACAGGTTAAGCCACTGCCTGCAATGCCGGCATCCCACAGGAGCGCCAGATCCGGTCCCAGGTGCTCCACTTCCAAGTTCTCTGCTAATGTGCCTGGGAAAGCACTTGGACCCCTGCCACCCATGTGGGAGGCCCAGATGGAGTTCCAGGCTTCTGGCTTCAGCCTGGCCCAGCCCTGGCTGTTGCAGCTAGTTAGGGAGTGAATCAGCTGATGGAAGATCTTTCTCTCCCTCTCTCTCTGTAACTCTTCCTTCCATCTGATGGCTCACTCCCCAAATAGCTGCAATGGCCAGGACTGGGCTAGGCCAAAGCCGGGAGACAAGTGCTTCATCCGGGTCTCCCATGTGGACGCAGGGGCCCAAGCACTCGGGCCATCTTCTGCTGCTTTCCAGGAACATCAGCAGGGAGCTGGATGGGAAGTGGGGCAGCCGGGACTCAAATGGGCACCTATATGGATGGGAAGTGGGGCAGCCGGGACTCAAATGGGCACCTATACAGGAAGCTGGCCTGCAGATGGCAGCTTAACATACTATGCCACAGTGCCAGCCCCAGGAACTTTGCCTTTCAAATAAATACATACATAAATCATTTAAAAATGGTTAAAATGGCAAGTGTTATATTTTATATACTTCTACCACAATGAGAAGATAAAGATAGCCACAGAGAGGTTAACTAGCCCAAAGGCACACAGCCAGTAAGGAACAGTTACTTCAAGCCTCTGAAGTCTAACTTCTGAGTCCACACTCTTAACTTCTAATCAGAACTGCTTCTCACAAAGCCTGTTTTCTTCACATGTATAACAAGAACATTACCCACCTCCTCTGCACTTCAAAATATTCACAGAAAAATAGAATTAAAAGATAAGTTTATTTTGGGGCAAAAACCCATAGTTTTTACATAATACACATTTCCCACAAATTTTTGGAAGACCCTCAGATGAAGCACTTCACACACAGCAAGAGCTCAAAAAAGTTCCTACTTTGCCCTGGTCATTTTGTACCCACTGGTGCTCCTTGAAGGCAGTCTGTCTTGTCTTTGTGTCATGGTGCCTAGCACAGCGTCCAATGGACAGCAGACCCAAAACAAACATTTTCTTCAGAGAAATATCCGTGATATCTAGAAATCCAAACACGGATAAGGGGCTGGCGCTGTGGCGTAGTGGGTAAAACAAACACCTGCAGCGCCGCCATCCCATCGGGCGCAGTTCGAGTCCCGGCTGCTCCACTTCTGACCCAGCTCCCTGCTAACATCCAAGGAAAGCAGCAAAAGACGGCCCAAGTGCTGGGGTCCCTGCGCCTCCCCACGTGGGAGTCCCAGAAGCAGCTCCCGGCTCGGGTCGCTGCGGTCATCTGGGAAGTGAGCCAGCGGATGCTGTGATTCTGCCTCTCAAATGAACAGATAAATTAAAAAAAAAAAAAAAGCATTATACACTACGCAAAACATCTGAAGCGCTGTCGTAACGATGTAATGACACCGGGACAGCTCTTGACAGCAACACTGGGAAGAGGTCCGACGCGAGCAACCAGGTTCCACGCACGCAGCCGGTGTAGGACCACACGCCCCCAAAAGAAGGAAAAAACCTTTTCCGACGGCGGAGTGATTGCAGCGCTATTCCCAGTCCCTTCTAACATATAATCTGGCAGACCAGGGCCGGGGAAGGTCTGCAGACCAAACCAGGAGACCCCAGGGCCGCCGACGGGAGACGGGAGCGCCACCTCCCTGCTAGGGGCAGGCGGACTAACCCCTCCAACTGCGAAGTCCGGGCAGCCCCGCAGCACCCAAAAGGGGGCTGCGACCGACGGAAAGCGCACGACGGCTTCGGGGGGGCCTCCCGCCGCCCTCCCGAGGCGCCGGCAGCGGGGTGGCGGCGCGCTGCCAGCCCTCGTCCCCGGGATCGTCAGCGGTCGCTGGGCTGCGGGGCACCGCGGGCCTGCCGCCGTGCGACGCCTCAAGCAGCAGAGGCCCCGGCTCCCGCCACGGCGCGCCCCACGGTGCCCAGCTGCTGCCCGGCTCACGGGCCGGAGTGGAAGGTGCACCCGCCGCTGCCCAGGGGCCGAGCCCGGGCAGACAGACAGACAGACAGAGCCCCTCCGACGGCCGCCCCCAGCGCCAGGGCCGCCGGCTTCAGCCCCCTCGGGCCCGCGCGGCTCGGGGCCTGGGCCCGCCGGGGTCCCGCAGCGCCGGCGTCGAGGCGCACCAGGGGAACTGGAGGAAACAGAGGGCGGCCAGCCTCACCTGCCTCTTGTTCATCCGCCGCACGTCGTCCAAAAAGTCTAGGGACAGCATGGTGGGGACAGCGAGCCGGACGCCGGCAGCAGACGGGGCGCGAAGCGAGCAGAGAGGGCGGAACGGCTGCAGCTCGGGCCGGGCTCGCACTTCCGCTTCCGGGGCGGGTGCCGCCGCGGCCCCGCCCCTCGCTGCCGGCGCGGACAAAGGACGCGCGAGCCGGCTGGTCCGTGTCCGGGCCCGGCCTCGCCGCGGCGGGCCTTCCTGCCCCGTGCCGGGCCCGCGGAGCGCGCGTGCGGCCCCGGTCCCGAGTGCCCTCACCCCGGCGGCCACCCGGGGGTAGATGGGCCCGCCCAGGCGGCGGGCGGCCCTGCGCACGGCCGGCCAGTGGGAGCCGCCTGCCGGGTCTGGGCGGGCAGAAGCGGCCGCTGAGTGGCCGGCCGTGCCCGAGCGCCCCGCGTGGGGCTGGGTGGGGCACGGGACGTGTCGGCTGCCGGTTCGTTCTCGGGTCCAGCGCGCCGCGGAGCCGAGGATGGAGATGGTGCGCGTCAGGGCACGGACGCGAGATGGAGACGGTGCGCGTCAGGGCACGGACGCGAGAGGCTTTGGAAGCGCTGGACCTCCCCGGAGCTTGCTGTCCGGTTGGGAGACAATTGGAACACAACCTGAGGACGCGTGTCGCCAGAGTGCCTTCCTCCCCGGGCTTTGCCTCCTTGAACTCCCGTGTCTTACCTGGATGCGCCCCTCCTCTGGCCGCCTCCTGTCTCCTGTACGGAGAAACAGCGCCGGCCTTGGCCGTGCCAAGCTCTTGGTACCCACCCCAGCCGACAAGAACTAAAGCTGAGTGTCCTGATGTTATTTCAGAGTAGTGGGACTCTGCCCGTGCCGGGAAGCCGAGTGGAAGGGAGACCGCAACGCTTTGTGCTGTCTTTGCAATTTTTAAAGTTGTAAATTTTACACACACACACACACACACGTGTTGGAGGATGGTTAGGATAAAAAAATTAACTTTGAGAGAAGAAATGGGGAAGCTGGCACTCTCATGCACTGCTGGTGGAAATGGAAAATGGTGCGGCCACTTTGGAAAAGAGCCTGGTAGTTCCTCAAAAGGTTCAACACAGTTCTCCAGGCATATATCCAAGGGAACTGGGAACTCGGGTCCAACAAGACCTGTGCCGAACGTTCTTAGCCACATTGCTCATCATTGCCAGAAGTACATATAAGTGCTCACCAACTGATGAAGGCACAAACAACAGAAAAGTGTTTGTACAATGGAATAGGATTTGGCAATAAAAAGAAATACTGCCGCAGGAGTTCACAATAAGTTATTTAGGGCTGCTGTTGTGACATAGGGGGGTAGGCCGCCACCTGCAATGCTGGCATCCCACAGGAGTGCTGGTTCAAGTACCAGTTTCTCCACTTCTGATCCAGCTCTCTGCTAATGCTCCTGGGAAAACAGCATAAGATGGTCCAAGTGCTTGGACTCCTGCCACCCATGTAGGAGACCCAAATGAAGCTCTTGGCTCCTGGCTTCAGCCTGACCCCGCCCACTGTGGCCATTTGGTTAGTAAACCAGCATATGGAAGATTCATCTGCACCACCCCCCTTTCTCCCTTCATCTCTCTCTAGCTCTGCCTTTCAAATAAATATCAGAAGAAGTTTAGTGAAAGAAGCCAGTCACGAAAGACCAAGTTATTACATGATTCCATTTTGTAAAATGTCCAAAATAGGCAAATCCATAGAGAGAGGGCAGTTTGTTCAGGATTGAGAGAACTGGAGGAAATGCAGAGTGAGTAACTGCTAATGGGTATGGAGTTTCACTGGGGAGGAGGAGGATGGTAGTACTTGTACAACTCCATGAACATACTAAAAACCATTGAATTATATACTTTAAATTAGTTGTATGGCATACAAATTATTCCCAATAAAACTGTTAGGAGAATGAATAGGAGAATAAGTACGCAGTAAATACTTGATGAACTTAAAATGTGTGTGGGGGGCTATGATCTCCAACTGCTACCCCTAAGTGCCCAATGCTTAATGAGTTCAAAAATGAATTCTTGGGGCAGGCATTGTGGCTTAACAGATTACGCCACTGCTTGTGACACCCTCAATCCATATCAGAGTGCCAGTTGGAGTCCTGGATACTTCACTTACCAAACAACTTCCTGGGAAAGGCATCCTGCACCCAGAAAGCTGCAAATGATGGCTCAAGTACTTGAGCTCCTGTTACCCATATGGGAAACCCAGTTGGAGTCCCTGGGTCCTGGCTTCTGCCTGGCCCAACTCTAGCTGTTTACAGCCATTTGAGGAGTGAACCAGCAGATGGAAGGGCTCTCCCCACACCACACCACACCAGTTGCTTTGCTTTTCAAATAAATCTTTCAGAAAAATAGGTTCTTGATTTCTCCAAATTGGGAAGAAAATACATGCAAGCTATGAAGAGTACGTTCGTGGGGGCAGGGCCCTTATCCTCCTCTCTACTTCAGTTTCCATAACAGTGTCACACATGTGGCAGATACTCGATAAGTCCTTATTAGTAAACGCTGAGTGTGGGTTCTAATCTAACTTGTGACTAGAGCCCTTGACTCATGCTTGTTAATGTTGAACTCAAATCTGAAGATGTGTCAGCAACCACTTACATGAGTACGAGTCTCAATCCACCCCTTATAATATGAAGAAAGAGCCCTGTGGGCCCTCAGATGTGGGAAAAGTCAACTTTCTTGGACAGCTTTATAGGAAGCCGCAAAGGGCCTCAGAGTGGAGAGAACCTTTGAGATATGGATGAAGTCCACTTGACATGTGGGTCAAGTTGGCAGGCAAAAGGATACACCAAAGTCAGAGAGCTTTCAGGAATAAACATACAAAGGCAGGTGTCCGCTCCTTCGGCTGCAAAAGGAACCACGCTGCTCGCAGTTAATCGGTCTTCAGTAGACTTTTACTTAGAACGAGTGGGAAAAAGAGCGGAGGACCGGGAGAAGGGGGAAAGATGGCGCGCGTGCTCCTTCTCCTGCGGTCTGCTTATATACCGAATTCAACCAATCACAGTCATTCAATCACAGTCCATGCACAGAGCTCTCCAATCTGGCACTTGATCACGATCAGCTGTGGAGTCACGCAGCAGGCAGGGCATCAGCGCCACTTGTTGTTTACCACGATCCTCAGCTAGATGGAAAGTTCAATCAGCTGCTACATCCGCATTACTGCTATAAGCCACGCCCAGCATGGGGGGATCCCATGGCAAGCCTATCCATGGGTCCCCACAGGTAGGAAACTGGAAAATGTATTTGAATCATTCAGTTTGATTTTTCAACCTTATCCTACCTCATTAGCCTGACCTGCAGATTATCTTGCTTCCAAGGGAACTTGAGCAAGCCTACAAAATTACTTTTAGGATCCACACATTTCCTACCCATGTCTGTATAGCTTCTGCTGAAATCCACATTCTTTTTTTTTTTTTTTTTAAGATTTATTTATTTGAAAGACAGAGTTACACAGAGCAAGAAGGAGAGGCAGAGAGAGAGAGGTCTTCCATCCACTGGTTCTCTCCCCAGTTGGCCACAACAGCTGGAGCTGCACCAATCTGAAACCAGGAGCCAGGAGGCAGGAGCTTTCTCCGGGTCTCCCACATGGGTACAGGGGCCCAAGCACTTGGGCCATCCTCCACTGCTTTCCCAGGCCATAACTTGCAGCCAGAACTTGAACTGGCACCCATATGGGATGCCAGCTCTGCAGGTGGTAGCTTTACCTGCTACGTCACAGCGCCAGCCCCAAAATCCACATTCTGAGGTTACTTCTTTTTTTGTTTCTCTGTCAATTTTATTCATTTTTAAAGACTCGCTTATTCATTTTGAAAAGCAGAATGACTCAGAGAGAGGGAGAGACAGAGAGAAAGATCCTCCATCTGTTGGTTCACTCCTCAAATGCCTCAGTGGCCAACATTAGCCCAGACTGAAGCCAGAGGCCTGCAGTTCCGTCCAGATCTCCCATGTGGGTGGGAGGGACCCAAGCATTTGGGGCATCATCTGCTGCTTCCTGCTTTCCCAGGCACATTAACAGGGAGCTAGATCAGAAGCAGAGCAGCCCGGACTCAAACTGGCACTTTGATATGGGATGCTGGCCTTGCAAGCAACAGCTTAACCCCTGGTACCATCATGCCAGCCTCTGTACATTTAAATCATAAAAGACAAAGACAAGCAATTCCACTTCTGGATACATATCCCAGAGAACTAAAAGCAAGGTCTCAAAGAGATATTCATATGTCTGTATTAGTTTTGACTTACTACTACAATGACCAAGGGCAGGCTACTTATAAGAAAAAAGGTTTATTTCACTCAGAGTTTTGTGGGCTCAAGGGCATGACACTGGCATTGGCTCAGCTTTAGTGAAGGTCCTCTTGACTGTGACATATCATGGCAGGTTCAGTGACAGGAGCACCTGTGGAATAAGGACTCACAATTCAGACAGGAAGTCAGAAAGTGATTGAGTGGGACCAGTGTCTGGCTTTAAAAAATAAAAGATTTGCTTTATTTGAATGGCAGTTACAGAGACAGACGGAGAGATCTTCCACCTACTAGTTCACTCCCAAAATGGTCACAGCCGCCAGGGCTGGGCCAAGTCAAAGCCAGGAGCCTGTTTTCCCAGGCACATCAACAGGTAACTGGAACAGAAGTGGAACAGCTAGGCCTTGGGCCAGTGCCCATGTGAGACTCGCTGTGCCACAATGCTGGGTCAGGCTCCAGCTTTTACAGCAATTCTCTCAAGAGAACCTGAGTTCCACAAGGAATACCTTAGCCCCTTTGCAGGGAACACACTTACGGACTGAGGACCTCCTACTAGTCACCACTTCCCAAAGGCTCACACCACTGTCTCCCAGCACTGCCACCCTGGGAACCACGCTTCCAACGTATGAACCTTTAGGGGCCACTCACACCATAACCAAACCCTAGCCACACCCACATTCATAGCTGCACAACTCACAATGCCTAAAGGTGGAAGCAACCCGTGTCCAGCATCAACAAAATATGGCTTAATATTAACATGTGGAATATGAGTCATTAAAAAAAGGTGGAGGAGGGGCCTGTGCTGTGGCGCAGCGGGTTAACGCCCTGGCCTGAAGTGCCGGCATCCCATATGGGCACCGGTTCTAGTCCCGGCAGCTCCTCTTACCATCCAGCTCTCTGCTATGGCCTGAGAAAGCAGTGGAGGATGGCCCAAGTGCTTGGGCCCCTGCACCTACGTGGGAGACCCAGAAGAAGCTCCTGGCTCCTGGCTTCAGATCGGCACAGCTCAGGCCGTTGCAGCCATCTGGGGAGTGAACCAGCGGATGGAAGACCTTTTTCTCTGTCTCCACCTCTCTCTGTAATTCTGTCTTTCAAAAAAAAATCTTAAAAAAAAAAAAAAAAAAGGATGGAGGAGCTGGCGCTGAGGTTAAACTGCTGGCTTGTGATGCCACATCCCATATCATAGCATTAGTTTCAGTCCCAGCTACTCTGCTTCCAATCTAGCTTCCTGCTAATGCACCTGGAAAAGAAGCAGAGGATGGCTCAAGTTCTTGGCCCCTGCCACATGTGGGAGACCAGGATGGAATTCCTAGCTCTGGCTTCAGCCTGTTCCAGCCTTGGCCACTGCAGGCATTTGGGGAGTAAACCAGCAGATGGAAGATCTCTTTCTGTCTGTCTCTCCTTCTCTTTCTCTCTCTGTCACTCTGCCTTTCAAATAAATAAATCTCTTTAAATTTTTTTGAAGCTAATGCTTTTATTTTATTTTATTTGACAGATGGAGTTAGACAGTGAGAGAGAGAGACAGAGAGAAAGGTCTTCCTTCCATTGGCTCACCCCACAAATGGCCACCATGGCTGGAGCTACGCCGATCCGAAGCCAGGAACCAGGTGCTTCTCCTGGTCTCCCATGCAGGTGCAGGGGCCCAAGCACTTGGGCCACCCTCCACTGCACTCCCAGGCCACAGCAGAGAGCTGGACTGGAAGAGGAGCAACCAGGACTAGAACCTGGTGCCCATATGGGATGCCAGCGCCACAGGTGGAGAATTAACCAAGTGAGCCACGGCACCAGCTCCTCTTTTAAAAACTTTTCAAAAAAGAAAGCAAATCCTGACATGTGCTATAGACAAGCATGGATAAACCCTGAAGACTTTTATGTCATATGAAATAAGCCAGTTACAAAAAGACAAATGAGGTGGAATTCCACCTACCTGAGATATATAATGTAGTCAAACTCAAAGAAACTGAAAGTGGACTGGTGGTTGCCAGAGGTTAGGATTTGATTTGTTGCTGATTTGCAGGTACAGTTCTGAACAATGGCTGCAGATGGGTTGTACAACAATGCAACGATACTGAACACTTAAGAAGGTAAATTTTAAGTAACAATGTGTTTGGGTACAACCAAAGAAAATCAAAAGATAGACCTACACAGAGTAGAAGTGCATGTTCTCTTAGCTCTCTCCCCTCTCACACTCATCTTTGCTGTTGTCCCTACTGGTGCTTTTTTCTATGCACTGAAACATTTTCATGAATGGGACCACGCTATGCCTTTCCCTTCAGCTTTTGCACTCACCCCACTTACACTGTTGCACATCTACGAGTCCTCCAGTCCTCTGACTGGGCAACCGTCTCTCCCATGAATCAGCATCCCTCTAACATGTGGCCCCGGGACCCATAATCTATCAAGTTGTCTGCAGCCTATTTTATTGAACTAAAAAACCTTTGCTTCTATTTCCCAAAGATTCATTCATTTAATCATTTTTATCAAAAAGCAGAGCAACAGAGAGAAAAAGGGACACAGAGAGAAAGAGAGAAAATCTTCAACTCCCCAAAGAGCTGCAACAGCCCAGGCTGATCCAGGTGGAAGCTGGAAGCCTGGAACTCCATCCGGTCTCCCATGTGGGTGGCAGGAGCCCAGGTACTTACGTCATCCTCTGCTACCTTTGAAGGCACTTTAGAAGGAAGCAGAAATGGAGCTGCAGGGCCAGTGCGTGGCATAGTAGGCTAATCCTCTGCCTGCAGCGCTGGCATCCATATGGGCACTGATTCATGTCCTGGCTGCTCCTCTTCTGATCCAGCTCTCTGCTAATTGCCTGGGAAAAGAAGTGGAAGATGGCCCGAGTGTTCTGACCCCTGCACCCATGTGAGAGATCTGAATGAAGCTCTTGGCTTCTGGCTCCTGGACTGGCCGAGTGCTGGCCATTGTGACTATGTGGGTGGTAAATCAGCGGATGGATGGAAGCTATTCTCTCTCTCTCTTTCTTTGTAACTCTGACTTTCAAAATAAATAAATCAATCTTTAAAAAAAACTGCAGAGCAGCCATAACTGGAACTGACACTCTGATATGGATGCAAGAATCATGAGCAGCATTTAACCTGCTGGACCACAACACTGACCCCTGTATTATGATTTTCTCAGAAATCCTGTTACACTCATTTTGCTCTTAAAGTTTATACTGCCATGGCTCTGTGAGTATGCCAGTCAATAGTCTGTCAAGAAGACATAGGTAATCTACACTAATGTGTACTCTCTGTGTTATTGTTTATGGGCTAAATTTGAAACTTTGAAAAAAAATATTTATTTCTTTGAAAGTCATAGTTACTGAGAGAAAGAGGAGAGACAGAGAGAATCTTCCATCTGCTGGTTCACTCCCCAGATGGCCACACCAGCCAGGCCAATGTACCAGGCCAAAGCCAGGAGCTTAATCCGGGTCTCCGACATAGGTGGCAATGACCCAAGCACTTGGGTCATCCTTTGATGCTTTTCCAGGCACATTAGCAGGGAGCCAGATCGGAAGTGGAGCAGCTAGGACTTGAACTTGCTCCCATATGGGATGCCAACACTGCAGACTGTGGCTTTACCTGCTATGCCACAGCACCAGCCCCCAAACTTGTTTTGTTACATTTCATTCTCTGTTCTCATAAATGGACCAGTAACTCAAACTAGCTGGTTAAAGGTTAATTAAATTAGGATGTTGAATGCTGTACTTTTAAACTTAGAAAAAACTTGTAAGTGAAACATTGACCAAGAATCCAGTGCAAGTAAACATGGAGTGAATCTGTGTGTGAGTGTGGCATTGCTGGTGAGCAGCTATGTAAGGAAAGTGCTCGGCTGGCGCCGTGGCTCAACAGGCTAATCCTCTGCCTGCGGCGATGACACCCCAGGCTCTAGTCCCGGTTGGGGCGTCAGATTCTGTCCCAGTTGCTCCTCTTCCAGTTCAGCTCTCTGCTGTGGCCCGGGAGGGCAGTGGAGGATGGCCCAAGTGCTTGGGCCCTGCACTTGCATGGGAGACCAGGAGGAAGCACCTGGCTCCTGGCTCGGATCAGTGCAGCGCGCCAGACGTAGTGGCCATTTGTGGAGTGAACCAATGGAAGGAAGACCATTCTCTCTGTCTCTCTCTCTCTCTCTCTCTCTCTCACTGTCTAACTCTGCTAGGAAAAAAAAAAAAAAAGGAAAGTGCTGATCGTAAGTGTGGTAAACCTCCAAGAGTCAAGTTTTATGTAAGTAGTGAGCCAATGGCCCCTGGTTCTCAGTACATATTACAAGCCTTGGTCAAGTAATGGCATAAAGCTGATGAAATTTTAGTGCCATTTTTAGAAATGATTTATTATTTGAAGGCAGAATTACAGATAGAGAGAGAGAGAGATCTTCCATCCAGTGGTTCACTTCCAAAATGGCTATAACAGCTATGGCTGTGCCAGGCCAAAGCCAGGAGCCTGGAACTCCATCTGGGTCTCCCATTTGGGTGATAGGGGTCCAATCACTTGGGTCATCTTCTGATTTCTTCCCAGGTGCATTAGCAGGGAGTTGGATCAGAAATGGAGCACCTGGGACTTTCTCTCTCTCTCTCTCTCTCTCCCCCTCCCTCCCTCCCTCCCTCTGACACTGCCTTTCAAGCAGATGAGAATAAGTAAATAAACATTTTCAAAACCAAAAATCAGGGCCGGTGCTGTGGCACATTAGGTTAATCCTCTTCCTGTGGCGCCAGCATCCCATATGGGTGCCAGTTCTAGTCCTGGCTGCTCTTCTTTTGATCCAGCTCTCTGCTATGGCCTGGGAAAGCAGTAGAAGATGGCCTAGGCACTTGGGTCCCTGCACCCATGTGGGAGACCCAGAGGAAGCTCCTCGCTCCTGGCTTTGGATCCACAGAGCCCCAGCGGATGCAGCCATTTGGGTAGTGAACCAGCAGATGGAAGACCTTTCTCTCTGTTTCTCCCTCTCGCTTTCTGTAACTCTACCTCTCAAATAAATAAATAAAATCTTAAAAAAAAAAAAAAAACTCAGTGGCTCCTCTTAGAGTCAAAACAAACTTTCTAGAGTAGGGAAGAGGCAGAAAATAATGCTTACTAATACAACATTGATGAAATTTCTCCCTAAAGAAAAGAGCAATGTTCAAAGCTATAAAGGCATTCTTTCAAATTGTACATCTCCCGGTCAAAATAATAACAGGTTACTTTTTTACCAAGCAGCTTTTAAAGCCAGTGACAGTGCTAATGATCAATACATTCAGTAAGAAAATTAAATAGGCTTTCGGCAAATTTCCTTTACCAAAAGGTATTGTTGGAAAGGAGAAGATATTGTTGGATATTGCATAACATTGCTGGAATGCAAAGTGAGCAAACACGTGGTCTGCATTCACCCAGAGCAGCTGGAGAGAAGTTATCCAACTTAAAACAATAAACGGGTGTGTGTTTGGGGAGTGAGCCAGTGGATGAGAACTCTGTCTCCAACTGTGTCTCAAATACAAATAAGACAATAAACATCAATTAACAGCTTCTGTGGGTCAAAACGTAGAGCCAGCCTAGCTAGATGTTTCTGTCATGAAGCTGTAGTCATGTTGTCTGGAGGGGCTGAGGTCTCATCTGAAGGCTTCGGTGGGGAAGGAGCTGCCCCCACAGCCCCCGCTGCCCCCATACTCCATTCATGCGGTTTCCAGTAGATCTGCATTCCTCCTGGGCTGTTGGGTTGAAGCCTCATCTCCTAGCTGGCTGCTGACCAAACCAGCCTCCCCTAGCTTCTCAACCTATGGATTACTCTGTAGGGTAGCTGTCAACATGGCAACTGGCTTCCACTGGAGTGAGTGATCCGAGAGAGAGAGAGAGAGAGAGAGAGCAAGCCAGCCCAAGACAAGGGCGATCAACTTGTACTAACTTTCCCAGATTTTGCACATCCCAGGAAATCCCTCCATCCCAGGTAAATCAGGACAGTTGATTATCCTATTAAGACAAAAGTCACAGTTTTTTATATCCTAGTCTTGGAAGTGACATATGAGGGTACTTCAAAACTGGAATTAAAAGATAAATTCGGGGCCGGCACTATGGCACAGTGGGTTAAGCTGCCCTCTGCAGCACTGGCAACCCATTTGGGCACCGGTTCAAGTCTCGACTGCTCCACTTCTGATCCCTGATAATGTGCTAGGAGAGCAGTGGAGAATGGTGCAAGTACTGAGGTCCCTGTTCTCATGTGGGAGACCCAGAAGAAGCTCCTGGCTCCTGGTTTTGGCTTGGTCCAGCCCCTGGCCAAACCCTGGCCACTGTAGCCATTTGGGGACAGAAGATTTTCTCTCTCTCTCTCTGTATGTGTCTCTGCCTCTCTGTAACTTTGCCTTTCAAATAGATAAATAAATCTTTTTTTAAGAAAAGATAAATTCATTTGGATGCAAAATAATTTTGAAATGTATGCATAGTTTTCCATAATACACATTTTCATCAGCTTTTTAAATACCCTCCCATCATGGGCATGGATTTCAATTTTTTGCACTAAAATAAACTTATGTTTTATTTTCCATGAACTTTTTTTTAAAACTTAGCATTTATCTATTTGAAAGGTAGAGTTGGAGAGAGAGAGAGAGAGAGAGAGAGAGAGAGAGAGAATGAGCTTCCATCCACTGGTTTATTCCCCAAATGGGCTCAACAGCTGGGGCTGGGCCAGGCTGAAGCCAGAAGCCGTGCACCCCACCCAGGTCTCCCAAATGGGTGGCAGGGACCCAAGTACTTGGACCCTCTTCCACTGCTTTCCTGGCACATCAGCAGGGAGCTGGATGGGAAGCGGAGCAGCCGGGACTCCAGCTGGTGCTCTAATATGGGAATTCTGCAGCCCAGCCAGAAGCTTGGCTCTCTACACCACAGTGCTGGCCCTTCCATGAACTTTTGAAATACCCTCATGTCATCATTTCTTCTGCATTCTTTTTGTTAGACATGAGTCCAAAACAGACTCAAAGGGAGGGAGATTCAAGTCCATCTTTTGAAGAGCAGAGTAGCAAGGAATTTATGGACATATTTTATAACCACCACATCTGGAGTCCAGCTACATAGAGAAAGGAAAGTCTTAAATAAAAACTTTGCATTTCCTACCTTACCCCTACCCAACATAGCTACCCCACCAACTTCCCCGCCTCCTCCCTCCTTCCTCCCTTGGTGAGACATCTCCTTCCTGTCCAAATCCAGCCCTTCCACTGCCCTAGGCTTCTCCCATCTACCTCTTGGAACCCGATCCCTGTAATCCTTCTCTCCTGTGATTTTCTCTTTTCCCAGCATATGATTGTGTTCAAATATTTCTTATAGAATCTGTGTCCAGTGCTTTGATGAGGTATAATTTGCTTATGATAAAATGCCGGAAAAGTGTACAGCTCAGTGAATCTCAGTAAATACACGCACCCATCTAGGCACCGTCTGCATCCTTCTGACTTTGCTGAAAGCTGACTCCTGCACCCATTCTGCCACTGCGAGTCCCACAGCAGCTGCAGGAACCCGGGTGCTGCCTCAGCCCCACTTCCCCAGCTGCCTCTGGCTGCTCTGCACGATGGTTCCAGTCTCTACCATGGACTCTCTCATCCACCCCTTGAGCGGGCGAGTCCTACACCATCCTCACTGCCTCTGTGTGGCCTCATCTCTTCTCCTGGCTCCAGCTTCCTTCTCCATATAGCTCTATATCCCAAACACCTAGAGCCCTCCCCTTCTCCCGGGTGTCAGATCTTCTCGTCAACTGCCTTTGGACATCTCAACTTGAGTGTCCAGCAGATACCTCAGACTCACTCTGTCCCAGTATCCTATCTCCCCACGCTTACTCCTTCGCTCAGAGACCTGCCCTTCTTAGCTTCCAAATCTCCATGAATGCCTCCACCCAATCACAAACAAAAGAAATCTTATTGTCATCCTGGGTTCTTCTCTCCCCCACCTCCCAAATCCCATTAGTCACCAATGTCTTTCCTTTTTTAAAAAAACAAGATTATTTATTTACTTGAAATCAGAGCTACAGAGAGAGAGAGAGAGAGAGAGAGAGAGAGAGAGAGAGATTTTCTATCCACTAGTTCACTCCCCAGATGGTCACAATGGCCAGGCTAGGCCGGGCCAAAGTCAGGAGCCAGGAGCTTCATCTGGGTCTCCACATGAGTGGCAGGGGCCCATGTACTTTGAACATCTTCTGCTGCTTTTCCCAGGCCATTAGCAGGGAGCTGGATCAGAAGTGGAGCAACTGGGACGTGAACCAGTGCCCATATGGGATGCCAGCATAGCTTCACCTGCTATGCCACAAGACCAGCCCCAATTTTATTTGTGTATTAAAAATTAATATAAAGAGAACAGAGTTCATGTAGTTACCAGTGTCTTTCTTAGCGTCCACTTTCCTCATTCCCACAATCACTACTTTGGTCTATGCCACTGTCACTCATCCCAGCTACAGCAATGAGCTCCTAACTCATCTACTGGGCTGCAGCCTGGTTCCCCTATCTCACCTCATTCCCACCATTCTCCACACTGCAGCCAGAATGATGTTCACAAACCATAAATTTGATTGTGTTCCTGCCTTGCACAAAGCCTTTCAGTAGATCATGGTGACTCTCAGGACAAGGTCAAACTCCTTAGCATGAGCTTCCGGATCTGGCCCCGGCTGGCCTCTCTGGCTGCACTCACTGCTCTCATGCTTGTGCGTGAATGCCTGCGTGAATGCAGCACATCCCCCACCTCTGGCGTCTGGTGTTCCTCTCTCCCTGCCTGAAAAGCTCTCCAACCGCCCCAGCCTTGGCTACTCCTATTGCACCACCTCCCCCAGGAAGCCCTCACCACACTTCTCCTATCAGCACACTCCTATCTCGGTCTGGATCTGTTGCTCTCACCAGACTTGAGTTTTCTGGGGGCAAGAGCCTTGTCACTTATCTTTTGACCCCAGTGTTTTCCCTCTAGAAAACACTGAAAGAAGTGTTGAGTGAGTGCATGGAATCCCTAAAGCCCTGGAGGCCCGGCCTTGCCACAGACAGACGAGATAAGCAAGCTTGTAAAGCCAGCATTTCCTCACTCACTGCGACCGACCAGGACAGTACCCAGAGCTCGGGGCTGGAAGAAGACTTGGTGAAGAAGGAAGCAAAAGAGACAGCCCTATGCTGAAAGAGTGTTCTTTCTCTTTTTTGAGAAACAAGCACACAGTGCGCACAAGAGGCAGGGCCAGGCCAGGCCAAAGCCAGGAGCTGGGGACTCAATCCAGGTCTCCCACGTGGGTGGCCGGGGCCCAATTATCTGAGCCATCGCTGCTGCCTCCCACGGTTTGCATTGGAGCCAGGAGTGAGAAATGGGAATGGAGCCCAGGTAGTCCCCTTTGGGATGCAGCCATTTTTTTTTTTTTTTAGATTTATTTATTTTATTTGAAAGTCAGAGTTACAGCAAAGAATATGGAAAGACACAGAGAAAGAGATTTTCCATTTGCTGGTTCACTTCCCAAATGGCCACAATGGCTAGAGCTGGGCAGAACTGAAGCCAGGAGCCAGGAACCAGGAGTGTCATCAGGTCTCCTATGTGGGTGCAGGGGCCCAAGCACTTGGGTCATCTTCCACTGCTTTCCTAGGAGCATTAGCAGGGAGCTGTATCAGAAGTGGAGCAGCCAGGACTCGAACCAGTGCCCATATGGGGTGCTGGCATTGCAGGTGGTGGCTTAACCAACTTGCCACAGCGCCAGCCCCCTAAGCCTTCTCTGATGTTCTTGGATGGGGTAAATTATTCTCCTAGGTACCATTTGGCCCCCTCGTTCTTTCTCTATGACAGTATGTATCACAGCACCAACCCTGGGATGCAGACATCTAATCAGTATTAACCACTATGCTAACCAGCCACTCCTTACAAGAGCTTTGAGTCTCTATTACAAGAAGGAACAACTTAAGGTATAACTACTAGCTTGCACATGCTATAAAAACTGCAGGGAGCTGAAAGAAGATTTTAGTCACGGCCTTAGAGGAGGCTTCTGGGGGAGACTGGGCTGCAGTGGGGTCAGCTTTGAACTGTCAAAGAGGCACACAATGGGGGCCGGCGCCATGGCTCACTTGGTTAACCCTCCACCTGCAGTGCTGGCATTCCATATGGGCACCAGGTTCTAGTCCCGGCTGCTCCTCTTCCAGTCCAGCTCTCTGCTGAGGTCCGGGAGGGCAGTGGAGGATGGCCCAAGTGCTTGGGCCCTGCCACCCACATGGGAGACCAGGAAGAAGCACCTGGCTCCTGGCTTCGGATCGGCGCAGTGCCAGCTGTAGCGGCCATTTGAGGGGTGAACCAATGGAAGGAAGACCTATCTCTATCTCTCCCTCTCACTGTCTGTAACTCTATCTCTCAAATAAATAAATAGAATCTTAAAAAAAAAAAAAAAAGAGGCACACAATGTCCAATACAGACCGGCAGGGAGCTTGCTGTGGGGAGATGGCTAACACCCTAGGAGTCTGCAGTGTTGAGGGGACAGGCTGAGCAAGAAATCATTGGGATGCAAAGAATGCATTAAGAAGGCACAGGACTGGGAGAGAGTAATATAAGCTAGGAGTAGTCCAAGGGCTTAATGAGGCTTCCTGTAGGGCTGGGGTAGAAATAGAGTCTTTGTTGAACATAACTCAGATGTTTAAGACAGGTGATCCCCGGCCTGAATGAAGATGTAATGCCCAAGGAATTAAACTTTCCAAATGCAGGACTCTGGTACGCTATTTTCTCCACCAACAGGGATGCCAGACTTCCCAGCACATAAGTCAATCCCAACAGCACGCCCGGAATCTTCCTGAAGGCTACAGACCCACTTGGCTTTGAACCACAGATCAGCTGCTTCTAAGCTGTGAGATCTTAGTCTGACAATCGGCTAAGTCTTTTTTTTTTTTTTTTTTGGACAGGCAGAGTGGACAGTGAGAGAGAGAGACAGAGAGAAAAGTCTTCCTTTTTTCGTTGGTTCACCCTCCAATGGCCACTGCTGCTGGCGCACAGCGCTGATCCAAAGCCAGGAGCCAGGAGCCAGGTGCTTCTCCTGGTCTCCCATGGGGTGCAGGGCCCAAGGACCTGGGCCATCCTCCACTGTACTCCCTGGCCACAGCAGAGAGCTGGACTGGAAGAGGGGCAACCAGGACAGAATCTGGTGCCCCGATCGGAACTAGAACCTGGTGTGCCAGCGCCACAAGGCAGAGGATTAGCCTAGTGAGCCGTGGCGCTAGCCCGGTTAAGTCTTTTTAACCTTCAATTTTCCGGTGTGAGAAGTGGGTGTATGAAAGAATGTTGGAACCAGCACTGTGGCGCAGCAGGGGTAAGCTGCCGTCTACAGAACCGGCCATCCCCTGTGGGTGCCGATTCGAGTCCCAGATGCTCCACTTCTTTTTTTTTTTTTTTTTTTTTTTTGACAGGCAGAGTGGACAGTGAGAGAGAGAGACAGAGAGAAAGGTCTTCCTTTGCCGTTGGTTCACCCTCCAATGGCCGCCGCGGTCGGCGCGCTGCGGCCGGCGCACCGCGCTCGTCCGATGGCAGGAGCCAGGAGCCAGGTGCTTTTCCTGGTCTCCCCATGGGGTGCAGGGCCCAAGCACTTGGGCCATCCTCCACTGCACTCCTGGGCCACAGCAGAGGGCTGGCCTGGAAGAGGGGCAACCGGGACAGAATCCGGTGCCCCGACCGGGACTAGAACCCGGTGTGCCGGTGTGCCGGCGCCGCAAGGCGGAGGATTAGCCTGTTGAGCCACGGCGCCGGCCCCAGATGCTCCACTTCTGATCCAACTCCCTGCTAATGTGCCTGAGAAGGCAGCAGACCATGGCCCAAGTACTTCTGCCCCTGCCACCCACATGGGAGGCCCAGACTGAGTTCCAGGCTCCTGGCCTAATCCTTGCTGTTGTGTCTGTCTTGGGGAGTGAACCAGCAGATGCGAGAGCTCTCTCTATCTCTCCCTCTCTAACTCTGCCTTTCAAATTAAAAAACCACTCTTCTTGTTGAGGAGAGTGGAATCCTGTGGCCTCATCACCTCCTAGATTCCCCACTTCTTAAAACTGTGACATTGAACTTGAAATTTGGAGGGACATGGACACTTGTCACCATTAGACCTGCCCTGCATGGAGGGAGTCTTTCAGGCGGAACTACAGGACAGTAGGCAGGAGTACAAAGCTGTAACGAAGTAAGATCTCTGGGGAGGCTAATTGTTTGGCATGATCAGGGCATGCCAGGTGTATGTGTTGAAATATTGTACTGTAGCCTATAAAACTACCGGTATTACATGCTAATCCCAAATTTTAAAATACTCTTCGATTTCTTTCATTGATGATTTATAGTTTTCATCGTAGAGCTCTTTTACCTATGGGTTAGATTTATCCCCAGGTATTCTCTTTCTCTTTAGTGTAGCTACTGGACGTGGGATTGTAGTCTTGATTTCTTTTCCAGATGATTCCAAATGATTCACTATCAGCATATAACAATGCTACTGGTTTTTGTACTTTGACTTGATAGCCTGCATCTTTGCTGAATTCTATCAGCTTTTTGGTGGAGTCTTTGGGGACTTTTCTGTATATAAGATGATGTCAATTGCAAACAGTAACAATTGGGTTTCCACCTTTCCAATTTGGATGCCCTCTATTTCTTTCTTTTGCCTAATCACTCTAGCTGGAACTTCCAGTACTGTGCTGAACACAATTTGAATGGTCTCTAGAAACATAGATTTATTTATTTGAAAGGAGAGAGAGAGAGAAGGAGAGACAGAAAGATCTTTCATCCACTGGTTCACTCCCCAAATGCTGGGCGAGGTTGAAGCCAGGGGCCTGGAGCTTTATCCAGGTCTCACACTTGGGCCATCTTCCACTGCTTTCCCAGGGGCACTGGAACTGGATGGGAAGTGGAGGAGCCGGGACTCACATTGGTGCTCTGATATGGGATGCTGCAGCACATTGCTGGACCCTATCTTGATCTTTCAGGGGAGGAAGCGGTGGTAGGAAGAAAGGTCCCCCTGTGATGGTGCCAGGAAAGGAAGTGGCCCAGGCATGTCCCAGGAACGGCAGTACATAAGCCATGCTGAGGACCTGCCTCTTCCTTGATGCTGTCTCCCAGGAGGATCTACCTGGGTTTGCTGTGCGAGGTCAGGCCTGGGGGCTGCAGAGACAGGACTTTCCGCCTACAAGTCTTGTGGCTGGGGACAACAGGGAGCACAACTTTAAGAGGTGTGGCAGGGGCTGGTGCTGTGGCGCAGCAGGTTAACGCTCTGGCCTGAAGTGCCAACATACCGTATAGGCACTGGTTTGAGACTCGTCTGCTCCACTTCCAATCCAGCTCTCTGCTATGGCCTGGGAAAGCAGTAGTAAATGGCCCAAGTCCTTGGGCCCCTGCACCCACGTGGGAGACCTGGAAAAAGCTCCTGGCTCCTGGCTTCGGATTGGCGCAGCTCCAGCTGTTGTGGCCAACTAGGGAGTGAACCATCGGATAAACACCTCTCGCTCTCTCTCTACCTCTCCTCTCTCTGTATAACTCTGACTTTCAAATAAATAAACAAACCTTTAAAAAATAAAAAATTAAATAAAAAAGGTGTGGCAGCTCTGTAAAGCTTAGGATGTCAGGAATCCCTCTCCTTTCTCAAAATCAAAGCCCCCACCCCCATGTCCCTGTGCAGAAGGATTACTGGAGTCTCCTGTCTCTGTGGAAGACATTTGGAGAGCTCTCTTCAAAAAGTTCTAAACAGCTGCAGGGGCAGCTGGGAGAAGAAAGCCCCAGGCTCCCGGGTGTGGGGGTAGGGGGTTGGTATGTGTGACTATAGGAGGGTAGAGGGGTGGGGCAGGGACCCACCAGTTCCCTGCTGGGCCACACTGCTTTGGCTAAAAGAGGAAACACACCTTGCTGTGTATTTCACAGGTTCTTAGAGAAGGGACAGCCCTGGTGGGCAGCGCACCAGGAGAGGACCCAGCCTTGGCCTGTCCCTCTGACTGGGGCTTATTCCTCCTTGCTCTCTGACGAGCTGTTTTTCCAGCTCTTGCACTATACAGCTAACAACAGAGGGCTGACTCCTGACACCTCTTGACAGCTTAAGGGATCCTACGGGAATAGGTTGAGGCAGTGCATCACTGCAGGAAGTAAAATCTGGATATGAATATAATGTTCTCTTAATGCAACCACATTTGAAGATAGGATCATTAGTGATCAATTATATATGCATTCAGGAATAAAATCTATTTGCCTAATGGCTACCTTGAGCCTGTCTTTGAGGCACTCATGCCAAGACTGCATTATTTGGCCACTGCCTCCTTGGTTAGTTTGATCTCTGACACTCCTTGCTAACATCCAGCCCCAGGGTGTGGCATAGGCACAGGGGTGGGGAAGCAACCAAGGGCCATTCGGATATCTGTAACATCATTCAAGGGCACACAAAATTATAAGCTACACATGAGCCCTTATAGATGTATTGGATTCTGGGTCCACCTGCAGTCGCCTTGGCAGGGCCAGCCCAGATGATTTCCTGGGCCTCCATGGGCCCTGCTGGCTGGATGTTCCCCACCCCTGGTGTGGGGGTTAGTGAAGCGAGTGCCGGCGTTAAACTGCTCTAACCCTTACTGCGTGACTCTACACAAGTTACTTTCCCTCTCTGTGCCTCGATTTCTTTATGAACAGTGATGACAGTGTCTAGGGTTCTGATGAAGATTAAGTGAGCCAAAGAAGAGGACTGTAGGCCGGCGCCGTGGCACAACAGGCTAATCCTCCGCCTTGCGGCGCCGGCACACCGGGTTCTAGTCCCGGTCGGGGCGCCGGATTCTGTCCCAGTTGCCCCTCTTCCAAGCCAGCCCTCTGCTGTGGCCCAGGAGTGCAGTGGAGGATGGCCCAAGTGCTTGGGCCCTGCACCCCATGGGAGACCAGGAAAAGCACCTAGCACCTGGCTCCTGCCATCGGATCAGCGTGGTGCGCCGGCCACAGCGCACCAGCCGTGGCGGCCATTGGAGGGTGAACCAACGGCAATGGAAGACCTTTCTCTCTGTCTCTCTCTCTCACTGTCCACTCTGCCTGTCAAAAAAATTAAAAAATAAAAAAAAAAAGAAGAGGACTGTGGGGCCGGCCCTGTGACACAGTGGGTTAAAGCCCCAGCCTGCATCACCGGCATCCCAAATGGGTGCCAGTTTGAGTCCCAGCTGTTCCTCTTCCGATCTAGCTCTCTGCTATGGCCTGGGGAAGCAGTAGAAGATGGACCAAGTCCTTGGGCCCCTGTACCCGTGTGGAAGACCCGAAAGAAGCTTCTGGCTCCGGGCTTTGGATCAGTGCAGCTCTGGCCGTTTCCAGTCATCTGGGGAGTGAACCAGTGGATGGAAGACCTCTCTCTTTAGCTCTACCTCTCTCTGTAACTCTGTCTTTCAAATAAATAAAATAAATCTTTTTTTAAAAAAAGAAGATTGTTACCCCGGTGCCTGCCACTTCGTAGTGGTCCCTGTCAGCAGAATGGCCCCTCACTCCGAGGCGTGAACCATCTCTGCTCTTCTTACAGACCCTCTTTGTCCCACCCTCTGTGAAGCCTGCACCGACCGGCCCCACCCCGTGCAGGGTGAAGTCGCTCTTCGGGTTAGTTGTACTCTGGTATTTTACCCGCCCCTCCTCCCTTGGAGCTTCAATCATGTGCACTTTCCTACATCCACACGGAGCATCGGGGCCCGACGCGATCTGGGAAGACTACAGTAATCACTACGGCAGCCAGGCCTGGTTTCCTGTATTCCTTTAGAAGAGTTTGTGGACGCGCTGAAGTCTCTGCCTGGGGAACTTGAGCTGAAAGGGTGAAGGAACGTTTTGGACATGGGGTCCCTTCCTGTGCTGGGTGTGCCTATCAAGGTCTATCGACAGCCCCCAGTGCTCACGAGGCTGCCCAGAGAATCAAGTCCGGTGCCAACCTCACTTGCCCCCTGGAGGTCAGTTCCCCGCAAAGCCGCTGACCCTCCCTAGCCCTGCCTTCTCCGTTTGCTTCCCCGTTCTTTACTCACTCTGTAGTTTGCAGCTTAGACATCACTTCTTCTCACCCCCTAAGCCTTCTCTTATCTTCTTTGGGGTAAATTACTCTCCTAGGTAGCCATTTGGCCCCTCGGTCTTTCTCTATTACAATAGGTATCACTTAAAAAAGAGAGAGAGATTTATTTATTTATTTGAAAGGCAGATTTAGAGAGAGGCAGGGGCAGAAAGAGAGAGGTCTTTGATCTGCTGGTTCACTCCCCAGATGACCTCAATGGCCAGAGCAGGGCTGATCCAAAGCCAGGATTTGGGAGCTTCTTCCAGGTCTCCCACGTGGGTGCAGGGGCCCAAGGACTTGGGCCATCTTCTACTGCTTTCCCAGGCCACAGCAGAGAGCTGGATCAGAAAAGGACCAGCCAGGACTTGAACTGGCATCCATATGAGATGCCAGCACTGCAAGAGGTGGCTTTTCCCACTACGCCACAGCACTAGCCCCACATATCACTTTTTATAGGGGATATTTGTTTGGCTTTTCTGCTTACCAGTAGGCTTCCCAAGCCAGGCAAAAAGTCTGTGAGCCAGCCGTGGGTATGGTCTCCACCCCACAGTGCTGTTCAGTAGCTGTGGTTATGAGAAATCAGCAACGCAGCGCCCCCTGCCTTCTTATCTTCTCAAACAAGCCTGTGCGCCAGTGGGCTTTGAAAACAGCAGAAGCAGGGCGGGCGTCTGGCACAGCGCTCCCCACATCAGAGTGCCTGGCCTTGAGTCCCGGCTCAGCTGCTGATTCCAGGTCCCCGCTAATGTACGCCCTGGGGGGCAGCAGTGATGGCTCGAGCAGGGTCCAGCGCAATCACTCTTAGCCTCACGTGGCTCCTAAGACTGAAAATGGAGCTAGCTGCGAGTTAGACGTGCCGCAAGTGATAAATGCAGACCCTGAAGGCTTAGTATGAAGAAAAGATGGGGGCCGGCACTGTGGGCACAGTGGTGTAGCGGGTAAAACTGCTGCCTGTGGTGCCGGCATCCCACGTGGGCTCCAGTTCAAGTCCCGGCTGCTCCAATTCTGACCCAGCTCTCTGCTATGGCCTGGGAAAGCAGTAGAAGATGGCAAAGTCCTTGGGCCCCTGCACCTGCGTGGGAGACCTGGAAGAGGCTCCTGGCCACCTGGCTTCAGATCAGTCCAGCTCCAGCCATGTGGCCATTTGGGGAATGAAACAGCTGATGG
The DNA here is from genome assembly GCA_949820135.1 of Sylvilagus floridanus. NCBI lineage: Eukaryota > Metazoa > Chordata > Mammalia > Lagomorpha > Leporidae > Sylvilagus > Sylvilagus floridanus. The sequence goes on along the minus strand of OX463239.1, from coordinate 92,458,562 downwards.
AAGATATTCTCTATCCCTCCCTCCCTCCCTCCCTCTGCCTCTGCATCTCTGTAACTCTGCCTTTGAAATAAATAAATAAATCTTAAAAAAAAAAAAGATAATTACAAGAAGGGATGATAGGCTGGCACCGCAGCTCACTAGGCTAATCCTCCACCTGCGGTGCTGGCACACCAGGTTCTAGTCCTGGTCAGGGCAGATTCTGTCCCAGTTGCTCCTCTCCCAGTCCAGCTCTCTGCCCTCTCCGGGTGTGCAGTGGAGGATGGCCCAAGTGCTTGGGCCCCGCACCAGCATGGGACACCAGGAGGAAGCACCTAGCTCATGGCTTTGGATCGGCGCAGCGCCGGCCATAGCGGCCTTTTGGGGGTTGAACCAATGGAAGGAAGACCTTTCTCTCTGTCTCTCTCTCTCACTAACTCTGCCTGTCAAAAAAAAAAGAAAAAAAGTAGGGATGATAATCCTTTTGCTATACTGAGCTACATAACGTCGATGAGAGGTCTTCTATAAGCTCACCAAAGGGTGAGGGATGTTGTACTGGATGAAATAAAAAAAAATCAGATCTGCATTTTTCAGTCCTTTCTCGGTCTATTAGCTGCCCTGAACCCTGGCATCCCCTCTGCTGCCTTTGGTGTGACGTTGGGGGAGGGGAATTTGTTGGCGACAGGGTTGCCCCTTGGCGTCCTGGGTCTTGGGTGCTGGTTACTCAGTTCACTCACCATAGCCCTAGGCTTTTTGCCTCTGGCTCTAGCCCATGACCTGATTGTGACACTGCACAGTTCCCTTTGCCCTGTGGTTTGGTTGGGTTTTTCTCCACATTTGCAGCATGTGGGATTTTGGCCAGAAAAGTGAGGTCAGTTCTTTAGGCCAATATTTTAAAGTCATCCATCAGCAAACACTGACAGATGGGAAATACATCACAGGATCCTTTTTTTTTCATTTCCTTCCCCCCCTTTCTCTCTCTCTCTCTCTCTTTCTTTGAAACCCAGCATCATAGAGTAGGGGAGAGACAGAGAGAGAGAGATCTTTCACCCACTAGTTCATTCCCATGACAGACAGAGCTGAGCTGAACTGAAGCCAGGAGCCAGGAGCTTCTTCTGGGTCTCACACATGGGTGCAGGGGCCCTGGGACTCCAACCATCTTCCTCTGCTCTCCCAGGTGTATCTGCAGGGAGCTGGATTGGAAGTGGAACAGCCAGGACTTGAACCAGCACCCATATGGATTGCCAGCACCACAGGTGGCAGCTTAACCCACTATGCCACAGGGCCAGCCCCCACAGGATCCTTCTAACTGCAATAAACAGCTCACAGCACGTGCAAACTCTTTCTCCCCTCCAGCCTCTTGAATGAAGGGAGGCCCAGTCCTCCCACGATGCAAGCATTTGGGTAGCAGACCGGGCACATCGATTGGCCACACGATTGTCCTGAAGCTCCAGCTTCAGCTTCTTCCGTGGCCATGTCCAATTCACGCTCTGACCACGGAAAGGTCAGCTCAGTCCTTTGGCCTGAATTGTTTTCTCTCTAAAGCGAGGCTTTCTCGGTTGTGCCCATGTATGTAAGTGGGAAAGAGAACAGTTCTAAACAATGAGCACACATCCCAGCTCTTCTTCCTCTTCCTTCCTCAGTGTTGACATCAGCCTCCCTCCTGCCCTACAGCAGCAACTTTCCTGCTTACCTTTTAGCACAGGGTAGCCGGCAAGCGTCGGTTCTTTGGAGCCAAATGACCTGGGTGCACGTCCTGGGTCTCATCTGCTGGCAGGGTGATATTGGGCAGTGACGCAGCTTCTCTGAGCCCTGTTCTCTCTTGTGTAAACCAGGGATAGCATAGTCTTCGGAAAACCCTGGCCCAGAGGAGCTGTCTCCTACTATATTATGCTGCCTTATACCCCACCCAAGCTTTTCAGGCCCCATCCTTCCCTTTCCTGCCTTTGCCTAAAAGCAAACAAGCCAACAACATCTTTCCTCTCCCTTAGCAAGAAAACTCAGCCTCCTTCACTCTGTCACTCTCTCCAGTGGATGCCTTGCTTTGCCCTTTCGAGTTCTTGGATTGCATGAGGTTTACTGCCTCGCTGTTCTCGCTCCTTCCTTCTGAGCCGTGCGTCATCTGCTCTGACACCAAAGGGACTCAAGACGCTGCTTCAGGGAGGGCAGTCAGCTGGCAAGCCCAGCAACCCTTGCTGTCGCCATTCTGCGCAGCTCCATCCCCATGATGTCCCCTCTTGGGGTTGTTTCTCTGCTCCTGAAGCTGCCGTGGCCAGCAGAACACGTTACCCACCATGCAGCTGGATGTTCCTGTGCGTTCACTGGCCCCAGATGGTCCCTGGCACTCTCATCCTCTCTCTTGGAAACGGTGCTTCCCACCCTCCCCTTCCTCTTCCCCCATCCCTATTGGTGACATTCCTTCTTGCAGCCCCGGGTTAGTCCAGAATCAGTAAGGCCACCCCCACCCCCTCCTCCCCTCAGCTCTCAAGGGAAGTGACTTCCTAGGAAAACCAGGCCCTCCACCTTTGGCCCAGATTCCTCCCTGCCTGCCATTTGGGCCTCTCTGGGGAGAGGACAGGTCACCAGTGATGTACGAATGTGCTCCTGAAAGCACATAGAGCAGTGGGCATTTGACCCAGTGGTTAAGATGTGTGTATCCCATGTCAGAGTGCCTGGGTTCAATTCCTGGCTCCTGACTCCAGCTTCCTGCTAGTAACACACACCCTGTCAGGCAGGCATGATGGTTTAAGAAGTTGGGTTCCTGCCACCCATGTGGTGACCTTGATTGGGCTCCTGGCTCTTGACTTTGGCCTCACCTGGTTATTGTGGGCATTTGGGGAATGAACCAGCAGATGAGAGGTTCCTGTATCTGTCTCTCTCAAATTAAAAAGAAAAATTCACAGGAAAACTGAATTTAAAAAATAATTTTGAGCTGGCATTGTAGCACAGTGTGTTAAGCTACTGCTTGTCTGCCAGCAACTTATATGGAAATGTGGGTTTGAGTCTCAGCTGCTCTGCTTCCAATCTAGCTCCCTGCTAATGTGTCTGGGAAGGCAGAAGATGACGGCTCAAGTTTTTGGACCCTGTCGCCCATGTCGAAGACCCAGATGGAGTTCTAGGCTCCTGGTTTCCGCCTCGTCACACCAGGCTGTTGTAGCCAACTGGGGAGTGAACCAGTGGGTGGGAGATCTCTCAGTTGTTCAGCCTTTCAAAAAAGGTACATTCTGGTGTAGAAAAGTTTTGAAATTCATGTGTAGCTTTTTTTAAAGATTTATTTATTTATGTGAGGGGTAGAGTTACAGAGAGAAGGAGAGACCGAGAGAGGTCTTCTATTTGCTAGTTCACTCCCCAAAAGGCCATAATGGCTAGAGCTGAGCTGATCCAAAGCCAGGAACCAGGAGATTCCTCTAGTTCTCCCACATGGGTGCAGGGCCCCAAGTGCTTGGGCCATCTTCTGTTTTCCCAGGATGTCAGCGGGGATCAGAAGTGGAGCAGCCCGGGCCGGCATTGCGGTTCACTTGGCTAATCCTCCGCCTGTGGCTCTGGCACCCCGGGTTCTAGTCCCGGTCAGGACGCTGGATTCTGTCCCAGTTGCTCCTCTTCCAGTCCAGCTCTCTGCTGTGGCCAGGGAGTGCAGCGGAGGATGGCCCAAGTGCTTGGGCCCTGCACCTGCAAGGGAGACCAGGAGGAAGCACCTGGCTCCTGGCTTCAGATTGGTGCAGTGCCAGCCATGGCGTCCATTTGTGGGGTAAACCAACGGAAGGAAGACCTTTCTCTCTGTCTCTCTCTCTCACTCACTGTCTAACTCTGCCTGCTCCCTCCCCCCTAAAAAAAGAGAGAAGTGGAGTAGCCTGGACTTGAACCAACACCCTTATGGGATGCCAGTGCCGCACGCAGAAGTTTTACCCACTGTGCCACAGAACCAGCCCCAGTGCTTAGCTTTCTCATAATATGCATTTTCCATTAAGTTTTTGAAAACTGTACATATGTATTGCAAAACCTCTTTGCACCAAAACAAATCTGTTTAGTCCCACCCCCCTCCCCAAATACCTTCAACTGCCTGTGGGTGGGGATTGATGCCGGGAGCTAGGAACTCAATCCAGGTTTCCCAAATGGGTGTCAGGGACCTAATTACAATTACTGTTGCCTCCCAGGGTCTGCACCAGCAGGAAGTTAGGAGTCAAGATAAGGAACTGGGCATCGAACCCAGGTACTCTGATGTGAGACACAGATATCTCACCTGCTAGGCCAATATCCCACTGCTAAACTGATCTTTAATTCCCACTTCTATGAACATTCTAAAAAAATTTTTTTTGAAAGGCAGAGTTAGACAGTGAGAGAGAGAGAGAGAGAGAATCAGAGAGAAAGGTCTTCCTTCCATTGGTTCACTCCCCAAATGGCTGCTACAGCCAGCCGATCCAAAGCCAGGAGCCAGGTGCAGGGCCCAAACACTTGGGCCATCCTCCTCTGCCTTCCTGGGCCACAGCAGAGAGCTGGGCTGGAAGAGGGGCAACCAGGACAGAATCCAGCGCCCCAACTGGGACTAGAACCTGGGGTGCCAGCACCACAGGTGGAGGATTGGCCTAGTGAGCTGTGGTACCGGCCTTCTAAAATTTTTTTTAGATTTATTTTATTTGTTTGAAAGGTAGAGTTACAGAGAAAGAGAGAGAGAGAGAGAGAGAGAGAGAGAGAGAGAGAGAGAGAGAGTCTTCCATCTGCTGGTTCTCCCACATAGGTGCAGGGACAAAAGCAGTCAAGCCATCCTCCACTGCTTTCCCAGGCACATTAGCAGAGACCTGGATCAGAAGTGGAGCAGCTGAGACACAACCTATATCCATATGGGATGCTGGCACTGCTGGCAGCAGCTTAACCCACTGCATCACAAGTCTGGCCCCTTCTGTGAACTTTTTAGAGACCCAACTATAGACTGATCATAGAAACAAAGGAGCTGGAGGAAACTCTCATTTTGGGGAAGGTCTGGGAAGCTTGACCAAGCAGGTGAGTGACGGGTTTAGAAGAATAAGTAGAGGGCTGCCAAATTTGAGAGGAAGCAGAGAATGTGAAAGACCTTCCGAGTAGAAGGAGCAGCCTGGGCAAAGCCACAGACACCAGAGGCAGTGTGGCATGGCCAAGAAGATATGGGCGATCGGTTTTGGCGAGGGGGAGAATGGGAGAGGAAGAGGCCTGGGGGAGCACAGGAAGAGGAAGGGGCGATAAGCGGGTGCGAGGTTAGAGCAGTAGCGACCTTCGCAACTGCGCAGGGCTGACTGGAGGCTGCTCCGGCGGCTCAGTGAGGGCGGCTTCTTCCCAGAGCCGGTGAGTCACCCAGGGCCCACCCAACGCGGGAGCCGTGGTGCTGCAGGCGGGCATGGTTTAGAGGTGGGGTGGGCTCCTCTGTGCTCTTCTCCATGGCACTTATCACCGCTTGCCACTCTCCCTTATCTGCTGTCTGTCCACCCCCACCAGCTTGTAAGCACCCACAGAGCAAGCAGGTTCATTGTATTCCCTCCTAAATTCTAAGGTCTCACATTTTCTGGCACATCATAGGTTACAAGTACATAATTGTTTGTGGAATACCAAAGTTTAGGTAGGAAGGAACAAAGACAGGTTAATAGCCAATGGGTGAAGGATTTCTATTGTATTAAATTTTTTCCCTCTATTTATTTGAAAGGTATACACACACACAGTCTTTCATCTGTTGGTTCACTCCCTCAGCAGCCAGGCTGAAGCCACCATCTTGGATTTCAATCTCCATGTGGGTGGCAGGGACCCAAGTGCCTGAGCCATCAGCTGCTGCCTCCCAGGGTGCACATTGCCAGGAAGTTGGAATTGGAAGTGGAGCTGGACTCGAACCCTGGTACTCCAATATCGGATGCAGGTGTTCCAAGTGGCGTCTTAACCCCTGTGCCAACTGCCCAGCCCAGGAAGAATTTGTAACACTCCAGGTAAATGTAACTGAGACATATCTCCTGTTAATTCCTTTCCTAGCTCAGACACCAGTGCAATATTTAATCAGACAATAAAAGGGTCCCACTTCTGACCTCATCCTTGTCTCAGCGTGAATGACTTTCCTGCTCCATCCTGCTGTCTTCCCTGCTCTCTGGCTATCATTGCATTTTATATTAGAAATCTTGTTTTCTTCCAGGTACTCCTAAGATCTCAGCCCCGAGCTTCCATAGTCATCACATGGATGATCACATGCTCCCTGGCTTCCTGATCCACTTCTTACCCTGTTCCCCTTTGCTCTGGGCCTCCAGAGGCTGACCCTGAGGGACACCCACACCTGGGCTCCCTCATCCTTAGGCTTCCTGTTGGGGCCAGCCAATAGCAGGTAGCACAGGAGATGGGAGAGGAAGAGAGGGAGGGCTTAGATCTTCTTTCTTGCACTCTGGACTGGTGGCTGTTCCACCTCTCTGCCCCTCACCTCAATACATTGGCTGATCATGGCTTCCCAGCAGATGCCAGCCTCTGGGGCTTCACTCTCCACCCTGGGTTTCCTTCAACCCTGCCCACATCTCTGTAAGCAGTACCTTCCCTGACCCTCTTTGGCTTCCAGTTTCCAGTGGTCCATCTGTTCCCTGCCAGATGGTGGCTACAGCAAAAGCAAAAATATAAAATTGTATCTTTTTAGCAAAATTGAGACAAGGTTCACAAAACACACCCATTTAGAGTGGTCAGGGGTTCTTAATACACTGAAGCAAATTGTTTCTTTTTTCATTTACTAGATAATCAAATGTTGTCCAAGTTACCCAGTGTCTTTGTACTGCACTTTAAAGTTACACAGTGTTGCACACCTTCCGATACTTAACCATTTATTATGCTTCTGAATTTCCATGACCACAAACAAGACTAAACACTGTTGCACATGTGGCCTTTTCCTTTTGGGGAGGATTATTGCTCAAGGAAAAGTTTCCAGGGGTGGTACTGATGAGTCAAAAGGGAGTCACTTGTCTCCTAAGGCTCTTCAGAGTATTGTCAAATTACCTTTTAAAAGGATTATTCCAATTAAACTGCTATGGCTTTTCTGAATGTACCAGTTGCATCATCTCATTAGCACTGGAAAATTACATATAGGGTGAGGGCACTTTAAAAGTGGAAAGTGGAATTTAAAAAATAAGTTGGAGCCGGCGCTGTGGTGCAGTAGGTTAATCCTCCGCCTGCAGCAACGGCATCCCATATGGGCATTGGTTCTAGTCCCGACTGCTCCTCTTCTGATCCAGCTCTCTGCTATGGCCTGGGAAAGTAGTAGAAGATGGCCCAAGTCCTTGGGAGACCTGAAAGAAGCTCCTGGCTTCAGATCAGCTCAGCTCTGGCTGTTGTAGCCATTTGGGGCGTGAACCAACAGATGGAAGAGCTCTCTCTCTCTCTCTCTTTCTCTCTCTCTCTGCCTCTACCTCTCTGTAGCTCTGCCTTTCAAATAAATAAATAAATCTTTTTTAAAAAGTTCATTAATATAGATTACGAAAGAACTATGCATGGATTTTTTGGCACCAAAAATTTTCATTTTTCCATGACATTTTTAAAAAAGATTTTTAGTTATTTATTTGAGAGGCAGAGACAGAGAGAGGTCTTCCACCTGCTGGTTCACTCCCCAAATGGCTGCAATGGTTGAAGCTGAGCTGATTCGAAGCCAGGAGCCAGGAGCTTCTTCCCCATCTCCCACATGTGTGCAGGGGCCCAAGCACTTGGGCCACCTTCCACTGCTTTCCCAGGCCATAGCAGAGAGCTGGATCAGAAGTGGAGCAGCTGGCTAGGAAGCAGTGCCCACAGGGGATGCCAGTGCCACATGAGCCCGCACCTTCTGTGAACTTTTTGAAGTGACCACATTTTGTATTTTGTTAATGGAGTAGATTGTCTTAGCACTTGAACTTCTCCGCAGCCAGATCAGTCCCAAGTCACTGACAGCTGTTCTTTCGTGTCCACATTTCTAGTGATTTTTTAAGCTAATCAGGACAGAAAGGACAGAGATTTGGCAGGGTGCTCTCCAGCAGGCCGCCTTCTCCCAGCCTCTTTGCTTAATTACCTGTCGGGCTCCTCACCTCAGTGAGCTTTGCTTCTTCTGCACCTAGCAGCGTGTCTGGCCACGTCCTGAATGTCAGCAAGCATTTCTAAGGTGGACAAAGGATGGAGGAAGATGTACCCAGCGTCGGTCATACTAGTCCCCGAGGATGAACTGGAATCAACACTTTCTAATCTCTCCAAATTAAAGTCTCGCCACTACCACGGCCTGCTGCTGGCTTTGATCAGTGAGTTGCTCTCTGGAATCCCTGAGCACTTCTTCCTGTCCATGGAGTTAGATTTCCTAACTTGGTCCTAAACTCGTTCATGGCAACAGTATGCCAGAGTGTAATTAATTTAATTAAAACGACATAAACTGATGAATCACAAGCATGAGAAGAAAGCTGTTTCTATAACCTGTCTGATGAATGCTTTGGAGAGATTAAAGACCAGTTGAAAATTAATGTTGAACCAGATGTGAGACAATTATAAAAGACTTTTTTTTCTTTTTAAAAAGGAGCATCTACTTATATCGCTTTGCAAGAGGTTGTGAGTCCTCAGTCGTCTTTAAATTTTCATTTATTTGAAAGGCAGAGACACAAAGACTTCTTCCATCCACTGATTCCCTCCCAAATGCTAGCAACACCTAGGGATGTGCCAGGTTGGAGCCAGGAGCCTGGAACTTAATCCAGGTTGCCCACATGGGTGGCAGAGACTCAAGTACTTGAGCCATCACCTGTTGGCACCCAGGGTGCACATTAGCAGGAAGCTAGAATCAGAAGCAGAGCTGGGACATGAAATCAGGCACTCCAACATGGGATGAAGGCATCCAAGCAGCATCTTAACTGTTACATCAAATGCCCACCCTCTCAGCATCCTTAAAGAAAAAAATTGGGAAGCATAAAAAATGTATGAGGGGCCAGTGCTTTGGTATAGCGGGTAAAGCTGCTGCCTGCAGTGCCAGCATCCCATAGGGGGACAAGTCCTGACTGCTCCACTTCTGACCCAGCTCTCTGCTATGGCCTGGGGAAGCAGTAGAAGATGGTCCAAGTCCTTGGCCCCTGCACCCAAGTAAGAAGACCTAGAGGAAGCTCCTGGCTGCTGGCTTCAGATTGGTGCAACTCCAGCCATTGTGGCCATTTGAGGAATGAACCAAGGGATGGAAGACCTCTCTCTCTCTCTCTCTCTCTCTCTCTCTCTCTCTCTCTCTCTCTCCTTCTCTGTCTTTGTAACTCTGTCTTACAAATAAATAAGTAAGTAAGTATTGGGGCCGGCACTGTGGCATAGCAGGTAAGGCTGCTGCCTGCAGTGCTGGCATCCCATATGGGCGCCGGTTCGAGTCCTGGCTGTTCCACTTCCAATCCAGCTCTCTGCTGCAGCCTGGGAAAGCAGTAGAAGATGGCCCAAGCCCTTGGGCCCCTGCACCCACGTAAGAGAACCGGAGGAAGCTCCTAGCTTCGGATCGGTGCAGCTCCGGCCATTGTGGCCAATTGGGGGTGAACCCGCAGATGTAATACCTCTCTCTCTCTCTCTCTCCTCTGTGTAACTCTGAAATAAATCTTTAAAAAATAAAACTTCTAAAAAAATGTATGAGGGGGTGGCACTGTGGCATAATGGGTAAAGCCACCGCCTGCAGTGCTGGCATCCCACATGGGTGCTGGTTCAAGTCCCGGCTGCTCCACTCCCAATCCAGCTCTCTGACATGGCCTGGGAAAGCAATAGAGGATGGCTCAAGTGCTTGGGTGCCTGTACCCACGTGGGAGACCTGAAAGAAGCTTTTGGCTCCTGGCTTTGGCATGGTCCAGCCCTGGCCATTGTGGCCATCTGGGGAACAAACCAGCAGAAAGAAGATCTCTTTCTCTGTCTCTCCCTCTCTCTCTGTAACTCTGATTTTCAAATAAATAAACCTTTCTTTTTTTAAAGAACCATCTTGAGAGGTTTGCCCCCCCCCATCTGAGGACTGGAACATGGTTGTTCCTTATTGTTTTTAAGTTAAAATTAAATATTAGGATGTACATTTGCTATTTTAAAAATTACTTGCTTTAATCTGCTTATCCAAATAACTGACAATGTATTGGGCAAGATCCAATTTGTTTGGGCAGCAGGGGTGAGAAAGATTAAAAGTCTATTGGTCACAATCTAAGAGGTGTTCTTTAATTCCGTTTTATTGGTAATAAGGTTGATATTTTCACCTTTTTATTGGCTCCAAACTTACAAGGGGTGATATTTACTGCCTCTCTAACAGTGTTGGATAAGACAACGTTTATGTATTGCCACAACTACAACAGCAAGATACATGACTTTTCCTTTTACTGTACTTCACAGTTCTGTGCACTCAAAGGAAACATTGCCTCTGCTTTGCAGGCAGTAGTCTGCCATGTTTGAAGTCCAGTCATTATCTCAAGCTGAACAACAAAATATTTATAGCCCCTGAGGAATAATGATATTAGGAAATATTTACTGAGAAGGGAACAGGACCCAAACAGGGCTTGTGCCAACCTCCCTTCCCCCAAAGCATCCTGGGAAGGTCATCTGTCCTGTTGGTTTCTGGGACATATAAACATGGGAAGGTTACAGCACGGTGATATGGTTGTTCAAAACACGAGGCCTGCTAAGACAGCAGTGAGTGGCCCAGCCTCTTCTCAGTGTTCTAAGGCACACTGATTCCATCATGGTCACAGACTCGGTGTGGGAGATCCCAGCCAGTATTTAAAAAGGAATAAAAATAAGAAGGTTCAAAAATATCAGCATGTGTTGTATAAAATGAGGGTAACAGTTCACAAGCACAGGTGTCTGTGCTGGGCTGAGACACAGAATCTACTTCTCACAGAGGACCACAGCCAAAAAAATGCTCAAAATACTGGCTGAAGGTGAATTTGTTTTTTTCATTTTCACTTCTCTCTAATTTGTTCTCTCTGTGAAACTGTTGCACAGTGAGTAACAATGATAGTAACTAATAACCAGAAAAGCTAAACTCGACTCTCCCTCTGTCAGTGGGAGACTATTGCCCCCTACTTCATGGCTCTGAATCTTACAATGTCCAAATGTTAGCACAGAGGGGCTGAGACCTACAACCTCAACACCTGCCCAGGTCAGGCTCCAGTGGATCTTCCTGCCTGCGAGGCACAGAAGGCTCAGGGCTGGTTTTGATATAGCCCTTCCTCCCCTCTGTAGACTGGGTACTCTAGCCCAGATCTCCTACATGGATCCGGAGCTCCATCCAAATGGACTTCTTGGCGTTTCCTGAACATTGCATCCACTTCTTTCTCTGGGTCTTGATTGAATCCTTCCGTGTGCTTGGGACAGTGCCCTCAGCCAGCCCATCTCTGCTTGCCTAAGTCCCATGAATACTTTGAACACCATTTCCAATTTCCTTTCTCAAATTCTGATATCTTTTTCTTTTGAACTCCATAAATAGCTTTTTTAGAAATGCCTTTTTTGGGCCGACTGTTTTCCACCCAGCTCCCTGTAAATGCGTCTGGGTAAGTAGCAGAAGATGGCCCAATACTTGGACCCCTGTACCCACATGGGAGACCCAGATTGAGTTCCTGGCTCCTGGCTTCCACCTGACCTAGTCCCAACCATACCAGCCATTTGAGCTGTGAACCAATGATGGAAACTGTCTCTCTCTGCCACTCTGCTTTCCAAATAAATCCTTTAAAAAGTCTTTAAAATATATATTTTTAAATTTATTTCAAAGTTGGAGTTACAGAGAGAGAAGGAGAGAAACACAGAGGTCTTACATCCGCAGGTTCACTCCTTAGATGGCCACGGTAGTCAGGGCTGGTCCAGGTGGAAGCAGGAGCCAGGAGCTTCCTCCAGGTCTCCCACGTGGGTGCAGGGGCCCAAGCACTTGGGCCATCCTCTGGTACTTTCCCCCAACCATTAGCAGAGGGCTTGATGGGAAGTAGAACAGCTGGGACAAGAATTGGCACCCACATGGGATGCTGGCATTGCAAGCAGTAGCTTAACCTGCTAAGCCACAACGCCAGCCTGTAAAATATTTCTGAATCCTATTTAGAAATTTCATTTTTCCTGCTTCCAAGGAAAATAGAAATGGATTGTAAAAATAAGAAAATATATAGAATCCAGAGAATATCATTTAAAAAAATCTATAATGCATGATCCATATTTATGTACATTTACATATTACAACCTGCTGGTATATCATCTTACGAAGCGCTTTCCAATGACTATATTTCCCATGTCATTAAATCTTTTCCTTCAACCTGATTTTTAATGGCTACAAATGAACCCTAATTGATTCAGCAGTCATGTTAACACTGGGCACTTTGTGCATGTGTACTGTGCAGTATTTTGGAGGCGTACGGAATGGCATCCATGGTAGCGATACATTTCTTGAAAGGGCACACAATAGTCTTCCGTGGAAGCAAGAAGCCGAGGCCACAGAGAGATGTGAAGTTCTCCAGGAGCCTCTGCAAATACTGCCAGGCACCTGCGCTTTCCATCTGAAGTGGTCAGGGGTTTCTATCACCCAGACCTAAGTTTTAATGCACAACCCACAGCTAGGCTGCAGCGGGCCTACAGACCCATGTGTGCCTCCCCATCTCGAATTTTCCTAGTTTTAAGCAACCTCCTCTGACTCCTCCCTCCCCTTCCCCTCTCTCTCCTTCTCCCTTTAAGGATCTTGCCCCATCGACTATCTCTTCATCTCCCACCCCCTCCCAGCTATTTTATTAGAGGTCTTCTCAACTTGCAAAACATAACACATCGCCTGTCTCTCTTGGCCTGTCTCTCCCTCCCACTGCCACTCTTCCGGAAAGAGCGGCCACTCTCTGCTCCCCTCACCGCTGCAGCACCCCATCCTCCTCACCCCAGAGCCTGCTGCACCGCAGGCCCTCTTGCAAACAGCACCTCTCTCCTGCCTCTTCGGGACTCTGCCTCGCGGGTGGCAGTGGGCGCTCCGCGCGCGGCCGCCTGGGCGCTGCACACCCCGGGCTGCTTGGAAAGCGCGGGGCCCGCCTCCCCGAGCGCCTCACCCTGCGACGCCCAGACGCCCCCCGGGCCGCCCCCGCCAGCGCTCCGGCTGCCACGCGTCCCTAGGTTACCCCGGAGGCCGCGCGCCCCTCCAGCCTCCACCGACGTCCGCGCCGCCCCTGCCGGCTTCCAGCTCACAGCCTCCCGGGCCCCACGGCAGCCGGTGCTCGGGGAGGCGGCGGCCGTCCAGGCTCGCACCCGCTCGCCTCGGCGCAGGCAGATCGCGCCCCACCCGAGGCGCGGCGGGGGACGCCCGGAGCGGCCGAGCGGCCTGCCGCGCTGGGTCTCCGGCACCGGCCGCGGGGGCCGCCCGCGCTGTCAGGCCCGCGCCGCGCAACCCCCCGCGGGCGGCCGGCGGGCAGGCGGGGGGCCCGGGCCGGCGGCCCCTCCGCCGCCCCGCGCTGGGCCGCTGCCCAGGGCCGGCCGCGCCCGCCCCAGCCCCCACCGCGGCCCCACGGGCCCCGCCGCCAGCCGCTCCCGCCCCCGCTCCGCCCCCGGAGCCGCAGCCCCGCCCGCCACCGCCGTCGCCATGTTGTGGCTCCCGCAGCCGGCGCCGGGGACGCGCGCGGCCGAGCCCGGGGCCTGCAGCCGCCGCCGCCGCCGCCGCCGCCTCCGCCAGGTAAGCGCCCCCCGCGGCCGGGCCGGGCGGGGCGGCGGGCCGGGGCCGGCGCCGGGCAGCCTGGCCTGGCGCGACCGGAGCTGGCCGTGGCCGAGCCCACGCCCGCGCGCGGCCCGGCCCTGCGAGCCCGGCCGACCTGCCCGCCGCCCCGGGCGGCAGCCGCTGCCCCCCGACCGCCGCCCCGCTCCGCCCCGGCCGCCGGTCTCTCCCGCCGCCGCGACCCGCCTCTCCCGGGCGGCCGGGCGCGCCGCTGTCCTCCCGCGCGGGACGGGCGGCCGCCCCGGCGCCGGCCGCGGGCCCCCCGCCCCGGCGCGGATAACGGTGCCGCCGGGACGCCCTGTCAGCGCCCCGAGAGGTCGCGCCGTCGGGGAGCGCACGCCGCGGGGAGCGACCCTCCCGGGCGTGCCTCCGCGCCCGCTCCCCTGCGCCCGGGTTCCGACCCCGGGGACGCTTCCTCCCCGGAGCGCCCGGCGTCCCTGCTGCGGAGTTGGGGCGCCCTGGGGTGGCCGGGCCTGCGGATCGGGGTGGAGAGCGCGTGTCTGCCGGGCCGGGGGCGCGCGGGGCGGCCCGAGGGCGGGCCGGGGGAGCGCCTGCCGGACAGATGGCCTCCTGGCCTGGGACCAGCGCCGTGAGGGGGAGGGGTCCGCGTGACCCGAGGTGTGCCTGCGCCCGGGAGCCCCGGGCTTGCCAGAGCTGTTAAGATTTTAGCTTTTTTTTTTTTTTTTTTTTTTTTAGTAGGCCAGAGGTGGCATTGAAAGTCTTGGCTTGCGATAAGCCCACAGGCCCACCCGGGGCAGCAGGCTTGGCACCCGGGACTAGGCTAGAAAGGACTGGCAGTGGGAGGACGGGACTTGGGGGTGGTGGTAAAAGGTGTTTGGCCTGGGCTTTGCCCGCTTGCTGAATTCGGTCCTGTGTTGGGGTAGGGCCGGCTGGGATGACAGGCGCCTGCCGGGTGGGATTTCAGGGGTCTGTTTCTAGCCCCACTGGTGCACTTCACGGTGAAGCGAGAGGAGGAAGCAGAGTGCTGGTGCACGCGTTTTGACCACTTTCCAATTTTCCCACTAGTTGTGGCTTTGAGTCATTGGGTGATTTTTTTTTTTTTTTTTGAGAGCACGTATCATGGTGTGCGGTGCAAGGGAGTTAGATGTTGGCAAGCACACTGGTCAACCAGGACACCGTGTGTTTTGTTTGTGGCCTGGTGGGAAAGTCCAGGAATAAGGAATGATGAGCACCAAATATTTGTTAACAAATATGTACCAGGCATTGTTCTGCTTGCAGCAAACACAGCCAGCAAAAAAAAAAAAAAAAAAAAAAAAAAAAAAAAAAAAAAAAAAAGAAAAGAAAAAAAAAAGAAAAAGAAAAAAAAGAAAGAAGAAAAAAGAAAATTAAAAAAAAAAACTGCCCTCCTGCAGCTTTCATTCTAGTGTGTGGGGGAGGGAAGGCAATAAGCAAAATATGTAATAAAGAAATATAGTCTGTTGCAAAGTGCTCAGTGCTCAGGATAAAAAGGAAAACAGGGAAGGGGAACCTGAGTTGTCCGGCGGGGGTTGACTTGACCAAGGTGTCTTTGGCAATAAAACTTAGAAGGAAGTGGTAAATAACTGCACAAGGAAAGAGGTGGAGGGAGGCATGAGAGATTGATTGGAGTTGGGGGCTCAGGGCAGGCTGCCCTGAGGAAGTGACGTTCAGGCCTTGACCCTGAGCGGGTTGAGAGTTAACCGTGTGTGGAGCAGAGCAGAGCTTGGCAGGTTGGAGGAAGTGAAAGGAGGCCCGCCTGGCTAGAGGGGAAAGGGAGTAGGGGGAGGCTGTGGAGAACTGGCCTAGAGGGGAAAGGGAGTAGGGGGAGACTGGAGAGCTGGCTAGAGGGGAAAGGGAGTAGGGGGAGACTGGAGAGCTAGCTAGAGGGGAAAGGGAGTAGGGGGAGACTGGAGAGCTGGCTAGAGGGGAAAGGGAGTAGGGGGAGACTGGAGAGCTGGCTAGAGGGGAAAGGGAGTAGGGGGAGACTGGAGAGCTGGCCTAGAGGGGAAAGGGAGTAGGGGGAGACTGGAGAGCTGGCTGGGTGGAGGGCACCTACTCCTGTGCTCCTTGCTTTAGGTTGTATCTCCACGGTAATTAGGAGCCTTAAAAGGTTTACCGGGAGTGACAAATTTGCATTTTAAAAGGTCTCTGGCCCTTGTGTTGGGAATGGATTTTGAGATCAGCTGGTGAGTTGAGCGTTTTTTGTATGGAGTGGCCTTAGCTGCCTGATGGGTTTGGAAAAGCCTCTAGTGGTTTAGGGGAGAATCTTTTCCTCTGCTTCACTTGGCTTTTAGGAAGCGACTGGACAGTGAGTTCGTATTTATGAAGTGCCTGCCAGGTGAGAAAACCAATTTTAAGCACTTTGCCCGCATCTGTTTAACTTAATCCTCACACCCTAAGAGAAACTGCTTATCAAACCCATTTTCCAAGAAATAGGCCCAGAGGGGATGGGTGACTTATCCAAAGTCACGTTTGTCACATGGTCTGGATTCAAACCCAGGTCAGCCTGATTCCACTTCTGCCACTTGTTAGCTCAGTGATCTTAAGTTACCCAGCCTCTCTGGTGCATGGGTCTCCTCATCTTAAATGCAGATAAAGGGACCTACTTCATAGGGTTGTACAGATCAAATTAAGTCATGTAAACAGCCTAACAGTTGAACAGTTAGTTGCTATTATTACTTAATTAAAAAATTTGTTGCCCCTCAGCCATATTGTGGTCATTTTGGATGCAATTAAGTATATAACGTAATTCTTGAATTTTGTGTGATTTTTCTTTTCATTTAATGGCCTGTTCCATTTGATCTGTCATTGGGCTGGGATTTCCCTTTTCATGCCTGACACTAGGCCAGAACTTGTGGATACAAAGTGAGTTCCTTCCCTCCTGGAGCTCCAGTATCCACTAGAGTATTTTAAAGAATGAGCTACAATGTATACTTAAATTCTCAGTGTATTTATGGCTGAAGAGCTGCTGGGAGCATTAGGAATAAAGGTCTGAGGGAGTGCAGAAGGCTTCCGTGAGGAGGTGGTTTGGAGCGGGGCTTTGGAGGAGGAGGAGGAGTTTTGCAGGTAGGTAAGATTGGGCAAAGCCTGGGTAGAGAGCCGTAATGTGAACACACAGAACTTGAGAGGGCTTGCTGTCTGGGGGAGACTGGAAAGCTGGGTTGTGGCTGTGGAAGATAGGCCAAGGAGTTTAAATTTTGTTCTGTAAGCCATAGGAGCTACCAGAGAGTGTTCGATCAGTTAGATGCATCCCGCGGTGAGAGTTGCGGTTAGAGTAGGTGGGGCGACGGAGACCAGAAATTCAGTTTTGCAGGGTACTGCGACCTGATTGGCTCCAGGGAGGCTGACTCACTAACCAGACTTGGAAGAGACTGATGAATAAACTTAGGGTATTAACTGACCATGAGAAATGAAACTACAGAATGACAGATGTTTCAGTCCTCTGGCCATTGCTGCCGCCCCCTTAGCCAAGGGTTGAGACTCACTGACTCTGGCCTCAACTCCTGTTTGTTTTTCTCAGGCTCCCTGAAAACCAACCCTTTCTGTTAACATCATCTTTCCTCAAACACTGCTCAGTGTAGTCAACAATGCTTACTAATTGATGGAATGAGTAATTCTATATCATTTGGATGGGATCCCGTGTTTATGAAACTTAAGAAAGAGTATCTTCTTTGAGAAATAAAATATCAGAAAAGGGGTTTCCCTAGAGTTGGGTTCATGGAGAAGGTATGCAGATTCTGAGAGGTGTGGGTGGTTGTGTGGCTAAGCAGTGGTCTCTGAACTCTGGGAGCTCCTAGGGAGCTTTCGCGTTGCCTTCGAAGGAGAGATTGGTTTAGAGCTTTGCATTCCCTACACATTGGAGACCGGAGTTGTGGCCTGTGTTGTGCTACAGTGGATTAAGCCACTACTCTGATGCCAGCATCACGTCAGAGTGCCAGTAGAAGTCTGGGCTGCTCCTCTTCCTTGCTAATGCACCTGGGAAGGTATCAGAAGATGGCCAAGTGCTTAGGTCTGCCACCCACATGGGAGACCTGGATGGAGTTCCTGGCTCCTGGTTTTGGCCTAGCCCACGTATGACTTTTGTGGCCATTTGGGGAGTGAACCAGCAGATAGAAAATCTCTCTCTGTCTCTTCCTCTCTCTCTTTCTTATCCTATGCCTTTCAAATAAGTAAATCAGTAAGTCTTAAAAGAATGTAATGGGGCTGGCCCTGTGGCGTGGCAGGTTAAAACCTGGATCTACATCCCATATGGGCACTGGGGTAAGTCCTGCCTGATCCAGTTCCAATCCAGCTGATGTACCTGGGAAAGCAGCAGAAGATGGTCCAAATGTTTGGACCCCTGCACCTACATGGGAGACCTAGAAGAATCTCCAGGCTCCTGACATCAGATTGTCCCAGTTCTGGCCACTGGGGCCATTTGTGGAGTGGAGCAGTGGATGGAAGATTCTCTCTGACTCTACTTCTCTCTGTAACTCTTTCAAATAGATAAAATAAATCTTTTTTTAAAAAAAGAATATAATAATGATCTCTTCTCTAGACTCAGTAGGTAATGACAAGCTTTATCTTTTTTTAAAAAGATTTATTATTTATTTGAAAGGCAGAGTCTCTCTCTCTCTCTCACACACACACACACACACACACACACACACATCATCTACTGGTTCACTCCCCAAATAGCTGCAATGACCAGGGTTGGGCTAGAAAGAAGCTGGGAGCCAGAGACTCCATGCCCGTCTCCAAGATGGGAGGCAGGGCCCTGAGCATCATCTTCTGTGTCTTAGGCAAATTACCAGGGAGCTGGATCAGAATTGGAATGACATGGACTTGGATTGGCACTCTGATGAGGGGTGCCCATGCTGACATGCACAGGGCGGGTGTGTGTGTGCGCGTGTGTGCGTGCATGTGTGCGTGCGTGCTAACATGGTGCCAGGACGCTTGCCTGCGTGGTGAGCTTTCTTATTGGATTGGGATCCCCATGAGATTTGAGCTTCATCCTATATTTCTTTCTTTTCTCTCTTTTTAAATGTAAGATTTGTGTGTGTGTGTGTGAGAGACAGAGACAGAGAGAGAGACAGAGAGAAACAGAGAAAGCTGTAACTTATCTGCTGGTTCAATCCCTGAATGCTCGTAACAACCAGGTTGGGCCAGGCTGAAACCAGGAGCCAGGAACTCCATCGAGCGTGTGGGCCATCTTCTGCCACTCTCTCAGGCACACAAGCAGGAAGCTGAACTGGAAAGCAGAGTAGCTGAGTAGCTGAGACTTGAACTGGCCCCCCGACACGGGGTGTGGGTGCCCCAGGTGTGGCTCTACCTGCTGTGCCACAGCACTGCCTCCTGTGCTGCTCCTGCTTCTGCAGCCTTGGGAAGAATGGTAGACCCTGGAGTTTTGAATCAGTCTCTATCTACAGTGAAAAATAGCTGCAGACAGACTAACCTAGATTGTGGGTTAATTGTCTTTCTGTAAAGGCTACAGTTTTTATTCTATTCTTTTTCTTTTAAAAAAAGATGTATTTATTCATTTGAAAGTCAGAGTTACACAGAGAGGAGGGGAGTGATCTCCTGTCCACTGATTCACTCCCCAGATGGTTGCAATGGCTAGGGCTGGGCCAGGAGCCGGGAGTTTATCCAGGTCTCCCACGTGGGTGGCAGGAGCCCAAGCACTTGGGTCATCTTCTGCTGCTTTTCCCAGACCATCAACAGGGAGCTGGATCAGAAGTGGAGCAGCTGGGGCCAGCACCGTGGCTCAACAGACTAATCCTCCGCCTTGTGGCGCCGGCACACCGGGTTCTAGTCCCGGTCGGGGCGCCGGATTCTGTCCTGGTTGCCCCTCTTCCAGGCCAGCTCTCTGCTGTGGCCCGGGAGTGCAGTGGAGGATGGCCCAAGTGCTTGGGCCCTGCACCCCATGGGAGACCAGGAAAAAGCACCTAGCACCTGGCTCCTGCCATCGGATGAGCGCGGTGCGCCGGCCGCAGCGCACTGTCCGCGGCAGCCATTGGAGGGTGAACCAACGGCAAAGGAAGACCTTTCTCTCTGTCTCTCTCCCACTGTCCACTCTGCCTGTCAAAAAAAAAAAAAAAAAAAGTGGAGCAGCTGGGACATGAACCAGTGCCTGTGTGGGATGCTGGCATTGCAGGTGGTAGCTTTATTGCTATGCCACAATGCCAGCCCCCGAACTCTAGGGTTCTTACATTATGGCACAGTGGGTTAAGTCGACACCCACTTCCTGCACTGGAGTGCCAGTTGGTCCCAGCTTCTCCGCTTCCCAGTTCAGCTTCCTGCTGCTGTGCCAGAGAAGGTAGCGAAGATAGCCCAAACGCTTGGTTTCCTGCTGTCCTTGTGGGAGCCAGGATGCGGTTCCTGGCTCCTGGCTTTAGTCCGGCCTATTCTCTGCTGTTGGAGTCATTTGGGGCATGAATGAGCAAGTGGAAGAGTTCTCTTTTTCTGGCACTGTGCCATTCAAATCAATAAATCTTTAAAAATTAAAATTCTAGGAGTAATTTCACAAGAAATACAGACAGAGGTAGAAAACTTAGGGTCGGGGCTGGCGCTTGTGGCACAGCAGGCTAAAGCCCCAGCCTGCAGCACCAGCATCCTGTATGGGCACCTGTTTGAGTCCTGGCTGCTCCACTTCTGATCCAGCTGCCTGCTAAGGCACCTGGGAAAACAGCAGAAGATGGCTCAAGTCCTTGGGCCCCTGGACCCACATGGGAGACCCAGAAGAAGCTCCTGGCTCCCGGCTTCTGGCTTTAGATCGGCGCAGCTGCAGCTGTTGGAGCCATTTGGGGAGTGAACCAGCGGATGGAAGACCTTTCTCTCTGTGTCTCTACCTCTTTCTGTAACTCTATTTCCAATAAGTAAAAATAAATCTGAAAAAAAGCAAAACAGAAAACACATAGGCATACCCAGGAAGTACAACTCACCAGTAAATCTTATAACCTAGAACTACTGTTTTGGTGTTTGTATTAGGTTGTTTCTGTATGTAAGTTTTTTTTTTTTTTTTTTTTTTTAACTTCTGTTCTTATAAAAACAGGAGCATTCTGGGTAGGAGAGAGTTGTGGATGGCTGAGGTGAAGCAGTCGGGTGCACCCGTTGGTCTGTATGTTTCCGTCTGTCCAGTGCTTGTCTTCCCTTCCTCCAGGGGTGTAGGATGAGATATCCGTTAGCTAAACATTTGAGGCTTTTCAGAGGCCCGGAACACTGTTCCGGCCAGGCATTTGCAGGGAGTGCGTGTGTGCATAGAAGTGACACAGCGGCCCCTTCCAGGGAGAGGTTAAGGAACACCCCTCACTTTCCGTGTGGCCAGAGCCCTTCCTCCTGGCCGCCCTTGCAGGCTGACGTCGCTCCCTGTGAGTTCCTTAGGCCCTGTCTTGTCACTGCAGGCAGGTTCTGAAGGTGCTGCGCTGAGAGGTGCGAGCAGCCCCTTCCTCTCCGCGCCCGGGGCTGTGCGGGCGTGCTGCTGCAGGATTGAGTGGGGGAAAGTGTCTGCTGGCCACGCTAACTCCCGGTCTCTGAGCAGCGTGTGCTGGGCTGGGGTCTGTGGGGCTTCCGTTTGTCTGTCTGGAGGGCGTCAGGTTATTGGGACCACTGGGAGATCCTGAAATCTGCAACTTTTTTTTTTTGAACAATTGAAAACATTTTTAACTGAAACTTTTGAAGTGGCCCAGAGGTGGTTTTGAGGTTCTCCCGCAAACAGCTGCGCAGTTCGTCCAGAGAACTCAAGACCTACCTGCTGCAGGGTCCAGCTCAGAAGGGCCTAATGCAAGGTCTTTGGTGTTGCGTGGTGAAAGGGGCTGGTGTATACTTTATATTTTCTTCCTACCACTTGCATTTTTATACAGGGTTACATTCCTTCTTTACAAACCAACCAGTGAATCAGTTTCCATTTTGGAGACAAGCAGTAAACTGCCCTTTTAGCTTGGCTTGTGTATTTTTTTCCTTTGTTAGTCAGGTGCCTCTGAAGAAATCGCTTGCTTTCTGGTGTGGCCCACACGCTGACATGGGGTGCTGGAGGCCTGGGTCTGAGGCACAGGAAGGGCCTGTAGAGTTTCCATGTGGGCCTCACGTGCCCTGCTGAGGTTGCCCCTCTCGTGGGGCTCCACCAGTCCTGGGGGTGAGGCGAGGACTGCTCCTTGCTCACATCCAGTACTGGGTATTGGAACACTACCCACACTGGCCTTGGCAGGCTGGAGCTGAGTGTAAACCGGCGGCATGGACTCTGGCTCCACTCTTACTCCCTTGATTTGCTGTGGTTTACAACATTCCACGCCTCTGCCAATTCGGTTCGAAAGTTGAAGGTTTCTCTTTAGCAAGGCGAAGGGCAGAGTGGGGCCGTAGGGACAGGTTCTGGAGGCAGGTGTCCAGCATGACCGTGAGTTAGCATGGGCCAGCGGGGACTGAAGACACGTCTGTGGCCGTTTTTGCGTTTTTCAGAGAAGGGAGCCCAGGGCTGGGCACTGAGCAGCTCTGCAGACTCTCCTGGGCTTGGCTGGCTGTGCTCTGTTCTGAGTGGAGAAGGGCTGCTCTCATCTCTCCAGACCAGAACTGAACTGGTCGAGGTTGTGAAGGCTCTTCACTGTCTAGCACTTCATTAGGCCTTAAAAATAGTGGCGGTGAGTGTTTTCTCGTCTTCACAGTCCCACAGGCCTTTCTGCAGCGGAGCCCTGCGTGCGCCACCATCCGCAGGTGCAGCTGCAGGTGCAAGGGCTGCTGGGCTGGGCCCAGAGCTGTGGAGCAGGAGAGAAGCACGTGAGATGACTTTTGCCCTCTAGGAGTCTTCTCGCTGCAGGCAGCTGGAGACCAATTGCTGCCAGACCAGAAGTGTCTTCAGGAGTCTTCCTTTTAGGGGCGGTGGTCACTGGTGCTCAGGTCCCCCTCTGAAGTGGCTGGCTTACCACGGGGAGCATTCTCTAGTTCCCAGAATGGGTGGCATGGGCGTGTGGGGGAGCGGTGGGGGCGTCCTCTCACCCTTGAGTGTTTCGCTTGTCTCCTGAGGCACCTGCCCCCTTTAGGAGCAGAGAGCCCCGTTCATGCAGTACGAACCCTAGTGCCTGTCATTCCACCATCTGAAGGCGTCTGCATTTGGATCTTAGAGTCCTCTTTTAAAATATTTACACCCCTGGGAGAGGTCATACTCTTAGTAGTTCATCACCAAACAGTAGCTTTAATTACCAGGAATTAATTAAGGCAACTGAGAGAAAGACTGGGACCTGCACAGGCCCTGCGGGGAAGAGCACCCGAAGGGACATGCTAAGCAACAGGCCCTCAAGGAGTGAGGGTGGTGAGAGGGCTCCATGAGTGTCTGTTGCTGCCGGCCAGGGCAGCTGAGCTACTTCTTGCTGGCTTTATCCACCCTGGTGGCCTGCTGGCTGGGGTGTGAGGTGCAGCCCTGGCGAATGTGGGGGGAGGGGCTTCGGGGCTGCGGTAGAATTTTTTTTTTTTTTAGATTTATTTATTTATTTGAAAGGCAGAGTTAGAGAGAGAAAGAGACAGACAGAGAAAGAGAGCTCTTGCACCTACTGGTTCACTTTCCAAATGGCCACAATGGCCGGAGCTGTGTCGATCCAAAACGAGGAGCCAGAGCTTCATCCAGGTCTCCTACACAGGTTCAGGGGTCCAAGGACTTGGGCTATCTTCTACTGCTTTCCCAGGCCATAGCAGAGAGCTGGACCGGAAGTGGAGCAGCTGGGTCTTGAACAGAGGCACGTGTGGGATGCTGACACTGCAGGTGGCGGCATTACCCACTACACCATAGTGCCAGCCCCGCTAAGGTAGAATTTGAGCTTTAAGAGTTGGACAGATCATTTTCCCCCTCATTTAAGAAATAACATATGCTCAGTTTAGAAAATTTGGGGGTGTTCACAAGAGGAGGAGATCCCTCAATTGCTCTTAATCATAAATGGCAGAGATGTATAGTCAGAGGGGAAAGATCATTTTAATAATATTTTAATTATTTATTTGAAGGGTGGAGAGAGAATCAGAGAGTGAAAGAGCCCCCATCTGTTTGTTCATTCCTCAAATGCCCACAACAGCCAGGGCTGGAGCAGGTCAAAGCTAAGAGTCTGGAACTTAATGCAGGTCTCCTCTGTGGGTAACCAGAACCCAGTGACTTGAGCCATCTGTGTTGCCTCCTAGGGTCTGCATTAGCAGGAAGCTGGAATCAGGAGCCAGAGCTGGGCACTGAAGCAATATGGGAAGTGGGTGTGTCTTAACTCCTATGCCAAGTGCTCACCCAGGGAAGCATCATTTTAAAATACAAGTTGGGTGGGTGTTGTGGCACAGCAGTTAAGATACCACTTAAGGTGTCCGTATGCCATTTTGGTGCGCCTGGCATTGAGTCCTGCTAATGTGCACCCTGAGAGACAGCAGGTAATGGCCCACGTACTGAGTCCCTGCCACCCGCATGGAGTCCCACATGGAGTCCCAGGCTCCTGGCTGTTGTGGGTGTGTGGGGGAGTGAACTGGTGGGGAAAGAGCTCTCTCTCTGCCTATGTTTCTTCCTGTGTCTCCTTCTCTGTCTCTCTGCCTTTCAGATAAATAAAAAAACTTTAAACTCTCAGAGATCATCCCCTCCTGTCGCCTTCCACCCCAGACTGAGAGCCACAGCCCTGCTCACCCACCCCTTCCCCTGCTGCTTCAGGCCAACCCACCTGCTCTTCCCTTTGCCCAAACCCCTTTCCCGTGTTCATGTGGCTGCTGTGTCCCTTGCTTCAGAATTGAGAATATCTTCATTCCCGATTCTTTCAGGGAGGAAGCCCAGTTGAGACAGGCTCTGTGACTAGCTGACTCCCTCCCGTGGGCTGTCGGCGCCACCAGGCAGGAACCCAGTCTGTCTGTTCACCCTGGTACCCACAGAGTGTCACTGAGTGAATGGATGTACATGCTCACGTGTGTGCACTTCCGGAGAGGGGGTGGGAAAGGGCAGTGTGGAAACCGGGGTTGGAGAGGGTGAGTGTGGACGGGGCAGAGGAGAGTGAAGTGCTCATGACGGGATTGGAGGTGGGAGATGTGGTCCAGTCTGTTCCAGCCTCCACAACCTCATCTCTTACAGTGATTTGATATTGTGAGGCAGATGAAGGAGCAGCTGCTGGAATACACAATCAGTAGCCCTGGGCTAGGTGTAGAGTGGACGTTCTTGGAAGCTAGGCCTGAGGGTAGGGTCTGGTGAGTAGGCTGTTGGTTTTAGGTTTCAGAGCAGAGATGGTGACCCGATGAGAAGGGTGTTTCAGGGAAGATCAGACAGACTTGGACATGCAGGATGACTGAGGGTGGTGTGGGGAGAGGCCAAGGTGGCGAGGGAGAAAGTACAGCCAAGGGCTCGACAGGCATGGACCGGAGCAGGTGGCATCAGTGGGACTTGGTGGCAGGACACTCCCCAGCTGCTGACTGCCTGCCTTGACAGAGGGTTTCAGTGCACCCCACTTTGGAAAAGCTTCACGTCTTTCCAGTGGTTTCATTGAGTCATGGAAGTGGGATCTGAAACGGAGTGAAGAAAGGGTGTCCTCTTCGACGTGTGGCCAGTGTGTGTCAGGTCACCAGGGTGGCGGTAGGCAGGCAGTGACACAGACTGTTACCCAGGAAAGGCGGCCGTCTGCTCTGGGCTGCTGCAAACCGTTTCCTGTCTGAGTGCAGCCACGCCTGCTCTTGGCTTTCTTGTGAGCCTGCACGAACCAGGATGGTATCTGAAATCTATTTGTCCCATCACTTTCTTTCAACTTTATTTTCTGTCTCTACAGTCTCCATTGTCTTCGACTTACAAACCCATTTGGATTGGATTCATTGACTGGAAAAACTTATTTTTCTATGGTTTCTATTTCATTAGGCTTCTAGCCTATTTTGAAAAAGGCTTTGGCTGAGATGAAATCGATGTAGAGATTGGTTTTGGTGTAATCGGCTTTTCTGTGATCTTCCAGTGCAAGTCATGTTTGAGATTCGTGTTTCTGATGTGTTCATTAATTCCTAGAATAAATCCTCAAGGGCCAGCTATGTGCTAGGCACTGTTTTAGGCACTGGGAGTAGAGCTGGGAACAAAACAAAATCCTTCCCTCCTGAGCTCATACTCTAGTACCTGTTGGTTCACAGATGATAAACAAGGAAAACGCAAAGTATGAGAGATACAGAAAGTGATATGGAGAAAAATGAAGGGATGGCAGGTGAGCAGAGAGAGGAGAGTGCGCCGTGTGGGTACCACAGGGAAGAGCAGTGAGGATGGAGAGAAGCCCTTGAGGCAGAAGATGCTGGAGGAGTGCGGGGAGGGGGGGCTGCTTGGGAAGGTGGGAGGGACTCACCCAGGAAGTGATTTCACTGGCCTGAGCTGAGGCTGAGGTTAGGACTGCTCCGCAGGTGTTTATAATGTGCACCTGGACTGAGAGTCCCTGATCTGACGCTTGGGTAGACTGTCTTTTGCATCTGACTGAGAAGTGCCTGGGAAGACTGAGGTCGGAATTGCGGGAATGTGCATCTCCTCATTTAAGCACCCCACTTCCCCGAGCCTCAGTTGCCTTGCCTGTAGAGTAAGCAGCTTATGTTTAGTGGTTTCCTACCGTTTGTCTGGCTCTGAGAGCCCTTCATCTTTCTGGTGCTGGAGGAATCTCTAATCTAGAATAATCTAGAACAGTGTTCTCTAATCCCGTTCTTGCAACACCCTAAGGTGTGTCACACTTATGCCAAGGGCTGTAGTAAATGGCTCAATACCAAACTGAAGGAACATTTGTGCCATACACAGCAGCTCCTTGGGAAGATGAGGGTGTTGGGAACGGGAATGTGAAAACTGACCGCCCAGGTCGGAGCTCTGAGTCAGGACCAGCCTGGTCCTTGGGAGCAGGGGGATGCTGAGCTCTAGTGCCGTCTCACTCGTGAATTGGAAACTGTCCAGCTCCTGTACAGCCGTGAGATGTGCCCATGAGCTCATGATGAGAGTGACCTGGCTGTAGTGCTCAGGTATGTTTACCCCCTCTGCAACCAACCCATGTTACTGCAACCCATAGGGTCCCACGGCTGGAGGAACCACAGTTAACTGGGAGAGATAACCAGGTCCACTCGCCAGAGCACCCTGGAGCTTATTCTTACTGGATGACAGGCCTCAGGCACCCCCTGACCCCAACTCTGACTTTTGTCCTCATTTATACGGTACAGGGCCTGCCTGCTGGTTTATGTTTGAAACAGCGAGCTCCAAGTAAGAGAAGGAGGAGCCCCAGGCAAGGCTTCCTTGTTCGCTCTCTGTGGAGCTGGGATCATTGGTTTCCTTTGTTCGCTTCTAGTTTTCCATTAATGCTGTCTCTGTTCCTGTTTGGAATCCTCACTAATGCTGGTCCGTCAGAGTTCAGACAGAAATGAAGTCGGGTGAAGGAATGCGGGACTAGCAGGAGAGGGGGCAGAAGTAAGAACTCAGTTGTGGGGCGCACACCGCCTGGACCCACCCAGTCTCCCTGAGCAGTAGCAGTCAAACCTGAGTCTGGGGCAGCTGCAGCTCTGCCAGCTCTCCCCAGTTCCTCTCTCCTTGTCGCTGCTTCCGCTTGCCCCTCCCCTCCTCTTCCCACTCGCAAGCCCCCTGCTCCCCAGCCCCAGTGGCACCCTGAGCCCTGGAGGAGGAGCTGTGTGAAGGGTGGGCCGGGCTGCAGCCCGTCTCTCACCAAGCTGCCCTGAAACCAGCGAGGGAGACTAGCTGGCCCCTGAGATGGATGGGCAGAGGACTCCACAGACACGTGATCGGATTGTGAAAGGCGGCGTTGGGAGAGCTCTACAGATATTAACTCACTTAATCTCTGTAATAGCCACATTTTACGTCTGAAGAAACAGGCCCGGAGGTGAAGAATCCTGCCCCGGTCATGAGCCAGGGAGTGGCAGGGCTCTGAGACAGGAAGGGAACAGGGCTGGGGCTGGGGCTGGGGCTGGGGAGGGTTTGTCTGGGGCTTCATTTGGGATCTGCTTTGAATTTATGCCTAGAGGTTTCTCCCAGGGCTGCACCTATGCTGTGCTATGGCTTTAGTTTTTAAGACTGTCTTTCCTTATTTTCCTGTTGACCTTCAAGCTCATTAAAAAGGCATTTTGTTTTTCTTCTTTCCTTAGGTGGTGTGTGGACGCTAGACCATGTGCCTAGGTAGTTTTTGCTTTCTCCGCAGCTCTGCTTCCCCAGCAACGCTCACCACGCCCTTGTTTTGAGAACCTCACTAAGGTACGATGTCCAGGCTGACCTGAGCTGGCCTTGAAGAGTTGAGAGTTTGGATACAGAGATCTTTTTCTGTTCCTTGGGTTGGGTTGGGTTGGCTTGGTTGGTGGTGAAATACACTTCACAAAACTTAGCATTTTCAGCATACATCCCGTTCAGTGGCATGGAGTCCATACCACCATCTCTACACCCTGCACACCTGGTATTTAAGCGCTACCCACTGAACAGTAGCTGCCTCTCTCCCTGCCCCCAGGCCTGCAGCCAACCCTCTTCTTTCTGTCTGTTATGAATTTTGCCTACTCTAGTGATGCCGGGCAGGTGGACTCATTCACCATTTGCCCCCTTGTATACAGTCTATTTCACTTGGCATTATGTCTTCAGTGTTCATCCATGTGTAGCATGTGTCAGAATTTCCTTCATTATTAAGGCTGAAAAGTTTTCTATATGTATACATATACATTTTATTTACTCATCCATTGATGGACACTTGGGTTTCTTCCTCCTTTTGGGTGTTATGGGTATTGCTGCACATACATGGGTGTGCACATATCTCTATATTCTAGTCTTTTTTTTTTTTTGGACAGGCAGAGTGGACAGTGAGAGAGAGAGACAGAGAGAAAAGTCTTCCTCTGCCGTTGGTTCACCCTCCAATGGCCGCTGCAGCCGGCGCGCCGCGCTGAACCAAAGGCAGGAGCCAAGTGCTTATCCTGGTCTCCCATGGGGTGCAGAACCTAAGCACTTGGCCCATCCTCCACTGCACTCCCAGGCCACAGCAGAGAGCTGGCCTGGAAGAGGGGCAACCGGGACAGAATCTGGCACCCCGACCGGGACTAGAATGCAGTGTGCTGGCGCCACAAGGTGGAGGATTAGCCAATTGAGCCACAGCGCCGGCCCTATATTCTAGTCTTAATTCTTTTGATTATATTCCCAGCATTGGAATTATTGGACATAATGGGTACTCTTGTGTTTAATTTTTTTTTTTTGACAGGCAGAGTTAGAGAGAGAGAGAGAAAGGTCTTCCTTTCTTCCGTTGGCTCACCCCCCAGATGGCCACTACGGCCAGCACACTGTGCCGATCCGAAGCCAGGAGCCAGGTACTTCCTCCTGGTTTCCCATATGGGTGCAGGACCCAAGGACCTGAGCCATCCTCCACTGCACTCCCGGGCCACAGCAGAGAGCTGGACTGGAAGAGGTGCAACCGGGACAGAACTGGCGCTCCAACTGGGACTAGAACCGGTGTGCTGACGCCACTGGCGGAGTATTAGCCAAGTGAGCCTCGGCGCCAGCTTGTGTTTAATTTTTTAAGAAAGATTTATTTTACTTAATTGAAAGGCAGAGTGACAGAGAGGGGGAGACAGAGGAAGAGATATTCCATCTGTTGGTTCACTCCTCAAGTGGCCACAACAGCCAGGGCTGGGCCAGGGCGGAGTCAGGAGCCTGGACTTCCATCCAGGTCTTCCATGTGGGTAGCCATGGCCCAAGAACTTAGCAGGCTTAGAAGGAGAGCAGTGAGGACTCCAGTCAGTGCTCTGATACAGAATGCTGATGTCACAGGTGGTGCCTTAGCCCACTGTCTGCAACATCTGCCCCTCTGTGTTTAATTTTTTGAGGAGCTGCCATACTGTTTTCCAATTTTTATTTGAAAGGCAGAGATACAGAAAGGAGAGAGAAAGAGAGATCGAGATCGAGATCGAGGTCATCCATCCACTGGTGCAAGGGCTGGGGCTGGGCTAGGCCAAAGCCAGAAGCCAGGAGCTTCCTCTGGGCCTCTCATGTGGGTGCAGGGGCCCAAGCACTTGGACCATCCTCCACTGCTTTTCCAGGCACATTAGCAGGGAGCTAGATTGAAAGTGGAACAGATGGGACTTGAACCAGTGCCCATATGGGCTGTCAGCACTGCAGGTAGAGGCTTAACCTTCTACACCAGTGCACCGGCCCCTGCCATGCTGTTTTCCAAAGTAGCTGCACCGTTTTGTATTGCCACCAGCAGTGCGCAGTTACTCCAGTTTCTTCTCATTTCAGCAATGCCTTTTCTTCCTTCTTCCCTTTTTAAGGACAGCAGTCGTCCTAACGGGTATCACTTTGGTGGCTGTTCTGTAGGAACCTAGGAAGTCCACTAGAGAAGTTCTGGGTTCCTGTTATAGCAGAAGAAATACCGTGGTGAACCTCCACTCGCTCCTCATGTGTGTTCAGCAGTTACCAGTTCTTGGAGTCTCCTTTCGTTTCCATACCCCCTTCCTGCTCCTTTTTGCCTGTGTTATTTTGAATCAATCCCCAAACATACATGCCATTTCATCTGTAGACATTTTAGAGTGCGTCTTAAAGGGTCAAGGCTCTTAATAGCCCTTCTTGTCTCATGGTGGAGAAGCACATAGGGATTTCTCCTTGGACACATCTCCGTCATCCCCTCGGAACACCAGGGGCATGTGCAGAGGCGCCCATGGTAACCCCACGATGCCTGCCAGTCTGGGTTGGCTGACCCCTGCTTTCCTGCCTTGGCAGCTGAGCTCACCCAGATCTCTGAGAGGGAAGGAGAGACAAGGGAGCCAGGTGGGGATAAGGAAGAGCACTAGGAGCAAGTGAGAGAAAAATGCGCCCTGAGGGGGTAGACTCGGTACAAGACGATAAGGATAAGAAGAGTAGACCAGCTGACGAGGTCTGCGCTTTGAAGATTTTTGCCTTTCCAGTGGTGTGAAAGCGATAGGCACTCAGTAGAAACGATCCTTGGGTTTGAATTTGGATCCGATGTCTGGGGTGCGGCTCTCTTGAGGCTGGGCAGCAGCAGGGGCCTGCGGCTCCCGGGCCTCCCCAGGTGCGCAGGGTCGGCTGCTCTGTCCTCGGTGTGCAGTGTCACTGCGGCGCAGTGGTCGGTGCGGGTCAGGGGGTCCGCTTTGGCTGCTATCACGCATACGACAGACGGGGGTTCTCAGCGATGGAGGTTTGTTTGGCTCGCAGTCTGGAGGCTGTAGGGGAAATGGAGCCAGACTCATTCTTTGTCAGGAATCACTCATGCAGTTGTGAGTGTGTGCATGGGGCCACAGCCTCGTGGTCCGCTTGCCCCTCAGAGACCCGTCTTGCAGTGGTGGTGGTGAAATTTCACTGGGGGACCTGGAATGGGCTGTCAGCTGTGGCAGTGGGCTAAGTGTGTTCAGTGCGTTTTCTACTTTTGGATGTTTGCAATTTACAGTGGGCTTAAGGGGATGTAACCCAGTGGTAAGCTGGGGTGTGTCTGCATGTGGGTGGGGTGGGGTGGGCAAGAGAGGGGCAACAAGAGCAGGGCCCTGGGGGAGACTCTTGACAAACCCCTTGGCCCCTCAGCTCCTGCACGGACCTAAGACAACCGTGGGGATACCCCAAGACTAACAGTACGCTCCTCTCAGTTTTGGACTATAGCTTGCCTTGATGGATGAGATTGGTAGAACCCTCAGATCCATGCCGCATGGGCTGCAGGGGTGGAGAGGGGGAGCTTTCCTGGTGCCCTTTGCTCAGGGAGTGGAGGCTTGAGTGCCTGCACGCGTGAGGTGATGTTTCTGCACAATTCAGTGGGAAGGACTCAGCCAGGCTGGTATGAGCAGGAGGGCTCCTGCCCCTCTTCTCTCAGGTCTCTGGATTGCTCCCCTCTAACATGCAGTGGTCTGTCTCAGGCAAGGGAGGGAGGGGGTCTGGGTCAGGGGTCAGGTTGTCCGATTCTCAGCTCTGTGTCGCTTTGCCTCTGTGCCTGCCAAGTTGCAGCTCCCTCCAGTTACAGCCCCTTTTCTGTTTATCTTTTTAGGAAACATAACGTTACAGTGAGGTGTAATTCACATGCCATACAGTTTGCCCATTTAAAGAACATTCAGGGGCTGGCACTGTGGCACAGCGGTACAGTGCCAACATCCCACATGGGCACCAGTTTGAGTCCCAGCTGCTCCACTTCCAATCCAGCTCCTTGCTAATAGCCTGGGAAAGCAGTGGGGGATGGCCCAAGTACATGGGCCCCTGCGCCCACATGGGAGACCTGGAGGAAGCTCCCGGCTCCTGGCTATGGATCAGCCCAGCTCTGGCTGTTGTGGCCATTTGGGGAGTGGACCAGTGGATGGAAGACCTCTCTCTCCCTCTCTCCCTTTCTCTCCCTCTCCCCACTCCCCCTCCCCCTCCCTTTCTGTAACTCTGCCTCTCAAATAAATGAATAAATCTTAAAAATAAGTGTAATACAATGATTTCAGTTCATTTGCAGGGTTGCATCTCCTTTCTAAGACTCGAGAGCACCTGTGGCCTCCTTCCTGTGGGTCTCAGGGCTGGCCGTCCCGTTTCCATCAGTGTGACACTGATGCCATCAAGACAGACGACCTTGTAGTGAGGACATTGGCTAGCAGGCACTCTCTGCTGATAAAACATTTAATTTAGTCATGATGATAGGGGTCCAGGGTTCATAGACAAGGGCTGTAGACAAGTAGGTCCTTCCTACTGACGAGCTCCCATTCCTGCCGAAGGGCTCGTTAATGTTCTCAATGCTAGGCATGAAATACATTGCATATTTGCCAAATGCTTGACTGGTAAGAAACCTGCTTGGGAATCTGTGACTGTCTTTGGACAGTCTCCATCTAGACAGCTGGGTATCAAACTGTTCCCCTTTCTCGTGGTGGATCACCTTCCAGCAGGCACATCGAAGCGCATAACCAATCAGGAAATGAACCACTCTGATCTGTGTGTCAGGTGCTGGGGAGCTCTGTGAAGACAAAGCAGGGGAGGGGGGCTTCCCATGGGCTGGTCTCAGAAGGGTCCTGCCAAGTGACATGGGCCAGAGACCCTAAGGATGCAGGACAGTGAGCGTGCAGATAGGCTGCAGGCAGAGGTGGGCACCAGGCCAGCGCACTTGAAGACGGTACACAGGCCTGTGGGGCAGGATGCACCGGGTGAGAGCAGGGACTCAGGAGACGAGGCGAGCTCTTTGGGCTGTGCAGGCTATGGGAAAGCCTTGACTTGACCTTGGGTTTTGAGGAGAGAAGGGCTGTGGTATGACTTCTGCTTTCACCACTGCACTGGGGAGGAGGGGAGCAAAGGGAGCCGGCAGAGGTTTTTGTGGGAATCCAGGAGCAGAGGATGACGGTTGGACTTGGATATGTTTTGAATGGGAAGTTGGAAAGGTCTGAAGGAAAGGGATGTTTTAGCATAGGTGGCTGGAAGGAAGGAGTTGTTGTCTAGTGAAATGGGGAAGACTGTTGGAGGAAGTTGAGTTAGACACAGGGTGCTTAGGGGTGAGATGACAGTTAGACTTCCAGGTTGAGCTCCAACCCTAGAAATACCAGTAATAACTTGGTGACTGCCTGTTGAGGGAGGGGCTTAAAATAGCAGGAGGGGGCCGGCGCCGTGGCTCAACAGGCTAATCCTCCGCCTTGCGGCGCCGGCACATCGGGTTCTAGTCCCGGTCGGGGCGCCGGATTCTGTCCCGGTTGCCCCTCTTCCAGGCCAGCCCTCTGCTGTGGCCCAGGAGTGCAGTGGAGGAAGGCCCAAGTGCTTGGGCCCTGCACCCCATGGGAGACCAGGATAAGCACCTAGCACCTGGCTCCTGCCATTGGATGAGCGCGGTGCGCCGGTCGTAGCGCGCTGTCTGCGGCAGCCATTGGAGGGTGAACCAACGGCAAAGGAAGACCTTTCTCTCTGTCTCTCTCTCTCTCACTGTCCACTCTGCCTGTCAAAAAAAAAAAAAATAGCAGGACGGGTAGTTGGCTAAGCCTTTGCCTATGGTGCTGACATCCCATTTGGGTACTGGTTTGTGTCCCAGCTGCTCCTTTTCTTAAGTAGCTCTCTGCTGTGACCTGGGAAAGCAGTAGAAGATGGCCCAAGTGCTTGGTTGGGCCCCTGCAACTGCATGGGAGACCAGGAAGAAGCTCCTGGCTCCTGGCTTTGGATCAGCCCAGCTCCAGTCATTGTAACCATTTGGGGAGTAAACCTCTAGAGGAAGGAAGACCTTTCTCTCTGTCTCTCCCTCTCTCTGTTTGTAACTCTTTCTTTCTCTCTTTCTTTCTTTCTTAATATTTATTTGTTTATTTGAAAGTCAGAGTTGCACAGAGAGAGAAAGTCTTCCATCTGATGGTTCACACCCCAGTTGGCTGCAGTGGCTGGAGCTGTGCCAATCTGAAGCCAGGAGCCAGGAGTTTCCTCTGGGTCTCCCACGTGGGTGCAGGGGCCCAAGGACTTGGGTCATCTTCCATTGCTTTCCCAGGCCATAGCAGAGAGCTGTATCAGAAGTGGAGTATCCAGGTCTCAAACCGGTGCCCATATAGGATGCCCGTGCTTCAGGCCAAGGCGTTAACACACTGTGCCACAGTGCTGGCCCCAACTCTACTTTTCAAATAAATGAATGAAATAGCAAGAGGGAATAACCATGGTAAAAGTAGATTATGTGGTGGGGGAGAAGTGGTGGAACAAAGGGGAATATGAGGTTGGCTGTGGGGACCCTAAAGGGATCCTGTGCCCTCAGCAAACTTTCAGTGGCTTGCATGGGTTCAGGGGCAGCGCTCAAGAGCTGAGCATGGGCCTCCAGTGTTGGGTCCTCCCTGTCAGCTATGTTGTGGCCTTTGGTGACTGTTGGGTGATCTTTACCTCTCTGAGCCTCTGCTCTCCAGGAAGGAAAGGAAGAGGCTGGACAGGATCGGTACACTGGAGTCAATGGGAAGCAACAAAAAGCTGAGGCCCATCCCAGCCCTGCTGAGTTGAGGTTTCCACGACTGGAGCCTGGACATCTGTTATTTTATTTTATTATTAGGTATTTATTTATTTGAAAGGCAGTTATGGGTGTGTTGGGGGGAGATCTTCCATCTATTGGTTCATTTCCCAAATGGTCATAATGGTCAGAACTGATCCAAAGCCAGGAGCAAGGAGCTTCGTCTGCGTCTTCCACGTGGGTAGCAGAGGCCCAAGCACTTGGGCCATCTTCTGCTTCTGTCCCAGGTGCATTAGCAGGGAGCTGGATTGGAAGTGGAGCAGCTGGGACTTGAACTGGTGCCCATATGGGAAGCTGGCACTTCAGGCAGTGGCTTTCCTCTCTATGCCACAGTGTAGGCCTCTGAATTTTATTTTTAAATTTTTAGTGATTTTTATTTCAGAAACAGAAAGCAAGCCGCCATCTGCTGTTTCACTCCCCAAATGCCCACAGCACCTAGGGCGGTGAAGCCAAGAGCTAGGAATTCAATCCAAGGCTCCCACATAAGTGGCAAGAATCTAAGAACATGAGCCATCAGCTCTTTCCCAGGGTGCACATTAGCAGTGACTTGGAGTCAAGAGCTGGAACTGGGACTCAGACCCAACTGCGTGGACATGGGAGAGAGGCATTTTTTTTTTCTTCTTTAAAGTTTATTTATTTGGAAGGGAGTATTAATGGAGAGGGGAAGGGGGAGGGAGGGAGGGAGGGAGAAATTGAGAGAGAGAGAAAGCTTCCATCTACAGGTGGCTATAGTGACTGGCTGGGGCTAAGCCAGGCTGAAGCCAGGAGCCAGGAGCTTCTTTCGAGTCTCCCTTGTGGGTGCAGGGGCCCAAGCACTTGGACGATCCTCTACTGCTTTTCCCAGGCCATTAGCAGGGAGCTGGATTGGAAGTGGAGCAGCCGGGACTCGAAACACTGACCATATAGAATACTGGCACTGCAGGCAGCAGCTTAACCCAGTGCTGGCCCCAGGGGTGTTCTGAACACAGTCCTACCTGCCTTGTGCCAGGCTTCTACATTTTAAGTCACCCTCTGGGTTTCTTTTTGCATCAGTACAGTAAGCAGTAGCAGTCAGCTATTTGGAAGCCATTGCATCAGATCATTTCTGAGATTCCCCAAAGTGCAACCGTCTACGAGTCTCGTCACAGTGTTGGCAGTGGAATTCTGTTCTGGAGCGATAAGACAAGGCATGGAGCAGGGAAGCTGCAGCTCCGTGAAGGCCGTCTTGGGTGGGCCAGGCAGGGACGTCACCAGGGGTTTGAGAGGCATGAAGGAAATGAAGGAGTGATTCTGGGAGTGTGGAGCAGTGACAGCCTCTCTGTTCCCCCAGTCACAGAGCCCAGGTGTGTTGGTTCCTGGAGGTGGAGCAGGATCTCAGCTGTGGATGGCCCACAGGGTGCTGGCAAGAGCTGAGGGAAAAGCTCACGATTCCAGAAAGAGAAAGGGAGCCCCTGTGTTGGGAGAACGCAGGGAGCGGGCAGGGCCTGGTTCCCAGCACGCAGGGAAGCATCCCGCAGGAGGGCTGGAGCAGAAGCTTTGCTTGGGGCCGAGGTCAGATGTTGGGTAATCTTTTCTAGTTGGGCAGGCAGCACGGAGGCGTGCGAGGGTCCCAGAGAGGCACAGGAAAGTCTAGAAGGAAAGAGCCTTGGCAGCGGCTGCCGAGAACGGCCCTGCCTCTCTGTCCTGATGGGAACTGAGCAGGGCGTCTGTGCTGCGCGGCGGCGGCGTCTGGAGCGTGGAGCGTGGAGCGTGCCTTCGGGGGCTGGTCTGGTGGTCTGTTTCCTGGGTGCACTGGGCAGCTGTTTTCTTCTGCATTGCTGAGAAGCACTTTGAGACTTTTTCTTTCTTTTTGCTAATGGTTTGAATGTCAGGTGACTCATGGAATGAAACAGTGGCCACTGACCAACTCAGAGCGTCTGTGACTTGGAGTCGCTTAGATCTATAAGCAGGCCCTGGGCTGGCACACTGGAGGGCATGGATACATACATTCATATGGTAGGGAGTTAATTTTATGTAGAAATATGTTCTATTAATTTACTCAGCTTTTACAGCCTGGCCTAGCCTAGCCAATCCTTAAAGTTGTTTGTTTTGAAATTTTTATTTATTTGAAAGGCAAAGATTGACAGAAGGTTCACTCCCTGAATGCCTGTAATGGAAGGCAGAGCTCGGGTGTGTGGCAGGGCCCTAACTACTGTAGTTATCACCGCTGCCTCTCAGGTGCACATTAGCAGGAACGTGGAGATGGGGTAGAGCACTCCAATATGGCTGTCCAAGTGACAGCTTAACGCAAGGCCAAATGCATGCCCCTACAGTTGTTTTTCAAGGCCTGCCTGGGGTCTTCCCACAGGTAATTGGTGACAGCATAGGCGTGAACGCCAGTTCCCTGTGGTTTACAGTTCCTTAGTCTAGCTCTACCGTTCCTAGTTTGAGGCTCTGTTCTGTGTCCAGGCGTGTGGACCTCTTTTCCGTGTTGTTGATCCTACTGGAGTTTGGCTGAGCTGCCTTCGGCGCCACCGCTGGGACCACAGCTGTCTTGGTCGGGGTGCTTGCTGGTGCCCAGGCTGGCAACCTGCAGCTTTTGGGAGCAGCACCTGTGCTCGGCCTGGCTCCCTGTTCCCTTCCCCTCTGGTGCAGCTCCCTTCCTGGTGGAGAAGTTGTGCCTGGCAGCCGGGGCAGCACCCCCTTGGCATCCCAGCTTGTCATGCTTTGCCCTGCTGTCTCCCGAGAGGCTCCTCCTCCTAAGACAGACAGCCGAGGGTGACTGACGTTTGCCTGTTCAGAATTTTGTGACCATTACAGGGTGGGCATTTTACCCAAAGGTTAAAGTCAGTTGTTGGAATGTCCTCCTATCAGCATGCCTGAGTTCGTGTTCCAGCTCTCCTCCCAGTCCCGGCTTCCTGCTAATGTGCAGCCTGGCTCGAGCGCTTGGGTCGGTGACTCCCAGGTGGGAGAACCGGATGGAGTTCCCAGCTCCCTTTCACATCATTTGGAGAGTCAACAGGTGGATGGGAGCTGTCCTTGTGTCTGTCTCTCTAATAAATAAATAAATAAAAACAAAAAAGTTCTTAGCCATTATTCACTATGATCGGACTCAGATGGTGTCAGTTGTGGGGGGTGAAGAGTTCACCCACTGTTTGTGAAGCTCCCTCCCTCCCTCCGTGTCCCTCTCTGCCTCCCTCCCTTCCATCCTTCCTTCCATCCTTCCTTCCATAAACAGCAGACTCCAGCAAGCTTCGTTTTACCATCTCGCAGTCCAGTGTTTCTTCAGTCATGTTGCCTTTCACTTTCACTTTGTAAATCTGCAGCGTGTTATTTGTGTCCTTGTCTTATAAGAATGTCTCCACCAACTTACTGGCCTGTTACTGAACTTTTATTGTTCTACCATTACTGCACTTGGCATTACCAAGAAAAACCGCCTATGGAGTTTAATGCTGTTGGCAGTTTGAGAGTTTTGATGTTGAGGGGGAAAGCCCACGAGCTTTGTGACCAGTCCTTGGTCCTACTTCTGCACCATTTTTTATTTAACTTCTAGATTTGAATGTGTGGACATTTGTACATTTATAGGTATGTATTACCTATAACAGCCTCAGTGTATTTTCTGACTAGTGAATGATGTCATCTTTTATTTGTCTACATCGTCAAGCTTCAAATCTACCCAGTGCTTAGTGTTGAGGTTTGATGACCACACACACCTCAGCCAGGCTGCTCCCTGCCTCCTGGAAGAGAACAGAGTTCTAGTGTTGAGGCTCTCCTTAGGACGCCCTCCCATCTCCTGCACAACTTCAGTCTCATTTCTCAAGCCTCTCCCTCTGCTTTTTCCCAGGTTAGGGAACCAAACTGCCCAGCACGAGTAGCTGTGGACACAGGGTGGTCTGAGGAAGGGCAGGCTCACAGGCTGTCATTTGCTTCCAGTGTCCTTTCTGATCACGTCCAGTATTTGGGGCCCCCTTTGCTGAAACAAGCGACGGTATGTGTTAGGGATCCCCCTCAGCTGATGCAGGCCCCTTTATTGAGTGGTTTACCTTGGATCCCGCCGTGATTGGGGCCGCTTTTCCCAGACCGTTCCTTCATGTCTGCCCTCATGGATGCTGCTTTGCCGGGCTTTTCTTACTTACACAGCCTTGGGAGGACTTGGCATTCAATTTTACTTTTTGATTTGGAACACCTTTAAGGCCATTTGCAAGCATGAAGGTTTCACTTCATTGCTTCAACAAGTATGACTTGAGCACCCAGCGGGGATGCAGTGGTGAACAGAGACGCCTCTGCCTTCATGCAGCCTTTCTTCAGCTGGATCATTGGTTCCCGAAGTGTTTTCAGTATGAGACTTCCTTTCAAAAACAATCATTTCCCGAGTCCTTACTCAGCAGTGGCGTTCCTATTGGCTGATCATTGGGAGCATACCCATGACTGTGGGTGTGCCTTTTACGACTCGGGAACCCCGTGCTAGGGAGGTCGTGGAAGTGCTAAGCCTCCATGTGGAAGTGGTCACAGTTCCCATAAATGGCAGTCGCAAAGACCCATACGCACAGGCAACGTAAGTTCTGCTGGTTTGTTTTTGTTTGTGGTGGGATTTTGGCGTTTGAAGTCTATAGACCTAGTGGTTTTGCCATAATCATGCATTCATACTGGTTCTGCCTAATGGGCTGATTGGGCCTGATGAGCCCTTCTAAATTGAAGATGCTCCTTCCCCTACCCAAACAATAGGTTTACTTAAATGCTTGGTAAAATTCCCTAGGCAAACCAGTAGATAAACCGTGGGATTTATTCCCCCACCCTTTTGTAATAAACCGTGGGATTATTTAGTAATAGACCGTGGGATTTATTCCCCACCCTTTTGCTGCAGACGGCCGTGGAGGAGGAGATCGCCCGAGAGGGTGCAGTGTCAGGCCGTGGGCCTCACCTGGGGTTTTGCCTCGGGGCTTGTACAAGTTGTTGCAGAATTCCACCATCTGGCCTTCAAGTGAAGTTTGCTCTGGGCTTAGGCCTTTCCTGTGGACCAGGACTTGCTTCTGGATCAGGCCTGGATCCAGACCCATCAGACCAGAGTGAGCCCCTGCCAAAGGCTCCGCAGGGCCGGCTGTCGTGCCTAGGCTGGTGTTTCTGAACTCAGCTCTGGTCCCCGAGCGGCTGTCCCGGGCAGGACGGGCAACTGCCTGCCTGTGGTTTGCTCTTCCCAACTTCGGCTTGCCGCTTTCCACAGGCTGCAGACGCCGGGGAATGCCGAAGCTTTGTGTTTTGACTACATCTTGTATTTTTTTTTTTTTTTTACAGGCAGAGTGGACAGTGAGAGAGAGAGACAGAGAGAAAGGTCTTCCTTTGCCGTTGGTTCACCCTCCAATGGCCGCCGCGGTCGGCGCGCTGCGGCCAGCGCACCGCGCTCGTCCGATGGCAGGAGCCAGGAGCCAGGTGCTTTTCCTGGTCTCCCCATGGGGTGCAGGGGGATGGCCCAAGCACCTGGGCCATCCTCCACTGCACTCCCGGGCCACAGCAGAGGGCTGGCCTGGAAGAGGGGCAACCGGGACAGAATCCGGCGCCCCGACCGGGACTAGAACCCGGTGTGCCGGCGCCGCAAGGCGGAGGATTAGCCTGTTGAGCCACGGCGCCGGCCTACATCTTGTATTTTAATTAAGTTATACCATTGATTTTCTAGCTAGCATTCCCCTGCTGAGTCATACTACATGGGCTTTAAGAAGTTGATATTGGGGCCGGCACTGTGGCGCAGCAGGTTAACGCTCTGGCCTGAAGTGCCAGCATCCCATCTGGGTGCCCGTTTGAATCCCGGCTGCTCCACTTCTGATCTGGCTCTCTGCTATGGCCTGGGAAAGCAGTAGAAGATGGCCCGAGTCCTTGGGCCCCTGCACCCACGTGGGAGACCTGGAGGAAGCTCCTGGCTCCTGGCTTTGGATCGGCACAGCTCCAGTCGTTGCGGCCAATTGGGGAGTGAACCATAGAATGGAAGACTTCTCTCTCTCTCTCTCTCTCTCTCTCTCTCTCTCTCTCTCTGCCTCTCCTCTCTCTGTGTAACTCTTTTAAATAAACAAATCAATCTTGGGGAAAAAAAGAAGTTGATATTAATGGTGTTTAGACTCCTGTATAAGGAGCACCTCAGTTTTTTTCTTTTTGTGTATTAATCTAATTTAGGGGCCAGCATTGTGGCGTAATGGGTAAAGCCACAGCCTGTGATGCCAGCAACCCATGTGGGCACTGGTTTGTGTCCCTGCTGCTCCACTTCTGATCCAGCTCCCTGCTAATGGCCTGGAATAGCAGAGGATCACCCAAAGTGCTTGGGCCCCTGCCACCCAAATGGGAGACCCAGCAGGTCCTGGCTCCTGGCTCAGCTGTGGCCATTGTGGAGATCTGGGAAGTGAACCAGAGGATAGAAGATCTCTGTCTCTCCCACTCTATCTGTAACTCTGACTTTCAAATAAATAATTATTTTAAAAATGTATATATAATTTAATAAAATTACATTAGTAATAAGGATTTTAATAAATTAGAATCTGAAAATAAATAAGATCATTTCATCATCTGTGGATACATTTAACATTTTGGTGTATTCTAGCCTTTTTTATTAGCAATATGTATTTAAAAAGTTTTTCAGTCTACTTGAAATAGAGTTCTGTGTATGCACTTCAGACTCCTCTCATCCAATGTCAGGAGCATTTCTAACTGCCTTAAGTATTGATCTAGTGTATGATTTATGATGATGACTAGGGTTATACTGATAATTGTTTACATTTTTTTAAGATTTATTTATTTATTTGAAAGAGTTACACAGAGAGAGAGAGAGAGAGAGAGAGGTCTTCCATTCGATGGTTCACTCCCCAGTTGGCCACAACAGCTGGAGCTGCACCAATCCGAAGCCAGGAGCCAGGTTTCCTCCAGGTCTCCCACGTGGGTGCAGGAGCCCAAGCACTTGGGCCATCTTCTACTGCTTTCCCAGGCCATCTTCTACTGCTACATCTTCTACTAGCTCTCTAGATCGGAAGTGGAGCAGCCGGGATTTGAAATGGCGCCCATATGGGATGCCAGTGCTTCAGGCTAGGGTGTTAACCCGCTGCACCACAGTGCCGGCCCCTTACATATTTGATTGTATGTAATATTGTAACTTATTGAACCAGTTTCTTTTTTTTGTATCAGTTAAATGTCAGATTATTAAGTTCACA
This sequence comes from Sylvilagus floridanus, assembly GCA_949820135.1. NCBI lineage: Eukaryota > Metazoa > Chordata > Mammalia > Lagomorpha > Leporidae > Sylvilagus > Sylvilagus floridanus. The sequence goes on along the minus strand of OX463239.1, from coordinate 92,416,938 downwards.
TTGTCTGCCTTGTATCATGCTAGCCAGTTGAGAAAATGAAACACATGCATGTAAAACAATTGTCAAAACATAATTTTACAGCTTAGATTTCTGAATTGGATGTAGTCATAAAGAAGGATATCAATGTACACTTTTTTGTAAATATGTTTTAGCTATATCACAGAATACTGCTGATCTTTTTTTTTTTAAGATTTGTTTTTATTTATTTGAAAGAGTTACAGAGAAAGGTAGAGACAGAGAGAGAGGTTTTCCATCTGCTGGTTTACTCCCCAGATGGCCACAACGACCAGAGCTGTGCAGATTCGAAGACAAAAGCCAGGAGCTTCTTCCAGATCTCCCACGTGGGTACAGGGACCCAAGGGCTTGGGCCTTCTTCTACTACTATCCCAGGTCATAGCAGAGAGCTAGATTGGAAGAGGAGCAGCTGGGACTAGAACCGCCGCCCATATAGGATGCCAGCACTTCATGCCAGAGCATTAACCTGCTGCGCCACAGTGCCGGCCCCAGTACTGCTGATCTTAAATATTTATTTGCCTTTTATGACTAAGGACATATACTTATTAGTATTATATTTCAGGCACTTCAATTACTATACAGTTACTCAACCAATTTTACTATCTCTCTGATAGAGATTGAAAGGTCAAATATCAAAGGTTATTGAGGTAGAAAACCATATTAGTCAAATTTTTGGCCTTTCAACATTTTTTAAAGATTTATTTATTTATTTGAAAGGCAGAGCTACAGAGAGGCAGAGACAGAAAGAGTGGGAGAGTGAGTGAGAGAGAGAGAATCTTTCGTCTGCTGGTTCACTCGCTAAATGGCTGCAATGGCCAGAGGTGTGCCAATCCAAAGCCAGGAGCTTCTTCTGGGCCTTGATTTGGGCCATCTTCTACTGCTTTCCCAGGCCATAGCAGAGAGCTAGATCGGAAGTGGAGCAGCCTTATGGCACTGCATCCTAGTCCCGGCCCCTGTCTTTCAGCAATCTTGCACCAGTTTCTTATTGTTGGGTGATTAGATTGTACCCCCCTTTGCATTACCAGTGACCCTGTCACACTTGTTCTTGTCCTGTGCAGGCATTGCTCAGTCCCCCCTGCGACAGGTCAGATCAGCGACACTGCCGTTAGTGCGCTGCTGGGCGGGGACGATTATTACTTTTGGAAACCCTTGGTCAGATTTTTTTTTTTTTTTTAAAGGTTTCATTGTTTATTTGAATGGCAGAGTTACGGCAGGGTTGGGGGTGGGGGGAGGGCGGAAGGAGAGGGAGGGAGAAGGAGAGGTCTTCCATCCACTGGTTCACTCCCCAGAAGTCCACAATGGCCAGGGTTGGACCAGGCTGAAGCCAGAAGCTTAGAATTCCACCCGGGCCTCTCACGTGGATGTGGGGTTCCAGGGATTTAGGGCATCTTCCACTGGTTTCCCAAGTGATTAGCAGGGAGCAGGATTAGAAGCAGAGCAGCCTGGACTTGAACCAGCACCCATATAGGATGCTGGCATTGCAGACAGTGGCTTATCCAGTTGAGCCACAGTTTTGCTTTTTTCCCCCATGATTTATTTATGTATTTGAAAAGGCAGAGCTACAAAGAGTGAGAGAGAGAGAGAGAGAGAAAATCTTTCATCTGCTGCTTCACTCCCCAGATGGCTGCAGCAGCCAGAGCTGTGCCAATCCGAAGTCAGGAGCCTGGAGCTTCTTCCAGGACCTCCACATGGGTGCAGGGGCCCAAGGAGTTGGGCCATCTTCTGCTGCTTTTCCAGGCTGTAGCAGAGAGTTGGGTCAGAAGTGGAGCAGCTGGGACGCAAACAGGCGCACATGTGGGATGCTGGCACTGTAGGTGGTAGCTGTATCTGCTGTGCCACAACACTGGATCCTCATTTTTAAAAATTAACTAATTTTTCAAAATTACACTTACTTGACAGAGAGTGAGAAAGACAGACTAGTTCACTTCCCAAATGCCTTTAACAGCTGGGGCTGGATGAGGCTAAGGCTGGGTGGGTGCTGGAAATTTCATCTAGGTCTCCCATGTGGGTGGGAGGGACCCAACTACCTCCAAGGATGTGCATTAGCAAGAAGCTAGAATTGGGAGCAGAGCCCAAGCTCTTGAACCCAAGCCATCAGATTCCATATGGGATGTGGGCCTCTCCAGCAGTGCGGTGAAGCCTGCCCATTTGAAGTACCTTTCTGTTAACATGTTGATGGCAGTAACTGTGGGTTCCAGGTATTCCTTTGGGTTTGTTGTTTGCTGCCCTCCCTCTACTCACCCTTGTTTCTAAACTTTAAAAATTTTATTTATTTGAAAAGTAGAGAGACAGAGACAGACAGAGATCTGTATTCAGGTACACTACCCAAATACCTGCAACAGCATGAACTGGGCCAGGCTGAAGCCAGGAGTCTGGGACCCAGGTGCTCGGGCCACCACCTGCTGCCTCTCGGGGTGCATTTGTAGGAACCAGATTCCGAAACAGAGCCAGGACGCAGACTCCTTTCTAGATAGCCCAGTGTGGGATGTGGTTGTCCCAAGTGGTGACTTCACTCTGCTCTGCCAAACTCTCTCTTGGTTCCCTTTTAACCTTATGCTGGCAAAGGTTTTGATGTATACAACCTTGAATTGCTTATCTTTTCTTTCCTCTTTTTCTTTTTTTTTGAACATTTTCCTTTGTTTTTATAAAAGGGTATTTTCATTCATTAATTCCTGTCATCTCCTTGTAGACTGTGATACTTTAGAGCAAGTTTCAAAGAAACACAATATATACATGGTGCGTGCCTTGTCCACTGTTATGGATGGCTGCTGTCTTTCATTTTCCTCACCAGGACTAAATAGAAACAGGTCCTGACCTTTGGCTCTCAAAAGCTTCAGCTTTGGTGTTGCAGTCATAAGAAGGGTTATTCCTGCTGCTGCTGTTGAGCTGCCACACCATCCACAATGTACTCACTTCACCTGTGACCGTGCTCAGCCACCCCAGAGATTTCTGCGTGAGGACAGCATTACTTTCATCTAACGTCACATCTCTGCTGCAAGCTCCGACCACTTTGTGAGGCAGCAGCAGGCTCCCAGCTCCTCCTCGCACACACTACCTCCATCTCCCCTCTCTTACTCGATTTTCTTACCTCCTCAGGGGACCAGTCTCCTCTGTCCTTCTCTCTAGGTGGAAAGAAGGGAGGGAGGGAAGGGGATAAGTTTACAAAGTGAGCATCATGCAGGTGTTTCCTTATGGTGATCCATTGGCATTGGGCTGCCCAGTGATTTCACTGATCTCCAAGAGACTCCTCTTGTTTGTGAGTTTCAACACTTCTTAATGCAGGAGACAACCGTTTGTTCAGTTGGAGTACCAGCCGCTCCGCTTCTGATCCAGCTCCCTTCTAACACATCCTGGGAGGCAACAGAGGATGGCCCAGATGCTTGGGCCCCTGCACCCATGTGGGAGACCAGGATGGGGTTCCAGGCTCCTAGCTTTGGCCTGGCGCAGACCTGCTGTTGTAGACATTTGGAGAGTAAACCAGCAGGTAGAAGATGACTCTTTCCTTTTTTCTGCCTTTCAAATGGATGAAAATAGATAAATAAGCATTTTGAAAAAACTATAACATCAATCTGTCAGCCCAAAAACTTTGGAAAAAAGATAACCTACCAGTCATCCCACCACCGTGCACAATTGTTTTTCCTTTTCCTTGGCTCAAGTGCATATATTAGATTTTTTAAACTCAACTTTTAAGCAGAGTTCCATGTTCCATGTGCCCAATGAGTATATTTCACAATTACAGTTTTTATTGACAGCATAATAGCTCATTAGGTATGTAACCATTCCCTGTTCTTGGGCATTTAGATTCTTTCCGTGTGTATGCTCCTCTCTCTCCATTTATTCGAAAGAGGTACAGAGAGAGAGCAAGCTAGCATGAGGTCTTCCATCCGCTGGGTCACTCCCCAGGTGGCTGCAACAGCCAGAGCTGGGCTGATCTGAAGCCAGGAGCCAGGAGCTTCTTCGGGGCCTCCCACATGGGTGCAGGGGCCCAAGGACCTGGGCCATCCTCTGCTGCCCTCCCAGGCACGTTAGCAGGGAGCTGGATTGGAAACGGAGCAGCCGGGACCCAGAATGGCAGCCGTGTGGGACTCTGGTGCTGCAGACAGCGGCTCTACCTGCAGCACCACAGTGCCGGCCCATGTGCTCTGGTGATGCTTTACTGATGCTGTAGCATCACAGTTTGCACGTAACTTCTGGGAAGTTCTGTTCTTGCATGAATTTGTGAAATGGGTGCCTGGACCCAGGGGTTTGCCACTTACCTGACCTTGTGCAGCTGCCACCCTGCTTTCTGAAGAGTGGTGCCAGTCTGCATCCAGAGAGGGCTTCTGCATGGGCCTGGTGCAAGAACTGTGCCAGCCAGGAAGGCCCTGGGTGCTGGAGCAGACAGTGAAGTCGCGTCCTTCCTCCAGTCACTTTTGTATTTCGTCCAAGTGTGAGAATCGTCATGATTTCCTGATGGGAAGCCTTTCCCTTTGGCCTCAGGTTTCCTCTGTCACAGTAGCTCTGTAACTCTGCTTCCCCAGATCATAAGGGAACCGGGAGTATCAAGTTAAAGTAGAATGCAGATTTCTGTTTGCGTGTATAGCATGCAGGCTTCTGTTTGCGTGTATAGAATGCAGGTTTCTGTTTGTGTGTATAGCATGCAGGCTTCTGTTTGTGTGTATAGAATGCAGGCTATGTTTGCGTGTATAGCATGCAGGCTATGTTTGCGTGTATAGCATGCAGGCTTCTGTTTGCGTGTATAGCATGTAGGCTTCTGTTTGCGTGTATAGCATGCAGGCTTCTGTTTGCGTGTATAGAATGTAGGCTTCTGTTTGCGTGTATAGAATGCAGGCTATGTTTGCGTGTATAGAATGCAGGCTATGTTTGCGTGTATAGCATGCAGGCTTCTGTTTGCGTGTTTAGAATGCAGGCTATGTTTGCGTGTATAGAATGCAGGTTTCTGTTTGTGTGTATAGCATGCAGGCTTCTGTTTGCGTGTATAGAATGTAGGCTATGTTTGTGTGTATAGCATGTAGGCTTCTGTTTGCGTGTATAGAATGCAGGCTTCTGTTTGCGTGTATAGAATGCAGGCTATGTTTGTGTGTATAGCATGCAGGCTTCTGTTTGCGTGTATAGAATGTAGGCTATGTTTGCGTGTATAGCATGTAGGCTTCTGTTTGCGTGTATAGCATGTAGGCTTCTGTTTGCGTGTATAGAATGCAGGCTATGTTTGTGTGTATAGCATGCAGGCTTCTGTTTGCGTGTATAGAATGTAGGCTATGTTTGCGTGTATAGCATGTAGGCTTCTGTTTGCGTGTATAGCATGCAGGCTTCTGTTTGTGTGTATAGAATGCAGGCTATGTTTGCGTGTATAGAATGCAGGCTTCTGTTTGCGTGTATAGAATGCAGGCTATGTTTGCGTGTATAGCATGCAGGCTTCTGTTTGCATGTTAAGTTAAAACAGAGCTCAGGCTTCCCTGGAACTGTCCCCTGTCTGCTTTGGTACCTGTGCAGTACCTTGCGAATCACCCTGTTCCTTAGGTTTAATTCACCAATCAGTAACAATTTTAGGGTGAAAGCTAAGGAATGAAGTACATCTGTTGAATAGAGGGCAAAACTACCTAGGGAATGATATGATTTTCTAGAGTTTATTCATGAGCCGAACAGATTCTGGCAGTAGCAAATTGTTTTGGTTTTGATTGAATTTCTGTGACTCCCAACAACCGCCCCCCCCAAAAAAAAAAGAAAAAGAAAAAGAAAACAACGTTATATAAAGATGGTGATTACCTACTGGGAGTAAATTGGCAAAGGAAGTTGTAGGCATGTATCACGTATGAATCAGAAGTTTTCTAAAGGAAAGAAGAGCTGAACAATTCTTAAAAAAAATAAAAAATAAAAAGATGGAGTGATGGGCGGTTCTCCAGTGTACAGGATCATGGGTGAGTGATGTTCCCTGAGAGATCAGGAGAGCATGCTGGGAGTACACTCTCTTTCTGACTGTCAGCAGCCTGGGGTTTCCAGGTATTGAGGTTTAAGACCTGCTACTCATGCTTGTCACTACATATGCATTTTCCTCCCATGTTTCCTCCTACCTATATATATAGCATTTAAAAATTTTTTAAAAAGATTTACTTATTTCTTTGAGAGGCAGAGTTGCAGACAGAGAGACAGAGAGAGAGGTCTCCCATCCGCTGGTTCACTCCCCAAATGGCCGCAATGGCTGGGGCTGGGCCAATTCAAAGCCAGGAGCAGGAACTTCTTCTGGGTCTTCCATGTGGGTGCAGGGGCCCAAGCACCTGGGCCATCTTCCACTGCTTTCCCAGGTGCATTAGAGAGCTGATCGGAAGAGAAGCAGCCAGGACTTGAACTGGCACCCATAGGGGATGCCGGCGCTACAGGCAGAGGCTTACCATACTATGGCACAGCGCTGGCCCTGTATATTTATTTTCATTTTTTACGTCAGAGAGGGGTATTTTTCACTTATAGTTCACTCCCTAAATGCCTGCAATGGCCAGGGCTGGGCCAGGGTGAAGCCAGGAGCCAGGAGCTCCGTCTGGCTCTCCCACGTGGGTGGCAGAACCCAAGCACTTGGGCGTCCTCCGCTGCCTCCCAGGCGCGTTAGCAGGAAGATGATTGGAAGTGCAGATAGCCAGGACTTGAACCAGGCACTCCAACATGGGATGTGGGCATCCCAGTCCCTGTCTTAAACCGCTGCGTCAGGTGTATCCATCTATGTTTTAGAAATCTGCTGGGGTAAAACTCAGGTATGGGTCTTCCTGTCATAGTGTGTGGGGCCCTGCATGGGGGTGTCTGACGTATATGGTGCTGTAATGGTGTGAGCTGAGCATGGTTAAAGATGGAGCCCAGTGGGTCCCGGTGGTCACAGGTCTGTTCTGTTTCTGTTACAGCCCTTGCCACTGTCCAGCCATGGGGGATATGAAAACCCCAGATTTTGATGATCTTCTGGCTGCCTTTGACATCCCAGACCCCACCAGCCTTGATGCCAAGGAGGCCATCCACACACCCAGCGAGGAGAATGAGAGTCCTCTTAAAGCCCCAGGCATGTGTATGGATGAGAGTCTGTCCTTGTCTCACTCGGGATCAGCCCCAGACGTGCCAGCCGTGAGTGTCATTGTCAAGAACACCAGCCGCCAGGAGTCGTTTGAGGCGGAGAAAGACCCCATTGCCCCCAGCCTCCTGCACAATGGGTTCCGGGGCTCAGACCTGCCTCCTGACTCCCACAACTGCGCGAAGTTTGAGTCCACGTTCATGAATGGAGGCAGTGCCAGGAGTTTTCCTGGCAAGCTGGAGCCCTCCAAGTCAGAGCCATTGCCCACCTTCAACCAGTTTAGTCCAATCTCCAGCCCAGAGCCTGAGGATCCCATCAAAGATAGCAGGTTTGGGACAAAGTCCAAGCACTCTGACAGTTACTTCTCACCCCCTCCTGGTTGCGGGGCCGTGGGGGGCCCAGTCCTGGAGGCTCTGGCCAAGTTTCCAGTCCCGGAGTTGCATATGTTCGATCACTTTTGTAAGAAGGAACCCAAGCCAGAACCCCTGTCCTTGGGGTCCCAGCAGGAGCAGGACAGAGGAGAGCAGAAGGCGGCGGATCCTCACAAAGAGCTGGATGCCCGGCGATTCTTTGGGGAAGCCTTGGAGTTCAACAGCCACCCTAGCAACAGCGTGGCAGAGCCCAAGCAGCTTCCCCCGGAGCTTGGGGCATGCTCCTCGGTGCCCCCCAGGCAGCGTCTCAAGCCGGCTCATTCCAAGCTGTCCTCTTGTGTAGCAGCCTTGGTGGCCCTGCAGGCCAGAAGAGTGGCCAGTGTCACCAAGGAGGATGCGCCTGGCCACACAGAGGATCCCTCAGGGCCTACTAAGGAGGGTCCCAAAGGCAGCCCCAAAACGCCCAAGTCACCAAAGAGTCCCCGGAGCCCCCTGGAGGCCACCAGGAGAAGCGTCAAGCCATCAGACAGCCCTCGGAGCGTTTGCAGTGACAGCAGCAGCAAAGGCTCCCCCCCAGTGGCTGCCAGCTCCCCACCAGCAATTCCCAAAGTCAGGATCAAAACCATTAAGACATCCTCGGGGGAGATCAGACGGACCGTCACGAGGATCCTGCCAGACCCCGATGATCCAAGTAAGTCCCCCGTTGGCTCACCTCTGGGGAGCGCTGTTGCCGAGGCCCCGAGCGAGGTGCCAGGGGATGACGTCACGGCCCTGCCTGTGGAGGAGCACTTTCCTGAGCCTGGCACAAACTCAGGGAGCCCCCAGGGTGACAAGAAAGGGGACGACAGCATGACAAAGGCCAGTGACTCTTCATCTCCCTGCTCTGGGCCCCGGGTCCCTAAGGGGGCTGCCGTGGGCTCACAGCTGGGCAAGAAGCAACAGAGCACCGCGCTGCAGGCATCTGCCCTGGGCCCAGCCAACCTCCTGCCCAAAGCCGTGCACCTGGCCAACCTGAACCTGGTCCCCCACAGCGTCGCCGCATCCGTGACAGCCAAATCCTCGGCACAGAGACGGAACCAGACGCAGCTCACGCAGATGTCGGTGCCCCTGGTCCACCAGGTGAAAAAGGCTGCCCCGTTCGTGGTGGAGGTCTTCAACAGGGTCCTCCACAGCTCCAACCCCGTGCCCCTCTACGCGCCAAATCTCAGCCCCCCTGCAGACAGCAGGATCCACGTGCCGGCCAGTGGGTACTGCTGCCTGGAGTGTGGGGATGCGTTTGCCTTAGAGAAGAGCCTGAGCCAGCACTACGGCCGGCGGAGCGTCCACATCGAGGTGCTGTGCACGCTGTGCTCCAAGACGCTGCTCTTCTTCAACAAGTGCAGCCTGCTGCGGCACGCCCGCGACCACAAGAGCAAGGGTTTGGTCATGCAGTGCTCTCAGCTGCTCGTGAAGCCCATCTCCGCGGACCAGATGTTCGTGTCGCCCCCCGCAAACTCCACAGCACCAGCAGCCCCGGCCCCCGCTCCCTCCCCTAAGCCTGGCCTCACTGCTGGCAGTGCCAGCCCCCCTCCTCCAGCCTTGCCACTCTACCCAGACCCCGTGAGGCTCATCCGGTACGGAGTCAAGTGTCCTGAATGTCACAAGCAGATGCGAGACTACATGGTCTTGGCTGCACATTTCCAGAGGACAGAAGAAGCCGAGGGGCTGGTAAGCAGACCCTCCCCGCGATGGGAAGGGGCCCTGCCATGCTTGGGCACAGAGAGAAGTGTTCCTTGACGTGGGGGCAGCGGAAGAGTCTGAGGAGAGGATGTCGGGCTCCGTGGTTAGTGACCTGCCTGAATCGGGAATGCTTGGTGTGCGCTGGAAGGGGCGTCCTGTGCGTAGCTGAGGCAGACCCTGGGCCAAGCGTGTTTACAGACATGCCCACAGTCGCTCAGCTCCTCCTCCAGGGGCTGTCAGGGTGCAGGCCTCTAGGGGACAGTCCTCGGGTCTCTGGCAGGTGTGGGCCTGGGCGTGGCGTGTGCACAAACAGCTGGCAGCCCAGATGGGGGAGTCCCTGCCCCTGTGCCTGTCTGTTCTCTAGGAATCGTGCCCTTGGTGAGATCTGTCTTCCCTGCGTTGGATGCAGCTGTTTTCGCAGAGTCCCTCTGGGGAAGGTGCAGCAGGGCCAGTAGCAGGGCTTGGGGGTCCCAGTGGAGGCCTTGCAGGCCCCCCTCCCTCTGTGTTCTCGCTGCCCCAGGCAAGCAGGTGGACCGTGCTGCTTGTCTGACACTTGGTTAAGCTTGAGGGGGGCTTATTATTATTATTATTAAAGGTTTCTTTTATTTATTTGAAAGATAGAGTTACACACAGAGAGAGGGAGAGACAGAGAGAGAAAGTGATCTTCCATCTGCTGGTTCACTCTCCAAGTGGTTGCAACAGCCAGAGCTGGGCCAGGCCAAAGCCAGGAGCCAGGAGATTCATCTGGGTCTCCCACATGGGTGCAGTGGCCCAAGCACTTGGGTCATCTTCCACTGCTTTCCCAAGCTCATTAGCAGGGAGCTGGATCTGAAGTAGAGCAGCTGGGACTCGAACTGTTGCCCATATGGGATGTGGGTGCTGCAGGTGGAGGCTTTTCCTGCTATGTCACAGCGCCAGCGGAGGGGCAGAAGGATCTGTTTTCTGGGCAGGGGTCTTTGGTTTTCCTCACTATGCGGCCAAGCCTACCCCTCTCCGGAGCCAGGGCCACAGAGCCCTGTGGGGAAAGCAAGACAGCAGTTTTCACTCTGGTCCAGCCAGGGGCCCAGGCGCATGCTGGTGGCCACTGGGCTTTGCACACATTTTCCCAGTGCCCAGTGTGTATGGGGCTCTGTGCTCTGCTCAGTGGGGGGTGCCATCACCAGGGAGTCTCACCTTCCTCCAGGAGTGCATGGTGGCTTAGCAAGTGTAGGGCCACTGCCCCAAAGTCTGTGAACCTCGTCGCAGTGCCACGAAGGAACTAATTCACAGTGGCTCCAGGCAGAGGTAACACGTAAGCTGGGCCTGCAAGGGCGAGTTTGGAGGAGGGCAAAGGGGCAGAGGCCTGTGAGGAGCAGGGAGTTGCTGCTCCTCACAGGCCTTGGGCGAGTTGTGGGGCAGGCAGGAGGGAGAGCCTGGCAGGCCTGCAGAGCCCCTCTGTGGCTGCTCAGTTCACCTTCTTTCCTTTTCAGTTTGTGTTTTCCTTTGGATGCCTCAGAGTGATTGTGGCCCAGCCCATTCCCCTGGGGCCTCCGTGTTCCTGCTTGACCAGCATGCTTGGCTTGGGCCAGGAGCACTTTTTCTCAGTCACGTGGCCAGGACCCTTGGCAGTGGAAGTCCGAGGCCTGGGCTCATGTGTCTTTGGCACAGTGTTCCATCTTCTAAAATCTGAGCGGGCAGAGGGCAGGGTATGGGATCCCAGGCTGATGCCCTTTCTTTCCATCCTTCGTTCTCGCCTAAGTGGAGCGGGACAAGCCCACCCCAGACAAGGAGGGAGAGTGCCCGAGAAGGCTGCCAGGCTCCTCGCTGAGCCAGGCCCTTGCAGAACCCTGCACTGAGTGTAGCTCTGAGTGTCAGGGGACTGTGGGGCTTGAGCTGTGGCATCAGAAGCCAGTCTGGATGGCACTTGGCCTGGTTTTCACCTTGACAGGGCCCAGACTTCAGGCCACACGTCCATGGCAGGGGCTGGGTTCCTTTCCGGAGCAGTGATGGCGGTACAGCGGGCTTGGGCCTCCTGTCTGCGTCCCAGGACTCTGCTTGAAGTGAGTGCGGTCCTCCTGTGGCGACGGAAGTCTTTCTTCCTCTCCTTGCATTTCCCCCACTTTGCTGGGGCAGGATGTCAGCACAGACGGATTGTATTTTTCTTGTTGTTGAAGTTTTTATTTGACTATATGGTCATTATCACAGCTAACAAGATTAAAGTTAAGAGAGGCCAGCGCTGTGGCTCAACAGGCTAATCCTCCGCGTTGCGGCACCGGCACACTGGGTTCTAGTCCCGGTCGGGGTGGCGGATTCTGTCCCAGTTGCCCCTCTTCCAGGCCAGCCCTCTGCTGTGGCCCGGGAGTGCAGTGGAGGATGGCCCAGGTGCTTGGGCCCTGCACCCCATGGGAGACCAGGAGAAGCTCCTGACTTCGGATCAGCGCGGTGTGCCGGCTGCAGCGGCCATTGGAGGGTGAACCAACAGCAAAAGGAAGACCTTTCTCTCTGTCTCTCTCTCTCTCTCACTGTCCACTCTGCCTGTCAAAAAAAAAAAAAAGTTAAGAATTCCTTAATGTCACCTAATACAAGTCTATGTTCGCATTAGCCCAGTTATGTCAAAATGTCTTTTTACAGTGGAGTTCAGTTTGAGTCTGTATCCACACTTAGGCCACACATTCCATTTGTTTGTTATGTCTCTTAAGTTGCTGTCTAGAACACTACCTATTCCCACTGGACCCCTCCAGACCATCCCTTTAAATGTTTGTTTGTTTGAGAGGCAGAGTTAGAGAGCATGGAAGAGAGATCTCCATCTGCTGGTCACTCCCTGAGTGGCCACAACAGCCAGGGCTGGGTTAAACTGAAGCCAAGAGCCAAGAGCTTTATCCAGGTCTCCCCCTGGGGCAGCAGGGGCCCACACACTTGGGTCATCCGCTGCCTTCCCAGGCACATTAGCAGGGAGCTGGATCAGATGTAGAAAAACTGGGACTCAAACTGGTCTCCAGTGCGGGGTACCAATGCCACAAGCAGCAACGTGACCACGGCCCCACTACGCTGGCTCCCAGACCCCCTCTCCACGTGCTGTCGACTTGCTGAAGCAACTGGGCACACTGGAGTGCTGGGACCGCTCCGGGTTTCCCTGCTGGATTCCTCACGCACCATCCTCTGGTTTTCCTGTGGGCTAGAAGACAGTGATAAGGATCTGGCTGGACTCAGGTCCGTTTGGCTGGGGTGCAGGGTGTGGTGGCCTTTCTCTGCGGTTGTGCAGGAGGCTCGAGTGTCTGGCTGTCTCACTTGCAGTGTGCCGACCTTGACCAGTGAGTGTGTGTGGTGACGCGTTGTCTCTTCCTTTACCTCCTGATTCTGGTCATCAGTCCATAGTCCCTGCCCGGGTCTAATTTCACTAAGAGTTGCAAAAGGGTGTATTTCTTTTCTTTAATTTTCTTTTTTTTAAGATTTATTTATTTATTTGAAAGGCAGAGTTGCAGAGAGAGAGACAGATCTTCCATCTGCTAGTTCACTCCCCAAATACCCAGTGGCTGGAGCTGGGTGATTTGGAGCCAGGAGCTTCTTCTGGGTCTCCTATGTGGGTGCAGGGACCCAAATACCTGAGCCCTCTTCCTCTGCTTTCCCAGCACATTAGTAGGGAGCTGGACTGCAAGTGGAGCAGCTGGGACTGGAACCGGTGCCCACATAGGAGGCTGGCACTGCAGGTGACAGCTTTACCCGCTGTGACACAGCACCAGCCCCGAAAGGGTGTGTTTCTAATTTAATTATTTCTCATTTATTAGGTAGAATTGTATGTAAAATACCTTACTCTGAAATATAGTTTATGTTGGAAAAATGGGGCAAATAGTCATTTGTTTCCTTAACAGTTTTCAGAGAAGTGAGCTGATACTCTGACAATTTCAAAAGATGTTCTCAGATGTGAAGTACACGTGACCCGAGGGTTCCCTCTGCAGCCCTTTCTCAGCACACGCTTGAGCAGTGTCCTGTGCGCTCCCACCGTGTGCAGCCATCTTCAGAGTGTGAAGTACACGTGACCCGAGGGTTCCCTCTGCAGCTCTTTCTCAGTGCACACTTGAGCAGTGTCCTGTGCGCTCCCACCGTGTGCAGCCATCTTCAGATGTGAAGTACACGTGACCCGAGGGTTCCCTCTGCAGCCCTTTCTCAGCACACGCTTGAGCAGTGTCCTGTGCGCTCCCACCGTGTGCAGCCATCTTCAGATGTGAAGTACACGTGACCCGAGGGTTCCCTCTGCAGCCCTTTCTCAGTGCACACTTGAGCAGTGTCCTGTGCGCTCCCACCATGTGCAGCCATCTTCGGAGCACTTCTCATCTCGCTGTGCCCGCTCAACACTGACCGCCCCGTTCTGCTCCCCGCAGCCCATGGCAGCCACGTTCTGGCTTCTTTCTCTAATCTGACCACTGCAGGTACTTTGCAAACATGATCCTGCAGCATCTCTGGTGTTGTGACTGGCTTATCTCATGCCACACGCTCCCGTCCACGTTGTAGCACGTGTCAGGACTTCCTTCCTTGTTCTGACTAGAGAAGATTCCATAATGTGTGTGTACAACGTTTGCACATCTTGTTTCTCGGTTCATCTGTGGATGGATGCTTGGCTTGCTTCTCTGTTTTAGCTATTGTGGATAATGCTAAGAACACAGGTGTACAGATATCTTTGGACTCTTGCTTTCAGTTGTTTTGGGTATATATTGAGAAGTGGCTGAATCACTTTTTTTTAAAACTTAATTTGAAAGGCAGAGCAAGATTGGAGGGTAAGGTATCTCATCTACTTACTTCCCAAATGCCCGAGGGGTGGGGGTCAGGCCAAAGCAAAGAGCTGGGAACTCCATCCAGGCCTCCCTCCCACAGGGGTGGCAGGGACCCAAACACTTGAACCATCACCTATTTCCCAGAGTCTGCAATATCAGGAATCTTGAATCAGGAGTGGAACTCAGATTGAAGCCCATGTGCTCTGGTATGGAACGTGGGCATCCCAAGTGGCAACTTAACTGCTGCACCAAATGCCTGCTCTCACACAATAATTCTGTCATTAATTTTCTGAGCCAACGCCATATGGTTTTTCATATAAAGTATTTTATTTTCCATCGGCAGTGCACAAGGATTTGTTTCTTCACCTCCTCACTAGCACTTACTATTTATTTAATAGTAGCCATCCTAGGGGCCAGCGCTGTGGCATAGCAGGTAAAGCTGCCACCTGCAGTGCCGGCATCCCACATGGGCACCGGTTCAAGTCCCGGCTGTTCCACTTCCGATCCAGCTCTCTGCTGTGGCCTGGGAAAGCAGTAGAAGATGGCTCTGCCCTTGCATGGGATGACCCAGAGGAAGCTCCTGGCTCCTGGCTTCAGATTGGTGCAGCTCCAGCCATTGTGGCCAATTGGGGAATGAACCAGTGGATGGAAAACCTCTCTCTCCGCCTCTCTTTCTCTCTCTGTAACTCTGACTAATGGTATGAAGAGACCTTTGCTATTTTTAGTGTTGGTATCAAGGTGAGCACACCGAGTGTACCATGTCATGACCGCACTGTGTTTTTGTTACTTGTCATTCTTTTTGATGCCCAGCGTATCCCATCTTTGTTCAGTGGGAGCCCCTTCAAGCTGGTGCCCGTGTCTTTTTGACAAAACTCAGTAATTCTCAGGAAGAGAGCTTATTTTTTAGGACCAACAAGATGTACTGGGCCTGTTTCTTTGCTAAGCCTACAGTCAGTCACTTTTCCAGGGAGCCAGCTTCTTGTGTTGGAGGCCACAGTCTGACACTAGATGTGCTCCTTGCTCTTGGGCTTGTCTTTGTTTCTGGGTCTTTCAGTGGTCAGAGCTAGGAAATGCTTGAGTTACTCTGATGCTCAAGTTTAAGATGGTAGAATTTTTATGTAACTGATTTTATACTAAAAATCTTGGCTCCTAAGATTTTCCTACTATGTACATGTATTTCAAAGTTATATTTACACACATACAAGAGCATACATATACACATACATTTCAAAACCAACATTATTCCTAACATTAGGATAACTGTGTAATGTTTAGCATATTCCCAGTTCTTTTTGCCCTTACAGTCTATCACACTGAGGGGTGAGCAGTTTGGTGCACAGATAGACATCCGGGTGCTTGGGTCTGAGTCCCAGTTTGTATCTGATTCTGACTTCCTGCTGATGGACACCTTGGGAGGCAGCAGGTGGTGGCTCAAGTACCTGAGTCCTTGCCACCCACCGAGGAGACTCAGATGCAGTTCCTGGCTCCTGGTTTCAGCTTGGCCCACTAAGGATGTGTGTGTGTGTGTGTGTGTGTGTGTGTGTGTGTGTGTGTATGTAAGTCCCTGGGGATCCTTTTTTCTTCTATATAGTTATGTCACTAACTTGATATATATTTAGATGACCTGTTTTTAAATTGGTTTTTATTTGAAAGGCAGCTAAAGGGAGAGACAGAGATACTTTCCACCCGCCGGTTCATTCTCCAGATGGCCACAATGGCCAGGGCTGGGTCAGGCCAAAGCCAGGAGCCAGAAGCTCCATCTGGGCCTCCCACCTGTGTTACAGGGGCCCAAGCACTTGGGCCATCTCCAGCTGCTTTCCCAGGCGCATTAGCAGGGAGCTGGATGGGACTCAAACTGCACTCATGGGGATCCAGGCTCTGCAGGTGCTGGCCCTCTGTTTTCAAATTCTAGGTGACCCTTTGTTCATAGCATTTACTTTCATAGTTACAAGTATGATAGGTACATTCAGTGAATCTTGCTTCCCCTGTAGCTAGCCATTGTTACTCATTTTTAATTTTTTTCACATTTAAATATAAGTTATTTAAGTGAAAGAGAAGCAAATTCCACTTGAGTTCGTTGTTTCGACCCCCTCCACCTCCAGCATCCCCCTTTGGAGAACTGCTAGAAGATAGTAAAGACAGACTTGTGCTACAGAACCTGTGACTGCCCCAGATCAGGCAGTGGGTGGGCTAGAATCATGCTAATAGTCAGTGGCAGGTAATCAAAGGAACGAAAGAAAAAACAGTGATAAAATAACAGTAACTCCACACGCTCTGTCAGTAATCCACAAATGACTACAAATTAGTTATGCATGAGTGAATTTTTCTTTCTTTAGTTATCAAGTAGAAGGATGGCTTTACAAAATAATGTGAGATATGATTGAATGGAGTTGCTCTCAAAACATTTTTTTAACTTAGAAACCTTTTATTTAAGGTATACAAACTTCATACTTCCATATTATACAAATTTAGGAACACAGTGATTCTTCCCACCTACCCTTCCTCCTGCCCACACTCATTTTTTATTTATCCCAGTGTGTGTGTGTGCGTGCGTGCATGTGTGTGTGTCTCTTACACAAGACATAACATGCTGCAACTAAAATAGACACTTGAAAGAAAAACCAGAATTTTTATTGTGCAGTGTCCCAGGCGTATGTGACAGTGGAAAGGTCAGTGCAGTGAACCCCCTGTGCTAGCGGCCGTCCGTGGGCCGTCTGCCTTCAAGTGTTCCTGTCCTGCTCTCCTCTGATGGGCCGATTATTTTTGACAAGTCCCAGCAGCCCCATGTGTCAGTATTTCAGTCTGTATCTCTCAAACAGGGGTGCAGAGCCTTTTTTTCTATTGAGGTCCATTTATTTGGATATTTATAACCTCATTCACAGGTCATACAGATTATTGACGTAAAAATTAACTGGCTTTGGATTTATTGAATTTCAAGTCCTGCCCGCAGTTGCCAGATTTAGCGGGCCTCATTCGGCCCTCAGGTGGACGCGCCCCACCCCTGTTCTACAAGCTGAAGGGGTTGGGCTGGCGCTGTGGTCTGTGTAGTCGGCTAAGCCTCTGTGTGCCACGCCGGTATCCCACACGGGCACCAGTTCGTGTCCTGGCTGCCCCTCTTCTGATCCAGCTCTCTGCTGATGGCCCAGGAAAGCAGTAGAAGATGGCCCAAGTACGTGGGCCCCTGCACCCACATGGGGGACCTGGAAGAAGCTCCTGGCTCCTGGTTTCAGATTGGCCCAGCTCTGGCTGTTACAGCCATTTAGAGAGCGATGGAAGACCTTTCTCTCTGTCTCTCCCTCTCTCTGTATCTCTGCCTCTTAAATAAAGAAATAAAATCTTAAAAAAAAAAAAAAAAGATGAACGGGTTTTCTTCAGAACATGTAAACATTGTATTACATCTAAACATTAATTATAATTTCTTATGATCAGATTTTGATGTCAAATGTCCTAATATTGTCCTTAATATTTAATGGTCAGTTTTCTCTGGGTCATCTCATTTCTTTTTACTCGTGGCTTGTTTGAATCAGGATCTGAACACGGGCTGCATATTGCAACTGGTTGACAATATCTCTTAAATCTCTTTTCATCTGTAAGTTCCCGTTTTCTTTGTGTCCTTTTTCCCCTCTTGCTACTTACTGAAAAAATTGGATTGTTTGTCCCCACGTTCTGGAATTTGCTGATTCAGGCAGCAGTCTTTTCCTGTCCTCCCCTAACAGTCTGTCCCTCTGAGCAGCTCATATGACCCCAGCTCAGGGGGGTATGCAGGTGTCCCCCTTTACTGAGAACTTGGAAGGGGCCTGTCCGGGCTGCAGGTGTCCCCCTGTGGGCTGTCTGGGCTCTGCCTATTTGTGCATCAGGGCTGCCTAACCTGCCCTGGCCTGAGGTCTGGGGTATACTTAGCTATGGCTCACTGTGCCCCACAGAGGGGGCCCAACACGTTGGGGGAATGGAAACTGGCAAACCACTTGGTCTGCGCCCCAGGGAGGCTCAAGTCCATTCTGGAAGTTTTGAGTCCCCCTCACTAGGCCACTGCTGAGCGAAGGCCAGGCCCAGGGGTGTCTGGCAGCGCAGTGAGGTCTTAGAGTGGGAGTGCTGTGGCCCTTGAGAGGCAGGGCTGGGCTCTGCTAAGCCAGAGGCAGGGGAAGTGTGCAGCCCTGGAGGTGAGGAGGGGAAGCAGAGTCAGGTGCGTCCCTGAAGAATAGCATGGCAGGCGCCACCTGCCTGCGAGCCAGTGCCACTCTTGAGTGAGGGTGGGGGGATCACGGGGTCCCTGGAGAGTTGGAGGAGACAGTGGTCGGGGAGGCGCCGTCCTGACAGCGTCCTGGACAGGAGCCAGGGCCTGCAGCACCTATGTGATCTGCTTCTCGGTGTTCTTTCCTAGACTTGCCAGGTGTGCCAGATGCTGCTGCCCAACCAGTGCAGTTTCTGTGCCCATCAGCGGATTCATGCACACAAGTCCCCCTACTGCTGCCCGGAGTGTGGGGTCCTCTGTCGCTCTGCCTACTTCCAGACCCACGTAAAGGAGAATTGCCTGCACTATGCCCGCAAGGTGGGCTACAGGTGGGTGCTGTCTGGCTCACTGTCCTGGTGTTGCCCAAGGGGCTGGTCCTTGTCCTAGGCCAGAGCTCATCTCAGACTGAGGTTTGGTCTTCAGAGGCCAGGGCGCCAGCCTGAGAGGTTGGGGACAGACACCACTCACTTTGTGGGGGACAGGGAGAGCAGGAAAGAATTAGATACTTAAAGAGGACCTTCTAAGGGAAAGGTTTTGAGGAGATATTCATAACACTGTTAATTTCTTAAGGTGTATCAATTTGAATTGCTCACAGTCCTCGTGTTTGGCTTACTAAAGTACTGTTCAGTAATCAATTTACTACTTACAGTACCTTTGCAGTGCTCTGAGTTTTGTTGACAAATGGGGCTGTCTAACGTGCCACTCAGAAGAGCTCCCCTGTCTTCATTGTGGTTGCTTCTTGTCAGTTTGTGAGAAATGGGGAAAAAACCCAAGAATGGAAAAAGCCATCAGCCTCGTAGCAAACCCAACAAAACTGATTTGACCCTGTGTCTTCTCCATTGCGTCAAATATGCACAAGAAGTGGTTGATTTCAGGAAAAAGATCAAAGTGGCGGAGAAAACTCTGCAAAGCTCATTGATCTGTAACTTCTGCCTTGACCCAGTTAGGGCTCCTGAAACTGATTTACTACACCTGGGAGTTCCTGCTTTATCATTTTCACTTCTGACAATTATTTCTGACCAAATTTTGGCATCGAGATGTTTTTGGTTGACTTCCTCTGGCTTTTGTGTGCACCACTGTCTTTCGCATCCCCCTGGACGCCCAGAGTGCCAAGATGGGCTTGCCTCAAGGGGACTTCAGTATGGTGGTCATGGCAACTCAGGGGAAGGCCTAGGGGGTGTCCTCAGGGACTGCAGGAGGTTTCCGGGTAGAGGAGAGGGAGAGCGCATCTGGCAGTGGCACGGGTAGGGATCCCAGGAAGCACCGAGGGGTTAGAGGAGCGGTGTGTCAGGCTGAACTGGGGGAGCTGACAGAGGGCTGGCCACGCGAGACCTTGCACACCTTGGCGGACGTCTTGGCTCTGTCCAGCCGGCAGAAAGGTGTGCACTGGAGCTTCAGCAGGACCGTCCTGGGGCTGACGTGTGCATTGGTGAAGGGCGAGACTGGGGGCTGCCCCCCAGGCAGGCGATGGTGCAGGGAGATGTAAGAGGGGTCTAGGAAGTGAGAGCGTGAGGAATAGGGGGAGGTTAGGGGAAAAAAAACCTGACCAACCCAGGTTCCTGTCTTGCTGTGAGAGAAATGTCTACCATGACTCTCATCCTCCCAGCCCCAGACAGCTACCTACTTCCTGTCCCGTAGATTTGCCTCTTCCGTACATCCCACCTGAACGGCCCTAGCGTGACGTTTGCAGGACTTCTCCGTGTTGTCGCCTCTCTTGGTGTTTCATTCCCTCTCACGGCTGAGGTGTCCCTGTGGGTGTGGCTTCCAGTTCTTGGGCCGTACACCTAGGAGCGGAGTCTGTGTCAGGTGTGACTGTGAGTGTGACATGTGAAGCACTGCAAGACTGGGCTCCAGCACAGCTGTCCGTGTCTGTGCTCCCACGGCAGTGTGTGAAGGCCTGCGTGTCTTCTGCACATCTTTGCCAGTAGTCAGTTGTCCGGTTTCGGATGGTCACCATCCTTGGAGATGACAAGCGCTGTCCTACTGTGGCTTTGATTTCCATGTCCCCGCTAGGTGTCGAGCGTCTTCTTACGCGTGTTGCTCAGTTGCCTCTCTTTGGAGAAGTATCTGTTCACATCCTCTGTACGTTGCTCTGATTGGAGTATCAGTTGTCTTATTTTTTGAGTTGTAAGAGTTCTTTATATGTTGTAGGTATACACCCCTGTCTCTTAGTAAATTCTCAGAAGATACCCTTGTTCATTTCACTGTGCTGTACTGCAGAGTTTTACAATCACTACTTTAGGTTTTGTATTGTTTTTGCTTTTTCTTGAAGACAGTTATAAACAGCCTGTACAATGTATATGTACATAATTTATATGTATTTTATGTAAAAGGTATGTATATACTTTTTATATCTATTTTAGAATTTTTGTAAGTTATCTTGCTCTTTGTCGATGATTTGGAAAGTAGCCAGTGATATCAAAAGGAAGTGAGTTTAAACTGTTTCAATAAATATGAGGGTACTTCAAAAAGTTCATGAAAAGTGGAATTACAAGATGAGTTAATTTTGGTGCATAGATTTTCATGCATAGCTTTTTTATAATACGCATTTCCATTAACTTTTGGAAGACTCTTCATGTTACTTTCTTATTTGTGATTAATTGGCAAATATTAAATATTTTACATCTCTTCACACTTTTTCATTAGTTTCCTGGACTCAGTCCTGCACTGGGGCTATTTTGTATGTCCTCAAATGGCTACAACAGCCAGAGCTGGGCTGATCTGAAGCCAGGGGCGTGAAGCTTCTTCCAGGTCTCCCACGTGTGTGCAGGGGCCCAAGCACTTGGGCCATCTTCTGCTTTCCCAGACCATAGCAGAGAGCTGGATTGGAAGTGGAGCAGCCGGGACTTGAACTGCTGCCGGTATGGGATGCCGGCAGTCCAGGAGGCAGCTTTACCCACTAGGCCACAGCGCCAACTCCATATGTTCTTACTTTTAATTAAGCTTCTCGGAGAACATCTGCTGGATAAATGGAATGGATTTTCAGTGACATTGAGAAAAGTGTATTTACGTGGTTTTGGCAGGAGTTTGGTCAGATACCCACTTAAGGGATGTTATTTATCTATTTGAAAGGCAGAGTAACGGAGGAGGGAGAAAGAGAGAAATATTCCATCCCCTGGTCCACTCCCCAAATGGCCACAAATCCAGGGAATTCAAGTCCACAGGCCATCTGCCGCCTTCCAGGCATGCTAGCAGGAAGCTGCTTTGGAAGCACAGAGATTCTGGAACTCAATGTGGGATACAGGCATGAGAAGCAGCAGCTCAACTTGCTGTACCACAATACATGCCCCCACACCAAGTTGTTTTTCTTAGATGTATTTATATGAAAGGTGTGCAAAGAGAGAGAGAGATCATATACTGGGTAGACACCCTGAATGCCCACAACAGCCAGGGCCGGGCCAGGCTGAAGCCAGGAGCCAGGAACTCCAGCTTGGTCTCCCATGTGGGTGGCAGGAACCCAAGCACTTGTTCTGTCATCCGCTGCCTCCCAGGCACATTAGCAGAAAGTTGGGGTGGGAGCACAAAACAGTTGAAATTCGAAGCTGCACTCTCCTGTGGGATGTGGGTGTCCTAAGTGGTGGCTTACCCACTGTGCCACAGTGCCCATAGCGGAAAGCATTCTTAAGGGAAGCCACGTCCTTTCAGTAGAGCAGCAACCTTCTAGTGCCTGCTGGGACGTCAAGGTCACACGCACTGGAAATACTGCAGCAGAAGGAAGAAAAGGGGCTAGTGGGGGCAGGGAAGGCATCTCCTTTTGGAGGGTCTTGCAAGGGATTGTGGGCAGGAAGAAACGCTGGACAGGAGGGACCAGGGACTTGAAGGGTTTAGGTTGGCATGGAGGATGGTCGTATGTTCATCTGATATTGGAAAAAAGGAAAGGCAGTATTTATTGCGATATTTTGAAGTTGAAAGAAGAGTTCCAGGCCGGCGCCACGGCTCACTAGGCTAATCCTCCGCCTTGTGGCGCCGGCACCCCGGGTTCTAGTCCCGGTTGGGGCGCCGGATTCTGTCCCGGTTGCCCCTCTTCCAGTCCAGCCCTCTGCTGTGGCCCGAGAGTGCAGTGGAGGATGGCCCAAGTGCTTGGGCCCTGCACCCGCATGGGAGACCAGGAGGAAGCACCTGGCTCCTGGCTTTGGATCAGCGCGGTGCACTGGCTGCAACGCACTGGCCGTAGCGGCCATTTGGGGGGTGAACCAACAGAAGGAGGACCTCTCTTTCTCTCTCTCTCTCTCACTAACTGCCTGTTCAAAAGAGAGAGAGAGAGAGAGAGAGAGAGAGAGAGAGAGAAAGAAAGAAGGAAGAGTTCCAAATAACCTCAATTTCAAAAAAATTCTTCAAAGACAATTTTTTACTTCATTTACTCAACATGATAAAAATATATATCCATGAAGCCAAACCTGGAAAATACAGATTGGTAGGGATAAAAAGAAAAAAGTGATCCCTCATTCACCCAGGAGACAGACCTGGCGCTGAGTTGCACAGCCAGAGCGGGCCAGTTGTGTGTGGGTTTGGAGCACTGATGCATGGCCAGTGCAGCTGAGGCACTGAGCCTCCTCTGGGGGTCTGACTGATTTACCTCTAGATAGCCCCATGGACAGCGCGGCCGTAGAGCGCAGCCCTCGTCAGCCGAGTTCTGGGGGATGGCGCTGCCCTGAGCGTCTCTTCCTGGGCTTGAGGGGCTGCTTGTTTCCATGGGATTTTCGTTACAGGGAGCGTAGCGCTTCCTGGCTGAGTGTTTTGTTAGGGACTGTCCCTGCGTGTTCAGTGCCAGTGTGTGGGCAGGCACAGGCTCTTGCAGCCTCCCTCTGAACTGGCTTTTGGACTTGTGCAGCCACGTGGCTTGAATGGAGGCTGTTAAACCACTTTCCTCGCTCTCAGCTCCCGCCGACTTCTCTTACATGGGCTTTGAGCTTCTGTCTTGCAGGGAAATATCCTCTGGCCAGCGGACTAGGGTGGACGGGGGTGTGTGTGTCTGTCCCCTTCTCTAGCAGGCTCTGGTGGCCAGCTCGGTCCGTGTCGCAACAAGGAGGCTCTCAGTGTATATGCAGGAGGGGAGACTGAATGCTTGGGAGCAGAGAGGGTCCCTGGGGTGGCTCTGTCCCTGCCTTCCATCCCCCTCTGGCTCTTCGCACCACCACAGCCCCGCCGACCTCCCCCCACATCTACCCTGTCTTGCATAGGTGCATCCACTGTGGTGTCGTCCACCTGACCTTGGCCTTGCTGAAAAGCCACATCCAGGAGCGACACTGCCAGATCTTCCACAAGTGTGCATTTTGCCCCATGGCCTTCAAGACTGCCGGCAGCACTGTGGACCACACGGCCTCCCAGCACCCCAGCCAGCCCCACAAGCCCTCCCAGTGAGTGCACTCCGGGGGCAGCAGGTCGGGCTGGACCAGGGGGCCAGGGCTAGCAGTAGAGGCGCTGAGCCTGCTGAGGACATCCTGAGGCGGGGGCGGTGGCGCTTTCCCAAACCGGGGTGGAGGCTGGTGGCTCTGCCGGCAGAGCGCAGGCCACCTTGTGTCCTGGGGCTTGTCTCGTCAGGCTCATTTACAAGTGCTCCTGTGAAACGGTCTTCAACAAGAAGAGGCACATGCAGCAGCACTTCTACCAGGACGTCAGGGAGGCACAGGCGAGCGTCTTCAAGTGCCCTGAGTGCCCACTTCTGTTCCTGCAGAAGCCGGAGTTAATGCAGCACGTCAAGGTGGGAGGCCTGCGAGGAGGCTGGGCGGGCACCCGCTTCAGGCCGAGGGTCTGACTCTGTGCATCTTTCCCCTGCCCAGTCAGTAATCGCTCTCCCCATCCCCAGAGCACCCACGGGGTTCCCCGGAATGTGGACGAGCTCTCCAGCCTCCAGTCTTCAGCGGACACGTCCTCGGGCCGCTCCAGCTCCCGCGTCCCCACCACCGAGTCCCCAGCTGCTAGCGTGGCTGCCAGGGGCGGCTCCCTGCCCTCAGGCCGCTGGGGCAGGCCGGACGCCTGTCGCAGGGCTGAGGCCAGACCCCGGCTAAGGAGCACCGGCTGGACCTGCCAGGAGTGCCAGGAGTGGGTTCCTGATCGGGAGAGCTACGTTTCCCACATGAAAAAGAGCCATGGTCGGGTAAGCACAGCCCCCTGGTCACACACGGCAGGCTTCCGGGCGACCTGGACGGGGTGGACACTGCGGCTGAGAAAGACGCACCCCGGCCTCACCGGTTCTGATGCGCCGTTTCCTGCTCCCCGCAGACGATGAGGCGGCACCCGTGTCGGCAATGTGAGCAGTCCTTCCACACCCCCAACAGCCTGCGCAAACACATCCGCAGCAGCCACGACGCTGTGAAGAGGGTCTACACGTGTGGGTGAGTCCCGGGCGCCAGAGGGCCCCGTCTGTGGCCCTGGGCGGCTCCTCTGCTATGAGATGAGTTTCCAGCTGGACAGACAGGGCGGCTTCGGTCAGGACCCGGTAGTTCTGAGCCGCCTCCGCCTCACTCTCTGGGCCTGGGCTGCGTGGTGGGGAAGGGCCCTGAGGCTCAAGAGGGACTGCAGTGATGTGGCCATGGCCCTCTCTGGTGACATCTGCCTGGCCTTTGCACGCTGACCACTCGCCCCGTACTGGGGCTTCTGGGCCGAGATCATGCCGTGGGCCGGGCGTCTAGCAGATGTGTGTTCTGACGGGTGGTGGCAGCCGCCCTCGTGGAACAGCTAGTCTTGGCCAGCCTGAGGGCGCATTTCTGCCCGCGCCAGACTCCCGCCGCTGCGTGTGGGGAGCCCTGTGGGAGCCTGGGGTCCAGGCCTGGCTGACCTGGGCGACCATGCTTTTGCAGGTACTGCGCAGAGGATAGTCCCAGCTTTCCCCGACCCTCGCTGCTGGAGAGCCACATCAGCCTTATGCACGGCATCCGAAACCCTGATTTGAGCCAGACATCCCAAGTCAGACCCCCGGGTGGACATTCCCCTCAGGTGAGTGGGGGTGGCCTGGAGCTGGAAGAGCGTCAGCGGGGGCTCCAGGGAGCGCATCCGTAGCTGGGGCCACAGGGCAGCAAGAGCCACGCTGTCCCACCATGTGGGTCAGTCTCGTAGAGAGCGGGGACAGAGCCCCGCGAGGCAACACGCCGGCCTTCGTGACTAGTTCCCCGGCACTTGTGTGCACGCTCTGCCGAGTGGGCACGTGCTCACCGCCATCCTCTTTCTGCCCCACAGTGAGGGGGCAGAGGTGGCAGGACTGTTTGCTGAGAGGATCATGGCCTCGTCATCTCCTGTCCCCCAGGCTAGTTACGAGACGAGCCAGTCCCATGTCCTCATCCGCGTCCATGCCTGTCTGTTCGCATTCTGATGAACTGGAGCAGCCTTGTTTCGCCTCACTGTGGCTCCCCATGCATGTGCCGCACAAGCAGTCCGGCAGGTCTGGGAAGCCCTGAGATTTGCCTGGCCGTGCAGTGTTGCGCTGGCAGCGAAGGCCCGTTCACATGTGGGTGGGGGTATCAGCTGACCTCTGGTGACCTCTGTCCACAGTGAAGTGTGCATCCTCCCCTCTGCCTGAAGCGTGCACACCCTTCGATGCAGTCGTCTTGCCTCTAGGGTTACATATCAAGCAGCTTTGGCCTGGGGCATGAAGAAGTGTGCCCGAGGGCATTGCCACAGTGCGGTGTGCAGGGACAAGGACAGAACTTAGCAAACGCCCGCCAGTGGGCACTGCCATGCCCACAGTGGGCTTGTGTGCAGCTGGCTGCCCGTGGTGCTGGTGGGGACGTGCAGGAAGACAGCTGAAGAAGTGTGCATGGGACACTGTTCTCAGAAGACAGTGGTTTTGGTTTGTGTGCATATAGGATCTCTCAGGAGCCACGGCCTCGTGTGTCCTCTCTGGATGTCAGGGATGGGGAGGAGGGACCTAGTCTTCTCTGTACCTTCCCATGCCTTTGGGATGTTGCACCACGTGCATGTATTCCATTAGAGAGCACAGAACTGAAGCGGCTGAACCCGAAGCCAGTGTTCTGGGCTGGGGCGCATCTGGCCTGGGTGACACCAGCCTTGATCCCTCAGCTACCCCGGCTGTGTCCGGGGCGTGGCCTGGCCTCTGCCTACACTGTCTTTCCTTTCAGGTGAACCATCTGAAAAGACCGCTCGGTGGAGCCGGGGACGCTCCAGGCACCAGCAATGGCGTTACTGTCTCTTCTAGCAAAAGGCACAAGTCCCTTTTCCAGTGTGCAAAATGTAGCTTCGCCACAGACTCGGGGCTCGAGTTCCAGAGCCACATACCTCAGCACCAGGTGGACAGCTCCACAGCCCAGTGTCCCCTCTGCGGCTTGTGCTACACCTCCGCCACCTCCCTCAGCCGCCACCTCTTCATCGTCCACAAGGTGAGAGAGCAGGAGGAGGAGGAGGAGGAGGAGGAGCCAGCCGCGGTGGAGGTGAAGGTGGAGGCCACAGAGCCGGAAGGGGGCTCCGGGGAGGAAGTGTCTGTGGAGCCGAGAGAGAATGGACTGGCGGAGGGTGCCGGCGAGCCTTTGTTGGTGGGCGCGGAGGCAAGGAGACCCCTGGGCCCAGCCCCAGAAGAGGACGCTACCCAAGATGCTCAGAGCCGACCCCAGGCCTCTCAGGACCGCGACAGCCCTGCGCTCTCCCCTCAGGTGTGACCGGAGGCCCTGCAGTGTGCGCGCCTCCACCTGCCGTGTAGACCACGGGGAGTAAAAGGCTCTGGCCCAGTGTGAGTGTGGCCGGCTGTGCCCGGAGCCGCAGGTGCTGGTGTCTCCAGCCCCACAGAATGTGGGGGTGCTGGGGACCCTCTCGGCTCTGAATTTGCTTCGGTTATTTATGGCTTTGTGCTGCTTCTTGGAATCCCGACTCTTGTCTGTGTCCTTCCAGCCCCAGGCCGCTTGCGTGGCCCCACCCCAGTGCTGTCAGCTTGGCTCGGAGACCCCTCAGCCGCTGTGCTCTCTTGGGAGGTCCCCTGCTTTCTGCCTTCAGCCGGGAGGCTCCTCAGAGCTCTGTGCCTGCAGACACCAGCCCTCCTTCCTCCTGCCTGAGCGGGGGAGCGAGGGCTGCTGCTCCAGTCTCTCTGGGAAAGCTCTGCCCAGCCTGGCTTGGCGAGGGTCCTTAGTCACCCTGTCCTTCCTTCTTGTCCTCTCTGATTCTCCTCACAAGTAGTCCTGAGAACGGATTGTCACCTTGGCGCATCCTGTCTCGGTGGGGGAGAAACTTGCGTAGCACACCTGTCTGGAATGGGGAGAGCAGGAGGTGTGGCCACGGCAGGCCCTGGGAGGCAGAACCGCCAGCAGGAGCTGTGGGTGGGCCTCGTTCTGCTGCTGTGCGGCCTTTTCCTGGCAAGCGGGGTTTGGGGCACACAGACCGTGGGATGTTTGTGTTCTTGCTCCTGTGCCATTAGAGGGGCTGCCACCCCAGGCAGGTCGGCCCCTCGTCCTCTTGGCTACACTCATGTTGCTCAGACTATATTTCAAATAAAAACATCTTCTTACCGTGCAGGTAGGCTCTTGTATTCCTCTCCCAGGGAGCCTGGCCCTCCCCAGGCTTGTTTGTACCGCCTCGGAGGAGGACAGTGCCTCCTCCTGTCCGTGGAAGGTCCTCTCCACCTCCTGAGCTTGTGGGTAAGACCAGGAGCCCATGCTTCTTGGTCTCCAGAGGCCAGTGAAGGCTTAGGGAGCGCCCAGTGCTAGTTAAGCCGCCCGCAGGGTCCCCGGGCCAGCGGCTCTGGGGCTATTGCATGTTCTCGGCAGCTGCATCTTCCTTACAAGTGGATTTTCAGACTGGAAGAACCTTTACTGGTGAGGGAGGGAGAGGAAGGATTCTGTAATTTTCTCGCAACTTTCATGAGGCTTTGGTATTGCCACTGCCATGGGGACCTCAGAACTGGGGTTAGACTCGGGAAGCCGGGTGTCTCGTCACTGATGGCAGAGTTAGGGCCTGCCAGGCTCGAGGAGCAGGCTGGGGCTGTCTGCCCTCTGACCTCAGGCCCAGGTGCATGGTGCTGGCCCAGCAGGATGCAGCGCTGGGGAGAGGACTGGTGCTGGCTGGGGTCTCAGAGGTGCGCTTTCAAGGGAAGCACTGAATGTTGATTAAAAATTAAGCCAGGTAAATGTGCATGACCTTTCACAGTTGGAAAAAAATTACGTTTTTCCCTCTATCAAATGCCAGATCTTTAATGGAAATGCTAGTGGGGAACGGTTAGTGCTTGTCTTGGTTTCGGAGCGACGCTGGCTGGCTGGCTGCACCGTTTCAGTGCTCGCTCTTCCTGGCAAGGCTGCGCTGCCTTGCTTCCCACGTAGTGAGGGCATGCCGGGCCGACTTGCCGCTGCCTGGAGAGCCAGAGCGAGCCCCGACTTAGCTGTGGTCCCTTCCCCAGTTCCAGTTGCAGGGCTCAGCCCTCTACCCTGGATCTCTTCACAAGAGCAGGTGCCAGTGAAGCTGATGGGAGGGTTTGAAACAGACAGCTGAACTCCTTCCTGCTCAGAACCAGTGGTAGCTGGAGCCGGGCCGTGGTGGGCAACACCGCGGGTCTGACCACATCTCTCCTTCCCCGAGTGCCGTGGGGTGAAGGAGACTCAGCTACTTCCTGGGAAACCTGGCTCCCAGCCTGGGGTCTGCCCTGGACCAGCTCTGAGCGAACCCACTGCCCTTCCCTTCAAAATGGAACTAGTCTGCAACCCGCCTGAGATGGGGAACGTGGGGGTTCTTTCCTGGGCCGTAGGGCATGCGTGGAGCGCGGTGCCCAGTGCCTGCTGGGTTGGCCTGGCACCCCTGCCCATTATTCTGTACTAGCGATGGTTACAGCACGTGAAGCCCTGCTCACGTGCCCAGCGCCTTGCTGAACGCTTCCGCACTGACGCTCTCATTTGGTCCTCAAAAGTTCACAGTTGCCCTCTGTCTTACAGAGAAGAAAACCAAGGCACCTCACTGCGCCAAGCCCGTCCCCCACTACGCTGCCTTAGTGAGCAAGGCTGGCCCCCGGCCTGGCTACTGTTCTTCCCACACCGGGTACCGCACAAGGGCCAGATTCTCTCTGGGGTCCATCCGCGCCTCATCACCCCAAGGGAGGCCCCTGAAGTGTAGGACAGCATCTTTGCACCCTCTGTTTCTCATTGGGGTTCATCTTGCCACGGGAAGACCGTCCAGCCAAGGCTGCCTAAACCTGCGCAGGAGCACACGGCTCCCTCAGAGCCCAGTGTGTTCAGGTTTCTTTTTCGAGCTGTTGTTTGACGGTTGTGTTATCGTGTGTCGTCATCAGACATCATGCCGCCGTGAAGGCTCCGCTGATGAAGTTAACCAGATAAGATCCCTGCTGTTGTAGAGACTACAGTTTAATCCGCTCGAAGGCTTCACAAATGACTAGCATTTATTTTCTGACTGCTTTATCTTTGTAAACTGATATGCTGAATTACTATATGCTAATTGTTGTAGGGAGCACTTTCCCCTTCTGTAAACAGTCTAATTTTTTTTTAAAAAAAAACCTCACAGTCGCGACTCAGCAAGTCCCACACGTGGCCCTCCCCGAGCCTGAGGAACCTGTGCCCTGTTCAGCACCAGGCGGTTTCTTTTCCTTTTTGTTTGTTTGTTTCTGGAAAACTCACAGCATATACCTGGTAAGACACTCAGCAGTACAAAAGTCATCTCCAGTCCCCTCGTCAGAGCTAATCACTGTTATCCCTGTCTTGTGTATCCTTCCAGAGCGATTCTATGCATTTACAAGTTTATAAATATGTATATTTATATATCTATTTTTAATACAAATGGTAGCATTCTCTACACAGTGTTCTGAAGCTTGCTTTTTTTTTCCACTTACATAGTATTTTGGAGATTATCTCACACTGATGCCCTGGGTCAGGCTAGTTCCTTAAAAGCTCTTAGCATAAGTTCCTTGTAAAAGTAATGGTTTGGAAACATGTACGGATGAGTGAGCGAATGTGTGCGTGAATGAATGACCCTACCGCAGCCGTGGCTACAGAGTTCTCGCAGGGTGTGACCTGGTCCAGATGGGCCCTTCTGGGGTGCTTCTTTGTCCCCCATCTTTTCTGGGGGTCCAGGCTGCTGTTCACTCTCTCCACTGACAGATGCCACGGCAGCCTTAGGAGCTGGCCACAGGAAGCCCTGGGCCCCTGGAAGGAAGAGCCAGGGACTTTTTCTTGTTGGAAAATGACCGAACGTCATCAGAGGAAACTAAAGCACACGTTTAGGACCTCCACCCAGCGCGTTGCCGCGGTTCTCATTTCTGCACGTCGCTTTCTGGTCCCCGTGCAGCACCCTCAGAATTCACCTCACGGCCACGGCAGGATCAGTGGCTGGCACTCACGTCTCTGCACGGCCACATGCGGGCGTTGTCACGCTCGTTCTCAGCTCCCAACAGCCCTCCACAAGATAGCAACCTCTTTCCTTTGGAGACGGTAAAGCTGGGGTTCAGGGTGGTTGAGTGACCTAACCTAAGGCCACAGAACTGCTGTTGACACTCAGGCGTGACCACCACGGTGATCTCTCAGAGTTTGTGCCCTGTTTGGTCCAACTTAACATTATGTAATGGGCATATGCCATGTTGCTGCATAGCCTTTAAGCCATCCTTTTCAATCACTGTGGGGCAGGCATTTGGTTTATCGGAGTGCCTGGGATTTCAGCTTCCTCCTAACGTGCACCCTGGGAGGCAGCAGGTGATGGCTCGAGTGCTTGGGGCCCTGCCACGCACAGGGGAGACCCAGGTGGAGTTCCTGGCCCTCCCCTTCTGTTGGGGGGGTGCATTTGGGGAGTGTACCAGCATATGGGAGACCTCTGTCTCTCTGACTCAGACATTTTTGAGGAATTGTAATCACATTCATCCTGCCACACTGACCTAACTAATTATTTCCTGCTAAAAACGTTTAATTCCTCAGTTCATCAGTGCAATGCAGAATTTATTTCCTCAGGAATTTACCCCTCTTTTTTCTTGGGTAGACTCACCGGCGGTGTGCTCCAGTGGAGAAAGCTAGTCCCCAGAGACGGAGCCCTTGGTTCCAGTCTGTACCAAAGCATCCTGGTCGCCCTTGGCCGTGGTGTGTCAGCTGGGGGGTGCGCTTTGTTTTTTGGGGGAATCCTGAACCTGGCTAAATTTGATCTTCTCATTGCTGGGTATGTTCATGTCAAAGTAGTGGAGACCTTCCCAGGGCAAGAACTCTTCCTGTATTTCCTCTTGCTTAATTGCTTTATTTCCTTTCAGCCTAGACATACACAAACATGGGAAAGAGCCCTCCCACTCAGCCTTGTGCTGTAACTTCCATTGTACTTGCAGATATAATTTACAAATATAGATGTATTTCTACATTCGCAGAGAGAGAGTTCTGGCTTTCTTAGGCGTACCTATTCTGGCTTTGGTCAGGCACGCCCTCCCAATTTTTGAACTATCTGCCTACATGATAATTTCCAGCCATCTTCACATCCTTCTGTCACCCAGGCATTTTTTCATAAAGGACCTAGGTCCCAGTGAATTCTGAACCCATTATGTCCCATCGTCCCATATAGAGGACACCTATGAAAACTTAAATGGAGCAATAAAGATACTGCTTACGGTCGCTTTGCATCTGTGTCAATTTCGTTGCACTATTTGCAGAGTTGAAGAGTTGGGACTTAGTGGGTAAAGTGAGTTCATTAAAACTCACATTTTACCATTTGCAGTTTTAAATTGTTTTTTGTATATGACAACTAAAAATCAAAAGCCCACAAAGATATAATTGATTCTTTGAAAAATAGGGCACAAAAGGATGTGATACGGGCACGTAAGTCGATGCCACAGTGAGTGCTCAAGTGACAGTCTGTGGCACCTGCTTCCTGAGCAGACATGGGGCTGTGTAGCTCATGACTCACATAATCCCATAGCCTCTGCCTCTGTTCTCCATGGAAATGGGGACAGCTGGTATGCTTTTGGCGTTTGAAGAGTGAGTAGGTGGCTCTTCAATATGGCATTCATTTAAATGGGAAGCCCCACACTGTCTCCAGGCTTTCCTTTTCAACTGTAGCTTAGTCCACACAATTCCTGTTTAGCCTTGGGGTTTTCTAGGCCACAGACTGATTTGAGTGGAATCCCTCCCTCTGCCCCTGCCCCCACCCCCCACCGAGATCCACTGTGCACAGAAGGCTGCAGGCTTGGGGCATCTGGGGGGGGGGGGGGCTGCCTCCGGAGAAGCTCTTTGCCTTCTTCCCAGACTGGTCTTGGCCATGACTTGAAAATGAGGAAAAGAAGACGGTGGGGAGGGGAGAGAGGAGGGGGAGGTGATGGCAGGGAAAAGGAGAGTGACCCAGTGGAGGGATTAGAACCTGAGACCAACGTAACTGACTCAGGACGGTGACGGGGTGGCGCTAGTGAGCTCAGGGGGGGAGGCAGTGGCACAGTCAGCCCATGGGTGAGCAGCAATGGCGGCAGCTATCACATTTAAAAAATAATGAGAAGATAGAGATGTTGAAGAAAGAGGAGGCTGAGACACAGAGTTCCTGAGAAAAAGTCTGGACAGGGAGGGAAGAGACCGGCTCACGTGCAGGAAGACCAGGAGAGTCCCGGACAGCTAGGGCCTTTCCCAGGCAAATGCTGCTGTGGGATTTGTGTCCTGGGATTGGCTGCCGCCTGACCACAGAGTCACCCTCCCATCTGAGGATGGTGTCTGCATGTCTGGTGGTCAGGTGTGGACTCGGACACCTGAGGCAGCTCAACCTTTGGGCTCCAAATTCCCCTTCCAGTCCAACCAGACTCGGGAGTGGCTTCTGGTTACCAGGAACCCCTTAGTTGGGGTCCGCTTAACTCAGGCACAGCGGCGGCCCTATCTCCAGTCCCTGGATGGGAGGTGCCAGAGCGACAGGGCCCAGAGTCTCCACCCTCCGGGACGGGAGGGCAGACACGCCGCCAGGGGGCTGCAGCGCCACCAGCAGGGTTTCTATGGAGGGCAGAGCCTGCAGTTTTGGGTTTTGTTGGGTTCAGAGCTAAGACCTTACTAGAATGAGTAGAATCGAGAGGAAAACAGAAAGGAAGTTGGCGACAGTGGACAGGTGTTGGGTTAATTTGTCATGCCGGTGATAACCCGCACTGAGATGGGCTGCAGGTCTGGAGAGCTCAGGACTGGTTGTGGGAGCTGATGAGTCCCCTCCGTCTGACCCCTGCCCCAGGTCTCTGCCACTGCTTGTGGAAAAGGCCACCTCAGTGTGAGGCCACACGGATGCTGCGAAAAGCAAAACCGCATCAGGCAGGTCTGCTGGCCACAAGGAGGGTCAGAGCTAGACTCCAGTCTGCCCTAGACAGCTCACTCGCGGAGCCCGGCTGTCACCGGCCCAGTAGCTCCAGAGCCTCCAGAGAGGCTCGTCCTGCATGGAATGAGGCTCTCGGGGTCGTGTCACACAAGGGGCTACTCGGGGACTGTGACGTGTCATCAAGAAAAGAGACGCCTCAGGATCTCTCTCCGCACCTGTGTAGGCTGCTCCATGGAAAAGGAGTTCAAACTCAGGGGATTTGACTCAGGACAGGAGGAAAACCCAGCTGAAAGGGGCTTCCTGGAGGAGGAGGCTGGGCCCCAGCAGGGCCTGCCATGGCAGGGTGGAGAGCGGGTGGACAGGGTACGTAGTGACAGCCGGGTTCCCGTTCTGCCTGTTTTTCAGTTACAGCCACATGTACTTCTCACCTTGCCCTGATCCAGGTCAGGGGACCAACTCTGGCCTCCCGTACCCCACATGACCCCCCAGGAAGCGGCATCTGGCTGTGCTTGGTGGTGGGCTGCCTTGGGCCCTGGGCTTCAGCTCTAGCTGCTGAGCTGTGGTCAGGAGGCCAGAATCTGCATTTCATAACCCAAAGCTGGTAACCCAAACCCGTCACTGCCTGATCATTTGTCCTGTCCCCCTTGCGTTCCTCTGAGAAGTCTGGTAGCGAAGGGAAAGGTAAACGTCTCAGGGAAGAGCACACATCTGATCCTCCTTGGGCTGTGGGGAAGAAGGCCGGCAGGCGAGGCCAGAGCGCTGTCGGAGCAGGACTGCCCAGAAAGCCCTGAGCTGGGAGTCCCGGGAGAACGGTGATTCATTTTGAGGCAGAAGTTAGAACAGACATCATACGGACAGCCTGTCTTTCAGAGGTGACGTTCTTGCCTGATGGTCTCACTTTTACCTGTTTTATTATATTTTAATTATTTGAAAATCAGAGAGACAGAGTGCCCATCATCGCTTCATTCCCTAAATGCCCACAGTAGCCAGTGCTGAACTGGGGCCACGGCCAGGAGCCAGGGGCTCAATCCATGTCTCGCACTTGGGTAGCAGCGACTCAGTTACTTTGGCCATCACTGCTGTTTGCCAGGATGTGCATTAGCAGGAAACTGGAGCTGGAGCGGGGACTCAAACCCAGGCACTCCAATACACGACATGGGCGCTTTAACTGTCAGGCCAAACACCCACCCCTGCTTTTCCCTGTAATGAAGGAACAGCTGACCATGGCAAGTGAACAGGCAATGGAGGTGGAGGCTGGGATCCGGTTTGGAGCAGTGGCCATAGTGGAAGGAAGAGGTCAGCTTGGGAGGATGCAGAAGGACTGCCGAGTTGCCTGAGACTGGACTCAGGTGAGAAACCAGCAATGTTGGCCCTCTCTGGAGCAAGAAGCAGCCCCCAGCCAGACTGCAGCCTGGGAACCAGCAAGGGACCGAGTACAAGGTCAAGGGGCAAGTGAAATGAGATCCCGGGGAAAGTGAAGTTGGTGTTATTGTCCATTCCACACTGTGCCTGTGTGCATGTGGAGATGGGGGAGTGGAGGGCAGACAAGAGAAACCAGGGAGGAACGAGAGAGAGAGAAGGGGGAGGGCAGGCATTTGGCTTTGCCATTAGGATGCCGGCATCGAACATCGGAGTGCCTGATGCTCCTGACTAGCTTCCTGCTAATGTGCTCCTGGGGTGGGGGCGGCAGTAATGGCTCAAGTAGTTGGGTTCCTGCCACTAATGAGGGAGACTTGGATTGGGTTTCCAGTCTAGGGCTGTTGCAGTCATGTGGGGGAGTGAATCAACAGCTGGGAGGTCACTCTCTGTGTCTGTCTCTCTGTACCTCAAAGCAAAAGACATTTTCTAAAGTTTGGGGGGAAATGTGGAGGGGAAGAGTGTAGAGGCTGGGGGTGGAGAAGGGTCTGAGGATTGGGGGTCACCCTAAAGTCGAGGGCAGGCTTGGGAGGTGGAAGGAGAGCAAGGTGGAGGAATTCATGGTGACAGGGTTCGAGTGGTGGACATTTGAGTGGGCTGCTTAAGGGAAGTCTTGGGGAGGATGAGGTCAACAGCCCTGCTGTCAGAATGCCAGTTGAGTCATCAGGATGACCTGGGGCACAGTGACACTCGATGTGAGTCGGCCATGCCATTGTTTTTAATAAATTCAGGTGGCGGATGGCAAGAAACGTGGATGATGCCCCGATAGCTGATAAATGCTGGAGTTAAAGGTTGATAATGTACACTAGGAAGGAGGATGGGTTTTCCCCTTTGAATTTTGTTTGCATTGGAAGAGCGAGAGCCGAGTCAGAAGGGGGAGAGGTGGGACCAGGTCAGAGTCATGTTCAGTGACAGGAGGCTGGGTGCTGGCCTGCGGTGTGCTGAGAGACCCTGTGCTCCAGCTTCCCCTGTTGCGCTGAGTCCCTACACATCAGCCCCACATATCCTACTGCAAGGACTCTGTTTACTCTGGGGTCCTGGGAAGTTCAAAACAACCAGAAGATGGGATCCTGGCACCAATAACAAATTCCTACAGTGCTTCGTCGGTCCTCGTATTTCACAGCAAACACTGGTGCCTTGTGTGACGTTCTTTCCCAGCGCAGAACCACAGCATGTGTTCCCCTGGGCGCTTTCAGAGCCCTGCACAAACCCCCCAGCAGAGGATTTATGGCGACTCTGTTTCCAGCTTGCCTTCAGGCTTGGGAGGTTCCTTAGGGCAAAGATTATAACTCAGTCACTCTGTGCCCTCAGCAGCTGGCATAACGCCTGGCATGGAGTGCTTAGTAGTCACTGAATAAACACTTGTGGAATGAACGGCTGTGAGCTTTAGGAACATAAATGGCATGCCACACTCCCTTTCACAAAGGAAGAGGCTAAGTTCAGGGTGGTATCCACTTGCCCCTGAACTTTAGCCTCCTCTCCCAACATTTATTTATTTATTTATTTGAAAGGCAGAGCGAGAGAGAGAGAGAGAGAGAGAGATCTTCCATTTATTGGTTTACTACCCAAATGGCTACTATAGTTGGGCTGCAAGGATCCAAGGACTTGGGCCACCTTCCACTGCTTTCCCACGCACATTTTCAGGGAGCTGGATCAGAAGCAGGGTAGCTGGGACTTGTGCTGGTGCTCCAACATAAGATTCCACTGTCTCAGGCAGGGGCTTACCCCACTGTGTCACAGTCATTGACCACGTAATTTTCAAAATTCTCCTTGAGCTTTACTTCCTTCCTAATAAAACTGTACAAACCAGATCCTCAGGTAGAATGAACCACTCTGTCCTCTACTTTTATGCTCCTCTGTACATGGTTTTATTAGTGTATGCTTCCGCCTACATTGTATTTTGCCTCTATGTTTGTCTCCCAGATATACGATAAATATCACGCAGGCACAGATCATGGATTCCGGCCTCTAGCTCATTCACCCTAGCCTGCCATATGGGTGTTCACATGAATTAAACAAAGGAACCAACAATCTCTGAAGAATATTTGCGCTGTAGATGACTGAAGAAATGTTTAAATTCATGCACCTCCAGAGAGCCAAGAACAAAGAGAAATGGAGCTGTGTGACCAGGAGATGGACTGGCGCTCACTGGAGGACCTCACTCAAGGACTGCTCAGGACTCTTGGGAACCTAAGCTCAAGGAGCGTAGGCAGAACTTCTCTGGGACACAGATTCCAGGGCAAGTAGGAGCTGCCAGCTTGCGGGAAGGCTGCACTATAACTCAAATATAACTGAGGAAGGAAGAAGGTTGACTTCAGCTCACAGTTTCGGAGATTCACAGTCCAAGATCTAGCAGTCCCAATGGTCCCAGTGTCTGATGAGGGCGAGGCTCGTAATGGCAGAGCGTGTGTGGAGGAGGGACCCCGGAAGTAAGACACAGGGAGAGAGACGATTATCTTCTGTCCTTAAAAAGCCACCATGTTTTGATTTTTAGGGGCTCCTCTCTAACAACTTAATCCTAATCCAGTCATTTTCCAAGGCCGCACCTTCAGACACTAGTACTGGATTAAGTGCCACCCTTAATCCTTTAACATAATTCTGAGGATCAAGCCTTCAACACATGGCCGTTTGGGGGGCACCCACACTTACACAAGCTATAGCACCAGCTCTGAGGAACATGTGCAGGAAGGCACCAGCCATCAGGACTCTGGGCCCCTCCTCCCTGTAGACCAACCACCGCCACCCAGCAGGAGCCGTGACTACTGAGAGCTTGAGCTCACTACAAGGGGACTGGTTTTCCTTCTCAATTCCAGTCATAAAACGTTGGTGAATTGGCACAGCTTGGGGCTGAGTCAGGTGCCAGTCAAAGCCTGCCACAGTAGAATCTGCAGGAACCCGGTAGTCGCCGCTGGAGCCACCCAGTAGAGTGCGACAAGCCACTGCAAACAGCAGGGATGTGGGTGGTTGCTCCCACTCTCAGCCCTGCGGCTCCAGGGCCTATCCACATGCCTTCATGTGCAGGCAATGCATAGCATCTTGCTGTGGGGAATTGTGGAATGATTTAAATTAATTTTTTTCCCGAGTATCAGGACTAAGCCCATGACCTCCCTCTGGCCCTGGAGCACGGAGACTGAAGGGGCTGAGCCCCAGGCCCCTCCTAAGGCCACAAACTGAGGTGGCTGGGGCTATGTAAGTGCTGGACCCCCAAGCACTGGGGCCAGGAGGAAGCCGGTCCTCCGGAGGCAGCCTCATCTCTACTGGGTCGGGCCCAAGCTCCCAGGCTGCTTCCAGAAGCTTCCTCCTCTGCAAAGCCTGAGGGAGCGGGAAGCCGGGGTCCCAGGAACTCCACGGAGGGGCACATTGCAGCTCTTCCCAAGAGCCCTCGTTCCGGGAGGCTCCAGCCGTCTCTGGCTGCGCCTGAGGGAAACAGGGAGCGGGGCCAGGGCGGGCAGCGAGGCCCTGCGGTCCTGGAGCCCCGCGGGGGAGGGACAGCAGCAGGTGACAGCCGGGCCGCGGGGCTATAAATAGGGGCGCGCGTCAGCCGCGGGCGACAGCAGTGGCCGGCGGGCAGAGGCCTAGAGGCCTGGCCGGAGGGGAGGCCTGAGGGAAGGCAGGCGGAAAGGCGGGCGCCATGGGGTCGCGGAGGCTCCCCAGCCGTGGCTGGGGTTCCGGGGGGCGGTCGGGGGCTGGGGGCGATGGCGAGGACGATGGGCCCGTGTGGACCCCCAGCCCCGCCAGCCGCAGCTACCTGCTCAGCGTGCGGCCCGAGACCAGGTGAGTGGCGCCGCGGGGGCTGGGCGGGCCGGGTGGCCGCGTGGGGCCTCCGGGAGGCCTGGTCAGCCCCGGGAGGCCTGGTCAGCCCCGGGCGGCCGCGCCCTGGAACACTAAGCCTGAAGGCCCAAGGCCCGGCCCTTGAGCTCCCTCTGTCCCCATGTGGCTCGTGGGCGCCAGACCCCAGGCCCCAGGGAGTCAAGCCTGGATTGGAGGCCCTCTCCTTCGGACCGATTTCCCAGGGCGGAAGGCCTTCCTTATCTCTCCCGTGCCTGGGCCCTGGCCGCCTGGCCTCAGATTCCACAGGCAGAGATAAGCAGGGCTGAGTGGCAGACATTCCTTCCGGACTGACAGGAGGGGACTGTGGGGGCTGCTTTGCTGCGGTGGGACGAGATAAGAAGTGGAGGTGGGGAGAGAAGGCCTTTGGGGGGTTCCAGCATCTTTGTGGGGGCTGGTGAGATGGGGGGGTGCCATGCGGTATGGGTTGGCCCTACTGGGGATGTGGCGATGGAGGGTGTGGAACTCTGAGGGTACCCCCTTTGCCCTGCCCAGCTACAGGGAGGGGCGGTGAGGAGCCCCTCAGGGGGCTTCCAAGAGCTAAGGAGGGAAGGTTGAGTTGTTTTAGGAGCGAGGTTGGCGTGGACAGTTAAGACAGGTGGACACTGAGAAGCTGGGGGCCCTCAGATAGGACATGGCAGGTGCATTGCCATGGAGACACACTTCCTGTCGCTCAGCTCCCTCACCCTGGAGCCTCCTTCCTAAAGGGAAATGTGAGGGTTTGGCTGTTGGGATAGGGGTTCCTGGTGCCCTGAATCTGGGTGGTTGTCAATCCTGCAGACAACAGCCGCTCCTCTCAGACACTGTCCACAGACCTCCTGTTTTCTGTTCATCAAAGAACACAAAAACAGGCGCCAAGGACATTCAGGAAAAGTCCTGGGCACTTCCTCGTGGATTGGCTGAGCCTGTTGACCTTGGAGCTGGAAAAGTTCAGCTGTAACCGGAACCGGTTTCTGCATAAAACTTGTCAAATGGTGTCACATGTCTAGGGCAGGGCCCAGAACTGGTCTTAGTGACTGAGTCAGATTCAGTAGGTTTCCTGGCTGCCAGGAAAGAATGCCCCCTCCTCCTGAGTACTGGCTCTACGGAAACCCAGAAGGAAATGGGAACGTTTATCCAGTGCTTTGCGAAGCTGTCTTCCTGTTGGAGCCTCACTCAACACAGTGCCTTGTCTGGGATTGGCCTCCTGGGTCTGGGCTTTATCAATATCAAGGAGACAAGTGGATGGGCTGGGAGAAGGATCCTTATTGGAGACAGCAGACTGGAGAGAGGACAAGGAGGGAGAACCAGAGAACCAGGCAGAACAGAGGGGCTGGGCTTTGAGG
Organism: Sylvilagus floridanus; assembly: GCA_949820135.1. NCBI lineage: Eukaryota > Metazoa > Chordata > Mammalia > Lagomorpha > Leporidae > Sylvilagus > Sylvilagus floridanus. Next base: position 92,377,054 of record OX463239.1, on the reverse strand, counting down.
AGAAGGTTGGCGAGTGAACAGGTGCTGCTATGGTATGGTGCGCATGTGTTACTGCACACCTGATGAATACAAAGCCATGTGCCAGCCTGAGAGCTGGGGGCTGTCTGCTTAAGTCCTCTTGGACCTACATGGGAGTGCTCTGGAAGGGAATCTCTGAGAATCTGCGGGGAGTAGGTTAGACTGTTGGGAGAGAGGGTTTTCCAGCCGTGGACCAGGCTCTGTTCTGTCCTTGCAGTTTTTCGCTGCTCCTGCCAGTCGGTCACAGGTTTTGAGGGATAAAGGAGCCAGATTTTTCTGGAAAAGGCTTTGGTCAAAGAGGGGCGAATGTGAGTGGGGCTGCATTGGGAGGTAGAAGAGGGGTGGTCCCAGTTCTCCAGCAAAGCCCTGCATTCTGCTGTCCCTCAGAATAGGCTGGCTGCCCTGGGGATGTAGAGAGGGCTCAGGACACGAGGGAGAAAGGAGGAGGACCCCTTCGGGCTTCTGCCTGCCATGTCTGGCTCCAGCTCCGCCCAGCCCTGAGTGAGACTCGAGTTCTGCCCCCTCACTCTCGTCTCTGGCGTTTTCTGAGTCTACCTGTCTGTGTGTCTCTGGAATCCTGGAGGCATTGTCACAGCCGTCAGGAGGCTGGGTTGCTCCTGGGAGCGGCTGGCTGGCTGGACTGGTGGCCGGGACACCAGGAGCCTTGGTTTAGGATCCAGAACTGCTGGATACATCAGCGCTCCCTGGCCCATAGCCAAAGGGTTTCCAGTCCAAGGCCAGCTGAAGCATATTTCCAGGGCCCACCGGGGTCTGAGGCTCAGCACACAGATAGCCCATCCAGCCTTTCGGCCCAGCCTCCTCGGTCACCCAGCCCCAGGGCCTGCACCCCTGCAGGAAGGTGGAATGTGGGGATGCCAGAGGAAGTTAAGGTTGTGCAGTCGGTTGGAAGCAGTGGTGACTAATTGGCTTTTGCAGGACGCTGAGAAGTTCGAGAAATCCCTGGCTCCCTTGTTTCTTGGTTCCAGTGGACTTAGAGGTGCAGCGTATCCTACGACGTTTCTCCAGACAGCGTTGAAGCAATTTCTGCTGTTCTGCTTAGGTCAGGCTTTTAGAGAAACTGAGAGATCAAGCCAGCCAGGACTTTCCAAGGGCCTTTTATGTCTCAGGGCAGATGAGAGCCAGGAAGGAGGGGTGGCCCTGGCTGCCACAGCCAGTCCTGGCTCCCCTCTCTAATCCCTGGGCCCACTTTACTCTTAAAGGAGTAACCTTTTCCTTTCAGGGCCCTGGGTTCCCCTTTCGCATGGAGATCTCTTTAAAGCCTTTCTGCCCCACCATTTGAGACTTCTGCTCCTGTCCTGCTTGGAGGCCGTAGATGGGGAGGCTCCCCTGCGTCACTGAGAGCCCTGACTTGGTTTTGGCCCAGTCAGCAGGATGCTGGTGGGACTTCTGCCTCCTGAGTCCCCCATAGGCCCAGGCTGTAAGGGTGAGGCCCAGAGGGAGCAGGACAGTGAGGCCAGGGACCAGGGGCTCACAGACAGCCCCCGAGAGAGAGCTGGGGAGAGATCACAGTCCAGCTCAGTCCCTGCCCCGGCATTGCCCCTTCTGAGTTAGAAAGCTAACTGCCCCCTGCCCTCCCCAGACCCGAAGGAGAAATCTCCACTCTGAGGGGAGGGACAAAGGAAGTGTACCGGCAGCAAGGGACGCCTCGGGACCACGGAGGCTCTGCCCACGCAGCCTCCAGAGGCTTTTTAAAGCTCGGAGCAAAGGCAGCTGCCTCCTGCTCCCTGGCTTCTACGTCTTTTCTGGGGCAGCAGCTCCCTTGGCGGTTGGGGGTGGGGTGCAGGCCAGAACCCTTCTTGCTTGAAAACGCATCCCCTTGCCCCCCTGTCCCTCCTCTCTTCCTTCCACACCACAGTGGTTGGATACGCATTGCATGCCCACCATTGTGCAGAGAACCACAGAGCTACAAAACTGGCCAGCTTTGAAGGCTGAGAACACAGGACCCCGTGAAGAGCGGAAGTGAAGGCCATGGCTGCACCCATGCCCGCTGCGTACTGGGGAGAAGAGAGCCGTGGTGGTGGTGAGGGTGTGAGCACATCAGCAAGGTCTTAACAGCTCAGCCAAGGAGTTGAGGCACAATGTAGTGTCCAGTGGCGGTACTGCAGCGTTTTGTTCAGACGAGTGGTGCTGATGTGAGAGGTTAGAAGCGGGTAGAACTGTCATGAAATATGGAGTTGGGGGGTCTAAGCCAGAGCACAGGGGTAGAGGGAAGGGGAGAAAGAAGGGCCCAGAACTGTCTTACTGGATCTGGGGAACGGGGCGGGGGGTCCAATATGGTGGTTGGTTTTCTGTTTTAAGATTGATTTATTTAGTTGAAAGGCAGAGTTACAGAGAGAAGGAGAGACAGATCCTCCATCTGTTCATACCCTAAATGGCCACAAAGGCCAGGGCTGGGCCAGGGGAAAGCCAGGAGCTTCATCCAGTCTCCCACATGGGTGGCAGGGGCCCAATCTCTTGGGCCATCTTATGCTGCTTTCCCAGGCACATCAGCAGGGAGCGTGATCAAAAGTGGAGCAGGAGCCAGTGCTGTAGGGTAGCGGGTAAAGCCACCGCCTGCAGTGCTGGCATCCCATATGGGTGCTGATTTGTGTCCCTGCTGCTCCACTTCTGACCCAGCCCTCTGCTATGGCCTGGGAAAGCAGTAGAGAATGGCCTAGATCGTTGGGCCCCTGCACCTGCATGAGAGGCCCAGAGGAGGCTCCTGGCTTCTGGCTTCAGATCTGCTCAGCTCCGGCCATTGTGGCCATTTGGGGAGTAAAGCAGTAGGTGAAGTCTGCTCTCTTTCTCTCTGCTTCTCTGTAACTCTACCTTTCAAATAAAATAAATAAATCTAAAATACAAACAAACGAACAAAAATAGTGGAGCAGTGAGACTCAAACCAGCATCCGTATGGGAGGCTCGCGTCGCAGGCGGCAGCTTTAATTGGCTGTGCCACAGTGCCAGCCCCGACATGCAGGTTTTGAGCTCAGGAGTTTGGAGAATGCCAGTGGAACCCACAAGCTGAGAGCCCTGGAGGGAAGCCTGGTTTGGGGGAAGACACTGAGTTTGGTTTTGTGATTACAGAGCTGGGATCTTCGGAGAGCGTCAGACCAGGGGTGCGGGTGAAGCAGGGGGCATTTTCACTGCAGGGAGTGTGATGGGCGGGCCCAGATGTCCCCCAGGGAGCCGGGGCTAGGGCTGCAGATGTTTGTGTTGGGAGAGGCGGAGGGGAGTAGCAGTTGACTCACACCGAGTGGGCCCAGCTGTGCTCAGCGCAGCCCTGTGTGGGTCCCCACCCGGTCTGTTCCCAGCTGCCCCAGGTGGGAGGGATGATCCAGCCTCCGGGCAGGATGGGCCTGGCGCTGGACTGACTGAGGAGCTGGACGCCTGGCTCCTGCTGAATTAACTGCTTTGTTTCTCTCCTCTTCCCTCTCCCGGCTGGTTTGCCTTGCGGCTCTTTAACTGTACTTTAACATATTAATGGTGGGTGTTGTATAAGCCACCTGTCTCCTTCCCGGCCTGTTGGGGGGGTTTCCAGGAACTGGACTCTTCTCTCCCAGAAGGCCTGGAGAGCTGCGGGGCTGGGCAAGGTGCCAGGGAGCTCTAGGCTCCCGTCCTGGGGGCAGTGACCCGAGTGCTGGGACACACCTTTCTCAGAGCACAGCCCCAGGGGCCCCTCCTGCCTAACCACATTCTTGGACTCTGCTGCCTTTAAGGAGCTCTTGGTTCCAGATGCGTTGGTGTCCGGTGGTGAGGCCGCTTGCTAACTGGAGCAGGCCAACCCAGACAGCTGGGCCCTTTTAATAGAAAGGCCTGCGGGCCCCAGATGGTGGCCGATTAATACTTTGCGACTGTTGTTGATTTCGCCTCCTCCTCCCCTTGCTTTTGGGCCTAATGATTCCATTTGCTGTTTTTGCTTAGCTTATCCAGCAACCGGCTGCCTCACCCAAGCTCTGGAAGGTAAACGCACATTGCATTCCACTCCTTGGACTGCTCTTTTCTTGGGTCTGGGCACTGAAGGGCCACTGGGGGGCTGCTCGTGCACTAATGAGGCTGCATGGGGAGAGGGGTGGGCGGAGGAGGGGGGAGGTGAGGAGGTCTCACGTGAGCATGGCTCTCACAGCGACCAGGACTGAAGCTTGCATGGGTCGTTTGAAAGGAGCACAGGGACTCAAGAACAGAAATGTGGGCAGTGGTCCCTAGGGGCCTGCGATAACGTTTCTTTGCCCCCTGGAGAGACGCCCTGGGACTAGCACAGGGAGCTGCAGGCACGTGACCCGTCCTCTTCCTGGATTTCCTGGTTTCTGTAGCCCCATATGGAGGATTCACATCTTTCTGTGTCTCTCCTGACTTTGGCTGCTGCCTTTTTCATTTCATTCTGCAGTCCCCTAAGTTCTCCTTTTACCTCCTTGTTCTCTGAATTGCCTTCCTCCAGCTGCTCTGTGTCCCCAAAGACAGTGTACTGTGTGAGATCAGAGAGCCCCGTGTTAACGTGTTCCTGCATGAGCGTATGTTATGACGTGCTGCAGAGCCAGGGCGAGGCCTGAGCGAGCCCATGGTCGAGATTTGCTGCTTGAACAACGGCCCTTTTGCCTCCTGAGCAGGGGACACTCTCTCCTGGCTGCACTGACTTTTATGATCAGGGTGGGAACACGTCCTTGCTACTCCCCACCACTTGGGCCTCATCCTAGACTCTGGTGGATTTGGGGAGACTGGCTGCAGTTCCTGTTCCCAAAGATGGCTGAGCGGCCAGGTGTCTGAAGAGCTGCTCTTATCTATGGCCATGCTGAGCACCACCAGGTACGTGACCTGGATGGGGGTGAACACTGAGGAGCCTGTTCGGAGTGGCTCACGGTGAGAGAAGGAGAGGCCATCACAGCTCATTCAAAGTGGAGGGTAGTGTGTTCAGTCAAAGCAAGGGGAGGCCGATGTCCGGTTCCTCTGGACGCTGTGAAGCACAGCACCTGGTTGGTCTGTGCTGTCCTCCTGAAGTCAGGGAGCTGGAAGGGCTTGGTGGCGTCAGGGTTGGACAAGGCCATCTCCAGATGTGTGGGTGGACTGCCAGGCTTTCTTTTTAGAAAGGATGTATTCATTTATTTGAAAGAATAAAGAATTACTGAGAAGAGGAGCAGAGATGAGATTTCCCATCTGCTGGTCCCCTTCTCAGGTGGCTGTGACAGCCAGAGCCAGGCCAGGCTGAAACCAGGAGCCAAGAGCCGCATCTGGGTCTCCCACGTGGGTGGCAGGGACCCAGGTAATAGGGCCATCTTCTGCTTTCCCCAGACGATGAACAGGGAGCAGGCAGAAGTGGAGCAGCAGAGACTTGAACCACCACCCCTGTGGGGTGCTGGCATTGCAGGTGGCGGCTTCACACACAATGATGGCCCCGACTTCCTGGCTTCCCACGGGACTGGGTGCCGCCCCCTCAGTTCCATCCCAAGTCTGAGTGGTTGGCAGAAAGCTCTAGGGGCCAGAAAGTTCATGGCAATGAAAAGCTGGTGACATTCATTGGAGGAAGACAGCGCCCACAGGGACTCTCCCTGCCCCCAAAGGTACCCCACACCCACTTCCCTGGAGGGAGGGCTGTTGTCTCCCCACACCTTTCAGCAGTCACTTAGGCTTTTCCCATGTCGACATTTTGAATATACTGTAGCTGGGGGACTCGTGCAAAGTTTGAGGAGTTAAGTGCTCTTGTCTAAAAGGGTAGCGGATTCCATCACTGCCCACATCGAGCACTCGCCTTTGCAAGTTTGCTGGAGTCATAGCTTCCTTGTCTCATGCCTGTGGATCTGAAGTGATTTTCCTAGGTTGGCACAAGCGCCTTCCCCCCATAAGCCTATGCAGAAGCCTGGGTCCAGGCGCAGTTCATGGACAAGGTAGTGTTCCCATTATGTAAGAGGACTATGGCTGTTGGGACGAATTACTGAATTGTAGAACTAGAATTGCACTTGGCCTGACAGTTTCTAGGAACTAATTCCCAAAGTCAGACATTGCTCAGTGTGGGAACAGCAAGAACTGTTTTCCGATTTCCATTTCCTGAGTGTCGAGGGAGCTGGTGGCCGAGGTCCCAGGGACCTTCTGAGTGGCTCACAAAGCAGGACAAGCAGCTCACACAGCAGGTCGTGAGTGAGAGAGCCTTGCAGGGAGGGGAAGGGGGTAGTGTCTGGGAACGTGAGAGCTGGGACCCTCTCTCTGAGTAGTCTTCTTGTGGAGGGCTGGCTCCTATGCACCCCAGCCACCCAGGCATCTGCCTTCCTGCAGAGAAACCACAGGTGGCTCCGTTGGGCCAAAGGTCTCAGCTGATTCCAGACATTCTCTGGGGATGCAGCCTTTCTCCTCAAATTCAAGTCCAGAGTGGTAGTTAAAAAACCAAACAAAACAAACCTCCACTGACCATGGAGCTCCTCCCCCAGGCGTGGAAGGTTACAGATCCGTCTACACCACACCGTGTGCACCACACTCACCCTGCCCTGGAGGAGAGGCTGCCCACAAACACCGCCCTGGGTGACCACCCCACCTTTAGATGATTGTCCTCCCCCCACCCCCCCGCTCCCTTCCCTTCCACCCCACATCCCTGCTGCTCACAGAGGGTGGGTGCGTGCCTAGGGCCGGGGAGGAGGGCGGGCACGACTTGTGCACCGCACAGCCTGGCTGCGTGGTTGTGCTTCACGCCTGGGAACGATGCACCGTGTCTGCAGGCCCGGGGGAGGGCTTGGGGCAGTGGTCGGCTTCCTGTGCCCAGGAGGGAGAGGACGGTGAGTTTGTGCTGGACTCAGTAAGCCGCGAAAGCCCTGAGTCCTGGGAGATGGACTGCCCCAAGAGAACTGAAGGTTATGGCTGTGCGGGGGTGGATCTGTTTGTGGTTTGGCAGTCCTGCTGGTTGGCCTGAGCTGCCAGCGCTGTGTGCACTACAGCATGTGGTCTCCAGGGATGGCTCAGGGCAGCCGTGGCTGGTTTTGCACTGCGGCTCCCTAGCTCTGTTTGGGATCAGAATTCCTTTGGGTCTCTCTTTTCTGATAATCCTAGGAAAGAGAGCCCACTTTTGGAACTGGACCTCTGGCATCGCCAGCTCGGTTTGTGCACTGTGGGTCTGAGCTCACACACAGGAGCTTTCCCTCTGATCCCAAGTGTCTGGGCTCCCGGGCCCTATGAGTTCCCCCTCTTTGGGGCCTCACGGCTCTGGAAAGGTTGGCTGGCTGTTCCCTCTCTGGCATGAGTGGAAGCTCTCTCTGCTGGGGCTCCATTTCTGAGCTTGACCTATGTTGTCTCTCCCCCATGTCCTGCTTCCCTGGAGAGGAAAAGGAGAAGCCAGCCCCACCTGCCCCCACCCCAGACCCGAAGGGATACCTGATTTGGTAGTTGGGCATGCTCAAGAGGCTGGCCCCAGGGCCAACAGACCTCTGTTGTAATGGGACTGGATCAGAATTCTATCTGACCCCTAGTAGCATCCCTGCCCACAGTCTGGCCAAGAGGCCTGACCTCCCTTGAAGAAAGACTTGCCCAGGTGCCGGAGCCGCGGCCCCAGGATGGCTCCTGGGCAGACACGGTAAGATTTAGCTGCCTGGGACACAGCCAGGCTGCTCTGTCCTGCAACAGAGGGCTGCTCTGATAGCTCTTTGCCTCTCCTAGGAGCACCTTCTGCTCCATCATTGCTCAGCTAACAGAGGAGACCCAGCCCCTATTCGAGACCACGCTCAAATCCAAGGCTGTGTCCGAGGACAGCGACGTCAGGTTCACCTGCATCGTCACAGGTAATGTGGCTGTCTGTGTGCTCCACAGCAGGGTCCCAGGGGGCTATGGGGACAAGCATGGTGGGGAGGTGGGCTGTGTGCGCAGCACTGTGCCGGTTGATGTTTGCTTTCCTAGCTTCCTCTCTAGCTTAAGCTCCCTGTGTGGGCTGGTGTCCATGCCTCCTCCCGTTCTGGAGCCACGATATACCTGCACTTCTCCCTGCTCTTCATACATCCACGAGGGATGAATCTTCGTTCTAAGACAAGAAGTTCTCTAGTTGAAACAGATCTTTGCTGCAATCTCTCCAAATATCCCCATTTTCCAGTTGGGTAGTTTGAGGTTTGGGAGTCTCAGGCCTGAGAGTCAGGGACGTGTAATGACTCCGACTCAGGCTCTGGAATGGACGGCCTGGCTTTGAGTCTTGCAGTTCCAAGGTGTTGAGCAGGCTATGTATCCCCTCAGCCACTCATCTGTAGAATGGGATCATAATGGCATGAGCTTCCTAGGGCTGATGTAAGACTGAGTGAGTTAATCCTTGCGAAACATTTGGAAGGGTACGTAGCATACAGTAAGAACTGTATGAGGGCTGGAAACGAAGGCTTCTTGCCTTTTGCTGAGCTCCTTGGAGGGACTGAAGCAATGACTGCCCCACAGAGACCCCACTGATGGGCACCCACCCTCGCTACACAGCAGTTCCAGGGTCCCAGGTCCAGAACCCACTGTTGTGGAAAAGCAAGGGCAGCGATGGTCTCCGGCTGTGACATGTCCTGACCCCGGGGAACTTGTCCGCCACAGGCTGGGTTCTCATGGGTGGATCTCACTCTCCCCCAAGGCCCTGTGAGCTCTAGGCTGAGGGGCCTGCCTGTGTCCCTTACCTTAGAACAGCAGCGTGATGCATTTCGCAATGTTCCATTTCCATTGTTGTTGAAACCTCACAGAACCCTGTGAAGTAAGTGCTATTATTAGTCGAATTTACGGAAGAGAGAGCTGGGAGGGGTAGAGACTTGCCAGCGTCCACCGGGCTGGGCACGGGACATGGGCTTTCGCTGTCTGCAGGGTCTGCACCCTGGTCTCCTCTGTGACGGTTTCTGAGAGCAAACTGGTTCTTTCACTGTGCCATGCTTTTTGTGTTTATGTACTTACATTTACTTTACGTTCATTTACTTCCTGGAAAGGCAGAGGGACGGAGAGAGAAAGGGAAGGACACACAGAGAGAGACAGAGAAAGAGAGAGGGAGGTCTTCCATCTGCTGGGTCACTCTGGGGAGCTCCATCCAGGTCTCCCACGTGGTGGCAGGAACCCAGGACTCGGGCCACTTTCTGCTTTTCCGTAGGGACATCAGCAGGAAGGGGAGCAGCCAGGACACGGACCCGCGTTCAGATACAGGGAGCCAGTGTTGCAGCATCACTGTGCTGGTCTTGGCACCGTGCTTCTCATATGCTGGTTTCTCTAGGAAGTTCTTAATCCTTAATTTTAAAGGAAATTTAAATTGTATTTGATCAAATTAGTAAGTGCACCCAGTTTAATAAGATTCAAGGCACATCAAAACACAGGATCTCCTACTTATTTGTCTTTGCAGAAGCAGCTGTTCCTTGCGTTAGCTGTTTCTTCTGACAGGTGTACATTGCCACAATGCTGAGAAATACAGGAATACTTGTGATTTTAAGCCTATAATATTTTATTATTGTTACATTTTATTTATTTGAAAAGAAGAGAGGGAGCGATATCTTCACTCAACTAGTTTGTTCCCTAAGTGCCTTCGACGGCCAGGACCGGGCCAGACCCAAGTCCGGATCTGGGGATTCATTCCTGGGTCTCCCGTGAGGGCGGCGAGGACCTAACTACTTGAACTATCGCTGCTGGTCTCTCGCGATGCACATACCAGGAAACTGGAATCAGGGGTGGAGACAGCACTCGAACCCAGGCACCTGAATTGGGATGCAGGTGTCCCAAACTGTGTGTGTGTGTGCGTGTGTGTGTGCGTTTTAAGGAATTCAGTAAATAGATCCCCAGGGTCACTGCAAATGCACACTAATTACCACAACACAATTCTCATGTTAGTGTGATGTTAGAGAAGAGATTCGATGTAGTCCACAGACAGTTTTAAGAACAAAGTGGTATTACCTTGCTTTCTCCCTCTGCCCGCGGCCTTGTAATCACCGTGCCAGGTGCCTGCCCCGTCTTCAGTCCCAGGTGTCTTGGTTAGTGCTTGTGCACCATCATCTCTGGGTCCCATCGCTTATCTTTTCCATGTAGCTGGGTCATAATTTTTGCTTAAATCAGCATTTGCTGTTTGCCTTCTTATTTCTCCGTATTACTGCTTATGTAACTGAATATGTGATTCTATTTCTTTTTTCTGTTTTCCCTAAGGCTAGTACTCTCCTTACTGCTTCTTTCTTTATTTTGGGGAATCTATGCCTGTGTTTCTTACACCTTCTAACGCCATGCTCCCCGAGGTCGGGGCCATCCCATTACCTCCTTGGAGACCTCCCCCTTGGACACGTGCTTTTTCTTTCGTCTGAACTGGTGGCCTTTCAGGGCTGAGACACAGCTGTGGTCCTGCGCTTTGCCTTTCTCCTGGCTTTGCCTCGGCTTTCTGGATCTTGGTTTATTCCCTGGCTTTGTTGAAGTCCTGCCCCAGGAGCTTTGCCAGGTCCTGAAGATGGCGCAGCAGCAGAGGGGGTTGTGCCGGCAGGTTCTGGAGCTTCTTCCTTTGGGCCTCTGCTCCGGCGTGACTCAGCGGTTGTCACCCTGGCGTCTCCCTTCGCCCTGCCCTGTAGTCGTCCCTTCACCTCTCTCTGGTGATGATTTCCTGCTTTTGTTTCCCACAGTTTTCCCTTTGTTGACTTGCATTCCTGTTTTGCTGGTTTCTAGAAAGACTACACATGAAGTAAATATTGGATGACTTGTGTCTGAAAATGCCTTTTTTTTTTTTAAACTTTTGATGGTGAGTTTGGCTGGGTATAGAATTCTAAGTTGAAAATAATTTCTATTCAGAATTTTTTTTTAATTAATTAATTTATTTGAAAGGCAGAGTTACAGAGAGAGAGGGAGAGGAAGAGGGAGCGAGAGTACTTCCATCCACTGGTTCATTCCCCAAATAGCTGCAATGGCCAGGGCTGGGCCAGACCAAAGCCACGAGCCAGGTACTTCTTCCAGGTCTCCCATGTGGGTGCAGGGGCCCAAGCGCTTCAGCCACCTTCTGTTGCTTTCCCAGGTGCATTAGCAGGAAACGGGATCAGAAGTGGAGCAGCCAGGACTTGACTGGTGCCCACACGGGATGCCAGAGTCGCAGGCAGTGCTTTACCTGCTATGCCACAACGCCGGCTCCTCCATTCAGAATTTTAAAAGACATTGCTCTACCACCTTCTTCTTGCTTTCCATGCTGCTGTTGGGAGTGGTAAGACACTTGGATCCTCAGCCTTTGCACGTGACTGGCTTTTCTCCATGGAAGCTTATGAGTGTCCTAATGTTTCATAGCGATGTGTTTTGATATGGTCTCCTCCTCCCCAGGCACGCTCTGATGCCCTCAGTTGGAAACCGAGAGCAGCTCATTCTGGGAAACTCGATCCTCTGCTCTGACATTGACTTCTTCCTCCTGTTTGCGCTGCTCTTGCTGGATTTCTGTTCTCCTGGGCTTGTTCCCTTGTTTTCTCGTCCTTTCATCTGTTTGTCTTTTTGCTCTATACTCTGGGAGACTTCCTCAGTTTTGTCCTTCAGCTCTTCCATGGAGGTTTAATTTCCCCGGAGCTGCTTCTGTCCCTCTCTCCTAGTCTTTTGCTCTTCTCACGAGTACAGCTTCTTCTCTCTGCTCTCAGAGACTGTTGGTGGTAGTTTTATTCTAGAAGTTTCCTCCTCCATGTGTCCTTCTGTGTTTCTTCACCTTGCCGTCTTTCTCTTTTGTTTGGTCTTTAATTAGCGTGACAGGCTTCCCTCAGCTGTGTTGGAATCTGGCCGGCAGGTAATGATCGTGAGTGAGGCACCAAAAAGCTGACCAGATGTTCTGAGCAGGTAGGAGAGCCTGGAGACGTGGGTCTCCCTGCGAGGTGGCCTGGTCACTGCTGCTGGGACTGCGGAGTAAGTCTCTGTAGTTCTTTTCCTCTCGGACTGGCTGGATTCCCCAGGGACAAGTTTCCTGGAAGTTTTGCAGAGTAGAGGGCCGGGTGGGCTCTCAGCATAAAGCTCTTATTTTTGTACAGATGGCTGTTATCTTGTTTTTCATAGAACAGCCACGCCCCCGTCTACGCTGCTGCCCCTCAAGGCAGACTTACACCTGCAGAGACCAAACCTCACTGGCTGTGGAGGGGCGGAGCCGTTTCCCGTGGTAGGAGGTGGGTGAAGGAGCCCAGAGATCCACCTGCTTCTCAAACACCTCTGAACCTCCCCCCCTCGTGTCCTCGGCTCCGGAGGTGCCGCTTGCCAGGTCCTCGGCTGTTTGGGGATTTCTTTGGTATAAAGGGCAAAGTTGCAGGGTGGACATTTAGCCTCGCAGTTACAACGCCCACGTCCCACACTGGAGTGCCTGGGTTTGATAGCCAAGCTCTGGCTTCTGACTCCAGCTTCCTGCCACCATGCGCTGTGGAAGGTAATGGTGATGGCTTAAGTAGCTGGATCCTGCACCCACAGGGCAGGTCCATATTGAGTTTCCAGCCCTTGTCTTTGGCCCCAGACCAGTCCCAGCCACTGTGGGAAGCAGACCAGTGGATAGGAGCGCTTTATCTTTTCCTCTCTTTTTCTGTGTCTCTGCCTCTCATATAAATATATTTTTAAAGATTTATTTATTTATTTGAAAGGCAGAGTTACAGAGAAAGAGAGACAGACAGACAGCGAGCTCTTCCATCTGCTACTTCAGTCCCCAGATGGCCACAACAGCCAGAGCTGGGCTGATCTGAAGCCAGGAGCCAGGAGCTTCTTCAGGGTCTCCCACGTAGGTGCAGGGGCCCAAGCACTTAGACCATCATCCACCACCTTCTCAGGTGGATCAGCAGGGGACTGGATTGGAAGTGGAGCAGCCAGGACTCCAGCCAGCATCCACGTGGGACGCCAGCATCACAGGCAGCAGCCTCACCCACTGTGTCACAATGCAGGCCCCAGTAACCTTTTTTTTTTTTTTTTTTTTTTGACAGGCAGAGTGGATAGTGAGAGAGAGAGAGACAGAGAGAAAGGTCTTCCTTTTGCCGTTGGTTCACCCTCCAATGGCCGCCACGGCTGGTGCGCTGTGGCCGGCGCACTGCGCTGATCTGCTGGCAGGAGCCAGGTGCTTCTCCTGGTCTCCCATGGGGTGCAGGGCCCAAGCACTTGGGCCATCCTCCACTGCACTCCCGGGCCATAGCAGAGAGCTGGCCTGGAAGAGGAGCAACTGGGACAGAATCCGGCGCCCCAACCAGGACTAGAACCCGGTGTGCCGGTGCCGCAAGGCGGAGGATTAGCCTGTTGAGCCACGGCGCCGGCCCCAGTAAACATTTTTTAAAGGGGGAGTTTTGTTTCTCTTACCGCCAGCTTGGAGTCTGGCTGCCTGGGCTTGACTGAGTTGGTTTCCGCTTTTCCACGTGCTTCCCAACTTTGAAATCCTGTTGCTCCTCTTACTCTCCTTGCCTTTCTCTTCCACCTTGTGGTTTTACACACAGGGCACTTCAAAAAGTTCATGAAAAATGGAATTAAAAGGTAAATTCATTTTGTCGCAAAAAGTGTTGAAATCTAGGTACAAGGATCATGGAAAATGTGTGTTTTGGAAACACTGTGCCTGGATTTCAACATTTTTGCACCAAAGTAAACTTACCTTTTCATTCCATTTTCCCACAGACTTTTCGAAGTCCCCTCATATTTCGATTCAGGAACCTCTCCCGTGTGATTTGCGTGGGTGTTGGGAGGATGGGAGAGAAGGTGGCACGACCATTCTCCTTTTGCACCTCGAAGCTGGCTCCTTCTTAGCCTGGAAAATTCCTTGTCATCTCTCAAAGTGTCCCCTCTCTGGGAGGTCACCCCCGCTCTTCCAGGACAGCTCTGGCTCCAGTCTCCCGGCACAGTGTCTGTCCACGCGCGTCTCTGTCCAGTAAGATCATGAGATCTGTGAGGAAAGGGCACACCCCCAGAGGCCGTGCCTCCCTGGGCTGGAGCAGACAGAACGCTCAGTCCATATTTACAGGATGACCACAGTGAAGCCTGGCTGTGCTCATGACGAAATCGCTGGCTTTTCCTCTTTGTACAACGCCTTCGGTGCCCGGGAAACAGCAGCTGCCGAGGGGTGTGGGTCCACTCAAGTACAGACGTCAGAGATGGCTCACGGGCGGCTCCCTTCTCTCCTTCCACTCTGTCCTTGGTAGCTGTGGGCTCTGAGTGCAGTGTGGAGACCCCACACAAGACTGGCCTAAAGAATCTTGGAGCCTTTTCCTGACATTCCTCATGTCCTCAATGCAGTAGAAACAGGTTTTCCCTGTGTCGTGCCTAACTCAACAGAGCACACTTCCACGCGCATCTCTTGCAGCCAGGCAGAGCCATGGTCTCCCGCTCAGGGCCCCTCACTGGGCTGCCAGCAGGAGCCGTGAGGTGCGCAGGGCTCCGGCTAGCTCTGATGGTCATGCTGTAGTTCATTGCTGTGCCTGCACCTCCCCACATCCATCCAAAATCTCGGGTACCTGCATTTCTGTAGCGAATTGGGAAAGAAGTCTCTCTTCACTTAGTACACCATCCACAAGCCTTTTCCAGTCAGACCAGGGAGCGGGTGATAGTGAAGGTGCCCAGATCTAAGAAGTCGGGTCTGGAAACTGGATCTCCCGGCCTGGAGAGGCGGACGCTGGGCGATGCCTGGCCTCTGGGGAGACGGCTGTGCTGGAGACGGGGACCACTCGTACCTCCCCCCTAAACAGGCTGGGACGAGTCAGCTCCACTGGGGCTCCCCCAGCCACGGGTGACGCTTTCCTGGCTCCTGCTGTCCTTTAGCCTGCCTGCCTGCCTCTGTCCAGTGTGGCGCCTTCCCTCCCGACTCCCTGGAACTCTGGTGTGGATTCTGGGTGCGTGTATGCACGTTGGGATGGGAGGAGGAAGCAGCAGCAGGCGGGTTGTACAAAGGGACTGAGCCTTTAGACAGAACCAAGCACCTGAAGAAACATTTGTTTGAAGAAATAAGTCTAATGTCACTGCTAGGAGCAACCGCGTGTTGGTCCCAGACCTCCCAGTGGAAAGAGCACTAAAAGAAGGGAAAGGAAACTGGGGGCTTTGCAAGAGCCAGCCTGTGTGGCGCTGGGTGAGTTGCTCAGCCCCTCTGAGCCTCATTTCCCTCTTGTGCAGAATAGGAACGAGAGCACCTGCCTGTTTTACAGAGGAGAGGGGTTTGCATTCTGCTGCTTCTACTTGCTGACCAGGAGACTTCGGGCAAGAGCTTTAATTCATGGGCCTTGATTTCCTCTTCCCTAAATTGGGATTAGTACCAGAGCAATCCACAGAGGACTTTGTGAGGAGTAGAGGAGCTACAGAGGAAGGGTACCCAGCTCAGCCTCTGCACACAGCGGGTCTTCAGGCAGCCCAGGCTGGACTTGAGGGCAGCAGGTGTCTGCATCTGAACTTTGTTTGAAAGAAATCCCCATTCGTTCTTCTGTCCCTGAGCCTCTCCGATCAAGGAATAGTCGGGGACGAGCTGGGGTCTCGAACTGGGGGAACGGTCGGGAATGGGCTGGCACCCCGAGGTGGGCCTGCTGGCTGGGAGCAGGGGTCACAGGGAGTGAAGGGGCAGAGGGAAGGCCACAGGCCCGAGCCTGTGTGGGGGCTGTCTGTAGGCATGCACGGTGGGCAGGCTGTGAGGGACCTGCCCCTGCTCCAGAATGCACTTCGCATTTCCCAGGGGACCAAGCAGTGCCCCCCCCCCCCAGATTACTTTACTCCAAGGCCCTTTGTCGCCTGGAAGCCCTAAGGTGTTAGGTCAGCCCCCACTGTGTGGGAAGGCACCGTAGGTGGTGTGGCAGCATGAGACCCCAGCCTTGGAGATCCGTTAGACATCCCCTTGCCCCACTCCTCCCCCTCCCCCTAGGCCGACTGGACTCGGGTGCCCTGGAGGCTGTGCTGGGGTGAGATCATCCTACAGGATGGTGAGGCCACCTGTGCTGGCCCTGGCCACACACAGAGTGATGTAACCAGCAGCCTTAGCTCACAGTGGAAACATGGGGCTCCCTTTACAGCCGCGGCTGCCGAGTTGGTCCCTGGCTGAGCCAGCTGCAGCTTCACCTCCCTTGCTCCTGGCCTGCACACGGCTCCCCCCTGCCCTTTGCTCACACACTGCTGATGCAGGTCCTTTGTCGGGCACACCCTTCCACCCACTGCGTTTGCCCCTTGTCTCCTGACTCGGCCAGAAGATTTGTTTTTAGTAACTGCTATGTGCAGTTACTGGGTTAGGTGGTGGAGATAAAACAGCACAAGAGAGGATTCCTGGCCGCGTGGGACCCAAGTCTAGCAGGAGAGACAGGAAACAGTCCACGGTAGCATTGTGATTGGCGCCGAGGAGGGGAGGTGGCGCTGAAGTTGGAGCTCAGGGGAGGAGAGCGGGGGCACTGAGCCACGTTGTCTGGATCCCGCCTGCCCTGCAGGTCTACTACAGTGCCACTCACCCAGAAGCCTTTGCTGCCTCTGCAGCCAGAGGGGATGGCCCCCTTCCCTGTCTGTGTTCCTCTAGAAATGTGTGTTGATTGCACACCAGGCGCTGTCTAGGAACCGGGTTCACAGCGGCGATCACCAGGAGAGTCCCTGTGTCCCAGAGGAGGCGTCTGCTGTTCTGCCCAGGGCGAGGGTGGGTGCTGGGGGAGGGGGTGGTGCTCCGCCTGGTAGAGGCGAGGCCTTTCCGAGGCTGCAGCTGTGGCCAGAGGCTTTGGGGAGCTGAAGTGTCTCCCTCCCACAGGGAGGCCGGCAGCACCGAGTGGCTAGGGAGCAGTCGGTCAGGGGCCAGCAGTGGGAGAGGAGGCCAGCCCAGTAAGGGGCCTGGATCACGGGGGCCTGGGTGCCACGGGGGCTTTCCGAGCGCTTGGGGCCATGGAGCACCATGACCTGTTTTCAAAGGCTTGCTCTGGCCGTTGGGCTAAGAGTGGGCTGAAGAGAGGGCAGCGCAGGAGCCGTGAGATCCCCGAGGAGGTTGTTAGAGAGCTCAGGTGAGGTGGTGGTGATGTGGGCCAGGCTGGCGGTGGAGAATGCGAAGGGACCAGATTCCTTCCCGTAGGACTGCCTGCGGGAGTGGATGCTCGAGGCAGAAGGCGTAAAGGGGTTGCCTCCAGGTGAGGTTAGGTGGTTGGAGTTGGCCTGTCCTGAGCTGCTTGGGAGTTGGCTTGGGGAGAGAGGATGTGGACGTAGGGTACGGTCACTCTGATGCCTCTTAGACCTGCAGGTGCAGATGCTGGGGGTGTGGCTTGGGGAGAGGTCTGAGCCCCAACGCAGATCTGGAGCTGTGAGTGCACTGGTTAGGATTGGCTCCCACGTGCTATGAGTGGAGGAGAGAAGGGAGAATGGCCCCGCCCCCAGCCCTGGGGCAGGTATGGGGGGGGCATTGGGGGAAGTGCCGGCGAAGCAGGAGGAATGGCCAGCGTGAATGCGGTTCCAGCAGCGAGTGAGGACGAGGTTTCAGGAAGTGGAGTCCACACCACGGATCCACTGGTCAGATGGGACATGGGAGTCGGCCGCTGGACTTGGCAGAACCGTGGGTGACCCTGGCAAGGGCGTTCTGGTGCGGTGGTGGGCGCAGAGGTCTGACTGCAGGAGGGAAGTGCAGGCAGAGTAGAAAGATCTTTCAGAGACTTCTCTGGGGCCGGCGCTGTGGTGTAGTGGGTAAAGCTGCTGCCTGCGATGCTGGCATCCCATATGGCGCCAGTTCGAATCCCAGCTGTTCCATTGCTGATCCAGCTCCCTGCTATGGCCTGGGAAAGCAGCAGACCATGGCCCAAATGACCCAAGTCCTTGGGCCCCTGCACCTGCTTGGGAGATCCAGAAGAAGCTCCTGGCTCCTGGCTTTTGATCAGCCCAGCTCCAAACATTACAGCCATCTGGGGAATGAACCAGTGGATGGAAAATTCTCTCTCTCTCTCTCTCTGCCTCTGCCTCTCTGTAACTCTGCCTTTCAAATAAATAAATAATTTTTTTAAAAAAGACTTTTTCTATAAAGGAGAGAGCCAGCCAACACTGTGGCACGGCAGGTTAACACCCTAGCCTGAAGCACCGCATCCCATATGAGCGGTGGTTTGAGACCTGGCTGCTCCACTTCCTATCCAGCTCCCTGCTAATGGCCTGGGAAAGCAGTAGAAGATGGCCCAAGTCCTTGGGCCCCTGCACCCATGTGGGAGACCAGGAAGAAACTCCTGACTCCTGGCTTCAGATTGGCACAGCTTCAGTTGTTGCAGCCAGTTGGGGAGTGAACCATCAGATGGAAGACGCCTCCTTATCTCTGCCTATCCTCTCTCTGTAATAAATAAATAAATAAATAAATAAATAAATCTTAAAAAAAAAAGGAGAGAGCAGAGTAGTTGGGGCTACACATATAGGAGGATATAGAATCAAAAGAGTTTGTGTGTATGTTTTTTTTTTAAACCATTTTATTTTAAAGACATTTATTTGAAAGGCAGAGCTACAGAGAGAAAGATCTTCCATCTACAGGTTCACTCCCAAAATGACCACAATGGCTGGGACTGGGCCAGGCCAAAGCAAGGAGCTTGGAACTCTATCCAGGTCTCCCACTGGCCTTTGGGCCATCTTCTGATGCCTTCCCAGGTGAATTAACAGGGAGTTGAAGTGGAAATGGAGCAGCTGGGACTTGAATCCGTGCTCATATGGGATGCTGGCATTGCAGGCAGCATCGTGCCACAACGCTGGCCCCAGAGAGGTTCTTTTTGAAGAAGGGAAACAACGCAGCAGGCCCAGGTGGTGGCAGGAACAAGGGGGAGGAGAGGAGGAATTCAGTGGTACAGAGAAGAGCAGTAATAACTTGGGAAAGATGCCCTTGGCTGGACACGAGGAGGCTGGATCGGTGAAGGCTGCTTCCCCTCGGGGCGCATTAAGCGGTGATGTGGGCGCGGCCAGGCCTGCGGGCTTGGTCTTGCGTTGCCGCCTTCTCTTTCCACTGTGCAGCAAGTTCCCTGAGAACAGAGCGCCCGTCTGGCTTGCCTGCATGTAGTTGAATGAGTGCACGTTACGAGTCTTTGATGTCTAACAGTTAGTAATGCAACGTGTTGGAGTCAGCTTAAGCAGTGAGGCAGAATCCACTGGTAAGTTGGGGGCTTGTACGGGAGGGCAGCTGAGCTCAGAAAGGAGCGGACCTGGTACTTGGAAGCGTGTTGGGGCTCTGTGCTTCCTGTCTCTTCTTCCAACGTGAACATCGGCCTCACTTTTCCGGTTCTCACTGCAGACTTGCCCTGTCTGCTTCCTGGTCTGTGGGGCAGAATGCAGCAGCTCCACCTCTCGAAGTGTTGTTTTCAGACCGTCTCTGGGTCTTGATTCTCAAGTCCTGGGTCAAAGAATTGGACTAGCTTGGCTAATTTTGTGCCCACTGCTGGACAGTTGGAAGCTCTTCCTTGGGAGTGGGCTGGAAGTCCCCAGAGAAGAGGGACTGGGCAGATACCCCAGGTGATCTCACTACAGTGATGGGCTGGGTAGTTAGGCATGGGTGAATTGCTAGATGGATGATGGATGAGTGAGTGAATTGGTGCACAGATGGATTGTCCATCTGATGAACAGATGGATAGCACCAACACTTTAGGACCCTGGACTGAAAGCAGAGGGCTGTCGGCATGGGGGGGGGGGGCGCTAGGGAAGAGGCGACATCGAGGACAGAGTCCCTGCTACAGAGGGAGAGGCCGAATGGGCCACTCCAGGGAGAAGCATCACTGCCAGGTGAGATTTCCGGAACTCTTTGCTTCTCTTCTCGATAGGAAGCCACGGAGCTTCTCCTCCACATGCCCCTTGCAGGTGCTGAGAGGGACATGTGTTCAGCTTTGATAGGGCCTAGCTTCTGAAAATGAGCCAAGTGGCAGTGGCACTGTGCTTCCGGCAGGCCTGGGGCAGGCGGTCCTGCCGGTCCTGTTGGGCGGTGTGGGGAAGCTGTGGCTGCCTGTTGTCTCCTCCCACTGTTTCAGAACTCACCTTCTTACATCCTGATCTCTTGCCTCCTTCTCAGGATACCCAGAGCCAGAGGTGACCTGGTACAAAGATGACACCGAGCTGGACCGATACTGTGGCTTGCCAAAATACGAGATCACTCACCAGGGCAACCGCCACACACTGCAGCTATACAGGTGAGGGCAGCAGGACCTGTCCTGCCCTCTCTGCCTGGCCCACAGCCCACCCGCAGTAGCTGGATGTTGGCTGGATGGAGAGGCCCGGGCAGTATCTGGAGGTAGAGGGCGGGGTGCTGTGGCTGGGTTGAACCACCGGGGACCCACATCTGCCTGCGGGTGTCTGGGATCCCCTAAGGCCAGGGTGGGGACAGTCAGAGCTGAGTGCAACTGGAGGAGGACCTGATCCACAGAAACATTTTCCGTGAGGTCAGCTGCCGAGAAAAGCAAGTGTGTCACCGCGACCTCAGGACGGCCGTGCTGGTCACCCGCTTCCTAGGGAGCTCTCCTGGGCCCCACGCTAATCCCCCCGGGCCAGCGCGACCTTGGTCAGTGGCCACCCTCCTGTGGGCCTCAGTTTCCTCAGCAGTACCCGAGGTGCTGTGCATGGTGATGTCTGAGGTGGGTGTGGCACTCGGGGCGGGACTTCCGCGTTGAGGGGCGCATGCTCAACTCTGGAAGACTCTGGCTGTGGGGAGCAGGGCTCTCGCCTCCTGGGAGAGCCCAGGTGGCACCTCACGCTCCTCCCTCTAGGTGTCGAGAAGAGGATGCGGCCATCTACCAGGCCTCTGCCCGGAACACCAAGGGCATTGTGTCCTGCTCAGGGGTCCTGGAGGTGGGCACCATGACTGAGTACAAGATCCACCAGCGCTGGTTTGCCAAGTTGAAGCGCAAGGCTGCAGCAAAGATGCGTGAGATCGAGCAGAGCTGGAAGCATGGGAAGGAGGCCGTAGGGGAAGCTGACGTCCTACGCAAGCTCAGCCCTGACCGCTTCCAGCGAAAGCGGCGGCTGAGTGGGGGGCAGGCGCCTGTCCCCCCAGCCCCAACCAGGGAGGCAGAAGAAGGGCCCCGGACTTGGCAGGAGGGAGACACCGAATCTGCTCAGCACCCAGATTTGGGCCTGATCACCAGCTTTGCTCCTGAAGAGATGCCCACCAACGGGGAGGCAGCCCCCGAGAACGGGGAGGATGGCGAACACGGCCTGCTGACGTACATCTGTGAGGCCATGGAGCTGGGGCCCCACAGCGCCCCCAGGAAGGAGTCTCGGGCCAAGAAGAAAAAGAAAGGGGAGGAGTCTAAGCAAAGTGTGCGGAAGCCGGAGTTAGAGAAGACAGTCCCAAGCCACCGCTCTTCAGAATGCAGCACCCCGAGTTCTAACAAGCCTGACGCCCGGGCCACACAGGGGCCCACGGACATGGAGCAGGCCCACAGCCAGCCCAGAGGCAGGGTGTCAGGGGGCCCTGGGTCCTCCGGGGTCGATAACACTGGAACACCAGCCTCTGCCATGGGGACTAACGACAAGGCCCAGGACACCTCTGCCCCAGGCCCCACCCAGGAAGTGTATTTCTCTCTGAAGGACATGTACATGGAAAGCACCCGGGCAGCCAGGCCTCAGGGCGAGGAGGGGTCGCAGACCCCAAGTGTCAGGGGGCCTGGAGAGAACCTGTCAGGGAAGCTGTCCACTGAGGCTGGAGGGGAGAGGGTGCCTGCTGCTCCTGGCCAGTCCCTGCCCTCCTCGGCCCCACAGCCAACCAGGCCCGTTAACAGGAAGCGATTTGCCCCTCCGAAGCCCAGAGCGGAGCCCACTGCTGAGAGCAAGCCTGCTTCTCCCTTGAGTCAAGCTCCCGAGCATGGGGCCCAGAGCTTAGGGAAGGCCCCCTCCCAGGGCTCTGCTCAGGCGCCTACGCCCCCTGCCCGGCGGAGACACAGCACCCGCGACAGCCCCTCGCAGGGGCGAGCCGCCCACAGGACTCCGGGAGAGGTGAGTGAGGGTGTTGGGTGCCCGGAGGCCGCCCTGGGAAGCTGACCTCATGGAAACTCTTGCTCCACTGCTCGGCAGCCGGGGAGCAGTGGGCTATTTATAGAAGGGGTGGGGAGGGCACACGGTTCCCGCCAGGAGCAGGGGACCACAGGCATGGCCCTCACCCAGCCGGTCTCCAGATGCCAGGCGTGTGGGCAGCGCGGCCTGTGTCTCTGAGAGCCTAGGGGTCCACGGCAGAGCAGACTGTGCCCTGGAGGGGCGTGGAGGAGGGGCCAGTGTTCTGGAACTGTGCAGAGGCCACAGCGTTTGATAGGGGCACTGAGGAGCAGCGTGGGCTGCAGCCTGGACACTCGTTAGAAGACTTTTGGGGGCCAGCACCATGGTGCAGCGGGTAAAACTGCCTGTGACGCCGGCATCTCACGTGGGCACCGGTTTGTATCCCAGCCGCTCACTTCCAATCCAGCTCCCTGCCGCTGGCCTGGGAAAAGCAGCAAAAAATGGCCCAGGAGTTGGGACCCCTGCACCCATGTGGGAGACCGGGATATGAAGCTTCTGGTTCCTGGCGTCAGCCTGGCTCAGTTCTGGCTGTTGCAGCCACCTGGGGAGTGAACCAGTGGGTGGAAGACATCTGTCTTTGTCTCTATGTGTTTCTCCCTCTCTCTGTGACTCTAACTTTCAAATAATTCAGTTTGTCTTTAGAAAAAGAGAATTTTGAAAACTACTAAGTGTCCAGCAAGTGCCAGTTTACCCTGGGTTTATCCAGGTTTCGGAGTCAGCTGTATCTATGTGCAAATCTGACGACACTTGACGTGGTGTGATCTTGGACAGGTCGTGAAGTTGCCAATGTCTATCTTCAAGGGCTGTTGTGAGACACAGGGTGCTTAGCCCAGGCCTGGAAGCCAGTGTAGATCTCACTATGGCAGGAGAGAGAGGCACACGTTTCACTTGGGGACAGGGGGTCCACAGAGAAGATGATGTTCCGTGTGGAAACGGGTCATGGGGTGTCCACTAATCCAGGAAAGAGGAGATGGGGGACAGCATTGTGAACCAGGGGTAAGAGTTATTGACAGGAGGAAATAATGTGTCCACGTGCCAGGGCGGAGAGAGGACAGTGCTTCATGGGGGGTTTTAGGAGGATGGTGTGTATAGTGGACAGTATTTATTACATTAATCTTCATTTTCTATTTAAAAGACATAAGGACATAGAGACAGACTGAGATCTTCTGGGCCAGGGCTGCAGCCAGGTGCCTGGAACTTCACCTGCGTCTCCCATATGGGTGGCAGGGACCCAACCACTTAGGCCATCACCTGCCCCCCAGGGTGCGTATTAGCAGGACGCTGGAATCTGGAGCACTCTGATCAAACGCCAGCCCCCTATAGCAGATAGTGTTTCTAATGAGTGACAGAAGCAAAGAGGGTTTCAGGGGTGGGGTGGGGTGGGATGGATCAAATAGGACATATTCACACTGAGAAATGATTGGTTATATATCTTCAATTCCAACTTAACTTGGGTGTCCTGTGTTTCTTTTATGAATTATGTGGAGACGGCCTCTGGTTTGATGGGGAACTAAGGACTATTTCTGGGGGGTGGAGGTGCAGGAGTCTTGGTCCTGGAAGTAGAGGCTCCGCGGGGAGGAGGGGGATGGTCCGAAATCCCTGTTTCTCGAGGGTGTTCCCTTGGAACAGTGGTGGAAACAGGAGAGGCGGGGGAGAGGGAGCTTGGTGGAGAACCGGGAGGGGCTCTCACGGAGACAGTTTTACATCAGTGTGTGCTCAGGTGGTCGAATGGGCTTTGGAGTGGCGCATGCCCCAAGGACTCAAACCAGCTCCTGTCATCTGCGCCTGCCCTTGCTGCTCCCACTTGGACTTTGGTCACAGGTGTGGGGAGTTCACAGTGGCCCCGGGGAAGCTCGGTGGGGCTGCCCTGCGTGCCCGACAGCACACTGACAGGGCGGCGGGCCTCTCCCAGGAGACGCCCTCGGAGGTCCCTAGGGAGCTCATCTAGGCAGTGACCGGGCTGGCAGCCAAGTTTGTTGGGAATCCGGCTCTCTGTCTGGGAACCCCATACCAGGACGGCTGCCGGCTGCCGGCGGGGCTGCTGGCTCCCGGCTGGCCTGGGAGGAAGCGCCAGCCCCACCCCTTCGGCCTCGCAGCATGGTGCATGGTTCCCAGGCTCCTGCAAAATCTTGTGTGGTTTCTACTTTATTAAGCTTTAAACTGTGAAACGTTCTCCACGTGAAATGTGAATTCAGCACCTATCTACATGTTAAGCTTTTTTGCAGTCAATGAATTTGATTGCTTTTTGTATTCTTATCCTGCCAAACAATTTTTTTTTAATAGCAGCCTTATTTTTCTTATTATAAAAGAAACATGTAAGGCCGGCACCGTGGCTCAACAGGCTAATCCTCCTCCTTGGGCCTTGCACCCCATGGGAGAACAGGATAACCACCTGGCTCCTGCCTTCGGATCAGCGCACCAGCCGCGGCGGCCATTGGAGGGTGAACCAACGGCAAAAAGGAAGACCTTTCTCTCTCTCTCACTGTCCACTCTGCCTGTCAAAAATTAAAAAAAAAGAAACATGTAGCCATATTAGAAAATACGAGGGGGAGGGGACTGTAAAATTCAAAGGAGAAAGTAAAAATTTGCCTGTAGCCCACCACCTGGAGATAATTATCACTCAAGAGGTGATGGGATGGCTTGGGGCACCCATCATTCTTTTTTTATGGGTGTGTGTAGTTTTATCATTTTAGTTTTTTTTTTTTTTTTTTTTGACAGGCAGAGTGGACAGTGAGAGAGAGAGACAGAGAGAAAGGTCTTCCTTTGCCGTTGGTTCACCCTCTAATGGCCACCGCGGTCGGCCATTGCTGTGGCCGGCGCACCATGCTGATCCGATGGCAGGAGCCAGGTGCTAGGTGCTTTTCCTGGTCTCCCATGGGGTGCAGGGCCCAAGCACTTGGGCCATCCTCCACTGCACTCCGGGCCACAGCAGAGGGCTGGCCTGGAAGAGGGGCAACCGGGACAGAATCCAGCGCCCCGACCGGGACTAGAACCCGGTGTGCCGGCGCCGCAAGGCGGAGGATTAGCCTGTTGAGCCACGGCACCGGCCCCATTTTAGTATTTTTAAAATTTAATCTACACTGTCGCTCTGATTCAGCTTTATGTCCTGCTTTTCATTATTGTGAGAGTGTCTCCCCATGGTTCCTAAAAGCCCTGTGAAAAAATTCATTTTAATGGCCACGAAAGGTGCCATAATATTATGAATATTTTAACCATTTCTTCCACAGGGTTTATGCTTTCCTATTAGAAGACTAAATATTCGTCATTTTTCTAATCTTTGTTGTTTGATTCTTTCGCTTGACTGTTAAATTGTTCTGGAATTTAAGTGTTTAGTATAGCATCAGTTTTTAGCTTGATTTTTTTAAAAAAAGATTTATTTCAGTTATTTGAAAGAGTTACAGTGAGAGAGATAGGGAGATACAGAAAGAGAGAGAGACAGAGAGGGGCCAGCGCTGTGGCATAGTGGGAAAACTGGCCATCTGTAGTGCTGGCATCCCATATGGGTGCCAGTTCAAGGCTTCTCTACTTTCGATTCAGTTCCCTGCTGATCCAGTTCCCTACTGGGAAAGCAGTATAGGATGGCCCGAGTCCTTGGGTCCTTGCACCCACGTGGAGGACCCGGGAGAGGCTCCTGGATCCTGGCTTCAGATCAGCCCAGCTCCAGCCATTGCTGCCACTTGGGGAGTGAACCAGCAGATGGAAGACCCCTCTCTCTCTCTCTCTCTCTCTCTGTCTTTCTCTGTAGCTCTACATTTCAAATAAACAAATCTTAAAGAGAGAGAGAAAGAGAGAGAGAGAATCTTCCATCTGCTGGTTCACTCCCCAAATGCCATCCATGGCTGGGCCAGACAGAAGCCAAGGGCTGGAGACTCTTCTGGGTCTTCTATGTGGGTACGGAGGCCCAAGCACTTGAGCCATCTCCCACTGCTTTTCCAGGCTCATTGGCAGGGAGCTGGATTGGAAACAGAGCAGCTGGGACTTGAACCCATATAGCAGCAGGCAGCAGCTTTACGTGCTGCACCACAATGCTGGCCCCTTAGCCTGACTTTTGACTAATAGATAGGTGACTTCCTCAACACCATTTAGGAACAATCAGCCCTTATCTATTTGTAAATATTTATTATTTTTTAAAAGACGTGTTATTTATTTTTATCTACTTGAAAGGCAGAGAGAGAGAGAGAGAGAGAGAGAGAGAGAGAGAGAGAGAGATCTTATATATGCTGGTTCACTTCCCAAATGCCTGCAACAGCCAAGGTTGGGCTGGGCTGAAGCCTGGAGCCCAGAACGCCATCTGGGTCTTTCCCAGGGCTGGCAGGAACCCATGTACTAGAGCCATCACCTGCTGCTTCCTGGAGCCTGCATTAGTAAGAAGCTGGATTGGAAGCCGAGCAGCCGGAACTTGGACCCAGGTACTCTGTAATGAGATGCAGTCGTTACAAGTGGCAGCTTAACCTGCATGCCACAAAGCCCTCCCTGTTTCCTTATATACCAATTTGTGTGTGCGTGAGGACCTATTTTACTTCCTACATACACCTCTATCATCATCCATTAATCTACTTCGTATAAGACAATCTTGTTTTATTTTTTATAGCTTTAATTTCTGGCCATAAAAGTTCTTCTCTTAAACACCTTTTAAATGTTTTCTTTGCTATTATCTCTTGCTTATTCCTCTAGGAAAACTTTTTAGAATCATTGCTTGAAATGCTTCAAACTCCCAGATACCATTGTGTTCTTACTTTGTATCTTATGGCCACCAATTTTTTAAGTCATAAATTTCAGTAAGATTATAGTTCCTATTAAATCCTTTCCTGGATAACTAAAGGCAGGTTTGCATTTTGAATAGTCCTTTAGTAAGAGTTGCTCTCTCGCTCCCCTGTCTCTCTCTGTAAGTAGCTTTGTGGAGGTATGATTTGTATTCTGTAATATTCTAGTTGAAGTGTACAGTTCAGCAGCCACCATTCCAGCCCAGCTTCTGGACATTTCTGTCTCCCTCAGAAGATCCCTGCAGGCAGCCCCTGATTAGTGGCCCAGGCAGCCACTAATCTGCCTTCTGTCTCTGTACCGTTGCTATGTAGATCGGAATTACCTTAAGTATAAGAATTAGTTATTATTATTATTATTACTATTATTATTATTACTGACAGGCAGAGTGGACAGTGAGAGAGAGAGAGACAGAGAGAAAGGTCTTCCTTTGCTGTTGGTTCACCCTCCAATGGCCGCTGCGGCCGGCGCGCCGCACTGATCCGAATGCAGGAGCCAGGTGCTTCTCCTGGTCTCCCATGGGGTGCAGGGCCCAAGCACTTGGGCCATCCCCCACTGCACTCCCGGGCCACAGCAGAGAGCTGGCCTGGAAGAGGGGCAACCGGGACAGAATCCGGCTCCCCGACCGGGACTAGAACCCAGTGTGCCGGCGCCGCAGGCAGAGGATTAGCCTATTGAGCCGCGGCGCCGGCCTAAGAATTAGTTTTGAAAAACCAATAGCTTCATGTTTAGCTTTCTCATCTGGGGGCATGGTGTTTATTTCCATTACTTCAAGTCTACTTTTTCATCTCTTTTATGTTCTGTCCTTTGCTTCCTGTGGGCCCAGCATCTCTCTCTCTCTCTTTCTCTCTCTCTCTCTCTTTCTCTTTTTAAAGATTTACATGTTTGAAAGGCAGAGTTACAGAGAGACAGAGGCAGAGAGAGTGAGGTCTTCCATCCACTGGTTCACTCCCCAGATGGCCACAATGGCCAGAGCTGTGCCGATCTGTGCCGATCTGAAGCCAGGAGCCAGGAGCTTCTTCCGGGTCTCCCACGTGAGTACAGGGGCCCAAGGACTCGGGCCAACTTCCACTGCTTTCCCAGGCCACAACAGAGAGCTGGATCAGAAGTAGAGCAGCCAGGACTTGAACTGATGCCCATACGGGATGCTGGCACTGCAGGCAGCTGCTTTACCTGCCACACCACAGCGCCAGCCCTCCAGCATGTCCTACGAGGGTCTCTGTTCCTGGGCATTGATGCCAGTACTCCCTCACTCTGCCCACTTCGCATTCCTTCCCTGGGAGTAAGGGGTAACGCCGAAGCGTGAATTATACTTCCTGCTTGGTTATTAATGAGGAACGGATGCTAGAACTGAGGCCTCTTGGGTTTTCAGAATGTTGTGAGATCTTCCTGTCCAGTCCAGCCATGCTGTCCCCCTGCAGAAGCAGTCTGGGTGAAGGTACTTGGTGGATGGAAACTGACCTTCTGTGTCCTCGGGGGCTGCTTTCCTGCGCCCTCCCCTAAGATCTCTTCTGAGACTGCCTCATGGGAGTTGAGATATTGATGAGCTCTGAGGTAATCAGGGTGACTAAGAGATATTTCAGTTGCTGAAATTAGATTAAGGTAATTCAAGACAGACACCTACTTCTCCCAAGCACTTGGTAGGTGCAAACCAAAATCACATCTAGAGGATGACAGCATTACCTTAAGCCTCAAATTACCTTTGAAAAGCTGTTCAAACCTAATATTCAGTACCAAATGAAGATAAGGAGGCATAAAAGACAAGAAAACATAAAAAAGAAATAGCAAGAGCATTAAACAGTAGAGATGGGCCCACAGTTTTCCAACTTTTGGAATTATCAGATAGGAACTTTATAATTATACTTACATACTTAAGAAGTTAAAGAGTGGGTGAGTGTTTGGCCTAGTGGTTGAAACATCAGTTAAAACCCACATCCCATATCATGGTGCCTGCGGTTAAGCCCCAGCTCTGCTCCTGATTCCAGCTGGTATGCATCCTAAGAGGGAGCAGATGATGGCTTGATTAGTTGGGTCTCTGCTACCTGTGTGGGAGGCCTGGATTCAGTTCCTGACTCCTTGCTTCAGCCTGGCCCAGCCCCAGCTGTTGTGGGTGTTTGGGGAGTGAACCGACATTTGGGGAGTGAACCAGTTCTGTCTATATTTATCTGTTTCTCCGCTTTTCAAATAAATAGGAAATTAAAAAAACAGGATCAGGGATTTCAGCAGAGAACTAGAAGCTATAAAAAGTACCAAAGACTTAAAAATGAGCCATCTAGAGTTTCAGGACTGAAAAATACAACAACTAATACTAAGTTAGTTGTGATGACTATGGCCAATCCAGTTTTTCTACCTCCACTTGTGTCTCCTATTGAATGCAGTGAAAACATAGGCGAAATGCATGGTGTTTTTGACAACTTTGAAGAGCAAATCATAGCAGAGAGTTTGGGAAAGAAAACTAGAAGTCAAATTGCCACCGAAACAGCAGTGTTACCTCTTTTTAAAAACAACAACAAAAAACCACTTCTGGTCTTTTCATGGCCTTGTCCTAATGCAATCTGGAACCCAGAAGTAAGCATCCATGTGAACAGAGAGCTCTGAAAGTCCTCTGGAGCAGGCTTGAGGAGTGGGAGAGGGATCTCCTGGGAGTGACAGTGATCAGAGCAGATGCTACAGGTGCCTGAAGTGTGGATGGAGGAGAATCTTCCCTTTCACTCACAGGAGCTCTGGTTTTACATGAGCAGGGTGAACCCCTGTTGCTTCTTTTCTCTCCTGGATCTCTTCCTTGGTCCAGGGCACAGGCTTGTGTTTGAAAGTAAGTGACAAAGAGAGGTAAATGAAGTCCCAGTTATCTGGCCAGAGGAGTGACAAAGGGAGCCCTGGGGACTAAGAAAGTACTAGGGAGATTAAGGAGAGGGAGGACCTCTCAGAGGGAAAATGACCTCCGAGAGTTATTTGTGATCTCTGAGTTTTATAAACTTTCTGGGCTCTTCCCCATATTGCTCATACATGGGTCTAATTCTAAACAGAATTGAGAACGGAGCTCTCAGACCTCATCCAAGTCCTGGACTGGGCACTGGATGGCAATACAGAGTACAGACCCAGGTAATACTGGAAGGCTTTTGAAAAAGGAACTGGTATTGAAATGACCCTCAGAGAGCTAAAGGGAACTTGTAATCTGAACCTAACCAAGTAGATTGCCTGCTAAGACAAAATGTTATTCTCCATAGGACTTAAATAAGAACCACAGTCTCATTATGTTAAAAATGTCCAGGATATAGCAAAAAAAAAAAAAGGAAAAAGGAAAAAGATTTTTTTAAAAACGTGACACATGAAGTCAGGAAATTCTCAATTTGGAAGGGAAGACAAAGAATTCCAATGCCAAGATGATATAGATGTTGGAATTATCTGACTTAAAGCAGCTGCTGTAAAATTTGACAAGTAAGGACGAACATTCTGAAAATGAATGCAAACTTAGGAAATCTCAGTCAAGAAATAAAGATTCAAAGAAGACCAAATGTTAAGCTTAGAATTGAAAAATACAGTGACTGAAATGGAAACACTGGTTGAGCACAACAGCAGAATGATAGATAACAGAAAGACATCAGTGAGCTTAAAGTTAGATCAATAGAAATTATTCAATCTGAACAAGAGAGGGTGAAAAAATAAAGAAAAAAAAATTAACAGATGTGGCTGGTACTGTGGCACAGTAGGTTAATCCTCTGCCTGCAGTGCTGGCATCCCATGTGGACACCAATTTGAGTCCTAGCAACTCCTCTTCCAATCTAGCTCTCTTTCCAGGGTTTGGCCTGGAAAAGCAGTGGAAGATGGCCAACTGTGGGAGACTCAGAAGAAGCTTCTGGCTCCTGGCTTTGGATCGGTGCAGCTCTGGCCATTGCGGCCATTTGGGGAGTGGGCCAGCAGATGAAACACCTTTCTCTCTGTCTCTCCCTCTCACTGTTTGTAACTCTGCCTCTCAAATAAATAAACAAAATATTTTAAAAAAATGAAATTAACAGATCTTCAGGTACCTGGAGTACAATGTCAAAAGATTTAATGTTCATGTTATTGGGTAACCAGGAGAGGAGAAATAGTGTGGTACAGGAAGAAATATCTGAAGAAATAATGGCTGAAAACATCTGCAATTTGTCAAAAGATGTAAACGTGCAGATCAAAAAGTTCTTCAACCCAAACAGAGGAATCTTACAGAGTTCCACATTGCAAAAAAATCATAATCAAACTGCTGAAAAGTCAAGACAAGGGCCAGCAGTGTGGCGCAGCAGGTTAAAGCCCTGGCCTGAAATGCTGGCATCCCATATGGGTGCCTGTTCGAGTCCCGGCTGCTCCTCTTCTGACCCAGCTCTCTTTCAGTAGAAGATGGCCCAAGTCCTTGGGCCCCTATACCCACGTGGGAGACCCAGAAGAAACTCCTGGCTCCTGGCTTCAGATTGGCACAGCTCCAGCTGTTGCGGTCATTTGGGGAATGAACCATATAAGGATGGAAGACTCTGTCTCTACCTCTCTCTGTAACTTTGTCTTTCAGATAAATAAATCTTTAAAAAAAATAAAAAAGTCAAGACAATAAAAAGACTCTTAAAAGAGGGGCTGGCATTTTGATGCAGCAGGTAAAGCTGCCGCCTGCAGTGCCGGCATCCTATATAGGTGCCGGTTCTAGTCCTGGCTGCTCCACTTCTGATCCAGCTCTCTGTTGTGGCCTGGGAAAGCAGTGGTGGATGGCCCAAGTCCTTGGGTCCCTGCGCTGCATGGGAGACCTGGAAGAAGGTCCTGGCTGCGGATCAGCCCGGCTCTGGCTGTTGTGGCTATTTGTGGGGTGAACCAGCAGAGGGAAGACCTCTCTTTCTGCCCCTGCCTCTCTGTAACTCTGCCTTTCAAGTAAATAAATAAACCTTTTCTTAAAAAAAGCCAGAGAAAAATAATGCATCATTTAATTGAACAATGATTTGAATGACAGGATTTCTCATTAGAAATAAGGGAGTACAAAAGGAAATGGAACATTTTTTCAATGCTGGAGGAAAAAAAATCTTTCAACCGATAATTCTACATTTAGCAAAGATTATAGGTATTAAAAATGAAATAAGTCACTGGCATTGTGGCCCAGGAGGATAAGCTGCACCTGTGATGCGGGCTTCCCATATCAGTGTGCAGTTCAAGTCCCAGCTCCTTTGCTTCCAATCCAGTTCCTTGCTAATGTGCCTGGGAAAGCAGCAGAGATGTTTGGGCCCCTGGCACTCACATGGGAAACTTGGATGGAGTTCCTGGCTTCTGGCTTTGGCATGGCCCAGCCCCAGCTGTTATGGGCATTTGGAGAGTAAACCGCAGATGGAAGATCTCTCTGTTTCTCCCTCTTTCTCTGTAATGGACTTTCAAATAAATGAATCTGTTTTTATTTTTAAAAGAGAAAGGTGAAACAAAAACATTCTCAAGTAAAGGAAAAGCCGAGAGACTGCATCATGAGTAGACCTCTTCTAAAGGAATTGCTAGAGTGAACATTTCAGACATAAAGGAAGTGACGCCAGAAGGAAACTAGCAGCATCCAGGAGGAAATGGTAAATAATAAAAAAATGCATACATGTGTAATAGACTACTCTTTTCCTCTTAAACTCTGTAGCATATGTTTGAGGCTAGAAAGGAAAAAAATCTTACCTTGTTGGAGTTTTCCGTTTGTAAATATAATACCTAAGAAGACTGCAGTGTAAAGGGGAGAGGGTAAAGGGACCTGTGGTACTGAGATTACTACATGTCATTTGAAGTTGTAAAATTAACCTCAGGGGACTGTAGAAAGTTAGGTGTGTACAGGGTCTTCAGAAAGTTTATGGACAATTCTCATCTCTTAATTTGAAGCCCACCTGTGTGTTGTAAGCCGTAGAAAAACAAGTGAAATACTGTACAAAGAGATAGAAGAGTACTAAAAGATATTCATATGATCTGAAAGAAGGCAGGAACGAGGAAACAGAGGAAGGAAAAATAGAGAGGCCAGATAGAAAACAAATAATAAAATGTTTGCTCTAAGTCCAAACATATAAATAATTATATTAAATAGAAATGGTCTAAACTCATAAATTAAATGACAGAGATTATGAGACTGGATCAAAAAACATCCTCAACTTTGCTGCCTATAATAAGTTCATTTTAAATATGATGATATATATGTTAAAAGTATATACTCTGCACACACTAATCAAATGAAAGCTGGATTGGCTGTATTAGTATCAGACAAAATAGACCTAAGAACAAACAAAATTACTGGGGAAAAATAGTGAACTACCTAATAATAAAAGGATTAATTCAATAAAATGTAATAATTGAAAAAATGTGGATGGATCTAACAAGGTAGCTTTCAAATACACAAAACAAAAACTGGTGGTCCAAAATGGCTAAGCCAACAATTAAAATTGGAAGCTTTAACATTCCTGTCTCAGTAGTTGATAGAATTAGTAGACTTAAAATTAGTAAGGATATAAAGGAAATGAACAGGACTATCCTCCATCTGTCTCTAGTAGATACTTAAAGAATATTCATTCTTTTCAAGTATATCACTCATCAAAATAGATTGTATTTGGGGCCAGCACTGTGGTGCAGCGGGTTAACACTCTGGCCTCAAACGCAGGCATCCCATATGGATGCCGGTTCAAGTCCCGGCTGCTCCACTTCTGATCCAGCTCTCTGCTGGATCAGAAAGCAGTAGAAGATGGCCCAAGTCCTTGTGCCCCTGAACCATGTGGGAGTCCTGGAAGAAGCTCCTGGCTTCAGATTGGCCCAGCTCCAGCCAATGCAGCCATCTGGGGAGTGAACCATTGGATGGAAGACCTCTCTCTCTCTCTCTCTCTCTCCCTCTCTCTCTCTGCCTCTCCTCTTTCTGTGTAACTCTGACTTTCAAATAAATCTTTTTAAAAAATAGACTGTATTCTATTCTGGTCATGGGATAAAAATGAACAAAACTAAAATAAATTTAAATCATATAAAATATGTGCTCTGGCTAAAATGGAATTAAACTAAAAATTGATGACAGAAATACAATAGGAAACTCTCTAAGCACTTCTAGATTAAAAAACATAGTTTTATGGGTCACAAAGGAAATCTTAAGGGCAATTAGGAAACATTTTTAAAAGATTTATTTATTTGAGAGGTGGAGTTACAGACAGAGGGAGAGACAGAAAGAATGGTCTTCCATCCATGGGTTCACTCCCCAAATGGCCACAATGACAGGAGCTGGGCTGATCTGAAGCCAGGGAGCCAGGAGCTTCTTCCAGGTCTCTCTCCCACATGGGTACAGGGGCCCAAGTACTTGGGCCATCTTCCACTGCTTTCCCAGGTGCATTAGCAGAGAGCTGGATCAGAAGTGGAGCAGCCAGGACTTGAACCAGCACCCATACGGGATGTTGGTGCCACTGGTGGTGGCTTAACTTGCTATGCCACACCACCGGCTCCTGTATGAGGTTCTTATGTTTAGAATTATCTATAGATAGTAATTTATCTTATCATTTGAATTTTCTTATACTTTATCATTTTTATTATATTTTATCATTTGAATTTTCTCCATGCATTAATCTGTTTTGCCATCATCTGTCAGTTCTTTACAGTGAGAAAGGGTAGTGTTTCTACTTCCTCCCTGCGTGTCCCCTGCTGTCCTCCACCTCCCATTAGCCAAGTCTCACTTCTGGGGGATTATATTTGTGTAATTGGATGTCCTGGGTCTCTGTCCCTTGATTGCTCAGCTTTGGGTAACGTCTTTGGTTCCTGGCGCTTACACATGACACAATCCAGGAATGTTCTCTGCTTGACGTGGTTCCTCCCACGCTGCTGCTCGTTGTCTTGTGTTTGTGTCATAGAGGCACATGGAATTGGCACCCTGACCTCCACTCCAAGCTCCATGTGCGTTCAGCCGTGGCTCCACAGGAGCATGTTAATGTGTTAATATGTCACATACGGTCATATGTATTAATATGTAATGTGTGTAATATGTATTAATGTCTGATGCATATATAATGTGTGTGTAATGTGTCCATAGAAACTGAATGTACTTCTAGTTAGTCTTGCCGTTTGTTCTTTTGCCATGGTTTCCTTAATCATCTTTTGTTTGACTGAAGTTTGTTCTCTGGGCTCGTGGGAACAGTGTTCCTTAAGTCGGCGTATGTTCAGCACCAGTCTTCTTAGTGCAGCGATGCGGGGGCGGTTTCTCATGGAGGCTTTGTGGGTGCTCCATCCTCCTCTCCCGTCTCTGCTGGCTCGGTCCCTGAGTCTTCTGCTTCTACCCGGCCCTCCAGGGGAGGCCTTTCCCTGCACTGACTGTTTTTGCTGACATGCTCGGGCACCTGCCTCCAGCCCAACCCCACAACAGCTCGGGTGCCTGTGCCCCGCAGGGTCTGCGTCTGTGTGGTTTTGGTAGCCTTTGTCCTCTGTGGCTTGTTCTTTGGGATTGTTTTATTTACCTCCAGTTTCACGAACAATGAAGTTTGCTTTGCTGTGTGCTTGTTCTGATGCTGTTGAATAGAAGAGGCAAAGAAAGCAGTGTCTTCATCACACAGAAAGTCCTTTGACTTGGTGACACGACAGTGTGACAGCAAAGAATATGGGCTTTGAAGCGGACGCACCCAGCTTCTGTTCTTCTTCTTCTTTTTTTTTTAAGAATTATTTTATTTATTTGAAAGACAGAGCTACAGAGAGAGGCAGAGACAGAGAGAGGTCTTTCATTCTGCGGGTCCACTCCCCAAATGACCACAACAGCCAGAGCTGAGCCAATCCCAAGCCAGGAGCCAGGAGCTTCCTCTGGGTCTCCCATGCAGGTGCAGGGGCCCAAGGACTTGGGCCATCTTCTACTGCCTTCCCAGGCCATAGCAGAGAGCTGGATCAGAAGAGGAGCAGCTGGGACTTGAACCAGTGCCCATGTGGGATGCCGGTGTTGCAGGCTGGGGCCTTTAATCCACTGTGCCACAGCGCCCCCAGCTTCTGTTCTGAACTCTGCCACATACTGCCTGATATGACAGATCCCTCCCCTTCTTTGACCTCTCATGAGTGTGTCACGTGTGTGAGCAGTGAGGAATGCCGTGTGATACCTAGGGGTCCAGCCTGGGCTTGGCCTGTAGGAGGTCTTCTGATCCGGTTACCTTACCCTCTGTTTGCAGGCATCCTGTTACTGCCCCTCCCCCACGTGACCAGTGGGTGCTCCCTGAGGCTGGGCTCTGGCACTCCCCCACGTTGCCCGCAGTTCTGTCCAGAGCTGTTGATGCCACAGGAAAAGGACAAGGACAAAGTCACTGCTCTGGGAGCCCTGGGGAGAGGCCCCTGAGGGCTGTGGGCTGGGAGAGCCCATGAGTGGGGCCTTTCGGGAAAGGCAGGAGTCTGGGGCAAGGCTGGAAGGGCCAGAGTGGGGCCTGGGTGCTGGGTGTTGCCTAGTCTAGACTCTGGGGTTTCATCATGTGCCTGTGCCTTGACCCCAGTAGGCCCGAGAGGCCTCTAGCAGGACCTCTCTGGTGCCACACTGGGCGAGGTCCCGGCGGGCGAGTTGTTCAGCTCTTGCTTCTGTACCTGTGTCTGCAGGTCCCGGAGTCCCAGGCGACCACAACTGCAGCCACCCCGGCCGTTGGTGGTGGCACCTCCAGAAGCCATGACGTCATCGAGCCCATGGACACAGACACCCAGGCTGGGGGGCTGTCACCTGCTGACCAGAGAGCCGGAGGCGAGCAGAATCGGCAGTTGCGGGGAGAGACGCAGGTGGAGGGGAGGCCTTGGGCCGACGGGGCACAGAGAAGCCAGAGGACACAGGCAGAGGGGGAGATGCAGGTGGAAGTTGTAACCCGAGAAAGTGCGAGGCCACAGTCAGACGAGAGCTCCCGGAGGGGTGTGGTGACACAGGCAGAAAGGACACAGGCTGGCGAGAAGACTCAGGCAGGCACACGGATGCGGGAAGCAGAGGGGACGCGGTCAGTGGGGAGCGCAGCCGCAGCCGCAGCCACGACGGGGCAGCTGGAGCCGCAGTCCGTGACCAGCCTCAGCCCATCGGCCGCAGCCCCTCAGCGCCCGTCTCCGGAGGGGACGAGGCCTCCTCAGATCACCGGAGGCTTTGCACAGACCCCAGAAGGGTCTCGTGTCCCAGAGAAACTTGGTTTCCTGCTCAGACCCGAGGAGGCAGCAGTACCAGCCCCAGAGACCCACGAGGAAACATTTACTCCGCCCGCCCAGCCGCCTCCCGGGGGGAGCTTGGCGCAGAAGGGAGGAGAACGAGGGTTCCCGCGCCCCACGGAGGCGCAGCCAGGCGGCGTGCTGTGTGTGGACCTGGGGGGCTGCCCTGCAGCTGGCCCGAGCCAGGAGGGGCCCAGTGTGCCTTCCCCTCCGGGGATGGGCCCCACCAGCAGCCCACGGGAGGGGCTGCCCAACACCCTGACAGCTCAGCACCGGGGCACAGCTGCCTTCCAGCCCTCTGCAGACCAGGCCTTGCCGAGTTCTGCCCCCACTCTGCACCTGGGGCCGGGTCCCCCTTCCCAGGGTCACCCATCAGAAACCCTGGCCGCCAGCAGTGAGGGGGCCTGTGCCAAGACACCGCCCGGGGAAGGGGGGACCTCGGGGCCCCGCAGCTGTGACCCTGGCCTCATCGACTCCCTGAAGAACTACTTGCTCCTGCTGCTGAAGCTGTCCAGCGCCGAGACGAGCGGGGCTGGGGCAGAGGCTCAGGAGGGCACCGCGGCGGGCGGTCTGGCCGCCCCGTCCACTCTGGCCCCCACCGTGGAAGTGGCTGGGCTGAGTCCGCGGACATCGAGGCGCATCCTGGAGCGCGTGGAGAACAACCACCTGGTGCAGAGCGCACAGACCCTGCTGCTGAGCCCCTGTACCTCCCGCCGCCTCACCG
The DNA here is from genome assembly GCA_949820135.1 of Sylvilagus floridanus. Taxonomy (NCBI): domain Eukaryota; kingdom Metazoa; phylum Chordata; class Mammalia; order Lagomorpha; family Leporidae; genus Sylvilagus; species Sylvilagus floridanus. The sequence goes on along the minus strand of OX463239.1, from coordinate 92,339,568 downwards.
GCCTCCTGGACCGCGAGGTGCAGGCTGGCCAGCGGGCTCTGGCTGCGGCCCAGGGCTCCCGCGGCCCAGGCCCCAGCCCGCTCACTGTCCCCGCCATCGTGGTAGGTGAGGAGGGCACCCGGCTGGCCTCCGAAGGACCCAGCGAGGGGGAGGGAGAGCTTTCCCCTGAGGGGCCTGGTGGGCCCCTGGGGCAGGCAGCCTCTGGGCAGGGACTGCCCTCAGCAGGGGGCGGGGCCCCGGAGCCCTTCCAGGAGGACGAGGTCCCGGGGGAGGCTCTCACAGACCTGCCTGCAGCTACCCCCGAGGAGCTGGCACTGGGGGCCCGGAGGAAGAGGTTTCTCCCGAAGGTCAGAGCAGCAGGAGACGGAGACGGGGAGGCAGCCAAGCCTGAAGGGAGAGAGAGCCCCACGGTTTCCCCACGGGGATCCCGGAAGAGCCTGGCACCCGGGTCCCCGGGGACTCCGGGGCGGGAGAGGCGCTCCCCTACCCAGGGCAGAAGGGCGGCCATGCTGGAGGTGCCACGGGCAGAGGAGGATCCAGCCCTGGGCTCCGGCCCCAAGGCCGGTGGTGCGGACACAGAGCTGGGCCCGGATGAAGGCCGGCAGGAGTCTCTGGCCAAGCCCAGGAAAGCCCAAGACCAGCTCAAAGGTGAGCCGCAGGGAGGGCAGGGCACGCTTTGGGGTGGGGGCTGCCAAGAAGCAGTGTTTGGACTCCACTCCTACCTTGTGAAGACGCGCTTCACTGTCATCTGTGAGCTCTGGAATCAGAAGGGCCTGGGCCTGGGTCTCGCCTTGGCTCTGCCACCCTGTGAAAGGGGGACAGTGATGCATCAGCTTTGTAAGATGGGTTGGGTTGCATGGGAGGGAAGGGGCCAACAGTGTGGGGCAAGCCTGGCTTCCGTAGCATCCGGGTCATGGCCACAGCCCCCCACTGGACTCCCGTGGGGCAGCTGGAGCACCCGGCTCACTGCCCTGCTTCTGTGGGCCAGGAGCGCGCACCTCGCTGTGCGCGAGGACCAACTACAACGTGCTCGACATGGAGGGGCCATGACGTGATTGGGGTGAGGCTTGGCCTGGCCCACCAAGGACCCCTGGGGAAGCAGGAATATGGCAGGGTGGGCCGAGGAGGAGGGGCGTGGCTTCTCCCTCTTACCTCCACTCTGGCTCCTCCCAGCCCCCCAGGTAATCCGGAAGATCCGGGTGGAGCAGTTTCCCGATGCCTCTGGTAGCCTGAAGCTCTGGTGCCAATTTTTCAACATCCTCAGTGACTCGGTCTTGACATGGGCCAAGGACCAGCGCCCAGTGGGTGAGGTGGGCAGGAGGTAAGCCGAGGGGCTCCCTATTGTGATCGTGTGGGTTATTGCGCTAGCACTTGGAGGCCATCACCTCATTCAATCCTCACAATAGCCCCAGGAGGGAGACTCCCTTGTTCCCAAGGGAGAGCCCCAGGAGGGAGACTCCCTTGTTCCCATGGGAGAGATGAGGACGCTGAAGCCCAGAGCTCTTAGGTCACTTTCCGGAAGTCTCACAGCCAACAAGTGTCAGGGCTACAAACCAGATCAGCATGATTCAGGACCAGCTCCTACCGCTCCCCAGAGCCCCCACGCGCCTGGGTTCAGAGCAGCCCCTGAGTAGGGTGGAAGGACTGTTGGGCCCGAGGTGTGGCCCCATGCCGCCTGCAGGCTCTTACAGACGGCTCTCACTCTCTGCAGTGCCGGGGATGAGGGGCCGGCGGCCCTGGCCATCGTGCAGGCGTCCCCTGTGGACTGCGGTGTGTACCGATGCACCATCCACAACGAGCATGGCTCGGCCTCCACTGACTTCTGCCTCAGCCCCGAGGGTGAGTGTGCACAGCCGCCGCCTGGCCCCAGGGTCGGGCAGCAGCCACGTGCAGGGGGGTCCCTCCCAGGGCAGGGCAGCCTGGGGCAGCTGCCCTCTTTCCTTTTCTCTCGCAGTGTTGTCTGGATTCATCTCCCGAGAAGAAGGTGAAGGTACGGTGGTGCCCTCTGGGGAGGCGGGGCGGTGCTTCTTCCCCCATCCTTGCCGAGCCTGCCCAGGCCCCCCCCCCCCCCCCCCCCGTCCCTGGACTCACACAGGAACTGCTGAGTGTGCGCTTTCTTAACGCCTGCTGCGGACGGCTGCGACGTCCAGGTCGGGCCTAGGAGTGCTGCGTTTTAGCAGGCTCCCCGGTGATGGTGAGGTGCCTGGCATTTTGTTTTAAACTTTGAGCGATTTTTAAAAAATGTTTGTTTCTCTTCATTTACTTGAAAGGTCAAGTGTGAGAGAGAGCGAGCGAGTGTGAAAGAGCGGGCTTTTATTTGCTGGCTCCCTCCCCAGCTACAACGTCAGGACTGGGCCAGGTCAAAGCCAGGAGCAGGAACCCGTGTGGGTTGCAGGGCCCCGAGTCCTGTGCCTGCCAGGGAGGAGCAGGAAGCTGAATTGGAATCGGAGCAGCCAGGACTTCCACCAGGCACTGCAGCTTGGGGCGTGGGCATCCCCACGTGGCTCAGCCCACTGTTAGTGGCAGTCTGCCGTGGGCCTGCAAGGCTCACACTGAGGCGTGGGCCTGGGGAGGCAGCCAGCAGTAGACATATTCCTAGTTTCATGTGCTAACAAATGCATTAATGCCCTCATTGACTGACTCATTCATTCATCCAAGTAGGACCTTTTGTTCAGTTACCAGATAAAAACTTAAATCTACATCAAATATAACCTCACCCCTAAGAAGTTAGTAACAGTTCTGTAACATCATCAAATAGCCAGTCAAAGCCTCTCCAGTTGTCCCAGGTGTGTTGGCTTATTTGAATCAGCAGCCTCTCACTGCTTTGGCCTGATGTGTGTCCGAAGTCTCTCGTAGGTGTGACAGTCCCTCCTCCCTCGCCAGTTTTCTCTTCGCTGTTTATTTGTTGCAGTCACTTGATGTGTAGAATTTCTATGTTGTGGATTTTCTGCACTGTATCCCCATCTACCGTTGGTAACCGGATGCAGAGGTTTGGTCGGACTCAGCTGCCCTTCCTCTTTGGCCAGAATAGTTCACAGGTGTGCTGGGGATGTCATTTGCATCCTATCCGGAAGCACATGCTGGTCCTCTGGTGGATCTAAGATTGAGCACTGTGTTTACTTCGGGTGTTCTGCACGATCCACCCTTTCCCAAGGTTAGAAACCCCTAAATCAACTCGCGTTGTAATCCATTACTTCACTAAGGGTGACATCCATTTTAATTCCTTCTTTTCTTTTGCTAAAAGTCTATCATTATTCATTTATTCCACCCTCTCTCTGTGAATGACTGCTTATTTGGTTCTCTGGTGTGTACGGTTCCGACAGAGAAGGCAGGGTGAACACTTCCTTACTTGCGTTTTCTCCTTTACTTTCTGGGGTTCAGAATAGGGGTTGGAGGCCCTAGCGCTGTCCAGAGGTGACCAGTGGGATTCGAGGTTTGCTTGAGTGAGGATTGGGTTTTCTACAGGTGCCTGTATGAACACGTGGATCTGATGCGTGCACTCCATTATAGTACTTCCTTTTTGTTGCTAAGATTGTCTCATTTTTGGCCAACAGGAGCCCCTCCTGTTGGCTCCTGTGTCTTTTGTCTCCAGGAATGTCTGCCCCACTTCCATGCTTTCTGGTCTCACAAGATGTCCAGCCCCGTCCTCTGCACTTCCTGCTGAGATCTGGAGTCAACATTGCTTTAGGGATCCTTTCAGTGGGAAATGGGACTTAGTGGTCAGAGGGCTGCTCACTGCTGCTGGATTTGTCCTGCAGACTGTGTTTCTGTCAGATGTGTTGGTTCTGATGGAATCAGCTATTCATTTTGTCAAAACACCCACATCTAAAACAGAATCGTCCTGGCGTCCTGTATTGATTGCCGCTGTCAGAGAAAACCCTTGTCTTCCCAGAAGCTCACCGAGCACTGACGGTGTGGTGGGTCCCATGCAGTGCTGTGGCAGGAGGAGCAGGTGCAGCGTCTGCTCCCAGGGGCCCCAGGAGACAGGGTACTCGAGTGCACACCTGGCGAGCAGCCACGGCCGGCAGGGCAGGGGGCCGCCACACTCTTCCTTCCCTGGGACCCCGGGCGGCCAGGCAGCAGTTTCTGGTTTCCCACCTTTCCCTGTTCCCCCTCAGTTGGCGAGGAGATTGAGATGACGCCCATGGTGTTTGCTAAGGGTCTGGCTGACTCCGGCTGCTGGGGGGACAAGCTCTTTGGGCGACTGGTGAGCGAGGAGCTCCGAGGGCATGGACGTGGCTGTGGCCTTCGGAAGGCCTCCCAGGCCAAGGTCATCTACGGGCTGGACCCCCTCTTCGAGTCGGGCCGCACGTGCATCATCAAGGTGTCCAGCCTGCTTGTGTTTGGGCCCAGCAGTGAGACTTCTCTCCTGGGAAGAAACTACGACGTCACCATCCAGGTATTCTGTCCCTGTCCTCTCTCGAGTCCTCTCTTTTCTCAGCCTGGATCCCTTTGGGAGACCCACTACGGAGGCAGAAGCCACGTCAGTCTCAGGCCTGTCGGGCTCCCAGGACGGTCCTAGAGGGGAGCCAGGCACGTGCCCAGGGTCCAGGCACTTGGCCTCCGAGAGCTTGAGTGTTTCCAAGCCACTGGGCCATGGTTTTCCAACCTTCCCCATCTCGAATCTGCTTTCTCGTGGAAGTGTCGTCTTCCCTGCTCTCCCCAGAGCCACCCGAGGCACTGCCCCTGCTCCTAGAGCTCCAGAAAATGCAGTTCCGAAGGCGCTCTGAAAAGCAGCTCATAGCCCTCTGTTATACGAGAGAGAAAAGGGAGGCAGAGCAGGGCATGGGGGAGTCAGCCCTACGTCCTCCCCTGGCAGCCGCCACCAGTCCCCTGGCAGGTGACCTCCCCCTTAGAGCTCCTGCACCAATCAGATTTGATGCCCTCTAACCCACAGGGGTGCAAGATCCAGAACATGAGCCGGGAGTACTGCAAGATCTTCGCAGCGGAAGCCCGGGCCGCGCCTGGCTTCGGAGAGGTGCCTGAGTAAGTACACAGGGAAGGGACACCACGCGGTGTAGAGGCAGTGACCCCACAGCTCCCAGGGCCTCCTGCATGGAGGCCGTGTGCAAGGAGGCTCAGCAGCCCCCACACAATCGAGGGACATAAGCCACACGATTCACTTCTCACGTCAAAGAAGTCCCCGGTGGGTTTGATCTCACACCCACCCCACACCCTGCACCCGTAAGCTCAGTTTTTGCTGACTGCCGCAGCCTCTGGGCTCCGTGGAGGCAGGGGCCTGGGCTGAGCCAGGCGGACCACTCAGTGCTTCTGTGCACAGGCAGGGTCAGCGAGGGTCTGCAGGAGTGGGCTCTGCGCTGTGTGCTCCTTTCCCTCTGCCGTTCCCCGGTCTGCCAGGCCCTGAGCCGTGGTCGGGTTCTGTAGAGGCATCGCTCCTGTGACACACACTGGCCTCCGCCCTCACCCAAGCTCGGAGTGTGCCTGGGCCACCACGGTGTTTGCTCCCCGGCCCACTGACCGCAGAGAACGGCCTCCATGTCCCCCCCTGAACGCGGGGGTGGGGCGCGTGGAGCTGCCTGCCTTGCTGTCTTTTGGGTTCAGAGCTGAGAAGTCCCTCTAGGAAGGGCTCTTGTTTTAGGTGCAAGAATACAGACTGGGCTGGAGGGAAGCACCCGCGGGCCGCACTGGGTGCTCACGCAGGGTGAAACTGTGTTTAGGATCATCCCCCTGTACCTGATCTACCGGCCTGCAAACAGCATCCCGTACGCCACCCTGGAGGAGGACTTGGGCAAGCCCCTGGAGTCCTACTGCTCCCGGGAATGGGGCTGCGCGGGGCCTCCCGCCGCCTCCAGCATCTCCGAGGCCGTGCAGAAGTGCCAGACCTTCCAGCACTGGCTGTATCAGTGGACAAATGGCAGCTTCCTGGTCACCGACCTGGCAGGTACGAGGGCCGAGGGCGGGAGGGGCACGGCGACGGGATGTGTCGGCAGTCTGCCCCTGTGCTGAGTCCCCTCTACCTTGTGCAGTCGCCCTGTGGAGTACACTGGACAGGGACCATCTCGCTGTGGTCCTGACGCAGCCCAGGGTCTGGGGCAGCCCAGTCTGCTGCAGCACATTTAGGAGAGCCCGCTGCAGGCAGCTGAAAATCCAGAAGGCATTCATTTCAAACGTCGCGTGGGACCGACTCCATAGCGCACAACCCCCCCTTTCAGTCTGCCCTGGACTTTCTCACATTCGCAGCCTCCCAGCCCTCTCCTCCCTCCTGGCTGGGGAGCTGTGCGGTCACCCCTCCCCCTCCACCTGGGCTAGCTTTTTTAGGTTAACAACTTCATCTGACTTCTCTTTATTTTACTGAAATGTTCCCGTCACCCAGAAAGTCCTGCAAAGGAAGCCAGCAAGACTGAGTCTTCCCTGAACTAGTCCTCCCCAGGCTTTCTATCTCTCTCTCTTTAATATTTATTTATCTATTTGAAAGGCAGAGTTACAGAGAAACAGAGGCAGAGAGAGAGAGAGAGAGAGAGAGATCTTCCATCCACTGGTCCTGGCCAGAGCTGGGCCAATCCATAACTAGGAGCCAGGAGCTTCTTCGGGTCTTCCCACGCAGATGCATGGGCCCAAACGCTTGGGCCATCTCTGCTGCTTTCCCAGGCCACAGCAGAGAGCTGGATCAGAAGTGGAGCAGCCAGGACTCGAACCGGAGCCCATGTGGGATGCCGGCACTGCAGGCAGCGGCTTCACCTGCTGTGCCACAGTGCCAGCCCCAGGCCTACTTTGCTCAGGAATGGAAACATAAAATGATGTCTACAGTGGGAGGAGAGGTTACTGGGATATTTCATGTTGTTCCACCATGTTTCTGTGCCAAAGAATTGGGAAAACCAAGGGCTTAGAGATGCAAAACAGACTCCAGCAGACCTTTTATGGGAGCTGGGTTCTGCAGTAATTATTGTGTCTACGGCTCCGTATTTTGGGAGGCAGGGAAGCTGGTGACACACTAAGCCACTGTCATTCATGTATTAACTTATGAATTCATCCGTCTGCAGTCTAACCTGTACCAAATGTTGGCAAGAGAAAAAGGTGACTTAAGAAAAGTCGAGCTCAGGCAGCTGGTCAGGCGGGTGGCAGGGGGCCTTTGGGGGCAGAGGCTTCCACTTCCGACCACACACCCCGACCCGCCAATGCTGGGGGACCTGGGCGGGCCGGCCCGATACCTGGGCAGCCTCCCTCCCGCTCCCTCTCTGTTTAGCCTGGCTGTTCTTCCAAGGCTGAAGGCCGTCCTGCTCCTTGGCGTGCTTGCGCGCCGCCTGTGTGGTCAGCGTGGAAGCCAGTCTCATCCGCGTCACATTTCTGCAGTCAGCCTGGTTTATCCTCGCATTCCTGTCTTCCTCCTTGTGTCTCTTGCCCAGACAGACTGTTAATCTGCTAAGAGGAAGGGGAGATTTTAACCCAAAGCCTGCGGCCATCCAGTGTGTGACCTGGTCTGCCCCAGTGGAGGCAGCCTTGCACGACTGGAGGAGACTGGCTCCAGGAGTCAGCAAAACTCAACTGTGACTTGGATTCACAATGGTTGTTGCAGGGAGTCAGCGGCTCTGCCAGGCACCTGGCTCTGAACCTCCTCCTCGCCTGTAAAGCTGGGAGTATTCTTACTACGTAGAGGACAGAGGCCTGTGCACTGCCTGTGAGACCGGCGGTGGTGTGAGATGTGTCTTCACTGGGTCCTGGGGAGCTCTGGTCCGAGCTGATGTCTTTTCTGGGACAGCGGGGACTAGAACTAGCCCAGGCTGACGTCACCCTCACCCCCCTGTCTTTCCAGGTGTGGACTGGAAGATGACTGACGTGCAGATCGCCACGAAGCTGCGAGGGTGAGTGAGCACGTCGTCTGTCCTTGAAGGGTCTCTGGGTGTCAGACGTCCTGACTCGTGGTTCTGCAGCCCGGAGGGGCTAGCCTGGGGCCTGGTCACACCCGTGGTCCTGGGCTCACGTGCTGGAGGCCCGTGATTGCCCCCACCATACCCTTGACCCCAGGTCAGGGCTGGAAGCTGCAGCTGATGCCCACACTCAGGGTGCTCTGAGATCTGGCGCCTCCGTGTGCTCCCGAGCACCCTTCTCACTGGGGAGTGCTCGTCGAGGTGCAGACGAGCAAGGCCCTGCTCCTGGGCTGCTGACCCAAGCTCCTCCGGTGGCCGTTTGACGTAAACCACGCTTACACCGGCAGATGTTCTCATGAGAAGTCCCACGTGTCAGGGTGTAGTGAGACCTCCGTTTTAAAACTGAGGTTGGGGGTGCTGCCAGCTGCAGTAGCATCTGGGAGAGACTCCACCCCCCTCTGGTGGGGTGGGGGGTACCCTGGGCACGACCCCCCAGTCAGCCCCCAAGGGTGGGACCCCACCGCGCTCTTCGTGTTTGGCTGCAGATACCAAGGCCTCAAGGAGAGCTGCTGCCCGGCCCTGCTGGACCAGTTCGCCTCCTCCCACCAGTGCAACACCTACTGCGAGACGCTCAGCCTCAAACCGCTCAAGGGCCCCGAGGCCCACCCTCAAGCCAAGGCCAAAGTCTCCAAGAGTCCATCTGCTGGCAGGAAGGGCCCCCAGCTGAGTCCTCAGCCCCAGAGGAAAGGCCCCCCCAGCCCCCAGGGCGCCCGCAAGGGTGCCCCAAGCCCCAAGGCCCCCCTGCAGGCCTCAGAGGCAGCTGCCGCCCAGTTATTGGGAGAGCCTCCCGCTCAAGAGGGGGGCTCCAAGGCCCAGGGCACGCGGTAGCCCCACCAGGAGGCTGGGGGCCCCCACCCAGCAGCAGACCAACCAGGAAGCAGCTTGAACCGATGGAAACTCTCAGTGCGGAGCTAACCAGAGCGGGAGCACTGTGGAGGCCCGCTCAGGACCCCCCTGGGCAGCCAGCCTCTCCTCACTCAGCTCCTCGTCAGACGACTTCGGTGCATGGCACACAGCCCCCTGGCCTCTGCCAGTGCCATCGTCACTCAGGGCTCCCAGGCCTCAAGCGCCGCCCCCCCCCCCCCCCCCCCCCCAGTGCCTGGTGGCCGGGGCCCTCCTTGAAGTTTAAGTTTACAGTCACCACTGCTGGAGGCTCCCGAGTCCTCTGTATGAGTGCTCAGCCCACCCTCGCCCCAGCCCAGCCCTGCAGCCGGCCTGGACCCTCGGCCCCGCGCCGCCCTGATCGCTCCCTGTCCTCAGGGCCCAGGCCTCCTCTGCTGGGTCTGGCCTGCTGACTCTCAGGGTGTCTCCTCATGGCTACTTGGTCTAATTCATTCTGGCTTCTGCACTAACCTGCCCCTCAGCCCAGGTGGGCCTCAGGACCCTGGCGCGTGATCTTGGATGATGTGTGTTCCTGCCCCTCCTTCCCCATCACTCCGGCACGTGCTCGCCTGCTTCCCATGCTCCCCCAACATGCACACACGCACACACACACACGCACACACACGCACGCACGCACACACGCACACACACATGCGCACACAGCTCGGACCCAGCTGCAGCCTGACACCTGCCCTCACCAGCTCTTGGCTTGTCTTTTTGCCCAAGGCCTCCCCTGACCCTGACCCTGACCCCGGCCCCACCCTCCACCACCCAGGTGAGGAACAGAGCCCCGGTCTCTGCTCGTGTCTGGGCGTGCTCTTGCCCCGCTTCTTCTGGGCCCCCTGCTCGGCAGCTGAGAGCTGGCCTGAAGCTCACGTCGGCAGCTGTAGCCGGGAGGTAGCCATGCCCATAGCGCAGGTGGTGGGGTCCCAGGACATTCATATCCCTCTCAACCAGGGCTGAAGGCCTGGGGCGCTCCCCATGGGCAGGGCGTATGGGTGTTCGGAGGGAACAACCCATCCGTGCACTAGGGTGACGGGCCCCGTCTGTGCCCACCCCAGCTGTCAGCTCTCAATCTTGGGGGCCCAGCTCTGAACCATCACAGATAGGGGCTCCCAAGGAATTCTGCTCTGGTCCCGAGCACACTCCTGGAGTCCGGGGCGGGGTCGACCCTAAGCTAGCCTGCAATAAAGCAGCGACTGCGCGTCTGCTTCCTCCTCCGGTGTGGTCAGGTGTGTGCAGTCGAGGTCCCCTCTCCCTGCCCAGGCAGGCTCCCAGTGGGTGTCCCGCACTCCCTGGGCCCCCCGGAGGTCCCTTGGCTCCTGGGCTGAAGTTCAGTCTCAGCCTTCTCCGTCCACAGCTACACTCCATGCTGTGCACACACTGGGCGGGTGTTAGGTCTCTGGGCCTCGCGCCCTTGGCATTGCTCTTTCCCTGGGAGGCGGACACCAAGGAAGGAGCTGAGGCCGGAAGAGCAGAGCCAGGGGCTCTGTGCAGACTCCCCGTGGCTCCAGCTGCCTCCACACCGGCCTCCCTGCTTCTCGCCAGCCCCAGGCCCCAGGGCCTTCCCTGGCCTGACGCTCCCTTCTCTACCTCCTGTGCTCAGGTGACTCCCCACCCCACCCCAGCATGCCCCGACTTCCCCAGCCCACGCATCCAGACCCTGAACTGAGAGCTGAATGCCACTCATTCATCCTCCCTTCAGCCCCGAAGACTGACACTGGACGCCCTGGTCGGCGGCCACTGAGAAGCCACGGTGTGTGAGGCGGTCTCGGGAGGGAGTAACCTGCCCACTGGTTTCTTGAGTCTTAAGCAGTAGAAATGCACCTGGACCAACTTAAGCAAGGGGAAGGGTCCAGGGGAGAACTCACAGAAGTGGAAGCAGAGCTGAGCAGTCAGCCCTCGGAAGTGGGGCCGCCCTGGGGCCCCTCCGTGGAAGGTTCGACTTCCAGGTGAGAGTCTGGCCTGGAGCTCGAGACCTTGCGGAGGAGGCCAGAAGCCATTTTCAAAGGCTAGAAATCCTGGCCAGAGAAGTGGTGGCCAGCGGAGGGGCAGAAAGGGTTTGGTGGACGAATGCCAAAGCCGCTGGCTCACATACCAGCACACACACACACCCTGCTCCCCACGTCTCCGGTGTTACGACTCCACACGCAGCCCCGAACACGCTCCTCTCCCAGCAGCTCAGGGTCTTGTTCAGCGAAGTCCAGTGGTGATGATGGCCACTCTTCTCCAGAGTCCACCATCCCTGATGATAATCGTCCTCTTTTGTGAGGTTCTACAACCTGTGGGTTCCTGGGGAGAGTGGACCATAGTCAACCAAGGGGAGGAAGCAGCGGCTCAGCTGCTAGGACTGGTCCTGGGCCCTCCTGTGTGACCAGAGATTGGGGCTTGGGGGAGGGGTCCAGCCCCAGAGGGGGCCCGGGTACCAGGCACTCAGTCCCGGACATGGACGTTCCAGGAGCCACTCCCAGAATGCCCAGCTGCCCGTCTCTGGTCCCCCCCCACACACAGCAACAGGCATTTCCTCTGGGCAGATTCTTCACCCCAGCTGCTCCCCGTCCTATTCTCCGTCACTCAGGGGTACGAGGTGGCCGCCTGGGCTGCCAAGTCGGGTGAGCCGTCACTGTGTCTTCGTGAGGACTCTTCCTTGGGGCCTAAAACCTCACCACCCCCCGGCCCCAGACCTCCTGTGTGAGAAAGGCGGTGAGGTACGGTGACGGGACATCGGTCTCCGCACTGCCTCCCAGCCCTGCAGGACGAAGGGTGCCATGGATCGGCTGCCAGTTCCGAGCTTGCTCCGCCTTCTGCAGCTCGGCGCCAGCCTCTTAGTGGTGTTTCAGGGCTGTCTCTGGGACTCCCGACCAGGAGAGGGCATGCCCTACACATCGGCCCACTGCCGCCCTCCCTCGCTGTCTGCAGGAGCTGGGTCCCAGGACCCCCCACCCCCGAGGATGTCAAACCCGCAGATGCTCTGCTGCATAGGAACCGCACACAGCCCCCTGTAGACATTCAGCCGTCTCTGGCTGACTGACGGTTCCCGACACAGCCTGAGTGCCATAGGGATGGCTGCTCTGTCGTGTTAGGGCACCGCAAGTCTGCACATGTTCGGTGCACATGCAAGCTTTTTCTGAATAGTTATTCCAGTTGGTTGAGTCCATGGATACGGCGGGACAGCACTGTGCTGCCCCGGGCATCTGATGAGCCCACAGGGCCTGATGGCAGGAGAGAAGAGAAGGTCAAGGCCAACGGAGACGAATGTCTGACAAAATGCACAAGGGAAATCCCTGGCTGCTCCCAGAGCCAAGGGCGTGGACCGTATGGCAGGAGGAGGCACCCAGGGCTTGTCCTCCAGCCCTGGGGGCAACGACCACGTGCCCTCGATGAGAGCGTGCCTCTGGCCACACCAGCCATGAGCACGGCGCAGCCACTGGGTGTGCTGCGGTCAGATCCTTCGGCATTTCCCAGAGGATCACGGCTGCTCGTTGGCCAGAGCCTCACCTGGCTCCAAAGCCTGGGTGCCCCCACCATGTTTTTCCTGCAGGATCCACGCGGGCCTCCTCCCCGGTGCACCCTGGGAAGGCAGGGATCTCCGTGTCCTGCAGTCAGTAGCGGACTGATTACAGTAAACCGGAGGGACTTCACACGCTCTGGGCTCAACCCGAAGCTGGCAGCCTTTTGTCAGTGCGCAAGTGGGTTGGCGCAACATTAGTGCTGGAACCAGGCCTTGGTGGTGAGGGTTCCCATGCAGCCATTTGTCCCACGTTTTGAAGGAAATATGCCTGGAGGAGTTGGCCTTTGCATGTTCAAGTGACTTCTCTCCCCCCTCCCCCCGCCTCTGCCTTGCACAACTTCCTCGGGGCACGTCGGGGAGCGGCAGGTCTCCCATCCCTCTGTCGTCCCCAGAGAAACAGGTGCAGGTCGGGTCCCTCCCCGGAAGGCTGCACAGAAGGTTCCCCATTGAGGGTCAACCAGGATTCTCCAGTTGCGGTCACTCCCAGGTGCTCCCGGGGAGCCATCTGGTCTTTCGCATTGCCGGGCCCCCGTGAGCGGTTGACCACAGCTCGGTCTGGTCCACACCGTGTCCAGGAGGGCAGGTGACCACCCCGGCGTCCCCTTCGCTCCACCTCGGCTGCTGGCATCAGAGCGGGACTCGTTCTCACAGCAGCCCTTCCAGGCTGAGCCTCCCCACGTCTCTGCACAGCCAGGCGGGAGGCCGCCTGGGTCCCCCCAGGGCACAGACAGGACGCGTGCTGGGACCCAATAAAGCATCTCCCCTGAAACTTTCGCACGCCTGCCTTCTTGGGGTTTTGGTCTTTGGCTGGAACTTAGCATGAGCCGATATTGGGTCCCGACTCGTACTATCCCAGCGTACCCACAGTGGGAGGAAGACTGTCATGATCCTGTGGTGAGACTCCCACGCTGGCCAGGGCTCTGATGTGAGCAGGGACAAAGGCGTTGTGAGGGGGACACAAGCCTGGGGCAAGGGGTAACCAGGGCCATGGCCTCCAGAGCTCACTGACCGCTGCCCTAGCGCACCTTTCTCCCAACAGGAGCCCAGCTGGGAGTCTCCAATCGAGACAGGGGACCTGGGGGCCTGGCCAGGGGCAGCAGAGGGGTGGGGGAGGAGGAGCTGCGATGTCTGCCCACCTGTCGCCAAAGAGGGTGGAGCCTACTAGAAAAAGAGTTGAGACAGAGAGAAAGAGGGGCCCCCTGGAAATGGGAAAGGTGGTTCTTACCACAAGTGTCCTCCCAGGGGAGGCCTTGCGGCTGGACCCCACGTGGCCTGGATGAGTGGCGCTAACTGGGTGACGCCATCCCAGGGCAGGAGCAGAGCCACCATCTCCTGAGTCGAGCTGGTCAGACTTGGGGTGGGGCCGGTGGGGGAGAGATGCAGCTTACAATAATGGGCCAAATAAAGTGAATCCATGAAAGAATCTACACACACAGGCCAGCACTGTGGCACGGCGGGTAAAGCCACCACTCGTGACGCCGGCATCCCTTATGGACGCCAGTTCGAGTCCCGGCTGCTCCACTTCCGATCCAGCTCCCTGCTAACGGCCTGCAAAAGCCACAGAAGATGGCCCGAGTGCTTGGGCCCCTGCACCCACGTTGGGGGTCCCAGAGGGAGCTCGTGGCCCCTGGCTTTAGCCTGGCCCAGCCCTGGTTGTTGTGGCCAGTCCAGAATGAACCAGCGACTGGAAGTTCTCTCTCTCTCTCTCTCTCTCTCGCTCTCGCTCTCTTTTCAAAATAAATAAATCTTTTTTACAAAAACAACGTGCACACAACAAACGGTGGTGCTGATTTTCGAGTCCGGCTGCCGGGACCCCCAGGCTCCCCCTCCCTCCCTCTTCCACCCATGCTCGTTCTCGGAGGCTTGCTGAGCCTCCGCTCAAGCCCCTTCTCCCCAGCCGGTGGACGTGAGAGTGTGTCGCCTCTCCGCTCCTACTGAGATGCCTCAGCTAGTGTTTTTCACCCTTTCGCTCATATTTCTAGGTTGCCTGTGATGTTGACAATTCTAATAGTGCACAGGACGCAGCCTCATCCTCCTCTCTCCCCCCATGGTCAGTGGAGTAGACAGACACTAACTCAGGCACATTGATAACCATTGATAACCGTTGCTGATAACCACCACCACCCCCCCACACACACACACCTAAGTGTGAAATTCTGGGAAGGAGGAGGCAGGGAGAAGACCTGGTCTGGGGGGGGTGGGGCTCGTTCAGACTCAGGGTCTCCTCTGAGGCTTGGTGTTTGACAGAGATCAGAAAGGTGTTGGTTAGAGGCAGCGTGGGGGGCGAGTGTGGCAGGCAGGGCAGCACAGTGCATGAGCCCCAGGCCTGGACACAGCTCCGCGCTGGCGTCACTGCAGGTCCTGAGCTGAGAAACACGGCCCCGGACTGTGTCGCTCTAGTCTGAACAGCAGAGCACACTTGAACTTGGAGCAGGTGGGGCTGTCGCTCACTGGGGCGTGACTGCACATGGCCGTCTAGTCGGTTTCTGTTTGTGTGAGTAGGAGGGCAGTCTGAAATAGCGATACAAATACAGTACGGGGCAGGCTTTGGGCTTAGCTGTTAGGATGTCCGTGTCCCATAGCGGAGTGCCCGCGTTCAGTTCCTGGCTCCGGCACCAGCTCCTGGCTCCAGCTTCCTGCTAGGCAGCTCCTGGGGGCAGCAGGGATGGCTCTGGCTTTTGGGTCCCTGCCACCCACACGAGAGACCTGGGTGGAGTTCCTGGCTCTTGGCTTCAGCCTGGCCCCACCCTGCTGGGAACCTGGGCCACAGATGGGATCATTCCGTACCTCTCTGTACCTCTGAAATAAATTAAGATTCTTTTTTAATCCAAGAGCTACATCTTCATTGTATACAGTGCATTAGACATTAGTCAATGTCTAAAATCAAAAATAAATGGTTATACCTGAGCGAGTGCAAACAGAGGTCCTTTATTGCC
Organism: Sylvilagus floridanus; assembly: GCA_949820135.1. Classification (NCBI taxonomy): domain Eukaryota; kingdom Metazoa; phylum Chordata; class Mammalia; order Lagomorpha; family Leporidae; genus Sylvilagus; species Sylvilagus floridanus. Next base: position 92,324,353 of record OX463239.1, on the reverse strand, counting down.
CGCGGTGGAGAGTGGGCTCACGCCCTAAAGAACTCTCGACCCCGAAGCTCAAAGCATCAGGGTTTATAAAGGCAAAAACCAAACCAAAACAAAACAAAAAACCAAAAACCACAAGGAGGGGGAGGGGGAATCCAAGCTTACCAGGGTCAAGCTGACCTGAGACCTGTGGGGGAACTAATATTAAGTACAATCTTGACAATACCAACTAGTCTTGACATTAGCCCAGGTATTGACCTAAAACCAGGTGTTGACCCAACTCACATGTGGGCCGTAGACAAATCACAGTCAGAATGCGAAGGCAGGTGCAGCCCGTGTTTTAAGCTTGAGCGATCATGCTGGGGAGTTCCGTGCCCTGCCAGGTAGCATGCAATGGACTGTTACAATCTGAGTTTTAGATCACAGTTTCCGACCAGCGTCTCACGGCAGGGGGTCCTTTCTCAAGATGGAGTATCGGGTGCTCTAAAATGGAGCCCCAACCTGGGTCGAGGTGTCGCTTCAAAATCTTCAGCCATCAGCTTCCCTCTGACATCCGTTTTATTTACATTGCTTACTAATGGACATGAAGCCGGCTCTGCCCCCGTTGCTTGGGGTGGGGATGGGGGCGATGGGGCTGGTCTCTGCTCTTCCAGGTCTGCTCTCCCGAGGCGGCCCACCGGTGAGCTCCCTTCAGGTCTCTGCTGGTCACTCCTTTGGACTTTGCTTGAAACAGAAGACCTACATTTATTTGAAAGGCAGAGAGAAGGAGAAGGAGATCTCTCCCCTGCCTCACTCCCCAAATGGCTGCAACAGTCTGGGTCTCCCGCTCGGGTGTCAGGGACCCAAGGACTTGGGCCATCCTCTGCTGCTTTCCCAGGTGCCTCAGCAGGGAGCCGGACGGGACTGGAACCAGCGCTCTGATTCGGGATGCCCATGTCGCAGGTGGCGACTTAACTTGCTGAGCCACACTGCCAGCCCCTGCCATCTCCCTCTGTTCCCAAACCATCTGAAAAGATCATATCCCACTTTGCCAGAGCAAATGTGGGCTTCCTTGTCAAGGGCGGACGTGTGTCTGTCATCGGGAGGCCGGGCGGGACTGCTGGAGCCACCTCTGGGCGGGGGCGCCCCCTGCTGGCAGCCAGAGGTCCTGGTGCAGCACCACCCTCCAGGGCTGAACGGACAGGGTTGTGTCCCAGGAGCAGCCTCAGGGGACACACCGCGCCCCAGGATGAAGGCGCCTCACCCTGGGTCTCTGAGGCTGATACCGGCAGGATCCCGTTACACGAGAACACAATTCCATTGACCTGGGCGCAGGCAATGCCTCTGGCCTTTTAATTTTTTAAAATTAGAAATTTATTGAAGAGGCAGAGAGAGAGAGAGAGCACCCATCTGGTTCACTCCCCAAGGGCCCACAATAGCCAGTGCTGGACTGAGCCCAAATCAGGAGCCTAGAACTCAATCCAGGTCTCCCCTGTGGGTGGCGGGGACCCAAGGACTTGAGCCATCTATTGCCTCCCAGGCTCCGCTTTAGCAGGAAGTTGGAGTCAGGAGCAGTTGAGTGTCAAACCCAGGCACCCCGAAGTAGGACATGGGCACCTTAACCAGCGAGTGTCTTAAGCGTCAGGCTCACTGTCTGTGCCCCTGGCCACTGGCTTTCCTATGGTTAGAGTGGTGGTGTGTCCAAGCCCAGGATGGCACACATCCCCACGGGTTCAGCCAGCTGACAGCTCTGATACCTGATGAAAGATTCTCATTGGCTCCGGTCAGTGGGCAGAGCAGGGTCCTGCCCGAGGGGTCTGCAGGGCAGACTCTGCCTTGTCCCGGGCCCACCCCTGGGTGCTCACACCCTGCTGCGGGCAGCTCGGGAGCCTGGGTGCCCACAGAAGTGACCCGTTCCCACCTGTAGGTGCCACTGTTGCCGCCCTGCGTGGAGCACCCTGGGAACAGCTCACAGCCCTGAGCCCACTGAATACCACCTCAGTGGGAGACGCCCCCCATCATTCCTCGTGGGGCCCAGAGGTTCTTCCAGTCCCTAGAAGTGGGGCATCTGACCGCAATCTCTGCACTAAGCCCCTGCCTGGCCACCTGCACCTGTGGGCTCTGGCCGGTGGTCACTGCCCTGGGAATGGAGTGCTGGCAGGAACCGACAGCCAAGGCCATGTCCAAGGCTCCTGACTCCCACAGCGCTGGCCTGCATTTAGCTCCAAGGGTGGGGCTGTGTTCTCCTACAAACTCACGTGGACTTGGACCTGAGGGAGTCAGAGACAACGTTGAGGGTGCCGGGTGCTGCTTCTGCAGACACGACAGAGTGACTCACCGTGAGCCGTGGTGTGCAAGGGCAGGTCCGTGCAGGTGCACCCGCTGTGCTAGTGACAGAGCCACGGAAGGGGGTGCAGCTGGGCCTCTGAGTCCCCAGCCCGGCTCCCACCTGCGCACAGGGACACGCAACAGGCCCGGGAAACTTCGGTGTCCGAGTGCCGGCGGTGACGCCCACAGGTGTCCGCCTTTGTCCTTTCGCCTGTGATGCCCGCGTCTCAGCGCCTCCCCAGGGACCCCGCTGGGCTTTGGCGGACTCACTTCACCTGCTGCTCCCATGGCAACTTCCACAGAGAAGTCTGGCTTTGCTCTGTGGCCCCAGCAGACCATGCCTCTGATGGGGGATGGCGGGGAGGGGAGACGGAATGCCCGCAGGATTGATCAGCGCCCCACTGGGACTCAAGGCCATGGGGAACTGTCATAGGCAGGCATGTAGGATAAACTGATAAAATTGGTCAGGTTTGTGAGCTGAAAGGCCACGCCCCCTGTGTGACCTCATGCCCTATCTGGCCACACCTGTGCGCCCACCTGCCAATCAGGCTAATTAAACACTTCCCTTTGGGAGTGGATTAAAGGCCTGGGACACGGTGGTCCCAGCCCCTTTTTTCCTTCTGCCCTGGACCCTCTTGCTGCCTCCATCACCACCCCCTGTGCCTTCAGGTGCGTGGCCTTCGGGCTCTAAGGGGCAGGTCTCCAATAACATAAGGGGCAGGTCTCCAATAACATAACCACACTAAGAGCCCCACAGCCCCTGCCAGCGGCGCCCCTCGGAGTGCTGGCTGTTTAGTGCAGCCCCTTCGGATGCCACATCCTGCATCGGCACCCCTGGTCCATCCCAGCCTCTCAACTTCCGATCCAGCCCCGGGTGAGCGGGCGCTCCTCACCCACGAGGGAGACCTGGATGGACTCCTGACTTCAGCCTGGCCCAGCCCTGGCTGTTCCATGGCGTTTGGGGAGTGCCCCAGCAGATGGAAGACTTTCCTCTCTGCCTGGCTCGCTGCCTTTCAAGTAAAATGAAAAACAAAAACAAACAAACAAAAAAACCTTTATTTTTGAAAAAGAAGGGGGATTTAGCTTTTGGTACAAATTCCACAGAAGCCAGGACCCCATGCTGGAGCCCATCGGGATGCTGGGAAATTCAGTGCTGCCTTGGTCTGCAGCCGTCTTCACCAGGGTCAGCCTGCAAGAGAAGCACCCGGGTGTCTCACGGGAAAAGTGAGACCACGACGGAGAGCAGGACGGGCCAAGGGAGCCCCACCTGGAAAAGCTCCGACCAGTCGCGGATCTGGAATCCCGTCTGTCTGAACTGCCCGGTAAAATCCCCCAGAGGCACAGCGGCCTTGAACCCTCAGGGCTCTGCCTGTGTTGCTGCTTCGAGGGGCTGGGCCCTGGGCTCCTCCTCTCGCTGGGGTGTGCCCAGTGCACGGAAGATTCCAGGGGCTGACTGGAGCAGAAACCCGCGATGGTCATGCCTTGCTCATGGTCCGGGAGCTTTCAGCCCTGGGCTGGCGGGAGCCCCTGGCTTCGCCACCCAGCTGCACCCCAAGACCCAGGCTGATCTGTCCCCACGGGAAAGCTTATAGGTGTTTCAACGCGGAGGGCCTCAAAGCAAAGCTGTTTCTTCAGTCTCTGGATCGACAGGCAAATTCTGCTTGGTCCTGTCTTCACGCAGTCCTGGCCCATCCCAAGCCTTGCTCAGCTGGCCCTGGGGTGGACCAGCCCCAGAGGGGACAAGACAGGGACAAGACCTGTTTTCCAAGGAGCCAGCCTCCCCTCCACCCAGCCCATCTAGAAAGAGAGAAAGTTTGGCTGCTCGGGGCTGGGGTTCCTGCTGGGCTCCCCACTCCTTGCTGGGCCGGGGCAGGGGTCGCCTGGCTCAGAGGAGGGGAGAACAGCCCAGCGCTGGGACCTGGGGCAGCGGGGACCCTTGCCAGCCTCTGCTTTTCTAACCCTCGCCATAGCCCCGGGAGAGGTGCGGCCCAGCCTAATGCTGAGAGTCGAAGGCAACCTCCAGATTCCCCACCCCTGTGACACCCAGCCCGTCACAGCCTGGCTTTAGAAATCGGGGTTCGCTGATTTCTTCCACCAGGAAGTCCTCAGGGGACCTGAAGGGTTTTGTCCTGAGTGTGAGTCGTTAATCATTAAAGGGTTGCTGTCCATCAAACAGAGAGGTTTAATGTTTACTTTGAGGACTGAACAATGACAGCGTTTGTCACTTGACTTTGCTCACTGTGGCTTAGGCATTAGCTAAAAAAAAACCCACAACGCTGCAAAGGCCAGGGGGTGCTGGCGAGCAGAGTGATCCGGTTTTGTTTCTGTGACTGCATCACCGCTGGGCCGCCGGCCTTCTCCCCGGGCTTCGGAAAGGAGGCTGCTCTTACAATCAACGCACGATGCAAAGTGAAAGAGAAAACGCGAAGATGGCACGTGGAAAGGGGAGAGAAACAAAGGTGGCTTCCTGGAGGAGGTGACCTGGAGCAAGGCCTGGAAGGGGTCCGTTTGGGGACAGGGGATAAGGGAGAGTGCATGCCTGCTCCTCCACACCCCGCCACTCCTGAGAGAGGGTTGGGGTCCCCATGCCGGCCAGCCGTGGCCCTGACACAGCTGGACAGAGCGGGTGGGAGGCCCAGCCTACACCAGCCACCAGCCGTGGACTCTGCCCCGGGAACTTCTGCTGAAATGGGGAGATAAGGCTGGGTGCCAGCAGGTGGGACTCAGCTTATCCACAGAGAAACCTGCACTTCTGTCTGTCCCCGAGAGACAGCGGTTCACGGCGGAAATGTGAGTAGGAACTGGGTCCCCACTGTGCAGCCGTGCGTGTGTGTGTGTGTGTGTATGTGCGCGCACGCGTGCGCGGGGAGCCAGGCTCTCTGTGTGGCTGCATACTCCACTTTGTGTGTGTGTGTGTGTGTGTGTGTGTGTGTGTGTGTCTGGGGATTTCAGCTTAACCAGGCTGGCCTTTGGATAGGACTAGGGGTCCCCCTGGGGAGACAGGAGGGGAACAGGAGTGGGGAGCCAGGGGGTTCAGGGCCCTTGTTTAGGGGGAGCTGAAACCCAGGGAGCTGAGAGCTTCCGCAAGTAAGGGGACGATATGACCACTGGCAGTGGAGTGAAAAGATAAGCATATTTGGTAAAAAAAAAATTGAAATTCATGCATAATTTTTTTCAAAACACACATTTTTACGAACTCTTTGAAGGTCCCTCACATGCATGGATTTCAAAAGGTCTTCAACCCTGGACTAGTGCTGTGGTGTAGTGGGTAAAGCCACTGCCTGGGATGCCGGCATCCCATATGGGCGCTGGTTTGAGTCCTGGCTGCTCCACTTCCAATCCAGCTCTCTGCCAATGCACCCGGGAAAGCAACAGAGGATGGCCAAGTGCTTGGGCCCCTGTGCCCACGTGGGAGGCCCAGAGGAAGCTCCTGGCTCCTGGCCGTGATCTTGCCCAGCCCTGGCCATTGTGGCTAGCTGGGGAATAAATCAGTGGATGGAAGATCTCTCTGTCTGTCTCTGTCTCTCTCCCTCTCTAATTCTTTCAAATAAATAAAGAAATCTTTAAAAGTTTTTGAACCAAAATAAACTTATCTTTTAATTTCACTTTCCATGAACTTTAAGAAAATATATCTCTCCTCTATTTATTTGCAAGTGCTTGAACCTCCCAGGGTGCGCATCAGCAGGAAGCTGGAATCGAGAGCAGAGCCAGGGCTTTGACCCAGGCACCGCGGTAGGCACGCAGGCCTCACTGCGGCCAGTGCTGGCCCCTCCACACACCAGCACGCCGGCTCCTCCCGTATCACAGCGCCTGATGCCAACTTCCTGCTGCTGGAGACCCTGGGAGGTGGCCGTGATGGCTCAAGCAGTGGGAGACTTGGATAGGGCTCCTGGCTCCTGGCTTTGACCTTGGCACAGCCCTGGCTGTTGCAGGCACTTGGGGAGTGAACCATCAGATAGAAGCTCACTCACTAGCTCTCTCGCTCTCTCGCTCTCATCTTCTTTTTCTTTTCTTTTTTTTTTTAAAGATTTATTTATTTATTTGAAAGTCAGAGTTACACAGAGAGAGAAGGAGAGGCAGAGAGAGAGAGAGAGAGAGAGAGAGAGAGAGAGACTCTTCCATCCACTGGTTCACTCCCCAATTGGCCACAACAGCTGGAGCTGCACCAATCCGAAGCCAGGAGCCAGGCTTCCTCCGGGTCTCCCATGTGGGTGCAGGGCCCAAGGACTTGGGTCATCTTCTACTGCTTTCCCAGGCCATAGCAGAGAGCTGGATCGGAAGTGGAGCAGCCGGGTTTCAAACCAGCGTCCATATGGGATGCTGCCACTGCAGGTGGCAGCCTTACCCACTTTGCCACAGCACTGGCCCCTCTCTCAGCTTTCCAGAGAAAACAAAACCAAACCCAAGTGAGTGCAGGAAGGGGCAGGCCCTCCGTGTGCTGGGGGTGGCGAGCGCCCTCTGGGGTGGTGGCACACAGCCCCCTCTCTCTCTTGCTTTTTGCCCTGCGTCCCAGCCTGTCCCCTACCTCCTTTCGATCTGTGAGCGCCTCGCCTTTGTCTTCCAGCTGGAAGTCCTGGCCCATGGAGGACGGCACACCCCGACACCGAGAGGCCAACTCTGTCCCACCCGAGACGCACGGCCTGGACAACATGGGGGCTGAGTTCCTGGAGAGCCTGGTCTGCTCCCTCCCCGATCCCCGGGGCTTCCTCTGCCTCCTGGGCTAAGCGGGGAGGCCTTGGCTCTCTGCCTGACTTCACCCTGCCGCCCCTTCCTCCTCATCACCCACGCGTTGGCCCCCTCTGCACTAAGCGACCCCCTTTATTCCACTCGCTTGCTGAGCACCCACTATGCGCAAATACAGCCTGCCCAAGTCTAGAAGGTCAGGGAAGGTCCCAAGGAGGAAGTGACCTTTGAACTGGGATCCAAAAGGTGGCTGGGGGTGGGGGTCTCTGGGGCAGGCTCAGCCTCTGAGGAGGGCAGGGTCGAGGCCACCACCCGCAACTGTGACACCACCCCCCTTCACCCGGCTGCGCACACACAGACTGCAGGGTGGCGAGGCAGCCCTGCCTGGGCCCCTCCTCAGAGGCTTGGCTGTAAGCCAACCAGCCACGCGGAGTCACAAGTGCAGGGTGCGTCTGGCACGGAGCCCTGCACACAGTAGGTGCTCAAGGCAGGATCTATGGAATCTGGCGAGTCACCTTGCAGTGACTTCCGGTGCACAAGCTCACTCTTCCTCAGCTCACTTGGCAGGTGCGTGGGTGGCCAGGGTCTGTCCCCTCCCTGGCCATCAGCTCTGATGGCTGCTGGTGGCTTTAGGAGGAAGGACAGATCCCCAGCCGAGACGTGAGCCGTGCAGAGGACGGCAGCAGCTGCCCGAGCAAGGGGGGGCCGGAGCCCCTCTCCCGATGGTGGGTGCAGCGGGGGGGGTGCTTTGGGGGATGGAAGGGGGCGCCTGGCTCCTGACAGATGTGGGGGGCTCTGAGAACCTTTGCTGAAGGAGGGGGCCCGGGGAGGGGTTTACTCAGCACACGCAGGCAAGTGGGCCGTGCTGACCTCTGCCTCCTTGGTCCTCACTGCTTTTAAGCAACAGAATGAGATTCCACTGGGATCCCCAGTACGGGACCCTGGACCAGCGGGGTCTCTCTCCCAATGCCCCCAGTGCCTTCTACCCCAGCCCATCTCTGGGGCACCTCAGGGAAGGCTCCTGGGCTGGGGTCTGGGGCCACTCATGGACCCCCCCGCCACGCCCCAGGAGGAAGCTGCAGCCAGGGCTGAGAGCCAGGAGCTTCTGCTTGGAGCATGCCCAGCTGTTGCGCTGGATCCTCGTGGGCCTGCTCTGCACTGGTGAGTACGGGCGGGCCCTGCAGGCACAGACGCCTGCCCCAGCCAGCCTCGCCCCAGGCAGGCTCATTCACACACCTTGACCCACTGCAAGGCAGGTCTGCAGGGCCTGCCTCGGGGCCAGCTCCCAGGCCAGGTACTGAACACCAGGTAGGCCAGATTGGATCTTGTTCCCAAGACACCCAGCTCATCAGCAAGATCTGGGGACAAATGTTCCCACACAATGTAGCCAGCCATCTGGGAGCACCTGGGGGTGTGTGTGGGGGGGGGGGATGGTCAGGGAGGACATCCTGGAGGAGGTGACCTTTCAGTTGCATGGATTAAGTAGGAGGTGGAGGGAGAAGAGAAGAAGGAAGGTGGAGACAACCCCCAGGCCCTCTCCCTGCCCTGCAGAGGAGTCACAGGAGCAAAGTGACACTCGGCAGGGTGTGGATTTCAGTCAGGTTGACATCACTGGAAGATAAAGATCTAGACAAGGAGGTGTCAGGAAAGGGTAGGAAAAAAGGGTAGGAAAGGGGGCAGAGAGTCTGTGGGTTCTCAGAGGGACAGGGCCGGTGGAGTGTGGAGAGCCTGTGGATTCTCAGACAGGGCCGGTGGGGTGTGGCCCAGTGGGCGTGCATGTAGAGCCCAAGCAGGGGTTACTCGGGGAACTCCCCCACAGCCACAGGGTGAGCGGATCAGACAGACACATCTGCACGCTGCCGGGGGGCGTGGCCACCAAGTCCAAAAGTCTCAGAAGGGAGAAAGCTGATGGCGTCATCCTCAGTTTGGGGCCGAAAAGTCTGGGAGGCGGCTGGTACAGGTCCCTGAGTCCAAGGGCCAAAGATCCTGGTGTTCTGAAGTCCAAGGGCGGAGAAAAGAATCCTATGGAGAGAGGGAGAGGGAGAGGGGGAGGGAGAGAGAGAGATCTTCTACCCATTGGTTCACTCCACAAATCAGAGCTGTGCTAGGCTGCAGCAAGGAGCCAGGAGCTTCATTTGGGTCTCTCACGTGGGTGCAGGGGCCCAAGCACTTGGGCCATCCTCTGCTGCTTTCCCGGGCACATTAGCAGGGAGCTGGATCACAAGTGGAGCAGCGGGGACTCGAACCAGCACTCATATAGGATGCTGGCATCACTGGTGGTGGCTTAACCCACTACACAACACTGGCCCCTCCAGTCTAGTCTTGATGCCAGGACTCAATCTGATTCAGGAAATTGCACCTTGCAGTGTCGCCCTAGACTTTGTTTGGGACCCCTCTGGCCCTCCTCATGTCTGCTCCGTGTGCTCCCTCTCACAGGGAGGCCCTGGGTATTCTCCCTGGGCCTAGGTGTGCTAGAGAAGTGAACCTAATGTTCTTGGTGCTTCGTGTCTGAGCTGTGGCAGACACTGTAGGAAGGCTCTCTCCATGGGTCCAAAGATCACCCTGGCACCAAAGACAAACTGGGTGGTCTCAAGTCCTCAGTCTTAGGGGAAGAGGGTGCCTCCTGCCCATCATTCCAACCAAAGTCCCAGGGAAGCCTCTGAGTGGCCTAGCTCTGGTCACATGTCCATCCCTGAGCCAATGGCTGTGCTGGGGGCAGGGGATGTGTTGCCCACCGTAACAGGAAAGCCCTGTGGCCCTTCCTCCCTAGACTTCTGGGTGCCCACCTGAGGCTCCACCCAGGAGGCAGGACTTGGGCTCCCCCTGCCCTCTGCTCTCTCCTTACTTGTTTCTGGGCAGAAGCAGAGAGTGTCTGAGCCACTCACGGGAAAGAAGGGCGAGGGGGAAGTGGGAGTCCCAGGGAGAAGCCGGGCACAGATTTCCACCTCAGCGTGGGGCCCAGGCATCCACGCGTGACCCTCCTCTGGGAGGAACTAGCTTCGAGTCCCCAAAACTTCATGCTGTCCGGCCTCAGCGACCCCTCATGTGTGGTCAGCACGTTAGAGTTTGCAAATCCCGGGCACACATGTTGTGCCAGGCAACGAGCTATCACTTTAGACGTGGTAAGGACAGGTGTTCTCAGTTCCAGATGAGGAAACTGAGTCTCAGAGGGGCCGGGCTGCTCTCCTGCCCCCCCCCCCACCGTGTGGGGTGGAGTGAGGGGAGCCGGCGGGGCGGGGGAGGGGCGGCTGCAGGGCCGGGCGGCGTGGCGTCTTCACCCCTGACCCCCCCCTGCCTCCTCCAGCCTATGCTGCCTTCCTGCTCATCGCCTGCCTCCTGAATTTCCAGCGGGCCCTGGCGCTGTTCGTGCTCACCTGTGTGGCCCTGGCCTTCCTGGCCTACAGCCTGCTGAAGAGGCTCCTGGGGCCCAAGCTGAGGGCGCGCATCAAGCTCCGCGGCCATCGTCGCCTGAGACTCTGGTTTAAGAGGTGAGTGAGGCCTCAGACAGAGACAGAGAGAAAGGTCTTCCTTTGCCATTGGTTCACCCTCCAATGGCTGCTGCGGCCAGCGCGCCTCACTGATCTGAATGCAGGAGCCAGGTGCTTCTCCTGGTCTCCCATGGGGTGCAGGGCCCAAGCACTTGGGCCATCCTCCACTGCACTCCCGGGCCACAGCAGAGAGCTGGACTGGAAGAGGGGCAACCGGGACAGAATCCGGCGCCCCAACTGGGACTGAACCCAGTGTGCCGGTGCTACAAGGCGGAGGATTAGCCTAGTGAGCCGCGGCGCCGGCCACAAAAACATAATTTCAATCTGCTCTGTGATCACAGTTTTAATGCACCACTGACTGTAATATTCAACAAGTAAAAAGAGTAGAAAGACCACAGTTCCACAGGAGTATAAAAAAGGGCTAAAAACAATAATCAAATGTCTGTTTCATGTCTACACATTTTTTGTTTTCTGTATTAACTATCACATATCAGAGAAAGTGTTTGATATCTGTCTTTGTGGGACTGGCTTATTTCACTAAGCATAATGGTTTCTAGCTGCATCTATTTTGTTGCAAAAGACAGAATTTCCTTCTTTTTTATGGCTGAGTAGTATTCTGTTGTGTATATATACTACATTTTCTTTATTCAGTCATCAGTTGATGAACTTCTGGGTTGTTCCATAATTTAGTGAACTGAGCTGCACTACACAGAGGGGTACAAAAAACGTTCAATGCTGATTTCATTTAGTTTGGGTAAATTCCCAGGAGTGGGATGGCTGGGTCACGTGGTATATCTATTTTCAGATTTCTGAGGAATCTTCATAGTGTCTTCCAAAATGGTTGTACTAGTTTACATTCCCATCAACAGTGTATTAGGGTACCTTTTCCCCCACATCCTCACCAGTACTTGTCATTTGTTTATTTCTGCATTAGACCCATTCTAACTTGAATGAGGTGAAACCTCATTGTGGGTTTGATTTGCATTTTCCTGATGGCTGATGATCCAGAGCATTTTTACATGTGTCTGTTGGCCATTTGTATCTGGTCCTTTGAAAAAAATGCCTGTTCATGTCCTTTGCCCATTTCTTAACTGGGTTGTTTGTTTTGATATTGTTGAGTTTCTTGAGCTCCTTATAGATCCTGGATATTAACACTTTATCAGTTGCAGGTTTGCAAATATTTTCTCCCATTTTGTCGCTTGCCTCTTCATTTTGTTGAGTGATTCCTTTGCAGTACAGAAGCTTCTTTTAGCTTGATGTTGTCCCATTTGTCTATCTTTGATTTTATTGCCTATGCTTCTGGTATCTTTTCCAAGAAGTCTTTGCCTATGCCAATGTCTTGCAGTGTTTCCCCAATGTTTTCCTCTAGTAATTTCATGTTATCTGGTCATAGACTCAGCTCCTTGTTCTATTTTGTGTTGATTTTTGTGTAAGATGTTAAGATAGAGATCATGTTTCATACTTCTGCACATGGAAATCCAATTTTGCTAGTGCCATTTGTTGAAGACAATGTCCTTTCCCCAGGGATTAATTTTAGCTCCTTTGTCAAAAATTAGTTGGTTGTAGCTGTGTGGATTAATTTCTGGGGTTTCTATTCTGTTCCATTGGTCTATATGTCTATTTTGGTGCCAGTACCCCCACAAAATATGGGTTTGTTTTGATTATAATGGCCCCATAATATGTCTTGAAATCTGATATTACAATACCTCTGGTTTTGATTTTGATTTTTAAAATTGCTTTAGCTATTTAGGGTCTCTTGTATTTCCATATGAAGTTTAGCATTGTTTTTTTTCTAGTTCTGAGAAGAAGGTCCTTAGTATTTTTATTGGGATTGCATTGACTCTGTAAATTGCTTTGGGTAGGATGAACATTTTGATGATATTAATTCTTCCAATCTATGAACATGGAAGATTTTTCCTTTTTTTGTGTGTCTTATTTTTCTAAGGTTTTATAATTTTCATTGTAGAGGTCTTTCACATCCTGGGCTAAATTTATTCCAAGGTATTTACCTTTTTTGGTAGCTACTATTAATGATACTGATCTTACAAGTTCTTTCTCAGCTGTGGCACTGTTTGTGCTTACAAAGGCTATTGATTTTTGTGTGCTGATTTTATATCTCGCAACTTTACCATACTTTCTTATGAGTTCCAATAATCTCTTAGTAGAGTCTTTTGGTTTTCCTATATATAGGATCACATCATCTGCAAGCAGGGATAATTTGACTTCCTCCTTCCTAATTTGTAGTCCTTCAATTTCCTAATGGCCCTGGTTAAAATTTCCAGGACTATATTAAATAGCAATGGTGAAAGTGGGCATCCTTGTCTGATTCCAGATCTTCATGGAAATGATTCCAGTTTTTCTCCATTCAATATGATGCTGGCTATGGGTTTGTCATATATTGCCTTGATTGTGTTGAGGAATGTTCCTTCTGTACTCAATTTGATTAAGGTTTATATCATGAAAGGATGATGTATTTTATCAAATGTTTCCTCTTCATCTATTGAGATAATTGTATGTTTTTTTATTTTTCAGTTTGTTAATGTGATGTATCATATTGATTGATTTGTGAGTGCTGAACTGTCTTTGCATGCCAGGGATACATCCCACTTGGTTCTGGTGAACAAGCTTTCTGATGTGTTGTTTGACTTGATTGGCTAGTATTTTGTTGAGGAGTTTTGTCTCTGTGTTCATCAGGGATGTTGGTCTGTAGTTCTCTTTCTCTGTTGTATCTTTTTCTGGTTTTGGGATTAAGGTTTTATTCTCTAATTTTAATTATTTATTTTTAAAAAGAATTATTTATTTGAGAGTTAGAGAGAAGGAGAGGCAGAGAGAGAGAGAGAGAGAGATGTCTTCCATCTGCTGGTTCACTCCCCAATTGGCTGCACCAGCTGGAGCTGTGCCTATCCAAAGCCAGGAGCCTCCTCCTGGTCTCCCATGCCCAAGCACTTGGGACATCTTCCACTGCTTTCCCAGGCCATAGCAGAGAGCTGGATTGGAAGTGGAGCAGCCAGGACTTGAACTGATACCCAAATGGGATGCCAGCACTTTAGGTGGAGGCTTTACCCACTACACCACAGCACCAGCCCCTAATTATTTCTTTCCTCCTACTAATGTTGGATTTGGTTGTTATTGTTATTCTAGCCCCTTGAGATGCCATGTTAGTTCATTTGTTTGAAGCCTTTCTAATTTCTTGATGCAGGCACTAATTGCTATAAACTTTCCTCATAACACTACTTTTGCTGTAACTCATACGTTTTGATATGTTACGTTGTCATCTTCGTTCAAACCTGGGACTTTTTTGATTTCTTCTATGACCCTATATACATAATAAATTATGTACCCATAATAGTATTCTGGATTGACAGGTTTTTTTATTTCTTTTAGGACTTGGACAATGTCTCTCCATTCTCTCCTAGCCTGTAGAGTTTCTGATGAGAAATCAGTTGTTAGTCTAATTGGGGTAACAAATACCTCTGAAGGTAATCTAGTGTGTCTCTTGTGCACATTTTAGAATCTTTCCTTTATGTTTTGCTGTTGAAACTTTGACTACAATGTGTTGTGGTGCAGATCTTTTCTGGTCATGTCTATTAGGAGTTCTATGTGCTTCTTGTACTTGGACGCCCATATCCTTCTCCAAATAAGGGAAGTTTTCTGATGTTATTCACTGAATAGGCCTTCTCATCCATTCTCTTTCCACTAAGGAACTCCTAAGATCTATATGTTGGGTTGTTTGATAGTATCCCATAAATCTGGAACCTTATTTTTAGTTTTTCTAATTTCTTGTTCTTTTTCTTCCTCCTCCTCTTCCTCCTCCTCCTTCTCTTCCACCTCCTCTTCTTTTTCTTTTTCTTCTTTCAGTCTATTTCCAAAGATTTGTCTTCTAGCTTGGATATTCTCTTCTGCTTCACTGAGCCTGTTGCTAAAACTTTCCACTTTGTTTTTATTTGACATACTGAATCCTTCATTTCTAATATTCCAGTTTGATTTCTCTTCAGTGTCTCTATCTCCCAGCAGAATTTTCATCCATGTTGTATATGGATTTCTTTAGCTCATGCATTTGTTTCTCTGTGTTCTTGAGTAATCTTACGCTCTTTCTTTTGAACTCCTTTGCAGGCATGTTATCAACCTATTCATCTTCACATTCGAATGTTGAAGTGCTGTTGGGTTCCTTTGGGGGAGTCATATTGTTTTCCTTGTTCGTGTTTCTTGTATTTCTACATTTATGCTTAGGCATTTGGGAAGCACTTGTTGGTTTCCTCTTTGGAATATGCCTCCATGGCTTGGTGGAATACCTTCAGTGGCTATCCAGAGGTGTGTGCTGGGTGGGGCCAGGGAGCTCCAGCCGGTGCTCAAGGGCAGGCCAAGAGTCTAGGGTGGCACCCAGTTGAGCGAGTTAGATCTCTGTCACGGCGGGGGCAGGGTATGCTCACATAGCGGCTGGCCTGATCACAGCCCCAAGGTGACTCAACCACCCAGGCTGAGCCCGCAGTGCCCAGCACCTCACCCACACAAGTGCATGAACCTTGCAATGGATCTGCGCGGTCCCTAGTGTGAGTGTGAACCCTGAGCCTCTGCAGCCAGATGCAGAGACTTCCCAGAGACCCAGCCACACCCTATCGCGTGCGCATGCCCCATCACACAGTCACAGAGTGCAGGTCTCCCAGAGTCCCCGGGAGCAGGAGATCTGCTCTCAGCCCCACAAGCCTCCCCTGTGTGTGAAGGCTTTCCCAGAGACAGCTGTGTCATCAAGAGGGCTTGATTGGTGCTCTGCCTTGGCAAATCGAGTCTGGGAGCCTTGATAGGGTGAGAGGAAGGGAGCGCTTCATGGGCCTGAGTGGGCACCCTGCCCCCTTCCAGGCCAGGCTCAAAGTCAGTGGGGACAGTGAATTTATCCCTCCAATAAGATCTCCCAGTTGTGCACGGACCACAGCAGCCTCTGCTCGCCTTATTAATATGGTGTTTCCTCCTGCTGGTCGCAGGGTGCCTTGCTCCAAGGATATACTCCCCCACACCAGCTGCGGGAGCGCGGTGGTGTCCCGACACTGCTGCGTGGCTCTGTTGTCCCCACTGCCCCACGGCACTTTCTTCTTTTTGTAGAATTTCCACAGCAAGCTTCTCTCCAACTGTCCCCCCGGAATGCAGCTTCTCCCTTTTTTTCTGTTTTCTTCCTGTGGTCAGAGTCAGCTCGTCTTTTCCCTACTCAAAAGTATTTATTTTTGCAGTGATCAAAATTGCAAATGAGGAATCATGGCTAGCGGTTTTCCACTCAAAGGATTGATAGGAAGTTTTGTTTAGAAAAATGCTTGCAGATCATCTGGGCTCACGGCAACTAAAAAGTTTTTGATTCAAAGGACACTGCGGGCCGGCGCCATGGCTCAACAGGCTAATCCTCCGCCTTGCGGCGCCGGCACACCGGGTTCTAGTCCCGGTTGGGGCACTGGATTCTGTCCCGGTTGCCCCTCTTCCAGGCCAGCTCTCTGCTGTGGCCCAGGAGTGCAGTGGAGGATGGCCCAAGTGCTTGGGCCCTGCACCCCATGGGAGACCAGGAAAAGCACCTGGCACCTGGCTCCTGCCATCGGATGAGCGTGGTGCGCCGGCCGCAGCACGCCGACCGTGGCAGCCATTGGAGGGTGAACCAACGGCAAAAGGAAGACCTTTCTCTCTGCCTCTCTCTCTCACTTTTCCCCAAATGGCCGCTACGGCTGGCGCGCTGTGCTGATCCGAAGCCAGGAGCCAGGTGCTTCTCTTGGTCTCCCATGGGGTGCAGGGCCCAAGCACTTGGGCCATCCTCCACTGCACTCCCGGGCCACAGCAGAGAGCTGGACTGGAAGAGGGGCAACCGGGACAGAATCCGGCGCCCATAGGAATGAACTCTTGATGCAGGCAAAAACATGGAGGAATCTCAAAAGAATTCCACGGGGTGGAAGAAGTCGGAGAATGTACTATTCAGCTTTGTTTAACATCCTAGAAAACAGAACCATTGTCGCCTGGGGACTTGGGGTGAGAGAGGGGATTACAAGAGGACACAAGGACCCTTTGGGGGTGGTGGTTCCCCATCTTGAATGTGGCGATGCTTCGGAAGCGCATGCTTACGTCAAAGTGTGTGAGACCTTCCAGGTGTGACGGTAATACATGCCAGCCGTATCACTAATGAAGCTGTTAAAAACCAACAAAAGCAAAGCCCCCAAAGCGTGCCTTTTAGTGACATCAAGAAACCCAGAAGGTAG
Source organism: Sylvilagus floridanus (assembly GCA_949820135.1). NCBI lineage: Eukaryota > Metazoa > Chordata > Mammalia > Lagomorpha > Leporidae > Sylvilagus > Sylvilagus floridanus. The sequence continues at coordinate 92,307,672 of OX463239.1, read as the reverse complement.
GTATGCAGATGGTGCAATACAGCAAACGCTGCGCACGTGGATCGAGGTGATGGGCGCTTGGTGACAACCGTCCATCAGCACTCGAGCCAGTACCTGGCACCTAGTAGGTGCTCGGGCACAGTAGCTGTCATCAGTACCCTGTGAGTTGACTAGTACCCTGGTCAGGTCAGGGCTTGGCCCTCAACACCTGATCCCCCAGGCCCGAGCTCTCCTATCCTGCCGGCGGCCCCTCAGATAAGCAAACTCCAGCCCTGGGGACCAAATGGCTGCTGTCAAGGTCAGATCAGTCCTTGGTCTTGGGCGCAGGACTCACCACCTGACTGACCTAATTGCTTCAAGGCATTTGGGAGGCGGGGCTTGTGCCATCCCAGGTCAGAGACTGGGCCGGGTGTCCTTGCCACTGAGAGCGTCCCCACGTGTGCCCACATGGAAAAACCGGCCACACACATGCTCCTGTCTCATCACCCCAGCAACCATGGCGAGTGCCAGGTCTTTAGCTTCCTTTGGCCAAGGAGGGGACTTGACTCAGAGAGGCTAGGGGGCTGCCTGAGGTCACACAGCGAGACTGGCCCTTCTCAGCACGAAGCCCCAGAGCCTCTGCTGTACTGCCTTCCTCCCTGTCTCGGGTCCCCAGCACGTGTGTGTGTGTGTGTGTGACCCAGGGTGACGGCTGCCTGCCTCTCGCCGCAGGTGTCTGGCCCTGGCCGCCGCCCTGGCCCTGGTCCTGTGGCTGTGTCTGGACACCTCCCGGCGGCCTGAGCAGCTCGTGTCCTTTGCGGGCAGCTGCGTGTTCGTGGCTGTGCTCTTTGCCTGCTCCAAGCATCACAGCGCTGTGAGTGCTTCTTGCGTGCTGGGGGCTGGGAGTCTGTGCGTGCCTCTCCCCAACCCCCTGAGCTGGGCAGAGACTCCTGCCTGGGGTGGATGGCTGTGTTTGGGGACTCCCAGGAGGGAGACTCCCAGCACAGGGGCGCTGCCTGGAGAGATGGGGCTGGGGTCTTCTACCTCCTTGGCAACGTGTCCTCCATTGGCCCAAGCCTGGTCCTCAGCCCTGTGGCTCAGGAGCCATTCCCTCTCCATCCCAGAGATCCTGGGGTCCTGGATGAATGCCTGACCCCCCCCCCAGCTGCTCTCAGACCAACAGTGGAAGCAGCAGCTCCAGGGGCTTGTTAGATACCTGTTCCCAGGCCCCACCTGGTCCTCCCGAGTCACGAAACATTTCACCCTGCATTTCAAATGCCCTTGGGGTGCTGCTGGCCGCTGGGGGCGGGGGGCTGCTGCCTGGCCCTGGTTCTGCCTGCCTCTGGGCTGAGCAGTGTCCTGGAGTTGCAAGACCCCAGCCGTAGCCCAGCCCCAGGGAGCTAAGGGCTGGCCTAGCGCTGAGGAGGGGGCACAGCGAGTGGGGTCAGGGCACCGGCGATAGCAGTCAGATGGCAGGGGCCCCGGGCAGTCAGAGGCCTCACTGAGCTGGGCCCTGGCAGGCTGTGCCCACGTCCCGAGGCGGGACACGCTCAGGGCCGGCCACGCGCACACGGTCCTTGGGGAGCAGTGCCCCTTGCTGCTGCTTCTGCGTTCCAGACAGCCAAGCCGTGGACAGAGGGTCCAAGGCCCTGGCCAGGCCCAGCGCCAACAGCCTGCGTTCCCTGTGCGTGCCCCGGGGGGAGCTGAGCTCAGTAGGACCTCTCTCTCTCTCTCTCTCTCTCTCTCTCTCTCTCTCTCGGCAGGTGTCTTGGCGGGCCGTGTCCTGGGGCCTTGGGCTACAGTTTGTGCTTGGACTCTTTGTCATCAGAACAGAGCCAGGATTTATTGCATTCCAGTGGCTGGGCGAGCAGATCCAGGTGTGTGCGGGGCCTGGCTGCCCACAGCAGGGGCTGTGGGGGACGTCCTGGGTGGGGGTTGTGGCGGGAGGAGCAGACATGGGGCCCACACGAAGTCGGGGGCTGGGGGCCGGGCGGAGTGGAGGCGGCTTCCCTCAGGCCTGGGAGCGGGTTTGGTATGGGAGGGACCTCTTGGGGTCCTGGGGCCCCTGGCATTTGGCCTGTAGTGGTCATAAGCAACTTGGAGTTAAAGCGACTTAAAAAGCTGAAAATTATTTATGCTGTGTGTGTCTCAAACTGTTTGCTGGAGGTATTTTTGTTGTTGTGTTACGATATGTGTAACATCAAATTTACCATTTTAACAGTCTTTAAACGTCTTCAAGCTGATGCACATTGTTACGCAACCATCTTGATTTACTTTTTTTTTTTTTTTAAGATTTATTTAGTTATTTGAAAGGCAGAGTTACAGAGAGGCAGAGACAGAGACAGAGAGAGAGAGTTTTTCCATCTGCTGGGTCACTGCCCAAATGGCTGCAATGGCCGGAGCTGAGCCAATCCAAAGCCAGGAGCCAGGAGCTACTTCCAGGCCTCCCACACAGGTGCAGGGGCCCAAGCACTTGGGCCATCTTCCACTGCTATCCCAGAACACAGCAGAGAGCTGGATCGGAAGTGGAGTAGTCAGGACTCGAACCGGTGCCCATATGGGATGCTGGCACTGCAGGTGGTGGCTGTACCTGCTATGCCACAGCACTTCTTCATCATGATTTACTTTTTTTTTTTGAAAATTAATTTATTTATTTGAAAGTAAGAGTTACACAGAGAGAGGAGAAGCAGAGAGAGAGGTCTTCCATTCGATGGTTCACTCCCCAGATGGCAGCAATGGCCAGAGCTGCGCCAATCTGAAGCCAGGAGCCAGGAGCTTCTTCCAGGTCTCCCACGCGGGTGCAGGGGCCCAAGGACTTGGACCATCTACTGCTTTTCCCAGCAGAGAGCTGGATCAGAAGTGGAGCAGCCAGGTCTTGAACCGGCACCCTCTGGGATACTGGCATTTCAAGCCAGGGTGTTAACCTGCTCCGCCACAGTGCCGGCCCCCATCATGATTTAGTTTTAAAAAATTATTTGAGAAGGGAGAGAGAGAGAGAGAGAGAGAGAATGCAAGTGCACGCACGCTCTTATTTGCTGGTTCATTCCCCAAATGCCAGGACTAGAGCCAGGAGCCTGGAACCCAGTTCAGATCTCCTACACGAGTGGCCGGAACCCAAGCAGTTGAGTCATCATGGCCACCTCCTGGGGTCTGCGTCAGCAGGAGGCTGGAGTCAGGAGCTGGGGCTGGGCATCGAACCCAGGCACTCCCATGTGGGCTACGGGAGGCATTTTAGTGGCAAGGCCGACCACGCCCACCCGTGATGTACCCTGTAAAATGTAAATGGTTGAAAACCTACGGTCAGTCCTGTCTCACCCCTCTCGCTGCTTGCATTTGCTGGAGCTCTGTGTGGGGTGCAGCAGGCCTGGGCTCCCCTGGCCCCATTTTAGAGATGGGAACATTGAGGTCCAGACCAAAAAAAAAAAAAAAGCAAACTGTCTCCGCAGTCACGATGCCAGTTGAAGACCAGAACACAGAGCTTCTGTAGACGCACACCAAGGCCAAGAGCCTGGGACGGGGGCAAGACTGGGGAAGGCTGTGCCACTGGTTGTCTGGGACTGAGCACACATTGTTTCATCTTGGAGAACGTCTCTCACGTTGACCGAGCTGTCTCTTCTGCAAGACGTGGTCAGAGGAACAAACGCCCGTGGCGCTGCGCTCCTGACACCGGCCAGCTGCCTGGGCCTGGCCGCCCTCTCTCGCTGAGCTGGGGGAAGGCACCCCGGCAGGCCATGCACCTGCTCACCCCGGCCTGGGTCTCAGGCCGTGCGCGGTGCCCTCGCTGCTCCCTGCCGGCCTTCTGACTCAGTTTGCTGTGTTTTCTTTCCAGGTCTTTCTCAGCTACACGGAAGCCGGCTCCAGCTTTGTGTTCGGCGAGACCCTGGTTAAGGACGTCTTTGCCTTTCAGGTCAGCTTGACTCCGGGTGCAAGGGGTGTTGGTGGCCGCTGCCAAGAGGCCTCCAGCCAGTGGCGAGCCGAGCCAGGTGGCAGGCCTGGGCCCTGGGGGCCTGGGGCGATGTGTCAGCCGAGTGATAGGTTCTGGCTATGTTTTGTAAAATCTGCAAAAGAGGGCTATTCCTGTTTCTGTTCTCTTAACCATGAACCCCAACTGATAGGATGCCAGAGGTGGGAACAAGGTGTAGGGATTGGGGGCGTGGGCCCAGCTCCTGCTGCCACCTGAACCCCCCCCCCATGCTGCAGGGACTCTGGGCCCACACAGGACTCTTTCCACGAAGCCTTGGTCTTGAATGATCCTCTCGGGGTGCCCCTCCTGTCATGCCCCTCTTGGACCACCTCTGCCAGGAAGCCCACCTGTATCTGCACTGCCGCCTGCCATAGCTCCATCCTCCTGGGCCCATAGCCCCTTTTCCCTCCCTCCCTCTTTTCTTCCTTCTAACAAAAGTTATGCACAAATACTAAAGGGGAAATTGGGAAGAAGTTACTGTGCTGTCTCCAAGACCTGGTTGTCCAGTGGGGGAGCCCCAGCCCTTGACTTACAACATGGCAACCCCGGGCCACTGTGCGGCTGTGGATGGAACTGCTCAAGCACCCAAAGGCCTTTGTTAGTAAGCACTCGGCCCACCTGACCCCCATGGGCTCGCTCCAGGCTCTACTTCCAGAGGCTGGGCAGAGAAAGAGCGGGGCTCCCACACCACCCCCGCCCCCCAGGAGCAGGGCCCAGCCTCCTGTCACTGATGCCCTGGCACCACGGAGAGAAATCGCTGCAGCCCGCCTGGCCCACTGACCACACCCTGGTGCACTGGAGGTTTCTGCCTTTGGCCATGACTCTGGCCCATGTTCCCGGAGCCTCCCGACCCAGCTGGGTCTATTAGACCCAGAGGGCTTCCAGCCTAAGCCACAGCCTTGGCCAAAGACTTCTGGGTTGGGACCAAGCCCGGTCATGGGTCCAGAACCTTCTACCAACTGCTGATCCTGACCAGGAGCCTCGGTGCCTCCGTGGCCAGCAGGCTCCCTGGGCGTGTCCAGTGCTCCAAGTGATGACGGGGAGACGGAAGGGACTGGGGTCCTCCCTTCGCAGGAGTCTGCTTGGCCCCTTGACCATCATCAGGTTTTCTGGGGCTGGGTCTGTGTTGGGAAGATTCTATGTCAGCCACCCCCAGCCCAGGGCCCCGAGCACTGTCCCCCCTAGGGCCGGGGGCTGCTCCCTTCATACGTGTATACCCCCAGGTTTCCACCAGGGCAGTGAGAGCCACTTCCGAGCCAGAGCATCTCAGGCTGGGGAGACACAGACACAGCACAGCACGGCCCAGACAGGGAGCGAGGCGCAGAGGGAAGGGCCTGGGCTGGGGAGAGGTGGTCTGTACCATGGGACATGGAAGAAGCCTCTGGGAGAGATAGCTTCGGAACGGAAGTTCAGGGCCTAGACAGATGGGGGGGGACACGTGATGCTGAGCCACGCGTGGGGGTGACAGCCTGCTGGGCAGCACCCAGGGCACAGCGGGGACTCTGTCTTCAAGGTTTTTTTTTTTTTTTTTTAAGAATTATTCATTTATTTGAAAGGCAGAGTTACAGAGAGAGAGAGAGATGTTCCATCTTCTGGTTCACCCCAAATGTCTGCAACAGCCAGGGCTGGGTCAGGCTGAAGCCAGGAGCCAGGAGCTTCTTCTGGGCCTCCCATGAGAGTACAGGGCCCCAAACACTTGGGCCACCTTCTACTGCTTTCCCAAGCCACAGCAGAGAGCTGGATCAGAAGTGGAGCAGCCAGGACTTGAACCAGCACCCATATGGGATGACGGCACTGCAGGCAGTGACTTTACCCACTAGGCCACAGTGCCAGCTCTTCAGGGGTCTTAACACCAGGCTGAGACATCTGGGTTTGAGCCCCAGTAAATAAGGAGCCCGCAGGAACCGGCCTGGGGCTTTGGGACGAGTGGGAGGATCACAGCCGGGTGGAGCCAGGGTGCACCTGGCAAGGAGGCAGCGGCCATAGGCCAGCAAGTCCCGGTGCTCGCAGGAGCCGGGTCTGAACTGACCCACATGGAGCTGGTCGCTTGCTTCTGCCCTGATGGCTGTGGCTGCCTCCAGCTATTCAAGGTCAAGCCTTGGATGTCACTTCTCTGTCTTCTTTCTTTCCCTTCATTAAAAAAAAAAATAGATTTATGTATGTATTTGAAAGACAGAGACACAGAGATAGAGAAAGAGGCAGAGAGAGAGAGAGAGAGAGAGAGAGAGAGAATCTTCCATCTGCTGGGACACTCCTCAAATGTTCACAACATCTGGGCCGGGCCAGGCTAAGGCCAGGAGCCAGGAGCTCCATCTGGGTCTCCCACGTGCATGGCAAATGGATGAAGTGAATGAATGATGGTGCTGTGGCCCCTGGGCGGTCTCTCTGTGCCTGCTGGGAGGCTGGGCTAAGCGTTGGGCTCCCACATGGCTGGCCTTGCTCTCCAGCCTGTAGCCGGGCTAAGCTCGTCTTTCTGCAAACCTCCCCAGCGCCAAGAGCCGGACACGGGCTGTAAGCCAAGGCCATGGCCATTCGTAACTGCTTCCTCCCCTTCTGCCCCTGAGATCTGCGTGGAACAGGGAGGGGGAAGCGCAGGAAATCACACTGGCAGCCGCCAGTCCTGTGCCAGGCCTATGGGGAAAGTACGGGGGTCTTCAAGAAGTTTCTGGAAAATGTGTATCATGAAAAAGCAAGGCATGGAGTTAAAACACCTTCGGTACCGAAATAAACTGACCTTTGAGTTCCTTCTCCCCTGACTTCCTGACGTCCCTCACACTGTTATCCCCCACTCAGGGTGGGCATCAGAGCCCTCTGCTTAGGCCTTGCCCTTGACTTAGGGCGTTTGCCTTCTCCCTGATTAGAAGAAGTGATATTCCTTAGGACTGTTTGGTTACAAGTGGCAAAAGCCCATTCGCAACTTGCTTTAAACTTTATTGATTTATGTATTCATTTCTATTTAGTTGAAAGGCAGAGTGACCGAGGGAGGTCTTCCATCCACCAATTTCCTCCCCAAATGCCAGCAACAGCTGGAGCTGGGTCAAACTGCAGCCAGGCGCCCACACGTGGGTGGCAGGGGCCCAAGCACTTGAGCCATTACCTGCTGCTTCCCAAGGTGTGGATTAATCTTTTTTTTTAAAGACTTATTTATTTATTTTAAAGGCAGAGTGAGAGAAAGAGAGAGAGAGAGAGAGAGAGAGAGAGAGAGAGAGAGAGAGAGAGAGATTTTCCATCTGCTGGTTCACTTCCTAAATGCCTGGAGCAGCCAGGGCTGGGCCAGGCCAAAGCTAGGAGCAGGGAACTCCATCCTGGTCTCCCACGTGGATGCAGGGGCCCAAGCAGTCGGGCCATCTTCTGCCACCTTCCCAGGTACTCTGACAGGGAGCTGGATCAGAAGTGGGGCACCCTGGTATGGAATGCCAGTAATGCAAGAAATGCCCCAGGGTGGGCGTTAGCAAACAGTCGGGTCATACGTGCAGCCTGGGACATTGCAAGATGGAATGTGGGTGTCCCGAGCGGCTTCTTAGCATAGCACGGTGCCGCAACACCCACCCCTGCAACCTGCTGTAAAGGGAGGAGAAGGGAAGGGCCAGGCACAGCTGGCAAAGGCTGGAACCTGGCCCAGAGCCTCCAGGCTCAAAATCCTAGACCCTGAGTCTCTGCTGACCCCTGGATGTCAGTTTCTCTCAGTTCCGGATTCTCCCAGACCCCAGCAACACTACACGCTCATTTCTACAGCAGGCCACCCAGAGCCAGGATTCTTTGTGGGTGGCCCAAGTTCGAAAAATCCTGGGGCAGAGCAGGCAATTGGCACATGGATTAAGATGCTCCTTGGGGGGCTGGTGCTGCCTGCAATGCCGGCATGCCATGGCAGACACCTGTTCGAGTCCCAGCTGCTTCTCTTCTGACAGCTCCTGCTAATGAGCCTGGGAAAGCAGTGGAGATAGCCCCACGTGCTTGGGCCCCTGGACCCAAGTGGGAGACCCAGAACAAGCTCCTGGCTCCTGGCTCCTGGCTTCAGCCTGGCCCAGCCCTGGTCATTGTGGCCATCTGGGGAGTGAACCAGTGGATGGAAGATTTGTCCCTCCATCTCTCTGTAACTCTGACTTTCAGATAAATATATTTTTTTATTTTTATTTTTATTTTTTTTTAATTTTTGACAGGCAGAGTGGACAGTGAGAGAGAGACAGAGAGAAAGGTCTTCCTTTGCCATTGGTTCACCCTCCAATGGCTGCCGCGGCCGGCGCGCTGCGGCCGGCGCACCATGCTCATCCGATGGCAGGAGCCAGGTGCTTCTCCTGGTCTCCCATGGGGTGCAGGGCCCAAGCACTTGGGCCATCCTCCACTGCACTCCCGGGCCATAGCAGAGAGCTGGCCTGGAAGAGGGGCAACTGGGACAGAATCCGGCGCCCCGACCAGGACTAGAACCCGGTGTGCCGGCGCCACAAGGCGGAAGATTAGCCTGTTGAGCCACGGCGCCGGCCAGATAAATATATCTTTAAAAAAATAAAAAAGACGCTGCTTGGAACGCCCATACCCCCCATCAGAGGGCCTGGGCCACTCCCAGCTCTGCTCCTGATTCCAGCTTCCTGCTAAAGTGCACCCTGGGAGATAGCAGGTGATGGTTCAAGGTGGGTCAAGGTGGGTCCCTGCTACCCACATGGGAGACCTGGATTGAGTTCTTGGTGTGACCTTACCCTGGCTATTGCAAGCATTAGGGGAGTAAACCAATGGATGAGAGAGCTGTCTGCCTATCTTTCAAATAAAGAAATGAATAAAAATTAAAAGAAAACCTCCAGGGCAGAATTCGGATTGGTTGCCTTGGGTCCCGTGACCATCTTTCAGCCAATCACTAAGGTCATAGCTTGGGATACTGCAGTTGGAAGGACTGGGGTCTTGTGTGCTCACCCTTGCAGGTTGAGTGGAAGAATCCTTTGCAATGCATTATTTAAAGGAGCGTTTCTTAGGGGGAGGCAGCTCTGTTAGCCCCCATATGGAAAACAAGGCAGCCGGCTCCTGTAGGACCTGTGAGTGGCAGCATTTGCAGGGCTCCCTTGTGCGCCAGGCGAGTGTTTGGGGCTCCAGTGTAGGTCAGGGCACTGGTGACATCTCACCTGCCGCAGGAAACAGCAATGGCAGAGATAGGGAGGCCAGTGTTAGACAAGAGAGATCTTCCATCCTTTGATTCATATTCCAAATGCCAGAGAGAGAGAGAGAGAGAGAGAAAGATTCCCATTAGCTCAAGCATGAAGTCCAGTGTGGGCGCTTCTTGGCAGGCTCAGAGCATAGCCTGAACTAGAACCCGGAAGGATGAGCATTGCTTTGTCCCATCCCGGAGCCCGTGAGCCGGAGGAGGAGGAGGGTGGTTTCCCGAAGAGCAATGAAAGCTTTGTTGGCAAAGAAGCAGGGAAGGGGTGCTGGGCGGCTAAGCTGCAGCCGCAGGCCCCTGCTCCTCTCCTGTCCCGGCGGGGTCCTCTCCCTCGCCAGGGGGCTGCTCCCTCCTGTCCTCCTCCGCTTCTGGAACGACGTGCACTCACCTGCTCATAGCGCCTCCCCCCTAGTCGCCCCTTAGAGCCGTGGATTCCCAGGCTGTCGGGCTGGCAGGGGCTCCGATCCCGCATGGCCCAGGGCCTTGGGAGCAGAGCTGGCATCAAACCCCCTCACTAGGCCTCCGGCCACGGGGTGTTTCCCTCCTGGTCCTTTAAGTCCAAACCAGTGGCATCATGTCTCTTCCGCATACCAAAAACACCCCGATCATTTCAAAACATTTCAAAGGTGGCAAAAGACTTAGAGATTGGACGTGGAGTGAAAAGAGAAAGAAATGAGGTGGGGTGTGCATCATGGATCCTCAGCTTCCCAGCCAAACACTAGCAACCTCCTGGCCCCCTGAGGCAGGGTGGAGGTGGGGCAGGGTGGGAGGTTCTTGTCCTCTGGACCAATTCCTGGTCAGTGGTTGGCCGATGGTGTCCTTAGCAGAGCCAGGCCAGCCGAGGGGCGCTGGAGATAAAAGACATGCCCAGGGCCGCAGAATTCTTGTTCCATAAAGACTCACTCATCGGGCCGGCGCCGCGGCTCACTAGGCGAATCCTCTGCCTTGCGGCGCCAGCACACCGGGTTCAAGTCCCAGTTGAGGCTCTGGATTCTGTCCCGATTGCCCCTCTTCCAGGCCAGCTCTCTGCTGTGGCCAGGGAGTGCAGTGGAGGATGGCCCAAGTCCTTGGGCCCTGCACCCCATGGGAGACCAGGAGAAGCACCTGGCTCCTGCCACCGGATCAGCACAGTGCGCCGGCCGCGGCGGCCATTGGAGGGTGAACCAACGGCAAAGGAAGACCTTTCTCCCGGTCTCTCTCTCTCACTGTCCACTCTGCCTGTCAAAAAAAAAAAAAAAAAAGATTCACTCATCATGAAATGTCACTCACACCTACCCGTACGTGGGCAGGGGTCTCAGAAGGTGTGTGGACATGAGGATGATGAAAAAACTATGCATGGATTTCAAAATTGCCTTGCATCAAAATAAGTATATTTGAATTCCACTTTCTATGAACTTTTTGAAGTCCCTTGTGAGCATCTCTCTCTCTCTCTCTCTCTCTCTCTCTCTCGCACACCTTCTCGCACACCCTCTAGATGGGTTAGCTTTGCTGGGTGCCGAGTTGAATGGGAGCCTCAGGCTTCTCCCCATCCCCTCCATGAGCCACTGTGCCTAGACACAGCCGCAGGCCAGCTTCAGCCTGGTCTAGCCCTCGCTGAACTCCTGCACATGTTCAGAATCCAGGCTGCTTCCTGCTGAGCTGGGGACAGCCGATCTGCAGGAAGCAGAGCCTCTCCCTGGGGACTCTCTAACCCTCAATGTGGCCGGAGCCTGGAGCGCAGTGCAGGGTCACACGGCGGGCCCCTGGCTGGGTCAGCTTGTCCGTCGCCCTCGGCCAGGCTACAGCAAAGCCATGGCAGGACTTACTGTACTTGGCTCTTGCGTGAAAGGGATGGTCCAGGTCCATCTGGGCTGCTGTAATGACAGCCATGTGCGGAGTGGCTTAGAAACAGAAGGTGGCTTCTCCCAGTGCTGGAGGCAGCACGTCCAAGTTCAAGGTGCTGGCACGGTCAGATCGGGCTGAGCACGGAGCGGGGGGGGGGGGGGGGGGGGGGAGGGCTCTCTCGGCCTTTCTTAAAAGGGCACTGATCCCATTCATGTAGACACCCCCTTTGTGATGCAATCACCCCTCCCAACAAAGGCATCAGGAGGGCCACAGACATCATCTGAGTGCAGAGAACTAGCCACCAGCACTGCCACTCAGGGTCCCGGCAGCGCCTGGCAGCCTTCCTGGGGCCAGCAGGTGCAACAGTGTGGCGGGGGGCAGGTAGCCCGCTGCTCACGGCCTCCGTGGAGACGGTTACAGGCACCTCGGCTGCTTTGAGGATCAGTGAGTCAGCACACACTGGGCACCTGGCACAGAGTGGGACCTCATAGCAGGCACGTAGTAGGACTACTACGAGGCACTTCCTTCCCTTCCTCACAGCAGCACTGCCTTGGGCTGCTGTTGTCTCAGGAGCTGCAGGCCCCAGGGGTGCTTCCTGGGCTGTGAGGTCACACTGACCACACAGACTTCATTCAGGATTAAACGTCCCACTTTAGAAAAGTGGGGGTCGGGGCCAGCACTGTAGCGTGGCGGATAAAGCCTCCACCTGCAGTGCCAGCATCCCATATGGGCGCCAGTTCAAGTCCTGGCTGCTCCACTTCTGATCCAGCTCCCTGCTGTGGCCTGGGAAAGCAGTAGAAGGTGGCTCAAGTGCTTGGGCCCCTGTACCTGTGTGGGAGACCTGGAAGGAGCTCCTGGCTCCTGGCTTTGGTCTGGCCCAGCCCTGACCATTGTGGCCCTCTGGGGAGTGAGCCAGCATGTGAAAGATCCCTCTCTCTCTCTGTCTCTCCCTGTAACTCTGTCTTTCAAATAAATAAGTAAATCTTAGGAAAAAAAGTTGGGGGGGGGTCTTCTCTCTTCTGTCCCCTTCACTTTTCCTCCCCAATCACCATATAATCCCAAAACACAGATTCCCTTCCACCAAAAATGCCCAACTCACAGACAGCAAATCTCCATTGGTCCCAATTCTGCAGCCGGGTTCTGCTGCACCCAGCACCCCCCTCCCAGCCCGGCCCAGTCCCTGCAGTGCTCACGTGACCAAGAGGATGCACCGACTAGATGGCACTGGTCCGTGCTGCTCTCCACGTCTCACTCCTGGGCGGTGACGTCAACCCGCCCACGCTGGGGCTCCTCCAGGAGGCAGGGAGCCGTCACGAGGCAGGAAGAGGACTTTGCAGTCAGTTGCCTGTCAGGGGACGTCCCCGGGGGCCGTGAAGCCCGTGACAGATGGGCAATGGAGCAAATCCAGATGAGGGCAGGGCCAGGAAGGGAGGCACTGGGGGCTGTCTCGGCTCCCAGCCTGCGAGCCCCGTTCATTTTCAGCTGGAGCCTGAACGCGATGCAGGACTCTGCTTCCCCTGAAACAAAGCCAAGCCTGCCCAAGCCCTCGCTCTCTCTGGGCGCTCACCTCGGTCTCCAGGGACCCGCAGGCAGCTGAGCCCACCATCTGTCCCCCACTTCCTTTCCAGAGCTCTCCGATGTGACACGGCCCACCCCCTCCTGAAAAGCGGCCCCTCCGCTCCTATCCCCCCTCTCCTGGACGTCCCCCAAGCTGTGCCCCCTTCACGGCTCCTCCTTCAGTGACACTGACCCCAGGGCCCTGCCCTTGGCCTCCGGGCCTCGTCCGTGGAGGGAAATAGGCAGTTCCATAGCCCCAGCACATAAGGTCCTCGGACTGTCTGGGATCACAGTTGCCCCCCGACTTACAATGGGGTGCGTCCAGAGAAAATGCCTGAAGCCCCCGACCTCCTGGGCTGTCCAGCTCAGCGGCACAGGGCACTACAGAGCCCCGGTGATGTCCCCTTGTGACCACAAGTGGTGCCACTGCCCCAGCACCACCAGGGAGGACTGGACCGCACAACGCTAGCTCAGGAAAGATCCAAGGTCAGAGTGCAGAGCCCGGTTGCTACTAAACGCTTTGATGCCATCGGGGAGTCGGAATATCTTTAAAGTGAGCCATAACGTTCCCAGCTGCTTTTTTTCTTCTTTTTTAAAGATGTATTTTTTTTTAATTTACTTGAAAAGCAGAGTTTCGGGGGTAAGGGAGACAGAGAAAGATCTTCCATCCACTGGTTCAATGCCAAAATAGCCACAAAGACCAGGGCTGGGCCAGGCCAAAGTTAGGAGCCAGGAGCTTCATCCAGGTCTCCCACATGGGTGCAGGAGCCCAATCACTTGGGCCATCTTCAGCTGCTGTTTCCAGGCCATTAGCAGGGAGCTGGTTTGGAAGTGGAGCAGCCAGGTCTCGAACTGGTGCCCATAAGGGATGCCGGCACAGCATTGAAGGCTGCAGCTTTACCTGCTACGCCACAGGGCCACCCTCTGCCCCCACCTCTCCCCACCCAACTTCTTTCTGCATGACTAATTATTTTAAAACTGTTTAGCACAGATAAGACACAAACAGAGCAAACATCCCACGGTACGACAGGGCACAGGTGAAAGACGAATCCCTCTCCCCCGACACCAAGGCACGAAGACTTCCCCCACTGCCCAGGGCACCTGCTGCGGGTCCTTCCAGTGTTATCCCGTGTCCACTTGAGATCACGTGTGGTGCCCTTCCTGGCCCCGGGAGCAGCCTGGAAAGTGCAGCCCCATTCTCACAGCTTAGGTTACCAAACTAGGCGGCTACAAGACGTGTCCGATCCTGGGAGTCTGCAGGAATCAGCAGGATTGCAATGAGGAAGCAGCGCTGGGGCACGGCCGGGGCCTGGCAGGGAGGGAAGGGGGGGTGAAATCCTGGAGTGCTGGGTCTTAGAGTGGAGGCGGCCTGTGGCCCGTGAGGCCTGGCCTGGTAGTGGGAAGCGGGGTGACAGGAGGAGACGCTGGTACCAGGTAGACGACAGTCCCTCTTTCTGCCCAAGGCCTGGCGAGAGGTTGAGGCCAGAGTCACAGAGCAGGGACTGGGTTCAGGGAGGAGGGGCACCATGCAAGGTGCTAGGCTCCGAGCTAGCTCCCTTCACTTTCACAGCAACCCCGGGAGGTGGGCGTTTGTCCCTGTTTTAGACACAAGGGTTCAGGAGACAGGAGCGAGGCCGTGGCACAGGCCCATGGTGGTGAGGAGTCGGGGAGTGTGGCTAGGTGGGCAGGGCTGAGGGAGGAGCAAGCGGGACCAAGGGCCACCCATGAGGCCCCCTGCCGCCTTGCCTGCCTCTCACCTGGGCTCTGCTCTCTTTGCTGGCAGGTTCTGCCCATCATTGTCTTCTTCAGCTGCGTCATGTCCGTCCTCTACTACGTGGGCCTCATGCAATGGGTGATCCTGAGGGTGAGCTCCTGAGCCCAGGGCCCGTCGCTCAGCAATGGAGGCAACTGTCGCACCCGGGGCCATGACAAAGGGAACCATCAGTGAGACAGGAAAAGGGCACGAAGCACAGTCCCCACAGGAGGGTGGAGGAATAAGGCCTGGGAAGAGGAAGTTACAGTGTGGGGCGTGGGGATGGGGGTGGGGGTGGGGGAGGCTGTCTCTGAAAACCTGGATAAGAGACCCTGGGAATGGGGGCGCCTGGGGGCTGCCAGCAGAGGTGAGATTCTGGGGGTGCAGGAGAGATTCTGGGGGTGCAGACTGCATCTTGACCGAAAGGAGGAACTGCTAATACAGTGTTTCCCAAAGCCCTTGCCCAAGCCTCTAGCTCCACCGCGTGCCGGCAAATGTTACCAGGTGTGAGGGGCTCGTGGCCCAAAGATTCGGGGAGACTGGGCCAGATGCCACGCTTAACACGCCCAGGCAAAGCCGGCATGCATCGGTCACCTCCGAGGGGTGTGTGTGCACTCGGCAGTTCTCAGATACGTCCAGCCGGGGATGCGTCTGGCCTGGTGATGGGGCGTGCGTTGAGCAGCTCTGCTCCACTGACCAGAGCTCTCCCCGGTGGGTTCGGTGGCTGTGGGAAACGGAGAGGGCCCCTGGATGCAGGCGTGGAAGGGGAAGGTGATTGGGTCTTCTGGGGTGATGTGGGCCAGGGGACCCGCAGCAGAGCCCCACAGGCTGGGGGAATCTGTATACACCAGAGCTCATTTGGCTCGTGCCAAGAAATTGCACCTGCGTTTAGCAAGGGCCTCTGAGCTGCGCGGAGGGCCAGTGAGCATGGGAGACGGAGAGAGGAGGCGAAGCGGGGCCCACTCCGCCTTTTGTCAGGAGCTCAATCCCGCGACATCCAAGGGCAGAGCCACCTCGGAGTCACCTCTCACAGGCGCCCCAACGGCAGGCCCACTTCAGCATGAGTCTGGAGGGGTCTTCCAGCTCAGGGGAGGGGGAGGGGAGGCTTGGCAGCGCTTCCGCCCTCTCTCTGAGCTGGGCCAGCTGGCCAAGTGCACTCTGCTTCCTTCCAGATCGCGTGGCTGATGCAGGTCACCATGGGTACCACGGCCACCGAGACCCTGAGCGTGGCAGGAAACATCTTCGTGAGCCAGGTGGGTGCTGAGGCCTCCCCGCCCCCCGCCCGGGCTCACGGGCTGCCCCCGGGGCTCGGATTCAGATCCAGAAAGAGCCCGGAGGGCCACCAAAGGCTGCTCACCTGAGGACACTCCGTCGAGGGTGCGCTCGGAGGGGCATCGTCCAACCCCTCCCGCCATGCTAGCCCGAGCTGCCTCCGTCAGCCCAGAGGCTCTCAAATCCCACAGGTGGAGCCCAGCGTTCTCATTCTCCTTCCGGGTCAAAGTTCTTTCCACTACATCATTTGGCCTTTTTTTTTTTTTCCCCTCCTCTTTGTCAAAATGTATTTTCCAAAGTAGATGCGACTCTGAGGGAGCCCCAGTCCGACTCTCTGGCAGAAGGCTTGAGCCTCCCAAGGCGGGGACCCCGGAAGCCACGGCAGCGTCTGTGCTGGCCCCACCAGGAGGCACGCTTGCCAAAGGATGGCACGCTTCACCAGCCAGTCTAGGAAACTTTGCAAAATATTGGCATCTTTTTTTTTTTTTGCTAAGATGCAAATGTGTTTATTTCAGAGACTTTTCCATGGTTTTGTTTTTTTAGTAGATGTCTTAACTAGTTGACCCCAGTCTAAACTTCCTTAAGACGTCCAACATGAGCCCAAAGAGGGAAAGAATGTTAAAAACACAGAGTATTTGTAACCAAAATACAGAGCAAACGTAACTGATGTTTTTGCTGAGGAAACACAGATTGTAGGAGATTGTGACACTGGGTGATGCGAGGAAGCCCCCAGGTGAATTCAGCCGAGGCCCCGCTATTGGCCGGGTTGATCTGCATCTCCGGCCTCATTCATGCAAGGGGGGGGCTGCCTTACTTCTGCCTGCAAAGGGGCGCCCTGGGCCCCCTTCTCTTCCCCGTGCACACTCCCTCCCTCCCTAGAGCCCCTGGGCCCATGCTCTGCAGTGCCTGTCCTGGATGCCTAAGGACAAATCTCCCATTTGACAGCCAAACATCGGGAGACCTCCACCCCCCACCCCTCACGGTGCCAGTACGGTGCCAGCATCCACAAGGCTGCCATCACACCCACCCCGTCCGCTGCCCCCCCCCCCCAGCTCCTTTTCCGGCTTTCATACACCTGCCCCAGGGACTTGCAATAATAGAATCCAGGCCATGCTAAGTCCCCTTAAACAAGCCTGCCCCCCCTCACCTGCGCCTCCATGGCTCACCAGCCCCTCCACCTTGTCTGGAGGCAGCTTTGCCAGCTTCTCCCTGCCTCAGGGCCTTTGCTATTTGCTCTGCCTGGAATGGGCTGTGCTCCCGAACTGTTAGCTGGCTCCTGGCTCAGTCGTGTCAGATCTCGGCCAAGCCTAACCAAGTCACCCCTAAGAGAGGCCTTGGCTCTCAATTGTGTGTTTTGAAAATGTATTTAAATGTGAGAGAGAGGCAGAGATACCATCGGCTGATCCACTCTCCAAATGCCTGGAGCAGTAGGCGCTGGGCCAGGCCAAAGCCAGGAGCGCAGCGGCTAAGACACCGAGAACTCCACTTCAAATGCCCCCTCACCACTCGCAGCCTTTCTCCATTATCTGCATGGCTTCTAGCTCCAGCCAGAGGCATTGCTTAGCTGCTTGGGTCCTGACAGATTATCCATACCCCCAGGAGCCCCTCCCAGCTCCACTGCACCCGGGGTACGAACCCTGTCGGGGCAGGGCTGGGTCTTGTCTAGCCCTGTACCCCCATCCATGGCATCGCACCTGGAAGGCTCTGCTGACCGGCTCCAGACACCCCCGCCCCCGCAGCAGCTCCAAAACTTCATTAAAAGTTCAGGCCTGGGGGCGAGTGTTCAGCCTAGAGGTTAATTTGCCAATTAGCACACCCCCTCCCACATCTGAGTGCCTGGGCGCCATTCCCGACTCCCGACTCGGGCTCCTGTCTCCAGCTTCCTGCTAACGCAGACCGTGGGAGGCAGTGGTGATGGGGCAAGTACCTGGATTCCTGCCACTTGACACAGGAGGCTGGATGAAGTCCCCAGCTCCTGGCTTTGGCCCCAGGCGGGGCCGTTGTGGACTTCCGGGGAGCGCTCTCTGCCTCTCTGTTAACGACAGCCACAGACACTTGGAGCTGCAAGGGCAGGGTAATCCTCCGCCTCTCTCTGAGTCCGTTTGCTCTGCTGGGGTTGGGGGTGGCCACGTGTGTCTCAGAGGTGTGCGTAACGAAGGGGAGGTGCTTGGTGGGGAGCCGGGCCCTGGCAGGTGTGGACAGGTGGCTGGGAGGGGGATTGTTTGAAGTGGGCACCGCTGAGGCTCAGAGAGCCCAGCCAAAGACAGGTGCTCACCCCATACGGGCTTTTTCCCAGGGGACCCCCCAGCACTGTCGCCTGCCCTGCCTGGGGTTGGGGGCAGTTTGGGGGCGGGCGGGTGCCCGGTCACGTCAGCTCTGCCTGTCTGAGTTCTCTCCGGTTTGCAGACCGAAGCTCCTCTGCTCATCCGGCCCTACCTGGCAGACATGACCCTCTCTGAAGTCCACGTGGTCATGACCGGAGGCTA
Source organism: Sylvilagus floridanus (assembly GCA_949820135.1). Classification (NCBI taxonomy): domain Eukaryota; kingdom Metazoa; phylum Chordata; class Mammalia; order Lagomorpha; family Leporidae; genus Sylvilagus; species Sylvilagus floridanus. The sequence goes on along the minus strand of OX463239.1, from coordinate 92,289,712 downwards.
CGCCACCATCGCCGGCAGCCTGCTGGGCGCCTACATCTCCTTTGGGGTAGGTGGGGCCCTCCCTCTGCCTGCCTGTGCCAGGGACCTGAATCCACCTCTCGGGACCCCCATGCAGCTCCTGGTGGAAGCAGCCCTGGCTTTCTCTCTTGGGGCCTGAAGCCCGGGGAGGAACGCAGCAGGTGGGCCAACTGCACAGCTCACTCTGGCCTCTCAGGGGGCCACCGGTCAGAGTCCTGGTGTTTCACTTGCTGAGCACCTGCCAGGTAGTATGCAAGGGTTTTGTTTTGTGTTTTTTCTTTTCTTTTTAAAGACTTATTTAGAGGCCAGCATTGTGGCACAGCAGGTTAAGCCACCTCCGGTGATGCTGGCACACCTGGGACCACAGCTGAGTCCAGGAAAACCGCCTAGCCCCACCTTTCTCCCCTCCTCCCCTCCTGCCTCTGGATCTGAAGCTCTCGTCTGCCCCCACCAGGCTGTGGGCCGCCACTGCACTGCCCCACCTTGGTCCACTGCCCAGCCATTCCCTCTCCTTTACCCAGCCTTTTGCCACCTGCTGCTGGTCAGTTTCCCACAGTGTCCATGCCTACAAGGGATCTTCAAAAAGTCCATAGAAAATATATGCACAGGCTTCAAAATAAATCGGCACCCAAAAAAAGCTTATCTTGGAATGCCATTTTCCACAAAGCTTTTGTTTTAAAAGATACATTTGTTTGAAAGGCAAAGTGACAGATCACACACACACACACACACACACACACAGGGAGAGCGAGAGAGCGAGTTTTAATTCACTAGTTCACTGCCAATGGCTGCAACAGTCAGCAAAGGCTGGACCAGGCTGAAGCCAGGAGCCAGGAACTGCGTCTGGGTCTCCCATGTGGATTGTAGGGACCCAAACCCTGGGCCACCCTCTGCTGCCCTCCCAGGTGCATTAGCAAGGAGCTGGACTAGAAGTGGAGCAGCATGCACTGGGACTGGCACTCCATCTCAGACTCCAGCTCTGCAAGCCCTGGCCTAACCTGCTGCGCCGGAACACCTGCCTGTCCCAGCCCTCCCCGCCAGCCCCTGGACACAGGTCTCTATACTCTGGCCCTGGGGCCGCCGTGGCGGGACACCCAGATGTGAGCTTCACACTGTGCACACAGGGGCAGGTGGCACTGGGGACTCAGCCCCCGTGTGCCCCAAGGGCAAAGGGCAGCCCCAAGGACAAGGTCGGTGAGATCCTGAGCGGGGCCACATGCGAGTCTACTACTTAGTCTACACATCTGTGAAATGGGTAGAATTTACTGCTCACCCCACATCAGTACAAGGATAGAAGGCAGTAACAGACAGAAAACACTTAACATGGCATTGGAGAGGAAGTTTTTTTTTTTTTTTTTGACATGGGAGGGGGCTTCAGAAAGTTCACAGAGGCTGGCATTTTGCCTAACGGTCAAGATTCCTGTGTCCCACATACCTGGGTTCAAGTCCCAGTTCTGGCTCCTGGCTCCAGCTCCCTGCTAATATACTCCCTGAGAGGCTGGTAGAGGGGCTCCTGCCTCCCATGTGCGAGACCCAGATTGAATTCTGGGCTCCCGGCTTTGACCCGGCTCAGCGCCAGCCGCTGCAGGCATTTGGGGAGTGAGCCAGCAGCTGGGAGACCTCTGGCCCTCTGCCTCTTGAATAAATAAATAGACATATTTTTAAAGTTCACGGGAGATGGGCGCTATCTTTTCATGCCACTTTTGTACAAGCTTCTTCTTCTTTTTTTTAATTTTCTGACAGGCAGAGTGGATAGTGAGAGAGAGAGACAGAGAGAAAGGTCTTCCTTTGCCATTGGTTCACCCTCCAATGGCCGCCACGGCCGGTGCGCTGTGCTGATCCGATGGCAGAAGCCAGGAGCCTCCTCCTGGTCTCCCACGGGGTGCAGGGCCCAAGCACTTGGGCCATCCTCCACTGCACTCCCAGGCCACAGCAGAGAGCTGGCCTGGAAGAGGGGCAACCGGGACAGAATCTGGCGCCTCGACTGGGACTAGAACCCGGTGTGCTGGCGCCGCAAGGCGGAGGATTAGCCTGTTGAGCCGCGGCGCCAGCCTGCACAAGCTTCTTGAAGTACCTTCACATTAAGCGCAGAAATAAATCTAGAAACTGCTTTGAAGTTATTTGGATTTAAAATCTGCCCTTCGTTGTTTTCTTAAAATGGATTTTATTTTTATTTTCATTTTATCTGAAAGAGACAGAGGTAACTTCCATCCACTGGTTCATTCCCCCAAATGCCTACATCAGCCAGAGCGGGGCCAGGCTGAAGCCAAGAGCCAGGAACTCCATCCGGGTCTCCTGCATGGGTGGCAGGGGCCCGAGTGCGTGATCCATCACCCGCTGCCTCCCAGGGTGCACGTTAGCAGGGAGATGGATCCAAAGCAGAGTGGTCAGGACCTGAGGCAGGCCCCACTGCTGCCCTGGGCTGCCCTCCTTGGCCCCCAACATTTCCTAGGCCTACCCACCTACCCCCACTCTCCCCCTCCTAGATCGACGCTGCCTCCCTCATCGCTGCCTCCGTGATGGCCGCCCCCTGTGCTCTGGCGCTGTCCAAGCTGGTCTACCCCGAGGTAGAGGAGTCCAAATTTAGGAGCCAGGAAGGCGTGAAGCTGACCTACGGGTAAGCGCGGCGGGGGGGGGGGGGGGGGGGGGGCGTGGCGGGGAGCACAGGTGGAGGCGGCACTGGCCCTTGTCTCCGCCCATCACCGCCTTCCAGCGAGCCCCGCTCTGGCTGGGGCTTCCCTCGTGTCCTGATTTCCAATCTGCGACCAGCAGGAAGCAGAGGACCGGCCAAGGCCTGGGAGTGAGGTCTGGGGCAGGAGTGTGTCTCACCGGGGGGCTCACGCAGAGGCCCTGGGCCTTGTGCCAGGCCGCAGCTCAGCCCACGGGGGTCACCGAGTACCCAGCGGGTCAGCTGGTGCCTGAGCAGGGGACTCCATGGGCAATGCCAGCCTTGTTTACAGTGTTCCCGGGGCCGTCTTTACAAAAGGGAAAGAAACGTAGCTTACCCCTCCCGAGGGTTCTCCAAAGTAGGGAAGTTAAGGGTAAGTGGAGGGGTGGGTGTTGAGCCTGGTGGTTGCCCACACCCCATGTCAGAGGACATGGCTTCAGCACCCCGCTGCGGCTCCCGACTCCAGCTTCCTGCCAGTGCACCCCCTGGCAGGTGATCCCTCCAGCGACCGGGTTCCTGTCACCCCTGTCGGAGACCGGAACTGAGTTTCTCACTTCCGGCTTCGGCCTCAGGAAACGAACCTGCAGACGGGAGCGCGCTCTCCCTCTCTCTCTGCCTCTCAAATCAATATATTTTTTAAAAATATTTATTTATGTATTTGAAAAGCAGAGTTACAGACAGAGAGAGGGAGAGAAAGAGAGAGAGAGGTCTTCCATCTGCTGGTTCACTCCCCAAATGGCTGCAATGGCCAGAGCTGGGCCAGTCCAAAGCCAGGAGCCAGAAGCCTCTTCCAGGTCTCCCACATGGGTTCAGGGGCCCAAGCACTTGGGCTGTCTTCTGCTGCCTTCCCAGGCCACAGCAGAGAGCTGGATCAGAAGTGGAGCAGCTGGGACTAGAACTGGTGCCGATATGGGATGCCGGCACTGCAAGCGGCAGCTTTATCTGCTATGCCACTGCACCTGTCCCCGTGATTATGTTTCTAAAAGGCAAATTCGCGTGGGTGCGAAATATTTTTGAAATCTGTGCATATGAGGGGCTCTTTAAAAAGTTCACAGGAAATGCTTATTCTTAACAATTTTTTTGCACCAAAATAAATTTACCTTTGAATTCCATTCTTCCACAAACTGCTTTGAAGGGAAATGAAGATAACAGTAATACATACATTGTTATCTCATGTATCCAAAAAATTGTCATTTTATCATGTGACGATATAAAAATGATGAATGAGATATTTTCACATTCTTTTTTTTGTGCTTATAACACAAGGCAGTCTGTGCCAGCTTCCTTTCTTTCTTTATCTTTTTTTTAGATTTGTTTATTTATTTGAAAGCCATAGTTATACAGGAAGAGAAGGAGAGGCAGAGAGAGAGAGGTCTTGCATCTGCTGGTTCACTCCCCAATTGGCCACAACGGCCGGAGCTGCGCCGATCCAGAGCCAGGAGCTTCTTCTGGGTCTCCCACGTGGGTGCAGGGGCCCAAGCACTTGGCCATCTTCCACTGCTTTCCCAGGCCATTGCAGAGAGCTGGATTGGAAGTGGAGCAGTCGGGTCTAGAACCAGTGCCCATATGGGATGCCGGCACTGCAGGCAGCTGCTTTACCCACTATGCCACGGTGCCGGCCCCAGTCTCCTTTCAAGAGGTCGAGAGCCGCACAGCACCCATGGCTTCTGTCATGGACAGTGCTGCACAGGGAATCTGGGGCTGGCGCTTTTCTGTCCTGGGGGTCTCCCAGGGCACCCAGGGTCCTCTCATCCTGAAATGCTCTGTCCAGGGCGCCTCCTGGGGCAGTGGGCTGGGGCCCCTCGGTGCTGGCGGGGACCGGCCGGTGGTGATGGCTCTCCATGCCCATGACAGAGACGCTCGGAACCTCGTAGAAGCAGCCAGCAGCGGGGCCGCCATCTCGGTGAAGGTTGTGGCCAACATTGCTGCCAACCTGATCGCCTTCCTGGCCGTGCTGGACTTCATCAACGCTGCCCTGTCCTGGCTGGGAAGCCTGGTGGATGTCCAGGGCCTCAGCTTCCAGGTGCGAGTCCAGCCTCTGCACCAGGGCACGGCTGTAGAGGGGTGGTGGGTGGTGGCCCTGCAGGTGGCGGGCGGCCGCTGGAGACCCTCCCTCCTCTCCTCTGGCCCTCCTGCCCACAGCTCATCTGCTCCTACATCCTGCGGCCCGTGGCCTTCCCTGATGGGCGTGGCCTGGGAGGACTGCGCGGTGGTGGCCGAGCTGCTGGGCGTCAAGCTCTTCCTGAATGAGTTTGTGGCCTATGAGGAGCTCTCCAAGTACAAGCAGCGCCGCCTGGCGGGGGGTCGAGGAGTGGATTGACTCCCAGAAGCAGTGGATCTCGGTGAGTGGCCTTGGCCGAGACACACCCTCCCAGATCTCTCCTCCTGGGCCCAGGAGACAGCTTCCGTGGGAGGATGATGTGCAACCGTGGATCCTGGGGCCGGCTGTTGCACACCTGGTCTCTTCAGCTGGACAGCAGGGGTGTGACACCTGCTACATGAACCCCAACAGAACACACGCGGGCATCCAGTGATCTGGGCGGGCAAGTGAGAGAGGGGACCTCACCACCACGCCACTGCTAATACATCAGGTTCCACCCAGGGTTTGGCTGTTTCTGTGAAAATGTTTTATATTTGGGGTCCGGTGCTATGGTGTAGTAGGCTAAGCCTTCAGCCTGCCGTGCCAGCATCCCACATGGGCGCCGGTTTGTGTCCCGGCTGCTCCACTTCCAATCCAGCTCCTTGCTTATGGCCTAGGAAAGCAGTAGAATATGGCACAAGTGCTTGGGCCGCTGCGCCCATGTGGGAGACCCGAAGGAAGCTCCTGGCTCCTGGCTTCGGATTGGCTCAGCTCTGGCCATTGCAGCCATTTGCAGAGGGAAACCAGCAGATGGAAGACCTTTCTCTCTGTCT